>JALAZF010000008.1:2782500-4173750 GCA_022829125.1 Lathyrus tuberosus | reverse complement strand
TTGCTAGATAGGGTTACTTTTTAGGCCTAGTTGTTGTTCTTATATCTTTGTATTTTGAGCTTCTTGAAATGTACTTTGAAAGTTGTAACTTTTCTCAATATTTAATAAGGTGAAGCTTATTTTGAAATCGTCTCTATTGAGTTCCTTAAAACCAACTGCATTCGCATTGCATCTTGTATTTTTGCTAAACTATCAAGGAACTAAATTTGTTTTGAAGACTTTCGTAGAGATGGACTTTGGAAAGAAAAGAACTTGGCCGTACACTTTCATGGTTTACAATGTTGACCAACTAAGGGAACTAGGGGGATTGATTGAAGATCTGTTGTCTTTTTCTGAAAGGTATGGAAAGATTCCCCCGTTGTTGGAGCTTCAAATGGCTGAAGGACTGCTAGAGGCTTTGGTTCAACTCTACCATCCTCTTTATCACTACTTTGTGTTTCCCAATTACCAGCTGACGCCGACCTTGGAGGAATACTCTGCTTTGATAGGTCTCCCTGTCAACGATTCTCCTCCATTCTCTAGATTAGTAGACGAGCTCAGTGCGAAGGACATTACAAGAGGAACAAGGCTAAGTCTATCTGACAGTCAACCCCACATGACCATCATGGGGGGACTTTCTGGATTACCTACTCAGTTCTTGTTTGGGAAAGCTCGCTACTTTGCTGATAGGAAGAATACTGTACTCTTTGAGTCCACCTTCGCTTTGCTAGCTTATGGCATGTTTCTGTTCCCCAATGCTAAAGACTTCATCGACGTCAATGCTATTCAGATCTTTATGCTCAGGAATCCAGTTCCTACTATGTTGGCTGATACTTATCATGTCATTCACTCAAAGAACATGGGATATGGAGGACAGATCGTCTACTATGTTGCTCTCCTTTATATGTGGTTTATTTCACACCTACCAAGGACCACAACCTTTTGGGATGTGGAGGATAGTACCGTTTGGTCTAAGAGGCTCATGGAGCTAACCCATGCTGACATTGAGTGGTATAACCCAGTCTATGGAGGGATTCTCATGATTCATAGCTGTGGGGATTTCCCCAATGTACCTCTTATGGGCAGAAAGGGATGCATCAACTATAACCCCATTCTCGCTCGCCGACAGCTAGGCCACCCAATGGAGGAGCTACTTGATCTTAACAATCTGAGAAAGCTATTTCTTGAAGAAGGAGAAAATCCTGAGTTCATGGTCAAAGTTGATTGTGTTTGGTATTGTATAAACAGACAAAGGTGGACTGCATTGGGAAATCATGACTGTAGCGTCACCGAAGCTTGTTTGGAATGGTCCCGTGAAAGAGCTCTTGTGATGAGGATGCCTTATCCACGTCATAAGCCGCTTACCGATGAAGAGTTGAAGCTGAAGAAAGTGCTGGAAGAGCTGATCCTTGATAAGGCAAGGATGTAGGAGCAAATCAACGAACTCATGAGGGAGCTCAATGGAGGGGAAAGACCATCTGCAAGTGGATTAGATTCCTAGTTTCCTTTTATGTTGTATTTTCTTTTTTGCCTATGTAATGAACTTTGAAGGTGTACCGCCTATGTTGTAATAGTGATAATGAAAAGCTTGTTTTAAGAAGTATCCTGTTATCTACAATGTTTGCAAAAATTTCAGTTCCTTGATAGTTTTGTCTGCATTTGCATTCTTTCATGTCATAACATGTGCATTCTTTCCTGTCGTGTCTCATTCCATCGTCTTCTCTTCAGAACTGTCACACTGAGTCTCCGGCGAAGATACAACACTCGAGCCCAAGCTCGCCAGAGAATGTCTGAACAAGACTTTGAAATGGATAGAGTCAACAATGAGTTAAATGATTTACAAGGAAGTATGGGTAAGATCATGGAAACCCTACAGGTTATCAAAGCAAAGATGGATACTCAGACCACTGTGGTCTCTGAAATTGTCACTCCAACCGTGGAGCCTGCCACGAATGCCAACACTGCCTTTGTACCTTCATTGGGTATGCCTTATGGTTTTGTACCTCCGCCAATTCCTACCACCACTCAACAGGCTGTTCCCATGGGAAATGAGAATCCCTAAGCTATACCAACCTTTGCTCCACCAGCTGTGCAGACTCAGGTGCATCCTGTTTTCTACAATCCGCAACCAGTCTATGATTTCCCCAAAGTGTCTGAAGAGGGGGACGAACGCCATGCGAGATTGAAAGAAAGTGTGGAAACTATCCAAAGGAAAATGAGGGCGATGGAAGGAAGCAATATCTTTAGTACTAACGCTAGAGATACGTGCTTGGTTTCTGGCTTAGCGATTCCACCAAAGTTTAAAACTCCAAACTTTGACCTGTACTCAGGCGCGACATGCCCAAAGTCGCACTTGATCATGTACTATCGAAGAATGGCAGCGTATATGGATAATGACAAACTAATGATCCATTATTTCCAGGATAGTTTGAAAGGAGCCTATGAAAAATGGTACATGAGCTTGGACCAGTCCAGAATCCACAATTTTCAAGATTTGTCGGATGCTTTTGTGAAGCATTATAAGTACAATATGGATTTGGCCCCTGACCGAAGGCAAATTTTGAGTATGCCTCAAAACAATTCTGAGTCTTTCAAAGAATACGTGCAACGCTGGAGGGAGACTGCTTCCCAAGTAGAGCCTCCATTGTCTGAAAAGGAACTGGATGACTAGTTCGTGGACACCGTGAAACCATAGTTTTATGAAAGGATGATTTGCAGTGTTAGCGCCAACTTTACTGACATTGTCGCAGTGGGTGTGAAAGACGAAGCTGGTTTGAAGAGTGGAAAGGTGATCAGTTCTTCAAACCATTCAAGCAGTACCAACAACAAGAAACCTCCCAGCAACTTCCATAAAAGAAGGAAGGGGAAACCAATGCCATCATGACAGGTAGGAAAAAGAACCCAACTTGGAGACAACCGGTTTATCAAGAGCAGTAAAACCCAAATTTTGCTCAACAACCAATCTATCCAATGCAGTTTGCCCCACAACAATATGTGGCAGCTGTAATCCCAACTTTCAACCTTTAGCCCGCGTAACAGGCGCCGGTGTACCAACAACAACCCAATCATCAGCAAGCACCCAGTGCTTCAACTTACCAAAAACAACAACAGAGGCCACACGCTTCTCAATCAAACGCTCCCTATAGAAGACAAGGGGAAAAGCCTTCGTTTCCACCTATTCCAATGACTTACACAGAGCTTTATCCCTCTTTGGTCCAACAAGGTTTGATTGTCACTAGACCTTTGGGCCCACATACAGAAAAGTCCATGCCGTTCCATAATCCTAATACCCACTGTGCGTTCCACCAAGGCACTGCCGGTCATGACCTAGAAGGATGCCTTGCGTTGAAACATGTTGTGAAGGGTTTGATGGAAAAGAAGATTCTGTCTTTTGCATATAATCAGCCAAATATGAAGAATAATCAGTTGCCTACACATGGGACTACAAATGCTATTGAAGATGAGAATAATGAGGTATTGATTATGAATGCATCAAAGATTAAAACTCCTATCAGGATTTTCCATGCAAAATTGTTTGAAGTTGGGTTAGTGAAAGTTTACCATGATAGCTGTGAAGAGTGTGATGCCATTGTCAGAGGGTGCCGATTGGTTCAAGATGATATTTAGAGTTTGATTGATGAAGGTTTTTTGCAAGTAATCGGTAAGGTGAAGAAAGAGGAAATTGCGGTAATTGATCCCATATTCATCTTACCAGAATCAAAAGAGAAAGTGCCCATTTTCAATGTGCCGAAGTCTGGTTCTGTGGTCCCTGTTTTCAATAACCAAAGCCAGTTTTCAATACATCAGAATCTGTTATTGCTTCTACTGCTAATCAATCATGGCCAAGAAACATCAGACAACCCGTTCTGTTCCGTTTCAGAAATTCCAAAGATGTGCCGTGGATGTATGAAGATACTGTGGTTAACAAAGGATCCAAAGATGTGGTTCCAAGGAAAGAGGTGGGAACTACTAGTGAAGAAGTAACCAATATAGCTGGGTCTGGAAAGATGAAACGCAGTGGTAGAATTTATACTATATCTTCAAACGGACTGTGCCTAAAGAAACGGTTGCTCCTGTACCCACAAAGGACAAGGAGAAGGAAGTGGTTACAAGTGAAGAAGATGCTGAGTTTCTGAGAATCATTAAAAGAAGTGACTATAAGGTGGTGGATCAGCTTCACCAAACTCCCTCTAAAATCTCAATCTTGTCTTTGCTGTTGAATTCACCTACTCATCGAGTTGCCTTGCAAAAGATATTGGCCCAAGCCCATGTTGATCGAGATATTACTGTCGGTCAGTTTGACAGTGTCATTGCAAATATCATTGCTTGCAATACCCTTAGTTTTAGCAACGAAGAGTTACCTCGAGAGGGTCGAAATCATAATCTTGCTTTACGTGTATCTGTGAAATGCCAAGAGGACACTCTGGCAAGAGCTCTTGTAGACACCAGTTCCTCTTTGAATGTTTTACCAAAAAGGACTCTTGAAAAGTTAGCTTACAAAGGAGCTGAAATGAAATCTACCTCTCTAATTGTCAAAGCTTTTGATGGCTCAAGAAGATCTTTAATGGGTGAAATTGAGTTACCAATCTTGATTGGCCCGCATGTTTTCAACATCATTTTTCAAGTGTTGGACATTAATTCTGCCAACAATTGCCTACTTGGAAGGCCATGGATCCATGGAGCTGGTGCTGTAACTTCAACATTACACCAAAAAATAAAGTTTGTAATTGATGAGAAACTGGTTATCATACATGGTGAAGAAGACTTGATGGTCAGTAATCTGTCTTCCTTCCGCTACATTGACGCTGATGGAGATGCTTTGGATACTTCTTTCTAAGCTCTTGAGATAGCCAATGCTATCAAGCTAGACATTGAAGAACCAGTGGTCCTGAGTAATCCATCTTTTGCTTCCTTCAGGAGTATGCAATCTGCCCTAAAAGAAGGTGTTCCCAAAGGCTGGGGAAAAGTTATTGAAGTTAAAGAGAGGAAGAAATACCAAGGGTTGGGTTACAAACCAACTCTTGATGAGACACCTCTTTCTACAACAGTGCGACCAAAGACAATCCAGGAAGTGTTCGTCAGTAAAGGATATCAGGTCAATGCAGTGATAGAAGATGCAGAAGACGAGGAGATCAGCCATTTGGTATTTCAGTGTGACGCCGCACTAGATAATTGGGAAGCTATTGAGATCCCTGTGTTGTTCCCTGTGCCAGAGTAATATGCTTATTTTTGTTGTTTGTTTTCAATTCCGTAGTCGTGCTCAAGGCTATCGGACTATTTTGTATGGGCCACCGTTTTCAACTTTTATTAATTAATGAAGATGTTTTGTTAAACTCTTTTGTTCTTATTTACTGTTTTTGCTCTTAAGGAAAAATGGCAATCTTTTTCAAAACTACCAAAAACATTTTCTTCTTGCATTTAATTTTGTGCATTTTAATAAAATAAGTCCCTTCATCATGCAAAATAATCCACAAACATGTTGTATTCGATGACCCTACTTTCAATATCGACTTTGATTCACCCATCTACCAAAGCTGAAGATGAGGAAGAAGAAGATTACGAGGTGCCAGATGAGTTGGCAAGTTTGTGTGACTACGAGTACACAGCTCTTCAGCCACATGAAGAACAAGTTGACACCATCAATCTTGGTACCGATAAAGACAAGAAGGAAGTCAAGATTGGGGCAATGCTTGGGGCAGAAGTCAGACAACGGTTAGTGAAGCTTCTTGAAGTGTATGTGGATGTGTTTGCATGGTCTTATCAAGACATGCCTGGTTTGGATTCAGACATAGTAGTTCATAAACTACCCCTCAAGCCTGAGTGCCCGCCAATGAAACAGAAACTCCGAAGTAGTCGACCCGACATGGCTCTCAAGATCAGAGATGAGGTCAAGCGACAACTTGACGCAGGATTCTTAGCAGTATCAAAATATCCCGAATGGGTGGCCAACATTGTGCCCGTGATGAAGAAGAATGGTAAAGTGCGAATTGATAACACTGAAATACACTGTATATTTGGCTCTGATTTTACATAATTTTAGTCGTTTATTTGTTATTTTCCTTTGCTATTACGGTATTTTGTTTTACTTTCAGGTTTATTGCCTTATTTGAGCCCACAGTGAGAAAACAAAGCAAAACGGAACAAAAACGGGAATTTCTTGTTAAAACGTACACTAGCCGTTTCACTCAGCGAACGCCAAGGAGGACGCCATAGGCCTAATGACTTCACCCCCACGCCAATGGTCACAAAAGGCGTTTCACCTCCAAAACAACACTCGGCGGGCGCGGAGCAGGGGTCGGCGGGCGCCGAGAGTTATAAAAAGGGAACGGTTTGAAACGCTCAAGGCAGTTACATCTGAAGAATTTAGTTTATAAAACGTTTTTTTCATTATGATTAGGGGCAGTTACAGCTTCGAATTTCCTATAAATAGGACTTGTATTTTCACTTTCATTTCATCCAATCTTAGTTTCAACCTTAGGCATAGAGTTCTCTTGTAAAGCAATAATCCGTCACATCGAGGGGTTATTGCACTATAGCTGTTGGTTCGATTGGAGCACTGTAGTTAGAAGATTTATATTTCTCGCAATTTACTTTCCAACCTTGTACCAGATTGAGTCTCCGCTTTGGAGCAGGTTTATTTATAAATCGCATTTTATTTTATTCCGCATTGCCTTTATATTATTTATTTTCTCGCACTGCTTTAAATTCATTTATTTTCGGTCTCTGCTTTACTTTGTTAATTTATTTATCTGTGTGATCTGTTGTATTTTGGACCTGAACTTAAGCGTGACACTTGTGTTCACACTCTTAAAGTACACTATCACACCTCGCACATTTTTCATATTATAAATGTTTCCTTTAACAAACCAATTTATAATTATGTCTTTAATTGTCATGTCTAGCTAAATTCCTGGTGCTAGAATGTGAGGATCGTCATTCCGACGATACTCCACATGTCTTCTCTTTAGAAATACTTTAGGGTCTGTTTTTTATTTTAATTAAACTCTTCTGAACTTAAATTGAACGATCATTACGTAAACAAGACCGTGTTTTTGTTTGTGTAATGACTGTGACTAGATCGGGTAAGATCGAAAGCCGTCCGACATTTTAGAAAAGAGTTTGTTAGTTGTTAGTTGATAAATACATCGGAAGCACTTTATTAACTAACTAGGAAAGTTTTATATTATTAGAAAGAGGTTTTAAAACTATTTTCGGACGCGTTTATAGATTTAGGATCCAGTTGGCCGAGCATATGCCGGAAACCCTTTGGTATAAAATATTTTTAATCGAAAACACTTTTTAACTCAGTCTTAGAGGTAATTATATAAAAAAGGACTTTCAACACTTTAACGCAAGGAGCGATCGGTGCAGTGTGAGCGGCTGGTATAGATTAAAGGTTAGGTCTGTTTCCGATCACGCTAACGCGGCGGATCCTTCTTAATTAACTCAATTTCAAAGAAAGAAACATTGCCCCGTAAGTGTTACTATTTAGAAGATAGGAGTATTGTTGGATTGATGTGAATTACATTCCAGCATATTTATTTATCTGATTTATTTCTATTTTCGTTCAGTCTAAACTTGTACTCAGATTTCTATTAGCCTTAGATAAGCACCGTAACAATAGTAATCGATAGATTTGACATTGGTCTCTGTGGGAACGATAAATCTTTTATATTACTCTGACGTACTCCGTATACTTGCGGATAACATCACATCAAGTTTTTGGCGCCGTTGCCGGGGACCAATTACGTCAAAATTTCGTACCCTGTTGTTACACCGTCTAGACTAAGGCATCCCTTAGTCGGTAAATGCGAAGAACTCGCAGTACCGGAAACCTAGTTGATCCTTTAGAAGAGCCTGAACGTTACGCCTGAGCTCGTCTTCTATTTCGAAAACTCAAAAGAGCAATGGCAGAAGAAGAAAACGCTAAACCTCTTAAGGATTTCGCCCTACCCTCTAACGAAGAACCCCATTCTAGTATAGTCAACCCAACTATACCAGCCAATAACTTTGAATTAAAACCATCTCTATTACAAATAGTTCAACAGAACCAGTTCGTAGGTCTTCCTACGGAAAACCCGAACCAACATCTTAATGTTTTTATTCAACTAGCAGATACCTTAAAAGCGAATGGAGCTCCTCCTGAGGCAATACGTCTAAGACTATTCCCATTTTATCTCAGAGATAGAGCCCGATCGTGGTTAGATTCCCTTCCAGCCAACTCTATAACCACTTGGAATGACCTAAAGAAAGTATTCCTTGCTAGATACTTCCCACCGAGTAAAACTGCTGTCTTACGAAACCAAATAACCCGATTTACCCAAAGCGAGGGAGAATCACTATTCGACGCTTGGGAGAGATATAAGGAACTATTAAGAGCATGTCCACATCATGGCTTAGAACAATGGCTCATAATCCATACCTTTTATAATGGACTCATGTACAACACCAAGATGACCATAGACGCTGCCGCTGGTGGCGCTCTAACGAACAAACCCTACGTCGAAGCTAGCGCTCTCATTGAGGATATGGCACAAAACCATTACCAATGGGGGACCGAACGAGCACAAGTAGAGAAGAAAGAGACCAAAGGAGGTGTGTATGAGGTAAGTTGTTTTGACCATATGAATGCAAAAATGGACGCTATAGCCCAAAAAGTAGAAAACCTAACTATAAACCCCACAACAACTGTAGCAGCAATACAACCCGGATGTGAAATCTGTGGAACCTTAGGACATACAATGGCTAAATGCAACCTGTTAGCCGAAAGTCCCACAGATCAGGTCAATTACGCCCAAGGAAACCCGTATTCAAACACATATAACCCTGGATGGAGGAATCACCCAAACATTTCATATAAGAATAATAACCCTACTCAAAATTCAACACCTCAAAGACCACCCGGTTTCCAACCTCAAAGACCCAACCAACCTACAATTTATGCTCCTCAGAAGTCAAATCTTGAGAAGAAGATGGACGAATTCATCTCAGCTCAATTACAGCAGAACAAGGAGTTCATGAACCAAAACGTTCACATTAATGGACTAATTACTCAATTGGGTACTAAACTCGATTCTGTAATTACCCATAACAAAATGCTGGAAACCCAAATCTCTCAAGTGGCACAACAACAATCTACTCATACTACCCCAGGAGGACAATTTCCTGGACAACCTCAACCTAACCCTAAAGGGCATGCTAATGCTATAGCCCTAAGGAGCGGAACCACTTACAATGGGCCAATAAACCCCAGGTTGAATAATCCAGAACCTCCTAGAAAAGTTGTGACCACACCTGAGAAAGAGGTTGAGAAATCTACGGAACCAGAGAAATCTAAAGATACGGAAGTTAAGGAGAAGGAAAAAGAACAAGTTTATGTACCACCTCCTCCTTACAAACCTCCGATTTCATACCCACAAAGACTTAAACAAACCAAATTGGATAACCAATATAAGAAATTCATAAAAGTGATTGAGAAACTCCATGTAGAGATCCCATTCACCGAAGCTATTACCCAAATACCATCCTATTCCAAATTCCTTAAAGACATTCTAACCAATAAACGAAGATTAGAAGATCCTAAACCTATAGAATGTAATTCAATTGCTGAGAATAAGCTTACTAAGAAAGAGAAAGACCCAGGAAGTTTTTCTATACCTTGTGTTTTAGGAAACCAAGTTATAGATAAAGCACTACTGGACTTAGGAGCAAGTGTAAGCTTAATGCCTTTAGCTATTTGTAAAAGGTTAAACCTAGGAGAATTACAACCAACTAGGATGTCTCTCCAATTAGCTGACAGATCAGTTAAATATCCAATTGGCATTTTGGAAGACGTCCCAGTTAGACTTGGTCAACTTTATATTCCAACCGATTTCGTAGTAATGGACATTAAAGAAGACGATGAGATCCCGATTCTTTTAGGTAGACCCTTCTTATCAATGGCTGGAGCTATAATTGATGTTAAGAAAGGAAGAATGACATTCGAAGTGGGTAATGAAAAAGTAGAATTTATACTATCCCAATTCTTAAATACACCAGCCATAGATGACTCATGTTATGTCATTGATATAATTGATGAATGCATAAGAGAATTAGATGAAGAAGATCCAGTAGAAATCATCAAACTACCTTCCATCCCCATAATGGAGGACGATGAATGCGAACATTTACCTAAACCTTATATAGATAACAGTCTTTATGAATGCTTGGCACTTACCCCAGATCATATGCCATGTCAGAAAAAACCATCAATAGAGCTTAAAGAGCTACCTAAGAATTTAAGATATGAGTTCTTAGATGAAGAATTAAATCGCCCAGTCATAGTCAGTGCCACGTTAGATGGTCCTGAAACCAATCAACTCTTAGGTGTTTTACGAAGATATCCCTCAGCTCTAGGTTATTGTATGCACCGAATTATGCTAGAGGAAGATACTAAACCCTCCAGGGAACATCAACGAAGGATAAATCCTATAATGAGTGAAGTAGTAAAAAAGGAAGTGCTAAAGTTATTAGAGGCTGGAATAATATACCAAATATCTGATAGTAAATGGGTAAGCCCCGTACATGTGGTACCTAAGAAAGGAGGTGTCACCGTTGTACAAAACGAAAAAGGAGAACAAATAGCCAAACGTGTAGAAAATGGTTGGCGGATGTGTATCGATTACAGAAAACTTAATAAGGTGAGTAGGAAAGATCACTTCCCACTCCCATTCATTGACCAAATGCTCGAACGATTAGCTAGGCATTCTTACTTTTGTTATTTAGATGGATACTCAGGATTTTTCCAAATACCCATTCACCCTGACGATCAGGAGAAAACAACTTTACATGTCCCTATGGAACATTTGCTTACAGACGAATGCTATTTGGACTATGCAATGCCCCAGCCACTTTCCAACGCTGTATGATGTCAATCTTCGCAGACTTCCTTGATGAGATCATGGAGGTATTTATGGACGATTTCTCGGTATGTGGATCCAGTTTTAAAATCTGTTTAACAAACCTTGAGAAATTCCTGGAAAGATGCGTAGAAGTCAACCTTGTCCTAAATTGGGAAAAATGCCACTTTATGGTAATTGAAGGCATAGTACTAGGACACATAGTGTCCGAGAGAGGCATTGAGGTTGATAAAGCTAAAATAGAAGTGATAGAAAACCTTCAACCACCCAAAACCATTAGAGAAATCCGAAGTCTTCTTGGACACGCCGGTTTCTACCGACGCTTCATTAAAGATTTCTCCAAGATAACTAAACCATTAACCAATCTACTTATGAAGGATGCCGAATTCAAATTCGATGATAAATGTCTTGAAGCCTTTAAATACCTGAAACATTCACTGATTTCTGCACCTATAATTCAACCACCTGATTGGAATCAACCTTTTGAAATTATGTGTGATGCTAGCGATTACGCTATAGGTGCTGTTTTAGGGCAAAGGAAAGATAAGAAACTCCATGTAATTTACTACGCCAGTAGAACCTTGGATGCGGCTCAGCTGAATTATGCCACAATCGTGAAGGAACTCCTGGCAGTAGTCTTTGCAATCGACAAATTCCGATCCTATTTAGTAGGAGCAAAAATCATAGTCTACACTGATCACGTTGCGATAAGATATCTATTAAGCAAAAAGGACGCTAAGCCTAGATTACTACGCTGGATCCTTTTACTTCAAGAATTCGATTTGGAAATCCGTGATAAGAAAGGCACTGAGAATGTGGTCGTTGACCACCTCTCAAGGCTTGAATATCTAAAACCAGATCTTGTACCTATCAATGATGATTTCGCATATGACAGATTAGTAGGGGTAGTTAGAACCATCCAGGATGATGACCCTAACCCTTATTCAGAAGTAGACATTGAAAAAATACTCGCAGTTACAACCGTACCTTGGTATGCAGATTTTGTTAATTATCTAGCAGCCGATATCATACCCCCTGATTTAAATTACCAACAGAAGAAGAAGTTCTTTCATGACGTAAAACACTTCTATTGGGATGAACCCCTTCTATTCAAGAGGGGCGCAGATGGCATTTTCCATCGCTGTGTCCCTGAAGAAGAAGTTGAAAATATAATTAAGCATTGTCACTCTTCACCATATGGTGGACATTTAGGCTCATCCAAAACATGCGCTAAAATTCTTCAAGCAGGTCTTTTCTGGCCAACATTATGGCGCGATGTTCATACCTACATTGTAAAATGTGACAAATGCCAACGCACTGAGAACGTCTCAAGGAGAGACGAAATGCCTTTGAAAAATAATCAAGAAGTAGAACTCTTCAATGTTTGGGGTATAGATTTTATGGGACCATTTCCATCTTCAATGGGAAACAAGTATATCTTAGTAGCCGTTGATTATGTATCCAAATGGATTGAAGCCATAGCTGCACCCACCAATGATACTTGTGTAGTCATTAAACTATTTAAAAACTATATTTTCCCTAGGTTTGGAGTACCTCGATTGGTTATAAGCGATGGAGGGTCGCACTTCATATCTAGGATATTTGAGAAACTATTAAAGAAATACGGAGTGAAACACCGAGTAGCCACACCTTACCATCCACAGACAAGTGGACAAGTTGAAGTCTCAAATAGGGAAATAAAACAAATCTTAGAAAAAACCGTATCAACCTCTAGAAAAGACTGGTCCTTAAAACTACAAGAAGCCTTGTGGGCTTATAGGACCGCTTTCAAAACCCCTATAGGAACAACCCCTTATCAACTAGTCTACGGAAAATCTTGCCATTTACCCTTTGAACTTGAACATAAGGCCTACTGGGCCATAAAAACCCTTAATATGGATTACTTAACAGCCGGAGATAAACGAATTCTAGATATTCATAAATTAGAAGAACTACGCCGGGATGCTTATGAAAATGCCATCATATATAAAGAAAGAACCAAAGCATGGCATGACAAAAAGATTATCCGAAAAGAGTTCAACGTAGGCGATCCTGTACTTCTTTTCAATTCTAGATTATGATTGTTTCCAGGTAAACTACGCTCAAGATGGACTGGACCCTATGAGGTCACCAAAGTCCTGAAATCAGGAGCATTTGAAATTGCAAATCATTCATGTAGTCCCTTTCTAGTGAATGGACAAAGATTGAAACCCTACTATGGAGGGGACATCCCTACTTACTACTCAGGTCACACTCTGATAGACCCACCTATAGCAACATCCACAACGTAAGTCTTTCAGTCGTCAAGCTAATGACGTTAAACAAGCGTTGCGTGGGAGGCAACCCACGATTTTATTTTCGTTATTTTTATTTTTGAATAGAATTTATTTAGAAAAAAAAAATAAGAAAATATATTTTATTAATTATATTATAATAGTATTTTTTTTTCGTGATTAACTTATGCAATGTCTATGTTTACAGGTTACAGATCACATCATCTCAGACATTCCACACTAACTTTGTTTGCAGGATGCAGAGCTATGATGACATGCACATTGTGTTCAGAGATGACGAACAGAGGAAGAAATACGTAGTCCTTTCTGAGCGACCAATCCTACCCACTAGGTACCCTGACCCAAACTGTCTATCAGCCTTAGGTATTGAGGCCAGTGTGAGGTACCTTTGTCACCAGCTCCAATGGGATGAGTATTCTGAAGCTATGAATGTAACCTATAAGTATCTGACCTTAGAGTTCCTCAGCTCACTCATTTATGAACCTTATAGTGGAAGAGGTTATAACAGTGGAAGCATAAAGTTTAGACTATTTGGAAATGAGTATGCCCTGAACCACAGAGATTTTGCTAGAATACTTGGTTTTCAGTGTGGCCTGGATGCAATCCACTTTATGCATGAAACCAATGTTATACAAGATGAAATTGACTTATTCTGGAGCAAAATCACCGGTGGAGGAGGACCTGATCCTTCCACCCAATTGGCAAGCAAAATCCACAACCCAGCTTTCCGTTATTTCCAAATGATCCTAGCTGAGACCTTCTTTGGTAGGAGTGATACTGAGAACCAAGTTACTGCAGAAGAGATTCTGATGCTCTTTTGTACTGCTGAGTCACGACCATTAGCCAGTGGAAATTTTCTGATATATAACCTGTATTTGATTGTTGCATCTTCCAAAGGACCCATCCATGTGGGCGGTACGATCACACACATAGCTCATGCTCTAGGTCTAGCCAACAAGCTGACTCACCTTACATCCCATTGTGGCTATACCTTGATTGACATTCCTCACTGTCTTGACCGTGGTCTTATTAGGAGAGCATTCTTTAGTGCAGATAACTTTAAGCTCCTAATAGACAACGAAGTCATTCACCACTTTGGACTACCAAACCATACCCGAACAAGTGTCCATGATAGAGCTAACTGGTCATATGCTTTGGAAGGCCAGGACGAGACACCAGCCAAACCAAGAAACCACCCTGTGCCAGAGTACCACCCTTCACCCTATCCTGAAAGGACTACCGTTTATTCCTCTAACGTTAATCTGCAACGCAGGAACTTATATTCAAAGTTTGACGCTATGCGCAAGGAGATCATTTCTCTTCGCGAGGAATGCGCCGAGCTCACCTTGCAGATAGAGATCTCAGACGCTACGAACGCTTCATCATATGATCTTTTGGAGCAGGAGATTTACGACCTCAAGCTCCAGCTTGCAGAGGCACGAACACAGGGTGTCCTTCATCAGTCTTCTTAGGAGACATTCAGGAGCTCTGGAGCATAGCTCATACTTTGTGTGGAGAAGATTTACCTCATGCTTGTTTAGATCGTTTATTTTTACCTTTACTGCACTACTATCTTTATTTGTTATTGTGATTTTTATCAGACTATTAGTGGATTTTATTTTTCATGGCTATTAGAATTATGGCAACCTTATGTTTTTGAGAGTGTCATTTCATTTCGAATTATAATAAATATCTACTCCAGTATAATATATTGTCTATATTTAATTTCCGTTTATTCATTTTATTATAAAAATAAAAAATTAAAAAATTAATAATAGTAATAAAAATAACTGTTATTTAAATAAAACATTTATAAATATATAAAATATAAATAAATAAAATATTCTCTTTGTTTCTTTCATGTACCAGTGTACTATAGACACCCCTAGGGAAGAACATCGAACCAGCCAAGGCCTAATCCGGGCCAACCCATTTTTCACAGTCCGCGGACGCGGACCCCCACTCGGCAGACGCGGAAGCGTTCTGGGTTCTAAAACGAACCAGAATTTGAAAACCCATTTTTTCCCCAACTCTCTTCATCTCCTACCTCCATAAACTTCGAATTTAACCACCATAAATCCCCATTAAACCCTTAAAATCCATCATTTCATAACTCCCCCATTACCATTACACATTCCATTTTCCATTATATCTATAAAATCCATAGATTTCACCAAAATCTAAAAAAACAAAAATACCCATTTTCCATCACCAAACCTTCATTTTTCTTCAATAATGGCAGCGGGAAACCAAGAAAATATCATCTTTCGGGATGGAGAGGATGAAGTCAAGCAATGGGAAAAATGGGACCGGCTTCGGACACGCAACATTCTTGCGACCAGGTACGTTAATGATACTTGTCTCTATAGCCTAGGTATAAGATTTAGCGTATTTTATTTATTACAAAATTTGAAATTAGAGAATATTTTTATTCGCAAGGAGCCTACCTACGAAAGGCTAACCCGCAATTTTTTGAGTTCTTTGGAGTATACTATCAGAGAGAACACTGCCAGCACAGTAGGCACAATGAGATTTAGGATGTTTAATGTTGAATACATTTATACCACTGATGCACTTGCTGAGTTATTAGGATTCCATTTCGGGAATGGTGCGTCCTGTGAAGCGCCCATAGACACTAGTTGGTCAATTGAGGCTTTTCAAATGTGGAGAAGCATATCAGGCCAAACCACTAGCTCCTTTGATGGAAATTTGGCTTCTGACATTCATAACCCGGCCATACGGGTATTCCGCCTTTTAGTAGCTGATACTATTTTTTCCCGTGAAAACTCTAACAAAATGAATTCCAAAGAATTCATATTTTTACAGGCTGCTTTACTCAAGAGAAGATTAAATCCTGTACCATTTATGTTATCGCATATGAGGGCGGTTGAGAAAAAGGGCAGCACCGTGTCATTTGGAGGGTTGATTACCTTCATTGCACGAGCCCTACACCTGGACGCTGAGTTGGCCACATTAGAACCACTTCCGTCTCGCACTATTGATTTAAAATTTTTGCGAGATATGCGTTTATGCAAAACGAGGCCGGAAGGAGGATATATCCTCATGGTTCGCAATGCTGCCATCCCGAGTGTCACACTACCTTGTTCAGCACGCACAGATGTGCGCAAAAGAGAAAACTGGCTCAATGATTTAAAGGTTGCTCCTGTTTTAGGCCCATTGCTTCCAAACGTCCCTGAGGACGAAGGAAATGAGACAGATGACGAATATGAGCATATGGAGCAGTCTCCCATTCCTGTATCACCTGCACACACCCTACCTGTTACTAACCATCCTGCAGGTACCTCTTCCAGATTTTACATCACTCAAGAAATGTGGCAAGCACAACAAGCTAGAGAAGAAGAGCGTGATGACCTATTTTATGCCATGTACCAACAGCAGCGGGAGATGATGGACTTTATGCGGGAGTCACAGCAATCCATTCTTGAGAGTTTCCAAGCACTTAGAGATCAAAATGCCTCTCTAATCGAGAGGATTGAGTAGATGGAGCTGTCACCTACTATCCGACACCGCAGTAGGAGCCGTCGTCCCAAACGCCCAGAGCATGATGGAGAAGGCCCCAGTGGGCGACACGATTGAGTACCAGGTTTCACCTATCCCTTTCTCACTTTTATTGAAACATTGAGGACAATGTTCGGTTTAAGTGTGGGAGGAGATATTTACTGTTTTTAGTATTTATTTATTTACTATTTTCTAGTGTAGTTTAGTTTATTTTAAAAATGTGATTTACGAGTCATTTTGTATAGTTTATCAATTCTTCAAATTCTTGAGCCTTAACAAAAATTTTTAACAAAGAAACAGCATTATTTTTTATTATTTGGGCTATTAGGACAAGTAAGATCAATTGTAAAGGCTTGGGAAAACTATTTGAAAAATCGATATCGTTTTTACACCGTAAGTTTCTCAATTATAGGAGCTTATCTAGATTTTTATTATACAGTGGCCTTAAAATCTCACCCTCCATCTCTAACCCTTAAGTAGTTTATTTAAGCAGTCAGCACCATCTTAATCACCGCTAAGTGACAAACAGATGCAAATAGGTAAGATCCTGCCAAAGAAAAAAAAAGAAAAAGAAAGAAAAAAATAATAATAATAATTTCAAGAAGATGTTCAAGTATCTTCAGAAAAAATTCGCAAGAAAAAGTACAAGAATTGGCAAAAAAGGATCTGGAATACCACAGGTTATGTTCACCATGCGAGTGAAAGATAACGGGCTTAATGTGATTGCGCTTGAATGAAAAGGGGTAAGAAAGGGATGAGTAAGATAGGCCTAAGTATAATATCACAGTTTGGATTAGTTTGTGTAGGAGAGAAACTTATGCCCACAAATTGCGGAAAGTGTCATTACGATACCCTTGGTTCATGAGTTAGTACCTACTGATGCATTATTGATCAAACTCAAGTTCCTAGACCAGATCAGTTTAGTGCATGTTTGCTGTTTTCCTTTATTTACTTATCACAGTTTGCTTGAGGACAAGCAAAGGTTTAAGTGTGGGAGAATTTGATAACACTGAAATACACTGTATATTTGGCTCTGATTTTACATAATTTTAGTCGTTTATTTGTTATTTTCCTTTGATATTACGGTATTTTGTTTTACTTTCAGGTTTATTGCCTTATTTGAGCCCACAGTGAGAAAACAAAGCAAAACGGAACAAAAACGGGAATTTCTTGTGAAAACGTACACTAGCCGTTTCACTCAGCGAACGCCAAGGAGGACGCCATAGGCCTAATGACTTCACCCCCACGCCAACGGTCACAAAAGGCGTTTCACCTCCAAAACAACACTCGGCGGGCGCGGAGCAGGGGTCGGCGGGCGCCGAGAGTTATAAAAAGGGAACGGTTTGAAACGCTCAAGGCAGTTACATCTGAAGAATTTAGTTTATAAAACGTTTTTTTCATTATGATTAGGGGCAGTTACAGCTTCGAATTTCCTATAAATAGGACTTGTATTTTCACTTTCATTTCATCCAATCTTAGTTTCAACCTTAGGCATAGAGTTCTCTTGTAAAGCAATAATCCGTCACATCGAGGGGTTATTGCACTATAGTTGTTGGTTCGATTGGAGCACTGTAGTTAGAAGATTTATATTTCTCGCAATTTACTTTCCAGCCTTGTACCAGATTCAGTCTCCGCTTTGGAGCAGGTTTATTTATAAATCGCATTTTATTTTATTCCGCATTGCCTTTATATTATTTATTTTCTCGCACTGCTTTAAATTCATTTATTTTCTGTCTCTGCTTTACTTTGTTAATTTATTTATCTGTGTGATCTGTTGTATTTTGGACCTGAACTTAAGCGTGACACTTGTGTTCACACTCTTAAAGTACACTATCACACCTCGCACATTTTTCATATTATAAATGTTTCCTTTAACAAACCAATTTATAATTATGTCTTTAATTGCCATGTCTAGCTAAATTCCTGGTGCTAGAATGTGAGGATCGTCATTCCGACGATACTCCACATGTCTTCTCTTTAGAAATACTTTAGGGGCTATTTTTGATTTTAATTAAACTCTTCAAAACTTAAATTGAACGGTCATTACGTAAACAATACCGTGTTTTAGTTTGTGTAATGACTGTGACTAGATCGGGTAAGATCGAAAGCCGTCCGACATTTTAGAAAAGAGTTTGTTAGTTGTTAGTTGATAAATACAGCGGAAGCACTTTATTAACTAACTAGGAAAGTTTTATATTATTAGAAAGAGGTTTTAAAACTATTTTCGGACGCGTTTATAGATTTAGGATCCGGTTGGCCGAGCATATGCCGGAAACCCTTTGGTATAAAATATTTTCAATCGAAAACACTTTTTAACTCAGTCTTAGAGGTAATTATATAAAAAAGGACTTTCAACACTTTAACGCAAGGAGCGACCGGTGCAGCGTGAGCGGCTGGTATAGATTAAAGGTTAGGTCTGTTTCCGATCACGCTAACGCGGCGGATCCTTTTTAATTAACTCTATTTCAAAGAAAGAAACATTGCCCCGTAAGTGTTACTATTTAGAAGATAGGAGTATTGTTGGATTGATGTGAATTACATTCCAGCATATTTATTTATCTGATTTATATCTATTTTCGTTCAGTCTAAACTTGTACTCATATTTCTATTAGCCTTAGATAAGCACCGTAACAATAGTAATCGATAGATTTGACATTGGTCTCTGTGGGAACGATAAATCTTTTATATTACTCTGACGTACTCCGTATACTTGCGGATAACATCACATCACGAATGTGTGTGGATTATAGGGATCTTAACAAGGAAAGTCCAAAGGACGCTTTCCCTCTGCCGCATATCGACACTCTCGTGGACAATACGACCCGATTTGCAGATTTCTCCTTTATGGATGGTTTCTCAGGTTACAATCAGATCAGAATGGATCTTGTCGATATGGACAAAACTACGTTCATCACTCCTTGGGAAACTTATTGCTACAAAGTCATGCCCTTTGGTTTGAAAAACACTGGGGCAACCTATCAGAGAGCTATGGTGACTCTTTTCCATGACATGATACATAAGGAAATTGAAGTGTATGTTGACGATATGATTGCTAAATCTCAGAATGAGGAGGACCATTTGGATCACCTTCTGAAACTATTCAAAAGACTCCAGAAGTATCAATTGAGATTGAATCCTGCCAAGTGTACCTTCGGTGTTAGGTCAGGAAAGTTACTCAGTTTTATGGTTTGTCAACCGGAATTGAGGTGGACCCTGATAAAGTGCGAGCTATTCAAGAGATGCCAGCTCCGCAAACCAAGTCTCAGGTAAGAGGTTTTCTTGGTCGCTTGAATTACATCTCCAGGTTTATTTCCAACATGACTCCCACTTGTGAACCAATCTTCAAGCTTCTCCGCAAAGACCAGCCACTAGAATGGAACTCCAATTGTCAGCAGGCCTTTGACAAACTCAAAAATTACTTGCAAGAACCACCGATCTTGATCCCACCTGTCCCTGGGAGACCCCTTTTCATGTACATGACTGTGTTGGAAGGATCAATGGGCTAAGTTTTGGGCCAACATGATGAATCTAGGCGCAAAGAGCATGCCATCTATTACTCGAGCAAGAAGTTCACCGATTATGAATGTCGTTATTCACTGCTAGAAAAGACTTGCAGTGCCTTAGCATGGGAAGCCAGACGTTTGAGGTAGTACTTGATGTGTCACACTACTTTATTAATATAAAAAATGGATCCAATCAAGTATATCTTTGAAAAGCCTGCTCAAACAGGAAGACTTTCCCGTTGGTACATGCTCTTGTCAGAATATGATATCCAGTACGTCACTCAGAAGTCTATCAAGGGAAGTGTCTTATCAGACTACCTTGCAGATCAGCCTGTGGAAGACTATGAGCACTTCAAGTTTGATTTCCCAGATGAGGACATTATGTTGATAAAGAAGGACTGTGAAGAGCCATGCCCTGATGAAGGCCCTGAACCTGGTTCCCGTTGGAAAATGATGTTTGATGGTTCTTCTAACTACAGTGGACATGGTGTAGGTGCTTTGCTGATGAACCCTGATGGTGGTTATACTCCATTTACAGCAAGGTTAGATTTTGAATGCACAAACAACATTGCTGAGTATGAAGCGTGTATTCTAGGGTTAGAAGCAACAATTGATCTCAGAATTAAGATTTTGGAAGTCAGTGGAGATTCTGCTCTGGTTATTTATCAAGTCAAGGGTGAATGGGAAACTAAAGACAAGAAGTTGGCCCCGTACCATGACTACATTTTGGAGATGATGCAGTACTTTGATGAGATTACTTTCTACCATGTTCCACGCTTAGAAAACCACATAGCCGATGCTCTAGCCATGTTAGCTTCCATGTGAAAAGTCAGACTTGTTAATGAAGCGCCACTGATAAGAATTGAGCGCAAGACTGACCCAGCCTACTGCCAGTTAATTGAAGAAGAGGTGGATGGGAAACCATGGTTTCACGACATCAAAAATTATCTGAAGAACCAAGAGTATCCTGCCAATGCTTCAACTCTTGACAAGAAAACTTTGAGAAAGTTATCGTCCAAGTTTTTCCTCAGTAATTATGTACTCTACAAAAGGAATCATGACATGGTTTTTCTAAGATGCGTTGATAAACGAGAAGTAGACATGTTGATTCATGACATTCATGAAGGAGCATTTGGCACCCACGCCAATGGGCATGCCATGGTTAAGAAGATTTTGAGGGCGGGGTATTATTGGTTGACCATGGAGACTGATTGTATCCAATATGCCAGGAAATGTCATAAATGCCAAATTTATGCTGACAAGGTGCATGTACCTCCAACATTGTTAAATGTGTTGTCGCCACCTTGGTCGTTCTCTATGTGGGGCATTGACATGATTGGGGCTATTGAGCCAAAAACTTCCAACGGTCATCGGTTCATCTTAGTGGCTATTGACTATTTCACAAAGTGGGTTGAAGCTGCCTCCTACACCAACGTGACCAAGCAAGTGGTTGCCCGTTTTATCAAGAATCAGATCATCTGTCGTTATGGAATTCCAAACAGGATCATAAAGGACAATGGAACGAGTTTGAACAACAAGATAATGAAGGAGTTATGTGACAATTTCAAGATTGAACATCATAATTCTTCACCTTATCGTCCTAAGATGAATGGAGCTGTCGAAGCTGCTAACAAAAACATCAAAAAGATCCTGCAAAAAATGGTCAAGCCTTATAAGGATTGGCATGAGATGTTACCATTTGCTTTGCATGGATATAGAACTTCGGTTCGGACTTCGATAGGGGCAACTCCCTTTTCTTTGGTATATGGGATGGATGTTGTTCTTCCCGTTGAAGTGGAAATACCATCTTTGAGAATCCTAATGGAAACCAAGCTTGATGAAGCAGAATGGGTCCAAGAGAGATATGATCAGCTGAACCTCATTGATGAGAAGCGATTGACTGCTATGTGTCATGGTCATCTATATCAGAAGAGAATGAAAAGGGCATTTGATAAGAAGGTCCGTGTTCGTGAATTCTATGATGGAGAACTCGTACTCAAAAAGATCTTGCCATCCCAAAGGGATGTACGCGGAAAATGGGTGCCCAATTATGAAGGCCCATTTGTGGTGAAAACAGTGTTCTTATGAGGTTCCCTAATTCTTACAATGATGGATGGTGAACAACTCTCACACCCTTGAATGCTGATTCAGTAAGAAAATATTACGCCTAAAAAGCCCGCTAAGTCGAAAACTAGAAATGGCGGCTTAGGCAAAAAAAGGGTATTCCAGTAGGTCATAACCTATGAAGGAGACTCAGGAAAAAGTTAGGGATTAAAAAAAAATTAAAGAGCTCGCTAGGTTGAAAACCCGAAAGGGCGACCTAGGCAAAAAAGAGCGTCCCGTTGGATTGAAAACCCGAAAGGGCGGTCCAGGCAAAAGTTAGGGACAAAAGGCGTTTCACTGAGTCCTAAAGGGTTGTCACCCATACCAAGTAATTCAAGAAGAAGTTCAAGCTCACTCATTCTCATCAGCAGTGAGGTTTTGGAGGATTCTTATTCATTAGGGATAGTAGTGGTCATTGAATACGATGTAACCTTTTCCTAAATTGCCATTTTTCTAATTCTAATGATCCATGGAACTTTGCCATTGGCAAGTTATCATTCTAATTAAATCAGATTTTGGACCATTCTTTGTTTGATATTTATCATTTCTCTTGTATTTTCTTGTTATGCAAAACTTCACTTATTCATTAATAATGGTTTTGAAAGCGGAAAATGTTGGAAATAAAAAAAAATCTTTTGAAAAAACACAATGGAAACATAATTTACTTTAGCTCTTGGGACGATTTAGTAAAATCACATGCCTTCCCCAGTAACTCTTGTTGTGACGAAAGCACTATTAAACCATCTGGCATGTTGTTCCCCAATGAAACGAATTTTAAAATTGGCCATGTTTCCTGGATCAGACACTTCAATAATGACTGGCTACCGTGATGCAAAGGACTTCTCCCCAGTATCTTCCACAGATGTATGTTGAATGTGGAAAATCTTTACCTCCTCAGGTGAAAGAAGAATGTTCCCTATTTGATTCCGAGTGGCTGTTCTCTTCTGATTAAGTGTGACTCTTTGCAGTGGATGTGTTATCCATCTACCCATTTTTCCTAGCCTGTCGTCTCTCGTCAGAGTCGTCTCTTTTATTCTGTTGAACATTCGCATCATACCATATCATCGTGCATTTTTGCATTGGGTGTGTCTTTCTTGTTTACCTCCTTTACCTTAACTGTTGGTTCATGGATCGTCATCCGTATCCCGCTTGCGTCTGGTCATCACCTGCGTGCGTCAAATTTGATTATTATCCTTATTTCCCAGGATGTTTAGTCATCACTATGCAACCCTGGTAATGTCCTATCTGATATTTAACCTCTGTTTTCAGACAAATCATTATTGTTGTTTGTTGAATCTAGAGTTTACTGGAATTGTTTCAATATCGATCATTATTGATACCGTAAGTCCAGTGTTTACTGGCGTGCTTTTTATCTAATCATTATTGGTGTCTAAGTCCAGTGTTTACTGGCATTGTTTCAGTATCGGTCATTATCGATATTATAAAGTCTAGTGTTTACTGGCATGCTTCTACCCAAATTGGTGTCTAAAGTCCAGTGTTTACTGGCATTGTTTCAATATCGGTCATTATCGATGTCGTAAAGTCCAGTGTTTACTGGCATGTTTTAAATCCAATCATCCTCGTTATTGTAAAGTCCAGTGATTACTGGCATTGCTTGAAGGTTCGATTATTATCGGGTACCCAAAGTCCAGAGTTTACTGGCATTGTTTAAGGACCTGTTCTTTGGTATTCTAAGTCCAGTGTCCACTGGCGTTACCTCAAAAGTCATCAATATTGATGTCTCAAGTCCAGTATTGAGTGACATTGTTTTAATATCGGTCATTATCGGTATCGTACAAGTCCAGTACTTACTGGCATGGTTTTATATCAGTCATTATCAGTATCGTATAAGTCCAGTGTTCACTGGCATGTTTGTTCATCCAATCATTATTGTTAACCCAAGTCCAGTATTTACTGGAGTCGCTTCAAATATTGATCATTATTAATACCGTGAGTCCAGTGTTTACTGGCGTGTTATTTCTGAGTCCAATCATTATTGGCACTTTAATCTTATCCCCAGCAGAGGTTTGGTCATTACCAATATCCCTTTGAAGCCCTTGTGATCATCATCATTTGGCGCACGCAGAGTTTGTGTTTGTCTCTGTCTTTTCTGGCTTTTCTTGAAGATCCCGTTTGAACTCTTCAGTATAAGAAATCCCCAGAAAATATTTTGTTGGGTGTCTTTCCTTTTTATTCAAATTGATCCCCAGTGGAGATCATGTCTTCTTTCTGGTTTCATCCCCAGTAAAGAGTGTGTCTTCCCCTTTTGGTTATTCCCGATGTCGTCCGGTCATATATGAACCTGTCGTCCATCTCCCTGGATCTTTCCCCAGTAGAGAATATCTCTCTGACCTCCACCTCCAGTGAGAGTCTGTGGGGTTCCCCTTATTTTATTTTCTATCCCCATTATTTTCTTAGAATACCCAGTGAGTCTCTTTTGTTGGTTGTTAACCTGCATCCCCAATGAGTCTTGCTTGTGGATACTAAACCTTTGTTCCTCCCTAGTGAGGCTCACCTGTGGGTGTTTGCCCTTTGTCCTTTGGTGTCTTATTTTGTCTACATTTTTGCACCATCATGACATCATATCATCATATTAGAAGTTCATGGCATGTCAGCATTTGCATGTCTGTTGCCTGTCCTTAGCTTATGCACTCCATCTTAGGGAAAAAATTTTGGGTTGCTATATTTAAATACCTTTCACCTTAATTTCTCGAGGATTACCATCCCTCGTGCCATCCGGTAATGCTATTTAAATAGGGGCAACTGTTATACCCCAAAATTTGCCCCTTAGATGTCATAACATCTTGCACTTGCATTAGGTTTCAATCATCTATGCATTGTTAGATAACCACAACATCTTACTAGTTTGCTTCTTTTTGTGAAAGCTAGGGTTGGCACAAGAAAGAGGGCAAGATCAATAAGCCAAGCTCTCACATGTTTCAAGTCTCCTAAGACACTCCTTGGCTTCATACAACCACCTAAAGTGTTCAATATGTGATTAAGACTGGTGTTTGAAGTCATCTGTTCAAGAAAGCCAACTGAGGCTCCAAAGTTCAACCATTTGGTCTTGAAAACTAATCATGAGGTTCTCAAATCATATGCCATGATCTCATGTGATTGGATCAAGAGAAATCAAAGGAGACCATCAGATCAAGAGTTGTGGACTTAGGGTTTTGAACTGAAGAATTACAAGGGAACCTTGATGTGACCAGTCAATGTCTTGATCCAAGAAGCTTGAGCAACAAGTTTCAATTTCATCAGAACCACAGTTAGGGTTTCGCGGAAAAAGTCAACTGTATCTTTGACTTTTGACCAGGACATGCTCCCAAACCCTAAGACATGATTCAATACACCCTATAACACCTATGAAATCAATCCATCAAGTTTGATTTAGGTCAAGGACTTGATTTCATAGAGGATCGCACAGTTTGGAATTCATCTGACAAAAAGTCAACTGTGCACAAAAGTCAAACTTTGACTTTTTGAGATTTTTCACAATTATGGTTCTTTGACCCCAAAATGATGTTAATGTATCATTGAAATCATCATTCATCAAGAAAAATCAAGAAAAGTGGGATAACTTGTAAAAGGGGTAACCATAAAAAACTTAGAAAATTTCCTAAGTTATGGAACAAAGTGGCTAGGGTACCAACTTTGGAGGATCATAACTCCTAAACCACAAGGCCATTTTTCCCATCCAAAGCTGGATTTGTAGCTCTCATGGCCCTCTACAAAAGCTTCAACTACCACTCATTACAATTCCCCATAGATTTCAAGTTATGGAATGATCAAAATCAAGAAAAGTGAAAATGTCACTTTTTTCCAACACTTAGTGAACTTTTCACTAAGTCAGAATCTGCCTTCACTTTTTTCCAAATGTAGGGGAATTTTTCACTTGGATCCAAAAAGTATCAAAACCAATTATGATCAAACAGTTATTGTATCATATTAGGGCTTTCCAAAATGGCCAAGAACTCCATTAAATTCCACTTGAGCCATGAGATATGACAATGGCAATATGCCTTGCTGAAAACTGCCAAGGCTAGGTAGAATTTTGCACTTTTGCTCGATTTGGAAAAATCAGATAATTCCAAGCCTTGTCATCACTTTGGACACATCTGAGGATCAAATCTAAAAGGAACAAACACTGATCCAAGCCTCCAAAGTCTTTGGAACAAGAAGTAGCATGCCAAACCTAGAAATCCCTAAAAGAGGGACAAGACTCCAATTTTGGATTGGAGCATTTAATGGATGCACCAAGGTGGCATGGACTGACACATTTGCAACTGAATTCAGTCAAGAATGATCCAACAACTAGGGAACCACAACTCTGTGCTATAACCTCTAGTCAATGGCTAGAGGAGACTTGGATTCTCATTGATCAACATTGGCCAAACCTCTGCTGCAGTTGCCATTCACTATTGATCCCAAAACAAAATTTCTCTACTATAAATAGAGCTCATTTGTGCTCAGTTTGAGTACACCAAAGCCATCAAACAAATGCTTTCCTCAAAATCACTTTCTTTAGGCAAAATTACCTTCTTTAGCAAGGTAACTCTGAGTTTTTGAGTTAGAGAGCATTTCCATCACAGATCATGATCCAAACACATCCAATATGTCATATCTAAGCTGTCCAAACTCACACAAGTGACTTGTAATCCTTAAATCTCAAAGTCACCTCTCAAAACCTTAAAATAGGCTTTTTTTGCATTTTTCAAGCCATGTCTTGATTCAGTCACTTTCCAAACCAGATAAAACCTCAAACACACTACAAATATCATCCTTGAACTGTCCCAAATAGCTCCCAACATCTGGAACACCATTTGAGAGAGTTGTTATTTTGGCCATTTTAACCCCTTTTGCAAGAAAGGGCCAGATTTTGTTTTTGCAGGTTCTAGCTGATTCCAATCATCCTAAAAGCTTCTAAGGGATCATTTGAGAGTGTCCAAAGCATCAAACAATTTATGGAACAAGAAACTTGGCAGATTGCATAAAAAACTCCAAAAGCTCAAAAAAAGGTAAGCATCATGACTTGAACTTTCCAAAATATGCATTGCTTTGAAGTCCACTGATCATGCATCTCTTCTACATGTCATATGTGTTGTGTTTGCATCAATTTATCATTTATTCATACATGTACCAAGATGTAGCACAGAAAATGCAAAATATGGTCTATTTCAAAACCACTATCGAATTTTGAGGAGGGATCATGATCTGAAAAAAATACCACCACCATTGGATTCCTTGTGAAATTCTAGGCCAGATGCATATAAATTTTGTCCCCAACCATGGAGAAATGAGAAAGTTATGGACCTTCCCGTTTCTTGTCAAAACTTGCCTTGCCTTGCCTTGGGCCAGGCCAAAAGCAAGGGAAGACTTGTATATTTGTGGTTGTGTTTCAATCAACGGATGTATCACCACCCCAGTGGTAAGGCATGCGCCCTATACACAAGAGGTCTGGGGTTCGAACCTCCCTCAATTTTAATTATTTTTTATTGGTTCTTTTCGCAAAAAATCACTAAAATGTTGAAATATTTTATTCCCCAAAAAAATTAGATTTATATTATTTATTTAATATAATTAGTATTTTTGTGAATAAATGTCTTTTATTTGTTTTTAAACCTTTTAAAAATAAATATCCATTTTGGAAAATCAAAACCAAGTAGGTTTTAATTCATCTTGTGATGAAAGCCTCGTTTTTCAAACCTAAAACCAAAATCACAAGTTGTTTATTCAAACTTATTTGAAATTTTTATCATTTGTATTAATTTTCTTTGAATAATTATATTAAAAAATGATGAAATTAGGGTTTTATTGATTTTCACCCTAACAAACTTTTCCGAACACTCATGGGCCTCTAATAGAGTGTAAGACCCAATCCTTTGTAAATACAAACCTATTTTGGGCCTCAAATGTTGTAAAGTCCCGTTGTATTTCAAAAGTTCGGCGTGATCATCGCCCGTTTAAAACAAACCATCTAGGCCTCTCCTCGAGCTATAAGACCCATTCAAACCCATTTTAGGCCTCTAATATAGTGTAAGACCCAATCCCCTTTTGAAACCAAAAACTTTTGGGCCTCAGTCATTGTATAAGATCCACGGCGTTTTCAAAACCTCGGCGAGATCGTCGCCCTTTTCAAAATAATCCTTGGGCTTCTCCTTGAGCTATAAGACCCATTTTTGTTCACTTTCAATCATTTTTGGGCCTCTTGAGAGAGTGTAAGACCCATCCCCTTGTACAGAAAACCTTTCTTAGGCCTCAGTCACTTGTATAAGTCCCTGTACAAAACGACAGTGCGATCACTGATAAAACCCTGGGTCTCTCCTTGAGCTGTAAGCCCCAATTTTCCTTTCAAAAGCACTTTCTCCTTTGATTTTGTAACATACTATTATTTTCAATTTCTTTGTTGAACGACTAACGATACAGTATGGAAGCTCTACAACCGAGTAAGTGCTTACCCGCTTTCATTTACCGCTTTCATATGTATATAACTGTATTGTGGGGCTGTTTCACTGTAAGTCTTCTTTCATAAACTCATATCAGATGTGTAATACTAGTATAGTTATTTAGAGTTTTCCCCGGCAACTACGTCTAGCACTAGGTAAATCTCTGTTGGTCACTCTTAAATACAAACAAAACTAGATCCCCATAGGATTACCAGACACAGTCTTCCCTCCTCTTTGGGTTAAACAATATGGAGATGTGAAAGGCAGCATTCTCGGTGAACCCTTTCTCATACTGTTACCCTTAGACATTGTCAAAGAAACTCTAACTCCCCAGAGATGATCTTTTCTCCTTGAATGGCATCTCTTGAGTTTCTTCCAAATTGTCGGACTTTCCTGGCTGGATCTAATCTCGGTGAATGGCATGTCTTGAACTTCTCGGGGTTTGGGGACCCACAGGCTTCCTAAAAGCATCCTCGCCTCCTCTTGGGCATTGTACAAGGACCCGCCGGCTTCTTAGAAGTTTTCACCACCTCCTTTTAGGCTTCGTATAATGATTCTTCCTTCGGGAAGATAGCCTCCTCTTGGGCTTCGTACAAATTGTCCCTTCGACTTCTTAAAAGTTTTTCTCGCCTCCTCTTGGGCTTAGTACAAATTGTCCCGACGACCTCTTAAAGGTATAGGAACAGAAATTAGTCATCTTAATATAACAGTCTTTCAAAGAGTCTAGATCTTCCTACGGCAAACATACTGTCTCTTGATCTCTCTTAAGCATAGTACAAAAGATAAAACTCTAGACTTGGACAGTCTAATCTCCTTGAGTCTCGAAGACATTCTCAAGTTCCTTTCAAAAATAGGAAAAAACACCCGTAGACTTGGGTTGTCTCAATACCCTTCGGATTCCCCGTTTCCTTAAAGAACAGGAAATAATCCCGGTCCTCAAATCAAATCCATGAGTACAACATTACCCATATAAGAACTGATTTTCTCTTTTAACCAACATACTGGACCTATCACTCAACTGAAACAGTAACCCTAGCCTTCTCTTGGGCTTTGTACAATGATTCTCCCCAGCAGAGTTAACCTTTGCAGCCTTCATCTCGGGCTTCGTACGAGATACAAAAATACTCTCTTGTTGAGTATAAAAGACTCTCTTGTTGAGTCAAACATTTTTAGCCTTCATCTCGGGCTTTGTACGAGATACAAAACACTCTCTTGTTGAGTATAAAAAGACTCTCTTGTTGAGTCGATCACCTTTAGCCTCCATCTCGGGCTTCGTACGAGATACAAATCACTCTCTTGGTGAGTATAAAAGACTCTCTTGTTGAGTCAAACCCTTTTAGCCTCCGACTTGGGCTTCGTACAAGACACGTATAAAAACACTCTCTTGTTGAGTCAACCCTTTTAGCCTCTATCTCGGGCTTCGTACAAGACACAAAAGCATCCTCTTGTTGGGTCAATAGCCTCCTCTTAGGCTTTGTATAAGGAAACCCCAATTGAGCCAATCAACCTTTTAGCATCAAAAGTTGTGCCTCGTCCACAGTATACAAACATCAACAAATCCTTTTTCCCATCTAATTGCTGTAAGCGACAAGCCTCTAGATTATTTACATCCATGCCACTGTCCCTCTTTTAGCATGAGAAATTCCTAAGGAAAGATGGCGTTGCTATAAACTGAGTTAAAGTCTTCCCCTTCAGGTTAAAAATCCCCTATAAAGGAAATTATGGCATTGTTGGATTCACATATCCCAGTTAAAGTAATTCTCCTTTATAATCAGTCACCCAACAGTTGTGACAAACAGACCAAATATCCCCTTTAGAGATGACAAATTCTCTCTAAAGTCAAAACCCTTTAGCTTCACATCTTGGGCTTCAAACAAGATACAAATAGACCCTTCAGCTTCACATCTTTGTCTTTGAACAATATACAAACCACCTTTAGCTTCATGTCTTGGGCTTTGAACAAGACACCAAAACACCATTTCCTCCCATAGAATTGGAGGAACTACGATCGCTATGATTTCCCTATCCCAGGAATACGTAGGCATAAGATTGAAAAAGAATCTTAGCGAGCACACTAATAAAAAAACCCCAAAGTCCCCTACCTCCATCCAATCTGGCACAGGATCCCAACAAATTCCTCATGAACAGTCCCGGTATTTCGTTCTGAACAAAATAAGCAGAGAGAGGCCCACGAACTAAAACCGCATTTGTAAACCAACAGTTTTGACTGTTTAACCTCAGTTTGCAAGCAGGGTTAGTTGGAGACATCTATTTCCCTTCCTTTATCAGCTTTAATAGGATAAAAAATGAATCGACCTGTAGTGCCCCAGAGCGACAGTGCTTAAGAACCACGTCCAAAATCGCTCGCTACAGAAAAATGGCGCCCACCGTGGGGCCAAACAAAGGAATCTTGTCTCTCTTATCTCTCTGGTTGAAACCTTCTCTTAGGACGAGTCATTGGATTCACAAGGTATCACCGAATGACGGTTCTATCGGGGAATGTCATTATTGCTAGGATCGGCCCTCACTAGGATCTTAGGTCAAAAACCTTTAAGTTGGGAAGGTACCACAGAATGGCGACTCCGTCGGGGAGCCATTTTCTGTTAGGATCATAGGATTCATAGCTCTTAAAAAGTCTAGGACATTAGGACAAATATATATACTACTTTTCCTAATTGATATCTGTGTTTATTTTTCTGCTAATGGGAATGCGTGTGATGCCGCATGTGGAAAGATTGAGCATACACCTAGGAAAAACCTCTTTCAGTAGTGCGGAAGCTATCGGAAATAGTTGTCACGTGATACTACCCTCTTCTGAGATTATTCAAAATACATCACCTAGCACGGTTCCCGGCCGCGCTGATGTTATCTCGACAAGAATCAATGATTTTGAGAGACAGGTACAAAAATCACTAGTATAAACCATTGGGATGGGTAGAGCCTTGACTTCATGACACCGACCCTTCGACCCCATGTTTTTTCTATGTTTTTGTGTGTTGCATTCATGCATTCATTTAAAAAAAAACATTAAGCAAAGAAAAATTTTCTCTTCTAGTCTCTCTTTTTCAAATTAAACTAAGACAATGATTGCAAATGTCAGAGAGAAAAGGATTACGCTAATGGATTTCGGTAGAAGAAAAACTCACAAGTATACCTTCAAGGTTCCAAAACTAGAGGATTTGAGAGGATTAGCAAGGATGATCACTAACCCTGACGCTTTTAGAGTTAATGGTCCATGTAATTGTGGGAACCCTGACTCATGAGGTCTGCTACCTCTGTTAAGGGTCCATGTAATTGAGGGAATCTTGGAGGCACTCATTCAGTTTTACGATCTGGTCTATCACTGTTTCACATTCCCGGATTACAAGATCGCACCAACGCTGGAGGAGTATTCTCATATGATTGATTTACCTATTACTGATCAAGCTCCCTTTTTTGGACTGGAAGAAATTCCAAAGGATCAAATCATTGCAAGAGCAATCTATTTGGATGAGTCAGAAATCAAGACTCACATGACCACCAAGGGAGGAATCCCAGGTTTACCAGCCAAGTTTCTGGTAAAGAAGGCTCTATACTTTGCTAGTATAGGGAACGTGACTGCTTTTGAAAGCATCTTTGTTTTACTCACCTACGGGTTATTTCTGTTTCCTAACATTGATAACTTCGTCGATATCAACGCCATTAAGGTTTTTCTCATTGGAAACTCCATACCAACCTTGCTCGCAGATGCGTATCATTCTGTACACTCAAGGAATTTATACAGTGGAGGAATGTTCACGTGCTGTGTACCCCTGCTATATAAATGGTTTATCTCCCATTTACCTAAGTCTGCCGCTTTTTGGGATCATAAGAGTGCCTTACGTTGGTCGCAGAAAATCACGTCTCTTACCAACTCTGATATAGATTGGTACAATAGGATTTATGACGGGATCAGAATCATTGACCGTTGTGGAAAATTCCCCAACGTACCCCTCATAGGAACTAAGGGAGGAATCAATTATCAACCAGTCTTAGTTCGTCCTCAATTTGGATACCCGATGAGGCATGTCCCGCGTAATGCTCATCTGGAAGGTCTTTTCTTCAAGGAAGCAGAAAATGACAGGGCACTAAAGATGGAAATAGTGCGCGCTTGGAAACATGTTCATAAGAAAGGATGAGAGTCTCTAGGAAAACCGGATTGTGTCTCAGTGGAGCCTTATCTCCAATGGGTACAAACAAGAGCTCTCAAGCTAAAGATGCCTTATCCTCATCACAGAGTTCTTCTGCCAAGGGAACCTGTCATGTACTTTATGACTGAAACGGAAAAACTTCAGGTTACTCTCAACAAAGTTCAACAGGAGAGGAGGTCTTGGAAGAACAAGTACCGTATTCTCAATGTGGAGTGTACCAAAATACAGGAACTGCTAAAAGATAAGGATGCTCTAATTGAGATTTTGGGGAAACATGCTGTAGAAAATCAGGATGACCAAAGGAATTTTCTCGCTCCTTTCACTTGGCAAAGGATTGACAACCCGACAACGGCCCAAGAGCCCCGGTCCAAGAAAAGGAAAGTACCAGAATCAGCACCCGAGTTCTCCTCAGAGAGGACTCGGGACCCATTAGCTTAGGTTTCTATTTCCGCACCTTGTAATTTACTGTATTTCCATTTCTGTAATCCTTTGAATTCAATAAAATGGGGGTATCCCTACTGTTTGATATTTGCAATCTAATTGTCAAAGTTTATTTTGATTAAACCAAAAAAAAATTAATATAATCATTGCATTCATCACTCTCACGCCACGTGTTCTTCTTACCTACGAATCTTACATTTGTGTCTCGGTTCTAGAGTCAAACTATCTCATTCGTACAATACTCGGGCCAATCATCAGAAAAAGATGGATGATCTCGAGGAAGAGAATAAAGAGTTGAAAGAAGAGATCGATGCTCTGAGAGAGGATATGAGAAAGCTTCGTAACGACATGCAAGCCATGGCAGAAGCTCAACTACAAAGAACTGTGATCTCTGAGATCACCTCAACGCCCATAGTAGAGAAGTATGATCCTAGGTATCAAATTTCGAAAGATCGTCCCTGGGGCATGCTTGTTAACTATATTCCAGAAGGATACGCTCCGCCGATCACTGAAGATCAAGGAATCATAGCAGAAGCCGTTGGGCCTGAAGGTTACAAACTTCGGGAAAGCGAGGATGCCAGAGGCATAATGAGGACTCCGAAAGGTTACAAAATTTGGGAAACGCCGAGATTCACTGCCGCAGTAATGGTACCAACCCCTGTGTGCACACTGTCCCGAAAGGACAGATTCCACAGATACCTTCTGGTAGAAAGGAAAGTATGTTCGATAGAATGGATGAATTCCAGGAGCAGTTCCTGGAAATGCAGAAGGAACTGCAAGATATTTGCGGTCAGGAATTATTTGGAAAGGACGCCGCAGACCTTTGTTTGGTCCCCAATGTGAAAGTCCCGCACAAGTTCCAAGTACCCGATTTTGAAAAGTACAAGGGTAACTCTTGCCCTCAAAGCCATGTGGTGATGTACGCTCGACGAATGTCAGCTCAGACAGAGAACCAGGATCTACTGATTCACTACTTTCAGGATAGTTTAACCGGTGCCACATTAAAATGGTACATGGGTTTAAACCGCACTACGATTAACACTTTCAGAGATATTGGCACTGCCTTCGTCCAACAATATAAATACAATTTGGACATGGCACCAGACAGAGATCAACTCAGATAAATGTTGTAAAAAGACAAGGAAACCTTTAAGGAATATGCTCAGAGATGGCGTGAAATTTCCGCTAAAATTTGTCCACCTCTTGAGGAAAAAGAGATGACAAATATTTTCTTAAAAACCTTGAGCTCATTTTACTACGACAGAATGGTTGCCAGTGCGCCCAGCGACTTCACCGAAATGGTCGGTATGGGAGTGCGTCTCGAGGAAGCCATTCGAGAAGGACGTCTAGTCAAAGACACTGGGTTGACAAGTGATACTAAAAAATATGGTAGTGCTCTCCCTAAGAAAAAGGAGCAAGATATTGGGAATATCTCTCTCGGAAAGCAAAGGCGACGGTACCCACCAGTAGCAGCTGTAACTCCTGCTATCAACCCTGGGTCTGTTTCTACGTATCAACCTCAGGTTGCTCAAAGCTAACCGCAGTCGCATCAATTTTAGCAAAGGACACAACAGCCTCTTCAGCAGGCTTGTCCTCAATACAACAACAACCATACAACGCGGCCACCAGGATTTGATCCTATACCCGTATCGTACGCAGAACTATTTCTGTTACTACTGGCCAAGGGGTATGTCCAGACTAAGTCTTCTCTTACAGTTCTGGAAAATCTGCCTTTTTGGTTTAAGGTGGATCAGACTTGCCCTTACCATCAAGAAGGACCAGGGCATAACATAGAAAACTGTCTCAGTTTCAAATCCGATGTGCAAAAGCTTGTTAGGAGCGGGGTCTTATCTTTTAAGGATATGAATCCTAATGTTCTCATAAACCCGCTGCCTCAACACGAGAAAGATGCAGTTAATTTGATAGAAGGAGAGTCTAACAACACCTATCAAATTCACGATGTACTCTTATTGAGGGCCAACTTGGTCAAGATGCATTGTAGACAGAGTGGATATGGCTATGTGCCACCTCATAATTATCACCAGTGTGATATTTGCTCTAAAAGCAATCAAGGATGTTCTGTGGTGCAATCAACTCTATAGGAACAGATGGATCTCGGATGGATCCAAGAGCACCGAGTTCGTGGAGTTAAAATGATTTATACGAATTCCAACATCATACAAAACCACGACATCCGTGCGATGAATGTCAACTTGGTGGTAATGCACTCAAGGCAAAGCCAGTATCATAATCTGCCACGACACGATTACAATTCTTGTCTGACTTGCTAGGTAAACAAACAGGGACGCTCTTTCATACAGGAGGCCCTCCAGCGTCAGATGGATCTTGGATGGATTCAAGACTACCATGATAGGAATCATTATCAAATCAATATGATTCAAATCTTCGATATTCGCTTGATGAATACCAGCCTGGTGGAGTTACATGCTAAACAGGTCTGACTCGGGTTCCTGGTATCACATGATTATCAGAACTGTAAAGCGGGTTGCGAAGACGATCAGGGTTGTGCCCTTGTCCAGGAAACACTTTAGCACTTGTTGAACCACTGGTGGCTTTCAATCCATATGGATGAAGACACCCAGCAAATTAGTATCACTAATGGGAATCCTACTAGATATCAAAGTTAGGATGTTCGGTCGATGGAAACAGATCTAGTAAGGTTACACTGTATTCAAAGCGGGCGTGGCCAGGTGCCACTACACAACTATGAGCGGTGTGGAGTTTGCTCAGTGGATAATCAAGGATGCTACCTCGTGCGAGCAGCCCTTCAAAGTAAGTTGGACCGCAAGAGATTCAACCATGGTCAAGTTCTGGATCAATCTAACTATTTCGCTGATCAAATTGAGGACGTCGTCGTAATCTCTGATCATCAGAGGACTAGGGATGTTTGTACCATTATCCCTCTACTCGACGAATCGAGAGTTCCCAACCGGGAATGGGTCGAAATTACTTACGATGGTCGGAAAAATCAGAAGGCTCCCATAGCTATCCCTTACAAATACGGTGCAACAACAATTGAGAATGGAAAGGAAATTCTGTTACCCTCTGTCGTGAATATTGCAGACATCAGTCGAGTAACATGGAGTGGTAGAATCTTCAACATAGGAGTTGGAGAACCCAGCAAAGAAAAGGAACCTTAGACAGAAGTTCCCAATCCACCAGTTGGTCAATCCAATAATCTCGACCTTTCAAAAAACGATGATGAGATGCTAAAGCTAATCCAAAGAAGTGAATACAACATTGTTGATCAGCTGTTACAAACTCCTTCAAAGATCTCGGTATTATCATTGTTACTTAGTTCAGAAGCGCACAGGGAGGCTCTACAGAAAGTCTTGGAGCAAGCCTTTGTGGAACAGGATGTAACAATTAGACAGTTCGATAACATTGTCTCTAACATCACTTCCTGCAATAACTTGGGATTTAGTGAAGAGTAATTACCTGAAGAAGGTCGCCGTCATAACATGGCGCTCAACATTACAGTCAACTGCCAGGACGATGCTTTAGCCAGCGTACTAGTAGACACAGGGTCCGCCCTGAATGTTATGCCAAAATCTACTCTAATGCGACTATCATTTCAAGGATCTCCGATGAGAGGCAGTGAGGTCATCGTCAAAGCATTTGACGGATCTAGAAAAATGGTTACCGGCGAAGTCGACCTTCCCATGACTATTGGTCCTCACACTTTCCAAGTCACTTTCCAGGTCATGGACATCCGGGCAACATACAGTTGTTTATTAGGAAGACCTTGGATACATCAGGCTGGGGCGGTCACTTCAACCCTCCACCAAAAGCTAAAGTTCATCCAGAACGGCTAACTCGTCATAGTTTGTGGAGAACAAGCCTTGATCGTAAGCAACTTATCGTTTTCCACTTATGTAGAACCAAAGGGGGTAATCGGAACCCAGTTCCAAACACTTTCGCTACACAAGGACAATCAATCCGAAGGGGGAACTTCGATTTCCTCGTACAAAGATGCTATCAAAGTGGTCGAGAATACCAATACAACAGGATGGGGGCAGCTTGTCATTCCTACTGACAATAAGAAAAAGAAAGGTCTTGGCTTTTCCTTAACCTGTACTCAGACGGCTACGAACAATAAAAGTTTTCATCCCATTCAGAACTTCTTCCACAGTGGAGGCTTCCTTCAACTAGTGACTCAAGACGTGCATACCATCAATAAAGATGATTCCGGAAGAATGGAAGTCCTATCTCAACGAGGACGATTATACGTCTCAGGGCGAAACACAGACTCCCTTTTGCTTTCCTGCACAGAGCCCGAGATTTATACCAAGGTCAGATGTCAAAATGATGTACGGAGATTGTGATCCGGAAGGATGCCGTGCTCCCCCAAACTCATTAGAGGAGGACACTCTGATGAAAGACGGCTTTGACCCAGACTACTATGGCCCGATAGATGGCCTGCTAATGTGGAAGCCTTACCTAGGAGACTTGGGGCAAGAAAGTCAGCCGAACAATGAAAATCAGCTGAGCATCATTGAAGAGAATACCTGTGTCCCCACCATGTCGTGGGATCAACACCCAGGTTATCCTGAAAATACCCAGCACGACGATGAATTCGCAACGTTTGCAGGACTAGAATTCATTAACTATGCTTTTCCCGAGGTCAACGTCATCGAGAGGGATAAATCCTCCAATTCCAAAGAAGTGTGGGACACCCTGGGACAGCCAAGTGGAAAATTTGACTTCATGGTCAAGTACACCGCTCTTAAAAGCTCTCGTATCAGGCTCAAAGACATCCAGCCTACTGGATGGGGAGATTTACCTGAGAGAACAAATACTCTGCAAAATACAACTGAGTAATCCTCCTACGACAACTCTGCCTGGGAGACAGATTCCAATGATCCTGCTCCACCAAAAATCAGCGTCATTTCTGAAGACAAATCAAGGAAGGTACCGGACTTTGTGATTCGCCAAGGAGTTCGCCGCCAATGGGTTGCTGTCGATGTTCCGAAGATTGTTCATAAGTCTAAGTAATTGCCATCTTTACTTTAACCTTTCACCTTGCCTAGGTGAAATGGATGTTTTGATAAGGCTCACCTTTTGTAAATATCCCTCTTCGCTTCGCCCAAAGCGACAGAGTTTTGTTTTATAGGGCTGTAGTTTCAAGAATCGACTTGTTCATAAATAAAATAACGTCATTCTGTAATTTCCGCATTTTATTGTTGTTTTCTCTTTTCTTTTTTTTTTCAGAAAATGGTAATCCTAAAAAACAAAACAAAATAAAAACAAGCATTTTTCAGAAAATACACTTCACACACTCGTGCATTCTGTAGCGAACGATTTTGGACGCGGTTCTTAAGCGCTGGTCGCTCTCTGCGGTTTACTACAGGTCGATTCATTTTTTATCCTATTAAAGCTGATGAAGGAAGGGAAATAGATGTCTCCAATTAACCCTGCTTTGCATACTGAGTTTAAACAACGGTCTGTTAGGTTACGAATGCTATCAATGTGGGGGGCCCTTGTACTAGTTATTTGTATTTTCGCCAATACTGTTTTCTTTCTTTCTGGGATTTTCTGGCTAGGAACAAGGATTAGGATGTTAGGACTGATGCTTTTTGATAGATACATGAGAGTATGGGATTTTAGGTTTTTGTTTAGTGTGCTCGCTAAGATTTTTCTTTCAATCTTATACCTATGTATTCCCGTTTACCAAAACAGGGAAATCAGAGCGTTCTATGGGAGGAAATGGTTGTTTTGGTGTCTTGTTCAAAGCCCAAGACGTGAAGCGAAAGGTGATTTGTATCTTGTTCAAAGCCCAAGATGTGAAGCTAAAAGGTGTTTGTCTTTAGAGAGAATTTGTCATCTCTAAAGAGGGGTCTGTTTGTCACAACTGTTTATAATGGAGAATAACTTTAACCGGGATTTGTGAATCCGGAAATGCCATAATTTCCTTTATAGGGGATTTTAACCTGAAGGAGAAGACTTTAACTCAGTGTAGAGTAATGGCATCTTTCCTTAGGAATTTCTTATGCTAAAAGAGGGACAGTGGCGTGCATGTAAATAATCCAGAGGCTTGCCGCTTACAGCGATTAGATGAAGGGAGTTGTTTGATGTTTGTGCACTGTGAACGAGGCACATCTTTGATTCTAAAAGGTTAATTGGATTAACCAGTGGTTTTCTTATACAAAGCCTAAGAGGAGGCTGATATATGTCTCGTACAAAGCCCGAGAGAGAGGCTAAAAGGTTTTGACTCGACGATGGAATCTTTTGGTATCTCGTATAAAGCCCGAGATGGAGGCTATTTGACTCAACAAGAGAGTTTTTATTTTGTATCTCGTACGAAGCCCGAGATGGAGGCTGAAAGGGTTATTTGACTCAACGAGGGAGTCTCTTATGTGTCTCGTACAAAGCCCGAGAGAGAGGCTAAATGTTGTTTAAGTTAAGTGACAGGTCCATTATACTAATTTTTAAGAGAAAATCAGTTCTTATATGAGCAATGCTTGCACTCAGGGATTTTGATTCGAGGATCAGGGTTATTTCCTGTTCTTCAAGGAAGCGGGAAATCCGAAGGGTCTATGGGTTTACTTCCTATTCTTGAAGGGTGCTTGAGAATGTCTTTGAGACTCAAGGAAATTAGACTGTCCAAGTCTAGAGTTTTATCTTTTGTACTATGCTTTAAGAAACAGTAGTAGACTCTTGGAAGGACTGCTCTATGTAGATGATTAAGTTTTGTTCCTATACCTCTAGGAGGTCGTCGGGACAATTTGTACGAAGCCCAAGAGGAGGCTGGAAACTTTTAAGAAGCCGATCGGTCCTTGTACGAAGCCCAAGATAAGGCTATCATTCCCGGAGGAAGAGATCATTATACGAAGCCTAAGACGAGGCTGTGAATACTTCTAAGAAGCCGACAGGTCCTTATACAATGCCCAAGAGGAGGCGGGGGTGCTTTTAGGAAGCCGATGGGTCCCCAAACCCCGAGAAGTTCAAGACAGGCTATTCACGAGGAATAGATCAAGCCAGGAAAGTTCGAGAATTTGGAAGAAACTCAAGAGATGCCATTCACGGAGAAAAGATCATCTCTGGGGAGTAGAGTTTCTTGACAAGTGCTTTTAAGAAGCTTGTGGGTCCCCAAACCCCGAGAAGTTCAAGACAGGCTATTCACGAGGAATAGATCAAGCCAGGAAAGTTCGAGAATTTGGAAGAAACTCAAGAGATGCCATTCATGGAGAAAAGATCATCTCTGGGGAATAGAGTTTCTTTGACAACTTCTATGAGTGACAGTTTAGGAAAGGGTTCACAAGGAATGCTGCCTTTCATGTCTCCATATTGATTAACCCCAAGAGGAGGGAAGACTGTGTCTTGTAATCCTATGGGGATCTAGTTTAGACTATTTCTAAGAGTGATCAACAGGCTTAATGCTAGACGTAGTTGCCGGGGAAACTCTAAATATCTATACTATTATTACACAGTTGATATGAGTTTATGAAAGAAGACTTACAGTGAAACAGCTCCACAATACAGTTATACGTATATGAAAGCGGTAAATGAAAGCAATAACCACTTATTCGGTTGTAGAGCTTCCATGCTGTTTGGTTAGTTGTTCAAAAAAGAAAGATTGAAAAACAACAATATATTTCAAAATCAAAGGAGAAAGTGCTTTGAAAAAGAAAGATTTGGGGCTTACAGCTCAAGGAGAGGCCCAAGGTTTTATCAGTGAACGCACTGTTTGAATTTGTACAGAGGGACTTATACAAGTGACTGGGGCCCAAAAAAGGTTTTCTGTACAAAGGGGTTGGGTCTTACACTCTAATAGAGGCCCAAAAAAGTTTAAAGAAAGAGAGATGGGTCTTACTACTCGAGGGTAGGCCCAGTTGACTTTTTGTTTGAAATGGCGATCGCGCTGAGATTTTCTTTTAACGCGAATGGACTTATACAATAAGTGAGGCCCAAATGGTTTTGGTTAAAAAGGGATTGGGTCTTACACTCTAATAGAGGCCCAAGTGAGTTTTAAGAAAATAAATGGGTCTTACTACTCGAGGGTAGGCCCATGGTTATTTTGAAAAGGCGACGATTGCGCCGTTTATTTGAAAATGTACAGAGCGACTTATACAACGAATGAGACCCAAAAATGTTTTCTGTACAAGGGGGGTTGGGTCTTACACTCTAATAGAGGCCCAAGTGTATTTGAAAATCAATTGTCAAAGTTGAATTAATCAAAAACCCTAAATTTAATCTTTAAAAGTAAATATTTAAAGAAAATCAAACAAAATACAAAATAAATTTGAATAATCCATTTATGATTTTGTTTATGGTTTGAAAAAAATGAGGGATAATCACAAGGAATATTTAAACTCATTAGGTTTTGATTTTCAAAGTAAATATTCACTTTTAGAATGTTTAAAAACAATTAAAAATGAATTTATTCACAAAATACTAATTATATTAAATAAACAATATAAATCTAATTTTTTGTGGAATAAAATATTTCAACATTTTTATGATTTTTTACAAAAAGAATCAGTCAAAAATAATCAAAATTGAGTGAGTTATTAATTTTTCAAATCATTAAAAATAATAATATGAAAATTAACAAAATAAACAAGTGATAAAAAGAAGTCTGAGGCGAGGGGGATTCGAACCCCAGACCTCTCGCTTGCCAATACACACAAAACCAGCTGATGAACCGCTGGGGCGCAATGCCAATTCAAATATAACATGGCAATGGAAAAATATATAGAGAACTTATTGGATTTTCTGAAAATGGCGCCATGGCCATCTTCTTCCTCAAGCTCGTGCATGAAGCCCTCTATCTCACTCACCTCTCAACCATTTGACATGATTCAAACACCAAACTCGTGCGTTTTTTCACAAGGAAGAAGATGGCAATACCCAATTTCATTCATTTTCAGTGTATAACAAATTATATCATTGTGGCCATATGAACCCTAATTTTGCAAAAGCAATCGAGTAGGCATGATTATGAGTGCTATGATCAAATTTTCTGAGGGAAAACAATCAACATATGATGGCAAGCAATTGACAAAAATATCATGCGAGGAAATATGCATGGATCATGGAGTTTGAGTTTTGAGGCTTACCTTGATGCAAGCTGAAATGGAACTCTGCACAAACTTTGTTCCAGTTGTGAATTAATGATCCCTACAGCTTCAATGGATGTTATGGAGTGTGTTACAAGCTTTGGAACACTTTGAAACTTTTTGGATCAAGCTGGAGACCTCCACCTGCATAATTGAGGCATAATGGCTTGGTTGAAGGGTGATTTTGAGCCTGAGGTGTTACAGTCAGTGTTTAAGTGTTTGGACACCTCAAATACATCATATGTGATGTGTTAGAGCAATTGGAATTGATTGCCTAAGGCTGCAACTCAAAACCCGATAGTGGTTACTCAAAAACCAAAAAACTTGAGGTTTAAGGAAGAATGAGAGAAAGCAGTGCTGTAACTGGCTTTGGTGTGAGTTGAATGATCCATTGGGACCTCTATTTATAGGTGATCAACTTTTGTTTTGGAGGAATAGTGAATGGCTGCTGGATCAGATCACATTTACATGGATTGGCTTGGAGGATTTCTTCTCACGCAAGGCAAACTAGCCATTCCCAAGAGCAGGGCTATGCCTTGACCAAAATCACATTCTTCAGATGTTTTTATTGTTGTTTAATCAGAGAACTTGACTGAGTTGAATGACTTTGTTGAAAATGCACTATTCCACATTAATGCCCTTTGAATTTAAGGAAAAAATGTGCCAAAGTGGATGAACTTCAAGTTGGAAGATTCCTTGGCTTTTTGACTCAGCTTTGTGGGTTGGATCAGATGCAATGTGATTGGTTTGAATACATGTGGCATGCTGATCCTCAGTTTTTGGTTCAAAATCGTGTGTGGCAAGCAAACATGCAAACTGATTTTTCCAAAACAGCTTGCAGCAGCATGACTTTGGGCATGGATTTCTCTTGGCTCAAGTTGAATCAATTCATGTTGTTTAGCTCTTTGAATTCTTGGCAACATATGCAACAACATTGATGTTTAACTTTGGAACTGATTCAGCTTGCATCTATGTGAAAAGATCTCACAAGTTTTGGCGTTTCAACAAAATCTGTCTTGGACAAAATTTTTCTAAGTGTTGGAAAATGGTGTACTTTCATATTTTCAGCCATTTTGGCTCACTCATAGCTCAAAATCCACAATGAATGGGAGTTAGGTCTAGTTGAAGTTTTTGTAGAGGGCAATGAGATCTACAAATCAGGCTTTGGATGGGAAAAAATGGCCTTGTGGTTTAGGAGTTATGACCCTCCAAAGTTGGTACCCTAGCCACTTTATTTTTAACTTAGAAAATTTTCTAAGTTTTTATGGTTACCCCTTTTACAAGTTATCCAACTTTTCTTGATTTTTCTTGATGAATGATGATTCAAATCATACATTAACATCATTTTAGGGTTAAAAATCCATTTTGGTGACAAATCTCAAAAAGTCAAAGTTGTCTTTTGTGCACAGTTGACTTTTTATCAGATGAATTCCAAACTGTGCAATTCCTTAGGAAATCATGTCCTTGACCTAAATCAAACTTGATGGACATGTTCCATGGGTGTCATAGGGTATATTGATGCATGTCATAGGGCTTGGGAGCATGTCCTGGTCAAAAGTCAAAGTTACAGTTGACTTTTTCCTCAAAACCCTAACTGTGGCTCAGATGAAATTGAGACTTGTTGCTCAAGCTTCTTGGATCAATCCATTGTAGTGTATTAGAGACCCTAAAATCCTCCTTTGAGGTCTTGGTTCATGTTTTGTCCCAAAAGTCAACTTAGGGGTGAATTAGGTCAACAAACCCTAATTCCTAATTTTTTATGAATGCATCCCCTGAGGTCAAATTGACTTGATGATTGGGCCCATGAGGTCCCATGAAGTATATTAGGTTATGTTTTGAAGTAATGGCTCATGCCCAGATGAAAATTTCCATCTGGAGGCCCTGGTCGACCAAAACCCTAATTTGGTGACACTGGCGATCTTAAGGCTTGATCCACCTAGAAGGGGGCAGCTTTGTGCTTAATACTTGGAGTGGGCGTCCCCTTGATCCTTTGTAGCTACTTGAGAGGCTATACAAGTTGAAGATCATGTCATTCCTTGATTGATCCTTTGTCTAAAATCTCTGAGAGGGCTTGAAACCCTAATTTTGATGGCAGAGGATGCTCAACCATCTTTGGGGAGACTGATGAGGCATAAAGGTACCTCCATATTGTGATGATGATTTGCACAATGATGGGAAATCTTAGTGGTCAAAATTTGGGGTATGACAGATGCCCCTATTTAATCTTCTTGGACCCGAAGGTGTGAATGACGAAGGTATTCGGGCATTCGGGGTGCAAGAGGATTAAATATCGGAATACCCGAAATTTTGATGGTGGTCATGAATGGTAGCGCACGCATTCATCTTCTTTTGCTAAGCAATTATGCTTAGAAAAGGTAAAACTTCCCCTCGATCCTGGTCTTCAGCCAAGGAACTGGTCTCAGTTTCTTAAATAAACTTCCCCTCGATCCTGGTTTCCTACCAAGGAACTGGTCTTAGATTCTGAAATAAACTTCCCCTCGATCCTGGTTTCCTACCAAGGAACTGGTCTAAGTTTCTTTTGTCAATAAACTTTATTAACAAGGGACGCTACGCGTAGCGGTTTTCCTCAAACTTCTCGCTGAATTTTCCTGGGGAGATGCCATTTGACGAAAAAACTTTTGATGTCAGACTCGCTGGGGAACCCAGTCGTCTGAGTTATAGAGGTGTACAAACTTCTCTGTTGGAGATGCCATTTATTTCTACTGGGGGAAAGCAGGTCTCTTGAGAGACTGATGTTGCTTGGGATCTTACATCATACTTTTCTCGGGATCTTCCCGGAGAAATGCCATATGATGGGGTCCAATTTTGAGGTGCCGATGACTTTTTCATCATCAATCTTTTCGGAGCGAAACTGGCATGCTACCAAATCTCTGATTACGGGGCTTTCTCTGTGGATTTTCCTTAATCCAGGAAAGCAAGGATATCACCTTCAATGGCGAAGAGTGATGCTGACAGAAGGTTCCTCTAGTTTTTCAGAGGTTCAAGTTATCAAAGTGGTCAAGGGCCAACTTCCAATCCAGAAATAAACTGGAGGTGAGATTGTTCAGACACAGTATTTCCTGACGAGGAAAGAACTGGGAACTCGATTGAGAGGACTCCTATCACTAAGGGACAAGATTGACTAGAGTGATGGTGATGCAATATGAAATGTGAATGCAAATCAATAATGCATGATGTATATATGTTTATGCTGACAAAATTGACGCGACATACAAACTGACGGGTGAACACAACTGATACTCGGCCATTGCGGGGCGTGTAGAAATATCGCTGGTTCAAGATAGCAATTCCACCTTGCTTATGAGAGATAGTCCCTGTTGGGAGCTATGTTGGTCGGGCTTAGGAGATAAGAACTCGGCCGAGGTGTGTCAGGTGAAACAAGGTCTCTGACACAGTTGATCCTTCATTCAGGCGTACTGGGTTAGAAGGAGTACTTTGATTCTGCACTTCGAGGTTCAAACACCTTTGGAGAAGCGATCGAGATTCTTCTGATGTTCAATAGTCAAAAGAAATTGCCGACTTTATTTTAAAAGCAGAAAAAGTTTTAACAAGTAAATTCATTTTTGTTTTATTTCAAGAATCATTAATCATGTTAACAACGTCGTTCTGTAAAGCTAAAACAAATAAGAATTACAAACAAAAGCACAAAGGCTCAAATTTTATTGATAGGATGGAACTTATCCAAGCGCGTGATTCCAAAGAGTATATACAAAGCTAGAAAATGGTAATTTACAGGGAAAAGGGCTACATTGAAACATAACGACCACTATCCTTCTACCAAATTTGAATTCGGGGCATCCTGAGCTTCTGTCGAAGATGACCTTGACTGGAGTTTTCCTGACAGATGATGGTGTAACTGCTAATGCTGAGGGATTCGCCTCTGTTGAACATAGTTACTTGCCATTATCCCTAATTTTTACCTGGATTGTACTATGATGTTTCCAATCCACCGGGATGATTTTTTATCATGTCTCTAAGTTTTGCCTGGACCGCCCTTTCGGGTTTTCAATCCACCGAGACGTTTTTTTTTTCTTTTTTTTTTAAGTTTAGGCGAAGTATTTCTTGAATACATCAACATTCGTGGGGTAGCCAAATTCCTCTCCGTCCATGGTTGCGAGTCTCAAGGCACCACCTGAGAAAGCTTTCTTGACCACATAGGGGTCGTCATAATTCAGAGTCCACCTGCCCCGGGAATCAGTGAGAAATGATTGTATCTTTTTGAGCATAAGGTCTCCTTTCCTGAAGACGCGAGGTCGGACCTTTTTGTCGAACGCCTTCTTCATTCTTTGTTGATACAGCTGACCGTGGCATAGTGCCGTGATTCGCATCTCCTCGATCAGATTTAATTCGTCGTGTCGACTTTGACACCATTCAACTTCGGTGAGCTTAGCTTCCATCAATACTCAGATTGACGGGATCTCTACTTCTATGGGGAGCACTGGTTCCATGCCATACACTAGAGAGAAAGGGGTAGCCCCTGTTGAAGTGCGGACATATGTGCGATAACCATGAAGAGCAAAGGGTAGCATTTCGTGCCAGTCTTTGTAGGTTACAACCATCTTTTGAACGATCTTCTTGATGTTCTTATTGGCCGCTTCTACCACTTCATTCATCTTGGGTCGGTAGGGAGATGAGTTATGGTGTTCGATCTTGAACTCTATGCACAACTCTTTCATCATCTTGTTGTTCAAGTTAGATCCATTATCAGTAATGATCTCGCTTGGAACACCATAACGGCAGATCATATTGTTTTTGATAAATCGGACCACCACTTGTCGGGTTACATTAGCGTACGACGCTGCTTCGACCCATTTGGTGAAATAGTCAATGGCGACCAGGATGAACCGATGTCCGTTTGAAGCCTTGGGCTCAATCATGCCAATCATGTCGATTCCCCATATGGAAAAAGGCCACGGGGAAGAGAGAACTTTGAGATGCGTTGGCGGTACATGGATTTTTTCGGAGTATATCTGACACTTGTGACACTTCCTCATGTACTTGTAGCAATCGGATTCCATTGTCAACCAATAGTACCCTGCTCTGAGGATTTTTCTCGCCATTGTGTGTCAATTGGCATGAGTGCCAAAGGATCCTTCATGAATTTCTTTCATCAGCATTTCTGCTTCTGGTCTGTCTACGCATCGGAGCAAGACCATGTCAAAGTTTCTCTTATAGAGAGTGTCACCGCTCAGGAAGAAGTTTCCAGCCAATCTTCTGAGGGTTTTTCTATCCTTTCTGGATGCCCCAGGTGGATACTCTTGTTTCTGAAGGAAGCATTTGATATCATGATACCAAGTTTTGTTGTCTATGACTACTTCAATCGCGAGGATGTAAGCGGGTTGTTCAAGTCGCATTATGTCGATCTTAGGTAAGTTATTCCATTGACCTACACTAATCATGGAAGATAGGGTGGCTAATGCATCAGCCATGTGATTCTCATCACGAGGGATGTGATGAAACTCGATTCTGTTGAAGAAAGGTAACAACCTTCTTACATAGTCCTTGTAAGGAATTACTCCTGATTGGTATGTGTTCCAATCTCCTTTTATTTGATTGATAACCAGGGCTGAGTCGCCGTATACGTCCATGTTTTTGATCCTTAAATCAATCGCTTCTTCGAGACTCATGATACAAGCTTCGTATTCGGGCTCGTTGTTCGTACATTTGAACATAAGTCTGGCGGTGAAAGGAATGTGGGTACCCTGAGGGGTAACAATGATTGCCCCAATTCCGTTTCCGTAATGATTGACTGCTCCGTCAAAGATAAGTCCCCACTGGGAACCTGGTTCTGGCCCTTCATTGGGTAGCGGTTCATCGCAATCTTTCATCTTTAGATACATAACATCTTCGTCTGGGAATTCAAACCCGATTGATTTCTGATCGTCAATCGGTTGATGAGCCAAATGATTGGCTAAAATACTTCCCTTAACGGCTTTCTGAGCATGATACTCTATGTCATATTCTGATAACAACATCTGCCAACGGGCGATTCTTCCCGTGAGAGCAGGTTTTTCGAAAACATACTTGATTGGATCCATTTCTGAGATTAACCAAGTAGTATGACGAATCATGTATTGGCGAAGACGTTTGGCTGCCCAAGCCAAAGCACAGCAAGTTTTCTCAAGCATCGTGTACCGAGTTTCACAATCGGTGAATTTCTTGCTCAAATAGTAAATAGCAGACTCTTTCCGTTTAGTTTCGTCTTGTTGGCTAAGTACATATCCCATTGAGTCCTCTAGAACTGTGAGGTAAATGATCAGTGGTATTCCTTCCACTGGAGGTGATAGAATCGGAGGATTCAACAAATATTCCTTGATACTGTCGAAGGCGATTTGGCAGTCTTCTGACCAAACGCAATCCTGGTTCTTTTTGAGTAATTTGAAGATCGGCGCGCATGTCGCGGTCATAAGGAATCTGAATCTGGAGATGTAGTTTAAATGTCCCAGGAATCCTCTGACTTGTTTTTCAGTTTTCAGAGAAGGCATTTCTTGAATGGCCTTGACCTTGTCAGGATCAACCTCAATTCCTTTTTGGCTGACGATGAACCCTAGTAGTTTCCCTGAACGGACACCGAAGGTGCACTTGTTGGGATTCAAGCGGAGCTTGAATTTTCTTAAACGTTCGAACAATTTTGACAGATGTTCAACGTGCTCACTCTCCATTTTTAATTTTGCAATCATATCATCGACATATACCTCGATTTCTTTGTGTATCATGTCATGAAACAGAGTAGTCATGGCCCTTTGATAGGTTGCCCCGGCGTTCTTCAAACTGAACGACATTACCTTGTAACAAAAGGTGCCCCATGGGGTAATGAACGAAGTTTTCTCCATGTTTTTCGGCCCCATCTTGATTTGGTTATAGCCCAAGAATCCATCCATGAAGAAGAATACTTTGAACTTTGCTGTACTATCTACCAACATGTCAATGTGTGGTAAAGGAAAGTCGTCCTTTGGACTAGCCTTGTTCAGATCCCTGTAATCAACACACATTTTGACTTTTCCGTCCTTTTTGGGAACGGGTACGATGTTGGCTAACCATTGAGGATATTCTGATGTGACGTGGAAACCTGCGTCAATCTGTTTATGTACCTCCTCTTTGATTTTGATGGCCATGTCCGGGTGAGTGCGTCTCAACCTTTGCTTTACTGGCGGACATTCCGATCTTAACGGTAAATGATGTTCCACGATGCTGGTATCCAACCCTGGCATATCCTGATAGGACCAATCGAATACATCGGGGAATTCTTTGAGAAGCTTTATCAAAATCTCTTTGGCAGTAGGACCAAGCAGTGCCCCAATCCTGATTTCTTTTATCTCTTTTTCCAAACCCAAGTTTACCGTTTCCAACGGCTCTTTGTGAGGTTCAATGGACCTTTCCTCTTGTCTGAGTAATCAGGAGATCTCTTCTGGAATTTTGTCGTCATTTTCTTCTTCAGCCCCGAATACTGGGAACTCAAAGTTGGGAGAAGGCATCGGATCGTATGTTCCACCTGGGTTTAAAATAAGCAATCTGGATGACGTGATGATTCGTGTTTAGAAGAGATAGAGAAAATGCAAGTGTGTGCAGTGTATTTTTTTTACTGCTTGTTTTTATTATTGAATTGTTTTTTAGGATTACCATTTTATGAGAAAAGCGAAAAGATAAAACAACAATTAATGCGAAAATTACAGAACGACATTATTTTATTGATGAACAAGTCGATCCTTGAAACTACAACCCTATAAAACAAAACTCTATCGCTTTGGTCAAAGCGAAGAGGGAAATTTACAGAAAGTGAGCCCTATCAAAACATCCATTTCATCTGGGCAGGGTGAAAGGTTAAAAGATGGCAATTACTTTGACTGATGAACGACCTTTGGAACATCGACAACAACCCATTGGCGGCAAACTCCTCGGTGAATCACAAAGTCTGGCACCTTTCTTGATTTTTCTTCAGAAATAACGCTGATTTCTGGTGGAGCAGGATCATTGGAATCTGTCTCCCAGCAGAGTTATCATTGGAGAATTCCTCTATTGCATTTTGCATAGTATTTGTACTCTCAGCTGTATCTCCCCATCCAGTAGGCTGGATGTCTTCTAGCCTGATACGAGAGCTTTCGGGAGCGGTGTACTCGACCATATAGTCAAACTTTCCGCTCGGTTGTCCCAAGGTGTCCCAAACTTCTTTGGAACCGGAGGAGTCTTCTCTCTCGATGACGTTGACCTTGGGAAAAGCATAGTTGATGAACTCAAGTCCCGTAAACGTTGCGAACTCATCTTCATGTCGAGTAGTTTCTGAATGACCTGAGTGTTGATCCCATGACATGGTGGGGAAACATGTATTCTGTTCAATGATGCTCAGCTGATTTTCATTACTCGGCTGACTTTCTTGCCCCAAGTCTGCTGGATAAGGTTGCCACATTGGCAGACCATCCATTGGGCCATAGTAGTTGTAGTCAAATTGGTCTTTCATCAGAGTGTCTTTCTCTAATGAGTTTGGCGGAGCACGGCATCCTTCCGGATCACAATCTCCATATATCATTTTGACGTCTGACCTTGGTATAAATCTCGGACTCTGTGCGGGATAGCAAAATGGCGTAGGCACCTCTTCCTGAGACATATAACCGTCCTCGTTGAGGTAGGACTTCTATTCTTCATCTGTGTCAGAGGGATCTTCCTCATTGATAGCATGTACTGCTTGAGACACTGGGTGAAGGAAACCTCCACTGTGGAAGAAGTTTTGAATGGGATGAAGACTTTCATCATTGGCAGCTGTCTGGGTACAGGTTGCAGAAAAACCAAGACCCTTCTTTGTTTTATTGTTAGTAGGAATGACAAGCTGTCCCCATCCTTTTGTATCGGTACTCTCGACCGCTTTAATAGCATCGTTGTATGAAGAAATGGAAGTTCCTTCTTTGAACTGATTGTCCTTGCTTACCGACAGCGCTTGGAACTGAGTTCCAATAACCTCCTCGGGTTCTACACATGTAGATGATGACAAGTTATTCACAAGCAAGGCTTGTTCCCCACAAACTGTGACAAGTTGATCGTTTTTGACGAACTTTAGCTTTTGGTGGAGGGTTGAAGTAACCGCCCCAGCCTGATGTATCCAAGGTCTTCCTAATAAAGAACTGTATGTTGTTCGGATGTCCATGACCTAGAAAGTGACTTGGAAAGTGTGAGGACCAATAGTTATGGGAAGATCAACTTCGCCGATAACCGTTTTTCTGGATTCGTCAAATGCTTTGACGACAACCTCGCTGATTCTCATCGGAGGGCCTTTGAATGATAATTGCATCAAAGTGGACTTCGGCATAACATTCAGGGCTGACCCTGTGTCTACCAATACGTTGGCTAAAGCATCGTCCTGGCAATTAACTGTAATGTTGAGCGCCATGTTATGACGGTGACCCTCTTCAGGTAATTCCTTATCACTAAATCCCAAATTATTTCAGGAAGTGATGTTAGAGACAATGCTATCGAACTGTCTGATTGTTACATCCTGTTCCACAAAGGCTTGCTCCAAGACTTTCTGTAGAGCCTCCTTATGCGGTTCTGAACTGAGTAACAGAGATAACACAGAGATCTTTGAAGGAGTCTGTAACAGTTGATCAACAATGTTGTATTCACTCCTTTGGATGAGCTTCAGCATCTCATCATCATTTTTCGAAAGGTCGGGATTACTGGATTGACCGACTGGTGGATCGAGAACTTCTGCTTGAAGTTCCTTTTCTTTGTTAGGTTCCCCAACCCCTCGGTTGAAGATTCTACCACTCCGTGTGACTCGACTGTTGTCTGCAATGTTTACAACGGAGGGTAATGGAATTTCCTTCCCATTTTCAATGGTTGTTGCACCGTATTTGTAAGGGATAACCTTAGTTGATTCATACGGTAATGGTCCCGGCAGATAGATGACTACAGGAGCCCTCTGATTTTTCTGACCATCATAAGAAATCTCGATCCGTTCCTGGTTAGGAAGTTTAGATTCGTCAAGTAGAGGGATAATGGCAAAAACATCCCTTGTCCTGTGATGACCAGAGATTGGGACAACATCCTCAACTTGATCGGCAAGGTAGTTCGGTGTCCAGTTGATGGGTCCAGAACCCGGATATGGACGAATTTCTCCACGGTCCACCTGCCCCTGGAGAGCTGCTCGCATAAGGTAGCACCCTTGGTTACTTTCCGAACAGACGCTACAACGGTCATAATTGTGTGGTGGCACCTGGCCACGCCCACTTTGAATACAATGTAACCTCACTAAGTTAGCTTCCACTGATCGGACATCCTGACTCTGGCGCCGAGTAGGATTCCTGTTACTGATACTAATTTGCTGAGTATCTTCATCCATATAGATTGGCATCCACCAGTGATTTAACAAGTGCTGAAGTGTCTCCTGGACAAGGGTACAACCTTGATCGTTTTCGCAACCCGCTTTACAGCTTTGATAGTCATGTGACACCAGGAATCCGAGTCGGACCTGTTCAGCATGTAACTCTACCAGGTTGGTATTCATCACGCGAATGTCAAAGATTTGAACCATATTGATCTGATAGGGATTCCTATCATGGTAGTCTTGGATCCATCCAAGATCCATTTGACGCTGGAGGGCCTCTTGTATGAAAGAGACAGGAACTGTAATCATGCCGCGACAGATTATGATACTGGCTTTGCCTTGAGTGCATAGCCACCAAGTTGACATTCATCGCACGGATGTCGTGGTTTTGAATGACGTTGGAATTCGTGTAAACCATGTTAACTCCACGAACTCGGTGCTCTTGGATCCATCCGAGATCCATTTGTTCCTGTAGGGTTGTTTGCACTACAGAACATCCCTGGTTGTCTTTAGAGCAGATATCACACTGATGATAGTTATGAGGTGGCACATGGCCATATCCACTCTGTTTACAATGCATCTTGACCAGATTGGTTTTCAACAAGAGTACATCGTGAATTTGATAGACGTTGTTAGATTCTTTCTCAATTAGGTTGACTACAGCCTTCTCGTGTTGAGGCAGCGGGTTCGTAAGAACATTAGGATTTGTATCCTTGAAAGATAAGACCCCACTCCTAACAAGCTTTTGTACGTCAGATTTGGAATTGAGGCAATTCTCAATGTTATGCCCGAGACCTCCTTGGTGGTAAGGGCAAGTTTGATCCACCTTAAACCAAAAAGGCAGATTTTCCAGTACTGTAAGAGGGGACTTAGTCTGAATGTGCCCCTTGGCCAGTAGTAACTGAAATAGTTCTGCGTACGATACGGGTAAAGGATCAAACCCTGGTGGCCGTGTTGTACAGTTGTTGTTATATGGAGGACGAGCCTGCTGAAGAGGCTGTTGTGTCCTTTCCTGATCAGGTTGGCTCTGCGCAACCTGAGGTTGATAGGTAGGAATAGGCGCAGGGCTGATAGCAGGAGTCACAGCTGCTACCGGCTGATAACGTCGCCTTTGCTTTCCGAGAGAGATATTCCCAATATCTTGCTCTTTTTTCTTAGGGAGAGCACTACCGTATTTTTTAGTACCGCTCGTCGATCCAGTGTCTTTTACCAAACGTCCTTCTCGGACGGCTTCCTCAAGACGTACGCCCATGCCCACCATCTCGGTGAAATCACTGGGTGCACTGGCAACCATTCGGTCATAGTAAAATGAGCTTAAGGTTTTTAAGAAGATCTTTGTCATCTCTTTTTCCTCAAGAGGTGGACAAATATGAGCGGCAACTTCACGCCATCTCTGAGCGTACTCCTTAAAGGTTTCCTTGTCCTTTTGCGACATTGATCTGAGTTGATCTCTGTCGGGTGCCATGTCCAAATTGTATTTGTATTGTTGGACGAAGGCAGTGCCAAGATCTCTGAATGTACTGATCGTAGTACGGTTTAAACCCATGTACCATTTGAGTGCGGCACCGGTTAAACTATCCTGAAAGTAGTGAATCAGTAGGTCCTGATTCTCCGTCTGAGCTGACATCTGCCGAGCATACATCACCAGATGGCTCTGAGGGCAAGAGTTACCCTTGTACTTTTCAAAGTTGGGCACTTGGAACTTGTGCGGGACTTTCACATTGGGGACCAAGCAGAGGTCTGCGGCGTCCTTTCCAAATAGATCCTGACCGCGGATGGCTTGCAGTTCTTTCTACATTTCCAGGAACTGTTCCTGGAATTCATCCATTCTGTCAAACATAGTTTCCTTTTTACCAACAGGTATTGGCGGAATCTATTCTTCCGGGACAGTGTGCACCACAGGGGGTGGTACCGTGACTACGACAGTGAATCTTGGTGTTTCCCGAAGTTTGTAACCTTCAGAAGTCTTCATTATGCCCCTGGCATCTTCGCTTTCCCGAAGTTTGTAACCTTCAGGCCCATCGACTTCTGTTGAGATTCCCTGATCTTCAGTGATCAGCGGAACATATCCTTCCAGGATATAGTTAACAGGCATGCCCCAAGGACGATCTTTCGGCATTTGATACTTAGGATCATACTTCTCCACGATGGGCGTTGAGGTGATCTCTGAGATCACAGTTCTTTGTGGCTGAGCTTCTGCCATGGTTTGCATGTCATTACAAAGCTTTCTCATATCCTCTCTCAGAGCGTCGATCTCTTCCTTCAACTCTCTATTTTCTTCCTCAAGATCATCCATCTTTTTCTGACGATTGGCCCGAGTATTGTACGAATGAGACAGTTTGACTCTAGAACCGAGACACAAACATGAGATTCGTAGAGAAAGAAGAATACGTGATGTGAGAATGAAGAATGCAATGATTATATTAATTGTTCTTTGGTTTAATTAAAATAAACTTCGAAAATTAGATTGCAAATATCAAACAGTGGGGAAACCCCTTTTTATTGAATTCAAAGGATTACAGAAATGGAAATACAGTAGATTACAAGGTGCAGAAACAGAAACCTAAGCTAATGGGTCCCGAGTCCTCTCTGAAGAGAAATCAGGTGCTGACTCTGGTATTTTCCTTTTCTTTGACCGGGGCTCTTGGGCCGTTGTCGGGTTGTCATTCCTTTGCCAGGTGAAAGGAGTGAGCAAATTCCTTTGGTCATCTTGATTCTCTACAGCATGTTGCTCCAAAATTTCAATTAGAGCATCTTTTTCTTTCAGTAATTGTTGTATTTTGATGCACTCTACGTCGAGGGTGCGGTACTTGTTCTTTCAAGACATTCTCTCCTTTTGAACTTTGTTGAGAGTAACCTGAAGCTTTTCAGTTTCCGTCATGAAGTACATGTCAGATTCCCTCGGCGGAAGAATTCCGTAATGAGGATAAGGCATTTTTAGCTTGAGAGCTCTAGTTTGCACCCAATGGAGATAGGGCTCCACCGAGACACAATCCAGTTTTCCTAGAGACTCTCGTCCTTTCTTATGAACCTGTTTCCAAGCGTGCACTATTTCCATCTTTAGTGCTCTGTCATTTTCTCCTTCCTTGAAGAAAAGACCTTCCAGATGGACACCCCGTGGGACGTGTCTCATCGGGTACCCAAACTGATGGCGAACCAACACCGAATGATAGTTAATTCCTCCTTTAGTTCCTATGAGGGGTACGTTGGGGAAGTTTCCACAACGATCAATGATTCTGATTCCATCATAGATCCTATTACACCAATCTATATCAGAGTTGGTGAGGGACATGATTTTCTGCGACCAACGTAAGGCACTCTTGCAATCCCAAAAAGCAGCAGACTTGGGCAAGTGGGAGATAAACCATTTATAAAGCAGAGGTACACATCATGTGATCTCCCCTCCGCTGTACAAATTTCCCAAGTGTACAGAATGATACGCATCTGTGAGCAAAGTTGGCACAGGATTTCTAATGAGAAAAACCTTAATGGAGTTGATATCGACGAAGTTATTGATGTTGGGAAACAAAAATAATCCGTAGGTGAGCAAGACAAAGACGCTTTCAAAAGTAGTCAGGTTTCCTATACTGGTAAAATACAGGGCTTTCTTTGTCAAGAACTGCACTGGCAAACCTTGGATGCCACCCTTAGTGGTTATGTGAGTCCTGACTTCTGACTCGTCCAAATAAATTGCTCTTGCAATGGTCTGACCCTTTGGAATTTCTTCCAGTCCAGAAAATGGAGCTCGATCAGTAATGTGCAGATCAGTCAGATGAGAATACTCCTCCAGCGTTGGTGCGAGCTGGTAATCCGGGAATGTGAAACAGTGATAAACCGGATCGTAAAACTGAATGAGCGCATCCATGATTCCCTCAATCACATGGACTCTTAACAGTGGTAGCAGACCTCCGTGCTTGGCTCTGAAAGCCTCAGGGTTAGTGATCATCCTTGCTAACCTTCTCAAATCCTCTAGCTTTGGAACCTTGAAGGTATACCTATGGGTTCTCCTTCTACCGAAATCCATTAGTGCAATCCTTTTCTCTGATATTTGCAATCACTGTCTTAGTTTAATTTGAAAAACAGAGAGACTATAAGAGAAAATTTTTTTTGAATGTTTTATTGTTTTTTAAATGAATGCATGAATGCAGCACACAAAAACATAGAAAAAACATGGGGTCAAAGGGTCGTTGTCATGAAGTCAAGGCTCTACCCATCCACAAAGGTTTATACTAGGGTGATTTTTCTACCTGTACTCATTATCATCAGCTCCTCCCAGGAAAGCAAAACAACAAGTGGATCGCCAGCGAGTTGTAGAGCAATCTTAGAGTAAGTGTCATTCACTGAGAATAGATCACCAGCCTCAAATGAGGGTAGTATCGCGTAACAACTATTCCCGATAGTTTCCGCACTACAAAAGGGTTAGGCTCCTCAGCTTCTCAGACATCATAATCGGCCCATTGTCTAGGTGAGAGAATGGGTTGCATTGGTCAGCCTCCACTGAGGTTGATGGTCGACCTCGTCGCCATCACTTATCTTAAGTGCATACTCAATCTTTCCACATGCGGCATCACACGCATTCCCATTAGCAGAAAAATAAACACGTACAGCAATTAGGAAAAGCAGTATATATATTTGTCCTAAACATCCTAGACCTTTAAAGCTATGAATCCTAAGTTCCTGACAGAAAATGGGTTCCCCGGTGGAAGCCCCAATATGTGGTTTTCACACAAGTGAAGAGAAAAAAGGTTTAAAAGTAGGCCCCACGGTGGGCGCCATTTTTCTGTAGCGAGTGATTTTGGACGCGGTTCTTAAGCGTTGGTCGCTCGCTGTGGTTTACTAAAGGTCGATTCATTTTTTATCCTATTAAAGTTGATGAAGGAAGGAAAATAGATGTCTCTAATTAACCCTGCTTTGCATAATGAGTTTAAACAGCGGTCTGTTAGGTTATGAATGCTATCAATGTGGGGCCCTTGTACTGGTTATTTGTATTTTCGCCAATACTGTTTTCTTTCTTTCTGGGATTTTCTGGCGGGGAACAAGGATTAGGATGTTAGGACTGATGCTTTTTGATAGATACATGAGAGTATGGGATTTTGGGTTTTTGTTTAGTGTGCTCGCTAAGATTTTTCTTTCAATCTTATGCCTACGTATTCCCGTTTACCGAAACAGGGAAATCAGAGCGTTCGTAGTTCCTCCTATTCTATGGGAGGAAATGGTTGTTTTGGTGTCTTGTTCAAAGCCCAAGACGTGAAGCGAAAGGTGATTTGTATCTTGTTCAAAGCCCAAGATGTGAAGCTAAAAGGTGTTTGTCTTTAGAGAGAATTTGTCATCTCTAAAGAGGGGTCTGTTTGTCACAACTGTTTATAAAGGAGAATTACTTTAACCGGGATTTGTGAATCCGACAATGCCATAATTTCCTTTATAGGGAATTTTAACCTGAAGGAGAAGACTTTAACTCAGTGTAGAGTAATGGCATCTTTCCTTAGGAATTTCTTATGCTAAAAGAGGGACAGTGGCGTGGATGTAAATAATCCAGAGGTTTGCCGCTTACAGCGATTAGATGAAGGGAGTTGTTTGATGTTTGTGCACTGTGAACGAGGCACAACTTTGATGCTAAAAGGTTAATTGGATTAACCAGTGGTTTTCTTATACAAAGCCTAAGAGGAGGCTGATATATGTCTCGTACAAAACCCGAGAGAGAGGCTAAAAGGTTTTGACTCGACGATGGAATCTTTTGGTATCTCGTATAAAGCCCGAGATGGAGGCTATTTGACACAACAAGAGAGTTTTTTTTTGTATCTCGTATGAAGCCCGAGATGGAGGCTGAAAGGGTTATTTGACTCAATGAGGGAGTCTCTTATATGTCTCGTACAAAGCCCGAGAGAGAGGCTAAATGTTGTTTAAGTTAAGTGACAGGTCCAGTATACTGATTTTAAAGAGAAAATCAGTTCTTATATGAGGAATGCTTGCACACAGGGATTTTGATTCGAGGATCAGGGTTATTTCCTGTTCTTCAAGGAAGCGGGAAATTCGAAGGGTATTGAGACTATCCAAGTCTATGGGTTTACTTCCTATTCTTGAAGGGTGCTTGAGAATGTCTTTGAGACTCAAGGAAATTAGACTGTCCAAGTCTAGGGTTTTATCATTTGTACTATGCTTTGAGAAATAGTAGTAGACTCTTGGAAGGACTGCTCTATGCAGATGATTAAGTTCTGTTCCTATACCTCTAGGAGGTCGTTGGGACAATTTGTACGAAGCCCAAGAGGAGGCTGGAAACTTTTAAGAAGCCGATCGGTCCTTGTACGAAGCCCAAGAGAAGGCTATCATTCCCGGAGGAAGAGATCATTATACGAAGCCTAAGAGGAGGCTATGAATACTTCTAAGAAGCCGACGGGTCCTTGTATAACGCCCAAGAGGAGGCGGGGGTGCTTTTAGGAAGCCGATGGGTCCCCAAACTCCGAGAAGTTCAAGACAGGATATTCACGAGGAATAGATCAAGCCAGGAAAGTTCGAGAATTTGGAAGAAACTCAAGAGATGCCATTCACAGAGAAAAGATCATCTCTGGGGAGTAGAGTTTCTTGACAAGTGCTTTTAAGAAGCCTATGGGTCCCCAAACCCCGAGAAGTTTAAGACAGGCTATTCACGAGGAATAGATCAAGCCAGGAAAGTTCGAGAATTTGGAAGAAACTCAAGAGATGCCATTCACGAAGAAAAGATCATCTCTAGGGAATAGAGTTTCTTTGACAACTTCTATGAGTGACAGTATAGGAAAGGGTTCATAGGGAATGCTGCCTTTCATGTCTCCATATTGTTTAACCCCAAGAGGAGGGAAGACTGTGTCTGGTAATCCTATGGGGATCTAGTTTAGACTATTTCTAAGAGTGATCAACGGGCTTAATGCTAGACGTAGTTGTCGGGGAAACTCTAAATATCTATACTATTATTACACAGTTGATATGAGTTTATGAAAGAAGACTTACAGTGAAACAGCCCCACAATACAGTTATATGTATATGAAAGCGGTAAATGAAAGCAATAACCACTTACTCGGTTGTAGAGCTTCCATGCTGTTTGGTTAGTTGTTCAACAAAGAAAGATTGAAAAACAACAGTATATTTCAAAATCAAAGGAGAAAGTGCTTTGAAAAAGAAAGATTTGGGGCTTACAGCTCAAGGAGAGGCCCAAGGTTTTATCAGTGAGCGCACTGTTTGAATTTGTACAGAGGGACTTATACAAGTGACTAGGGCCCAAAAAAGGTTTTCTGTACAAAGGGGTTGGGTCTTACACTCTAATAGAGGCCCAAAAAAGTTTAAAGAAAAAGAGATGGGTCTTACTACTCGAGGGTAGGCCCAGTTGACTTTTCGTTTGAAATGGCGATCGCGCCGAGATTTTCTTTTAACGCGAAGGGACTTATACAATAAGTGAGGCCCAAATGGTTTTGGTTAAAAAGGGATTGGGTCTTACACTCTAATAGAGGCCCAAGTGAGTTTTAAGAAAAGAAATGGGTCTTACTACTCGAGGGTAGGCCCAGGGTTATTTTGAAAAGGCGACGATCGCCCCGTTTATTTGAAAATGTACAAAGGGACTTATACAACGAATGAGGACCAAAAATGTTTTCTGTAGAAGGGGGTTGGGTCTTACACTCTAATAGAGGCCCAAGTGTATTTGAAAATCAATTGTGAAAGTTGAATTAATCAAAAACCCTAATTTTAATCTTTAAAAGTAAATATTTAAAGAAAATCAAACAAAATACAAAATAAATTTGAATAATCCATTTATGATTTTGTTTAAGGTTTGAAAAAAATGAGGGATAATCACAAGGAATATTTAAACTCATTAGGTTTTGATTTTCAAAGTAAATATTCACTTTTAGAATGTTTAAAAACAATTAAAAATGAATTTATTCACAAAAATACTAATTATATTAAATAAACAATATAAATCTAATTTTTTTGTGGAATAAAATATTTCAACATTTTTATGATTTTTTACAAAAAGAATCAGTCAAAAATAATCAAAATTGAGTGAGTTATTAATTTTTCAAATCATTAAAAATAATAATATGAAAAATAACAAAATAAACAAGTGATTAATAGAAGTTTGGGGCGAGGGGAAAAATATATAGAGAACTTGTTGGATTTTCTGAAAATGGCGCCATGGCCACCTTCTTCCTCAAGCTCGTGCATGAAGCCCTCTATCTCACTCACCTCTCAACCATTTGACATGATTCAAACACCAAACTCGTGCGTTTTTTCACAAGGAAGAAGATGGCAATACCCAATTTCATTCATTTTCAGTGTATAACAAATTATATGATTGTGGCCGTATGAACCCTAATTTTGCAAAAGCAATCGAGTAGGAATGATTATGAGTGTTATGATCAAATTTTCTGAGGGAAAACAATCAACATATGATGGCAAGCAATTGGCAAAAATATCATGCGAGGAAATATGCATGGATCATGGAGTTTGAGTTTTGAGGCTTACCTTGATGCAAGCTGAAATGGAACTCTGCACAAACTTTGTTCCAATTGTGAATTAATGATCCCTACAGCTTCAATGGATGTTATGGAGTGTGTTACAAGCTTTGGAACACTTTGAAACTCTTTGGATCAAGTTGGAGACCTCCACCTGCATAATTGAGGCATAATGGCTTGGTTGAAGGGTGATTTTGAGCCTGAGGTGTTACAGTCAGTGTTTAAGTGTTTGGACACCTCAAATACATCATATGTGATGTGTTTGAGCAATTGGAATTGATTGCCTAAGGCTGCAACTCAAAACCCGATAGTGGTTACTCAAAAACCAAAAAACTTGAGGTTTAAGGAAGAATGAGAGAAAGCAGTGCTGTTACTGGCTTTGCTGGATCAGATCACATTTGCATGGATTGGCTTGGAGGATTTCTTCTCAAGCAAGGCAAACTAGCCATTCCCAAGAGCAGGGCTATGCCTTGACCAAAATCACATTCTTCAGATGTTTTTATTGTTGTTTAATCACAGAACTTGACTGAGTAGAGTGACTTTGTTGAAAATGCATTATTCCACATTAATGCCCTTTGAATTCAAGGCAAAAATGTGCCAAAGTGGATGAACTTCAAGTTGGAAGATTCCTTGGCTTTTGACTCAGCTTTGTGGGTTGGATCAGATGCAATGTGATTGGTTTGAATACACGTGGCATGCTGATCCTCAGTTTTTGGTTCAAAATTGTGTGTGGAAAGCAAACATGCAAACTGATTTTTCCAAAACAAGCAAACGTGCCACTTTATTTTTAACTTAGAAAATTTTCTAAGTTTTTATGGTTACCCCTTTTACAAGTTATCCAACTTTTCTTGATTTTTCTTGATGAATGATGATTCAAATCATACATTAACATCATTTTAGGGTTAAAAATCCATTTTGGTGAAAAATCTCAAAAAGTCAAAGTTGACTTTTGTGCACAGTTGACTTTTTATCAGATGAATTCCAAACTGTGCAATTCCTTAGGAAATCATGTCCTTGACCTAAATCAAACTTGATGGACATGTTCCATGGGTGTCATAGGGTATATTGATGCATTTCATAGGGCTTGGGAGCATGTTCGGGTTAAAAGTCAAAGTTACAGTTGACTTTTTCCTCAAAACCCTAACTGTGGCTCAGATGAAATTGAGACTTGTTGCTCAAGCTTCTTGGATTAATCCATTGTTGCAAATGGATCAATGTAGTGTATTAGAGACCCTAAAATCCTCCTTTGAGGTCTTGGTTCATGTTTTGTCCCAAAAGTAAACTTAGGGGTAAATTAGGTCAAGAAACCCAAATTCCTAATTTTTGATGAATGCATCCCCTGAGGTCAAATTGCCTTGAGGATTGGGTCCATGAGGTCCCATGAAGTATATTAGGTTATGTTTTGAAGTAATGGGTCATGCCCAGAGGAAAATTTCCATCTGGAGGCCCTGGTCGACCAAAACCCTAATTTGGTGACACTGGCGATCTTAAGGCTTGATCCATCTAGAAGGGGGCAGCTTTGTGCTTAATCCTTGGGGTGGGAGTCCCCTTGATCCTTTGTAGCTACTTGAGAGGCTATACAAGTTGAAGATCATGTCATTCCTTGATTGATCCTTTGTCTAAAAGCTCTGAGAGGGCTTGAAACCCTAATTTTGATGGCAGTGGATGCTCACCCATCTTTGGGGAGACTGATGAGTCATAAAAGTACCTCCATATTGTGATGATGATTTGCACAATGATGGGAAATCTTAGTGGTCAAAATTTGGGGTATGACACATTCTCAATCTCTTCTAAACACAAATCATCATGTCATGCAGATTGCTTGTTTTAAACCCCGTTGAAACATACGATCCAATGCCTTCTCCCAACTTTGAGTTCTCGGTATTTGAAGCTGAAAAAGAAAATGACGACGAAATTCTAGAGGAGATCTCCCGACTACTCAGACAAGAGGAAAGGTCCATTGAGCCTCACAAAGAGTTGCTAGAAACAGTCAACTTAGGATCAGAAGAAGAGAGAAAAGAAGTCAAGATTGGGGCACTGCTCAGTCCAACTGTCAAAGAAAGTTTGACGAAACTTTTCAAAGAGTTTCCCGATGTATTCGCTTGGTCCTATCAGGATATGCCAGGGTTGGATACCAGCATCATGGAACATCATCTACCGTTGAGATCAGAATGTCCACCGGTAAAACAAAGGTTGAGACGGACTCATCCAGACATGGCTGTCAAAATCAAAGAGGAGATATAGAAACAGATTGACGCAGGTTTCCTCGCTATGTCAGAATATCCTCAATGGTTAGCCAACATCGTACCAGTTCTGAAAAAGGAAGGAAAAGTCAGAATGTGTGTCGACTACCGAGATCTGAACAGGGCAGCTCCAAAGGACGACTTTCCCTTACCACACATTGACATGCTGGTAGACAGTACAACAAAGTTCAAAGTTTTCTCCTTCATGGATGGATTCTCGGGCTATAATCAAATCAAAATGGCGCCTAAAGACATGGAGAAAACTTCGTTCATTACCCCATCGGGTACTTTTTGTTACAAGGTAATGTCGTTCGGCTTGAAGAATGCCGGGGCAACCTATCAAAGGGCTATGACTTCTCTGTTTAACGACATGATGCACAAAGAAATCGAAGTGTATGTCGATGACATGATTGCCAAATCTAAAATAGAAAAGAAGCATGTGACCCACCTGTCAAAACTATTCGAGCGTTTGTGAAAGTACAAACTCCGTTTGAATCCCAATAAATGCACGTACAGTGTCCGTTCAGGGAAACTCTTAGGATTCATCGTCAGCCAGAAAGGAATTGAGATTGATCCTGACAAGGTCAAGGCCATTCAAGAAATGCCTTCTCCAAAGACTGAAAAATAAGTCAGGGGATTCCTGGGATGTTTGAACTATATTTCCAGATTCATATTCCTCATGACCGCGACATGTGCGCCGATTTTCAAATTACTCAAAAAGAATCAGGACTGCGTTCGGACATAAGACTGCCAAACCGCCTTCGACAGTGTCAAGGAATACCTATCAAACCCGCCGATTCTATCACCTCCAGTGGAAGGAAGACCGCTGATCATCTATTTAACAGTCTTGGAAGACTCAATGGGTTGTGTACTTGGCCAACAAGACGAAACAAAAAGAAAAGAGTCTGCCATCTACTATTTGAGCAAGAAATTCACCGAATGCGAGACTCGGTACACTATGCTCGAGAAAACTTGCTGCGCTCTGGCTTGGGCAGCCAAACGTCTTTGCCAGTACATGATTCCTCACACCACTTGGTTAATCTCTAAAATGGATCCAATCAAGTATGCCTTTGAAAAGCCTGCTCTCACGGGAAGGATTGCCCGTTGGCAGATGTTGTTATCAGAATATGACATAGAGTACCACGCTCAGAAAGTCGTTAAAGGAAGTGTTTTAGCCAATCATTTGGCTCATCAACCGATTGACGATCAGGAATCAGTCGGATTTGACTTCCCAGACAAAGATGTCATGTATCTAAAAATGAAAGACTGCGATGAACCGCTACCCAGTGAAGGGCCTGAACCAGATTCCCAATGGGGACTTATCTTTGACGGAGCTGTCAATCATTACGGAAACAGAATTGGGGCAATTATCATAACACCTCAGGGTACCCACATTCCTTTCACCGCTAGACTTACGTTCAAGTGCACAAACAATGAGGCTGAATACGAAGCTTGTATTATGGGTCTCGAAGAAGCGATTGATTTGAGGATCAAGAACTTGGATGTATATGGCGACTCAGCTTTGGTCGTCAATCAGGTCAAAGGAGATTGGAACACATACCAATCAGGATTGATTCCTTATAAAGATTATGCAAGAAGGTTGTTACCCTTCTTCAACAGAGTCGAGTTTCATTATATCCCTCGTGAGGAGAATCACATGGATGATGCATTAGCCACTCTCTCTTCCATGATTAGTGTAGGTCAATGGAGTGACTTACCTAAGATCGACATAATGCACCTTGAACGACCCGCTTACATCTTCACAATTGAAGCAGTCATAGATGACAAACCTTGGGATCACGATATCAAATGCTTCCTTCAGAAACAAGAGTACCCACCTGGGGCATCCAGGAAAGATAGAAAAACCCTCAGAAGGCTAGCAGACAGTTTCTTCCTGAGCGGTGATACACTCTATAAGATGAACTTTGACATGGTCTTGCTTCGATGCGTCGACAGACCAGAAGCAGACATGCGGATAAAAGAAATTCACGAAGGGTCCTTTGGCACTCATGCCAACGGACATACAATGGCGAGAAAAATTCTAAGAGTAGGGTACTATTGGTTGACAATGGAATCTGACTGCTACAGGTAGATGAGGATATGTCACAAGTGTCAGATATACTCAGACAAAATCCATGTACCTCCTACATATCTCAAAGTTCTTTCTTCCCCATGGCCTTTTTCCATTTGGGGAATCGACACAATTGGCATGATCGAACCTAAGGCTTCGAACGGACATCAGTTCATCCTGGTAACCATTGATTACTTCACCAAATGGGTCGAAGCAGCGTCATACGTTAATGTAACTCGACAAGTGGTAGTCCAATTTATCAAAAACAATATCATCTGCCGTTATGGTGTTCTGAGCCAGATCATTACTGATAATGGATCTAACTTAAACAACAAGATGATGAAAGAGTTGTGCATAGAGTTCAAGATCGAACACCATAAGTCATCTCCCTACCGAACCAAGATGAACGGAGCGGTAGAGGCAGCTAACAAGAACATCAAGAAGATTGTTCAAAAGATGGTCGTAACCTACAAAGATTGGCACGAGATGCTGCCCTTTGCTCTTTACGGTTATCGCACATCTGTCCGCAATTCAACAGGGGCAACCCCTTTTTCTCTAGTATATGGCATGGAAACAGTGCTCCCCATCGAAGTAGAGATGCCATCAATCCGGGTATTGATGGAAGCTAAGCTTACAGAAGCTGAATGGTGTCAAAGTCGACACGACGAACTGAACCTGATCGAAGAAAAGTGAATAACGGCACTATGCCCTGGTCAGTTGTATCAGCAAAGAATGAAGAAGGCGTTCGACAAAAAGGTCCGACCTCGCGTCTTCAAGAAAGGAGACCTCGTGCTTAAGAAGATACAATCATTTTTCACTGATTCTCGGGGCAAGTGGACTCCGAATTATGACGGCCCCTATGTGGTCAAGAAAACTTTCTCAGGCGGCGCCTTGAGACTTGCAACCTTGGACGGAGAGGAATTTGCCTACCCCACAAATGTTGACGTAGTCAAGAAATACTTTGCCTAAATAAAAAAAATAATAATAATAATAAATGTCTCGGTGGATTGAAAACCCAAAAGGGCGGTCCAGGTAAAAATTAGAGACATGATCAAAAATCATCCCGGTGGATTGGAAACCTCAAAGTACAATCTAGGTAAAAATTAGGGATAATGGCAAGTAACTACGTTCGACAAAGGGGCAAGTTCCTCGGCAGCAGTTACAACATCTGTCAGGAAAACTCCAGTCAAGGTCATCTTCGACATAAGCTCAGGATGCGTCGATGTCAAAGTTGGTAGAAGGATAGTGGTCGTTATGTTTCAATGTAGCTCTTTTTCCCTTAAATTACCTTTTTCTAAACTTTGTAAATACTCTACGAAATCACGCGTTTGGCTGATTTCCATCCTATTAATACAATTTGAGCCTTTGTGCTTTTGTTTGCAATTCTTATTTGTTTTAGCTTTACAGGACGACATTTTAACATGATCAACGGTTCTTGAAATAAAACAAAAATGAATTTACTTGTAAAATTTTTCTTCTTAAAATAAAGATGGCAATTTCTTTTGACTGTTGAACATCGAAAGAACATCGATCGCATCTCCAGAAGTAAGAAAACTTCAAAGTACTGAATCAAAGTACTACTTCTAAACCAGTGCACCTGAATGAAGGATTAATTGTGTCAGAGACCATTGTTTCATCTGACACCCCCCGGCAGAGTTCTTATCTCCTAAGCCCGACCAATGTAGCTCCCCACGAGGACTACTTCTCCTAAGTAAGGCAGAATTGCTATCTTGAACCAGTGATACCTTTTCGTCCCCAGCAGTGGCCGAGTATCCAGTCGTGTTCATCTATTAGTTTGTATGTCGTGTCAGTTTTGTCAGCATATACACACATACATCATGCATTACTACTTTTCGTTCATATTCATGTTGCATCACTATCACTCTGGTCGGTCTTATCCCCTAGTGATAACAGTCCTCTCAATCGAGTTGTCAGTTCTTTCCTTGTCAGGAAATGTTGCATCTGAACTACCTCTCTCCTCTAGTTTATTTCTGGGATGAATTCGGCCTTTGACCACTTTGATAACTTGAACCTCTAAAAAACCAGAGAACCCTCCGCCAGCATCACTCTTCGCCATGGAAGATGATATCTTCGCTTTCCCGGATTAAGGAAAATCCCTAGAGAAAGCCTCTCAACTAAAGACTTTCAGGAACACATTGATCCTTCTCTCCAGAATGTCAATGTCAACAAAGTCATCGGCACCTCAAAATTGGAATACATTGTATGGCATTTCTCCGAGAAGATCTCAAAGAAAAGTATGATGTAATATCCCTAAGCGAAGACAGTCTCTCAAGAGACTCGTTTTCCCCGATAGAGTCGACAAATGGCATCTCCAACAAAGAAGTTTGTACCCCTCTACAATTCAGACAGATGGGTTCCCCAGCAAGTCTGACATCAAAAGTTTTTCTATCAAATGGCATCTCCCCAGCAAGTCCCTTGTCAAGAAAGTTTATTGACAAAAGAAACTCAGACCAGTTCCTTGGTAGGAAACTAGGATCGAGGGGAAGTTTATTTCGGAAACTGAGACTAGTTCCTTGGAAGGAAACCAGGATCGAGGGGAAGTTTATTTCAGAAATTGAGACCAGTTCCTTGGTGGGAAACCAGGATCAAGGGGAAGTTTAAATCAGAAACTGAGACCAGTTCCTTGGTAGGAAACCAGGATCGAGGGGAAGTTTACCTTTTCTAAGCATCATTGCTTAGCAAAAGAGGAAGGATGCGCGAACTGCCATTCATAACCACCATAAAAATTTCGGGTATTCCGATATTTAATCCTCTTGTACCCCGAATGCCCGAATACCTTCGCCATTCACACATTTGGGTCCAAGAAGATTAAATAGGGGCATTTGTCATACCCCAAATTTTGACCACTAAGATTTCCCATCATTGTGTAAATCATCATCACAATATGGATGAACCATTAGTCTCCCCAAAGATGGGTGAGCATCCACTACAATCAGACTTAGGGTTTCAAGCCCTCTCAGAGCTCTTAGACAAAGGATTAATCAAGAAATGACATGATCTTCAACTTGTCTAGCCTCTCAAACATCCACAAAGGATCAAGAGGACTCCCACTTCAAGTATTAAGCACAAGGCTTCTCCCTTCTAGGTGGATAAAGCCTTAAGATCGCTAGTGTCACCAAATTAGGGTTTGGTCGACCAGGGCCTCCAGTTGGAAATTTTCCTCTGGGCATGAGCCAATGCTTCAAAGCATAACCTATGATGCTCCAAGGGATCTCATGAACCTAATCATCAAGTCAATTTAGCCTCAAGGGATGCATTCATCAAAAAATCAGGAATTAGGGTTTCTTGACCTAATTCACCCCTAAGTTGACTTTTGGGGAAAAACATGAGCCAAGACCTCAAGAGGGGATTTGAGGGTCTCAAATACATCACACTGATCCATTTGCAACAATGGATTATCCAAGAAGCTTGAGCAACAAGTTTCAATTTCATCAGAACCACAGTTAGGGTTTCAAGGAAAAAGTCAACTATATCTTTGACTTTTGACCATGACATGCTCCCAAACCCTAAGACATGATTCAATACACCCTATAACACCTATGAAATCAATCCATCAAGTTTGATTTAGGTCAAGGACTTGATTTCATAGAGTATCGCACAGTTTGGAATTCATTTGACAAAAAGTCAACCGTGCACAAAAGTCAAACTTTGACTTTTTGAGATTTTTCACAATTATGGTTCTTTGACCCCAAAATGATGTTAATGTATGATTGGAATCATCATTCATCAAGAAAAATCAAGAAAAGTGGAATAACTTGTAAAAGGGGTAACCATAAAAAACTTAGAAAATTTTCTAAGTTATGGAACAAAGTAGCTAGGGTACCAACTTTGGAGGATCATAACTCCTAAACCACAAGGCCATTTTTTCCCATCCAAAGCTGGATTTGTAGCTCTCATGGTCCTCTACAAAATCTTCAACTACCACTCATTCCAATTCCCCATAGATTTCAAGTTATGGAATGATCAAAATCAAGAAAAGTGAAAATGTCACTTTTTTCCAACACTTAGTGAAATTTTCACTAAGTCAGAATCTGCCTTCACTTTTTTCCAAATGTAGGGGCATTTTTCACTTGGATCCAAAAAGTATCAAAACCAATTATGATCAAACAGTTATTGTATCATATTAGGGCTTTCCAAAATGGCCAAGAACTCCATTAAATTCCACCTGAGCCATGAGATATGACAATGGCAATATGCCTTGCTGAAAACTGCCAAGGCTAGGAAGAATTTTTCACTTTTGCCCGATTTGGAAAAATCAGATAATTCCAAGCCTTGTCATCACTTTGGACACATCTGAGGATCAAATATAAAGGGAACAAACACTGATCCAAGCCTCCAAAGTCTTTGGAATAAGAAGTAGCATGCCAAACCTAGAAATCCCTAAAAGAGGGACAAGACTCCAATTTTGGATTGGAGCATTTAATGGATGCACCAAGGTGGCCTGAACTGACACATTTGCAATTGAATTCAGTCAAGAATGATCCAACAACTAGGGAACCACAACTCTGTGCTCTAACCTCTAGTCAATGGCTAGAGGAGACTTGGATTCTCATTGATCAACATTGGCCAAACCTCTGCTGAAGTTGCCATTCACTATTGATCCCAAAACAAACTTGCTCTACTATAAATAGAGCTCATTTGTGCTTAGTTTGAGTACACCAAAGCCATCAAACAGATGCTTTCCTCAAAATCACTTTCTTTAGGCAAAAATACCTTCTTTAGCAAGGTAACTATGAGTTTTTGAGTTAGAGAGCATTTCCATCACAGCTCATGATCCAAACACATCCAATATGTCATATCTAAGTTGTCCAAACTCACACAAGTGACCTGTAATCCTTAAATCTCAAAGTCACCTCTCAAAACCTCAAAATAGGCTTTTTTTGCATTTTTCAACACATGTCTTGATTCAGTCAATTTCCAAACTAGATAAAACCTCAAACACACTCCAAATATCATCTTTGAACTGTCCCAAATGGCTCCCAACATCTGGAACACCATTTGAGAGAGTTGCTATTTTGGCCATTTTAACCCCTTTTGCAAGAAAGGGCCAGTTTTTGTTTTTGCAGGTTCTAGCTGATTCCAATCATCCTAAAAGATTCTAAGGGATCATTTGAGAGTGTTCAAAGCATCAAACCATTTCTGGAACAAGAAACTTGGCAGACTGCACAAAAAACTCCAAAAGCTCAAAAAGAGGTAAGCATCATGACTTGAACTTTCCAAAATATGCATTGCTTTGAAGTCCATTAATCATGCATCTCTACTACATGTCATATGTGTTATGTTTGCATCAATTTATCATGTAATTCATACTTGTACCAAGATGTAGCACAGAAAATGCAAACTTATGATTAAAATTCTGTTTTGGTTTTAATTTTCAAGTCTAATTTAAATAGCTTTGTCACGAGAGTGAGAGGTTATTTAACACGATTTTGTCACGAGAGTGAGAAATTAATAAAGGTTAGAGTCGGCACTGCGAGAGCGTGGAGGTCGAACCGGATAGTGGAAATTAGGCAACATATCTAAATACAGCGAGAGCGCTTTAGATACGTTTAGGATATTATTGGCTTTCAAAATATATTTCCTAGTTACCGGACGAGCGAGAGCAAAATCTTGGGATTAGGGAACATGACTTTAGTTAATACCGTGAGAGCGTGAGGCGGAGTTTTTAAGTCAGTATATTCTACGGAACTAAGTTATAGTTGTAATTAGTACCCGAACTCTACAAAGTCCTTTAGGAACGCAGAATCCATATTCCGGCCTCTCTTTATTATCATATTTTCTTAGTTTTATTTTAGTTTTAGTTTTAGTTTCCCTTTTATCAATTATCATTAGCCTTAGCTTTACAAAGCGACGATAGATTATAGTAGGTTGACATTGGTCTCTGTGGGTTCGACAATCTTTTATATTACTTCGATATTTCCGTGCACTTGCGGACGCATCAAGTTCTTGGCGCCGTTGTCGGGGACCAACAGTCAATATTGTTATTCCGTTGCTGCACCGTATAGACTAAGGCACTCCTATAAAAAAATATTAATAAAAAAAATTAAAAATTTAAAAAAACAATGTATCACCCAAATTTTCCCTATGATAACCACTCACAATATCTTGAGGAGCCGCACCCAAATTTTCTCTACAATTACCAACCGCAATACTCCCAATATTTTGAGGAACCGCAACCAAATTTTTCCTATGATTACCATTCCCAAAATTTCGAGGAACCGCAAGAATTCCATAATTCCAATCTTGAAATACTAATGGAGGATTTCAACGCGACACTAACTCATTTCCACCCAAATTACCACTCCCAATATTTTTAGGAACCACAAGAATCCGTTAATTCCAACCTCGAAAAATTAATGGAGGATTTCATTGAAACAACAACTAATTTTAAGGTAGAATCTATGATGGAGCACTTTGTGGAGACACAAACTCTCCAGAATGAAGAGCATAGAAGACAACAACTCGATACTTATGAAACCCTTAGGCAGATAAACACTATCGTCGAGTCCCTCGTGACTCACACTGAGGCATTGGAGACTCAAACCTCCCTGCTTGCGCAGACACCTATAGGACCCTCCCCCGAGGAGCATGTGGATGTTGTAGTGACCTGTAGTGAAACAAAAATAAAAAAGCCTAAGGAGAGTGATAATGAGGTTGAGGAGAGTGATATTAAGGTTGAGGAGAGTTCTGGTAAGGAAGAAGTAGAGATTGAGAAAAATTCACTGGGATCACCTGAATGGGAGGTCATCAAAGAGGTGGAGAAAGTAACACCTAAGGCTTTTCCTTATGCCTATACCCCATTGATTCCTTTCCCGCATAGGTTTGTAGACTCCTAATCCAAAACGCATGTGCAGGTATTGGAAAATATCCACACCGATGCATCTTTGTTTGAGGTCGCGCACAAAAAGAGAAAATTCAAGGACCATGAAACTAGGGATATCATTATTGTTAAGAGGGTAAGGTTAGACTTTGAGGTGATGGATGGAATTACTAAGCCCAAACTTGAAAAACTAATAGTTAGGATAGATCCTGAACCACCACCACAAGTTCAAAAGAATGAACCACCCCACAGAAGGTAGAAAAGAAAAGGTGTGGGATATGTGAGATGGCTTGATAAATGGCCATGGAAACTGAAGATTAACAGTTTTAACCGTTGAGCTATCGACATTGAACAAAGCCCTGCATGAGAGGAAACCCACGAGTTTTTAATTTAATGTTTTCCTTTTATTATTTGTGTTTGCAGAAAATAAAGAATTGTATCGCTTGTCACGTCTCAGCTACATTTAGGCAAAAGATCTTTAGAAGACAATCCCTTGAGATGACCTGGTGCCCACGCACATTCCTACGAATGTCGCTGCTGGTGGTGACACCAACGTTGAGTATGATAGGAGAGGGCATATCTCTCCCATTCGTAACTCACCTTTTCCTTGTCTTTTCGCTTGGTCAGGTTCCACTTGCACACACCGCACCGTATTTTTCTAACAATTTTTGCAGGTACTTCCTTATGCAATATGATGAGCGGCTTCAAGAAAATGAAGTATCAGCAAATTCAGATAACTCGTAGTACAAGACACCGAAGTAGAAGTGGCCAGTGAAGATAGGGACAACAAGGGAAGAATGAGCGCAAATTTGGGCGTGGTAGCACGCAATGGCATTCATACAGGTTCTATCTTTCCTTTACCACTTTTTATCAAAACATTGAGGACAATGTTTGGTTTAAGTGTGGGGAAGGAACATTTATCGCTTTCATTTTACCGCTTTCTGGTTAGATTTACTGTTTTCTAGCATGATTTTAAAAAAAAAATCTGTTTTAAATGTTTCGTCCGTCTGTACATGTGTTGTCGAGTCTTTACGCTGATTTTATGTTGTTTATCGATTTCCCCATTCTCTTGAGCCATACCAAATATTTTGAAAATTTTTGAGTTAAAAACAGGGTTCTTTTGAAAATCTTAGGTTACAAACGAAATTGAGGTTGAATTTTAAGACTTGGGAAAATTCCGCAAGATCGGTATCGTTCTAACACCGTGAGCCTCCCAGTTATGGAAACTAATTTGAGTACTTGTTATGCCATAGCCTTAAGTTCTCATCCCTTTAGTAGTCCCTAAGTAGTTTATTTAGCAGTCAGCACCATCCTAAGCACGCACTAAGTAAGAAGCCGATGCAAATAAGTGTATGATCTCAGGCTAAAAAGGTAAATTAAGAAAAAAATGATGAATGAATGAAAAGAAATGCTCCTTCTAAGTTAGGTGATCCTCACCCGATCATTTAGCCCAACGGTGCAAACTTCTTTATTTTATTGATATGTGCAAAAGAAAAAAATGATGATTGTGAGATCATAGTCACTAACAGGCTATCCTACCATGAGTGTGAAAGGATAACGGGCTTAATGTGATTGAGCCAAAATGAAAAGGGATAAAATAAGGATGAGTGAGTTAGGCTTAGGTATAATGACATGATTCGGATTGGTTTGTATAGGATGGAGGTTGATGACCGCAAAAGCGGAATTGTGTTGTTACGATATCATTAATGTGTGAGCAAGTACCTATAGATACAAACTTAACCGAAGTAGAGTTGGTAGCTATAATACCCCAAAATTTTCCCTCTCATTTCTTCATATCATTTAGCATGAGCTTTCATTTCATTGCATTGCATTCAAGCATAGAAAAATAGAACATTAAGCATTGCATTGCATATTGCATAAGGACATGTGATCAAGACATCTTCCTTTGGTTTGAGCTTTCCGTATTCAGAAGGTTATCATTATGCATTTAAAATGGTTATTTCTCAGGCAGTGTATATTCAAGGTCCAATTGTTGTGTGTGTAACTCGTCAGGTAGTTCATGTGAACTGTGGGCTCAGGGTGCATATGATAATCGATTCAGATGGTCGTGGCAGCAATTGCGAATTGTTCATTAGTAGCTGTGTGTATTTTTTCCAAAGCTTGTGAAAGGAGTTTGGGATTGGTTTTAGTTTTGGATATCCATTTGCTACACCTTTTTTTTATCCATTTTTATCCAAATTCTCATTCTAAACTTCACCCATTTTCAAATCCATTGTTCATTTCCAAACATCCATATCCATTTTTCTAAACCAATTTATCCATATCATTTTAATATCCATCTAATATCCATTTTCATTAATTCCAAATTTAATGTCCATATCCATATTTCCAATTTTTCATTATCCATGTTCATCCTTTTCTAAGTCAATTATCTATTGTAATATCCTAACTCAATTCAAATTCAAATGGTCAAGTCTAGAATCCATACCAAGATCATGTTTTAAATCACTTTCAAAGTTGCATTTTAATTTAAAACAAAACACAATCCATAAGCCAAACGTCCCATAACAAAGGCTAGGTCCCACTCACGCATGATTTTTTCCACCCTTTCACATCAGAATTCAAGACCAGCAAGACTAATTTTCATAAATGCAACAAAATAACTACATGGTAAAGTGCTTACAGAAGCATTAGTTACAAAGAAAAGTTGCAATCGCGGGATACAAAATAGTCACAGCCAACGCGGAAAAAGTCGTGATACCACCCTTTGCCAAAGACAATTCAAGGTCACCAAACATGTGACTCAGCATAAGAGGAAAAAGAATTTATAAGAGAGAAGGATAACAGAATCGCACCAATTAATTCCCTAACAAAACTCTAACTCAGAAACCACTTCTAACTGGATTTTTCATAACAGAAAATAGCTAACCGATTCCCATTTTTCTTTTTCCTCTAACCATTCTTCTTCTTTCTAAGAGAGAATTTCTCTAACAATTTCACAAACTATTTCCTAACCATAACAAACTCTAACAGATTCTAACAAACTTTGCTCACTGGATTTGGCATCTGAGAACAATATCACAATCTTCAATCTCTCTTCATCTTCACCATAACCAACTCTCTCTTTTGCGATTCATTTTCATCACCAATCTCAATCCATTTTCAATTCATCTCCAATATTCATGTTCCTCAAATTGCCAACAATTCACCATCTTCCACCGTAACCAATCTCCAGTTTCAATTTCTGCAAGGAGATTCTATAATCCGCATCGTCAACTGCGACTTTCAATGGCTGGATCATCTTCGACCTTTACCGAATCCGAACCTGCAACAACTGCAACGAAATCGCGAGAATTTACATCAACAACAACATATCGATCGCAAGAATCACGACGTTGGTACAAAAGCGAAGCGACTCCGATACGAAGATTCAAACGCAGCACAAGAAATTCGCATATAGAAGAAGTAGAAGAAAGAAGCCAATCTGAAGTCTCAGCAAAGTTCAATAATATTACCTTAAGCTTCGCGGTGGTGTCGATTCGAAGTACCGTCATCTTCATCGCGAAGATCCGGTAATCTCACTATAGCATTTAGCTTTGGACCTTGTGTGTATGGCATCGTATTCGTGTGTTTATCTTATTGTTTTACTTGAGCGATATTTCGACCATGATTTGGAGTTTGATTGTTCTCTGTGGCGGTTTATGCGAAACAGTTATGCGATCGGAGGATAAGTTGAATAAGGCGACCGAAGGAGGTGAAAGGAGATGTAAGCAGGAGTTGTATGGAGGTGGTGGCATCGGAGTTGTGACAGGAGATGAAGAAGAAGCACGGCGAGTTGAATGGAAAAGAGAGAGGTTTCCGGCGAAGGAGAAGGTGATGATGGTTGTGAATGAGAGAAGGGGATAAAGTACGACGCATTGAGGATGAAGGGAGAGGAGGTTGAGAATGGCTGAGGGAGTGTTAGGTTTTTTTAAGGAACCTTAGTTCTCATGGTTCGGGCCTTAGGCCTTATCTGCATTCCACACAAGTCCTCCTATCCACACACTATTTCCACTGCCACACCTCCCCTGTAATGTTGTGTTTTACTTTAGATTTTTGAGTATTGTTTCATTTAGAGTTTTTTGTATTTTGATAATGACTTTTTTTTTTGGTTGTGTTTAGAGTTTTTAATTGTGATTAACTTTTGATCCTCATTTAATTAGAATTTTAGATTAGATTTTAATTTTAGGATTAGAATTGGTTTATAACTTTTGAATTAGATTAATTTGGAATTGAGATTAGTTTGTAATCTTAAATCTTAGTTAGTTTCACTTTTAACTAGAAGTAGATTTTTAGAAGTAGCTCTTGATTTAGAATTTGGTTCGAAGTAGAAATTAACCATGCTCTTAATTGACTTTTTTAAATAGTTTATTAGTCGATTAAATGTGTAATGATTTTGGTTAGAGTTTGGGATGATTAGGTTTAGATTTTGCTAATCGTTTTGAATGATTGATTTTTGCCTAATTGTTCACTAATTGAATTTTTTTGCTTAATCGCACTAATTGAATTGTTTGTTTAATCGCATTAATTGATTTTTGCTTAAGTGTGCTAATTGTTTAGCTTAATGGTTCACTAATCGTTTTTAACTTGATTGCTTGATAATTTTTGTTAGCGTATTTGCTTGTAGTTTAATCGCACACTAATTGTTTTTGGCCTAATTGGTTCATTAATTGTTTTTGCCTTGATGATCCACTAACTAGTTTTAGAATTAGAACTTTGAACTAATTGACATTGAGTTGGTTCTAACATCGATTAATCATTTTAATAGTTCATTTGTTAAATTTGTTAATAGTCCTTAATATGTTTTGCATTGATTTTTGGCTAATTGATTGTTTACATTTTAGTATTGATTTCAATCACTTCTTATTGACATTTCCTTTTGATCTTAGTTGCTCACTTTGGTTATTTCCATTTGAACTTTGACTAATCTTTGAGTTTATTTTGTAGTGTTTCACATTAAACATAGAAGTTGTTGTAGTGTACACAGCTGTTGTGTACAAAGGATGTTGTAGAATGTTATTGTTCTGTCTGGCTGCATACATACCTATTCTGTTCTGGAAATAATAGCTGTTATAGGCTGTTTTTACTTGTTGCTAGTTTTTACAGCTATGCAGGTGCTTGAGCGTTGTTGTTGCTGCTGTTTATGATTTATTGCCTTGTTTTATTGTTTTTGAAGAGCATTTGGTTCCATGCCTTTCACGGATCCATTCCACTTTCTAACACCTTTGTTCATTTATGCTAGGTTACTAGAAGCTTGTCGGTTTGCTCATAGTTTGCTTGCGTTGCTACGGATTGATATCCGTTCGGTATTACTTCTCTTCTCTTTTACTAATTCCGCTTTTTTCCTTTTTATGCCATGAGAAGTAGGATTGGGAGTCCGTGCCACTTGGCCGGCAATGATGGAAGTCCTCAAAGGAGGCTCTGTTTGTGATTGTTTAATATTGTGCCTGAAGACCTCTATGAGGCATCCCATTCCCATTTCCCCTGGTAAGACCTCCAAGAAGGCAATTGACAGAAGTTAGGGTTCGCAATCGACCCGCGTTATTTTAGTTGAGTCGTTCTTAGCTCTTATTACATGATTAAAGCTTTGAACATATCTTGCTCGTGTTATCGAGTCCGTCAGTGGAATGAGGGTTTAGTAATCAAACCCCCACGCCTTGTTTATAGCTCGCATTGACCAATGCTGATGCTTATGTGATCTGATTCACATCTTCCCCTTTCTTACTCTGCTCTCCATGGTTCTTGATGTCATTGGGCGAGCACCCCTATTCCTCACAGCTAGCTTGTTTGCCTCGGTTGATATGACTCCTTGGCTAAAGCTCCCTCTTTCTTATTCTGATTGTGTGATATTATTGTTAACTGACACTGTTTACTCCTTAGTTGCTTTTATTTCATTTTGTGATTGATTCATCCTGTGTTTACTTGTCTGATGACATGATCCCGTAGGATTCGTAGCTCCACTTAATTTTCGATTAAGTCGGAGGTAGGAGAGACATTAGGATAGCAATCCATGCATGATAACATTAGGTAGACTGCCTTCTCTTTCCTTTAGACTTAGGGTTTCTTAAACCACATTAACCTCAGGACTTCCAAGCATGATAACATTAGGGTGAGTCTTAGTTCCCTTTAGTTTTCACCTTTTGCTTCCTTTTGAGTCTCTCTTCTTCTCATCTCAAAACAAAAAAGCAAAAAATACTTAATAAAGGTTAATGCATATTGCATGTGAGCCTTGTATGTGGGAATGAAAGGAGGGGAGTTTCTCTCCACCTTCCTAGAATGTTTAGCATACGGTCTGTTAGGACGACCATGCGATGCATTCGATCTTATACGATAGACTTGAATGCAATATGCGTTATTAAAACAAAATAATCAAAACACTTATTTCTTAAAAGACTTAAAACAAACGATAACGTCTTTCCTTCGGGAATTCTTTTCTCATCTCACTCATTCTTAACGTACGAACGTGCTTCCCTCCGTTCTCTTGCAAGATGGTAACGCACTCGGACCAGCGAGCCTGCAACACCTGAGCTAGAACATTAGCCGTTCCTTAAAAAAACACAAACAATCCATCCCTAGTGAGGGCAACTATGTCGCTCTGATTCTCATGCTCCCGATGAGATACGTAGGCAGTGGGGTAGGGCCCATTCGAGCACTTCTTTTATTTTCCCTACATTTGTTTCCTGTTTTCTCTCCTTTCTCTCTTCCCTTTCTCCTTTCCTTTTCCTTTCCAGTAGTAGCGTAGCTCCAGACGACGACGCCCTTTGATCGAGACAAGCAAGCGTGGATCCCATCGGGTACGATGGACGCGAGGGGGTGCTAATACCTTCCTCTCGCGTAACCGACTCCCGAACCCAGTTCTCTTGGTCGCAAGACCATGTTGTTTCCTTCCTTCAGGTTTATGCGGTGTTTCCTTTCCCTCTCATGGGATAAATACACATTGCTAAAGACTCTGTTTTGTGCCACTTTCGCGTTTGTACTTGGATGAAAATCCCGGGAGCGACAGTAGCCTAGGATGAGTATCCGTATACACTATTTTTTCTCGCGAGTCAAGGTTTGCTTGAGGACAAGCAAAGGTTTAAGTGTGGGGGAGTTTGATAATGCGAAATTATATTGTTTATTTGACTTAACTTAAATGAAGTTTAATTATGATTTCCTTTATTTTATTTGACTATTGCTTCGATTTATGTCTCATTTATTATGTTTTCCGGTACCTTGGATTTAATCAGATTAATTCACAAAAGAAAAAAAAGAGAAGAATTAAAAAGAAGAAAGGGAAGAAAAAGAAAGGAAAGAAAAAGAAAGGAAAGAAAATCAAGAAAATAAAAGAAAAATAAAATAAAATAAAAGGGTGGGCCCACCACCACTCACAGATGTGGCGCAAGCGACATTGTGGGGTGGCGCCCACCACATGGAAAAGAAGTGGCACAAGCCACATGAGGAAATGGGGGAGGTGGCGCAATCCACCTATATGTGAGGGGAAAGAATCTCCCACTTCCCTTATTTTCTCTCGCTATTTCCCGGATGCACTCTCTCACCAGTTTCTCACGCGCACCATCCAAGAATTTCTCAACTACAACTCAGTATAAAAGGAAAGGAAACAGGCTCTCTTTTGGCTCTCTTCTCTTTTGGCCAGAATATTTCTTGTTTAGTTTTTAGCAGTTCTCATTGATGTAAAAGTAATAGTTCTCCACATCGGGGGACTATTACAAATATAGTCTTAGGATTTATTTCTGCATTAATTTCTTATTTGGATTTAAGCTACCGGTGTATTACGATTCCAGTCGATTATAGGTTCTATTTTATTGTTTACTTTACTATCTTCAATTAATTTCGTAATTACGTCTTGCCTTATATTAAATAATTTTAAATCGCTTATCATGTTTTTGTTTAATCTAAAAACCCAAAATTGCTTATTTCTTTCTGTCACTATGTCTAGCTAAATAGTTTAGAGTCCGGCGTATGAGGACCGTCGTTACCGACAGGACTCGGTAGAAAATAATAGGTGCGAACTTATGATTAAAATTCTGTTTTGGTTTTAATTTCCAAGTCTAATTTAAATAGCTTTGCCACGAGAGTGAGAGGTTATTTAACACGATTTTGTCACGAGAGTGAGAAATTAATAAAGGTTAGAGTCGGCACTGCGAGAGCGTGGGGGTCGAACCGGATAGTGGAAATTAGGCAACATATCTAAATACAGCGAGAGCGCTTTAGATACGTTTAGGATATTATTGGCTTTTAAAATATATTTCCTAGTTACCGGGCGAGCGAGAGCAAAATCTTGGGATTAGGGAACATGACTTTAGTTAATACCGCGAGAGCGTGAGGCGGAGTTTTTAAGTCGGTATATTCTACGGAACTAAATTATAGTTGTAATTAGTACCCGAATTCTACAAAGTCCTTTAGGAACGCGGAATCCATATTCCGGCCTCTCTTTATTATCATATTTTCTTAGTTTTATTTTAGTTTTAGTTTTAGTTTCCCTTTTATCAATTATCATTAGCTTTAGCTTTACAAAGCGACGATAGATTACAGTAGGTTGACATTGGTCTCTGTGGGTTCGACAATATTTTATATTACTTCGATATTTCCGTGCACTTGCAGACGCATCAAGTTCTTGGCGCCGTTGCCGGGGACCAACAGTCAATATTCTTATTCCGTTGTTGCACCGTATAGACTAAGGCACTTCTATAAAAAAAATATTAATAAAAAAAATTAAAAATTTAAAAAAACTATGTATCACCCAAATTTTCTCTATAATAACCACTCACAATATCTTGAGGAGCCGCACCCAAATTTTCTCTACAATTACCAACCGCAATACTCCCAATATTTTGAGGAACCGCAACCAAATTTTTCCTATGATTACCATTCCCAAAATTTCGAGGAACCGCAAGAATCACATAATTCCAATCTCGAAATACTAATGGAGGATTTCAACGCGACACTGACTCATTTCCACCCAAATTACCACTCCCAATATTTTGAGGAACCACAAGAATCCGTTAATTCCAACCTTAAAACATTAATGGAGGATTTCATTGAAACAACAACTAATTTTAGGGTAGAATCTATGATGGAGCACTTTGTGGAGACACAAACTCTCCAGAATGAAGAGCTTAGAAGACAATAACTCGATACTTATGAAACCCTTAGGCAGATAAACACTATGGTCGAGTCCCTCGCGAATCACACTGAGGCATTGGAGACTCAAATCTCCCTGCTTGAGCAGACACCTATAGGACCCTCCCCCGAGGAGCATGTGGATGTTGTATTGACCTGTAGTGAAACAAAAATTGAAAACCCTAAGGAGAGTGATAATGAGGTTGAGGAGAGTGATATTAAGATTGAGGAGAGTTCTGGTAAGGAAGAAGTAGAGATTGAGAAAAATTCACTAGGATCACCTGAATGGGAGGTAGTCAAAGAGGTGGAGAAAGTAACAACTAAGGCTTTTCCTCATGCCTATACCCCATCGATTCCTTTCCCGCATAGGTTTGTAGACTCCTAATCCAAAACGCATGTGGAGGTATTGGAAAATATCCACATCGATGCATCTTTGTTTAAGGTCATGCACAAAAAGAGAAAATTCAAGGACCATGAAACTAGGGATATCATTACTGTTAAGATGGTAAGGTTAGACTTTGAGGTGATGGATGAAATAACTAAGCCCAAACTTAAAAAACTAATAGTTTGGATAGATCCTGAACCACCACCACAATTTTAAAAGAATGAACCACCCCACAGAAGGAAGAAAAGAAACGGTGAGGGATATGTGAGATGGCTTGATAAATGGCCATGGAAACCGAAGATTAACACTTCTAACCGTCGAGCTATCGACGTCGAACAAAGCCCTGGATGGGAGTAAACCCATGAGTTTTTAATTTAATGTTTTCCTTTTATTGTTTATGTTTGCATAAAATAAAGAATTGTATCGCTTGTCACGTCTCAGCTACATTTAGGCAAAAGATCTTTAGAAGACAATCCCTTGAGATGACCTGGTGCCCACGCACATTCCTACGAATGTCGCTGCTGGTGGTGACACCAATGTTGAGTATGATAGGAGAGGGCATATCTCTCCGGTTCGTAACTCAACTTCTCCTTGTCTTTTCGCTTGGTCAGGTTCCACTTGCACACACCGCACCGTATTTTTCTAACAATTTTTGCAGGTACTTCCTTTGGCAATATGCAATATGATGATCGGCTTCAAGAAAATGAAGTATCAGCAAATTCAGATAACTCGTAGTACAAGACACCGAAGTAGAAGTGGCCAGTGAAGACAAGGACAACAAGGGAAGAATGAGCGCAAATTTGGCCATGGTACGACGTAATGGCATTCATACGGGTTCTATCTTTCCTTTACCACTTTTTATCAAAACATTGAGGACAATGTTTGGTTTAAGTGTGGGGGAGGAACATTTATCGCTTTCATTTTACTGCTTTCTAGTCAGATTTACTGTTTTCTAGCATGATTTAAAAAAAAAAAATCTGTTTTAAATGTTTCGTCCGTCTGTGCATGTGTTGTCGAGTCTTTATGCTGATTTTATGTTGTTTATCGATTTCCCCATTCTCTTGAGCCATACCAAATATTTTGAAAATTTGTGAGTTAAAAATAGGGTTTCTTTTGAAAATCTTAGGTTACAAACGAAATTGAGGTTGAATTTTAAGACTTGGGAAAATTCCGCAAGATCGGTATCGTTCTAACACCGTGAGCCTCCCAGTTATGGAAACTAATTTGAGTACTTGTTATGCCATAGCATTAAGTTCTCACCCCTTTAGTAGTCCCTAAGTAGTTTATTTAGCAGTCAGCACCGTCCTAAGCACAAACTAAGTAAGAAGCCGATGCAAATAAGTGTATGATCTCAAGCTAAAAAGGTAAATTAAGAAAAAAATGATGAATGAATGAAAAGAAATGCTCCTTCAAAGTTAGGTGATCCTCACCCGATCATTTATCCCAACAGTGCAAACTTCTTTATTTATTGATATGTGCAAAAGAAAAAAAATGATGATTGTGAGATCATAGTCACTAACAGGCTATCCTACCATGAGTGTGAAAGGATAACGGGCTTAATGTGATTGCGCCAGAATGAAAAGGGATAAAAGAAGGATGAGTGAGTTAGGCTTATGTATAATGACATGATTCGGATTGGTTTGTATAGGAAGGAGGTTGATGACCGCAAAAGCGGAATTGTGTTGTTACGATATCTTAAATGTGTGAGCAAGTACCTATCGATACAAACTTAACCGAAGTAGAGTTGGTAGCCTAGGATGAGTATCCGTATACACTATTTTTTCTCGCGAGTCAAGGTTTGCTTGAGGACAAGCAAAGGTTTAAGTGTGGGGGAGTTTGATAATGCGAAATTATATCGTTTATTTGGCTTGACTTAAATGAAGTTTAGTTATGATTTCCTTTATTTTATTTGACTATTGCTTCGATTTATGTCTCATTTATTATGTTTTCAGGTACCTTGGATTTAATCAGATTAATTCACAAAAGAAAGAAAAGAGATGAATTAAAAAGAAGAAAGGGAAGAAAAATAAAGGAAAGAAAATCAAGAAAAGAAAAGAAAAAAAAATAAAATAAAAGGGTGGGCCGACCACCACTCACAGATGTGGCACAAGCCACATTGTGGGGTGGCGCCCACCACATTGAAAAGAAGTGGCGCAAGCAACATGAGGAAATGGGGGAGGTGGCGGAAGCCACCTATATGTGAGGAGAAAAAATCTCCCGCTTCCCCTATTTTCTCTCGCTATTTCCCGGATGCACTCTCTCACCCGTTTCTCACGCGCACCATCCAAGAATTTCTCAACTACAACTCAGCATAAAAAGGAAAGGAAACGGGCTCTCTTTTGGCTCTCTTCTCTTTTGGCCAGAATATTTCTTGTTTAGTTTTTAGCAGTTCTCATTGATGTCAAAGTAATAGTTCTCCACATCGGGGGACTATTACAAATATAGTCTTAGGATTTATTTCTGCATTAATTTCTGTTTTGGATTTAAGCTACTGGTGTATTACGATTCCAGTCGATTACAGGTTCTATTTTATTGTTTACTTTACTGTCTTCAATTAATTTCTTAATTACGTCTTGCCTTATATTAAATAATTTTAAATCGCTTATCATGTTTTTGTTTAATCTAAAAACCCAAAATTGCTTATTTCTTTCTGTCACTATGTCTAGCTAAATAGTTTAGAGTCCGGCGTATGAGGACCGTCGTTACCGACAGGACTCGGTAGAAAATAATAGGTGCGAACTTATGATTAAAATTCTGTTTTGGTTTTAATTTCCAAGTTTAATTTAAATAGCTTTGTCACGAGAGTGAGAGGTTATTTAACACGATTTTGTCACGAGAGTGAGAAATTAATAAAGGTTAGAGCCGGCACTGCGAGAGCGTGGGGGTCGACGTGGATAGTGGAAATTAGGCAACATATCTAAATACAGCGAGAGCGCTTTAGATACATTTAGGATATTATTGGCTTTCAAAATATATTTCCTAGTTACCGGGCGAACGAGAGCAAAATTTGGGATTAGGGAACATGACTTTAGTTAATATCGCGAGAGCGTGAGGCGGAGTTTTTAAGTCGGTATATTCTACGGAACTAAGATATAGTTGTAATTAGTACCCGAATTCTACAAAGTCCTTTAGGAACGCGGAATCCATATTCCGGCCTCTCTTTATTATCATATTTTCTTAGTTTTATTTTAGTTTAAGTTTTAGTTTCCCTTTTATCAATTATCATTAGCTTTAGCTTTACAAAGCGACGATAGATTACAGTAGGTTGACATTGGTCTCTGTGGGTTCGACAATCTTTTATATTACTTCGATATTTCCGTGCACTTGCGGACCCATCAAGTTCTTGGCGCCGTTGCCAGGGACCAACAGTCAATATTCTTATTCCGTTGTTGCACCGTATAGACTAAGGCACTTCTATAAAAAAAATATTAATAAAAAAAATTAAAAATTTAAAAAAACTATGTATCACCCAAATTTTCTCTATGATAACCACTCACAATATCTTGAGGAGCCGCACCCAAATTTTCTCTACAATTACCAACCGCAATACTCCCAATATTTTGAGGAACCGCAACCAAATTTTTCTTATGATTACCATTCCCAAAATTTCGAGGAACCGCAAGAATCACATAATTCCAATCTCGAAATTCTAATGGAGGATTTCAACGCGACACTGACTCGTTTCCACCCAAATTACCACTCCCAATATTTTGAGGAACCACAAGAATCCGTTAATTCCAACCTCGAAACATTAATGGAGGATTTCATTGAAACAACAACAAATTTTAGGGTAGAATCTATGATGGAGCACTTTGTGGAGACGCAAACTCTCCAGAATGAAGAGCTTAGAAGACAACAACTCGATACTTATGAAACCCTTAGGCAGATAAACACTATGGTCGAGTCCCTCGTGAATCATACTGAGGCATTGGAGACTCAAATCTCCCTGCTTGAGCAGACACCTATAGGACCCTCCCCCGAGGAGCATGTGGATGTTGTATTGACTTGTAGTGAAACAAAAATTGAAAACCCTAAGGAGAGTGATAATGAGGTTGAGGAGAGTGATATTAAGGTTGAGGAGAGTTCTGGTAAGGAAGAAGTAGAGATTGAGAAAAATTCACTAGGATCACCTGAATGGGAGGTCGTCAAAGAGGTGGCGAAAGTAACACCTAAGGCTTTTCCTCATGCCTATACCCCATCGATTCCTTTCCCACATAGATTTGTAGACTCCTAATCCAAAACGTATGTGGAGGTATTGGAAAATATCCACATCGATGCATCTTTGTTTGAGGTCACGTACAAAAAGAGAAAATTCAAGGACCATGAAACTAGGGATATCATTACTGTTAAGATGGTAAGGTTAGACTTTGAGGTGATGGATGAAATAACTAAGCCCAAACTTAAAAAACTAATAGTTTGGATAGATCCTGAACCACCACCACAATTTTAAAAGAATGAACCACCCCACAGAAGGAAGAAAAGAAACAGTGAGGGATATGTGAGATGGCTTGATAAATGGCCTTGGAAACCGAAGATTAACACTTCTTACCGTCGAGCTATCGACGTTGAAAAAAGCCCTGCATGGGAGGAAACCCACGAGTTTTTAATTTAGTGTTTTCCTTTTATTGTTTGTGTTTGCAGAAAATAAAGAATTGTATCGCTTGTCACGTCTCAGCTACATTTAGGAATAAAATCTTTAGAAGACAATCCCTTGAGATGACCTGGTGCCCACGCACATTCCTACGAATGTCGCTGCTGGTGGTGACACCAATGTTGAGTATGATAGGAGAGGGCATATCTCTCCGGTTCGTAACTCACCTTCTCCTTGTCTTTTCGCTTGGTCAGGTTCCACTTGCACACACCGCACCGTATTTTTCTAACAATTTTTGCAGGTACTTCCTTCGGCAATATGCAATATGATGATCGGCTTCAAGAAAATGAAGTATCAGCAAATTCAGATAACTCGTAGTACAATACACCGAAGTAGAAGTGGCCAGTGAAGACAAGGACAACAAGGGAAGAATGAGCGCAAATTTGGCCGTGGTAGCACGCAATGACATTCATACGGGTTCTATCTTTCCTTTACCACTTTTTATCAAAACATTGAGGACAATGTTTGGTTTAAGTGTGGGGGAGGAACATTTATCACTTTCATTTTATCGCTTTCTAGTCAGATTTACTGTTTTCTAGCATGATTTAAAAAAAAAATTCTGTTTTAAATGTTTCGTCCGTCTGTGCATGTGTTGTCGAGTCTTTATGCTGATTTTATGTTGTTTATCGATTTCCCCATTCTCTTGAGCCATACCAAATATTTTGAAAATTTGTGAGTTAAAAATAGGGTTTCTTTTGAAAATCTTAGGTTACAAACAAAATTGAGGTTGAATTTTAAGACTTGGGAAAATTCCGCAAGATCGGTATCGTTCTAACACCGTGAGCCTCCCAGTTATGGAAACTAATTTGAGTACTTGTTATGCCATAGCATTAAGTTCTCACCCCTTTAGTAGTCCCTAAGTAGTTTATTTAGCAGTCAGCACCATCCTAAGCACACACTAAGTAAGAAGCCGATGCAAATAAGTGTATGATCTCAGGCTAAAAAGGTAAATTAAGAAAAAAATGATGAATGAATGAAAAGAAATGCTCCTTCAAAGTTTGGTGATCCTCACCCGATCATTTATCCCAACGGTGCAAACTTCTTTATTTTATTGATATGTGCAAAAGAAAAAAAATGATGATTGTGAGATCATAGTCACTAACAGGCTATCCTACCATGAGTGTGAAAGGATAACGGGCTTAATGTGATTGCGCCAGAATGAAAAGGGATAAAAGAAGGATGAGTGAGTTAGGCTTATGTATAATGACATGATTCGGATTGGTTTGTATAGGAAGGAGGTTGATGACCGCAAAAGCGGAATTTTGTTGTTACGATATCTTTAATGTGTGAGCAAGTACCTATCGATACAAACTTAACCGAAGTAGAGTTGGTAGGCTAGGATGAGTATCCGTATACACTATTTTTTCTCGCGAGTCAAGGTTTGCTTGAGGACAAGCAAAGGTTTAAGTGTGGGGGAGTTTGATAACGTGAAATTATATCGTTTATTTGGCTTGACTTAAATGAAGTTTAGTTATGATTTCCTTTATTTTATTTGACTATTGCTTCGATTTATGCCTCATTTATTATGTTTTCAGGTACCTTGGATTTAATCAGATTAATTCACAAAAGAAAGAAAAGAGATGAATTAAAAAGAAGAAAGGGAAGACAAAGAAAGGAAAGAAAAAGAAAGGAAAGAAAATCAAGAAAAGAAAAGAAAAAAAATAAAATAAAATGGTGGGCTGACCACCACTCATAGATGTGGCGCAAGCCACATTGTGGGGTGGCGCCCACCACATTGAAAAGAAGTGGCGCAAGCAACATGAGGAAATGGGGGAGGTGGCGGAAGCCACCTATATGTGAGGAGAAAAAATTTCCCGCTTCCCCTATTTTCTCTCGCTATTTCCCGGATGCACTCTCTCACCCGTTTCTCACGCGCACCATCCAAGAATTTCTCAACTACAACTCAGCATAAAAAGGAAAGGAAACGGGCTCTCTTTTGGCCAGAATATTTCTTGTTTAGTTTTTAGCAGTTCTCATTGATGTCAAAGTAATTGTTATCCACATCGGGGGACTATTACAAATATAGTCTTAGGATTTATTTCTGCATTAATTTCTGTTTTGGATTTAAGCTACCGGTGTATTACGATTCTAGTCGATTACAAGTTCTATTTTATTGTTTACTTTACTGTCTTCAATTAATTTCTTAATTACGTCTTGCCTTATATTAAATAATTTTAAATCGCTTATCATGTTTTTGTTTAATCTAAAAACCCAAAATTGCTTATTTCTTTCTGTCACTATGTCTAGCTAAATAGTTTAGTGTCCGGCGTATGAGGACCGTCGTTACCGACAGGACTCGGTAGAAAATAATAGGTGCGAACTTATGATTAAAATTCTGTTTTGGTTTTAATTTCCAAGTCTAATTTAAATAGCTTTGTCACGAGAGTGAGAGGTTATTTAACACGATTTTGTCACGAGAGTGAGAAATTAATAAAGGTTAGAGTCGGCACTGCGAGAGCGTGGGGGTCGAACCGGATAGTGGAAATTAGGCAACATATCTAAATACAGCGAGAGCACTTTAGTTACGTTTAGGATATTATTGGCTTTCAAAATATAGTTCCTAGTTACCGGGCGAGCGAGAGCAAAATCTTGGGATTAGGGAACATGACTTTAGTTAATACCGCAAGAGCGTGAGGCGGAGTTTTTAAGTCGGTATATTCTACGGAACTAAGTTATAGTTTAATTAGTATCCGAATTCTACAAAGTCCTTTAGGAACGCAGAATCCATATTCCAGCCTCTCTTTATTATCATATTTTCTTAGTTTTATTTTAGTTTTAGTTTTAGTTTCCCTTTTATCAATTATAATTAGCCTTAGCTTTACAAAGCGACGATAGATTACAGTAGGTTGACATTGGTCTCTGTGGGTTCGATAATCTTTTAAAGTACTTCGATATTTCCGTGCACTTGCGGACGCATCACCCGTTTAAAACAAACCATCTGGGCCTCTCCTCGAGCTATAAGACCCATTCAAAACTATTTTGGGCCTCTAATAGAGTGTAAGACCCAATCCCCTTTTGAAACCAAAAACTTTTGGGCCTCAGTCATTGTATAAGACCCACGGCGTTTTCAAAACCTCGACGCGATTGTCGCCCTTTCCAAAATAATCCTTGGGCTTCTCCTTCAGCTATAAGACCCATCTTTGTTCACTTTCAATCATTTTTGGGACTCTTGAGAGAGTGTAAGACCCATCCTCTTGTACAGAAAACCTTTCGCGGGCCTCAGTCACTTGTATAAGTCCCTGTACAAAATGATAGTGCGGTCACTGATAAAACCCTGGGCCTCTCCTTGAGCTGTAAGCCCCAATTTTCCTTTCAAAAGCACTTTCTCCTTTGATTTTGTAACATACTGTTATTTTTAATTTCTTTGTTGAACGACTAACGATACAGTATGGAAGCTCTACAACCGAGTAAGTGTTTACCTGCTTTCATTTACCGCTTTCATATGTATATAACTGTATTGTGGGGCTGTTTCACTGTAAGTCTTCTTTCATAAACTCATATCAGCTGTGTAATACTAGTATAGTTATTTAGAGTTTTCCCCGGCAACTACGTCTAGCACTAGGTAAAGCTCTGTTGGTCACTCTTAAATACAAACAAAACTAGATCCCCATAGGATTACCACACACAGTCTTCCCTCCTCTTGGGGTTAAACAATATGGAGACGTGAAAGGCAGCATTCTCGGTGAACCCTTTCTCAGACTGTCACCCTTAGACATTTTCAAAGAAACTCTAACTCCCCAGAGATGATTTTTTCTCCGTGAATGGCATCTCTTGAGTTTCTTCCAAATTCTCGAACTTTCCTGGCTGGATCTAATCTCGGTGAATGGCATGTCTTGAGCTTCTTGGGGTTTGGGGACCCACAAGCTTCCTAAAAGCATCCCCGCCTCCTCTTGGGCGTTGTACAAGGACCTGTCGGCTTCTTAGAAGTTTTCACAGCCTCCTCTTAGGCTTCATATAATGATTCTTCCTCCGGAAAGATAGCCTCCTCTTGGGCTTCGTACAAATTGTCCCTTCGGTTTCCTAAAAGTTTTTCTCGCCCCCTCTTGGGCTTCGTACAAATTGTCCCGACGACCTCTTAAAGGTATAGGAACAGAAATTAGTCATCTTAATAGAACAGTCTTTCAAAGAGTCTAGATCTTCCTACGGCAACATACTGTCTCTTGGTCTCTCTTAAGCATAGTACAAAAGATAAAACTCTAGACTTGGACAGTCTAATCTCCTTGAGTCTCGAAGACATTCTCAAGTTCCTTTCAAAAATAGGAAATAACACTCGTAGACTTGGGCAGTCTCAATACCCTTCGGATTCCCCATTTCCTTAAAGAACAGGAAATAATCCCGGTCCTCAGATCAAATCCATGAGTACAACATTACCCATATAAGAACTGATTTTCTCTTTTAACCAACATACTGGACCTGTCACTCAACTGAAACAATAACCCTAGCCTACTCTTGGGCTTTGTACAATGATTCTCCCTAGCAGAGTTAACCTTTGCAGCCTTCATCTCGGGCTTCGTACGAGATACAAAAACACTCTCTTGTTGAGTATAAAAGACTCTCTTGTTGAGTCAAACATTTTTAGCCTTCATCTCGGGCTTTGTACGAGATACAAAAGCATCCTCTTGTTGGGTCAATAGCCTCCTCTTAGGCTTTATATAAGGGAACCCCAGTTGAGCCAATCAACCTTTTAGCATCAAAAGTTGTGCCTCGTTCACAATATACAAACATCAACAACTCATTTTCCCCATCTAATTGCTGTAAGCGGCAAGCCTCTGGATTATTTACATCCACGCCACTGTCCCTTTTTTAGCATAAGAAATTCCTAAGGAAAGATGGCGTTGCTCTAAACTGAGTTAAAGTCTTCCCCTTCAGGTTAAAAATCCCCTATAAAGGAAATTATGGCATTGCTGGATTCACATATCCCAGTTAAAGTAATTCTCCTTTATAATCAGTCACCCAACAATTGTGACAAACAGACCGAATATCCCCTTTAGAGATGACAAATTCTCTCTAAAGTCAAAACCCTTTAGCTTCACATCTTGGGCTTCGAACAAGATACAAATAGACCCTTCAGCTTCACATCTTGGGCTTTGAACATTATACAAGCCACCTTTAGCTTCATGTCTTGGGCTTTGAACAAGACACCAAAACACCATTTCCTCCCATAGAATAGGAGGAACTACAATCGCTCTGATTTCCCTATCCCGGGAATACGTAGGCATATGATTGAAAAAGAATCTTAGCGAGCACACTAATCAAAAAACCCCAATGTCCCCTACCTCCATCCAATCTGGCGCAGGATCCCAACAAATTCCCCATGAATAGTCCCGGTATTTCGTTCTGAACAAAATAAGCAGAGAGAGGCCCACGAACTAAAACCGCATTTGTAAACCAACAGTTTTGACTGTTTAACCTCAGTTTGCAAGTAGGGTTAGTTGGAGACATCTATTTCCCTTCCTTCATCAGCTTCAATAGGATAAAAATGAATTGACCTATAGTGCCCCAGAGCGACAGTGCTTAAGAACCACGTCCAAAATCGCTCGCTACAGTAGTGTATCTCCTTCCTCCAGTTAAGTCAATCCTTGATCACTCCTATCTCTTGCAATCTCTTTTGATCAATCCTTACATTCTTGGTTAAGATCATTGTACTTTGGGTTTGCAAACTCTCTTTGTTTCAATACCCTACTTTCTTTTCTTGTGGTCAGTCATTTCTTTTGATTCCCCAAGAAGAAATTCTCTTTTGGTTAAACACAGTCTTTCTGTTAAAACCATATCCATAGGAGTTCGCAACATTCTCTTGGTTCTTCTCATTTGTTTAGTTAATCACTGTCTGTCAGTTAAAACACCAATTTGCACATCTTCTCAGTTAACCACAGTCTATTTGTTAACACATTGAGGTACTCTTGGGTTAATCACCTTCCTTTGGTTAATCACCCATTCTTTCAGTTAACCACAACCAGTGTGTTAAAACACTGAACCTCTTTTGAGTTAATCACCTTCTCTTGGTTAATCACTAGTTTCTTTTTGGTTAATCACAATTTTTCTATTAACACCGATTCCTCAACGGTTAGTAACCTCTTTTGGTTCAATACCTTTTGTTTGTTGATCAAGTACTGTTTGTTGAGTCAGTATCAAAATCCCCTTTGGGTCACAACCTTCACTTGGTTCTACACCCGTTCTTTTGGTTAATCACAGTCTATCTATTAAACCTTTCTCCCCACAAAGTTGCAATCTTCTCTTTCCTCGGTTAACCACTGTTTATCAGTTAATATACCGAAACCCTTTTAGAGTCAAACACCTTCTCTTGGTTCAGTACTCTCTCCTTTTTGGTTCATCACAACCTGTCTGTTGACCCCAAGTCTTTTATCCCCTCTAGAGTTGTTATCTCTTTTTCTTCGGTTAATCACTGCCAGTCAGTTAACATACCAAATCCTACTTTTCTTGGTTTGGACACCATTCCCTTCGCTTTTCCCCAGCGCGGTCACCCTTTCTGCTCAGGTCTTCCCCAGTTGAGTTCCCTTTTCCCTTTCTGAGTTTTTTCTCTTTTCCTCTCTGGTTAACCACTACCAGTCAGTTAATATACCGAGCTTTTATCCTTTCAATCCTCAGTAGGGTCACTACCCTCTGGTCTCCAGTACTGTCTTTTTGTTCTCTTACTTCCCCCAGTTGAGTCTTCTCTATCATCTTTCTTCATTTCTTCTTTCTTGGTTTCGACACCAATCCTCTTTGTTATCCCCAGCGGATCTACCTTTTACTTTCTTTTGCTCTTGGTTTTGACACCACTTACCTTTTCTTTTTCCGTCTTAGTTCCACGAACTACATAATCTCTGATTCTTCATTCGTTCGAATGTCATATACGTAGGCACGAGATCGCGATGATCTTGGCAAACACCCTTCCACAATTCCACACTTCCACCCTTCCTTCCTCTTCCCCCTTCTTTTCCCTGGTTCCATGAACTACGGAGCTCTAATTTCCTCATTGCACTATGAGGGTATGTAGGCATGAGGGCCCCATTCCTCCGCGAGAACAGTTTTTCTTTCTTTCTTTCTTCTCCTCTCTCTCCTCTTCTTTTAGCTAGAAGCCTTTAGATAGATAACCCATCCAAGCCTAGAAGCAAGCGAAATGGTTCCCGTCGAGTACGACGGATGCGTAAGGTGCTAGTACCTTCCTTTCTCATAACCGACCCCCATTCCCGTTTCTCTTCCCTTGGGTTTTATCGATATTTTCCCTGTACTTTGGGACTAAATAAAGTTCTGTGGCGACTCTGTTGTATCTTTGAGTGTGCGACTCACTCAGGTATAAACCAGCCATCTTCAGCTGGCGAATCTGCTGGGGACGGCCTTGCTCTTGCGAGTTGGGGTCTCGCCTAGTTTTCTCTGCTTTCTTGCTTGCTTGGGTGTTTATCTTTTGCGCTTTACTCGCTTTATCTTCATGCTTTATTTAACTTTATGTTTATTTAATGCATTTCTTTATTGCTTTGGATATTCATATGCTATATATTCTGGATATCTGCTACATTTTCTGCTGTTGTTGGGATGGGTAGATATTATTGGAGAGAAAAGTCCTAACACCGGGCTTAACATACACATATGCTAGAACGTGGATAGTCGTGAGGCATGCGTCTTGCGCATTGGGTTACCACGAGAGCCACATCCCAGATCGTGATTCGCTTGAGAATAATTTCGTCCTGTGAAAATTCACTACGGCGGAGTGTTTTCACTCTAAGTCCTATGGTTTGGGCGACCTTTCTAGGGACCACCTTGTTGTGTCTAGATCACACCTGTGAGGGGGATGGGTTTTTGCAGGAAACCAAGCCACTTCATACCTTTGTTCTCTCACACACGTCAGATTTTGCACCGACACATCAGATTATGTTGCACCGACACAGAATTATATGCGGATGTCCGAATTGTTCAGATTTGATTGTTCAGACATTGCTGGCTTCTTGTTGTTTGTGTTGTATATCATGTCATCATGTAAATTAATTTTTGCATGTGTATTTCCAGGTTATTCCAAAACTTATTCTTTGTTGACATTATCATAGAGATGAGTATTGGTTATCGATGCATTTGTAGCTACAAGTTTGTAGAGCCCAAGCTGGGTACTTTGAGAGGTCTAGCATCCCGTGTGGTCAAAGATAACAGAGGGGTTTTCAAAGACAGTTATGGTAATCTGTTGTCCATCCTCAACATAGAAGTCAACATCACCGCCGTTCATACTCTGGTTTAGTTTTATGATCCACCGCTTAGGTGCTTCACATTTCAGGATTACCAGTTAGCACCTACACTTGAAGAGTATGCTTATATTCTGGGGGTTGAGATCAAGAGGCAGGTTCCTTTTGTCTACACTAGTGGTTGTCCGAAGTTTCCTCTTATTGCTGATGCTCTTTGCATTAGTAACAAGGATGTGGAGGATAATCTCAAGACCAAAGGGAAGGGTATTCGAGGGTTTGCTTCGAAGTTCTTGGTTGACAAAGCCACTTCCTTTGCTATAGATGGGTACTGGAAGGCTTTCAACGCCGTTCTTGCTTTGCTAATATATGGGATTGTCTTGTTTTCGAACATGGAGGATTTCATAGATCAGGTTGCCATCAACATATTCTTGTCCAAGAACCCTGTTCCGACACTTCTTACTGATATCTATCATTCTATTCATTGGAGGAATGAAAAGAAGAAGGGAACCATTGTATGTTGTGCTCCTCTGCTGTACCGATGGTTCATGTCTCACCTCCCACAGAAGGGTCCCTTTGTTGAGAATAAGGGTAATCTTAAGTGGTCGCAACGGATCATGTCTCTTACTGCTGATGACATTTCTTGGTATTCTTGAGTCTTCGACGATACTAAGATCATTCTTCATTGTGGTAAATTCTCCAATGTGCCTTTCCTGGGTACAAAGGGCAGAATTAACTATAATCTGAGACTTGCGTTCCGACAGTTGGGATATCCTATGGTTGCCAAACCCGATCTTGAGGTAGTGGAAGAGTTCATATTTCATGAAGAAGTTCATGACATGGGATTACTGAAGAGGTTTAGTGCCGCTTAGACTCAGATTCATTTTGAGGGAAGAGCCGATTTGGGTAAGAAGAATTGCATAGCCAAGGAAGCTTACACACGTTGGGTCAAAGAGCGCGTCATGGAGATCCTGTTGCCATTTTCTTTCGAGCCTTCCATGAATGCCAAGCCTCCTGAACTTGCCATTGTTCCTCCATCTGAAGTCGACCAACTCAAGCTGACTATTGAGAAGTTGAAGAAGGAGAATGTTGATCTTCGCCTCAACCTTGTTAGAGTCACTTCTGAGAAGGAAAGCCTACAGATTGAGCTCCACCAGAAGCGTGAGCGCATGTTCAAAGAGGTGGAGGTTGAATAGAACAAGCGAAGGAAAGTGGGTGATGCTTTGAAGAGCACCTATGATGGACTTGCTTCAAAGAAGAGACAACTCGTCGATACCCAGTATCAATCCTACAAGGATGAGTTGAGCTATAAGAAGCAACTTAAAGAGCTTCGAGGGAAGTTATCCGAGTTCAAGACAAAATGGAAAAGTGAGCATGACCATGCTAATCAGATAGAAAATGACTTTTCTCAGTGTCAAGCCAGCTAGACAAAGTCTTCGTTGAGATTCAGAAGTTGCAAGATCAAGCACAACAGAGTCGAGAGCAGATTAGTCAGCTCAACACAGAGAGCACTCACTGGGAGCAACAAAGCCGTCATCTGCAAAACCTCCTGGATCAGAAAGAGGCCTTTCTCCAGGATATGCTTCAGGGACCTAACCATTCTTTACTACTAACCTTATGAAGGATGCAAAGTATTGGAGTGAGAGGCATGGCCGTCTAGCCAGATTTGCTGAGCATGCACTGAAGGACTTACCTGGGTTGATAAGGGATGCATATGCCGATGTGTTGCCACACCAGCTTCCTTGGGCTATTTTTTGCTTCTTGTCTGTTTGCAGGGTGGTCTTTGATAGGATCCGTGCTGATTTCATTGTAGCCCTAAAGACAGATATTTGATTTGTACTTGACTTGTACTTCTTTCTTTAATTGTTGAATGAATGAATGAAGTTTCTTGTCAATCTTATCTTTCGCACCTTTAATTGTATGCTTTATGATTATTGTCAACAAAGATAAGTTTAAGAATTCCTGGAATTTAAAACTTTATTTTTGCATGCAAAACATACATTCATTTGCACACATATGCACGTCCCTTCATCTGAAACCGTTGCTCATCCTTGTCCGTCTTCTGACTTGTAGCAAGACGACGACTCGACATCGGCACTTCACTCGCTCAAGCAAATCCAAGATCATGGCTGACTTCGAAGCTGAGAACGCTGCTTATAAGGAAACTCTAGCTCAATTCCAAAGTCAGATGGATCAGTTTCAAATGAACATGCATGCTATTATGGAACTCCTTCGTGCTCAGAAGGACGCTTCTGCTGCTGCCGTTGTTGTTGCAACTGTCACTATTACAACCATTGTCACTCCTGTTGTGACTGTTCCTCCTTTTGTTATGGCTACTCCTGTTGTTGTTCCTTCTCCTGCTATGGTTGAAGTGCCAGTCGAGCCTGTGTTTCAGCCGGTTGTTCATCCGTCAAATTCTCAGTCTGGTTTGAACAAAATGTCTGCTGCTTTTCCTTGGGGCATGCCTCCGAATTACACTCCTCAGATTGCAAATAATGGTAGTGCCTTCGTACCATATCAGCTGTTTGTTATGCCCAATTGAAATGCTACTGCATATCCATCGGTGTAGCGGTAAAAATCGTGAGTATAAGTTATTGATTAACTTAACTTATAAAGCAAGAGTCGCCGCCGCGCTTTTATTTATTCCACAAAGGAAAAGGAAAAAAAAGCGAATAAATCCTAAGAAGTCTAAAACAGCGAAAGCTAAAAAAGACAAAGAGAAATGGGTAAGGGAGGTTGGTTATGTAAAGGGAAGGTTTTACGCACCCAATACATCTATAGTACTCTATAGGAGCCCTTTGATGTGTTCATGCTTTTTGGTTTGAAAAAGGTTTGTTTGAAAAGAGATTGGGAGGGATGAGAAGAGAAATATTTTTTAATATTTTTGTGTTTGGAGAGACTTATCGCCTCATGCCTACGTACCCACGATGTGCAATGTAGGATCAAAACCTCGTAGTTCATGTGCAATGTAGGATCAAAACCTCGTAGTTCGTGGTACAAAGAACAAAAATTTGTTTGTTTTGGTTGATTTTAAGTGTAAAGACAAGTCGTCATTTCCAAGCGAATAATTCCGCTTAAAGAAATGAATCATATCTAAACTTATGAAAAAGAAAGTTTAAAAGAAAGTTTGATGAGTTTTGTATTTTTTATGTTTTTTGAAATGGTCAAAATATGATTTATATTGATTGACATTTATTAAAGAAAATGAAGTTTAAAAATCACTTGACCGAAGTCAAGGTTTTATTATGAAAGCGGTTTCGAGTTTGAAAACAAGAAGGTTTTGAAAAAGAGAGGAAGTTTTGAAAATTGAAGAAGAGGTGGAGAAGAAGTGACTATCCTAGTGCATAAAATAAAAGCTAAGGTTAATGAACTTGACAGAAGATTGGTAAAACCAAAGCCTCTACGACGTCAAGTTTCAAAGATTTTGGACCTAATGCAAAAAACTAATCAACATTGGGTTGACGCGACCAATCAAGGTCCGGACCAAGAAAGTTCAAATTCTGAATTAGATAAAGAGGGACAAATGTTGCGCTATGTTAAGCAATCACCGAGTAATTTATGGAGTAATTACTCTATAATGAGGTCGGTCAATAGATCTTTGTGCTAATGCATGCTAGATGAATGATATGTAGATCGTCATCCGAAAGCAATACCGCACGAAAAGAAAATAGGTTACGATCTAGTCTTGATCAAGAATTCAACAAAGAAATTCTAAGACCCTCAAGACTTTCATCGATCAAAATAAAAAAGGGAAATAAATGAAGAGATAGCCAAATTAAACCACAAAAATATGTGATCTAAGGCTAAGAGCAAAAGGAAAGGGAAGAAAATGGAAAAGGAACCAAAACAGTCCCAAAAAAAAGGGAAAAATATGCATTATGTTTCGAAGTAACTGGTTACTCACCACAGGGTAACCGATTACTTAGTTCAAAATAAGCACAGTTTTTCAAAATTAACACAGAGTAACCGGGTACTCACCAGATGTTAACTGGTTACTCTGCATCAGAATGCATAAAATTGTGCAGAATTCAGCATGCTCCACTTTCAAAACTTTTTGCGAACACCTTATGATCATGAACTGAATTTTGCACGAATTTTAAAGTAAAATAAAAGCAAAAACCAGCAATTAAGCACAATTACTAGATCCAAAGGATCAAGTAACAAAGATCTCCAAAGATCTACATTATGGAAGATGAAGATGAAGCTTCAACAATGGTTAAAGATGAATTACCACTTCAAATTTGAAAATTCCTTCAAATTGCTTCAAGATCCAAACACCAAAGCCTTGATCTATGAGAATCGATGAAGAAAACAAGTTTGGATGAAGGTTTAGCTCAAAGTTGAACAGATTCAATGTGAATTCTTGTTAACTTTCAAAAGAAGAAATGTGAGCTTTGAGTGAATTTTTTGGTTGGGGAGAGAATTTACAAGAGGTTTATTGGCTATCAAAAGCTTGAAGAATGAATAAAATGAAGCCTCTATTTATAGAGTTTAGGCTTGGGAAATTTGGTGGTTTGGAATTAGGCTTGAATGATCAAAATTAGGATTGGAAATCAAATTTGGAGGGAAATTATCAAAAGAGTGGTGATTAGTGAAGGTGCATGGTGGAAAATGATCAAAGTGATGTAGTGGAATTAAAATGAGGTGGTCTAGAATATTCCAAATGTGATCAAGGGTGAGATTGGTGCCAAATTGCTGAATTTGAATTTGCTATCATTTTTTCAAATTTTCACGAGGGTAACCGGTTACTCAGTGCAAAATTTGTGAAAAATGAGCATTTTGTTGCACTGTTGTGGTTCCGGCTCGATTCTCTTGCTTGTCAAAGAAGGCATGGAAATAAACACATGAACCTTGTAGTCTCTTGAATAAAAATTAATTAAATCTTAGAAACTCTTGATCTGATAATTTTTGAATTAATTACAGATCAACTTTGACTTTGTTCAGATGAAATTCATTCGAGTTGCGGGGCTGTTGTTTTGGTATTTTTAACCTGTTCTTCCCCTGAAAATGTTAGTGAAACAAAACAAAATATTTTTTTGGATTTTAATTAATGGTTAGTACACATAAACAAATTAAGCAATAAAACAACTAACAAACATACACATACTCAAAGATCCCTGCAAGGCACAATCCTACAAAAGAGGGAACCAATGTGCGATCTTGTTTGTGGTATGAAATGCAAAAGGACATGTGGGATCTTAGGGGTAAAAATTAGGGTATTACAGCTGCCCCTATTTAAGTTTCTTCTATCCGGAGATATGAAGACAGGCGTCTTTGTCTCAAAGAGATAGAAGAGACTTAAATATAACAAGAAACACAATTTTGGACTTAAGAGACCACACAATGATATGATCATGCAGATGATATGCAGACACAAGACCTCTGTGGGGAGAAAACGCCACATGAGACAAACAAAAGCTGGGGAGCAAAGAGAAAAGACTCCACAAGGAAACCAAAGAAGGGAAAGCACGTCCCAACAGGGGAGGAAACAATCTCCGTTGGGGAAGATTAAAGAGAGAGTAAGATTCCACCGAGGGAACATTACCAATGCCAAAAATGAAAGAGGGATAACACCGTCCCAACATGGAGAGAAACTCCGTTGGGGAAAAGATCCTCTAATAACAGACATTCGGTAATAGCATGATCAAAAGGAAAGATTGCCAACTACGAAGCCAGTGATAGTTACAACAAGGCAGTCAATCAAAAGGATACGAGAAGAATTACCTACTACCAACAGAGGGCAGGACGACAAAGGCAACGATCTCAAAAAAAGGTTCGAGAAATATCGCCTACTACCAACTAAAGGGCAGGATGACAAAGACGATAAACTCGAGCGTGGAGAGATTACTAACTATCAAACAAGTGATAGCTACAACAAGGTAACCAAACCGGGCTATATTACCTACTACCAACTAAACGGGCAGGACGACAAAGGTAATAAGCCAGCTATATCACCTACTACCAACTAAACGGGTAGGACGACAAAGGTGATAAACCCAAAAGAGGGATTACCAACTATCAACCAAGTGATAGTTACGACGAGGTAATCAACCAAGGGTATGAGAAAGATTACATACTACCAACAAAGGGTAGGACAACAAAGGTAATAATCTCAAAGAGGTCGAGAAATATCACCCACTACCAACGCAGGCCAGGACGACAAAGGCGATAAACTCAAACAATGAAAGGAGAGATTACCTACCATCAAACAAGTGATAGCTATAACGAGGTAATCAAACCTGGCTATATTAACTACTACCAATAAAGGGCGGGACGACAAAGGTAGTAAGCCAGCTATATCACCTACTACCAACAAAACGGGTAGGACGACAAAGGTGATAAGCTTCCATTGTCACAGCAAGGGACCAAAATTCAATCCGGGAATAAACCATAGAGAAATGGTCAAACAAGACTCATCCCGGGGAGGAAATATCTCAACTGGGGATTAATTCCATCCAGACAAATGAACTGGGGAGGAAGGCTAAAACAAAATATCTCCCACGAGGCATAAACTCAGTGGGGAATTATCAAAGATAGGCATTTTCTGCTTATGGGTCAACACTCTAAATGGAGAGAAGACACACACGCTCTACAGGGATAACAGCACCAGAGAGCAAAGAAACACCAACACAGATGCAAAATGCGCAATGCAACAACAATATGCTAAGCATAACAAGAGGATGCGCATGCAATACGTATGAGTATGAATATGCTGACAAAACAGACATAAGGATAAACAGAGGGTGAACAAACATCACAACACCACTGAATACTCGGCTAATCTCAACAAGATGGAGATATCATTAGCAGCTCTGCTAGGGATTCAGCTGAAGAAATCCAGTAAGAGATAAACAAAAGCCATCAAAGGAAAATAAATCCTGCTACAAGGCTCAAATCTTGCTGGAGAAAAGAAGATACTCCTTGGGGAAAAACCCAAACACCAATCTTCTAACATCGATGATCCACAAAGCGTATAACAACATAAACTCTGCTTTGAGGATGGCAGGAAAGCTATTGGGGAATCATACAACCCAAATCTTTCTGAATCTTCCTGGGGATCATAAAAATTCACAAGAACTTCCATTTCAATAAGATGAGGAAATCTGATGCGGAAAAGTAATGAATCCGCTGGGGATTATAGACATATAAACATCTACGCAAAAATCCACTGGGAATACAAGGCAGATCTGCTAGAGATACAAGAGAAAAACTCTTTGAGGATTAAGCAAATCTGAGCAAAGTATCCTGGACTTACTGGGAAAATAGAAAAAGGTCAAACTATGGGGATTTTAGATCAATACTCATCATGAATGAGAGAAAACCCGACAGGTGACTAATATATCAATATTCCTCAACTTCACTGGGGAATAGCCACAATAGTGATGCATAATCTCCACTGGGAGGAACCTCTAAATAAAACAAATTGGAGAGAAGTACACCCTGGACCTGCCGGGGGAAATGACAAATTAACATCACTGCTCTATGATTGGAAATAATCGAAACAATAATGTTCTACTTTCATTGAGGAATTATCAAGGATACATCAACCTGGAGAGAAATACATCCACAAGGCAAGATAAAAATCCGACAAACAGCCACTATGTCAATGACATTGTTCTCTGTCTGGGGATATCCAAAGTAACAACAACACCTTTAGGGGGTAAAACTCTGAGCGAGGATTCTTCATGTGATTTTTGCCGGGGACAGCTAAAGATTGAATCTTTGCATGGGGATTAACACAATGAGAGATGGTCTTCAAAACTGCCCAACTGCCTGACCAACATAATCAGCTGGAGAAGAATCAAGATCGAGACATAGCTGGGGACAAACCAAACAACACTCGTTTGGAGAAAAACTTAAACCGGTATACCATCAACTTGTCAACAACTAGTTACATGAACAAACTCTAATAAGGAGGCATCAACGACCCTGAGGGAGAAATATCAACAAACTCTACTGGGGAAATATCAATAAATTGTACTGGTGAGATGTCAACAAATCCTACTAGGGAAATGTCAACAACCTCTGATGGCGAGATGTCAACAAATTCTGCTAGCAGAGTAAGAACAAACCTTGTTGAGGAAAACATCGATCATACCATCCTTGGAATAACCGTTGACATTCCTTTAAGCATTCATAAATCAAAAGGAAAATATTTTGATAATTTTCAAAAAAAGTTTAAATCAATCATTCACATTTTGTTTCAAAAATCATCATAAAAAATAAATGAAAATTTTCAAACAGAAACAAAGTAAGAATTGCAAACAAAGGGATAAAGGCCCAAATTTCTTAATAGAATGGTAGCCCGCAAATGGCGTAACTCCATAGATCATTACAAAGTTTGAAAAATGGTAAATACATGAAAGAGGTTACATTGAAATACAATGACCACTATTCTCCCTAATAACTTTAAATTCTGCTGTGCTTAGAACTTCAGTTGAGAATGGTTGAAACAAAATCCTTGATAGACAATATTGCTTTCAACGATCAAGACTGGCCAGATGCAGTTACTTTCCATAATCCCTAACTTTTTCCTAGATTGCCCTCTCGGGTTTTCAATCTACCGGGATGATTATTTCTGTTTTTGTCTCTAATTTTTGCTTGGACCGCCCTTTCGAGTTTTTAGCCCACCGAGACGCTCATTTTTTGCCTAAGCCGCCCTTACGGGTTTTCAACTTAGTGAGTTGTTCTTTTATTTTTATTTTTTTAGGCAAAATATTTCTTGACTGTATCGGCATTCACAGGACGAGTGAACTCTTCACCATCCATAGTTGTAAGAAGTAATGCTCCGCCAGAGAAGGCTCTCTTAACAACGCATGGGCCTTCATAATTAGGAGTCCACTTGCCCCTAGAATCATTGGTAGAAGTCGAGATCCTTTTGAGCACGAGGTCGCCTTCTCTGAACACACGAGGTCGAACCTTCTTGTCAAAAGCTTTCTTCATTCTCTGTTGATATAATTGACCATGACACAAGGACTTCATTCTTTTCTCTTCAATCAAATTCAACTGGTCATATCTGCTTTGGCACCATTCAGCCTCAGACATTTCAGTTTCCATCAAAACTCTCACAGAAGGGATTTCAACTTCTACTGGGAGCGCTGCTTCCATACCGTAAACAAGAGAGAAAGGGGTTTCCCCTGTTGAAGTGCAGACGGATGTACGATACCCATGCAAAGCAAAAAGGAGCATCTCATGCTAATCCTTGTATGTAACAACCATCTTCTGAACAATCTTCTTGATATTCTTATTAGCAGCTTCAATAGCCCCATTCATCTTAGGTCTGTAAGGAGAAGAATTATGATGCTTAATCTTAAATTCATCACATAAATCCTTCATCATCTTGTTAATCAGATTCGACCCATTATCAGTGATAATTTTTCTCGGAACACCACACGACAAATGATTTGGTTCTTGATAAACCTGACCACTACTTGCTTAGTCACATTGGCATATGATGTCGCTTCAACCCACTTGGTAAAATAGTCAATAGCCACCAATATGAAATGGTGTCCGTTCGACGCTTTAGGCTCAATCATTCCAATCATATCAATGCCCCACATGGAGAAAGGCCATGGAGAAGAGATAACATTGAGAGGAGTTGGTGGTACATGAATTTTGTCGGCATAAATCTGGCACTTATGGCACTTCTTCACAAATTTGCAACTGTCAGATTCCATTGTCAACCAATAGTAACCTGCCCACAACATCTTCTTAGCCATTGCATGCTCATTGGCATGGGTACCAAAAGATCCTTCATGAATTTCTTTCATTAACATGTCTGCTTCGTTTTTAGCCACGCATCTGAGCAAGACCATGTCATAATTTCTTTTATACAACACATCATCATTCAAGAAGAAACTACCAGCCAATCTTCTCAAAGTCTTCTTATCTTTCTTGGATGCCCCAAGCGGGTACTCTTGATTTTGAAGAAAGCATTTAATATCATAATACCACGGTTTATCATCAACAACCTCTTCAACCGCAAATACATGAGCTGGCCTATCAAGCCGCATAACATTGATTTTGGGCACATCATTCCACCGATTCACCACAATCATGGAGGATATAGTGGCTAAATCATCCTCCATTCGATTTTCTGCTCTGGGTACATGGTGAAACTCAACCTTATTGAAGAAAGTTAACAACCTTCTTGCATAACCTCGATAAGGAATCAAATCAGGTTGACGTGTCTCCCATTCTCCTTTAATCTGATTAATCACTAGGGCTGAATATCTGTATACATCAAGAATCTTGATTCTTAAATCAATGGCTTCTTCCAAGCCCATAATACATGCTTCATACTCAGCCGCATTATTTGTGCAAGTGAACATCAACCTTGCAGTGAAAGGAATATGAAAACCATGAGGAGTAACAATTATTGCCCCAATACCATTGCCATACTCATTAACAGCTCCTTCAAAAATCAAACCCCAATGGGATCCAGGCTCAGGCCCTTCATCAGGAAATGGTTCTTCACAATCTTTAACCTTTAGATACATCACATCCTCGTTAGGAAAATCAAACCTGATAGGTTGATAATCATCAATTGGCTGGTGTACCAAATGGTCAGCCAAAACACTTCCTTTTACAGCTTTTTGAGTTCGGTACTCGATATCATATTGTGACAGCAACATTTGCCAACGAGCAATCCTCCCAGTTAAAGTAGGCTTTTCAAAAATATACTTGATTGGATCCATTTTGGATATCAACCAAGTTGTATGATTCAACATATACTGGCGGAGGCACTTGGCAGCCCAAGCTAAAGTACAACATGTCTTTTCAAGCATTGAGTACCGAGACTCACAATCGGTGAACTTCTTGCTTAAATAATAAATGGCAAACTCTTTTTGACCAGATTCATCTTGTTGCCCCAGAACACAACCATAGACTCTTCCAGCACAGTCAAATACATGATCAAAGGTCTTCCTTCCATGGGAGGAGACAAAATCGGAGGTTCAAGCAGATACGCTTTAATTCTTTCAAAAGCTTTCTGACAATCCTTTGTCTATACACAACCCTGATCTTTGTGAAGAAGCTTGAAGATCGGCGCACAGGTGGCAGTCATATTGGATATAAATCGGGAGATGTAATTTAAACATCCTAAGAATCCTCTTACTTGTTTTTTTTTGTTTTGGGCGCATGCATTTCTTGAATAGCTTTAACTCTACAAGGGTTAACTTCAATGCCTTTTGGGCTGACAATAAAGCCCAACAATTTTCCAGAACGGACACCAAAAGAGCATTTATTAGGATTCAAACGGAGCTTAAACTTTCTTAAACGTTAAAACAACTTCAATAAGTATTCAATATGATCTTCTTTAGTCTTTGACTTACAAATCATATCATCCACATAAACTTCAATTTCTTTATGCATCATATCATGGAACAAAGTAGTCATAGCTCTCTAGTACGTTGCACCAGCATTTTTCAAACCGAAGGGCATCACTCTGTAACAGAATGTTCCCCAGGGTGTAATGAATGTTGTTTTTTCCATATCCTCGGGTGCCATCTTTATTTGATTATAACCAGAAAATCCATCCATAAATGAAAAGATATTGAATTTAGCAGTATTATCTACCAGCACGTCAATGTGTGATAGTGGAAAATCATCTTTTGGACTCGCTTTATTCAAATCTCTGTAGTCAACGCACATTTGGACTTTTTCGTCTTTCTTTGGAACAGGCACAATATTGGGCACCCATTGAGGATACTCAGAAGTCACAAGAAAACCAGCATCAATATGCTTTTGAACCTCCTCTTTGATCTTCACATCCATGTCGGGATGAGTCCTTCTCAATTTCTGTTTCACAGGTGGACATTCAGGCTTCAATGGTAAATGGTGCTCCACAATATCAGTATCAAGACCAGGCATGTCTTGATAGGACCAATCAAACACGTCAACACATTCTCTAAGAAGCTCCACAATCCTATTCTTAACATCTGACTGAAGCAGTGCCTCAATCTTGACTTCTTTTATATCATCCTCTGAACCCAGATTAACCAATTCCACTGGCTCTTCATGAGGCTGAATGGGTTTTTCCTCGTGCTCAAGCAACCGAGAAATTTCATCTGGAATCTCCTCAATATCCTCTTCTTCAGCTCCAAACACAGGGAACTCAAAGTTGGGAGAGGGCATAAGGTCATTGTTTTCAATGGGTTTAACAATCAATCTGCACAATGATTTATGTTTGATTTTAGAATATGAACAGGAAGTGCAAGTATTGTGCAGATAAAAGCGGTTAACACATTATTATATTTTTTTGGTTTTTATGTTACCATTTTTCAAAAATAAAGCAAAAAGGGAAAAACTTAATACGGATAAACAAAATAACATTTTATTGATGATGATAAAACTTGAAGCAAAGCCCTCACAAATTCACTTTCACCTTGGGCGGAGTGAAAGGATTTTTGAAAGAAACAAAAACAAATTACTTTGAAATATGAGCAACAGTGGGAACATCAACATCTATCCAATTCTGGCAGATTTGTCCATGTGTCACGAAGTTGGGAAGTTCTTCCTCTTCATCGATGATAGCACTGACTTCATATTCAGGTTCCTTACACTTCTTTCGAGGGGAATAAAAAGGTACATATGCATCCTCTGGGGATACATACCCGGGGTCTTCTAAATAAGGCTCCCAATCTTCAGCAGGAATGACATCATCTTTAGAGCCAAATGGGATGTAGCCTACAGAGTCTTCTTCAAGGATCGCAGCCCTAGAATGATCTTTGTTAATGAATCTGGCGCTGTGAAAGGCCTCATTAATATGCTTCAAATCTCTTCTGACTGTACCAAGCGTAAAGCCTAAACCAGTTTTGCTCAGGTTATCAACCACATCAATGACTCGGCCCCAACCATCGGATCGGCCAGTCTTTAATACATGCAGAGCATCCTTCAAAGAAGACATGGGCAACTCATTCTTCTTAACAGCTTTATCATCAACAGAAAGAGCTTGGAACAAAGTCTCGACAGTCTCATCAGCATCAACATACGAAAAGGATGAAAGGTGGCTCACCAGCATCGCTTGCTCGCCTCCAACAATTACCAGCTTGTCATTCTTAACAAATTTCAATTTCTGATGGAGAGTCAAAGTCACTGCCCCAGCCTCATGAATCCAGGGTCGGTCAAGCAAACAACTATAAGCAGGACGGATATCCATTACTTGAAAAGTAATTTGGAAGAAGCATGGCCCTATTTTGATTGGAAGATCAACTTCTCTAATCACAATCTTTCGAGATCCATCAAAAGCTTTAACAACAACGCCACTATACCTCATGGGAGGACCTTGGTATGAAAGCCTCGATAAAGTAGATTTTGGCAACACATTCAAAGAAGAGCCAGTATAAACAAACACATTGGAAAGTGCATCTTCTTGACAGTTCATGGAGATATGTAAAGCCAAATTGTGATTTCTCCCCTCCTCGGGTAACTCTTCATCACAGAAACTCAAATTATTACATGCTGTGAGGTTGGCAATAATTCCATCAAACTAATTAACAGTCACATCATGCTCAACATATGCTTGTTCCAATACCTTCTACAAAGATTGCCTATGAGCTTCTGAATTCATTAGTAGGGACAACACTGAAATTTTGGACGGGGTGTGCAAGAGTTAATCTACAACACTGTATTCACTCTTCTTGATCAATTTAAAAATATCATCCTCATAATCCTTCGAACCACTTGACTGACCAGAAGCATCGACATTACTCTCATCTTGATGTTGTTTGCTAGCAACAACATTCTCCACAATCTTTGGAGGCTCAGGAGCAAAGACACGACCACTTCGGGTCACTCTACTTACATCAGCGATGCTTACCACAGAAGATAAAGAAGAAATGAGCACTTCCTTACCATCTTATACCATGGTAGCATTGTACTTATATGGAATAGCCTTGTCAGATTCATATGGTACTGGACCGGGCAACCGAATAACCAAAGGCGTAACAGTGGTCTTCCGACTATCATAAGAGATAACAACTCATTCAGGAATATTAAAGCGTGGTGCAATAACATTCACCTCATTCTGATATTCATCTCTTTTAGCAGTGACTTCAATCAAATTTTCATCCATCATCCTTTGAATGTCCCTCTTCACTATCACACAACCACGCGGATTCAAGGAACATATGCAACAAGCTGCATAGTCATGATCAATATCATGGTATTCACTCAAAAGTGCATGCATTTCCATAAGAGATCTTCGGATCCAACGGATATCAAAAATTTTGAATGTACCAGGACAACCATAAACCATATTGACTGATGCCTTACCATGATTAGGCAGCGGATTCAATTGTACATTAGGGTGGAATCTTCGAAAGACAAAATACCAGTCCTAGCCAACCTTTGAACTTCCATCTTCAATAGATAACAATTCTCAGTATCATGCCCGGCTCCTCCCTAATGGAAAGCGCAACGAGCTTCAGGCTTATACCACCACGGCAAATCTTTTGGAACAACAGGTGGTGCACGGTTCTGAACAAGATTCTTTTGAATTAAACAAGGAAGCAATTCCGTGTAGGTCATCGAAATTAGATCAAAATCCTTCTAAAAACGGCCCCATTAATTGTTCTGTTGATTAGAACGTTGTTGATGAGCAGGAGCTTCCTGAACAGCAGGAGTTGAATTGAAAACAGGAGTAACAGATGCAATTTGATGCTGACATTGGTTATTCTTACTATAACCCTTTTTGCGTCCTCCATGAGAAATAGCATTGGTCTCACCCTCTTTCTTCTTGGCAAGTCCTCCCCCATATTTCTTAGAATTACCAGCAGAATTACCATCTTTTGACAAACGTCCCTCACGGACACCTTCTTCTAATCTCATCCCCATATTAACCATCTCAGTGAAGTCACTTGGGGCACTAGCAATCATACGCTCATAATAGAAAGGACTCAGAGTTTTCAGAAAAATCTTGGTCATCTCTTTTTCTTCCAAAGGAGGATTAATCTGAGCAGCAATCTCGCGCCACCTTTGCACGTATTCTTTGAATGTCTCCTTATCTTTCTGAGCCATTGCCCGAAGCTGGTCACAAATAGGAGCCATATCCACATTATACTTATATTGTTTCACAAACGCCTCACCCAAGTCTTCGAAAGTGCAAATTCGAGTGCTGTCGAGTCCCATATACCATTTCAAAGCTGCACCAGACAAATTGTCTTGAAAGTAGTGAATGAGAAGCTGATTATTATTGGTTTGAGTCGACATCTTACGAGCATACATAGTCAAGTGACTCAACGGAAAAGAGTTTCCCTTATACTTTTCAAAGTCAGGGACCTTGAACTTATGTGGGATCTTCACATTAGGAACCAAGCATAACTCATAAGCATTCTTCCCAAATAGCTCTTTACCCCTCAAAGCTTTGATTTCTTTCTGCATCTCAGCAAACTGGTCTTAAATCTCTTCCATTCTATCATAAGCACTCACATTTTCACTTGGAGCAGTATGGAAAATCTGCTATTCACCAAAAGGAACGGTGTGAACCACAGGCGGTGGCACAGTCATCACAGGCTGAACGGTAAGAATAGCTGGAACTTCAGGAGGCAGTGGTGGTTGATAACCTTCAGGAACAAAGTTAATGGGAATTCCCCAGGGGAAGCCAGGAGGCATGGAGTGTTGAGGAACACTAGCAGGCGCCACAGAGATGGGCGTGAAGACAATCTCAGAAATGACTGTCCTTTGCACAGGAGTTGAAAGCGGAGGAGGAGGTGGCTGATTCTGAGCAACAACCATTGCTTCCATCATAGCAGTGAGTCTCTCCAAACTATACATCAAATTTGTCACTTCCTCACGAAGCTCACGGTTCTCTTGTTGCAATTGATCCATCTTCTTCTTCAGATTAGCCTGAGTATTATACTGGTACGACAACTTGAACTGGATGAAGACCAAAGAGAAACAATAAGACACTTGAAAAGGTAAGACACAAATGAAAAATGATGCTTGATATGCAAGATGCAAATGTAAAGTTTCAAGGAATTATAAGGCATATTGCAAACACTGTTATTTGAAATACCAAAATCTCATTCATTAATGATGGAAAAGATTACATCTTGGAAGTATAGATTCAAGAATCCTAAAACAATAGAGGATAAAGAAAACTAGATCCCTAGAGAATCTCATGAGAATAAGTCACAGCTCTCTCTTCCAGCTTCTTGATGTGGACCTGCATCTGAATCTTCTCAATCAGCAACTTATCGATGATCAACTTCCAAGGAAATTCTGAACTCTTCGGAATATCGAGAACTGGCTGAATGCGAGAAGAAAATAAATCCTCGTGTACCTTTCACTTTTTGTTGGCGAATTCATCTTCATTCTTCTTCTTGAAGTGCTCTTGAAGTCTTGCATTCTCTAACTCAACAATCTGATACTTGTTCTTCCAAGCATCTTTCTCTTGTTGTATCTCAGCCAAAGCGATCTGAAGCTTCTCTGTATCTTCCATAATGTAGAGGCTAGGCTTCTTAGCAGTTAGAGACAAAGGTTCCTGACGCGTATAAGGCATCTTCAAAGTAATAGCTCTATCTTTAACCCACTGGAGGTAAGGTTCAGAAGAGACACAATTCGGATTTCCCAAACTTTCCTTTCCTTTTCTACGAATGTTGCACCAAGCTTCCCCAGTTTCTCTCTTGAGATCAACCTGAGATTCTTCTTCCTTGAAAAAGAGACCGGCCAAATGAATGTTCTTCGGTACACCAATCAATAATCATCGCTCCAGAAGGAACACGGGTACACCAATCAATATCAAAATGAGTGAGAGACATGATTTTCTGCGACTAATATAAACCATCCTTGAGATTCCAGAAAGCTGCAGACTTCGACAAGTAAGAAATAAACCACTTGTAAAGCAAAGGCACACAACAGCTAATCATCCCTTCACCATGGGAATTTCTGAGGTGAATAGAAAGGTAAGCATCGGCGAGCAAAGTAGGAATTGGATTCCCAATCAAGAAGATCTTAATAGCGTTGATGTCGACAAAGTTCTCAACATTCGGAAAGAGGAACAGTCAATAAATGAGCAAGGCAAGAATAGTCTCAAAAGCAACTGTGTTCTTCACACTAGAAAAATGATGAGCTCTATCCATCAAGAACTTAGCGGGTAACCCAAGAATCTTTCCTTTGGTATCCATGCGAGCCTTAATCTCAGAAACCTTCAAGTGAGTAGCCTTTGCAATAATGTGATGCTCGGGAACGGGATCCAAACCAGAGAAAATCCGACCATGAACAGGCAAACCAAGCAGGAGAGAATACTCCTCTAGCGTAGGTACCAACTGATAATCAGGAAAGGTGAAACAATGAAGCAAAGGGTCATAGAACTGAACCAAGGTAGCAAGCAATCCTTCAGCCATATCAACTTTCAAGAGAGATAAAAGCCTTCCATATCTGGACTCGAACTTCTTGGTATCAACAACCAAAGATCCTATCTCTCTCAAACCCCCTAACTTAGGACTCTTGAAAGTGTACTTCCTTGTACTTCTTCTTCCAAAATCCATAACAAAAGTATATGCAATGTTTGCAATAACACCTTTAAGTTCCTTGAAACCTTCTAGAAAAAATGCTCATGAATGCATGAGTGCATGAATGCAACACCCACAAACAAGATCACACAAAGCACACGGGTCAAGGTTCAAGTCACGAGCATGAAGCCAAGGGTAAGAACCAATCCCACAAAGGTATGTACTATGGTTTTTTCTTCATTGTACCTGCAAAAAACAAAGGTTCTAACATAGTGCCCAGGGTCCACAATCCACTATCAGACACGCCAGCGCACCAATTTGCTTGCAGGTTGGTAGTTATCTTCAAGAGAATCTAACCTGAGTATGGCATCGCGTGACAGCTAAGTCGGATTTGCATCCTCATAGCCTCCGTGCCACGATCCTAAAAGGCTAGGGTGGGTTAAGGGTTACTACGCTTCTCAGTGTTATAGGCTTCTATGGAAAAAGTAATGCCTTCAACGATCGCTCGATCGGCACCAGTAATCCCAAAGAGGCAACCACCAAGCGGATAGATTCTCAAGTTTTGCTTTTTCGGGATTCGACTCCCTCAAAGCTCCCTTGACTATACTATCCTCCTATCTCAAAGTACACTCTGGTCCGGGTATAGGACCTATCTCACACACAGAGGAACTCCTAAACAGAACAAACAAGTAACAAGCAAATCAGACAAAAAGTAGTAAATAAATCAAAGTAGGCTAAACCCTTTAAGGGAGGAGTCCCCAGCAGAGTCGCCACTTTTCTATAGCGGTAAAAATCGAGAGTATAAGCTATTGATTAACTTAACTCATAAAGCAAGAGTCGCCACCGCGCTTTTATTTATTCCACAAAGGAAAAGGAAAAAAGAGCGAATAAATCCTAAGAAGTCTAAAAAAGCGAAAGCTAAAAAAGACAAAGAGAAATGGGTAAGGGGGGTTGGTTATGTAAAGGGAAGGTTTTACGCACCCAATACATCTATAGTACTCTATAGGAGCCATTTGATGTATTCATGCTTTTTGGTTTGAAAAAGGTTTGTTTGAAAAGAGATTGGGAGGGATGAGAAGAGAAATATTTTTTAAGATTTTTGTGTTTGGAGAGACTTATCGCCTCATGCCTACGTACATACGATGTGCAATGTAGGATCAAAACCTCGTAGTTCATGTGCAATGTAGGATCAAAACCTCGTAGTTCTTGGTACAAAGAACAAAAATTTGTTTGTTTTGGTTGATTTTAAGTGTAAAGACAAGTCGTCATTTCCAAGCGAATAATTCCGCTTAAAGAAATGAATCATGTCTAAACTTATGAAAAAGAAAGTTTAAAAGGAAAAGGTGCACAAAGCACAAAAAAAGAGTTTGATGAGTTTTGTATTTTTTATGTCTTTTTGAAATGGTCAAAATATGATTTATATTGATTGACATTTATTAAAGAAAATGAAGTTTAAAAATCACTTGACCGAAGTCAAGGTTTTATTATGAAACCTGTTTCGAGTTTGAAAACAAGAAGGTTTTGAAAAAGAGAGGAAGTTTTGAAAATTGAAGAAGGGGTGGAGAAGAAGTGACTATCCTAGTGCATAAAATAAAAGCTAAGGATAAGAAAGATCTAACCACATGGACAAGCTCCATATCATAAGCATTTTTTCCTTTTTGATTTGGTCTTGATTCAAAATAAGTCTTCAAAAGAGGACTCCAAGTATCCAAAATCCAAGGTTTCCCATCACAAACTCCCAAGCATAGGTTAGGATCCTAATTTTAAGTCCATAAGTCCATAATCAAGAGTATAGGTCCTCCGATGCAAAGGATAGTGGCCATAGTCCAACAATTAAGAGCACAAGTCTTTTAGTGGTTTAATCCTTTATTAATGTTTTTGAGTCCAAATGGACAAAAGAAAAACAAAGCACAAGATAATATGGTCCAAGTCGACAAAAGAAAAATGACATAAACATAAACATGATATGATAAAATGACATAAAGCATAAAAAAATAAAGAGAGATAGGGAGTGAGAAGGAAATGTTAAGTTAGAAGTTAGTGGTTAGTAGCACAAAGCTCTAATGCCATAAGCCTTCACCGATTATTCCGTTTCGCGTTTTGAACTATAGTGACTAAACAATGCACTTAGGCCAAGGTTAATGAACTTGACAGAAGATTGGTAAAACCAAAGCCTCTACGACGCCAAGTTTCAAAGATTTTGGACCTAATGCAAAAAATTAATCTACATTGGGTTGACGCGACCAATCAATGTCCGGACCACGAAAGTTCAAATTCGGAATTGGATAAAGAGGGACAAATGTTGCGCTATGTTAAGCAATCGTCGAGTAATTTACGGAGTAATTACCCTACAATGAGGTCAGTCAATAGATCTTTGTGCTAATGCATGCTAGATGAACGATATGTAGATCGTCATCCGAAAGCAATACCGCACGAAAAGAAACTAGGTAACGATCTAGTCTTGATCAAGAATTCAATAAAAAAATTCTAAGATCCTTAGAACTTTCATCGATCAAAATAAAAAAGGGAAATAGATGAAGAGAAAGCCAAATTAAATCACAAAAATATGTGATCTAAGGCTAAGAGAAAAAGGAAAGGGAAGTAAATGGAAAAGGAACCAAAACAGTCCCAAAAACAAGACAAAATATGCATTCTGTTTCGAAGTAACTGGTTACTCACCACATGGTAACCCGTTACTCAGTTCAAAATAAGCATAGTTTTTCAAAATTAACACAGAGTAACCGGTTACTCACCAGATGTTAACCGGTTACTCTGCACCAGAATGCAGAAAATTAAGCAGAATTCAGCATGCTCCACTTTCAAAACTTTTTACAAACACCTTATGATCATGAACTGAATTTTGCACGAATTTTAAAGTAAAATAAAAGCAAAAACCAGCAATTAAACACAATTACTAGATCCAAAGGATCAGGTAACAAAGATCTCCAAAGATCTACATTATGGAAGATGAAGATGAAGCTTCAACAATGGTGAAAGATGAATTACCACTTCAAATCTAAAAATTTCTTCAAATTGCTTCAAGATCCAAACACCAAAGCCTTGATCTATGAGAATCGATGAAGAAAACAAGTTTGGATAAAGGTTTAGCTCAAAGTTGAACAAGATTCAATGTGAATTCTTGTTAACTTTCAAAAGAAGAAATGTGAGCTTTGAGTGAATTTTGTGGTTGGGGAGAGAATTTGCAAGAGGTTTATTGGCTATCAAAAGCTTGAAGAATGAATGAAATGAAGCCTCTATTTATAGAGTTTAGGCTTGGGAAATTTGGTGGTTTGGAATTAGGCTTGGATGATCAAAATTAGGATTGGAATTCAAATTTGGAGGGAAATTATCAAAAGAGTGGTGATTAGTGAAGGTGCATGGTGGAAAATGATCAAAGTGATGTAGGGGAATTAAAATGAGGTGGTCTAGAATATTCCAAATGTGATCAAGGGCTGAGATTGGTGCCAAATTCCTGAATTTGAATTTGCTATCATTTTTCAAATTTTCAGGAGGGTATCCGGTTACTCACTATAGGGTAACCGGTAAATCAGTGCCAAATTTGTGAAAAATGAGCATTTTGTTGCACTGTTGTGGTTCCGGTGCAATTCTCTTTCTTGTCAAAGAAGGCATGGAAATAAACACATGAACCTTGGAGTCTCTTGAATAAAAATCAATTAAATCTTGGAAACTCTTGATTAGATAATTTTTGAATTAATTGCGGATCAACTTTGACTTTGTTCAGATGAAATTCATTCGAGCTGCGGGGCTGTAGTTTTGGTATTTTAACATGTTCTTCCCCTGAAAATGTTAGTGAAATAAAACAAAATAATTTTTTGGATTTTAATTAATGGTTAGTACACATAAACAAATTAAGCAATAAAACAACTAACAAACACACACATACTCAAAGATCCCTGCAAGGCACAATCCTACAAAAGAGGGAACCAATGTGCGATCTTGTTTGTGGTATGAAATGCAAAAGGACATGTTGGATCTTAGGGGTAAAAATTAGGGTATTACAATGGGGTATGTCTATTCCTATTCCACCTTCGGTGGTGAATGATGATCACGAGAATCTTCAAGTTCAGACTGGTCAGACTCCTGTGATGACTGATATTAAAACTCCTGATGAAGAAGAGCATGTGTATAGGGGTCCTCCTATTCATGTTCCGGTTTCATCTCAAGCTACTCATACTGTTGTTCAGAATGTTCATCCTGGGATGTTCTACCCAGGGGTATCTTCATCTGCTGTGGTACCTCCTCCGAATTATCCGTTTGGTGTTCAGATGGGTCAGAATGTTGGTCAGATGATTAATTCGGGATTGGTATATCCTTCTCAGTTTGCTACTCCGCAAGTGCACGCTCCGGCCGCATCTCAGCTGCCAAATCCTCAAATTCTTGTCAGGCCCACTAATCAGAATAGACTTGTTAACTACAAGTTGTTGGAAGACCGTATCAGAGCTATTGAAGGGTTTTCTGCTTTTGGCATAGAGGCCAAAGACTTGTGTTTGGTTCCGAATGTTGTACTGCCGTAGAAATTTAAGATACCTGAGCTGCCAAAAAATAAAGGTTTAAGTTGCCCGCGTAGTCACATCACTATGTACTGCAGGAAGATGGCATCCTATATTAATAATGATGAATTGCTAGTTCATTGTTTTCAAGATAGATTGTCTGGTACTTCATTGGATTAGTACATGGGCTTAGAACACAACAAAATCCATACTTGGAGGGATTTATCTGAAGCGTTCTTGAAACAATACAAATACAATCTTGATCTAGTGCCTACCAAATTATAATTGCAGAACCAGTCTCAGCGCTCAGCTGAAACATTCAAAGAGTATGCACAAAGATGACGCGAGATGGCATCTCGTGTGTGACCTGCTCTCTCTGACAGTGAGTTGGTTGACATCTTTATGGGTACATTACAAGGATCCTACTATGAGAAAATGGTGGGTAGCTCTTCATCGAACTTCGCTGATGTTGTAACCATCGGTGAATGGATTGAGAACGGTTTGAAGACTGGAAAGATTTATGGAGCTGCTTCCCAGCAGCCGGCCAATAGAAAGTCTCAGAACAGTCAGTCCAAGAAGAAGGAAGGTGAAGCCAACGCTGTGACAGCTCAAGTTTCTCCTCAATATCAAGCTCTCATGGCTCCTATGCCACACTATCCGTATTCGTACACTGCTGGTGCACAATATCAACAACCGCCATACCAGTATCATCCGTAACAACCAGTTCAGAATGCTCAGAATCAGCAACAACCGCAATGTCAGCAATAGAATCAACAAAACAACAAAAATCAGCAGAATCAAAACTGTTAAAACAACAACCAAGGAAATCGTAAGCGCCCGAATTTTGACAGAATTCTAGTGTCATACACTGAATTGTTCTCTTATTTGGTTCACCAAGGGGCAATTGTTCCCAAAGAGATCGCGCCTGTAATTCCTCCATTCAACCCGAAGCATAATCCAAATGCGTCCTGTGCTTATCACACTGGATACATAGGACATGCAACAGAGGACTGTTTTGTTTTCAAAACCAAGGTTCAAGAGCTCATCGATCGAAAGATTTTGACTTTTGCTGAAGAAGGTCCTAACATTCAGCATAATCCATTGTCCAATCAGAGTGGACCTGCGGTGAACATGGTTGAGGACAACTCAAGGGCTGAATTGATCATGGATGTCGGCGAGCTAAAGACTTCGATGATTGTGATTTTCAAGATATTGAATGAACATGTACTATTGAAAGGACTGCATGGAAAGTGTCAGATTTGTGACGATAATCCCAACCAGTGTCGAAAGCTGAAAGGTTGTGTCCAAATTTTGATGAATCGAGGTGAAGTTCAATTTTCCAGATCTAAGCTTCTTGAAGAGGTTGCTACTATCGAGCCGTTCATCATCATCTATAGGAAGGTTCATGTTGAATCCCCTAAGCAGAAGGAGGTATAACCTATCGTGGTTTGCTCGCCAAAACCGTTTTCGTATTAGAATTCTAAGGAGGTACCTTGGAAATATGGGTCTACCGTGTTTTCTGGAGGTTAAGAGATAAGGTTTGCTGAATCTGAGATTGTGAATGTTACAGCCACTGGAGGTATGACTCGTAGTGGACGGGTATTCGTTCCAAAGGTCACTACAAAGCCAGTTCAAGCTCCAACCGTTGTCCCTCCCAAGGAGAAGCCTGCATCTGTAACCCCCGTTGTTCAACAAGGGGCGGTTACTGCAGTACTAGTGCCATTTGTTCCATCTGAGGATGTTACAAAGAGCAAGGAAACAATTGATGATAAAGAGTTCCTAAAGTTGATCAAGAAGAGTGACTTTAAAATTGTGGATCAGCTGGGGCAAACTCCCTCAAGGATCTCAATCTTGTCTTTACTCATGAGCTCTCCTGCACACAGATTAGCTTTGTTGAAGGTCTTGAACACTGCCCATGAGATGCATGATATATCCGTTGTCCAGTTCGATGATGTAGTGGCCAACATAACAGCTAGCAGATACTTGGGCTTTAATGAATCAGAATTGCCTCCTGAAGAAGCTGCCCACAACAAAGCACTGCACATATCCGTAACTTGCATAGTTGCCTTATTATCTCGTGTTCTGGTAGACACCAGTTCTTCACTCAATGTGATGATGAGACCAAGCGCCCTAGTTGTCAGAGCCTTTGACGGTTCTCGAAGGCAGGTCATTGGAGAAGTGGATTTACCCATCAAAGTTGGACCACACTTATTTACCATTACCTTACAAGTGATGGACATTAATCCTGTGTAAAGTTGCCTATTGGGTCGCTCATGGATTCATGCCGTAGGCACAGTTACTTCCAGTTTACATTAGAAATTGAAATTCATGTTCGACGATCAGCTGGTCATTGTCTATGGAGAAGAAGATCTGATTGTGAGCGAGTTATCGTCTTTCCAATATGTCGAGACCGAAGAAGGCATAGCCGAGGTTCCGTTGCAATGTCTCAAGTTCGAAGACGTCGGCTCTGCTTCAACTAGTCAAAGTAAATCACTGCAGGTGACCTTGGCTTCCGTCAAGAGTGCTAAAGAGACCATCGAGGAAGGCGCCTTGCCAGGCTGGGGGCATGTGATTGATGTTGTTGAGAAGCATAACCGTTTTGGATTGGGTTACCGTCCTGGTCGACGGTATAGTTCACTTGGTCAAAAGCAATGCAACTCCATCAAGTTCAGCAGTGCCGGTTTTCAAAAGGGTGACATCGTGGCAGCTATTGATGAAGTCGGTCCTAGCAACCAGATTCTAGGCTTTGTGTGCAAGTGTCCACTGGGTTTCAAGCTCAACAACTGGACATCTATCGTGATTCCTATGGTTTCTCCATATAACAAGTAATGCATTTTGCTTTCTCATTCCCTCGTCCTCGCTCGAGACGAGTGGATAGCTTGTAAAGGGCCTCACGCTTTTCCAATATTATGTTATCAATAAATAAAAGTCTTTTGCATTCAAAATCATGCTCTATTTTCTTTCTTTATTTTACTTTTTCACAAACAAATGGCAAAAGTTTCTTTTTATTTTCACTTTTTCAAAATAGCTCATTCTAAACATATTCATAAACATGCAGCACTAATAAAAGCATTGGTAACAACATGGCAAACATTCTTGTAATTCTGGGATTCCGATTAACCAAGCCGAAGAAGATGGTGAGGAAGATTGTGAATTACTGGCTGAACTAGCCAGGCTCCTTGAGAATGAGCATAGAGAGATTCAGCCGTACAAAGAGCCAGTGGAAGTTGTCAATCTTGGTACTGATGAGGTCAGAAGAGAAGTCAAGGTTGGATCATCCCTTGCAGAGCATGTACACTCCGAGTTGGTCAAGTTATTGAAAGAGTATGTTGATATCTTCGCTTGGTCTTATCAAGATATGCCTGGGTTAGATACCAACATCATTTAACATCACTTACCACTCAAGCCCGGATGTCCTCCTGTCAAGCAGAAACTCGGGAAGACTAGACCCGACATGGCACTTAAAATCAGAGAAGTGGTGAAAAAACAGCTTGATGCTGGGCTCCTAGCCACTTTCGAATATCCTGAATGGATTTCCAACATCGTCCCAGTTCCGAAGAAAGACGGGAAGGTCAGAATGTGTGTGGATTATCGAAATCTCAACAAAGCAAGCCTGAAAGATGATTTTCCTCTGCCTCATATTGATGTCTTAGTGGATAATACAACACAGTTCTCTGTCTTCTCATTTATGGACCGTTTTTCAGGATATAATCAGATCAAAATGTCCCCAACTAATATGGAAAAGACTACTTTCATCACGCCATGGGGTACATATTGTTATAAAGTCAAGCCATTTGGTCTAAAGAATGCAGGGGCAACATAGCAACGGGCCATGACAACCCTCTTTCATGATATGATTCATAAAGAGAGTGACGTTTACGTGGACAATATGATTGCCAAGTCCAAAATTGAAGATGATCATCTGGTTCATATGAAGAAATTGTTTGACAGACTTCAAAAGTTTAGACTGCGGTTGAATCCTGCGAAGTGTACCTTTGGAGTTTAATTTGGTAAACTGTTGGGCTTTATTATGAGTCAGAAGGGCATTGAAGTTGATCCTGACAAGGTTCGAGCAATTCAGAACATGCTGCCTCCCTAAAAAAGAAAAAGAAGTCTGTGGCTTTCTGGCTAGACTTAATTACATCTCAAGGTTCATTTCCCATTTAACGGCTACCTGTGAACCAATGTTCAAATTACTAAGAAAAAATCAATCGGTCGAATGGAACAATGATTATCAAAAAGCATTTGACAAAATAAAAAAATATTTGCAAGAACCACCGATCTTAGTATTGCCGGTTCCTGGTAGACCTTTAAACATGTATCTCACCATTCTCGATGAACCAATGAGATGTGTATTGGGTCAACATAACGACACTTGCAGAAAAGAACATGCAATTTACTATCTGAGGAAGAAGTTCACTGATTGTGAAACCAGATACTCACTCTTGGAGAAAACTTGTTGTGCTCTGGTCTGGGTTGTTCGACGCCTAAGACAATACATGATATGCCATACTACTTTGTTGATATCCAAAATGGATCCGATAAAGTACATATTCGATAAACCTTCTATCTCTAGAAGGATTGCTCGGTGGCAGATGCTGTTAACTGAGTATGATATCCAGCATGTTACCCAGAAAGCAATAAAAGGGAGCAGCTTGTCTGACTACCTTACTCATCAACCTGTAGAGGGTTATCAACAAATCAAGTTTGACTTTCCCGATGAGGATGTTCTGTTTATCAGAGACTATGAGACTCTAGACCCTGGCATAGGACCCGAACCAGGGGCGTGATGGACGCTCGTATTCGATGGTGCCTCCAATTCTAAAGGTCATGGAATCGGTGTTATCCTCATCTCTCTGGCAGGTTTTCACCTTCCCTTCACTGCCAGATTATGCTTTGCATGCACCAACAATATGGTTGAATACTGAAATTCTGGTATTAGATGTGTGATGTTAAGTGTGATGTCACAACAACACAATCTGCTATGGACAATGCAATAACAAGCAGTAAAGGACACAATGAATTGTTCACCCAGTTCAGTTTAACTACCTACGTCTGGGGGCTACCAAGCCAGGGAGGAATTTCACTATTAGTAGTATTAATTTACAGACTCGACAATCCCAGTTAACATCTACTAAACTTAATCACTACCCAATGAACCTTCTACCGAAGAACCCACTTAGATATGAGAAACCACTCACTCCCTAAATCACCTCAGTGATACAATTCAAACACACCTTGATTCTGCTTCACAACTTTGATCAAGAACATAAACTCTCTTGCTTAATAGCTCTAGAGATATCAATTACAACTCAAAAACAATAACACCAATTCAACATGAATGGTTTACAAAATACACACGAAGACACAAATGACACTCAGTCTTTAGCTCTCTTTCTTCATTATCTTCCAATAAGGGTTGAGGCTGCTTTTATACCCTTCTGACTTGGGCTTGGATCTCTTCCAAAAATATCTGATATTAAAACAAATTTGATCTTCAAATCTTTTTAAAATCTCTCCAAATCAACCCTAATGTTGGTTACAGAATCTGCTCCATAATCTGCAAATATATCTGATTGGAAATCTCTTCTCCAAGATATTCACATCCAATCACTCTAACAGGTCTCCTCAAAACTCATTAACACGCGCAGCCCTAAAACATCACAATCTGATGTTCTGATGTTCTGATATAGTGATGTCAAGACATCACTTATAACATCAGCATATAAAACTTCAACCCTGCAACAGCTAATGTTAGGAACCAATGTTATGACATCAGACATATGACATCAACATTGTTCAACTTTGTTTTACCAAAATTCCAGCCAATACAAGAACTAACAATCTCCCCCTTTGGCTAATTTTGGCTAAAACAAACTCTGCCATCATCAGAGGTACCTGCAGCGGAAAACACTTCAAACGGAAAAAAACATCAAACCAACAGCAATCACATAACAAGCTGCACAAAGTCAAGTACCACTTCAACAAGCTGCTGAAATCGCCTTCACAGCAGCATAGGGCAAACTCCCCCTCAAAACAAGACCCAGCTCACAGTTGTTCATGCACTCTCCCCCTCAACTTCTGCACCATATCAGAAAAAGGCTTCACAACCACACCTTGGTAACTCTCTCCCCCTTTTTAGCCATAATTGGATAAACATCAACCTGTTAGTCCTACAAACTACCAGATAGTCCTAAGCTAGCTCTCATTGTCAGTCAAAAGTCAGCATTATGTGACAAGACAAGTCACAGAACATAAACTAGAAGTACTTAAAAGCAACAATATTCAGAATACATAGCAAGCACACTAAGTGCAGAAGCAAAAATAAACAACAAAAATATAAAATAGCTAAAGAAACAGCAATTTAATCTTCATCAGCATCAGAGCCATCAGAACTAGCTGCAACATCTTCATCCTCAGTGCTAGGGTCACCTTCTTCAGAACCTGAACCTTCAACATTGTCCTGGAAATAATCATCATTTTGGCTAGCATTGACTGCTTCAACTTCTTTTTCTGCCAATCTCAAAGTCATGAGAAGTTTTTCAAATTTTAGCTTTCTTTCAGTACTGTCGCTACTCGAAAAATAGTCGACCGGAGGCGAAAAGGAAAGAAACAGAAGAGTCGCCATTGAACTTTATTTATCCCATGAGGGGAAGGGAAAACATCGAGAAAACCCAAAGAAGAAAGGATAAGATAGTCTCGCAACCAAATTACGGGTTCGGAAGCCGGTTATGCGAGGGGAAGGTATTAGCACCCCTCACATCCATCGTACTCGATGGGAGCCATTTGCTTGTCTATGTGTAAGAATGTTTGCTAAAGGATATTGCTTTCTAAGAGTGTTCTAAAGAAGGAGAGAGGAAGGTGAGAACCGAAGAATATGAAAGAAAAAGATAAAGGAAAAGGTGGGGAAAAGAAAAAAAAGAGACTCGATAGGACTTCGCGGTCCTATGCCTACGTATTCCCTCGTGCAATGGGAAAGTCAGAGTCAACGTAGTTCGGAGGACTACGGGTGAAGAAAATGGAAGGGGGCTCGCCAAAATCATTACGATCGTGTGCCTACATATCTTACATTCGGACAAGAATGAAGAATCAGAGCAATCGTAGTTCAACCTACGATTTGTTGGTATTTTTTATGGACGATGCTAACGTGCGGGTTCTAGCAGTTAGGGGTTTTGCGGCTCGCTTGTGGAGTCTTATGCGTTACCTGTTTGCGGTAGAACGGACGTAACATGTCCTTTTTGAAAAGGCTTAGATTTTCGCCATCAAGTCAAGATGTCTCATTTGATTTGTGAGATTGTTTTTAAGGGTGAAATAAGTCCTCGGATAGGAACCCCTTCGGGTAGTACCCAATTCTTTATCTCAAAAAGATTTATTGTGAAAGAATGTGTGGCGAATATAGTCACGTCTTCGTATTGAAAGACGAGTATCGAGACCACACACTCTAAAGTGAGCATCCTAATACTCGAAGAGGAAAAGGTCTTCACCCAATCCTCTCTTTTTTAGTTCAATACAAAGAGAACATATTCTCTTATTAAAGATGTTTTTGGTTTTAGATGGTAAGTGCTTTACGACAGTGAACCCTAAAGGTAATGTCAAGCACTCGGGATAGGAGAAGACCTTCGCCTAACCACTCCACGACCATCTAAGTTTATTGAGAAAAGTTTGAAAATGCACTTGGTACATGACCAAGGTTTTTAGACACAAGGAGAGAATGAAAATTAGAAAAAGGTTTTGAAAGAATGGGCGGTGAATGTAGTCACGTCTTCGTATTGAAAGACGAGTATCGAGACCACACACTCTAAAGTGGGCATCCTAATACTCGAAGAGGAATAGGTCTTCACCCAATCCTCTCTTTTTAATTCAATACAAAGAGAAATTTTGAAAATGAGCACTTGGTACTAGACCAAGGTTTTTGACTTTAGAAGAGAATGAAAATGAGAAATGGAATACGAACCGAAATGAAATCGAAAAGAAAATGGCCTCATATTGATCAAGATTTTGAATCGATTGAAGAAAATCAAGTAATCATGATTTTTGTTATATCATTGGCCCAAAGTGAAAATAAAAGAATTCGAAGATGAAAATCAAAGTAGAAGTGAAAAGTAAATCAAGACATAAGATCTAAACAGAATGATAACCAAAATGATTACAAAAACTACTGAAAATTATTAACGAATAACTAACAAGATATTCAATAAAATATTTAACAAAATTATCTAATAAAAATATTTAACAAAATTAGCTAATAAAAATATTTAACAAAAATATTAATAAAAATATTTAAAAATTAACAATAAATTTCTTAACAAGAAAATTGATAAAATTTCTTAACAAAATAATTAGTAAAGTCATTAAAAAAATATTAAACAAAATAATCCACAAAAATTATTAATAAAAGAGGAAAAAAAAAAGGGTGTGAAAGAAATCCAGGGTGTATGATAGAAAAACAAACGGGATCATATGGGCTTGAAGCCCATCACCCATTCAGCAACAACTAACACGGTTGGGAAAAAACAAGGGGAAGGACAGAGAGAAATGGGCCCATGAAAAGCCAACAAGCCCATATTAGGCTATGTTCAGAATAAAGCAAACAAAAGGTGAACAAAATCACCATAATTATTTTTAACTTAATAACAAAAAAATGAAAAAAAGACCATTAATCACAATCATCAGAATTCCAAAACAGAGCGAAGCAAATCGTATCAACCTTCTCCGCTCGATCTCGTTCGTCTTTCAGGTTTCCGCTCACGATTTTTCGCACAGCGGCGGAGGATTGCGGTGGTAGCAGGGTCACGACTGTTTGTGGTTTCGATGGTGGTGAGTGTGAGATTGTTTCACGACTTAGTTTAGGGAGGCGGAGGTATGTTGATGGTGGATGATGTTGGTGACGCTGTTTGAGAGCTGAAGAGGGGTCGAAGGTCAGGTTCGTTTTGTTCTCATTTTTGTTTCAGAATGGGTAATCAACCTTTTTTCATTCTTTCCGCGTGAATCTCCGTCTCCTCTTTCGCTTCGCCTGTTCGATTGATTTGATCTGATTGCACGACGGTAAGTTGCTTGGTGTGTCGGAGGAAATGTGGAAATCTTGGATATTTGTGGTGGTGGCGAGTTGGTCGGAGAGGGATGAGGTTCGAAGAAGGTTGTGTTTGGATTTTCTTCGTCGAAGAAGAAAAACGATGGCGGCGAAGGTAGGAGTTTGAGGTTGTAGGTTGTGGATGAAAGGTCGTGTTGTGGTGAAGGTGATGGTAGGCGGTTTCTGTTTGTTGTGTGTTTTGGAGGCTGCAAGGTTAAAGAAAGGTCGCAGAAGAGTGGTAGTGTTTGGAAGCTGTTTGTGATGCGAGCACGGAGGGAGTCTTAGAGGACGAAGGGATTGGCAGTGGCGGTATGAGAATTTTCATGAAGAGAGTTTTTTCAATATTGTTCTTGCTGTTGTTTCCGTTTTTCTTTTTCCTCTCCCCTCTCTCTACGGTCCTCCCTTCTTTGCTGTTATCTCTTCCCTCTTTATTTCTTTTTTAAAACCAATAAAATTGTTTGTCAAGTTTAAGAGTACATAGAAATTGTCTTGTAGCTCTTGATGAGTCTTTTTCATAGCAGGTCTTGAAGCTGTTGTGCAGTCGTTCTTATTGTCATAAGCTTGCAGGTTATGGTGTTCTATTTTGGTGCAAGATTTCGTTGGTGGAGCAGGCTGTTGTTTAAAGTTGTGCGCAGCAGGTTTTGGTTTTTGGAGCAAGTTGTTGTTTTGCTAGAGTGTACTAGCAGCGGACCATCGGGTTTATGTAACAATTGTCTTGTGTACGATTTGGTTTGTGTGAAGGGTCAAAGTGGTGGGGTCATATTGAGGAGAAATTGCAGTAGAATTTGACCACTTGCATTTGGTTTTGTGATAGAAAAAATGTATGGATGTTTTTATGATTTTTTAGACAAAAGAAAAATAATTAGATGGAAATAATTAAAAGCTAAACCTAAATTAATTGAAATTAAAATTAACATTAAGAGCTAAATCAAACTAAGTCAAATTAACAAAATTAATCTAATTAAAGCTAGAACTAAATTGAATTAAAATTAACCAAATTACTAAACTAAAAAACTAAATTAAAGATTAAAATTGAATTAAAAGGTATAGACTAAACTAAATTCAAAATTAAACTAGATTAAAAAAGAAATTGAAATTAATATGGATAAATAAAGATTAAACTAATTGAATTCAAATTAAGTATGAATTTAACTAAAATATAAACTTTATTAAAAATAATCATGCTAAAATCAAAATTAAACTAAATTGAAAAAATAAACTCAACCAATTCTAAATAAATCTTAAAATAAGACAAATTCTAAAATGAAATGATAAAATGACCAAAAAATGCATGAATATGAGCTAAGACCTCATGGAGATGCATATGATGATAAAAATGATATGCTATGCAAGACTATGGTTAGGGTGAAAATGAGGGTGTGACAAGTACTCACTCTGATGACTTCATCAACCTCCTTGCAAGCCTCCTCCAATTCTGAAATCAACCCAGTTTTGGCAGGTGGCTGTTGTGATGTTGAAGCTGATGTCTTGACAATGTCAGGAACATGCTTCCCTTTAAACAGCTTATAATGGATTGACAAGGCATATTCCCTCTTACACACCACATCAGATTGATGAAGAATACTAGGATGTTGTGACAAGATGATCCCACAAATGAGAGATGGAAAGGCAATAGACATCTTCACTGCATTTGTAGCATCATGCTTGATAGTCTGATCATATATATAAGCCCCATAATCAAATAACCTCTTTGTTCCAACAACATGAATCAATTTTCCCAATCCAACAGAGATAGTTGTCTTGTGATTGGTAGGGACCCAATTAGCTGCTCTTATTCTGTGCAGAATAGCATATTTGACACTTAACAAACTGGCAGACAATTTTCCTTTCAGAGGCCAGACTTTCACTTGTCCTGCTGTGATTTCCTTGCACACAGCATTGTCTGTTTCTTCTAACTCTCTATACTCCTTCTCATCCCTTCCTAGGTAAGTGTTAATGACCTCAGGAGAAAAATTAACACATTGACCTCTTACATAAACCTTCCTAAAATCCATATTTCTACTGTCATTAATAGCCACAGGAATGTTTACAATAAATTCCTTCACCTTATCAATATTCTTCTTTTCACTAGGGCTAGCTCCAACATCCCTATCAGGCGATGTTCTGACATTGGTTTCAACTTATTCTTCAACATGAACACCTTCTTCTTCAACTTCCACTTCCGCATCTTCAATGACTGAAATAGCCAATCTGTGAAGATTGGTATCCGCATTCTGCATGTCATCCTTTTCAGCTGACATTTGTCTAAGGGGAATAGAAATTCCTTTTACAGATAAACCCTTATCCAAAATTTTGGTGGCAATCTGATTAAGCCTACAATCAACATCAACCCTCTCTTCAACAGCTTGAGGGGTGGAAGACCCAGATGCATATTTTCTTTAAAAAGAATGCTAGTGACTAACCTCCTAGTTTCACTATCATAAACTTTAGGTGTAGGCCTTTTGGGTTGAAGTTTGGAAGGTCTTGACTTACCAGATTCAGGAACCATCATGGAGATGGGTGCTATATTCAAAGCTTCTTCAGCAGAACCCTCTTTTGTCAAAACCCTAGCTTTTTCAAGAGAAGAAATTTTTGAAGCAGACTTCTTTGAAGGGGATGATACTTGTTTTGACATTGTTCCAGTGAAGCAACTGAGGATCAGGGAATGGTTGCTACTTCTGTTGATGGAGAAGGAGATGAACAGTCTAGGGGTTTGGTGTTTGATGAAGCGTGTGATAGCTACAATAGGAACTGATAGCCTAAAGTATGGAGCCTGATTTTGTGGATCACTTAAAAGCCAATAAATGTATTTTCCCCACCAAAACACATTTCCTTTTAAATTTTTGAATTTTAATAAATTCACTCCATAAGCCACTAACTTCAATATGCTCAGTTTTCTGCTTAAGTCTTCACAGCTAATGTTACAGTCTGATGTCACAACATCAACCTTAACATCACTTGATGAGTTGGACTCTTGAGGTACCCATAGATAACAGTTATCTATGAATCTGACTCCCTTCATAACACCCTCATTCTTCCCATTAGTCACTAAAAACTCATCTTTAGTGTAGCTGACCTTGTATCCTTCATCACATAGCTGACTGATGCTAATCAAATTAGCAGTCAATCCTTTGACAAGAAGAACATTTTCCAAATTTGGTCCATCATGACACCTCAATTTTCCAACTCCTTTTACTTCCCCTTTCTCTCCATTACCAAAAGTAACATCATTTATGGAGCAAGTCTTGATATCCACCAAATGGTTTTTGAACCCTGTCATATGCTTTGAATAGCCACTGTCAAAGTACCAACCATCCATAACAGAATGTCTATCAGATGTGTGGGCCAATAGACATGTAACAACAGCTTTAGGAGCCCATTTTTTAACAACCTTAGACCTGTTTTGATTCTGTCTAGGTTGATGGACAGATTTGGGATAGCCATGCATTTTAAAGCAAGAATATTGCATATGGCCAAAACTTCCACAATAGAAACACCTAACTCTTTTAACCTCTTCTCTAAAGTGATTAAACTTCCTGCCACCTTGATGATGAAACTGCTGTGGCTGCCATCCAAAGTTCTGGGGTTGTCTTCTTCTATAGTTAGCCTGTCTTCTGTAGTGATGATTCTGTCTCTTAGGCTGTCTTCTACCATGATGATGTGGCTTTCTTCTACCATAATAATGAGGCACTGCGTTATTAGGTCCAAAGCCATACATATTCCCTTGATGTTGAGACATCTGATGGAACATGTTAAACCTAGAAGCCTGCATACTCCTATGGTATTGTGGAGGCATATACTGCCTAGCTCCAAAGCCTGTGCCTTCCCATGATGAGGACCATGAGCATACCCTTTCCCAAAATTTTGAGGAAGTTGATGAACAACCTGCTTAGGTTTAGGATTATGTCTTCTTCTGTTATGTTGAGACATTGGTTGAGACATGTCCTTTTTGGTTCCAGAAGTACTAGCTTCACCAGAGACCTTCTCCTCAACAACAAATCCTAAGCCAGACTTGTCTCCTGCAACCTTTTCAGCCTAAAGAATCTTATCAAGAGTATCAGACCCACTGTTCAACATTCTGACAGACTTGGTCATTTGATCAAGTTGAGATTTAACTAACAAGACTTCATTTTCAAGATCATCTTTAACAGTCTCAAGCTGGACTATTCTTTTGTTTTGTTTCTCACTTTCTTGACAAACCTCTGCACTCCTCAGACATAACTCTTGATAGGATGTTGCTAACTCCTCAAAAGTCAATTCCTCATCACTAGATTCTCCATCAGAAATACATGTTCCTGTCAATGCCATAACATGCTTGGCAGAATCTTCTTCACTTTCACTGTCAGTATCAGACCAGGAAACAGCCATGCCCTTTTTCTGTTTCTTAAGGAATGTAGGACATTCTTTCTTGACATGAGCATAGCCTTCACACTCAAAGCATTGAACTTCTTTGTCTTGAATATTCTTCTCTTCATCCTTCTCTTTTGACTTGTTGATGTCAGAGGAGATGTTCTTAACATTAGGTTTGTAGTTTCTATTCATCCTCTTAAACACCTTATTAAACTGTCTTCCCAACAGAACAATAGCCTGAGACAGCTCCTCCTGAGACTCAGCACCATCCCCTTTCTTCTCTTCTTGAGTATTAGATACCAAAGCTATACTCTTGGTCTTCTTTTCAGGTTCCTCTTCACTCAACCCTAACTCAAAAGTTTGAAGAGATCCAATTAGCTCATCAACCCTCATTTTCCTGATGTCTTGAGCTTCTTCAATTGCAATCACCTTCATCTTATATCTCTTGGGAAGGGATCTAAGAATTTTCCTCACCAGCTTTTTTTCAGTCATCTTCTCTCCAAGAGCACTAGATGCATTGGACAGCTCAAGAATATTCATGTGAAAATCATGCATAGTTTCATCTTCCTTCAACTTTAGACTTTCAAACTTTGATGTCAGAAGTTGAAGTCTTGACATCTTAACCTTTGAAGTTCCTTCATGAGTAGTCTTTAAAATGTCCCAAGCATCCTTTGCCACTTCACAAGTGTTTACCAACCTGAAGATGTTTTTATCAATCCCATTAAAGATGGCATTCAAGGCCTTAGAATTCCCAAGTGCTAGCTCATCCTCTTCCTTGGTCCACTCTTCTTCAGGTTTCAGCTTGGTGTTTCCTTCTTTATCAGTTATAACAGGGTGCTTCCACTCTTTTAACACAGCCTTCCAAGCCCTGTTGTCCAAGGACTTCAAAAAGGAAACCATCCTTGGTTTCCAATAATCATAATTAGAGCCATCCAGAATAGGGGGTCTATTCACAAATCCACCAAATTCCTTGTCCATCTTACCAGAAAGTATCAGCCCTAGATCTCACCCAGATGCAGAGCAGGATGCCTGCTCTGATACCAATTGAAATTATGGTATAAGATGTGTGATATTAAGTGTGATGTCACAACAACACAATCTTCTATAGACAATGCAATAACAAGCAGTAAAGGACACAATGAATTGTTCACCCAGTTCGGTCTAACTACCTACGTCTGGGGGCTACCAAGCCAGGGAGGAATTTCACTATTAGTAGTATTAATTTACAGACTCAACAATCCCAGTTGAGATCTACTAAACTGAATCACTACCCAATAAACCTTCTACCTAAGAACCCACTTAGATATGAGAAACCACTCACTCCCTAAATCACCTCAGTGATACAATTCAAACACACCTTGATTCTGCTTCACAGCTTTGATCAAGAATAGAAACTCTCTTGCTTAACAGCTCTAGAGATATCAATTACAACTCAAAAACAATAACACCAATTCAACATGAATGGTTTACAAAATACACACGAAGACACAAATGACACTCAGTCTTTAGCTCTCTTTCTTCGTTATCTTCCAATAAAGGTTGAGGCTACTTTTATACCCTTCTGACTTGGGCTTGGATCTCTTCCAAAAATATCTGATATTAAAACAAATTTGATCTTCAAATCTTTTTAAAATCTCTCAAAATCAGCCCTAATGTTGGTTACAGAATCTGCTCCATAATCTGCAAATATATCTGATTGGAAATCTCTTCTCCAAGATATTCGCATCCAATCACTCTAACAGAACTCCTCAAAACTCATTAACACGCGCAACCCTAAAACATCACAATCTGATGTTCTGATGTTCTGATATAGTGATGTCAAGACATCACTTATAACATCAGCATATAAAACTTCAACCCTGCAACAACTAATGTTAGGAACCAATGTTATGACATCAGACATATGACATCAACATTGTTCAACTTTGTTTTACCAAAATTCCAGCCAATATAAGAACTAACAAATACGAAGCATGTATATATGGTATTGAAGCGGCAATTGACATGATAATCAAGATTCTTGAGGTCTATGGAGATTCTGCTTTGGTTATTAGCCAAGTCAGAGGGAACTTTGTGACTCGGCATTCCAAGCTTGTTCCGTACCAACAACACATAGCAAAATTGATTCCTTACTTTGATGAGATCTCTTTTCATCATATCTCCAGAGAGGAAAATCAACTAGCTGATGCACTTGCCATATTAGCATCCATGTTCAAAGTCAAGTGGAAGAATGAGGCTCCTCATATCCGCATTGATCATTTGAATGAACCAGCACACTGTTTAGCAATCGAGGATGAGTCTGATGACAAGCCTTAGATCTACGACATCAAGAGATATCTGGAAAAACAGGAATATCCCGAGGGTAATACTATCACTGACAAGAAAGCTCTTAGGCGACTCTGCGCCAATTTCTTCTTAAGTGGTGGTGTATTGTACAAGAGGAATTATGATTCTGTGTTGGTCAGATGCGTGGATAGACACGAAGCAAACACGATCATAAGGTCCATACATGAGGGCTGCGAGGGTGTACATGCTAAAGGTCCTGCTATGTCCAAGAAGATCCTTCGGGCTGGGTAATATTGGACAACAATGGAGGTAGATTGTTACAACTTTGTGATAACACAAAAACATATCGTACTTTTACTTTGATTTATGTTAAAATCCTATTCCATTTCCGTCTAACCTCCGATTATTCCGAGAATATTTAAGTGTTTTCGCAGGTATTTCAGTTTCCAAGTTAAAAGTATGCAAAGTGTAGAAAAGAAGCAGAACAAGCAAGGAAAGAGCAGAAAATAGCAGAAATCATATTTTGCTGGTGTGACGACCGTCATGGATTTCAAATGCATCACGCCCGTCACAGCTCCCTCACGATCGTCATGGAATCAAAAACAGAATTAATACGTTAAGCACAGACGTGGTCAAGAAGCTTCAGAATTTCATTTATTGCATGTTTACATTTTCTCCGAAGATTTCTAGGTTCCAAACCAAGTAACTGTTAAAGTGGTGTCCCTACATTTTCTCCAACTACTGCCATGGCTAAGGCTATATATATGAGAAGGATTCCAAGAACAAGGGGTGGTCAATTTTCCTTTCCGAAGTGCCGTATTGCTGCAGAATTATTTCCAGAATTTCATTCTTGTTTTGTTTTGTTTCCTTTACCAATTTCCTTGTCCCCTATTACCGAACAAAGTAATAGTTTCTCACATTGAGGAACTATTGCACCTTAGTTTAAGTTTTTGTTTCCTGCCTTCAGCATTTTGTTCTTTCCATTTATTCAAGCAAAAGCCTACCACTCTGTGGAGGAATTGCTTAGACCGCATTTACCAGGTTTTTATCATTTGAATTTATAACAATTGTTCTTCTTTTATTATGTATGAGTTTAGGTTTAATTGTTTATTCGCATTCATGTTTATTTTAATTAGTATGTCGAGCTAAACCGATTTTATCGGTATGTAATTGAGTAACCGGAATGGATTAAATATTTCTAAGCTAAAATTATAAATCAACTTGTTTTCTGGCTTCGATTTCTTAATTTAAAACCAACTTTTATTACGAGAGTAAAAAGGTAACAAAGGATAAGGTCAAGACCACGAGAGTGTGAGAATTTACCCGGATAGCTGAAATCGAGCATTAGTTTTAAAAACAGCGAGAGCAATTTAAAGTTAATTAGGACTTATTAGTTTTCAAAAATTATTTTTAAACTCATATGGGCTAGCGAGAGCAGACATATTGACTTAAAGGTTTAGTCCGAAGCAATACCCACGAGAGTGTGAGGTGAGGGCTTTTAAACTGGTATTTTCTACAGAGTTATATTGTGATAAATTTTTATACGCTTAGGTTTAATGAAATCCATGATGGTATACTGAATTATATACCGATATCCTAATCATAACTAGTTTATTCCTAAATTTTAATTTCCCTTTAATTTCCCTTTTTGAACCTAAAACCATATCAGATTAGCCTTACATTTACATAGTAACATTAGATAACGATACGTTCGATTTTTAGTCTCTGTGGGATCGATAATCTTTTAAAACTACGCGATACGACTATATACTTGCAGTTAGATTTATTTAGGCACACTAAATAGCGATCAAGTTTTTGGCGCCATTGCCGGGGACTAATTAAGTCCATATCGTAACTCCTTTGTTGCGCCGTATAGACTAAGGAAAAAAAACCAATTTTCCTTTTTTCTCGATTGTATGCCAAGTACTCGCTCACAAAGCGAAGACTTACAACCACCAATCGCCGAATTAGAGCGTTTCTTACATTTAAGACGCAGAATACTTGAGTATCAACGCAAGTATAATATTCCCGATCTCCTTGCTCATACTCCTGAATCAGTCAAAGAACGAAACATGGCCGAAGGACCACAGAACCGTCCTCTTAAGTATTATGCTACCTCATCTGAGCAAGAACCACATAACAGCATTGCTGGCCCTGCTATCAAGCGAAACGATTTCAAGTTGAAACCCTCATTGCTGTCAGCCGTACAACAACATCAATTTTCTGGAAATCCTACAGAAGATCCTAACGAACATTTGACCAAGTTTTTGCAATACGCAGACACAGTGAAGGCAAATGGTGTAACTGCAGACGCGATAAGATTACGTCTTTTTCCTTTCTCATTAAGAGACAGAGCTTGGGCTTGGTTGCAATCCTTGCCATCAAACTCCGTTACTACGTGGGATATGTTGAAAAAGGTATTCTTAGCACGATATTTCCCCCCAAGCAAAACAACTATGCTGAGAGCCCAAATTAATAGTTTTCGACAGAAGGACAGCGAATCTCTTTACGAAGCATGGGAAAGATACAAAGACATGATGAGGATGTGTCTGCATCACGGTCTTGAAGATTGGCTAGTCATCCACACATTTTACAATGGTCTCTTGTACAATACAAGATTGACAATAGATGTCGCCGCTGGTGGTACACTTATGGATAAACCATATGAAGAAGCCTATCAACTGATCGAAAGCATGGCTCAAAACCACTACCAATGGGGAGGAGAAAGAACTGCAGTGGAAAAATCCCAAACAAAAGGTGGAATGTACGAGGTTAGTAGCATTGATCGTGTCAATGCTAACGTAGATGCCCTTGCCCAAAAGATTGATAACTTGACCATAACGCCTGCAGCCACCGTGGCTGCCGTAGGTCAAAATTACGAATTATATGGAACACCTGGACATGCCGCCACTGAATGTCAAATTTTGGCAGGAGTCTCCAGTGACCAAGTGAATTATGCTCAAGGGAACCCTTATGCAAATACCTACAATCCAGGCAGGAAGAATCATCCAAACTTCTCCTACAAAAACAACAATGCATTGTATGCACCTGGTCAAGCACCTGCTACACCACCAGGCTACCAAAAGGCTGTCGTAACTTCCCCTAATGTTCCTAGGAAGTCCAACCTTGAACTAATGATGGAAAACTTTATAGCTACCCAGGCTCAAACAAACCAAGACTTCCTGAATCAAAACATACACACTAGTGAGCAGATTAAGCAATTAGCAAACAAAGTAGACGCTTTAGCCACCCACAACAAAATTCTTGAAACCCAAATTTCACAAGTGGCACAACAACAAGCACCTACTGCTGCTCCTGCTGGAACATTTCCTGGACAACCACAACCTAATCCAAAAGGACATGCAAATGCCGTCATATTGAGAAGTGATAAAGAACTAGACGGACCCATTGATCCGAGACTTCAGAATCCAACCATGTACCAAAGGCCTGATAGCACAACAACTGAGAAGGAAAATGAAGATAATGACCAAGAGGCCATAAACAAAGAAAAACCTTATGTGCCTCCACCACCCTATAAACCACCTATTCCGTATCCTCAAAGATTTGCAAATTCTAAAACTGCAGGGCAATTTAAGAAATTTGTTGAACTTCTGAAACAATTAAACATCACGATACCTTTTACAGAAGCTATCACTCAGATGCCCTCATATGCTAAGTTCCTTAAAGAAATCTTATCCAATAAGAAAAAGATTGAGGATAACGAAACAGTTACACTTACTGCTGAGTGTAGGGCGATAATTCAAAACAATATGCCTCCTAAGCTGAAAGACCCAGGTAGTTTCTCCATACCTTGTGTAATTGGAAAGTTCGTCATAGACAAAGCTCTATGCGACTTAGGAGCCAGTATTAGTGTAATGCCCTTATCCATATGCAAGAAGCTTGATATGGGAGACTTAAGACCAACTAAGATGTCTGTTCAATTAGCTGACCACTCTATTAAATACCCAGTTGGTATACTAGAAAATGTTCCAGTTCGCATAGGACAATTCTATATCCCCACCGATTTCATAATCATGGATATTAAAGAAGATTCCACTACTCCTATCATACTAGGAAGACCATTCTTAGCTACCGCTGGAGCGATTATAGACGTGAAGAGGGGTAGGCTAACTTTTGAAGTTGGTGAAGAGAAGGTTGAGTTTATTTTGACACAATTCTTACAAGCTCCAGCTATAGACGACACATGCTATCTACTAGATGTCATAGGTGAGTGCGTAAGAGAAATAGAGATGGAACCAACCACATACTCAGATATTTTAAAAATTCCAATACTTCCGATTTTTGAAGATGACAATTGGCGTAAACCTTATCAAGATGATAGCCTAAGCGAATGTTTAGCACTTACACCACATCATCTGCCTTGCCCAAAGAAACCAGCTCTAGAACTGAAAACACTACCCAATAATTTAAGGTATGAATTCTTGGACACAGAACTCGAATGACCTGTGATAGTCAATGCAGACTTAGGACAGACCGAAACTAAGAAACTTTTAGATGTCTTAAGAAAATACCCAACTGCGTTAGGCTATAACATCGCTGACCTTAAAGGAATAAGTCCTTCTATTTGTATGCATCGCATTATGCTAGAGGAAGACTATAAATCCTCTAGAGAACATCAGAGAAGGATTAACCCAATCTTAAGCACTGTAGTCAAGGATGAAGTGAAAAAGATTTTAGAAGCAGGAATTATATACCTGATATCAGACAGTAAATGGGTTAGCCCAGTACATGTCGTACCAAAGAAGGGAGGTGTTACAGTCGTTAAGAACTCCAGAGGCGAATCTATAACACAAAGAGTTGTAATTGGAAGTAGAATGTGCATCGATTATAGAAAGTTGAACAAATCCACTCGTAAAGATCATTTCCCGTTGCCTTTCATCGACCAGATGTTGGAACGATTGGCCAAACACTCTTACTTCTGCTATTTAGACGGTTATTCAGGATTCTTTCAAATCCCGATACATCCTGATGACCAAGAAAAGACAACCTTCACATGTCCCTATGGAACATTTGCTTATCGACGAATGTCGTTTGGACTATGTAACGCTCCTGCAATGTTCCAAAGATGCATGATGTCAATCTTTGCTGATTTTATAGATGACATTATGGAAGTGTTTATGGATGACTTTTTTGTTTGTGGGCAGAGTTTTGAAGGATGTCTATCGAACCCAGAAATGGTACTTGAAAGATGCGTAAAAGTCAATCTCGTATTAAACTGGGAGAAATGCCATTTCATGGTAAATCAAGGAATCGTACTTGGACACGTAGTATCTGATAGAGGGATTGAAGTTGATAAAGCCAAGATGGAGATTATAGAAAATCTTCAACCTCCGAAAACCGTACGCGAAATACGAAGTTTCTTAGGACACGCCGGTTTCTATCGACGATTCATAAAAGATTTCTCGAAAATTACCAAACCTCATACTGGTCTATTAATGAAAGACGCTGAATTTATCTTTGATGAGAAATGTCAAAAAGCGTTTGAACACTTAAAAACGACTCTCATCACCGCACCTATCATGCAACCACCAGATTGGAGACTACCATTTGAAATCATGTGTGATGCGAGTGATTATGCCGTAGGTGCAGTTCTAGGACAAAGGAGGGATAGAAAACTCCATGCTATTTACTATGCAAGTAGAACCTTAGACCCTACTCGAATGAACTACACCACCACAGAAAAAGAACTTCTAGCTATGATTTTTGCCCTTGACAAATTCCGTTCTTACCTAGTGGGAGCGAAGATTACTATTTATACAGACCACGCGGCTATTAGGTATTTATTAAACAAAAAGGATGCAAAACCTAGACTGCTAAGGTGGATCCTGCTTTTACAAGAATTTGATTTAGAGATCAAAGATAAGAAAGGAACTGAAAATGTAGTAGCAAACCACTTATCCCGATTAGATGGCATCAAACCAGAGCCAGTGCCTATTAATGACGATTTCCCTTATGAACGACTCATAGCCCAACTTGAAGGTGATATGTCTAAACTACATTTAAATGAACCAAAAATAGAAGAAGCTGTGGAAGCAATTAACTCACACACAATACTGCCATGGTATGCTGACATAGTCAACTACTTAGCAGCTAGAGTACTTCCACCAGACTTATCTTATCAACAAAAGAAAAAATTCTTTCACGATCTAAAACATTATTATTGGGATGAACCTCTGCTCTTTAAGAGAGGAGCCGACGGTATTTTCCGTCGTTGCGTCCCTGAAACTGAAATAGAAGACATCATCTCTCAATGTCACTCTGCTCCTTATGGAGGACATGCAAGTACTTCAAAGACATGCGCTAAGATTCTGCAATCTGGCCTATTCTGGCCTAACCTTTGGAAGGATGTCTACATTGCAATACTAAACTGCGACCGGTGCCAACGCACTGGTAACATATCAAGACGCGATGAGATGCCCCAAAAAGGAATATTGGAAGTAGAAGTCTTTGATGTATGGGGGATTGATTTCATGGGACCTTTCCTATCATCCTTTGGAAATAAATATATACTCGTAGTTGTCGACTATGTTTCAAAATGGATCGAGGCTATAGCTTCTCCTACAAATGATGCACGAGTAGTCATAAAGCTTTTCAAAAACATAATCTTTCCCAGATTTGGTGTGCCGAGACTTGTCATAAGTGATGGTGGCTCCCATTTCATATAAAAAATATTTGACAAACTTCTATCAAAGTATGGAGTGAGACACCGCGTAGCAACACCATATCATTCACAAACTAGTAGACAGGTTGAGGTCTCGAATAGAGAGATAAAACAAATCTTAGAAAAGACCATAGCCACCTCTAGGAAAGATTGGTCATCTAAACCTAATGAAGCTTTATGGGCATACAGGACGGCCTACAAAACACCAATCGGAACTACACCTTTTAAACTAGTTTATGGTAAATCATGCCACTTACCAATAGAATTAGAACACAAAACCTATTGGGCTATTAAAACACGAACTTAAGATACGGTTCTGCAGGTGAAAAGCGAATCCTGGATCTACACGAACTAGAAGAGTTAAGACTAGACGCTTATGAGAACGCAAAAATATATAAAGAACGAACTAAGAAATGGCATGATAAGCGTTTATCTAGAAAAGAATTTAGTGTGGGAGACATTGTACTCCTATTTAATTCAAGACTAAAACTCTTTCCTAGGAAACTAAGATCCAGATGGTCCGGTCCTTTTGAAATTACCAAGGTATTACAGAGTGGAGCGATAGAAATTAAGGGTAGGAATAGCGAACCATTCATAGTAAATGGGCAACGTTTAAAGCACGATCATAGCATTGAAAATAGGGACTATTTGAATAGCCTTAGACTTTTAGAGTTGCCCGCTGATCCGCCTAACTAAAATATCTAATTGATTTCGTCAGGCTTACGACGTTAAAAACAACGCTTAATGGGAGGCAACCCATGATGATTATTTTTCTTTCTTTATAATTGTTATTTCTTTACATTTTCTATATTCTATTTTGTTTTCAAATTTCTAGTTTTCATTTATATTTTCTTAAACTTTTTTGGAAATTGTTGTGCTAATCATATAATTGCAAAATACAGGATTACAAAGTCTTTCTACATTTTCTGTTCTCCTCCTCTGATTTCATTCTTGCTTAATCACTAAAAAAAGGAGAACAAAGATAATATGTTGGTAGAATTCAGAGATGCAGCTCAGTGGCATCGCTATGAGGCTCTGTCTCTTCGACCCTTCGCCCTAACAAAATTTGCCCACAGACCCACCATGACCTCTTTAGGCCTAGGTGAGAGCATTGATTTTCTGTTTAACCAACTAGGTTGGGAGGGTTTTGCTAATAAGAAACACAAGACTTATCGTAGACTGACTATAGAATTCCTAAGTTCATTGAGTTACAATCCTTACTGTGGAAAAGGCATTAATAGGGGCCGAATTACTTTTAGGTTGTTTGGATACCATTGCCAGTTTACCATTAAGGAACTGTCGGATCTTTTAGGTTTCCCTGAAGGACCCACCGTTTTCTCCGTGGTACAAGAGGATTTGATGTTAGTAGGTGAGCTGAATGCCTTCTGGGGTAGAATTTCAGGGAAACCTGATTTTGACATGAACCCTATGCTGTCAACCGAAATTCATAACTCAGCCATCCGATACTTTCATATGATCCTAGCCTACACCCTGTTTGGAAAGCCTGAGAATGACAATACTATTTCAAGGGATGAGCTATTTATTATCTTTTGTGCATTTCAGTCTCGAGAGGTTAACGGACTGACTTTCATGTTTAATAACTTATGTAAAATCATTAGAAATGAAAACAGCCCAATTCTGATAGGTGGTCTAGTTACCAAAATAGCCGATACTATGGGATTTAGGACCCGACTTTCTAAAATCAACCCTTTTGGAGACTTTAGGCCTATGAATATCACCTTCTATTTCAATAGGGCCATGATTAGGAACCAAGGTCCACACCATTTCCAGCTCTTGATCAGTAATGTAGTTGTGCCACATTTTACTCTACCAGATCATGAACGCACAAGTGTGCACAACGAACACAACTGGCTATATGACCTAGATGAACCACAGCCTGAACCTGAAGTAACCTTTCCTGAGCTTGAAATTGATCCTAAGACACCCCCTCATTACCATGATTTTGACTTTATGGAATTCCAAGATGACACTACCGTTCCTAAGGGTGATGCCACAAATTATGCTGCAAATCTGACTACCATCCTTAAAACTTTGGATGACTATCATAAAGACATCACCTCAGTAAAGGGTGAACTGAACACCATGCGACAAGATATTGTCGGCCTCATGGATCTGACAGTTGAGCAATTTGATCATTTAAACCAAGCCATTGCATCTTTGAAGAAACGCTTTGGCTAGATTTTTGAAGCACTGCTTTTTCATGTTTTACTGCTTTTACTTTGGAAACAATTTACTTTATTTTCAGTTTTTCCTTTTCTTTTTTATGTTGGGAACAAATTAATTTACATTCAGTTTTTATTTATGATTGAATACACTGCTAGTCTTTGCTAGCATATTTTCTGGTTTTAATGAATAATTCAATTTATTGCTTAATAATGATTGTGATGGTATTAAATTTGCTCCTGTCATATTCTATTTTGTTTCGTCATTTTATTTATGTTTATGTATGCATTATAGTGTTACCATATGTGCTAAAAATTTCCTGTTACGAAAAAGAAAAGAACTGAATGTTTACTGTCAAAACTGCGGTCAATCCCCAGAATTTGTAGCTGTCATGATCGTGACAGTCCCATGACGACCGTCATGCGGGTTTGGGACACATTCTGTGTTAAAACAGAAACATTCCCCTCTTCTTCTTCTTCTTTCTTCCAATTCAAACACCATCGTTCCACTACCTCCAAAATTCCAAAACCGTCATACCACTACACATTTGACCAAATTTTATAATTTCCATTTCCATTCGTCTTCCCACTCATTATTTAACCACACTCGTACACCATCTTTCTCACAAACCCTCTTTCTCCAAAAAACCTATTTTCTTCCATACCTTGTTTCTTTGTGAACCCACCATGGCAAGACAAACTCCAGACCTCACCACCGTAAATTTCAGAGAAGGAGCAGCCGGTGAACGTCAAAGGGCTAATTACATTAACTTCTACCAACGTTCCATGCAACCAACTCGTTATGTAGACATTACATGTCTCAAAGAATTAGGGATGCTGGATGGAGTTAAATGGATGCTACAAAATGTTGGTCTATGGCAGCTCTGTACTCAGAGCCGGCCTACTTACGAAGCCTTAACGCTCGAGTTTCTGAGTTCGTTCACATACGTAACACCTTCTGGAGAAACGAACCAACTCACCGGTGTAGCCACGTTCCGCATGTTTGGTACTGAGTATAAAATCGGCCAAAATCATCTTGCCGAGATGCTTGGTTTCCACCATGGCGAGAATGTTCATTGCCAGGTGCCACAGGAAACATTTTTCCAAGCAGCATTTGATTTATGGACTAGATTGACCGGAACAACGGTCGATAGCTGGGAAAGCCTCAAAGCAATATATATCCACAACCCAGCCATCAGATATGTTCACCGCACATTAGGAAGCACTATTTTTGCAAGGGACAGCAACCACAAGGTGAACTCAAAGGAACGCACTTCCTCCATTGTATGTTTCACCCCGAGCCTATCAACGCCGCACCCTTTCTGTTAGCACACATCCAAGCTAACTGTGCTAGAGGTTCCAAACCCTTCTATTTTGGAGGGATTGTCACTTCTATTGCTCTAAGTTTGGACTTGGGGGACGCACTTAATAGATTACCTTACATGCCTCCGGTGTTGCTCAACATCGACTACTGCCGCAACTCACACCTCATCAAACTGAGAAGAGATGGTAAATACCATCCAATGGTCCGCACAAGAACAGTTCGAAGTATCATTATGCCTTACAGCAACCGCATTGACCCTCAGAATATGGCCAATTGGCTCTTTGATTTGAATGCTCCCGAGCAAAATGCGGCTGCACATGATGATCAAAATCAGGCCCCTGTTGATGAGATGGAGCAAGAAATGGATAACGCCCCAGAAAACTAACCACCGCCTGCCAATGATGCTCCTTCGACCTCCAGACGTCGTCGCCGCCCCGACCAAGACCCCTTTACAAATGAAGAAATCTTGAGGGCTATATGGCAACAAAACCAGCTGGCTGCCCAGAGAGAAGCACAACAACAGGAGCAACACAATGAAATGATGACTCTCATGTGTCAAATCCAGCAAGAGCAAGTCAGCCAAGGTCAGAGACTTGACGGCGTCATCGATGAGATGGGTGCCTTGACATTGCGAGTGCAGGACTTACACGATTACATCCATCACGTCGGCATTCCAGATCATGTGGCACAGCATGGATGAGGGTGCCCTAGAGGCAGAGGACGTGTGGCTCCTTGATTATTTTGTTTGTTTTCTTTCTAGATTTTCTTGTTGTTCCCCTTTATATCGAAACATTGAGGACAATGTTCGATATAGTGTGGGAGAGTTAGTCTATTTTTGTTTTATTCCCCTTTTTGTATTTTCCCTTTTCCCTTATCAAAGTCAATATATGAGAATTTTCGTTCAGTATCTGATTTCCCCATTTTATTCTGCCATAACAAAAATTTTTTACGATTAATGCACATCGTGACATACCAAGCTTTAAATTATGTTAGGAAGTTGGGAAAGTGCTAACAAGATTGATACCGTCTTGACACCTTAGACCTCTTGCGTATGCGATATCAGTTTCAATACTTATTATACCGATACCTTGAGTTCAGTCCTAAAGTAACCCCTAATAGTTTATATTAGCAGTCAGCACCGTCTAAATCACAAAACCACGTGGGGAGCCGATGAATATAAGTGTTTGATGCCCAATCATGAAAAGAAGATTCTTTCTTATTTGTCTGCCGAGAAATATAGAATATGCAACAATTCTTACAGTTGTGAAAACTTACAAGAAAAGAAAGTAATCCGTTGTCGATTAGTTCAGAGGTACCTGATTCTGGAGTCGGTAGGGCGAACTATGGTTCGATCTCCTGCAATCTACGAATGGGATGCATAAAGGGTTACCACACTTGTGTATCAGGCCCTGTGAAAAAAATGGATCAAAGTCACTAACCGGCTACTCCACTACGTGCGTGAATAAGGCAAAGGGCTTAATGTGATTGCGTTAGAATGAAATCGGGTGAAACAGACACGAAAGCTTCAGGTTGAACTATAATAGAATGATTAGAACTGGATTGTACAAAAGAGAGGTCTATGACAAAGCTTGTTGCTTTGTGTCATTAATGTATTTTTAGTGTTTTATGCAAGTACCTGACTTACTGACGTAAATTCCTCCAACATTTTCAAATCCATTGGTGTACCATGTATGTGCATTTGATGAAGTTTGTCCGATTTTAACTTATTGATTGCTTGAGGACAAGCAAAGATTCAAGTGTGGGAGAGTTTGATAACACGAAAACATATCGTATTTTTACTTTGATTTATGTTAAAATCCTATTCCATTTCCGTCTAACCTCCGATTATTCCGAGAATATTTAAGTGTTTTCGCAGGTATTTCAGTTTCCAAGTTAAAAGTATGCAAAGTGTAGAAAAGAAGCAGAACAAGCAAGGAAAGAACAGAAAATAGCAGAAATCATATTTTGCTGGTGTGACGACCGTCACAGCTCCCATGACGACCGTCATGGATTTCAAATGCATCACGCCCGTCACAGCTCTCTCACGATCGTCATGGAATCAAAAACAGAATTAATACGTTAAGCATAGACGTGGTCACGAAGCTTCAGAATTTCAGTTATTGTACGTTTACATTTTCTCTGAAGATTTCTAGGTTCCAAACCATGTAACTGTTAAAGTGGCATCCCTACATTTTCTCCAACTACTGCCATGGCTGAGGCTATATATATGAGAAGGATTCCAAGAATAAGGGGTGGTCAATTTTCCTTTCTGAAGTGCCGTATTGCTGCAGAATTATTTCCAGAATTTCATTCTTGTTTTGTTTTGTTTCCTTTACCAATTTCCATGTCCCCTATTACCGAACAAAGTAATAGTTTCTCACATTGAGGAACTATTGCACCTTAGTTTAAGTTTTTGTTTCCTGCCTTCAGCGTTTTGTTCTTTCCATTTATTCAAGCAAAAGCCTACCGATCTGTGGAGGAATCGCTTAGACCGCATTTACCAGATTTTTATCATTTCAATTTATATCAATTGTTCTTCTTTTATTATGTCTGAGTTTAGGTTTAATTGTTTATTCGCATTCATGTTTATTTTAATTAGTATGTCGAGCTAAACCGATTTTATCGGTATGTAATTGAGTAACCGAAATGGATTAAATATTTCTAAGCTAAAATTATAAATCAACTTGCTTTCTGGCTTCGATTTCTTAATTTAAAACCAACTTTTATTACGAGAGTAAAAAGGTAACAAAGGATAAGGTCAAGACCACGAGAGTGTGAGATTTTACCCGGATAGCTGAAATCGAGCATTAGTTTTAAAAACAGCGAGAGCGCTTTATAGTTAATTAGGACTTATTAGTTTTCAAAAATTATTTTTAAACTCATATGGGCTAGCGAGAGCAGACATATTGACTTAAAGGTATAGTCCGAAGCAATAACCACGAGAGTGTGAGGTGAGGGGTTTTAAACTGGTATTTTCTACAGAGTTATATTGTGATAAATATTTATACGCTTAGGTTTAATGAAATCCATGATGGTATACTAAATTATATACCGATATCCTAATCATAACTAGTTTATTCCTAAATTTTAATTTCCCTTTAATTTCCCTTTTTGAACCTAAAACCATATCAGATTAGCCTTAGATTTACATAGTAACATTAGATAACGATACGTTCGATTTTTAGTCTATGTGGGATCGATAATCTTTTAAAACTATGTGATACGACTGTATATTTGCAGTTAGATTTATTTAGGCACACTAAATAGCGATCACTTTGCCAAAAGTTGTCACAAGTGCCAAATCTACGGAGACAAGATCCATGTGCCTCCAACTCCATTGAATATTTTGACTTCACCTTGGCCATTCTCTATGTGGGATATAGATATGATTGGAATGATCGAACCAAAGGCTTTTAACGATCATCGATTCATTCTAGTTACTATCGACTACTTCACCAAGTGGGTTGAAGCTGCTTCTTATGCAAATGTTACACGCCAAGTGGTTGCCAGATTCATCAAGAAAGAGATAATATGTCGCTATGGTATTCCTAGCAACATTATCACTAACAATGTAAGTAACTTAAACAACAAGATGATGAAGGAGTTGTGTCAAGAATTCAAGATCGAGCACCACAATTCTTCACCATATCGGCCCAAGATGAATGGTGTCGTTGAAGCAGCAAACAAAAACATCAAGAGGATTGTCCAGAAAATGGTCAAGACTTATAAGGATTGGCATGAAATGCTTCCTTTTATGCTACATGGTTACAGATCTTCAGTTTGCACTTCTACTGGGGCAACTCCGTATTCGCTTGTGTATGGTATGGAGGCTGTTTTACCCATTAAAGTTTACATCCCTTCGCTCAGAGTCATCATGGAGGCAGACCTAGATGAAGCCGAATGGGTTCAATCCCGATACAACCAGCTGAATCTCATCGAAGAGAAGTGGCTTACACCCGTTTGTCATGGTCAATTGTATCAGAGACGCCTTAAGAGAGCTTTTGACAGAAAAGTTCTCCGTAGAGTGTTCCATGAAGGCGAACTCGTGCTCAAGAGATATTCACCTGTTCACTCGGATCCGTGCGGCAAGTGGACTCCCAATTACGAAGGACCTTTTGTTGTCAAGAAGGCCTTCTAAGGCAGAGCTCTGATCCTTACCACCATGGATGGGGAGGAGTTGCCATCGTCCATGAACTCCGATACAGTCAAAAAATCTTATGCCTGAAAAGAAAATGGATAAAGAGCTCGCTAGATTGACACCCGCAAGGACAATCTAGGCAAAAATGGGCATCCCGATGGACCAAAAAAAGAAATGTCCATGCAAAAGTTAGGGACAATGAAAAAAAACAATAACGGTCGGCTAAGTTGAAAACCCGAAAGGGCAACTTAGGCAAAAATGGGTATCCCGATGGACCAAAAAAAATGGAAATATGTCCAGGAAAAATTTAAGGATAAAGGCATTTGACTGTGAACAATTGAGCCTCTCTTCATCATAGCTGGACCTCATATGGTAACCGAGCAGTCAAATCATCATCAACTGGTGCAAGGCATTGGAACCTAGACTTACAATGGATGGTAGCCAATGTTGTAATCAATGCAAATCATGATTTCCCTTTTCCATTTACATTTGTTTCTCAATTTTATTGCAAATTTTCTCATCAAGGATTTTTGCATCCTTGTACACATCTTATGTACATATTTTCACATTCAATAAAAATGCATCATTTGATTTCTTAATTGTTTTCTTTTTAGTATTTTTTTTGCAAAATAAATAATTATTTGTGATCACATAATACTATAAAACGTTGAGACCAATAAAAAGCTAAAACAACTGAGAAAACATTATGCATTGCATATTTTACTGGTAAATCATGCAGGATAATCGGTAATATCCATTAGCAAGCCTAATGCCTGACTTACTCCATGTTGGTTCTCGGAAGAAGTTGTTATTTCCTCAGCAGAGCCATCATTTCCCCAGCAAGCACCGTTATGGTTCTCCAGAAAGGTTGAGTATAGCCCATTTCCCCAACAGATCCATAAGGTTCCCAGTACAGTTGCCATAACGCACCCTGAGAAGAAACTTGATTGTTTTTTCCCCAGCATGGGTCATGCATCATCCCTCAGTATATCAAAACTGTCACGCACCAGCAGCCGTAAGATTTGGTTATGCGTCTTCCTCAAGTAGAGAAGATCCTCTGAGCTTTGTGAATTCCCTACAACAGAGTCAGTGGTAGCTTAGAAATCGGAGTTTTCTGGGTTCATTCCCCAGGCAGAGTTAGTCATGGTGAGAAGATCGATGTGATTCTCTTATCCCCTGCAGTGTCAATGGTGATGGTCTGGAGATTTGAGACTTCTCAAGTTTCTTCCCCAACGGAGTCTTCACCATTTTTTGGGTTTTCCATAGCAGAGTTGTCACCCTTTGGGGGGCCTTTCCCCAGCAGATTCTGTCTTCATCTGTGGGTTCTCTCCCCAACCGAGGGTGTCGAGTTTCGTTTTCCTACAGTCTTCGCCTAAACCACCGTGCAATACCTTGACCCGCACCTTTTCATTGCATGATATCAAGCATCATGTAGAACGTATACATGGCATATGCATCGAGCATACTCCCTTTCTTTTGGCCTGATTCATCTCCCCAGCAGATATTCAGCCAAACTTCAAACACTCTCTACACTTGCAATTCTCTTTTGGTTGTCGTCGGCCAAATTTTCAGGATACTATTTTATTTAATCCCCTTCTACCTCGAATCATTGAAAAGCTAGTGCAATTCGTACATTCAGGTCCAAGAGGATTAAATAGGGGCAGCTCTCGTAACCCGAAATTTGACCTACTCTTTTTTGCTTTTTTGCATAAGCATGTGCATTCGCATCGCCCGCATACGCATGGGCACTTTTCCCTATGTGTTTCTTGTTGCAGGATTTTCAGGTTTTAAGCCGATTAATCGAATCTTCACAAGGTCATCATCAAAACAAGCACAAAACAAGGGTTTCCATGCCTATTCATCAAAACAAGAGGTGGAAAATCGAAACCAGGGCTTCAGTGCTTGTTCATAAGCCATCTGGACAATTTTGGCCTAGAGTTTCTGCTGCATTTTGGGACAGCACTTGTGCATACTCTTTGGTCTTTGATTCTACATTGTTCTAGCAGTGTGTGGAACATTTTAGACAGTTCAAGAGCATTCAAGACACTCCCTTTACATTTATTCCAATGCCTCACTTTAAATTAAGTGCACCATGTTCCTTGATTTCCAAGCATGTCAACCTTTGATTTGAAGCTTACATTAGGATTGTTACCGAGTTAACTTCCTAACTAACTGAGTTAACCGCTTGACTCAGTGAGTTAAGTGTAACTAACTCCTAGCCTAACTCCAAAGCTAATTCCAAAGCATGTTCCAAACCTATCACACTCCAAACCAAAACTATATAAAAACAAGCCTTCATTCACTTTTTCAAGGGACAAATTCACAATCCAAAATCTCTCAATCATTTCACACATTTCACTCTCAATTCTCTCACATTCTCTCTGAATTTTTCTGCAACTTCTTCTTCTTCATCTCAATTCTCTTCCCAAACCTCACCATAGCTCTTCACCATTGAAGATTAATCACTTCTACATTGGAAGTGATTATTTCTTGGGCTTAACCTTCATCCTTTTGCGATTATACTTGGATTTATGGAGTTTTACTAGTTTTTGGATTCATCTCAAGTGGTTATTTCAAGATTCAACGGTTTAAATTCGGATTTCGGAGTTTGGTCGCAATTTGCTCGGTTTCGATATGATTCGGCTCTAATTGAAGATTCCTTTGGTTTTCATTGATTATTTTCATCAAGATCACTTTGCAACAATCACCAAGCCAAATATTCGGCTTGTAGGTTGGTAGATCTCACTCATTATACTGTTTCGCACATTTTCGTATCATTCGCGATGTAGTTTCGATGCTTTTTTGTTTGAATTGATTTTGCATTGCTTGATCCATGATCTTAATGTGTTAATTGATTCCATCACTGCTTATTTGTTGTTTTCAAGCTTGATTTTCGTGCACTAATTCATACCCTGGCATGTGGTGATTTAAACAAGTGATTTAGATGCTTTAAGTGATTTTTCAAAAGCTGTTTTTGCCAAGGTTACAGTGGTAACCGGTTACGCAATATAGAGTAACCGGTTACTCTTCACAAAATTTGCTTCAGCGCTGCCTATTTCAACTGAGTAACCAGTTACTCAATATAGAGTAACCGGTTACCCTGCACAATTTTCCCCAGATTTGTTGTTTTTCCAACAAGTAACCGGTTACTCATTCTGAGGTAACCGGTTACCACTGTAACAGAGTTCCATTTTTGGTGTTTTTTCAAGTTTGTTTGCCATGATCTCTCCCTCTAACTTCCATGGATTGATATGCTTCATTTTTAGGGATGTTTTAAGTAACATTTAACCACTGTTTGAAGCATATTCATGAACTTTCGATGCACGTTTTCGATTATTCAATTTGTTCATATTCTTAACATTGCATACACATGACCATTCTTACATGATGACGTGATTTGTGCTACATTCTCAATGTCATTTGGTACTGCTTTGCACTCCCTTGCATTAAGTTTGTTCTTCATGAACAAGCTTAATCTTATATAATCAATAATGCACCCCTTTGCTTTAATAATTTTCATTCATTTGGAAAATTATTAGCATATTCCTCCCTTTTGATTAATTAATCGAAACTTTGTCTCGATTATTAATCATCCCTTTTGGCGCTTCTCTTTAGGCTTATTTTAAAGCTTTCTCTCTTGATCCCCTGTTGAGTCAGAGATTTGCGCGCCGCACGACACTAGAGCACTGTACAACTTGGAGATGTTGCGCTGTCTGTTTCAACTTCCGCACTACACCCGGTGTGTTAGAGAAGGAATGAGAATGGAGAATTCCTAGTCTCATTCTGACTACTACAAGTAGGGGACGAATGACCCTGTGCCTGGCTTAGTCACCTCTATCCTCAGGCGGTAGTGTATCTCCTTCCTCCTGTTAAGTCGATCCTTGATCACTCCTATCTCTTGCAATCTCTTTTGATCAATCTTTACATTCTCGGTTAAGATCATTGTTCTTTGGGTTAGCAAACTCTCTTTGTTTCAATACCCTACTTTCTTTTCTTGTGGTCAGTCATTGCTTTTGATTCCCCAAGAAGAGATTCTCTTTCAGTTAAACACAGTCTTTCTGTTAAAACCATATCCCTATGAGTTCGCAACATTCTCTTGGTTCTTCTCCTTTGTTTGGTTAATCACTGCCTGTCAATTAAAACACCAATTTGCACGTCTTCTCAGTTAACCACAGTCTATCTGTTAACACACTAAGGTACTCTTGGGTTAATCACCTTCTCTTGGTTAATCACCCATTCTTTCAGTTAACCACAACCAGTCTGTTAAAACACTGAACCCCTTTTGAGTTAATCACCTTATCTTGGTTAATCACTCGTTTCTTTTCGGTTAATCACAGTTTCTCTATAAACACTGATTCCTCAGTGGTAAGTAACCTCTTTTGGTTCAATACCTTTTGTTTGTTGATCAAGTAATGTTTGTTCAGTCAGTATCAACATCCCCTTTGGGTCACAACCTTCGCTTGGTTCTACACCCGTTCTTTTGGTTAATCACAGTTTATCTGTTAAAACCTTTCTCCCCACAAAGTTGCAATCTTCTCTTTCCTCGTTTAACCACTATTTATCAGTTAATATATCGAAGCCCTTTTAGAGTCAAACACCTTATCTTGGTTCAATACTCTCTCCTCTTTGGTTCATCACAGCCTGTCTGTTGACACCAAGTCTTTTATCCCCTCCAGAGTTGTTATCTCTTTTTCTTCGGTTAATCACTGCCAGTCAGTTAACATACCGAATCCTACTTCTTTTGGTTTGGACACCATTCCCTTCGCTTTTCCCCAGCGCGGTCACCCTTTCTGCTCGGGTCTTCCCTAGTAGAGTTCCCTTTTCCCTTTCAGAGTTTTATCTCTTTTCCTCTCCAGTTAACCACTGCCAGTCAGTTAATATACCGAGCTTTTATCCTTTTGATCCCTAGTAGGGTCACTACCCTATGGTCTCCAGTACTATCTTTTTGTTCTCTTACCTCCCCCAGTGGAGTCTTCTCTATCATCTTTCTTCATTTCTTCTTTCTTGGTTTCGACACCAATCCTATTTGTTATCCCCAGTGGATCTACCTTTTACTTTCTTTTGCTCTTGGTTTTGACACCACTTTCCTTTTCTTTTTTTGTCTTAGTTCCATGAACTACGGAAGCTCTGATTCAGCATTCGCTCGAATGTCAGATACGTAGGCACGAGATCGCGATGATCTTGGCGAGCACCCTTCCACACTTCCACACTTCCACCCTTCCTTCCTCTCCCCCCTTCTTTTCCCTAGTTCCATGAACTATGGAGCTCTAATTTCCTCATTGCACTATGAGGGTACGTAGGCACGAGGGCCCCAATCCTCCGCGAGCATAGTCTTTCTTTCTTTCTTTCTTCTCCTCTCTCTCTCCTCTTCTGTTAGCTAGAAGCCTTTAGATAGATAACCCATCCAAGCCTAGAAGCAAGCAAAATGGTTCCCGTCGAGTACGACGGATGCGTAAGGTGCTAGTACCTTCCTTTCGCATAACCGACCCCCGTTCCCGTTTCTCTTCCCTTGGGTTTTATTGATATTTTCCCTGTCCTTTGGGACTAAATAAAGTTCGGTGGCGACTCTGTTGTATCTTTGAGTGTGCGATTCACTCAGGTATAAACCAGCCATCTTCACTCAGCACTGAGTTAAAGTTTTCTCCTTCAGGACAAATCCCTTATAAAGGAAATTATGGCATTACAAGATTCCATACATTCCAGTTAAAGTAATTCTCCTTTATAATTAGTCACCCAAAAATCGTGATAAACAGATGAGATATCTCCCGTCAGAGATGACAAATTCTCTCTCAGTCAAAACCTTTAGCTTCAATCTTGGGCTTTGAACAAGACACAAATAACCTCTAGCTTCAATCTTAGGTTTTGAACAAGACACAAATAACCTTAGGTCCAATATCTTACGAAAAACATCAAAAAACCCGAAATCAACAAAAAATACTCTCTCAAACATTCCCAAATGAGAAACTTTCCCAATTTACGACAGATAAACACCAGTAAGTAGATAATAGAAGAAAATGCCAAACAATCTATGGATAACCATATATAGGACAGGTAATTGACAACTCCCCATTGTATAACCTGACCTCGGACGCCCCAATCTCTTAAGCATTTGTTAAAGAAAATATTTGCGTGCAAGGTTAGTTTTAGATAACTTCCCTTTCCTTTCCAGATTCATAGGATAAATAAGAAATCAAAAAGTAGCACCCAATTCCAACCAATGGCGATAAGGTGGTCATGTCACCGACAAAAATCACACCCTATAGATGCCGTTGCTGCCACTGTTGTTGCAACTGCCACTGATGCAACTGTTGTCACTCCTGTTGTGACTATGTCTCCTGTTGTTATGGCTGCTCCTACTGTTGTTCCTTCTCCTATTACGGTTGAAGTGACGGTTGAGCCTGTGATTCAGTCTGTTGTTCATCCATTAAACTCTCAGTCTGGTTTGAACAAGATGCCTGCTACTTTTCGTTGGGGCATGCCTCCGAATTACACTCCTCAGATTGCAAATAATGGTGCCTTCGTACCATATCAGCCTTTTGTCATGCCCATGCCTAATGGGAATTTTGCTGCTTATCCGTGGGGTATGCCTACTCCGGTTCCACCTCCAGTGGTGAGTGATGATCATGAGAATCTTCAGGTTCTGACTCATCAGACTCCTGGGTTGGCTGACATTGAAACTCCTGATGAAGAATAGCATGTGTATAGGGGTCCTCCTATTCCTGTTCCGGTTTCATCCCAAGCTGCTCAAACTGTTATTCAGAATGTTCATCCTGGAATGCTATACCCTGGGGCATCTTCATTTGCTGAGGTACCTCCTCCAAATTATCCGTTTGGTGTTCAGATGGGTCAAAATGCTAGTCAGATGGTTAATCCAGGTTTGGTGTATCCTTCTCAATTTGCTATTCCGCAAGTGCACGCTCTAGCCGCATCCCAGATGCCAAATCCTTAGACTCTTGTTAGGCCTGCTAATCAAGATAAATCTGATGGTTACAAGCTGTTGGAAGACTGTATCAGAGCTATTGATGGATTTTCTGCCTTTGGCATGGAGGCCAAAGCCTTATGTTTGGTTCCGAATGTTGTACTGCAGCATAAATTCAAGATACCTGAGCTTCCAAAGTATAAAGGTTTGAGTTGCCCGCGTAGTCACATCACTATGTACTGCAGGAAGATGGCATCCTATATTGATAATGATGAATTGCTAGTTCATTGTTTTCAAGATAGTTTGTCTGGTGCTTCATTGGATTGGTACATGGGTTTAGAACGCAGCAAAATCCGTACTTGGAGGGATCTATCTGAAGCATTCTTGAAACAATACAAATATAATCTTGATCTGGCACCTACTAGATTACAGCTGCAAAAATAGTCTCAGCGCTCAACTGAAACATTTAAAGAGTATGCACAAAGATGGCGCGAGATGGCATCTCGTGTACGACCTGCTCTCTCTGACAACGAGTTGGTTGACATCTTTATGGGTACATTGCAAGGATCCTACTATGAGAAAATGGTGGGTAGCTCTTCATCGAACTTTGCTGATGTTGTAACCATCGGTGAACGGATAGAGAATGGTTTGAAGACTGGAAAGATTTCTGGAGCTGCTTCCTAGTAGCCGGCCAATAGAAAGTCTCAGAACAGTCAGTCAAAGGAAAAGGAAGGTGAAGCCAACGCTATGACAACTCAAATTTCTCCTCAGTATCAAGCTCTCATGGCTCCCAAGCCATATTATCCATATCCATACATTGCTGCTGCACAATATCAACAACCTCCGTATCAATATCGTCCGCAACAACCAGTTCAGAATGCTCAGAATCAGCAACAACTGCAACGTCAACAACAGACTCAACAAAACAACAAAAATCAGCAGAATCAAAACCGGAAAAATAATAACAATCAAGGAAACCATAAGCGTCTGAATTTTGACAGAATTCCGGTGCCCTACACTGAATTGTCTCCTTACTTGGTTCATCAAGGGGAAATTGTTCCCAAAGAGATCGCACCTGCAATTCCTCCGTTCAACCCGAAGCATAATCTAACGCATCAAGTGCCTATCATGCTGGATACATAGGACATGTGATATAGGACTGTATCGCATTCAAAACCAAGGTTCAAGAGCTCATTGACCAGAAAATTTTGACTTTTGTTGTGGAAGGTCCTAACATTCAGCACAATCTGTTGTCCAATCACGGTGGACCTGTGGTAAACATGATTGACGATGATTCAAGGGATGAATTGATCATGGATGTTGACGAGGTAAAGACTCCAATGACTGTGGTTTTCAATAGATTGAAGGAACATGGGTTGTTGAAAGGGATGCATGATAAGTGTCAGATTTGTGACGATAACCCCAACCAGTACTGAAGACTGAAGGGTTATGTCCAAATTTTGATGAGTCGAGGTGAAGTTCAATTTGCCATATCTAAGCCTGTTGAAGAAGTCGCTACTATTGAGCCATTCACCATCATCTATAGGAAGGTTCCTGTAGAATCCCTTAAGAAAAAGAAGATATCACCTATCATTGTTTGCCCGCCAAAACTGTTTCCATATCAGAGTTCTAAGGAGGTACCTTGGAGGTATGGGTCTACTGTGTTTTCTGGAGGCCAAGCGATAAGGTTTGCTCAGTCTGAGATTGTGAATGTTACAGCCGCTGGACGTATGTCTCGTAGTGGACGTCTGTTCGCTCCGAAGGTCACTACAAAGCCTGTACAAGTTCCAACTGTTTTTCCTCCCGAGGAGAAGCCTGCATCTATAATCCCTGTTATTCAACAAGGGGCATCTGCTACTGCACTAGTTCCAACTATTCCGTTTGAGGATGCTACAAAGAGCAAGGAAACAATTGATGATCAAGAGTTCCTAAGATTGATCAAGAAAAGTGACTTTAAAATTGTTGATCAGCTGGGACAAACTCCCTCAAGGATCTCAATTTTGTCCTTACTCATGAGCTTGCCTGCACATTGATCAACATTGTTGAAAGTCTTGAACACTGCCCATGTGATGCATGACATATCCGTTGTCGAGTTCGATGATGTAGTGGCTAATATAACTACAAGCAGATACATGGGCTTTAATGAATCAGGATTGCCTCCTGAAGGAGCTGCCCACAACAAAGCACTGCACATATCCGTAACCTGTATGGATGCCTTATTATCTCGTGTCCTAGTGGATACCAATTCTTCCCTCAATGTGATGCCCAAGGGCATATTGAGTCAGTTACTGGTAGAAGGGAGCGAGATGAGGCCGAGCGCTTTAGTTGTCAGAGCCTTTAACGGTTCTCGAAGGCAAGTTATTGGAGAAGTGGATTTACCCATCAAGGTGGGACCGCATTTGTTCACCATTACTTTCCAAGTGATGGATATCAATCCCGCGTATAGTTGCCTATCGGGTCGCCCGTGGATTCATGTCGCAGGCGCAGTTACTTTCACTTTACATCAGAAATTAAAGTTCATGTTTGACGATCAGCTGGTCATCGTCTGTGGTGAAGAAGATCTGATTGTGAGCGAGTTATCGTCTTTCCGATACGTTGAGACTGAAGAAGGCATAGTTAAGGTGTCGTTGCAGTGTCTTGAGTTCGAAGATGTCATCTCTGCTTCAACTAGTCAAAGTAAATCGCCACAAATGACCTTAGCATCCGCCAAGAGTGCTAAAGAGACCATCGTGAAAGGTACCATGGCTGGCTGGGCCATGTGATTGATGTGGTTGAAAAGCATAATCGTTTTGGATTGGGTTATCGTCTTGGTCAACAATCTAGCTCGCATGGTCAGAAGCAGTGCAACTCGATCAAGTTCATTAGCGCGGGTTTTCAAAAGGGTGACATCGTGGCAACTATTGATGATGCTGGTTCTTTCATTTTTCACTTTTCAAAATAGCTCATTTTAAACATATTCATAAACATGCAGAACTAATAAATGCATTGATAACAACATGGCAAACATCCATTGCAATTATGGGATTCCAATTAACCAAGCCGAGGAAGATGGTGAGGAAGATTGTGAATTACCGGCTGAACTAGCAAGGCTCCTTAAGCACGAGCATAAAGAGATCCAGCCACACAAAGAGCCAGTGGAAGTTGTCAATCTTGGTACTGATGAGGTCAGAAGAGAAGTCAAGGTTGGCACATCCCTCGCTAAGCATGTACACTCCGAGTTGGTCAAGTTATTGAAAGAGTATGTTGATATCTTTGCCTGGTCTTATCAAGATATGCCTGGGTTGGATACCAACATCGTTGAACATCACTTGCCACTCAAGCCCGGATGTCCTCCTGTCAAGTAGAAACTCAGGAAGACTAGACCCTACATGGCACTCAAAATTAGAGAAGAGGTAAAGAAGCAGCTTGACGTTGGGTTCCTAGCCACTTCCGAATATCCTGAATGGATTGCCAACATCGTCCCGATTCTAAAGAAAGACGGTAAGGTCAGAATGTGTGTGGATTATCGACATCTTAACAAGGAAAGCCTGAAAGATGATTTTCCTTTGCCTCATACTGATGTCTTGGTGGATAACACAACACAGTTCTCTGTCTTTTCGTTTATGGACAGTTTCTCAGGATATAATCAGATCAAAATGTCCCCATCTGACATGGAAAATACTACTTTCATCACACCATGGGGTACATATTGTTACAAAGTCATGACATTCGGTTTGAAGAATGCAGGGGCAACATACCAACGTGCCATGACAACCCTTTTTCACGATATGATCCATTTCTCACTTGACGGCTACCTGTGAACCGATGTTCAAATTACTAAGGAAAAATCAATCGGTCGAATGGAACAATGATTGTCAAGAAGCATTTGAAAAAATAAAGCAATATTTGCAAGATCCACCGATCTTAGTACCGTCGGCTTCTAGGAGGCCATTAATCATGTACCTCACTGTTCTCGATGAATCAATGGGATGTGTATTGGGTCAACATAACGACACTGGCAGAAAAGAACATGCAATTTACTATCTGAGCAAGAAGTTCACTGATTGTGAGACCTGATACTCACTCTTGGAGAAAACTTGTTGTGCTCTGTGTCATACCCCAAATTTTGACCACCAAGATTTCCCATCATTGTGCTAATCATTATCACAATATGGATGTACTTTCATGCCTCATCAATCTCCCCAAAGATGGGTGAACATTCACTATAATCAAGAATTAGGGTTTTGAGCCCCCTAAGAGCACTTAGACAAAGGATCAATCAAGAAATGACATGATCTTCAACTTGTCTAGCCTCTCAAATCATCCATGAAGGATCGAGGTGTCTCCCATACCAAGAATTATGCATAAATATGCAACATTCCAAGAGGATCAAACCTCAGGATTGCCTGTGTCACCAAATTAGGGTTTGGTCGACCAGGGTCCCCAGATGAGAATTTCCATATGGGCGTGAGCCAATACCTCGATGAATGGTCCAAAAAGCTCCAAAAGGATCTCAAGAGCCCATCCACAATGGCAAAATCACCTTGACGGTCCATCTATCAAAAAATCAGGAATTAAGTTTTGACCTAGTTCAACCCTTGAGTTAACTTATGAAGTGAGGCTTGGCTTGAAGCTTTAAAATGAACTTCAAAGACCTAAAATACATTATATTGACATGTTTACAAGATTTGATTGACTCAAAGAGCTCAAATCATAAGCCACAAGAACTCAAAACCATCTGATCACAAATTGGGGTTTCTGATGGAAAAAGTCAACCTTATCCTTGACTGTTGACCTACCCTTGATCTCAAACCTAGAGGAGGGGTCCAAGACATTCCTAAATACCCTTGGAGGCCATCCGTGAAGTTTAATTAAGCCTAAGGATTGATTTCACAAAAGGATCACAAAGTCAAAATTTCATCTGATGAAAAAGTCAACTGTACAAAAGTCAAAGTTTGACTTTTTTGGATTTTTGGTCAATCAAGGCTCCTTACCCCTAAAACAATGTTAATATGTGATTTGAATCATCATTCATCAAGAAAAATCAAAGAAAGTGAGTTAACTTGTTAAAGGGGTAACCATAAAAAAACTTAGAATTTTTCTAAGTTATGGAACAAAGTGGCTAGGGTACCAACTTGGCAAGGCCATATCTCCCAAATCCTAAGGCCTTTTTCTCCCATTCAAAGCTCAGATGGAAGCCCCCATTACATACTTCAAAAGTGTCAACTACAAGAGTTTCCAATTCTTCATGAATTCTGAGTTATGATTGGATCAAAATCACTAAAACTTGGAATTTACCACTTTTCCAACACTTAGACAAAATTCTGTCTAAGTCAGAAAAACAAGTGAAACACCAAAACTTGGAGGGTTGTTTCACATAGTTCTAGGTTAAATCAAATCAAGATGTAAACTTCAAAGTTGTTGTGCATATTGCCTACAATCCAAGGAACTCATTGGCATGAAACAACTCAGCTTGAGCCAAGAGTTATGGCTACTGCAAGACACCATGGCACGACTATTTTGAAAAATCGGTTTGTGTGATTTCTTGCCATACACGATTTTGAGCCAAAAAGCAATGATCACTATACCACATTCATTCAATCTGATCATAATGCATCTGATCCAACCAACAAACTTGGACTGAAATGCCAAGAGCTTATCCTTGAGAATTGATGAGTTTTTTGCATATATGCCTTGAATTCAAAGGGCATTAATGTGGAATAGTGCACATTCAATATTCTCACTCTCCTCAGTCAAGTTCTCTGATTAAACAACAATTAAAAGGACTGAGGAATGTGATTTCAGTCAAGGCATAGCTAATCTATTTGGGATTGCTATTACACCTTGTGCTAGAGGCATTTATGCCAAGCCAAGACCATTGAACCATAGCCTTATCCTCTGAGCTTAAGAGATCCACTTCAACACAACTCCTCTACTATAAATAGAGGTCCTAACCGATCATTCAAACTACACCAAAGCTCATTACAACAAGGCTTTCTCTCTTTCACTCCCTAGGCCTAAAAACTTCATTTCTTGAGAGGTTACTATCGGGTTTTGAGTTGGAGATCAATACCACTCAAACCATTGATTCAGACACATCACATATAACATATAGAAGGTGTTTGAACACTCACCTCCCATCTATAACATCAAAATCGCCAAATGGCCATCCTAATGCACAAAACTCATGACTTGTTGTAGAAGGAATCAGGTTGATCAATCTAAAGGGCTCTTAATCACTCCAAGCATTCAAACACTTTCCTTAAGGTACAAGGAAGCTGTCTAAAGCATTAGAACTCAACTGTAACACCTCCATCATTAAATTTGATTGTCACCTGCAGAGGTAAGCCTCAATCTGTCTAATTCATCGAATCATGCATCATAAATATATTTTGTGATTACCATTCTGTTTCTGAATGTTTGTAGATCATTTACCCTCAATAAATTGTTGTTTAGAGTTCGTGTATAGGATTTCATTGAGTTCATGCAAATTTTAGGGTTCATCAGGTTTTGTCAGATTATGTTTTGATTCACTTTATTTCAATAAAATTGAGTATTGCCATTGTGTTCCTTGTTTGAAAGCGCATGATTTTCATATTTGGATCATGAGAAATGGTTGAGAAATAAGTGAGACAGGAGGCTTCACGTATCTGAGCTTGAGGATGAAGATGGCCATGATGCCATTTTTCAGAAATTCAACTTGTTTTACTATATATTTATCACTTGTCATACTATGTTTGAATTGGCATTGCGCCCTAGTGGAAACACTAGTATGTTTGTGTGTGTGAGCGAGTGAGAGGTCTGGGGTTCGAATCCCCCTCGCCCCAGACCTTTTGATATTTTTTTCAATCATTTTCAAAAGGAATTTTCACATATATTTATCCCTTGCCATTCCCTTTCAGCCACACGCAAGTGGCTCAGTTGGAAAAATTTTGAGCCATCCTCCCCAAGGGCGTGAGTTCAAACCTTAGGGGGGCCATTTCTAATTTTTTACCACTTAATTTTATCATTTTTCCACCAATCTTTTAATAACTTTGAAAATTAATTTCTCATTCATTTTTCATCATTTTTGATTGGTCCATTTTGCAAAAATTCACAAAATTGATAAAGTATTTTATTCTACAAAAACCTCACACAAAAAATATTATTTGTCTATATTTAATATTTTTTTATAAAGAACTTATTTTATTTGTTTTTTAAACATTTGAAAATATTTCTTTTCTCTTGATCTTTTCAAGACCAAATGAGTTCTAAATCATCTTGTGATTAATACCTCATTTTTCGAACCTTAACCAAAAATTACAAGTAGTTTATTTAAAACTTATTTGGTATTTTTATCATTTTTATTAATTTTTTTAAGGAATTACTTTTAAAAGAAAATGAAATTAGGGTTTCTTTGATTTTTTATCCTTATCAAACATTTCAAAACACTCATGGGCCTCTAATAGATTGTAAGACCCAACCCTCTTTTATACATAAAATATTTTGGGCCTCAGTCGTTGTATAAGTCCCGATACAATTTTCAAAACAACGGTGCAATCACTGTTTTTCCATGGGCCTCTCCTTGAGTTGTAAGCCCCATCTCTGGTGCAAAAATAAACTTTGGGCCTCTAATAGATTGTAAGACCCAACCCCCCTTGTACATAAATAATTTTGGGCCTCAGACATTGTATAAGTCCCAACACATTTTAGAAAATCTCGGCGCGATCGTCATTTCATAACAAAATCAACTGGGCCTACCCTTGTGTTATAAGTCCCATTTCTTTTCTTTTTTCAAATATCTGGGCCTCTCCTTGAGTTGTAAGACCTATTGCTTTGTACAGAAAACATCTTTGGGAGCTTTAATTTAGGTTCAAATATACAGTTGTTGTTAAAACTTTCTTTAATTTCTTGAGCAACTAACAATACAGCTATGGAAGCTTGCTCACCTGTAAGTTTTATCAGCTTTACTTTACATGCTTTTATATATATAACTGTATTGTGGGAAGATGCTCACCTGTAAGTCCTTCTTTCATACCCATTTTAATTACTTATCCTATATCAACTGTATATATACTAGTATATCTGCTTAGAGTTTTCCCTGGCAACTAGGTCTAGAACTAGATAAAGCCAGTTGGTCACTCTTTAATACAGTCAAAACTAGATCCCCATAGGATTTCCAGATACAGTCTTGCCTTCTCTTGGGCTTAAACAATATGGAACAAAGGGAAAGGCATTATTCTCGGTGAAACTTTTCCCAGGCTGTCACTATTATAAATTGTCAAAGAAATTCTATTCCTCAGAGATGAATTATTCTCGGTGAAACTTCTCTTGAATTTCTTCAGACACTAGAACTGTTCACTAAAGGAATTATTCTCGGTGAAACCTTTCTTGAACTTTTCTTAGGTTTGGGACCCACGAGCTTCCTAAAAGCATCCCCGTCTCCTATTAGGCTTTGTACAAGGACCCTTCAGCTTCTTAGAAGTTCTCATGCCTTCTCTTGGACTTAATACAAGGACCCTAAAGACCTTTTAAAGGTATAAGACAAAACTTAGTCATCCTTTGCTTGAGCAGTCTTTCCAGTGTCAAATATCAAACCAATTTAGGGTTGATTCTCATCCCTTAAAACACTTGCCTCCTCTTGGGCATCATACAAAGATAAACTCTTCCATACCGGTAGGCTTGGACAGTTTAATCCCCTCTCGGGTCTCAAAGACATTCCCAAGCACCTTACAAACATAGGAGAAACCCTGGTCATTTTGGATCAATTTCCAGCAGCGTTAAAACCCATGGGTTCTAAAACCCAGTCTCTCTCCTAAAAATCCCCAGCCAGGGTCAGTTTATCATCAGTATAACACTATCCCAAATCATAATCTCAAGGCATCTGATACCTCAACTCTTCTGTAACCCTCAGCAAGAGTTGATTCCCCATTTGGACCTGCCTCGGGATCTCAATAATCCCCAACAGAAGCTAGCCTCCTCTTAGGCTTTGTATAATGATCCTTCCTTTCCTCAACATAGTCAGCCTCCTCTTGGGCTTTGTACAAAGATTCTCCCTTAGCAGAGCTAACCTTTTCAGACTCTCTTGTTGAGTCAATCACCTTTCAATACTCTCTTGTTGAGTCAACCCTTTTTAGCCTCAATCTTGGGTTTTGTACAAGACAGATAAAACCATTCTCTTGTTGAGACAATCTTTTTCAGCCTCCTCTTAGGCTTGGTATAATGATTTCCACTAGCAGAAGTTAGCCTCCTCTTAGGCTTTGTATAATGATTTCTCCAGCTTGTTCAGCCACAATCCTGGGCTTTGTACAGGACAGATAAAAGCACTCTTTGGTTGGGTCAACGTTTCTCAGCCTCAATCTTGGGCTTTGTACAAGACACCATATAAATTTTCCTAAGCAGAGTCAATCCTCTTTTTCAGCCTCAATTTTGGGCTTTGTACAAGACAGATAATGCTCTCCCGCAGAGTTAAACTCATTTCAGCCTCAATCTTGGGCTTTGTACAAGACACCTAAAATATCCTCAGCCGAGCCAGTAAAGTTTCATTTTAGCCTCAATCTTGGGTTTTGTACAAGACAGATATAGATTTCATTCCCAAGAGTCAGTCTTTTTTAGCCTCAATCTTGGGCTTTGTACAAGACACATACAAACCCTCCCCTGCGGAGTCAAAATCCCTTTTAGCCTCAATCTTGGGCTTTGTACAAGACAGACAAAATAACTTTCCCTGGAAAAGTCAAACTTTCGGCCTCCTCTTAGGCTTTGTATAAGGACTTCCCCAGTGGAGTCAATCAACCTCTTAGCTTCAACCTTGGGCTTAGATCAAGGCACACAAAAATCAACAATCCCCTCAGTGGAAATCTAAAACTCTCTGTAGAAAGTTGTCATACCCAAAATTTTGACCACTAAGATTTCCCATCATTGTGAAAATCATCATCACAATATGGATGTACCTTCATGCCTCATCAATCTCCTCATGGATTGTTGAGCATTCACCACAGTTAAGAATTAGGGTTTCAAGCCCTCTCAGGGCACTTAGACAAAGGATCAATCAAGGAATGACATAATCTTTAACTTGTCTAACCTCTCAAACACCTAAAAAGGATCAAGAGGACTCCCACATCAAGAATCAAGTACAAGATTGCAACATTCCAAGTGGATTAAGCCTCCAGATCGTCGGTGTCACCAAATTAGGGTTTTGGTCGACCAGGGCCTCCAGATGGAAATTTTCATCTGGGCATGAGCCAATGCTTCAAAGCACAACCCAAGATACTCCAAGGGACCTCATAGACCCAATCATCAAGTCAATTTAGCCTCAGGGGATGCATTTACCAAAAATTAGGAATTAGGGTTTCTTGACCTAATTCACCCATAAGTTGACTTTTGGGACAAAACATGAGCCAGGACCTCAAGACATGGTTTGAGGGTCTCCAATACACTACATTGATCCATTTGCAACAATGGATTGATCAAATAAGCTTGATCTACAAGTTTCAATTTCATCAGGACCACAACTAGGGTTTCGAGGGAAAAGTCAATTGTACCTTTGACTTTTGACTAAGACATGCTCCCAAACCTTGGGACATGATTCAATACACCCTATAACACCTATGTGGAATCCATCCATTAGGTTTTATTTAGGTCAAGGACTCAATTTCATAAAGGATCGCACGGTTTAAATTTCATCTGATGAAAAAGTCAACTGTGTTGTCGCTCCCGGGATTTTCATCCAAGTACAAACGCGAAAGTGGCTCAGAAACAGAGTCTCCAGCAATGTGTATTTATCCCAAGAGAGAGAAAGGAAACACTGCGTAAACCTGAGGGGAAGAAAAATCATGGTCTCGCGACCAAGAGAAACGGTTAAGGGAGTCGGTTACGCGAGGGGAAGGTGTTAGCACCCCACACGTCCATCGTACTCGATGGGATCCACGCTGGTTGTCTCGATCAAAGGGTGACGTCGTCTGGAACTCCACTGCTACTGGAAAGGAGAAGGAATAGGAACGGAGAAGAAAAGAAAAAGAAGTGACTCGATAGGACATCGGCGTCCTATGCCTACGTATTCCCTCGTGCAATGGGCAAGTCAGAGTCAACGTAGTTCGGACGGACATGAACTAAGGGGCGAGGTTGCTCGCCAAGACATCGCCATCTTGTGCCTACGTATCCTCAATCTAACTAGAAGGGGGAAATCAGATCAGATCAATCGTGGTCTTGCTGGCGCTGAAATAGTCACCGTCTTGAAAGGGATAGTAACAGTGGCAATATTATTCCTTCTTCCAGTGACTTCCTTCTTCTGATCGCACCTATCAAACTGCAACCGACCTTCGTCAATTAGCTTCTGAATTCCGGATCTCAACAGATCACAACCATTAGTCTGCAGCATATATTCTGAACAACTCTTATCACAACCAATGAATACTCCACCCTTCAGTAGTCTCTCTTTCACTACCAACAACAGAGTCTTCAGTTCATTCACGTCCATAATCAAATTCAAAGATTCACCATCTTCTATAACAGCATTAACCCTCAGTCCCCCGTGGTCCGGCATTAGGTTTTGAATGACATTTGGTGTATCATTGGAAAAATTGATGGCCTTCAAGTCCAACAGATCCTGAACCTTGTCTTTAAATGCTTTACAATTATAAATGTGATGTCCCGGTGCTCCAGCATGGAAGTCACAATGAGCATTGGCGTCGTAACGGGGAGGTGGCTTACTGGTAAGAGGTACCAGAGTTCTCTTCTGGACCAGCTGTAGCTGTAGTAAATGTTGGAACAATTGAGAGTAAGGCATGGGTGGTGTTGCAAAATGCCTATCAGCCATTTTCGGTATAGTTGGGTACTGACGGGGAGCAGTATTTTGTTGTTGTGCTGCTTGTGGCAGAAGTGCTGCAGGAATAGTCACCGAGGCCACCTGCTGATTATACTTCTGACGCTGCTTTCTCTTACCGCGGTATAAAGAAACAAAATTTGCTTCCTCCTTCTTCTTATAGTTCACATAAGGTTTCTTCCCTCCTCCAGAAGAAGACCCATCATTGCCTGACACCTTTCCAGCTTTAATTCCACTTTCCAAAATTTCCCCAACCAAGATCAGATCACCAAACTTTCCTGACATGCAAGGCAACAACTTCTCGTAATAATGACCTGACAAGGTAGCCATGATCATATTCAGCATCTCCTTCTCCAACATAGGAGGTTGTACCCTCGCTGCCAGTTCACGCCACCTCTGGGTGTATTCCTTGAAGCTTTCACTGTTCTTCTGAGACATACTCTGCAGCTGAGTCCTATTGGGAGCCATATTAGTGTTATATTGGTAGTGCTTGACAAAAGCCTCTACCAGCTCTCTCCAATTGTTGATGTGGCATCTCTCCAATTGCATGTACCACTCCAAGGATGCCCCAGACAAGCTATCCTGGAAGAAGTGCATCAGCAATTTCTCGTCTCTAGAATACGCAGCCATCTTCCTTGCGTATGCCCGTACATGAGTCTTTAGGAAAGTGGTACCATTGTATTTCTCAAAGGTAGGAACCTGGAACTTGTGCGAAATTACGACATCGGGGACCAGTCCAAGATCATCTAAATCTATACCCACAGAGTTCTGATTTACAACCCCTTTCAGCTGTTCTTCAATCAACCTGATCCTCTGATCATCAACAATCGAGGGAACACCATCCCCGCCTTGCATAGAAAATATGTCATCCTGTTGGTCGCCGAAGTGACGACCATGAACTGCGCAGACGCTATTTCCTCCTACTACCACAGAAGGAATCACATTGTCTCCTCCGCCGAGAGGAATGACAATACCAGCAACGGGACCACCCTGAATGCCATTACCAATAACACCTCCACCCGGAGGACCATTTTGAACACCATTACCCACAACACCTCCGCCAGGAGGAGCAACATTGTGATGAAGACCGCCATGAAGAATGCCATCCTCGTCGACTCTTGCCACCAAGGGTTGGACAAGGGTCCTCAACTGTTCTTGCCCTTATGTCATGCCTTGCATTAATTCCATGAACTGGGCAATGCGAGCCTGCATGGTAGCCATCTTAGCCTGCATCTGTTCTATATCTCTCTTTTGATTGGATCTGGTAGAATACCGATGAATCTGCTGGTCAGCAATTCTGCCTGTGGAAGAACACAGTAAGAAACCCAGAGATAAACCTGTTATGCAAAATGCAAAATGATCATGGTTATGCAAATGCAAATGTAAACATCATATTTAAACATTCCCAGGACGTATCCGCTTTGATTCCAGTCTTGAAACCAGGCAAGGGATTGGACACATCATCGGAAAATAAATCTGAACCCAAAAATACTGCAGAATAAACACAAATAAAGCGCATCCTTTCAAAATCTGAGAGTTGTTGATACACACATAATTAAACCAAGCATCTTATATCATGTCATAAGAATTCATACAAACAGGTCTGATACAATCAAAGGCGATTCCATCAACAATCCTGATGGTAATCCCAACAAAATATAACAACAAGATCACTACAAATTAAATCCAAACAAACTGGCTTCAACTTCCTCAAGAAGATCCACAATGTCTGGATGTGTAGGACGCTCTATCAGCCCTTTGATCAATCTGTTTCTCTTTTCAATATCTTGATTCAGCCTAGCAATCTGTTCTTCAACGTTGTTACCTTCGCGCCTTGACTTCTTAACCTCGGCTTGCAACTTGAGCTCCACAATTTCCTTCTGGGCTTCTTTCCACTTATCAGAGAAATGCTTTTTATCTACCTTCATCCCTTGAAGTTCTTCTTTCAACTCCCCATTCTCAATCTTGAGCTTTTCCCACATCTCCTGATACGTGGCAAGCTTAGCTTCAGTCTCGAACAAGAGCTTCTTGTTTTTCCTGTAGACTTTCCAGAGGATTCAGTAGCCATACTTACTTTTCTGAAGTGCTGAGCTCTGTCAATGAGATCCTTCTCCTTCTCTTCCAGGCGCTCTGTCACATCTTGAACTTTCCATTTCAACTCCCAGTTGTCATGTAAAGTACTTTGCAGCTGACTACTCATACCAGCATTTTCCATCCTCAAATCATGCACCAATTCTCTCTGCTTATCGAATACTTCAATGGGTACAGTGAGCCTGTCCTCCACAGTCTCAGGATACAAGGGAGGCGCCCAATCAAAAGGCAAGTAGAACTCTTCCACTCTCTTCTTTACCCAGTCTACATACGGGAAGAAAGCTTGATTATTGGGTTTGCCCAAGATAACTTTTCCTTTCTTTAGTACACTGGCCCAGGCCTCAGAAGCTTTTTGTGCCATTTCTAAACCATCTGATGCGTGGAAATACAACAACTCTTCTACATCTCTCTTAATGGACGGACCTATCAGAGCGTACCCAAATTGCCTAATGGCATCCACATCAACAAAGTCGGGCTCGTTGGGGAACAATACAATACCATATACACAAAGAGCCAATAATGCATTGAAAACAACCCATTTCTTGTCCTTCGCTACCTCCTGAGCTTTCTTTATCAGACACCCCAGCGTATAACCACTGAGTTTTCCTTTGTTAGAGATATTGGCCTCTAACTCTGACTTGCTCAAATAAAGAGCACCGACAATTTTCCCAAAGTCCAGATCGCCCTTAGACCCAAAGAATGGAGGATCTTCCTTGATAGAAATCCCTAGCATGTTGGAATACTCCTCTAAGGTAGGTACCAACAGATAATTCGGAAACACAAAACATCTCAGAGGAGGGTCATAGAACTGCATCAAAGTATGAAGACCCCGGTATTCGTAATCACTGATATTGTGAACAAAAGATAAAATCCACCCATATTTTTCTTTGAAAGCCTCCAACACATCAGGGCTAGCCATTCCTTTCAAGATAGTAATAGGGCCTAGAGTAGGCATGAGGAATTTGTAAACAATGATGTTCTTATTCTCTTTAGTATTCATCTTTGTGAGAACCCGATGACTGGAATCAAGAGTAGGATATGAACCTGGAAATGAGTAAACATGTATGTTAGGATATGTAAATGCAATGCAAAAGACATGGGATCAAAGTGTCGTGTGTCTGTGTTGGACTGTGAACAGTGTCGGTGTAGATCTGAGGATATTATAGAACTGTGGACGAGAACCATCTGAATACAGTAGGATGAATCATCCTTGTGTGTGATACCACCAGAGAACCGGGTATGTGGGAGTTTATGGTTGCCTGCAAACCTGCAAACACCCGCCCATCCTCACATGTGGGTACTAAAAAGGCGAGGATCCTCAATATCACGGACTCTCAGGTAGAGAAATGATGATACGTTCACCATTTCTGGTTTGGCATCATCATCAATCAAGGAGGCCTCAACTGATTCCCCTCAAAAAGGATATCCTATGGAAAGTTCCCAGCATTGGGTCCTCGGATCAAGAAGTGTAATAGGTTTGCCATTTCTGGTATGCCATTATCACATCTCGGGAGGAGTGACATTACTGAGTCCTCAGGAATGGTCACCAGAGTCGACAGTTCCTGAAGAGAATATCCACTGACCTGTATCAACATACAGTAGCAGATAGCTCTCGATAGAACCTCGTCTGGCTATGGGTCTTGTGAACAACAATACGTGGTCACCACCATGCAAGCGTCACGACTATCCACTCTAATACCAATACGCATGCTCAAGCCTGGGTAGTGGGCTTATCTCTCAGATCACCAAACCTGACAAACAGAAAATCCAGTACAACACAGCACAGTCCAGCTTAATAATGAAATGCAATACCATAAATGCGGTAAATACAATAAAACAGTAATACAGTAATGCACAACAAAATAAAGCACCACAATAAACACCCAATGAAATAAAAACAGACAAGCGCTAGGATTAACTCGCAAAGGGGATGGACCAGCAAGAGGTCAACCTGTCCCCAACAGAGTCACCAGTTGTCGCTCCCGGGGTTTTAATCTAAGTACAAACACGAAAGTGGCGCAGAAACAGAGTCGCCAACAATGTGTATTTATCCCAAGAGAGGGAAAGGAAACAATGCGTAAATCTTAGGGGAAGGAAAAGCATGGTCTCGCGGCCAAGAGAAATGGGTAAAGGAGTCAGTTACGCGAGGGGAAGGTGTTAGCACCCCACGCGTCCATCGTACTCGATGGGATCCACGCTGGTTGTCTCGATCAAAGGGTGTCGTCGTCTGGAACTCCACTGCTACTGGAAAGGAGAAGGAACGGGAACGAAGAAGAACAAAGAAGAAAAGAAAAAGAAGTGACTCGATAGGACATCGGCGTCCTATGCCTACGTATTCCCTAGTACAATGGGAAAGTCAGAGTCAACGTAGTTCGGACGGACATGAACTAAGGGGGGAGGTTGCTCGCTAAGACATCGCAGTCTTGTGCCTACGTATCCTCAATCTAACCAGAAGGAGGAAATCAGAGCAGTCGTAGTTCGACCTAACAAGGTCGGTGTTTTTTATGAGCGACGTTAAGTTCGCGTCCGGAAGTTAGGGTCGATGCCTGTTTGCGACCAAACGGAAAATAATTGCTCTTTTCTGAAAATGGTTGAAACTTAAAGATCCCGAAGGATAAAAAAGGTTTGAGTTTGTTTTATGTTTTTTAGACAAGAAGTGGATTGAAGTTTGTTTGCAACTTGCATTGCACCCAAGTCTACAACATAGGAACGAATACGCCGTGTATCGTCCCCAACAGGACGTACACTAAGTACCCTAGAAGAATGAAGGGAAACCCCTCATTCCTCATTTCCCATATATAAGGCTTATTTTCAATACACGTTAACCTTTATTAAGTGTTTTAGAGAAATTATGAGATGAGAAGAGAAGACTCAAAGAAGAAGAAAACACTAAGGGAAATCTAAATTGTTCCTAATGTTATCATACAAAGGTGGCCCTAAGGTCAAGGTTTAAGAACCTAAGCCTAAAAATAAGAGAGGGATACACTACCTAATGCTTATCCTACCTCACCTTAATCAAAAATTAAGGATGAGCTAGGATCCCAAAGGGTGTGAGAAAGTTGTACACAAAGCATTATATCATGCTATTCACAAACACACAAGAGAAAGTAAAAGAGATAAGATGGAAAGATGAATGAACATGGATAACCATCCACATGTTCAAATTTCTTACCTCTGCCCCTACACAAAAGATTAGTACCAAATGTTTACAAGTAAAGAATACAAGTATCAAAAGTAAACTAAACAAATGCTAGTTGCTTTAAGAAGACTACTTGAAAAGCAAACAAATGCTAAACCAAAAGGGAAGAGTACTAAGAGTTAAGGAACATATAAGGTCAGTAGGTATAGTTCAAGGGATCCTACTAAGGTTAACATGCCAAATGAAAGCAAACAATGTCAAACTATGCACTAAAAGTTCATACAAATGCAAGTTATATGCAAGAGGAATGCAAATGAATCATAAACATGAATAAATGCATATGTAAACATCAAAGTAAGAAGTGAATGACATTTAAGAATACGGGGGAATGTCATTAAGATGGCATGAGATTCATAAATGCAAACATTGATCAAGTAGGGAGAAGTGGGAGCAAACATCATTCAAGTTCCAACAATGAAGCATACTTATAATGCAAGTAAGAAATGAAGATGTAAGATGAAAAATCATATAATATGAATGCAAGTCAGTAGCATATGGCATTGGAAATGACATTTAGAATTCAAGAATGTATGCACAAAGTCAACACAAGTGTCATGTTGAAGCACATAGAAGATTAGAAGCAAACATGATTCAAACTAGGTCAAACAAGCATGCAAAGGTTTATGAACTTAAGAAACATGCAAGATGCAATTAGAGGTCATGGCATATGATTGTAAATGATCACAAACAGAAGTGGAATCTTGTCAAAATGAATGTGCAAGATCATACAAGAGTTGATACAAACATGTGCTCAAAGAAGGTCAAGTGGGAATGCACAATTACACAACACATTTCAAGTTAAAACATGTGCATACAAGTCATGTAAGGATGAACTTTGAGTGACCTATAACATGAGAAAAATAACCTTTAATGTTCATTCAACATGGATTAAAAGGTCTCAACAATTGTCAAAGAAGATTGCACACAATGCATATTAAAACCCTAGCACAAGTCTTCTAACATTCACACAAACAAGCATGCTTTTATGAATTCCAAAAGAACATGTTAAGAGGATAAGAAAAATTGGAAAATGCAAGCATTTTGAGGAGCAATCTGTGTGCAAATTTATCTCAAAAATATAGCTCAAAAATCATTAAGAATCATGTTCAAACAAGCTTCACAATCTCATACCAATCACACAAACAAATGGATCAAAGACCTCATTCAAAAGTCAATAAAAAATGACCTAAAAAATCTATGAAAAATGCATGAGATGCCTTGATATATCATAGATGCATGTATCAATTATTAGGCAAAAATTCAATCCACAACCATGTTAAACAATTCTAAAATGAAATATGTATCATGAATAAATGCACAAACAAAAGAAATTAGAAGAATATTCATGGAGAAATGACAAAATATGATAAAATCAGAAAATAAAATATGTCAAAATTATTTAAATGTCTTATAATGCTTCAGGAATTTTTGTGGGATTTTTGGGTGCTTGGAAGTAATTTTAGAAATTAAAAATGAATAAATTATGAAAAAGAAAATAAAAAAAAAAAGAAATGAGCCAGGGGGTGCAACACTAGCAAAAACCAAGTTAAATTGTGCTTTGGGCTCAACATCGTGGGGTGTGAATATCATTATCAGTCCAATCCACTAACACGTGTTTAGCTGAGGTGTTTGTTGTGGACTCTAGTCAAAAGTTGAGTCAATAATGGCCTTTGGATCTAGTCAGCGCAAGATGATCAAGAAAGTAGTGCAATCACATGGTTCAGAAAGCGTGCACACAATACAATAGCATGGGATCACTACACATGATCAATTATTTCAAAATAAAACAACAGAAGCAAGCACGTGCTAGGGAGGTGGTTCATTTATTCCCTGGCAGAATCTCAACCATTAGATCAAAACACATCAACGGTTGTGTTATAAACTGAGAAATGAATTAGGGTCCTTGTGGTTGATGAACACCACCGGCCGGAGAAGACTCTGGTCATCTTCTCCAGCCACACACCACCGTGGCACAACTTTCAGGTCATCATAAATGGTCAAATCACATATCAAAACAATCCTCAAGTCAGGTAGATCATGATTATAGGCTTAGAAACCTCAAACAATTCACATATAGAGAGAAACGAAGCAAGAAAGTGTGCCCTAATTTTTAGATCTATGCTCCTAAAGAGCCTATCAACTAGCCAGATCCACAAGAACTTCTATTAAGCTCCAAAACCAACAAAAAAAAAATCAAAGCATAATGCGAGCCAGAAGTTTGATCTGAAACCTGTACTTTGAAGCCTATTTCGATCCAAAGAATACTAGAGAGGAGGTTCCTAGCTTCCTTGTGCTTCAAACAAAGCCAAATAAAGGCTATGAACTGCTCTGAATCACTGAAATTTGAGGGAAAAAGCTTGGAGAGGAAGATGAACTTGAAGATTCAATGCTATCAGTTCCAAGATTTCTTGATGATGATGATGAATCTTAAAGAAGATTGAAGAAGTTGGAGGGAGAGTAAACTCGAGAGAGAGAGAGAACTCAGAGAGAGAGAGATTGAAGAATGGTGAGAAATGAAAAAAATGATCCAAAGTTGGTTGCAATTCTATTATGGATTCTATTTATATCCTTGGGTTAACTGTTAACCACTTTGGTTAACAGTTAGAACCATGGTTTAGGGAGTGAGGTTAGTTGAAAGGAGTTAAGTGAATTTGAAATGGAAAAGAGAGCAAGAGGTGGAAGAATGAAGTGTGCACGGGTTTTTGTTCAATACGGAGGAGAGCATGAAATGTTATGGTATGGTTTAATGATAAGAGGTGATGATGTATGATGATGGTATAAAGTTGCAGCTACAACAGCTTGCTTTGCAAGCTTCTCTTCTTTGCATTATTTGAACACTTTGGGAAATGAGTACATGATCATGTGGTATGTGTGCAGAAGGTTGGTTTGGCTTATTATGGCAAGGTTTGGATGATAGTTGATGCGCATGTTAAGTAATAACAACAATAAAAATGAAACAGACAAGAGTTTGTGCACAACATCATGGTAGCAACTTTGGCAAGGATTATCTCTAAGAATAATGGATGAAATGACAAGTTAATGAGCTCTTTGGAAAGATCTCATGGTGGAGAACAAGATTGTAGTTAAGAACAATCACATTAGAAGCCTCCAAGATGCTTGAAAATGACCATAAAGATGCTTGGTCATGACTGAGTTGGCATGCCAACTTGCTTTGCTCCTGCCCAGCCCATATGCATGTGAATGACTCAGGTCGAGGTCTCTCACTTTGACCTACCATATCTCCCAAATGATTGCTCATATGAAAAATTCCCCAACATCAAAGTTGTAGAGGGGATTGAGAGGAACAAAACTCCTGTTGAACATTTCTTGATTTGAAGTCTCCATCATAGAGTAATTTTCTCTTGAACTTGAACATAACATGTACACCAAGTGCTTGTGAAAATAGCTGCGTGCTGACTAGTCATGACCTGCCATTTTGCCTTGATTTGTCTCAACTTTAATTGATCACATCTCTCTCAATTTTAATCCAATGAAGGTGTTCTTGGTATGGTTTTGAAGATTGGAATGTGAACTTTTGATAAGCCTCCATACCTTTTCAATTTGGAACTTGGACCATAGAGAAATAATGCTTCAAAAGTGACCCCTCAGCTTGACAAAACTTGCCATAAATGGAAACCCTAAGTTTCTAAATTTGGATACTTTGAATCTTTCTTGATTTTTGATGAAACCCTAGACATTCCTTGATCAAATCTTCACCAATGATCATATTTAAGATGAGGAGCATGAATTTGAGCTTAAAAAGTCAAGAGTTGACCTTTTTCTTTGCACAATTGACTTTTTCCCCAATTCTCCTGATTTTTAGTCAATTGATCAATTGAAACCCTTCCAAACCAAATTGATGGACAATTTTCCACTCTTAGACACTTAAGGACATGAGGAATACCATAGAATCAATTCTTGCCCAAAAAGTCAGAAATAAACTGATTTTATGGCAAACCCTAATTTTGGTGTCTCTAGTCTAGGAGGAATCAGCATATCTTTCAAATCCAAATTCCTCTGAGCATGATGTGTATCCTCTCAAACAATGATGAGATATTCCATTTGGTGAGGATAAAAACTCCAAGATCTTGTCCATTGGGGTGTTATACTCAAGAATTCCAAAAACCCTAATTTTGCACTAGTTAGGAGAATGTGATTCACTTGAAGTCTTTTGACAAGCTTGATCGTATGATGAGATGGTAGGTCAATTGAGATCTCTTGAGGCTCAAGGTTCCTTTAATTGGATTTAGACACCTTGATCCCATGCTAAGGCCAATGATATGCAAAGATGATAATGCAAGAATGCAATGAAACATAAGCCAATCAATGCTAAAACATGGGGCAAATTTTGAAGTGTTACATGTACAAAAAGTCAAAGTTTGACTTTTTGCTTTTTTGGTCAACCAAGGTTCATTAACCCTAAAACAATGTTAATATGTGATTTGAATCATCATTCATCAAGAAAAATCAAAGAAAGTGAGTTAACTTGTAAAAGGGGTAACCATAAAAAACTTAGAATTTTTCTAAGTTATGGAGCAAAGTGGCTAGGGTACCTACTTCCAAGGACCATAACTTGAGATCCAAGCAACCATTTTGGACGGTCCAAAGATGGATTTGTAGCTCTCATGGCATACTTTAAAAGTGTCAACTACATCTCATTCCAATTCTTCATGGATTTTTAGTTATGGAGTGATCAAAATGGCTGAAAACATGAAAATGGCATTTTTCCAACACTTAGTGAAATTTTCACTAAGTCAGAATCTGCCTTACTTTTTTCAAAATGTAGGGGCAGTTTTCACCTTGATCCAAGTCAAACCAGGTCTAGGGGTAAACATCAAAGTTGAAGTATGCCATAAGGGCTTTCCAACAAGTACCAGATCATCTCCAAATTCCATTTGAGCAAAGAGATACAACTCTTGGAACATGGCATCCTGAACTGGTTTTTACAAGGCAGAATTTGTGCATTTTGCTTGATTTGTCCAAATCTGATAAATCCAAGCCTTGTCATAAATTTGGACACATTAGAGGATCAAATCCAAGGGGGATGATCTCATTTCCAAGCCTCCAAAGTCCAAGAATCTACAAGTAGCCATGCCAAACCTAAAAAAGCTAAAAACTGCCAAGACTCCAATTTTGTTTCCAAGCATTCAATGGATGCACCAAGGTGGCATGAACTGAGCCTATTCCAACTGAATTTAGTCCAAGTTTATCTCTGAACCAAAGCTACAAAGCCTGTGCTCTAATCTCAAGTCAATGGCTAGAGGAGACCTGAGATTCCTTTTGCATAACTTTGGCCAAAGGCCTGCTGCAGCCTCCATTCACTATTGATGCCAAAATAAACTTGACACACTATAAATAGACATCGATTGTGATCAGTTTGAGTACACCAAAGCACCCAAACTGATGCTTTCCTCAAAATCCCTCTCTTTAGGCCAAAATGCCTTCTTTTGCAAGGTATCTCTGAGTTTTTGAGTTAGAGAGCAATTCCATCACAGCTCATGATCCAAACACATCCAATATGTCATATCTAAGTTGTCCAAACTCTCATATGTGACTTGTAACACCAAAATCACAAAGTCCCCTCTCAAAACCTCAAAATTGGACTTTTTTGCATTTTTCAAGCCATGTCTTGATTCAGTCACTTTCAAAACCAGATAAGACCTCAAACACACTTAAAATATCATCCTTGAACTGTCCCATATGGTTCCCCACATATGGAACACCATTTGAGATAGTTGTCATATTGGTCACTTTTTCCCCTTTTGCAAGAAAGAGCTCAAACTTGTTCCTGAGGATTCCAGCTGGTGGTGACCATTCTAAAAGCTTCTAAGGGATCAATTGAGAGTGTTCAAAGCATTAAATTACTTTTGACATAAGAAACTTGGCAGATAGCATAAAAAGCTCCCAAAGAGGTAAGCATCACAACATGAACTCTTTAAAATATGCATTGCTTTGAAGTCCACTGATCATACACCTTCATGCATGTTGTATATATTGTGTTTGAACCAATTTGCCATATAATTCTTGCCTGTAACATGAGGTAGCATAGAAAGTGCAATTATTGGCCTATTTCAAAAACTCCATAGGGTTTTGAAATGGGGACCTCATCTGAAAAAACCATGGGCACTATTGGATTCCTTGTGAAATTCTAGGCAAGATAGATCTAAATTTTCTCCCAATCCATGGAGAATTGAGAAAGTTACAGCCTTTACGTTTTGGACCAAAACCTTGCCTTGCCTTGCCTTGGCCAGGCCTAAAACAAGGCACCCCTTAAGTATTCATGGGGTGGTTTTGATACACGGATGTATCACCACCCCAGTGGTAGAAGGCGCGCACTGCAACCTAGGGTTCTGGGGTTCGAATCCCCCTTGCCCCAGACCTTTTTTACCACTTTTTTCCACTTTTTTAATATTTGTCATATTATTTTAAATGATTTGAAAAATTAATTTCTCTCTCAATTTTAATTATTTTTTATTGGTTCTTTTTGCAAAAAAATCACAAAAATGTTAAAATATTTTATTCCACAAAAAATTCAAATTTATATTAGTTATTTAATATAGTTGATATTTTTGTAAATAAATTCATTTTTATTGTTTTTAAACCTTTTAAAAATGAATATTCACCTTGAAAATCAAAATCAAATGAGTTCTAAATCATCTTGTGATTAAAACCTCATTTCTTAAACCTTAACCAAAAATCACAAGTAGTTTATTTAGACTTATTTGATATTTTTGTCATTTTAATCATTTTATTAAAAGGATTACTTTTAAAAGAAAAATGAAATTAGGGTTTCTTTGATTTTTTTATCCTTATCAAAACATTTCAAAACACTCATGGGTCTATAATAGAGTGTAAGACCCATTCCTTGTACATGAAAACCATTTTGGGCCTCAGTCATTGTATAAGTCCCACTACAATTTCAAAAATCTCGACGCGATCGTCATTTTCAAAACACTCTGGGCCTCTCCTTGGGTTGTAAACCCCATTTCTTGTACAAAAATAACTTTGGGCCTCTAATAGAGTGTAAGACCCAACCCCTTTGTAAATAGACAATTTTGGGCCTCACATGGTATAAGTCCCTATTTATATTTTCTAATATCACGGCGCGGTCGTCGCCTTTTAAAACAAAATCATCTGGGCCTCCCCTCGTGTTGTAAGTCCCATCCATCTTTTTCAAAACCTCTTTTGGGCCTCTCTTTGAGTTGTAAGACCCAACCCTTTTGTAAATAATCCTCGTTGGGCCTCAGTCGTTGTATAAGTCCCGATACGATTTCGAAAACAACGGTGCGATCACTGTTAAACCTTGGGCCTCTCCTTGAGTATAAGCCCCAACAAGCTTTCCAAAAGGAACTCCTCCTTGTATTTAGATTCAAATATACATATTGTTATCAAAACTTTCTTTAATTTCTTTGAACAACTAACAATACAGCATGGAAGCTTGCCGCATGTAAGTTTTAGTAGCTTTCATTTACTCGCTTTCATATAAATATAACTGTATTGTGGGAAGCTGTGCACTGTAAGTCCTTCTTTCATATCCTTTTAAATACTTGTCATATATCAACTGTATATATACTAGTATAGTTATTTAGAGTTTTCCCCGGTAACTAGGTCTAGAACTAGGTAAAGCTAGTTGGTCGCTCTTAAATACAGTCAAAACTAGATCCCATAGGATTTCCGGATACACTCTTGCCTACTCTTGGGCTTAAACAATTTGGAACAAAGAGAAAGGCAGTATTCTTGGTGAACCTTTTCTCAGACTGTCACTATTAGAAATTGTCAAAGAAATTCTACTCCCCAAAGTTGATCTATTCTCGGTGAATAGCATCTGTTGAATTTCTTCAAACCCCTGGACTGTTCAAAAATGATTCATTCTCGGTGAATGACATCTCTTGAACTTTTCTTTGGTTTGGTCCCACGGGCTTCCTAAAAGCATCCTGCCTCCTCTTGGGCTTTGTATAAGGACCCTACGGCTTCTTAGAAGTTCTCATGCCTTCTCTTGGGCTTAATACAAGGACCATGAAGACCTCCTAAAGGTATAGGACAGATTCTAGCCATCCTTCGTTAGAGCTGTCTTTCTAAAAGGAGTCAAAACCCTCAAACCAATTTTAGGGTTGATACTCATCCCTTAAAAGAGTCAACCTCCTCTTGGGTGTTATACAAAGGTAAACTCTTCCATACCAATAGACTTGGATAGTCTAAATCTACTCTTGAGTCTCAAAGATATTCTCAAGTTCCCTACAAAATATAGGAGAAACCCCGGATTCTGGATTAATCTCCAGCAGAGTTAAGACTTTTGGGTTCTAAAACCCAGTCTCTCTCCTAAAATTCCCCAACCAGGGTCAATTTATCATCAGTATAACACTATCTCAAATAAGAACTTCAAGTTTTATGATCTATCAACTCTTCTTTAAACCTCAACAAGAGTTGATCCCTCATTTGGACCTGCCTCAGGATCTCAATAATCCCCAGCAGAAGCTAGCCTCCTCTTAGGCTTTGTATAATGACCTTCCCTCAGCAAAGTCAGCCTCCCCTTGGGCTTTGTACAATGTGAAATTCTGGTATCAGATATGTGATGTCAAGTGAGATGTCACAACATCAATATCTGTTGTATGAACAAGGCAATAAAAGTAACAGGAAAAAGCAGTAAACAGCACAAAGGATTGTTCACCCAGTTCGGTCTAACAACCTACATCTGGGGGCTACCATGCCAGGGAGGAAAATCACTAACAGTAGTATAATTCATAGACCCTACAGCCAACACACCCGTTGACGATCTACTCACTTAATCACTACCCAATGATACTTCTACCAAAGATACTCTTAGATATGAGACACCTCTCACTCCCCCTCAATCACACCATTGATAACACCTAACAATAATGAGAATAAAAGACACACTTCAAAGACACACCTTGATCTTGCTTAAAAGCTTCAATCAATAAAAATACACTCGTGCTTAAAAGCTTTGAGTGGACAACATACAACTCAACTAAAAATAGTCCAATTCACACATCCAAATAGATGAATGAATGGCTCACAAATAACACCCAAACTCAAACCCTAATACTTGAACTCTGCACTCAATATCTTGTCTTCGTCATCTTCAAGTAGGGTTGAGGCTACTTTAAATAGAAACAGATTCTTGGGCCTAGGCAATATGAATTCACAGAATTGATTTAACAATTAATTGATTTAACAATTAAAACAGATTTTAACTTCAAATCTTTTCGCCCTAAATAGAGAAACAATCGATTGCACTGAATAAATTTGCACCAAGAATTTCGCCTGCAAACCTCAAACAGAATCTCCCAAGATATAGCTAATATCGCGCAGCCCTTGAACACATACCAGACTGAACATAAAGTTCTATTAACAAATGTCAGAACATCGTGTTCGAAATCACACACAAGATATGCAGAATACATCAATACTAATAAAGCCACCATATGTAGAAAGTTGGAAGCACGTGTCAAGACATCACATCATACAACTTGAACACACACCTTGTTTTATCAAAATTACAGCCAATCAAAGAACTAACAATCTCCCCCTTTGGCTAATTTTGGCTAAAATAATTCGACATCACCCATCAGAGATACCTGCAGCAGAAACAATCCAAACACACCATACCACTAGCATTCAGCAGCACTAATCAAAACATAGGCTCACCCCCAAGCCAAGGAACCACACATATCTGACCAGAAAATAACAAACAACACTGACATTCTTGAGTTAACACAGAACCACTCAAAAACTACTGCAACTCCCCTTTAAGCCAACAAGAATATACCAGTTAGCAGAATCAAAACAAAAGAAAACTACTAGTCTACTACTAGTCTACAATATCTCCCCCTTTTTAACCCAAAATTGGACAAATTAAGGAAGGAGTAGTCAGTCACAAACTGTCATAGTTAGAATACGTAACCTAGCCAGCAGTCAGTCACACAAGCTATTCCTTGCTAGATTAGAGAAGAAGCAGTCAGTCCAGCAAGATAACCATAGCAAAAAAAATATCAATTTGAAGTTGTTAACAAGAGTAGTACAGGCATCTTCAAAATACAGTGATGCACACAAGGGTGCGAACAGTAACCTAGAAAAGAAATCCAGAAAAGGAACAAAAAAAAACAAGAGAAACAACTTCAAGACAAAGCACTCAAGCATCTCTAGAACCAGCAGAGTCCTCACTCTCAGACTGGTCTTCATCACCCTTTGCACTGCCATCAGACTCACTAGAACAATCCTCTGTATTGCCATCAGACTCAACAGAATCACCCTCATCTGAACCTTCCTTCTCATTTGCATCCTCGATAGTATCACCTTCAGCCATTCTAAGAGTCATGATCATTCTTTCAAACTTCAGTTTTCTTTGAGTACTGGCCCTAATAGCCTCATCCAGTTCCTTGCAGGCTTCTACCAACTCAGAAATTACCTCAGACTTGGTTGTGGGCTGGTGAGAAGTAGAGACAGATGTCATGACAATGTCAGGGACATGTTTGCCTTCAAACAGTTTATAGTGAAGGGACAAACCAGACCTCCTTTTGCAAGCAACATCAGACTGGGATAGGATACCAGGATGCTGGCCTAAAATAATGCCACAGATGAGAGAGGGGAAGGCAATGGACATCTTCACAGCAAAAGTGCCAGCTTGCTTCATAGTCTGATCAAATATAAAGGAACCATAATCAAAACTCCTCTTAGTCCCAACAGCATATATAAACCTTCCCAGACCAACAGAAATAGTGGAAGTGTGATTTGTGGGGACCTAGTTAGCAGCACCTATCCTATGCAAGATAGCATATTTAACACTTAGCAGACCAGCAAATAACTTGTGTTTCATAGGCCAACTTCCAACCTGATTAGTTGTGATAGTCTTGCACACTTGATTATCAGTAGCTTCCAGCTTACATTGACCATCTTCATTTCTGCCAAGGTACTTGTTGATAATGGTAGGAGAGAATTCCACACACTATCCACTAACATACACCTTTCTGAAGTCCTTACTCTGCTTATCATTACAGTCTACAGGAATGTTGACTATAAACTCCTTCACTAGCACATCATAGCATTTGGAAAATTTTGTCACTGTCTTCATCAATCCAGCATGCTCAATCAAGGCCACTATCTCCTTACACTCCAAAGCATTTTTCCCTAACTCTCTCTCCAGTGCTATCCTTCTTTGATAAACATACTTCCACTTTTGAACACTGTCAGCATAGTGGAAGGAGATGTTATCTAACGGAACATCAGGGACTATTCCAGAAATTCTTTTTAACACAGTCTTTTTCACAGGAGTGATGTCCTGGACATCATCCTCAACATCAAAGTCTGAATCAGTGTCAGACCTAGCCTTCCTTTTCTTGGAGCTGGTAGCCACCTTGCTCCATGATTTTGAAGGACCAACAACTGGTTTCTTCTTAATATTCCTAGCAGGGTGTAACACCCCACTTTCCCATTTATGAAAATACATAAAATTCTATGAAATAATCAGAGTTTTTACACCAAAATAAAGTAGGATGCCACATTTGCAAAACCAACATCGAAACTCCTTTTATTAATCGAAATAAAATAGCGGAAATAATTCATTTAATTAAATCACGGCCACATGCCAACAACATATAAAATTCCACATCATCTAGTGGTTCACCAGGAAGGTTCAACAAAATAAAGATACGTAACAAAATCTCAAGTAAATTGATAAATAATAAAATCTCCCAAAATATCCCCGTGTTACGTATCAGAGCACTCCTAAGACTCGAACAAGCAACACACATATCCACGCATCCTAAGTACCTGGATTATCTGTACTCCCGAAGAAGCACAGACACAACTACAACAGAGGGGTGAGAACTACATTCAATATAAAAAGGTGAATAATACATATAAGAAGTAGTATCTCACATATATCAACAACATGCAACCACGACCTACTGTCACATTCAATCACCATCAATCAACAAATAACAAATGCAATGCGACACGACACAGACATAATTCATGTGGTACCAACAACACGGTTCATTCAATCGAACCCGGATAGATCACATACACCTCTACTTGGCAATGATATATCCCCACCATTCTCCATTTTGGAGTACGGATGAATCACATACACTCCTCCTGAGCAATGATCCATCGCACCATCACCATGAAATGCATGACACAGAATGCATATTAAAACACATGTATTATAACGTGGATACATGGTCACGATCCTCCTGATCACACCATCAAACATACCATCATCATTCAACACCATAAGATTATTTCACATCACCTAATCCACTTAATTATTAATTAATCCTCCAAAAATTATTAAATTAATTAATTTCATAACCATTGTTACATCCCTCCACATCTTTCATCTATCCTCAACCCATCAATCCAAGAGAAATAATTTCTGATGCGAAAACAGGAAAGAGATCGCAAAATAGGGAATTTATGCACTCACGCTGTCCATACGCGTATTGACCAACTTCATACGCGTAACGACCAACTCCCTCGCCCCTCCTGCGCGTACCAAACGCGTAAGGCGTCCTGCCTCGCCCCACCATACGCGTACTGACCAACTTCATATGCGTATGGGCAGAGACCCATTTTTCCTCCAAAATCCAACTTCCAGATCTGCTTACATGAACGGTTACTCTCATACGCGTATTGCCTTGCCACCATATGCGTACCCTTACGCGTATGGGCAGAAGGCCGTGTCAATTCTTCCTCTTGGCCTCCCCTTACGCGTAATGGCCCTTGCCCTGCCCAGCCCATACGCGTATCACCCTACCCCATACGCGTATGGCCAGATCTATTACGCAAATTCACCATTCCCACACCAGACTGAATTCTGCTACGGGATTCTCCAATTTCCACTCCACATTGGTCCTAAAATTGGTTCTACATCAGTTTTAGTACTCATAATTTCATCTTATCACTTCACCTATTATTACTACATGACTTTTAGGTCTTAGATTCCCAATTGTTCTCCCAATTTGGGTCAAAAACAAATCTGCAACAGAGATGTTCATACAACAGCAACAACAACAGAAAAATCATATTAACACAGATCGATTCATGCACAATCTCATCATCATATCAGACATATACAACAAATCATCAACACAACATTTTGCATACAAATCCCTACGGGGTTAAGGACTCCCCACTACCCTTATACGATCAATTCACCAAATATTAAACAATTCTCCCCTCTTACCTCGAATCCTTGATTAATTTCTGCGAAAATTGATGAAGATCGTTGCCCTAGCATACCCTTGTTCTTCCTCTCCTTAGCCCTTCTCTTTCTATCTCTAAATTTTTGATTATGCCAGACCCTTACCAATTTCCACTAATTAATCTCTAATTACTGAACTGCCCTCTTTAATTCTATTTTCGATTATTTACTTAATTATATCAGATTTTATTTTACTAAATAATACTAACCATACTAATAATAATATTATGAAATATACTATTAATAAAATACTAATAATAATAATAATCATAATTCCATATAACTAACATCACCCCCCACGCACTCAGACACGCACCCTAAACAAGGCCAACAATTAAAATCAAACCAGACGATTAAATAATTAAAAATGGGGTGTTACAACTCTCCCCCACTTAAATTATTTTCGTCCCCGAAAATGTACCTGATGGAAACAGTTCTGGATACGACTCCCGCATCCTGCTCTCCAATTCCTAGGTCACACTTCCGCCAGCAGCTCCTCCCCAAGCTACTCTCACCAGAGGTATCTCCTTTCCTCTGAGTTGCTTCATCTTTTGATCCTCGATCCTTAAAGGCATCGTCTCCACTGTAAGATTCTCCCTGATTTGTACTTCATCCCTCTGAATAACATGAGATGGATCTGAAACATACTTACGAAGTTGCGACACGTGAAACACATCATGCAAGTTCGAAAGTTCCGGTGGCAACGCCACTCTGTAAGCAACTGCACCAACCCTCTGCAAGATTTGATACAGTCCAATAAACTTAGGATCCAACTTCTTCGACTTTAATGCACATCCCACACCGGTCACTGGGTTAACTCTCAGGAACACATGATCACCTTCACTGAATTCCAAATCTTTCTTCCGATTATCATGATAACTTTTCTGCCTACTCTGAGACGCCTTCATCTTTTCACGGATCATTTGAATCGTCTCAGTAGTCTGTTGCACAATTTCTGGTCCAAGCACCACATTCTCATCTGTTTCATACCAACACAGAGGTGTAATACACCTCCTACCATATAAATCTTCGAAAGGCGCCATTCCAATGCTAGAATGGTGACTGTTATTATACGTGAACTCATTCAATGGCAAATGTGTATCCCACGCACCACCATTTTCCAATACACAGGCTCTCAGCAAATCCTCCAACGACTGAATGGTCCTCTCTGACTGACCATCGGTCTGTGGATGATAAGCCGAGCTCAGCTTTAATTTAGACCCCAAGGCTTCCTGCAGGCTCTTCCAAAATTCTGAAGTAAACCTCGAATCTCTATCCGACACTATGCTCGACGGAACACCATGTAACTTCACAATTATCCTGATATAAATCTCCGCCAGCGTTGATAACGGAAAACTGATGTTAATTGGTATAAAATGTGCGGACTTCGTAAGTCGATCCACCACTACCCAAATAGCATCAAAGCCCCTTGCCGTATTCGGAAAACCAGTCACAAAATCTATAGCAATACTGTCCCATTTCCATTCAAGAATCTCTAACGGTTGCATCAATCCCGAAGGCTTCTGGTGCTCTACTTTTGACTTCTGACATGTCAAACAAGCGTAGACAAACTGAGCTATATCCCTCTTCATACCGGACCACCAAAACAACTTCTTCAAATCATGGTACATCTTTGTAGCTCCCTGATGAATACTCAAGCTACTCCGATGACTTTCCTCCAAGATTGCCTTTTTCAATTCCTCATTATTCGGTACACAAATCCTGCCCCGGAATCGCAACACACCAACATTATCCACTTTAAAGTCACTATCAGGATCATCTCCTCCTGTAGGCATCAAGTCCACTAATTTAACATCCTGTTTCTGATTTTCCTTAATTACATCCAAAAAGTCATTATTCACCTTCAGCATACCCAATCTGATACTTCCCGGTGTAGTTTCACAAACCATACTCAAATCTCTGAACTGTTCAATGAATTCCATTTCCTTCACCATTAACACAGACATATGGATTGTCTTCCGACTCAAAGCATCTGCCACAACATTAGCTTTTCCCTAATGGTAACTCAAATTGAAATCATAATCCTTTAAGAACTCTAACCACCTTCTCTGCCTCATATTCAATTCTTTCTGGTCGAACAAATATTTCAAACTTTTGTGATCACTAAATACTTCAAATCTTGATCCATACAAATAATGTCTCCAGATTTTTAACACGAACACCACTGCAGCTAATTCCAGATCATGAGTAGGATAGTTTCTCTCATGCACCCTCAACTGTCTTGAAGCATAAGCCACTACCTTGCCACCTTAAATCAACACACCGCCTAATCCCATCTTAGACGCATCACAATATACTACAAAAGAATCATTTGGACTTGGTAAAATTAATACTGGTGTTGTAGTCAATTTCTTCTTCAGTTCCTCGAAACTCTCCTCACAGGCAGCATCCCAGACAAAAGCTTGATTCTTCCTGGTCAACTGAGTCAATGGCAACGCCAACTTAGAAAACCCTTCAATGAATCTTCTATAGTAACCTGCCAAACCCAAAAAGCTTCTAATCTCTGTTGCGGTCTTCAGAGTTTCCCACTGAAGTACTGCACATACTTTAGAGGGGTCCACTGCTATACCATTACCAGAAATCACATGACCCAAGAAACTCACAGTCTTCAACCAAAATTCACACTTTGAGAACTTTGCAAATAGTTTATTATCTTTCAACACCTGCAATGCAATTCTCAAGTGACCTGCACGCTCTTTGTCAGACTTAGAATAAATCAGTATATCATCAATAAATACCACAATAAACTGATCCAGATAAGAATGGAAAATACGATTCATATATTCCATAAATACACCCGGCGCGTTAGACACTCCGAAAGGCATCACTACATATTCGTAATATCCGTAGCGAGTTCTGAAAGTAGTATTCTGAATATCACCTTCCTTTACTCTAATCTGATGGTAACCCGACCTCAGATCAATTTTGCTGAAAACACAAGCTCCTACCAGCTGATCCATTAAGTCATCAATCCTCGGAAGTGGATACTTATTCTTAATGGTCACTTTATCCAACTGATGGTAATCGATGCACAGACGCATACTACCATCCTTCTTCTTCACCAACAACACTGGAGCTCCCCACGACGACACACTTGGTCTGATAAACTTCTTATCGAGCAATTCCCCGACCTGAGATTTCAACTCGGCCAATTCTGATGCAGACATCTTGTACGGTGCCATAGAGATAGGTCTGGTACCTGGTACAAGATCAATAGCGAATTCAACTTCCCTTGTCGGAGGCAATTCTGTGATGTCATCTGGAAACACTTCAGGAAATTCATTCACTACAGGTAATTCATTATCTGAAGTCTTGCTTTCAACAGATAACGAGGAAAACACTGCAAACAGCTTCGCTTCGTCCTCTAACAATGCCCTCAACTCCTTGCTAGATAGCGAATCTGCTAATGCTTCCTCTTCAGGAGTAAGAAACAGTAACGTCTTCCTGAAGCAATCAATATACACCCTGTTGAACTCCAACCAGTTCATTCCCAAAATAACATCAAGATTACCGAGTGGCAAACAAATCAAGTCCACTATGAAATCTCTACCAAACATGGTCAGCAGACACTTCAAACACACCAAAGAAGTAACCACGGAACCAATAGATGGAGTTTCAATCGTTATCCTCTACTCTAGAGTAGATGGCACAATCCCTAATCTCTTCACATAATCAACAGAAATAAACGAGTGTGTTGCACCCGTGTCAATGATAGCAATCAAAGGAACATCATTAATAAAGCAAGTACCTTTGATGGAACGCTCCTCCTCAGTGTATTGGGCTCCCACCAAGGCAAACACTTTCCCACAAGTTTGAGACGCCTGAGACTTTTTCGGCTTCTCACAGTGAGTGCTGATGTGACCCTTCTCTCCACAATTATAACAAGTAGGCATAGTGGGTCTGCAGTCAGCTATAACATAACCTGCTTTGCCACACTTGAAACACTTCTTCACCTCATTCTGACAGTTGTTAGCACGGTGACCCGCGCCACCACATCTGAAGCACTTGAGAGTATCATCACCTGCTCCCTTCTCTTTTGGTTTCTTTCCCACATCAGTTTTCTGTTTCCCCTTATCAGCTGGAGCACTGTAAGGAGTACCTCCAAATCTTTGCTTACCCTTCTTCTCATTCACAGCCTTGTAATGAGCAATTCTGGCCCTGTTATCATTATCATAAATTCTGCTTCTACTCACCAGCTCTAGATAGTTTCTTATCTTCTGACAAGCAATACCCAATTTGATCTCGGGACGCAGCCCGTTCTACAACTTCAAACACTTCGAAGTCATAGCTTCTTCAGTATTGTAATGAGCACAATATTGAACCAGCTCCTCAAACTTAGCGGCATACTCAGCAACAGTCTTATCACCCTGTTTCAGCTCCAGAAATTCAACCTCTTTTGCACTACGAATGTCTTCCGAAAAATACTTTTCCAGAAACTCTGCTTGAAACACAGCCCAAGTAATCTCAGTACCTGCAGCTTCCAATCTCTGACGACTGTTGTCCCACCAAGCCTCAGCCTCTCCTTCCAGCATATGAGTGCCAAACCGTACCTTCTGAGCATCACTGTATTCCATGGTCCTGAAGATCTTCTCCACAACCTTCAGCCATTTCTGTGCAGCCTCTGGATCCAAGATACCTCCCTCATAAGTAGCTGGCTTGTTGATCTGGAACTGTGCTAAGTCACGAAACTGAGCACCTCCAGCCTGATTGGCGTTCTCTACAGCCTGTCCCATGGCTTGCATAGCAGCAGCAAGAACAACATCATTCCTTCCTGCCATACTGTTCAACAATCAACATAAGGTCAGAACACCAAATCAACTCCTATTCTAAGGACAAACTCAACTATAACACCTGGCCTGACGGACCGACCTGCTCTGATACCAATTGTAAACCCCACTTTCCCATTTATGAAAATACATAAAATTCTATGAAATAATCAGAGTTTTTACACCAAAATAAAGTAGGATGCCACATTTGCAAAACCAACATCGAAACTCCTTTTATTAATCGAAATAAAACAGCGAAAATAATTCATTTAATTAAATCACGGCCACATGCCAACAACATATAAAATTCCACATCATCTAGTGGTTCACCAGGAAGGTTCAACAGAATAAAGATACGTAACAAAATCTCAAGTAAATTGATAAATAATAAAATCTAACAAAATATCCCCGTGTTACGTATCAGAGCACTCCTAAGACTCGAACAAGCAACACGCATATCCACGCATCCTAAGTACCTGGATTATCTGTACTCCCGAAGAAGCACAGACACAACAACAACAGAGGGGTAAGAACTACATTCATTATAAAAAGGTGAATAATACATATAAGAAGTAGTATCTCACATAAATCAACAACATACAACCACGACCTACTGTCACATTCAATCACCATCAATCAACAAATAACAAATGCAATGCGACACGACACGAACACAATGCATGTGGTACCAACAACACGGTTCATTCAATCGAACCCGGATAGATCACATACACCTATACTTGGCAATGATCTATCCCCACCATTCTCTATTTCGGAGTACGGATGAATCACATACACTCCTCCTGAGCAATGATTCATCCCACCATCACCATGAAATGCATGACACATAATGCATATTAAAACACATGTATTATAACGTGGATACATGCTCACGATCCTCCTGATCACACCATCAAACATACTATCATCATTCAACACCATAAGATTATTTCACATCACCTAATCCACTTAATTATTAATTAATCTTCCAAAAATTATTAAATTAATTAATTTCATAACCATTGTTACATCACTCCACATCTGACATCTATCCTCAACCCATCAATCCAAGAGAAACCAATTCTGATGCGAAAACGGGAAAGAAATCGCAAAACGAGGAATTTATGCACTCACGTTGTCCATACGCGTATTGACCAACTTCATACGCGTAACGACCAACTTCCTCGCCCCTCCTGTGCGTACCAGACGCGTAAGGCGTCCTGCCTCGCCCCACCATATGCGTACTGACCAACTTCATACGCGTATGGGCAGAGACCCATTTTTCCTCCAAAATCCAACTTCCAAATCTGCTTACGCGTACGGCTACTCTCATACGCGTATTTCCTTACCACCATACGCGTACCATTACGCGTATGGGTAGAAGGCCGTGTCAATTCTTCCTCTTGGCCTCCCTTACGCGTAAGGTCCTTGCCCTGCCCAGCCCATACGCGTATCACCCTACCCCATACGCGTATGGCCAGATCTATTACGCAAATTCACCATTCCCACACCAGACTGAATTCTGCTACGGGATTCTCCAATTTCCACTCCACATTGGTCCTAAAATTGGTTTTACATCAGTTTTAGTACTCATAATTTCATCTTATCCCTTCACCTATTATTACTACATGACTTTTAGGTCTTAGATTCCCAATTGTTCTCCCAATTTGGGTCAAAAACAAATCTGCAACAGAGATGTTCATACAACAGCAACAACAACAGAAAAATCATATTAACACAGATCGATTCATGCACAATCTCAGCATCATATCAGACATATACAACAAATCATCAACACAACATTTTGCATACAAATCCCTACGGGGTTAAGGACTCCCCAATACCATTATACGATCAATTCACCAAATATTAAATACCTCGAATCCTTGATTAATTTCTGCGAAAATTGATGAAGATCTTTGCCCTAGCACACCCTTGTTCTTCCTCTCCTTAGCCCTTCTCTTTCTATCCCTAAATTTCTGATTATGCTAGACACTTACCATTTTCCACTAATTAATCTCTAATTACTAAACTGCCCTCATTAATTCTATTTTCCATTATTTACTTAATTATATCAGATTTTATTTTACTAAATAATACTAACCATACTAATAATAATATTATGAAATATACTATTAATAAAATACTAATAATAATAATAATAATCATAATTCCATATAACTAACATCACCCCCACGCACTCAGACACGCACCCTAAACAAGGCCAACAATTAAAATAAAACCAGACGATTAAATAATTAAAAATGGGGTGTTATAACTCTCCCCCACTTAAATTATTTTCGTCCCCGAAAATGTACCTGATGGAAACAGTTCTGGATACGACTCCCACATCCTGCTCTCCAATTCGCAGGTCACACTTCCGCCAGCAGCTCCTCCCCAAGCTACTCTCACCAGAGGTATCTCTTTTCCTTTGAGTTGCTTCATCTTGCGATCCTCGATCCTTAAAGGCATCGTCTCCACTGTAAGATTCTCCCTGATTTGTACTTCATCCCTCTGAATAACATGAGACGGATCTGAAACATACTTCTGAAGTTGCGACACGTGAAACACATCATGCAAGTTCGAAAGTTCCGGTGGCAACGCCACTCTGTTAGCAACTGCACCAACCCTCTGCAATATTTGATACGGTCCAATAAACTTAGGATCCAACTTCTTCGACTTTAATGCACGTCCCACACCGGTCACTGGGTTAACTCTCAGGAACACATGATCACCTTCACTGAATTCCAAATCTTTCTTCCGATTATCATGATAACTTTTCTGCCTACTCTGAGACGCCTTCATCTTTTCATGGATCATTTGAATCGTCTCAGTAGTCTGTTGCACAATTTCTGGTCCAAGCACCACATTCTCACCTGTTTCATACCAACAGAGAGGTGTCATACACCTCCTACCACATAAAGCTTTGAAAGACGCCATTCCAATGCTAGAATGGTGACTGTTATTATACGTGAACTCAATCAATGGCAAATGTGTATCCCACGCACCACCATTTTCCAATACACAGGCTCTCAGCAAATCCTCCAACGACTGAATGGTCCTCTCTGACAAACCATCAGTCTATGGATGATAAGCTGAGCTTAGCTTCAATTTAGACCCCAAGGCTTCCTGCAGGCTCTTCCAAAATTCTGAAGTAAACCTCGAATCTCTATCTGACACTATGCTCGACGGAACACCATATAACTTCACAATTATCCTAATATAAATCTCCGCCAGCTTCGACAATAGAAAACTGATGTTAATTGGTATAAAATGTGCGGACTTCGTAAGTCGATCCACCACTACCCAAATAGCATCAAAGCCCCTTGCCGTATTTGGAAAACCAGTCACAAAATCCATAGCAATACTATCCCATTTCCATTCAGGAATCTCTAATGGTTGCATCAATCCCAAAGGCTTCTGGTGCTCTACTTTTGACTTCTGACATGTCAAACAAGCGTAGACAAACTGAGCTATATCCCTCTTCATACCGGGCCACCAAAACAACTTCTTCAAATCATGGTACATCTTTGTAGCTCCCTGATGAATACTCAAGCTACTCCGATGAATTTCCTCTAAGATTGCCTTTTTCAATTCCTCATTATTCGGTACACAAATCATGCCCCGGAATCGCAACACACCAACATTATCCACTTTAAAGTCACTATCAGGATCATCTCCTCCTGTAGGCATCAAGTCCACTAATTTCACATCTTGTTTCTGATTTTCCTTAATTACATCCAAAAAGTCATTATTCACTATCAGCATACCCAATCTGATACTTCCCGATGTAGTTTCACAAACCATACTCAAATATCTGAACTGTTCAATCAATTCCATTTCCTTCACCACTAACGCAGAAATATGGATTGTCTTCCGACTCAGAGCATCTGCCACAACATTAGCTTTTCCCGGATGGTAACTCAAATTGAAATCATAATCCTTTAAGAACTCTAACCACCTTCTCTGCCTCATATTCAATTCTTTCTGGTCAAACAAATATTTCAAACTTTTGTGATCACTAAATACTTCAAATCTTGATCCATACAAATAATGTCTCTAGATTTTTAACACGAACACCACTGCAGCTAATTCCAGATCATTAGTAGGATAGTTTCTCTCATGCACCCTCAATTGTCTTGAAGCATAAGCCACTACCTTGCCACCTTGCATCAACACACCGCCTAATCCCATCTTAGACGCATCACAATATACTATGAAAGAATCATTTGGACTTGGTAAAATTAATACTGGTGCTGTAGTCAATTTCTTCTTCAGTTCCTCGAAACTCTCCTCACAGGCAGCATCCTAGACAAAAAGCTTCTAATCTCTGTTGCGGTCTTCGGAGTTTCCCACTGAAGTACTGCACATACTTTAGAGGGGTCCACTGCTATACCATCACCAGAAATCACATGACCCAAGAAACTCATAGTCTTCAACCAAAATTCACACTTCGAGAACTTTGCAAACAGTTTATTATCTTTCAGCACCTGCAATGCAATTTTCAAGTGACCTGCATGCTCTTCGTCAGACTTAGAATAAATCAGTATATCATCAATAAATACCACAATAAACTGATCCAGATATGAATGGAAAATACGATTCATATATTTCATAAATACACCTGGCGCGTTAGACACTCCGAAAGGCATCACTGCATATTCGTAATGTCCATAGCGAGTTCTGAAAGCAGTCTTCTGAATATCACCTTCCTTTACTCTAATCTGATGGTAACCCGACCTCAGATCAATTTTGCTGAAAACCCGAGCTCCTACCAGCTGATCCATTAAGTCATCAATCCTCGGAAGTTGATACTTATTCTTAATGGTCACTTTATTCAACTGACGGTAATCGATGCACAGACGCATACTACCATCCTTCTTCTTCACCAACAACACTGGAGCTCCCCACGGCGACACACTTGGTCTGATAAACTTCTTATCGAGCAATTCCCCGACCTGAGATTTCAACTCGGCCAATTCTGATGCAGACATCCTGTACGGTGCCATAGAGATAGGTCTGGTACCCGGTACAAGATCAATAGCGAATTCAACTTCCCTTGTCGGAGGCAATTCTTTGATGTTATCTGGATACACTTCAGGAAATTCATTCAATACTGGTAATTCATTAACTAAAGTCTTGCTTTCGACAGATAACGAGGAAAACACTACAAACAGCTTCGCTTCGTCCTTCAACAATGCCCTTAACTCCTTGCTAGATAGCGAATATGCTAATGCTTCCTCTTCAGGAGTAAGAAACAGTAACGTCTTCCTGAAGCAATCATTATACACCCTGTTGAACTCCAACCAATTCATTCCCAAAATAACATCAAGATTACCGAGTGGCAAACAAATCAAGTACACTCTGAAATCTCTACCAAACAAATCAAGTCCCCTCCTGCGCGTACCAGACGCGTAAGGCGTCCTGCCTCGCCCCACCATACGCGTACTGACCAACTTCATACGCGTATGGGCAGAGACCCATTTTTCCTCCAAAATCCAACTTCTAGATCTGCTTACGCGTACGGCTACTCTCATACGCATATTGCCTTGCCACCATACGCGTACCCTTACGCGTATGGGCAGAAGGTCGTGTCAATTCTTCCTCTTGGCCTCCCCTTACGCGTAATGGCCCTTGCCCTGCCCAGCCCCTACGCGTATCACCCTACCCCATACGCGTATGGCCAGATCTATTACGCAAATTCACCATTCCCACACCAGACTGAATTCTGCGACGGGATTCTCCAATTTCCACTCCATATTGGTCCTAAAATTGGTTCTGCATCAGTTTTAGTACTCATAATTTCATTTAATCACTTCACCTATTATTACTACATGACTTTTAGGTCTTAGATTCCCAATTGTTCTCCCAATTTGGGTCAAAAACAAATCTGCAACAGAGATGTTCATACAACAGCAACAACAGCAGAAAAATCATATTAACACAGATCGATTCATGCACAATCTCATCATCATATCAGACATATACAACAAATCATCAACACAACATTTTGCATACAAATCCCTACGGGGTTAAGGACTCCCCACTATCCTTATACGATTAATTCACCAAATATTAAACAATTCTCCCCCCTTACCTCGAATCCTTGATTAATTTCTGCGAAAATATATGAATATCTTTGCCCTAGCACACCCTTGTTCTTCCTCTCCTTAGCCTTTCTCTTTCTATCTCTAAATTTCTAATTATGCTAGACCCTTACCAATTTGTCATACCCCAAATTTTGACCACTAATATTTCCCATCATTGTGCAAATCATCACCACAATATGGAGGAACCATCATACTTCATCAGTCTCCCCAAAGATGGGTGAGCATCCACTACCATCAAAATTAGGGTTTCAAGCCCTCTCAGAGCCTTAGACAAAGGATCAATTAAGGAATGACATGATCTTCAACTTGTCTAACCTCTCAAGTAACTACAAAGGATCAAAAGGACTCCCACTTCAAGGATTAAGCACAAAGCTGCTCCCTTCTAGGTGGATCAAGTCTCAAGATCGACAGTGTCACCAAATTAGGGTTTTGGTCGATCAGGGCCTCCAAAGGGAAATTTTCCTCTGGGCATGAGCCAATTATTCAAAACATATCCTAATATACTCCATGGAACCTCATGGACCCAATCATCAAGTCAATTTTGCCTCAGGGGATGCATTCATCAAAAAATCAAGAATTAGGGTTTCTTGACCTAATTCACCCCTAAGTTGACTTTTGGGACAAATCATGAGCCAAGACTTCAAGAGAGGGTTTGAGGGTCTCTAATGAACTATATTGATCCATTTGGAACAATGGATTAATCCAAGAAGCTTGAGCAACAAGTCTCAATTTCATCTGCACCACAATTAGGGTTTCGCGAGAAAAGTTAACTGTAACTTTGACTTTTGACTAGGACATGCTCCCAAACCCTAGGACATGAATCAATATACCCTATGACACCCATGGAACATGTCCATCAAGTTTGATTTAGGTCAAGGACATGATTTCCTGAAGAATTGCACAGTTTGGAATTCATCTGATAAAAAGTCAACTGTGCACAAAAGTCAACTTTGACTTTTTGAGATTTTTCACCAAAATGGATTTTTAACCATAAAATGATGTTAATGTATGATTTGAATCATCATTCATCAAGAAAAATCAAAGAAAGTGGGATAACTTGTAAAAGGGGTAACCATAAAAACTTAGAAAAATTTCTAAGTTATGGAAAAAGTTACACTAATGTGCCAACTTTGGAGGACCATAACTCCTAAACCACAAGGCCATTGTGCCCCATTCAAAGCTTGATGTGTAGATCTCATTGCCCTCTACAAAAGCTTCATACTGACCTATGTCCAAATTCCTCATGGATTTTGAGTTATGGAGTGATCAAAATCAAGAAAAGTCACTTTGTTCCAACACTTAGTGAAAATTCCACTAAGGCAGATTTTACCCTACTTTTTGCCAAATGTAGGGGATTTTTCACTTGGATTCAAAAGAGATCAAAACCAAACATGTTCAAACAGTTGTTGTATCATGTAAGGGCTTTCCAAAATGACCAAGAACATTACCAAATTCCATTTGGGCTATGAGTTATGACATTGGCAAGTTGCCTTGTTGAAATCTGTCAAGGCAAGGCAGAATTTGCATTTTTGCTCGATTTGCCAAAATCAGCCAAATCCAAATGCTCCTATCCACTTGGACACCTCTGAGGATTGAATCTAAAGGGGACAATCACTGAGCCAAGCCTCCAAAGTCTTTGGAACGAGAAATAGCATGTTGAACCTTGAATGGCCAAAATAGGGACAAGACTCCAATTTTGGATTGGAGCATTCAATGGAAGCATCAAGGTGGCATGGATGAGCCATTCTCAACTAAACTCAGTCAAGACTTATCCAAGACCAAGGGAACCACAGCCCTGTGCCCTAACCTCTAGTCAATGGCTAGAGGAGACTTGGATTTCCATTGGACAACATTGGCCAAACCTCTGCTGCAGTTGCCATTCACTGTGGATCCCAAAACAAACTTGCTCTACTATAAATAGAGCTCAATTGTGATCAGTTTGAGTACACCAAAGCCATCAAACAGATGCTTTCCTCAAAATCTCTTCTTTCACTCCAATTTTGCCTTCTAAGGCAAGTCACTATCGGGTTTTGAGTTTGAGAGCTTTTCCAATCAAACCAATCACTCACACACCTCACATACATCATATAGAAGTGATCCAAACACTCACATAACATCTGGAACACTGATTTCACAAAATCACCAGCCAATTGCTCAAGTTCATGACAGTTTTGCAGTTGAGGTACCATCTTCAACTCCAAACCATTTCAATCCATTCCAAGCATCCATACACACTCCATGGCACCTAGGGAAGCTATCCAGATCATTGGAACCTAGCTGTAACACCTCCAACACAAATCACAATCACCAGCTGCAAGTGATAAGCATGAGCTCTTCTAACTCTATGATTCATGTAATTTTTGCTGCACAATAATTTGGCCATATGTTCATAATCATGCATGGAATGTTTCCCCTCAATTAATTGCATTGTTTGAATCGTGTATCAAAAATCCTAGCCTTCATGCAGAAATTAGGGTTCTTGAGAATTTTTCATGATTTCTTGTTATATGTTTAATTTAAATGAAATTAATTGAAATAGACATGATCGTGAGGTTGAGACGAGCATAATGATATGTGGATTGCATGATATAATCAAGTATTCAGTGAGATTGGAGAGAAAATGCAAATCTGGCCATGCCCAGAACACGCGCGTGTTCTTGGTGTGTTCTTGGCGCCTTTTTTTCAAAATTTGAATATTTGAATTTTGTGATTTTATTTAATTGATTCAAAAATTAATTTCTCTCTGAGTTTTAATGATTTTGAGTTGATTCTTTTTTTAGTAATTCACAAAAATGTTAAAATATTTTATTTTACCAAAAAATCCCAAAAATATTATTTATTTTATATAATTGATATTTTTGCAAAGAATTAATGTTTTAATTGTTTTTAACATTTGAAATATTTTTTCCCACCTTGATTTTGCAACTTTTAATGCTTTCTAATTATTATGTAGGTCAATACTTAATTTTTGAAGCATTAATCCAAGATCACAATTTGTTTTCCATATGTTAAACAATTTTGATCATTTTAATTGAATTTTTATTCAATTAAATACATTTTTGAAAACAAATTAGGGTTTTTGGATTAATTCAACCCTCATAAATCATTTTCAAAACTTTTGGGCCTCTATTAGAGTGTAAGACCCAACCCCCTTGTACAGAAAACTTTTTGGGCCTCATTCGTTGTATAAGTCCCTCTGTACATTTTCAAATAAACGATGCGATCGTCGCCTTTTAAAAAAATCAAATTGGGCCTCTCCTCGAGCTATAAGACCCATTCAAAACTTTTGGGCCTCTAATAGAGTGTAAGACCCAATCCCCTTTTAACCAAAACATTTTGGGCCTCACTTATTGTATAAGTCCCTTCGCGTTAACAGAAAATCTCGGCGCGATCGCCATTTCAAACGAAAAGTCAACTGGGCCTACCCTCGAGTAGTAAGACCCATTTCCTTTCTTAAAACTTTTTGGGCCTCTTGAGAGAGTGTAAGACCCATCCCTTTGTACCGAAAATAATTTTTTGGGCCACAGTCACTTGTATAAGTCCCTCTGTACAAATTCAAACAGTGCGCTTACTGATAAAACCCTAGGCCTCTCCTTGACCTGTAAGCCCCAAATCTTTCTTTTTCAAAGCACTTTCTCCTTTGATTTTGAATATACTGTTGTTTTCAATCTTTCTTTGTTGAACAACTAACCAAACAACATGGAAGCTCTATAACCGAGTAAGTGGTTATTGCTTTCATTTACCGCTTTCATATACATATAACTGTATTGTGGGGCTGTTTCACTGTAAGTCTTCTTTCATAAGCTCATATCAACTGTGTAATAATAGTATAGATATTTAGAGTTTCCCCGGCAACTACGTCTAGCATTAAGCCCGCTGATCACTCTTAGAAATAGACTAAACTAGATCCCCATAGGATTACCAGACATAGTCTTCCCTCCTCTTGGGGTTAAACAATATGGAGACATGAAAGGCAGCATTCCCGGTGAACCCTTTCATAGACTGTCACTCATAGAAGTTGTCAAAGAAACTCTATTCCCCAGAGATGATCTTTTCTCTGTGAATGGCATCTCTTGAGTTTCTTCCAAATTCTCGAACTTTCTTGGCTTGATCTATTCTCGGTGAATGGCATGTCTTGAACTTCTCGGGGTTTGGGGACCCACAGGCTTCTTAAAAGCACTTGTCAAGAAGCTCTACTCCCCAGAGATGATCTTTTCTCCGTTAATGGCATCTCTTGAGTTTCTTCCAAATTCTCGAACTTTCCTGACTTGATCTAATTCTTGTGAATAGCTTGCCTTGAATTTCTCGGGGTTTGGGGACCCATCGGCTTCATAAAAGCATCAGCCTCCTCTTGGGCATCGTACAAGGACCCTCAGGCTTCCTAAAAGCAACTCTGCCTCCTCTTGGGCTTTGTACAAGGACCCGTCAGCTTCTTAAAAGTATTCACAGCCTCCTCTTAGGCTTCGTATAATGATCTCTTCCTCCGGGAATGATAGCCTCCTCTTGGGCTTAGTACAAGGACCGATCGGCTTCTTAAAAGTTTCCAGCCTTCTCTTGGGCTTCGTACAAATTGTCCTGACGACCTCCTAGAGGTATAGGAACAGAACTTAGTCATCTGCATAGAACAGTCCTTCCAAGAGTCTACTACTGTTTCTCAAAGCATAGTACAAAAGATAAAACTCTAGACTTGGACAATCTAATTTCCTTGAGTCTCAAAGACATTCTCAAGCACCCTTCAAGAATAGGAAGAAAACCCATAGACTTGGACAGTCTCAATACCCTTCGGATTTCCCGCTTCCTTAAGGAACAGGCATAACCCGGATCCTTGAATCAAATCCATGAGTACAGTGTTGCTCATATAAGAACTGATTTTCTCTTTCAAAATCAGTATACTGGACCTGTCACTTAACTGAAACAACATTTAGCCTCTCTCTTGGGCTTTGTACGAGACACATAAGAGACTCCCTCATTGAGTCAATTACCCCTTTCGCCTTCATCTCGGGCTTTATACGAGATACAAAAAGGTTCTTATTGAGTCAAACAAACAAACAACAGCCTTTATCTCGGGCTTCGTACGAGATACAAAAAAAAACTCTCTTGTTTAGCCAAACAGCCTCCATCTCGGGCTTCATACGAGATACAAAATCACTCTCTAGTTGAGTATAAAAGATTCTCTTGGTGAGTCACCATCCTTAGCCTCCATCTCGGGCTTTATACGAGATACCAAAAGATTCCATCGTTGAGTTAAAACCTTTTAGCCTCTCTCTCGGGCTTCGTACGCGACACACAAAAATACCCTCTTATTGGGCCAACAGCCTCCTCTTAGGCTTTGTATAAGAAAACCACTGATTGATCCAATCAATCTTTTAGCATCAAAGCTGTGCCTCGTTCACAGTACACAAACATCAATAATACTTTCATCTAATCGCTGTAAGCGGCAAGCCTCTGGATCATCTACATCCATGCGACTGTCCTTCTTTTAGCACGAGAAATTCCTAAGGAAAGATGGCATTGCTCTACACAGAGTTAAAGTCTTCTCCTTTAGGTTAAAACCCCCTATAAAGGAAATTATGGCATTGCTAGGATCCGCGTATCTCGGTTAAAGTAATCCTCCTTTACAGTCAGTCACCCAACAGTTGTGACATACAAGCCCCTCTTTAGAGATGACCAATTCTCTCTAAAGTCAAACCTTTAGCTTCATATCTTGGGCTTCAAACAAGATACAAATAGACCCTTCAGCTTCACATCTTGGGCTTTGAACAAGATACAAACCATTTTTCGCTTCATGTCTTGGGCTTTGAACAAGACACCAAAACAACCATTTCCTCCCATAAAATAGGAGGAACTACAAACGCTCTGATTTCCCTGTTTCGGTAAACGGGAATACGTAGGCATAAGATTGAAAGAAAAATCTTAGCAAGCACACTAAACAAAAACCCAAAATCCCATACATCCTAATCTGAAGCAGTATCCTAACAAAAAGAGAGAAAACAGTATTGGCGAAAATACAAATAACTAGTACAAAGGCCCCCCCCACATTGATAGCATCCGTAACCTAACAGACCGCTGTTTAAACTCAGTATGCAAGCAGGGTTAATTGGAGACATCTATTTCCCTTCCTTATTCAGCTCACAATGGGATAAAAAATGAATCGACCTAGAGTAAACTCAACCGCAGAGAGCGACCGCGCTTAAGAACCGCGTCCAAAATCGCTCGCTACAAAAAAAATGGCGCCCACTGTGGGACCTGTCTCTGTTTTTCTTTTTTCCTTTTCATCTCTTGTAGGAATACCATAGATTGGGGCTTCCGCCGGGGAACCCATTTCTGTCAGGAACTTAGGATTCATAGCTTTAAAGGTCTAGGATGATTAGGACAAATATATATACTGCTTTTCCTAATTGCTATACGTGTTTATTTTTCTCCTAATGGGAATGCGTGTGATGCCGCATGTGGAAAGATTGAGTATACACTTAAGATAAGTGATGGCGACGAGGTCGACCATCAACCTCAGTGGAGGCTGACCAATGCAACCCATTCTCTCACCTAGACAATGGGCCGATTGTGATGTCTGAGAAGCTGAGGAGCCAAACCGTTTTGTAGTGCGGAAACTATCGGGAATAGTTGTTACGCGATACTACCCTCATTTGAGGCGGGTGATCTATTCTCGGTGAATGGCACTTACTCTAAGATTGCTCTACAACTCGCTGGCGATCCGCTTGTTGTTTTGCTTTCCTGGGAGGAGCTGATGATAATGAGTACAGGTACAAAAATCACCTTAGTATAAACCTTTGGGGATGGGGAGAACCTTTACTTCATGACAACGACCCTTTAACCCCATTTTTTTCTATGTTTTTGTGTGCTGCATTCATGCATTCATTTAAAAAACATTAAAACATTCAAAAATTTCTCTTCTAGTCTCTCTGTTTTTCAAATTAAACTAAGGTTGTGATTGCAAATATTAGAGAAAAGGATTGTACTAATGGATTTCGGTAGAAGGAGAGCCCATAGGTATACCTTCAAGGTTCCAAAGCTAGAGGAGTTGAGAAGGTTAGTAAGGATGATCACTAACCCGGAGGCTTTCAGAGCCAAGCACGGAGGTTTGCTGTCACTATTAAGAGTCATGTTATTGAGGGAATCATGGATGCGCTCATTCATTTTTACGATCCGATTTATCACTGTTTTACATTCCTGGATTACCAGCTAGCACCAACGCTGGAGGAGTATTCTCATCTGATTGATCTACACATTACAGATCGAGCTCCATTTTATGGACTGGAAGAAATTCCAAAGAATCAGATCATTGCAAGAGCAATTCATTTGGACGAGTCTGAGGTCAGGACTCACATGACCACTAAGGGTGTCATACAAGGTTTGCCAGCCCAGTTCTTGACAAAGAAGGCCCTGTATTTTGCCAGTATAGGAAACGTAATTGCTTTTGAAAGCATCTTTGTCTTGCTCACCTACGGGTTATTTTTGTTTCCCAACATCAATAACTTCGTCGATATTAACTCCATTAAGGTTTTTCTCATTGGAAATCATGTGCCAACTTTGGTCGCAGATGCGTATCATTCTGTACACTTAGGAAATTTGTACAGCGGAGGGGAGATCACATGCTGTGTACCTCTGCTTTATAAATGGTTTATCTCCCACTTGCCCAAGTCTGCTGCTTTTTGGGATTGCAAGAGTGCCTTACGTTGGTCGCAGAAGATCATGTCCCTCACCAACTCTGATATAGATTGGTGTAATAGGATCTATGATGGAATCAGAATCATTGATCGTTGTGGAAACTTCCCCAACGTACCCCTCATAGGAACTAAAGGAGGAATCAACTATCATCCGATATTGGTTTACCGTCAGTTTGGATACCCGATGAGACACGTCCCACGGGGTGTTCATTTGGAAGGTCTTTTCTTCAAGGAAGGAGAAAATGACAGAGCACTAAAGATGGAAATAGTGCACGCTTGGAAGCATGTTCATAAGAAAGGACGGGAGTCTTTAGGAAAACCAGATTGTGTCTCGGTGGAGCCTTATCTCCATTGGGTACAAACTAGAGCTCTCAAGCTAAAAATGCCTTATCCTCGTTACGGAATTCTTCTGCCGAGGGAATCTGTCATGTGCTTCATAACGGAAACTGAAAAGCTTCAGGTTACTCTCAACAAAGTTCAAAAGGAGAGAAGGTCTTGGAAGAACAAATACCGCACCCTCGACATAGAGTGTACCAAAATACAGCAATTACTGAAAGAAAAAGATGCTCTAATTGAAATTTTGGAGCAACATGCTGTAGAGAATCAAGATGACCAAAGGAATTTGCTCACTCCTTTCACCTGGCAAAGGAATGACAACCCGACAACAGCCCAAGAGCCCCGGTCAAAGAAAAGGAAAGTACCAGAGTCAGCACCCGATTTCTCTTCAGAGAGGACTCGGGACCCATTAGCTTAGGTTTCTGTTTCTGCACCTTGTAATCTACTGTATTTCCATTTCTGTAATCCTTTGAATTTCAATAAAAAGGGGTTTCCCCACTGTTTGATATTTACAATCTAATTGTCGAAGTTTATTTTGATTAAACCAAAAAACAATTAATATAATCATTGCATTCATCATTCTCACATAACGTATTCTTCTTTCCTATGAATCTCACGTTTGTGTCTCGATTCTAGAGTCAAACTATCTTGTTCGCATAATACTCGGGCCAATCGTCAGAAAAAGATGGATGATCTTGAGGAAGAAAACAGAGAGTTGAAAGAAGAGATCGACGCTTTGAGAGAGGATATAGAAAGCTTCGTAATGACATGCGGGCCATGGTAGAAGCTCAGCTACAACGAACTGTGATCTCAGAGATCACCTCAACGCCCATAGTGGAAAAGTATGATCCTAGGTATCAAATGCCGAAAGATCGTCCTTGGGGCATGCCTGTTAACTATATCCTGGAAGGATATGTTCCGCCGATCGCTGAAGATCAAGGAATCACAACAGAAGCCGTTGGGCCTGAAGGTTACAAACTTCGGGAAAACGAAGATGCCAGGGGCATACTGAAGACTCCTGAAGGTTACAAACTTCGAGAAATGCCACGATTCGCTGCCGTAGTCACGGTACCATCCCTTGTGGTGCACATGTCCTGGAAGGACAGATTCCATCGATACCTTCTGGTAAAAAGGAAACTATGTTCGATAGAATGGATGAATTCCAGGAACAGTTCTTGGAAATGCAGAAGGAGCTGCAAGCCATTCGCGGTCAGGATTTATTTGAAAAGGACGCCGTAGACCTTTGTCTGGTCCCCAATGTGAAAGTCCCGCACAAGTTCCAAGTGCCCGACTTTGAAAAGTACAAGGGTAACTCTTGCCCTCAGAGCCATCTGGTGATGTACGCTCGGCGGATGTCAGCTCAGACGGAGAATCAGGACCCACTGATTCACTACTTTTAGGATAGTTTAATCGGTGCCACATTAAAATGGTACATGGGTTTAAACCGTACTACAATCAGCACATTCAGAGATCTTGGTACTGCCTTCGTCCAACAATACAAATACAATTTGGACATGGCACCCAACAGAGATCAACTCAGATCAATGTCGAAAAAGGACAAGGAAACCTTTAAGGAGTATGCTCAAAGGTGGCGTGAAATTGCCGCTCAAATTTGTCTGCCTCTTGAGGAAAAAGAGATGACAAAGATCTTCTTAAAGACCTTTAGCTCATTTTACTATGACCGAATGGTTGCCAGTGCCCCAGTGATTTCACCGAAATGGTGGGTATGGGTGTACGTCTTGAGGAAGCCGTCCGAGAAGGACGTTTGGTAAAAGAAACTGGATCGACGAGCGGTACTAAAAAATACGGTAGTGCTCTCCCTAAGAAAAAAGAGCAAGATATTGGGAATATCTCTCTCGGAAAGAAAAGGCGACGTTATCAACCGGTAGCAGCTGTAACTCCTGCTATCAACCCTGCGCCTATTCCTACTTATCAACCTCTGGCTGCACAAAGCCAACCTGATTAGCAAAGGACACAACAGCCTCTTCAGCAGGCTCGTCCCCAATACAACAACAACCGTACAACACGGCCACCAGGATTTGATCCTATACCTGTATCGTACGCAAAGCTATTTCCATTACTGTTAGCCAAGGGGCACATCCAGACTAAGTCCCCTCTTACAGTACCAAAAAATCCGCCTTTTTGGTTTAAGATGGATCAAACTTGCCCTTACCACCAAGGAGGACCAGGGCATAACATAGAAAACTGTCTCAGTTTCAAATCCGACGTGCAAAAGCTTGTTAGGAGCGGGGTCTTATCCTTCAAGGATACAAATCCTAATGTTCTTACGAACCCGCTGCCTCAACATGAGAAGGCTGCAGTTAATCTGATTGAGAAAGAGACTAACAATGTCTATCAAATTCACGATGTACTCTTGTTAAAGACCAATCTGGTCAAGATGCATTGTAGACAGAGTGGATATGGCCATGTGCCACCTCATAACTATCACCAGTGTGATATCTGTTCTAAAGATAACCAGGGGTGTTCTATGGTGCAAGCAGCTCTACAGGAAAAAATGGATCTTGGATGGATCCAAGAACATCGAGTTCGTGGAGTTAACATGGTTTACACAAATTCTAACGTCATTCAAAACCACGATATTCGTGCAATGAATGTCAACTTGGTGGCAATGCACTCAAGGAAAAGCCAGTATCATAATCTGCCACGGCATGATTACAGTTCTTGTCTGACTTGCTCGATAAACAAACAGGGTTGCTCTTTTGTACAAGAAGCCCCCCAGCGTCAGATGGATCTTGGATGGATCTAAGAATACCATGATAGGAATCCTTATCAGATCAACATGGTTCAGATCTTTGATATTCGCGTGATGAATACCAACTTGGTAGAGTTACATGCTGAACAGGTCCGACTCGGATTCCTGATATCACACGACTATCAAAGTTGTAAAGCGGGTTGCGAAAACGATCGAGGTTGTACCCTTGTCCAGGAGGCACTTCAGCACTTCTTAAATCATTGGTGGATTCCAATCTACATGGTTGAAGATACTCAGCAAATTAGTATCAGTAACAGGAATCCTACTCGGCGTCAGAGTCAGGATGTCCGCTCAGTGGAAGTTAACCTAGTGAGGTTACATTGTATTCAAAGTGGGTGTGTCCAGGTGCCACCACACAATTATGACCGTTGTAGCATCTATTCGGAAAGTAACCAAGGGTGTTACCTTGTGAGAGCAGCTCTTCAGGGTCAGGTGGATCGTGGATTAATTCGTCCATATCCAGATTCCGGACCCATCAACTGGACGCCGAATTACCTTGCCAATCAAGTTGAGGATGTTGTCACAATCTCTGGTCATCATAGGACCAGGGATGTTTTTGCCATCATCCCTCTACTTGACGAATCTAAAGTTCCCAATCGGGAACGGATTGAGATTACTTACGAGGGTCAGAAAAACCCGAAGGCTCCTGTAGTCATCTATCTACCGGGACCATTACCGTATGAATCAACTAAGGCTATCCCTTACAAATACGGTGCAACAACCATTGAAAATGGAAAGGAAATTCCATTACCCTCCGTCGTGAATATTACAGACATCAGTCGAGTAACACGGAGTGGTAGAATCTTCAACCGAGGGGTTGGGGAACCTAACAAAGAAAAGTAACTTCAGACGGAAGCTCCTGATCTACCAGTCGGTCAATCCAGTAATCCCGACCTTTCGAAAAATGACAATGAGATGCTGAAGCTCATCCAGAGGAGTGAATACAACATTATTGATCAGTTGTTACAAACTCCTTCAAAGATCTCTGTGTTATCACTGTTACTCAGTTCAGAAGCGCATAAGGAGGCTCTATAAAAAGTCTTGGGGCAAGCCTTTGTGGAATAGGATGTAACAATTAGACAGTTCGATAGCATTGTCTCTAACATCACTTCCTGCAACAATTTGGAATTTAGTGATGAAGAATTAACCGAAGAGGGTCGTCGTCATAACATGGTGCTCAATATCACAGTTAACTGCCAGGACGATGCTTTGGCCAGCATACTGGTAGACACAGGGTCAGCCCTGAATGTTATGCCGAAGTCCACTTTGATGCAATTATCATTCAAAGGACCTCCGATGAGAATCAGCGAGGTTGTCGTCAAAGTATTCGACGGATCCAGAAAAACGGTTATCAGTGAAGTTGATCTTCCCATAACTATTGGCCCTCACACTTTCCAAGTCACTTTCCAGGTCATGGACATCCGGGCAACGTACAGTTGTTTATTAGGAAGACCTTGGATACACCAGGCTGGAGCGGTTACTTCGACCCTCCACCAAAAGCTAAAGTTCGTCAAGAACAATCAACTTGTCACAGTCTGTGGAGAGCAGGCCTTGCTTGTGAATAACTTCTCATCATCTACTGGTATAAAACCCGAGGAGGTTATTGGAACTCAGTTCCAAGCACTGTCGGTGAGCAAGAACAATCAGTTCAAAGAAGGAACTTCCATTTCTTCATACAACAATGCTATCAAAGCGGTCGAGAGTACCAATACAACTGGATGGGGACAGCTTGTCATTCCCACTGACAATAAAACAAAGAAGGGTCTTAGTTTTTCTGTAACTTGTACCCAGACAACTGCCAATGATGAAAGTCTTCATCCCCTTCAAAACTTCTTCCACAGTCGAGGTTTTCTCCACCCAGTGTCTCAGGAAGTACACACTATCAATGAGGAGGATCCCTCTGACCCAGATATGGAATGGAAGTCCTATCTAAACGAGGACGGTTATATGTCTCAGGAAGAGGTTCCTACGCCATTTTACTATCCCGCACAAAGTCTGAGATTTATACCACGGTCAGACATCGAAATGATATATGGAGATTGTGATCCGAAAGGATGCCGTGCTCCACCAAATTCATTAGAGGAAAACACTCTGATGAAAGACCAATTTGACTAAAACTACCATGGCCCAATGGATGGTCTGCCAATGTGGCAACCTTATCCAGGAAACTTGGGGCAAGAGAGTCAGCCGAACAATGAAAATCAGCTGACCATCATTGAACAGAATACCTGTGTCCCCACCATGTCATGGGATCAACACTCGGGTCATCCTGAAGCTACTCAGCACGAAGATGAATTCACAACATTTGTAGGACTTGAATTCATCAACTATGCTTTTCCCGAGGTCAACGTCATCGAGAGGGATGACTCCTCCAGTTCCAAAGAAGTTTGGGACACCTTGGGATAACCAAGTGAAAAATACGACTTCATGGTCAAGTACACTGCTCCCAAAAGCTCTCATATCAGTCTCGAAGATATCCAGCCTACTAGATGGGGAGATACGGCTGAGAGCACAAATGCTATGCAAAATGCAACAGAGGAATTCTCCTAGGACAACTCTGCCTGGGAGACAGATTCCAATGATCCTGCTCCACCAGAAATCAGTATTGTTTCTGAAGACAAATCAAGGAAGGTGCCAGACTTTGTGATTCACCGAGGAGTTTGCCGCTAGTGGGTTGCTGTCGATGTTCCGAAGGCCGTTCGCCAGTCAAAGTAATTGCCATCTTTTAACCTTTCACCCTGCCCAGGTGAAACGAATGTTTTGATAGGGCTCGCTTTCTGTAAATTTTCCCTCTTCGCTTTGCCCAAAGCGACAGAGTTTTATTTTATAGGGCTGTAGTTTCAAGTATCGACTTGTTCATTAATAAAATAACGTCGTTCTATAATTTCCGCATTAATTTCTATTTTCTCTTTTTGCTTTTTCTCAGAAAATGGTAATCCTAAAAAACAAATAATAAAAACAAGCAGTAAAATAAAACACTGCACACACTTGCATTTTCTCTATCTCTTCTAAACACGAATCATCACGTCATGCAGATTGCTTGTTTTAAACCCAGTTGAAACATACGATCCGATGCCTTCTCCCAACTTTGAGTTCCCGGTATTCGAGGCTAAAGAAGAAAATGATGACAAAATTCCAGAAGAGATCTCCCGATTACTCAGACAAGAGGAAAGGTCCATTGAACCTCACAAAGAGTTGCTAGAAACAGTCAACTTGGGTTCAAAAAAGGAGAGAAAAAAATCAGGATTGGGGCACTGCTCAGTCCAACTGCCAAAGAGAGTTTGATAAAGCTTCTCAAAGAATTCCCCGATGTATTCGCTTGGTCCTATCAGGATATGCCAGGGTTAGATACCAGCATTGTGGAACATCATTTACCGTTGAGATCGGAATGTCCGCCAGTAAAACAAAGGTTGAGACGCACTCACCCGGGCATGGCCATCAAAATCAAAGAGGAGGTACAGAAACAGATTGACGCGGGTTTCCTCGCCACATCAAAATATCCTCAATGGTTAGCCAATATCGTACCCGTTCCCAAAAAGGACGGAAAGGTCAGAATATGTGTTGAATACAGAGATCTGAACAAGGCTAGTCCAAAGGACGGCTTTCCTTTACCACACATTGACATGCTGGTAGATAGTACAACAAAGTTCAAAGTTTTCTCCTTCATGGATGGATTCTCGGGCTATAATCAGATCAAAATGGCACCGAAAGACATGGAGAAAACTTCGTTCATCACCCAATGGGGCACCTTTTGTTACAAGGTAATGCCATTCGGTTTAAAGAACGTCGGGGCAACCTATCAAAGGGCCATGACTACTCTGTTTCATGACATGATACACAAAGAAATCGAGGTATATGTCGATGATATGATTGCAAAATCAAAAACAGAGAGTGAGCACGTTGAACATCTGTCAAAATTGTTCGAACATCTAAGAAAATTCAAGCTCCGCTTGAATCCCAACAAGTGCACCTTCGGTGTCCGTTCAGGGAAACTACTAGGGTTCATCGTCAGCCAGAAAGGAATTGAGGTTGATCCTGACAAGGTCAAGGACATTCAAGAAATGCCTTCTCCGAAAACTGAAAAACAAGTCAGAGGATTCCTGGGACGTTTGAACTACATCTCCAGATTCATATTCCTTATGACCGCGACATGCGCGCCGATCTTCAAATTACTCAAAAAGAACCAGGATTGCATTTGGTCAGAGGACTGCCAAACCGCCTTCGACAGTATCAAGGAATATCTGTTGAATCCTCCAATTCTATCACCTCCAGTGGAAGGAAGACCACTGATCATTTACCTCACATTTCTAGAGGACTCAATGGGATGTGTACTTGGACAACAAGATGAAACTAAACAGAAAGAGTCTGCCATTTACTATTTGTGCAAGAAATTCACCGACTGCGAAACTCGGTACACGATGCTTGAGAAAACTTGTTGCGCTTTGGCTTGGGCAGCCAAACGTATTCGCCAATACATGATTCGTCACACTACTTGGTTGATCTCGAAAATGGATCCAATAAAGTATGTCTTCAAAAAACCTGCTCTTACGGGAAGAATCGCCCGTTGGCAGATGTTGTTATCAGAATATGACATAGAGTACCACACTCAGAAAGCCGTTAAGGGAAGTATTTTAGCCGATCATTTGGCTCATCAACCGATTGACGATTAAGAATCAATTGGGTTAGACTTCCCAGACGAAGATGTCATGTATTTAAAAATGAAGGATTGCGATGAACCGCTACCCAGTGAAGGGCCAGAACCAGGTTCCCAATGGGGACTTATCTTTGACGGAGCAGTTAATCATTACGGAAACGGAATTGGGGCAATCATTGTAACACCTCAGGGTACCCACATTCCTTTCACTGCCAGATTGACATTCAAGTGTACAAACAACGAGGCCGAATATGAAGCTTGTATTATGGGTCTCGAGGAAGCGATTGATTTGAGGATCAAGAACTTGGATGTATATGGCGACTTAGCCCTGGTTATCAATCAGATCAAAGGAGATTGGAACACTTACCAATCAAGATTAATCCCTTACAAAGATTACGCAAGAAGGTTGTTACCCTTCTTCAACAGAATCGAGTTTCATCATATCCCTCGTGAGGAGAATCACATGGCTGATGCATTAGCCACCCTCTCTTCCATGATTAGTGTAGGTCAATAGAATGACATACCTAGGATTGACATGGTGCGTCTTGAATGGCTCGCTTACATCTTCGCGATTAAAGCAGTCATAGACGACAAACCTTGGTATTACGATATCAAATGCTTCCTTCAGAAATAGGAGTACCCACCTGGGGCACTAAGGAAGGATAGAAAAACCCTCAGAAGACTGGCTGGCAGCTTCTTTTTGAGCGGTGGTACACTTTATAAGAGAAACTTTGACATGGTCTTGCTTCGATGCGTCGACAGACCAGAAGCAGACATGCTTATGAAAGAAATTCATGAAGGATCCTTTGGCACTCATGCCAACGGACACACAATGGCGAGAAAAATTCTAAGAGCAGGGTACTATTGGTTGACCATGGAATCCGACTGCTACAAGTACATGAGGAAGTGTCATAAGTGTCAGATGTACTCAGACAAAATCCATGTACCGCCAACACATCTCAAAGTTCTTTCTTTCCCATGGCCTTTTTCCATATGGGGAATCGACATGATTGGCATGATTGAGCCCAAGGCTTCAAACGGACATCGATTCATCCTAGTAGCCATTGACTACTTCACCAAGTGGGTCGAAGCAGTGTCATTCGCCAATGTAACCCGACAAGTGGTGGTCCGATTTATCAAAAACAATATCATCTGACGTTATGGTGTTCCGAGCCAGATCATTGCTGATAATGGATCTAACTTGAACAATAAGATGATGAAGGAGTTGTACACAGAGTTCAAGATCGAACACCATAACTCATCTCCCTACCGACCAAAGATGAATGGAGCGGTAGAAGCGGCCAATAAGAACATCAAGAAGATTGTTCAAAAGATGGTTGTAACCTACAAAGATTGGCATGCGATGCTACCCTTTGCTCTTCACGGTTATCGCACATCTGTCCGTACTTCAACAGGGGCAACCCCTTTCTCTCTAGTATATGGCATGGAGGCAGTGCTCCCCATAGAAGTAGAGATCCCGTCAATCCGAGTATTGATGGAAGCTAAGCTTACAGAAGCTGAATGGTGTCAAAGTCGACACGACAAATTGAATCTGATCAAAGAAAAGCGAATCACGGCACTATGCCACGGTCAGTTGTATCAGCAGAGAATGAAGAAGGCGTTCGACAAGAAGGTCCGACCTCGCTTCTTCAGGAAAGGAGACCTCGTACTCAAGAGGATACAATCATTTCTCACTGATTCGCGAGGCAAATAGACTCTGAATTATGACGTCCCCTATGTGGTCACGAAAGCTTTCTCAGGCGGCGCCTTGAGACTTGCAACCATGGAAGGAGAGGAATTTGCCTACCCCACAAATGTTGATGTAGTCAAGAAATACTTCGCCTAAACTAAAAAAAAACGTCTCGGTGGATTGAAAACCCGAAAGGGCGGTCCAGGCAAAAGTTAGAGACATGAAAAAATCATCCCGATGGATTGGAAATCTCATAGTACAATCCAGGAAAAAATTAGGGATAATGGCAGGTAACTATGTTCAACAGAGGCAAGTCCCTCAGCAGCAGCAGTTACACCATCCATCAGAGGAAAACTCCAGTCAAGGTCATCTTCGACAGAAGCTCAAGATGCCCCGAATTCAAAGTTGGTAGAAGAATAATGGTCGTTATGTTTCAACGTAGCCCTTTTACCTGTAAATTACCATTTTCTAACTTTGTAATTACTCTTTTGAATCACGCGCTTGGCTGATTTCCATCTTATCAATAAAATTTGAGCCTTTGTGCTTTTGTTTGTAATTCTCATTTGTTTTAGCTTTACAGAACGACGTTGCTAACATGATTAACGATTCTTGAAATAAAACAAAAATGAATTTACTTGTTAAAACTTTTTCTGCTTTTAAAATAAAGTCGGCAATTTCTTTTGACTGTTGAACATCAAAGGAACATCAACCGTTTCTCCAGAAGTAAGCGAACTTCAAAGTGCAGAATCAAAGTACTCCTTCTAACCCAGTACGCCTGAATGAAGGGATCAACTGTGTCAGAGACCTTGTTTTGTCTGATACGCCACGGCAGAGTTCTCATCTCCTAAGCCCGACCAACATAGCTCCCAACAGGGACTATCTCTCCTAAGCAAGGTGGAATTGCTATCTTGAACCAGCGATATTTCTACACGCCCCGCGATGGCCGAGTATCCAGTCATGTTCACCCGTCAGTTTGTGTGTCGCGTCAGTTTGTCAGTATATACATACATACATCATGCATTATTGATTTGCATTCACATTTCATATTGCATTATCATCACTCTAGTCAGTCTTGTCCCTTAGTGATAGGAGTCCTCTCAATCGAGTTCCCAGTTCTTTCCTCGTCAGGAAATGTTGCGTCTGAACAATCTCTCTCCTCCAGTTTATTTCAGGAACAGAATTGGCCCTGGACCACTTTGATAAATTGAACCTCTGAAAAACCAGAGGAACCTTCAGTCAGCATCACTCTTCGCCATTGAAGGTGATATTCTTGCTTTCCCGGATTAAGGAAAATCCACAGAGAAAGCCTCGTAATCAGAGATTCGGCAGCATGCCAGTTTCGCTCCGAAAAGATTGCTGATGAAAAGGTCATCGGCACCTCAAAATTGGACCCCATCATATGGTATTTCTCCAGGAAGATCCCGAGAAAAGTATGATGTAAGATCCCAAGCGACAACAGTCTCCCAAGAGACCTGCTTGCCCCCAGTAGAAACAAATGGCGTCTCCAACAGAGAAGTTTGTGCAACTCTACAACTCAGACGACTGGGTCCCCCAGCGAGTCTGACATCAAAACTTTTTCCGTCAAATGGCATCTACCCAGGAAAATTCGGTGAGAAGTTTGAGGAAAATCGCTACGCATAGCGTCGCTTGTCAATAAAGTTTATTGACATAAGAAACTAAGACCAGTTCCTTGGTAGGAAACCAAGATCGAGGGGAAGTTGACAAAAGAAAACCGAGACCAGTTCCTTGGCTGAAGACCAGGATCGAGGGGAAGTTTACCTTTTCTAAGCATCATTGCTTAGCTAAAGAAGATGAATGCGTAAGCTACCATTCATAACCACCATCAAAATTTCGGGTATTCCGATATTTAATCCTCTTGCACCCCGAATGCCCGAATACCTTCGTCATTCACACCTTCGGGTCCAAGAAGATTAAATAGGGGCATCTGTCATACCCCAAATTTTGACCACTAAGATTTCCCATCATTGTGTAAATCATCACCATAATATGGAGGAACCATCATACTTCATCAGTCTCCCCAAAGATGGGTGAGCATCCACTACCATCAAAATTAGGGTTTCAAGCCCTCTCAGAGCCTTAGACAAAGGATCAATCAAGGAATGACATGATCTTCAACTTGTCTAACCTCTCAAGTAACTACAAAGGATCAAAAGGACTCCCACTTCAAGGATTAAGCACAAAGCTGCTCCCTTCTAGGTGGATCAAGTCTCAAGATCGACAGTGTCACCAAATTATGGTTTTGGTCGATCAGGGTCTCCAAAGGGAAATTTTCCTCTGGGCATGAGCCAATTATTCAAAACCTATCCTAATATACTCCATGGAACCTCATGGACCCAATCATCAAGTCAATTTTGCCTCAGGGGATGCAGTCATCAAAAAATCAGGAATTGGGGTTTCTTGACCTAATTCACCCCTAAGTTGACTTTTGGGACAAATCATGAGCCAAGACCTCAAGAGAGGGTTTGAGGGTCTCTAATGAACTATATTGATCCATTTGGAACAATGGATTAATCCAAGAAGCTTGAGCAACAAGTCTCAATTTCATCTGCACCACAATTAGGGTTTCGCGAGAAAAGTCAACTGTAACTTTGACTTTTGACCAGGACATGCTCCCAAACCCTAGGACATGAATCAATATACCCTATGACACCCATGGAACATGTCCATCAAGTTTGATTTAGGTCAAGGACATGATTTCCTGAAGAATTGCACAGTTTGGAATTCATCTGATAAAAAGTCAACTGTGCACAAAAGTCAACTTTGACTTTTTGAGATTTTTCACCAAAATGGATTTTTAACCCTCAAATGATGTTAATGTATGATTTGAATCATCATTCATCAAGAAAAATCAAAGAAAGTGGGATAACTTGTAAAAGGGGGTAACCATAAAAACTTAGAAAAATTTCTAAGTTATGGAAAAAGTTACACTAATGTGCCAACTTTGGAGGACCATAACTCCTAAACCACAAGGACATTGTGCCCCATTCAAAGCTTGATGTGTAGATCTCATTGCCCTCTACAAAAGCTTCATACTGACCTATGTCCAAATTCCTCATAGATTTTGAGTTATGGAGTGATCAAAATCAAGAAAAGTCACTTTGTTCCAACACTTAGTGAAAATTTCACTAAGTCAGATTTTACCCTACTTTTTGCCAAATGTAGGGGGATTTTTCACTTGGATTCAAAAGAGATCAAAACCAAACATGTTCAAACAGTTGTTATATCATGTAAGGCCTTTCCAAAATGACCAAGAACATTACCAAATTCCATTTGGGCTATGAGTTATGACATTGGCAAGTTGCCTTGTTGAAATCTGTCAAGGCAAGGCAGAATTTGCATTTTTGCTCGATTTGCCAAAATCAGCCAAATCCAAATGCTCCTATCCACTTGGACACCTCTGAGGATTGAATCTAAAGGGGACAATCACTGAGCCAAGCCTCCAAAGTCTTTGGAACAAGAAATAGCATGTTGAACCTAGAATGGCCAAAATAGGGACAAGACTCCAATTTTGGATTGGAGCATTCAATGGAAGCATCAAGGTGGAATGGACTGAGCCATTCTCAACTGAACTCAGTCAAGACTTATCCAAGACCAAGGGAACCACAACCCTGTGCCCTAACCTCTAGTCAATGGCTAGAGGAGACTTGGATTTCCATTGGACAACATTGGCCAAACCTCTGCTGCAGTTGCCATTCACTGTGGATCCCAAAACAAACTTGTTCTACTATAAATAGAGCTCAATTGTGATCAGTTTGAGTACACCAAAGCCATCAAACAGATGCTTTCCTCAAAATCTCTTCTTTCACTCCAATTTTGCCTTCCAAGGCAAGTCACTATCGGGTTTTGAGTTTGAGAGCTTTTCCAATCAAACCAATCACTCACACACCTCACATACATCATATAGAAGTGATCCAAACACTCACATAACATCTGGAACACTGATTTCACAAAATCACCAGCCAATTGCTCAAGTTCATGACAGTTTTGCAGTTGAGGTACCATCTTCAACTCCAAACCATTTCAATCCATTCCAAGCATCCATACACACTCCATGGCACCTAGGGAAGCTATCCAGATCATTGGAACCTAGCTGTAACACCTCCAACACAAATCACGATCACCAGCTGCAAGTGGTAAGCATGAGCTCTTCTAACTCTATGATCCATGTAATTTTTGCTGCACAATAATTTGGCCATATGTTCATAATCATGCATGGAATGTTTCCCCTAAATTAATTGCATTGTTTGAATCATGTATCAAAAATCCTAGCCTTCATGCAGAAATTACGGTTCTTGAGGATTTTTCATGATTTCTTGTTATATGTTTAATTTAAATGAAATTAATTGACATAGACATGATCGTGAGGTTGAGACGAGCATAATGATACGTGGATTGCATGATATAATCAAGTATTCAGTGAGATTGGAGAGAAAATGCAAATCTGGCCAAGCCCAGAACACGCGCGTGTTCTTGGCGCCTTTTTTTCAAAATTTGAATATTTGAATTTTGTGATTTTATTTAATTGATTCAAAAATTAATTTTTCTTTGAGTTTTAATGATTTTGAGTTGATTCTTTTTTTAGTAATTCACAAAAATGTTAAAATATTTTATTTTCCCAAAAAATCCCAAAAATATTATTTATTTTATATAATTGATATTTTTGCAAAGAATTAATGTTTTAATTGTTTTTAACATTTGAAATATTTTTTCCCACCTTGATTTTGCAACTTTTAATGCTTTCTAATTATTTTGTAGGTCAATACTTAATTTTTGAAGCATTAATCCAAGATCACAATTTTTTTTCCATATGTTAAACAATTTTGATCATTTTAATTGAATTTTTATTCAATTAAATACATTTTTGAAAACAAATTAGGGTTTTTGGATTAATTCAACCCTCATAAATCATTTTCAAAACTTTTGGGCCTCTATTAGAGTGTAACACCCAACCCCCTTGTACAGAAAACTTTTTGGGCTTCATTCGTTGTATAAGTCGCTCTGTACATTTTCAAATAAACGACGCGATCGTCGCCTTTTAAAAAAATCAAATTGGGCCTCTCCTCGAGCTATAAGACCCATTCAAAACTTTTGGGCCTCTAATAGAGTGTAAGACCCAATCCCCTTTTAACCAAAACATTTTGGGCCTCACTTATTGTATAAGTCCCTTCGCGTTAACAGAAAATCTTGGCGCGATCGCCATTTCAAACGAAAAGTCAACTGGGCCTACCCTCGAGTAGTAAAACCCATTTCCTTTCTTAAAACTTTTTGGGCCTCTTGAGAGAGTGTAAGACCCATCCCTTTGTACCAAAAACAATTTTTTGAGCCACAGTCACTTGTATAAGTCCCTCTGTACAAATTCAAACAGTGCGCTCACTGATAAAACCCTGGGCCTCTCCTTGAGCTGTAAGCCCCAAATATTTCTTTTTCAAAGCACTTTCTCCTTTGATTTTGAATATACTGTTGTTTTCAATCTTTCTTTGTTGAACAACTAACCAAACAGCATGGAAGCTCTACAACCGAGTAAGTGGTTATTGCTTTCATTTACCGCTTTCATATACATATAACTGTATTGTGGGGCTGTTTCACTGTAAGTCTTCTTTCATAAACTCATATCAACTGTGTAATAATAGTATAGATATTTAGAGTTTCCCCGGCAACTACGTCTAGCATTAAGCCCGCTGATCACTCTTAGAAATAGTCTAAACTAGATCCCCATAGGATTACCAGACACAGTCTTCCCTCCTCTTGGGGTTAAACAATATGGAGACATGAAAGACAGCATTCCCGGTGAACCCTTTCATAGACTGTTACTCATAGAAGTTGTCAAAGAAACTCTATTCCCCAGAGATGATCTTTTCTCCGTGAATGGCATCTCTTGAGTTTCTTCTAAATTCTCGAACTTTCCTGGCTTGATCTATTCTCGGTGAATGGCATGTCTTGAACTTCTCGGGGTTTGGGGACCCACAGGCTTCTTAAAAGCACTTGTCAAGAAGCTCTACTCCCCAAAGATGATCTTTTCTCCGTTAATGGCATCTCTTGAGTTTCTTCCAAATTCTCGAACTTTCCTGACTTGATCTAATTCTTGTGAATAGCTTGCCTTGAATTTCTCGGGGTTTGGGGACCCATCGGCTTCTTAAAAGCATCGGCCTCCTCTTGGGCATCGTACAAGGACCCTCAGGCTTCCTAAAAGCAACTCTGCCTCCTCTTGGGCTTTGTACAAGGACCCGTCGGCTTCTTAGAAGTATTCACAGCCTCCTCTTAGGCTTCGTATAATGATCTCTTCCTCCGGGAATGATAGCCTCCTCTTGGGCTTAGTACAAGGACCGATCGACTTCTTAAAAGTTTCCAGCCTCCTCTTGGGCTTCGTACAAATTGTCCCGACGACCTCCTAGAGGTATAGGAACAGAACTTAGTCATCTGCATAGAACAGTCCTTCCAAGAGTCTACTACTGTTTCTCAAAGCATAGTACAAAAGATAAAACTCTAGACTTGGACAATCTAATTTGCTTGAGTCTCAAAGACATTCTCAAGCACCCTTCAAGAACAGGAAGAAAACCCGTAGACTTGGACAGTCTCAATACCCTTCGGATTTCCCGCTTCCTTAAGGAACAGGCATAACCCGGATCCTTGAATCAAATCCATGAGTACAGTGTTGCTCATATAAGAACTGATTTTCTCTTTCAAAATCAGTATACTGGACCTGTCACTTAACTGAAACAACGTTTAGCCTCTCTCTCGGGCTTTGTACGAGACACATAAGAGACTCCCTCGTTGAGTCAATTACCCCTTTCGCCTTCATCTCGGGCTTTATACGAGATACAAAAAGGTTCTTATTGAGCCAAACAAACAAACAACAACCTTCATCTCGGGCTTCGTACGAGATACAAAAAAAAACTCTCTTGTTTAGCCAAATAGCCTCCATCTCGGGCTTCGTACGAGATACAAAATCACTCTCTTGTTGAGTATAAAAGATTCTCTTGGTGAGTTACCATCCTTAGCCTCCATCTCGGGCTTTATATGAGATACCAAAAGATTCCATCGTTGAGTCAAAACCTTTTAGCCTCTCTCTCGGGCTTCGTACGCGACACACAAAAATACCCTCTTGTTGGGCCAACAACCTCCTCTTAGGCTTTGTATAAGAAAACCACTGGTTGATCCAATCAATCTTTTAGCATCAAAGTTGTGCCTCGTTCATAGTACACAAACATCAATAATCCTTTCATCTAATCGCTGTAAGCGGCAAGCCTCTGGATCATCTACATCCATGCCACTTTCCCTCTTTTAGCATGAGAAATTCCTAAGGAAAGATGGCATTGCTCTACACAGAGTTAAAGTCTTCTCCTTCAGGTTAAAACCCCCTATAAAGTAAATTATGGCATTGCTAGGATCCGCGTATCCCGGTTAAAGTAATCCTCCTTTACAGTCAGTCACCCAACAGTTGTGACATACAAACCCCTCTTTAGAGATGACCAATTCTCTCTAAAGTCAAACCTTTAGCTTCATATCTTGGGCTTCAAACAAGATACAAATAGACCCTTCAGCTTCACATCTTGGGCTTTGAACAAGATACAACCCACTTTTCGCTTCACGTCTTGGGCTTTGAACAAGACACCAAAACAACCATTTCCTCCCATAGAATAGGAGGAACTACGAACGCTCTGATTTCCCTGTTTCGGTAAACGGGAATACGTAGGCATAAGATTGAAAGAAAAATCTTAGCGAGCACACTAAACAAAAACCCAAAATCCCATACATCCTAATCTGAAGCAGTATCCTAACAAAAAGAGAGAAAACAGTATTGGAGAAAATACAAATAACCAGTACAAAGGCCCCCCCACATTGATAGCATCCGTAACCTAACAGACCGCTGTTTAAACTCAGTATGCAAGCAGGGTTAATTGGAGACATCTATTTCCTTTCCATATTCAGCTCACAATAGGATAAAAAATGAATCGACCTGTAGTAAACTCAACCACAGAGAGCGACCACGCTTAAGAACCGCGTCCAAAATCGCTCGCTACACAATTTCCACTAATTAATCTCTAATTACTAAACTGCCCTCATTAATTCTATTTTCCATTATTTACTTAATTATATCAGATTTTATTTTACTAAATAACACTAACCATACTAATAATAATATTATGAAATATACTATTAATAAAATACTAATAATAATAATAATAATAATAATCATAATCATAATTCCATATAACTAACATCACCCCCACGCACTCAGACACGCGCCCTAAACAAGGCCAACAATTAAAATAAAACTAGACGATTAAATAATTAAAAATGGGGTGTTACACAGGGGGTTTCTCAACAGTAGCTATTCCTTTTCTGGTTCTCAATCTTTTAACTATCCTAGGGTTCACACTGGCAATCAAGTCATTGTCAGACAGGTCATCAACATTCACAATATTGTCAGCCTTAGCATGCTCGTTTTCCTTAGGATCAGGGTCATTACTCTTGGTAGGAGAGCTTTTCTTAGCAGAAGATGTTTCAACATCTTGTTCAACACCGTTCCAGCATTTTTCAACACAGAGCTAGCCAGTGTGTGAAAATTTTCTTCTGTATCATCTTTCTCATAAATTGAAGTATTAACATCCCTTTCCTCCCTTTGATTCTTATTTACGGTAGGAGCGGCATCAATTTTAGACAGAGGGACATTGATCCCAGGAACCCTATGCTCTCCATACAATAGACCAGTGACAATACTTTTAATGGTTCTATCCACATACTCACTACCTTCCCTATGATCATAAAAAGACTCAACAGTGGGACTAGTAGAGTTACCTGCAGGTGTACGTTTGGAACTTCTTACATGCAGTTTGCTGGGCCTTGTCTTTTCAACTTCATAATGGGGAATCATGGATAATAGAGCAACATCAAGAACAGCTTCAGGAGAGATACCTTCAGAGGAAACCCTAGAAACCCTAGAATTCGAAGGGGTAGAATTTTTTGCAGAAAAATTTCTGGACGGAGAAGAATGTTGTTGAGACATCATAATCTTCAGGCAAATGCTTGAACTTGGAGTAGAGAGACTTCTTTTTCTGAGAGGAAAGGTGAAAGAACTGAGCAAGAAAGGATGGATGTAGCATGTGGGAACAATGATATGAAATGATTTCCTATGGTAGAATGGCTGCTTTTGTTGGAAACTTAAACGGAAGTGAATGATATTGCCACAAAATAGTAAATGATTTTTAAAATTTTTAAATACCAATGAAAGCTGCCCACATGCCATTAATTGCTACAGATCTGCATAAACACAAATGCCTAATTTTTCTCTTAAGGTTTCACATTGACTTGCATCCACATCCTTAGAGAAAATGTCAGCAAACTTCTTCTCTGTAGTGACATGTTCCAACCGACCGACCTTAATTTTCCTAAGCAGATGATGAGCATTAATGTGCTTAGTGTCCCTCAGGATGTCCCTGCACGATGTCATGACATCATGTTTGACATTATGCTCAATCAGACTTTGTTTCTCATCATCACCTTTGACAATAGTACATAGGGTGGAGCAGCTGGACTATTGAGGAACCCACAAGTAGCAGTTATCTTTAGATCTAACTCCCCTCATAACAACTTCACTCTTCTCATTTGTAACTAAACATTCAGATTTTGTATAGCTGACTTCTTAACCTTCATCACACAGTTGACTGATGCTAATTAAATTAGCAGTCAACCCTTTAACAAGCAACACATTATCAAGACTAGGCCCACCTGAACAATTCAGCTTTCCAATCCCTTTGACCTCACCTTTGGCTCCATCCCCAAAAGTTACATCACTTGTGGAACAAGATTTGACATTCACCAACATGTTATTCACACTTGTCATGTGTCTAGAGCAACCACTATCAAAATACCATTCCTCTTTGGCGGAGCCTCCTAGAGATATATGAGCTAACAAATAAGTAGTGACCGTCTTTGGAACCCATTGTTTAACACTTGGAGGCCTGTTCTGATTTTGTCTAGGTAGAGGATCAGGTTTAGGGTAACCATAGAGCCTGAAGCAGAAAGGTTTTAAGTGGCCAAACCTTCCACAGTAATGACATCTTCATCTCTGAAATCTACCTCTTGAGTGGTTGGGATGTCTTCTCCCATAATGGTGGTGCATAACCTGTCTAGCACCGTGAGTCTTCCCATGAGGTTGCGGCACAAATTGATTAGGTAAATGAACATAACCTTTTCCAAAACTTTGTGGCATGAGGTGAGGTACCACCTTCTTAGGTCCAGAAACATGTCCTTTCCCATGATGTTGAGAAATCTGATGAGGCATGTTCTGTTTAAGACCAGAAGAACTAGCATCTGCAGAGATCTTCTTTTCACCATCAAATCCTAGACCAGTCTTATCACCTGCCCCTTTTCCAGCCTGAAGGATTTTATCCAGAGTGTCAGTTCCACTATTCAACATTCTGATGGATTTGGACATTTGATCAAGTTGGGATTTTAACAACAGAACTTCATTTTCGAGCTCAGCTTTATCAGCCTTAAGCTGGATTATAATTTTCTTCTGCTTCTCCCCTTCTTGACAGACCTCTTCACTCTTCAGACACAACTCTTGATAGGAAGCTGCCAGCTCTTTAAAGGTCAATTCATCATCACTAGACTCTCCATCAGAAGCACATATTCCAGTCAATGCCCTAACATGCTTGGCAGTCTCTTCATCATTCTCACTATCAGTATCAGACCAGGAAACAGATAACCCATTTTTCTGCTTCTTGAGATATGTAGGACATTCTTTTCTGATATGACCATAACCTTCACACTCATGACATTGGATTCCTTTGTCATGATTAGGCTTCTCTTAAGTTGTTGTTCTCTTCATTTGATCACTTGACTTAACATTTGGTCTATAGTTCCTGTCCATTCTCTTTAACACCTTATTAAATTGTCTTCCTATCAGTACAATTGCATTGGATAGCTCCTCCTGTGTTTCAATATCACATTCTTCCTCTTCATCTTCAGTACTAGACATCAATGCAATGCTTTTGACTTTCTTTTCTGATCTGTCATTCCTCTATAGCAGTCACTTTCATTTCAAATCTCTTGGGAAGAGACCTGAGAATCTTCCTCACCAGCTTCTCATCAGACATCCTTTCTCCTAGAGCACTAGAAGCATTTGATAGTTCAAGTATATTCATGTGAAAATCATGAATGGTCTCATCATCCATCATTTTCAGATTTTCAAACTTTGTTGTCAATAGCTGAAGTCTTGACATCTTGACCTTGGAGGTTCCTTCATGAGTAGTTTTCAAAATATCCCAAGCTTCCTTAGCCACTTCACATGTGTTAACCAGCCTGAAAATGTTTTTGTCAATACCATTGAATATGGCATTCAAGGCTTTAGAATTTCCAAGAGCAAGCTCATCCTCTTCCTTGGTCCACTCTTCTTCAGGATTCAGCTTTGACCCACCTTCTTTATCCACAATGACAGGTGGTTTCCATTCCTTCAAAACAGCCTTCCAAGCCCTGCTGTCTAAAGACTTCAAAAAAGTAACCATGCGAGGTTTCCAATAGTCATAATTTGATCCATCTAGAATAGGGGGTCTATTCACAAATCCACCACACTCCTTGTCCATTGCACCAGAAAGTAACAGCCCTAGATCTCACCCAGATACAGAGCAGGATGACCTGCTCTGATACCAATTGAAATTCTGGTATCAGATATGTGATGTCAAGTGAGATGTCACAACATCAATATCTGTTGTATGAACAAGGCAATAAAATTAACAGGAAAAAGCAGTAAACAACACAAAGGATTGTTCACCCAGTTCGGTCTAACAACCTACGTCTGGGGGCTACCAAGCCAGGGAGGAAAATCACTAATAGTAGTATAATTCATAGACCCTACAGCCAACACACCCGTTGACGATCTACTCACTTAATCACTACCCAATGATACATCTACCTAAGACACTCTTAGATATGAGACACCTCTCACTCCCCCTCAATCACACCATTGATAACACCTAACAATAATGAGAATAAAAGACACACTTCAAAGACACACCTTGATCTTGCTTAAAAGCTTCAATCAAGAACAATACACTCGTGCTTAAAAGCTTTGAGTGGAAAACATACAACTCAACTAAAAACAGTCCAATTCACACATCCAAATAGATGAATGAATGACTCACAAATAACACCCAAACTCAAACCCTAATACTTGAACTCTGCACTAAATATCTTGGGCCTGGGCAATATGAATTCACAGAATTGATTTAACAATTAATTGATTTAACAATTAAAACAAATTTTAACTTCAAATCTTTTCGCCCTAAATAGAGAAACAATCGATTGCACTGAATAAATCTGCACCAAGAAATTCGCCTACAAACCTCAAACAAAATCTCCCAAGATATAGCTAATAACGTGCAGCCCTTGAACACATACCAGACTGAACATAAAGTTCTGTTAACAAATGTCAGAACATCGTGTTCGACATCACACACAAGATCTGCAGAATACATCAATACTAATAAAGCCACCATATGTAGAAAGTTGGAAGCACATGTCAAGACATCACATCAGACAACTTAAACACACACATTGTTTTATCAAAATTACAGCCAATCAAAGAACTAACACAATGATTCTCCCCAACGGAGCTAACCTTTTCTGACTCTCTTGTTGAGTCAATCACCTTTTCAGACCTCTTGTTGAGTCAAACACTTTTTTTAGACTCTCTTGTTGAGTCAATCACGTTTAAGTACTCCCTTGTTGAGTCGACCCCTTTAGCCTCAATCTCGGGCTTTGTACGAGACAGATGAAAATACTCTCTTGTTGAGTAAATCCTTTTTAGCCTCAACCTCGGGCTTTGTACGAGGTAGATAAAAACACTCTCTTGTTGAGTCAATCTTTTTCATCCTCCTCTTAGGCTTTGTATAATGATTTTCCCTAGCAAGAGTTAGTCTCCTCTCAAGCTGTATAGAATGATTTCTCCAGCTTGTTCAGCCACAATCCTGGGCTTTGTACAGGACAGATAAAAGCACTCTCTTGTTGAGTCAAACCCTTTTAACCTCAATCTTGGGCTTTGTACAAGACATAAATCTCCATCTCTTAAGCTTGGGCAGATATCTTCCCCAGCAGAGCCATTTCCTCCCAGCCTTCTTTTAGGCTTTGAGGAATGATTTCCCAATCAGAGTTAAACTCATTTCAGCCTCAATCTTGGGCTTTGTACAAGACACATAAAAATATCCTCACTAGAGTCAGTTAAATTTCCCATTTCAGCCTCCATCTTGGGCTTTTTACAAGACACATACAAACCTCCCCGACGGAGTCAAAACAAACCTTCAGCCTCCTCTTAGACTTTGTATAATGATATCCCCAAAGAGTCAGTCTCTTTTTTGCCTCAGTCTTGGGCTTTGTACAAGACACCAATATGTACACTCTCTTGTTGAGTCGGTCTTATCCAGCCTCCTCTTAGGCTTTGTACAAAGACTTCCCCAGTGGAGTCAATCAACCTCTTAGCTTCAACCTTGGGCTTTGATCACGGCACGCAAAAATCAATAATCCCTCTTTAAAGATGACAAATCCTCTCTCAAATAAACCTTTTAGCTTCAATCTTGGGCTTTGAACAAGACACAAATAACCTTTTAGCTTCAAATCTTGAGCTTTGAACAAGACACCAAAAACATCTCTTTCTTCTATGGGAGGAACTACGATTGCTCTGATTTCCCTGTTTCATTTAAACGGGAATATGTAGGCATAAGATTGCGAAGTCTTAGCGAGCGTACTAATCAAAAACTCTAGGTCCAGTACCTTCATACATCAATCAAAAACTTTAGGTTTCATACCTTAGCCATCATCATCATCATTTTCCACATCAACAAAAACTCACTCTCCCTGTCATACTTTCCCAAGAAACATTCCCAACCCATTAACGAATAAACACCATCAAGTACAAAGCGAAACCTAAAGCTAATATCCTGTGGATAACCACATATAGGATGGGCAATTGACAACTCCCCATTGTATAACCTGACCCCGGACCCCCCAATCTCTTTTTAAGTGTTTGTCTAGTTAAACATTCGCATGCAAGGTTAGTTTTAGATAGCTTCCCTTTCCCTTTCAGCTTCATGGGATAAATATGAAATCAGAAAGTAGCACCCCCTACTACCATTACGGTGAGGAAAACCCATACATAAGGTGGTCGCGTCACCGACAAAAATTGCTCGCTACAGAAAAATGGCGACTCTGCTGTGGAGTCATTGTCTGTATAGGTCTATAGACTAGAATTCTTAAGAGGTCTAGGATGTTAGTTTTAGGAATGAATATATATATATATATATATATATATATATATATATATATATCGCTTTTCCTACTTGATATCTGTGTTTATTTTTCTGCTAATGGGACTGCGGGTGATGCCGCATCTGGAAAGTTTGAGTGACACCTAAGATAAGTGATGGCTTTAGACGGGTAATCTTACAAGGAGTCACTCCCAAATAAGAGACCCCGGTAGACCATCGAATCAGTGGAGATACCCTTTGCCGATTCAATGCCTATACGACTTCGGTTATTGAAAGCAGATTGTTCGATTGTGGTATCTGAGAAGCTGAGGATTTAGTAGACTGAGACCATGTTACTATTTTGTAGTGCGGAAGCTATCAGAAATAGTTGTCACACGATACTACCGTCATTTGAGATTACTCTAAGATACTACAGCTCGCTCGGGTGAACCAGCCTACTGTTGTTATCCCAAGAGGGGTCAATGATTTTGAGGACAGGTACAAAAAATCACAAGTAGAACCTTTAGGGAGGAGTAGAGCCTTGACTTCATGACACTGAACCTTTGACCCCATGTTTTTTCTATGTTTTTGTGTGCTGCATTCATGCATTCATTTAAAAAACTTTAAACAAAGAAAATTTTTCTCTTCTAGTCTCTCTTTTTCAAATTAAACTAAAACAATGCTTGCAAATATCAGAGAGAAAGATTGCGTTATGGATTTTGGTAGAAGGAAGACTCACAAGTACACCTTCAAGGTTCCAAAACTAGAGGATTTAAGAGGTTTGGCAAGGATGATCACCAACCTTGATGCTTTCAGAGCTAAGTACGGAGGACTGCTGTCTCTGTTAAGGGTTCACGTAATTGAAGGAATCCTTTCTACGTAGATTCAGTTTTACGATCCAGTCTATCACTGTTTCACATTCCCGGATTATCAACATGCACCAACACTGGAGGAGTACTCTCACCTGACTGATTTACCTATCATTGACCAAGCTCCCTTTTCTGGACTGGAAGAAATTCCAAAAGATCAAATCATTGCAAGAGCTATCTATTTGGACGAGTCAGAAGTCAGGACTCACATGACCACTAAGGGTAGAATCCAAGGTTTACCTGCCAAGATTTTGATAAATAAAGCTCTGTACTTTGCTAGTATAGGGAACGTGACTGCTTTCGAGAGCGTCTTTGTTCTGCTCACCTACGGGTTATTTCTGTTTCCCAACATTGATGACTTCGTTGATATCAATGCCATTAAGATTTTTTTGATTGGAAACCCTGTACCGACCTTGCTCGCAGACGCTTATCATTCTGTACACTTAAGAAATTTGTATGGTGGAGGTATGATCACATGCTGTGTACCCCTGCTATACAAATGGTTCACTTCTCACTTACCCAAGTCTGCTGCATTTTGGGATCATAAGAGAACTTTACGTTAGTCGCAGTGAATCATGTCTCTTACCAACTCTGACATAGATTAGTACAATCGGATCTATGACAGGATAAGAATCATTGACCGTTGTGGAAACTTCCCTAATATATCCCTCATAGGAGTTAAAAGAGGAATCAATTATCATCCAGTTTTAGTTCGTCGTCAATTCAGATACCCAATGAGACATATCCCGCATAATGTTCATCTGGAAGGTCTTTTCTTCAAGGAAGGAGAAAATGACAGGGCACTAAAGACAGAAATAGTGCATGCCTGGAAACATGTTCACGGGAAATGAAGAGAGTCTCTAGGATAACCAGACTGTGTCTCTGTGGAACCTTATCTCCACTGGGTACAAACTAGGGCTCTCAAGCTGAGAATGCCTTACCCTCTTCACGAAGTTCTTCGGTTAAAGGAATCTGTCCTTTATTTTATGTCTGATACGGAAAAACTCCAGGTCACTCTCAAAAAAGTTCAACAGGAGAAGAAGTCTTGGAAGAACAAGTACTATATTCTCAATGTGGAGTGAACCAAAATACAACAGCTGTTAAAATAAAAAGATGCTCTGATCAAGATTTTAGAGCAGCAAGCTGTAGAGAGTCAAGAAGACCGAAGGAACTTGCTCGCTCCTTTCACTTGGCAAAGGAATGACAACCTGACAACGACTCAAAAGCCCGGTCAAAGAAAATGAAAATACCAGAACCAGGACCTGAGCTCTCCTTAGAGAGGACTCAGGATCCATAAACTTAGACATTTCCTTTTACAGCACTTTGTAAATTACTGTATTTCCATTTCTACAATCTTTGAATTCAATAAAACGGGGTTTCTCCACTGTATGATATTTGCAATCCAATTATTGAAGTTTCTTTTGAAAATAACAAAAAATTATTAAATATAATCATTGCATATCATTCATCATTCTCACATAACGCATTCTTCTTACCTACGAATCTCACGTTTATGTCTCGATTCTAGAGTCAAACTGTCTCATTCGTACAATACTCGGGCCAATCAACAAAAGAAAATGGATGGTCTCGAGGAAGAGAACAGAGAGTTGAGAGAAGAAATCAAGACTCTGAAAGAAGATCTGAGGAAACTTCACAATGACATGCAATCTCTGGCAGCAGCCCAGATGCAACAACAAAGGACTGTGATCTCAGAGATCACATTTACGCCCATAGTGGAAAAGTATGATCCTTGATATAACATGCCTAAAGATCGTCCCTGGGGCATGCCACTCAACTATATCCCGGAAGGATATATTCCGCCGATCACGGAAGATCCGGAAACTGCAGCAGGAGCCACTGGGCCTGAAGGTTACAGACTTCGGGAAACCGAAGATGCAAGAGGCATGACAGCAACTCCTGAAGGTTACAAACTTCAGGAGAGGGAATCACCAAGAGTCACTGCCGTAATTACTATACCACCACCCGTGGCACACACTGTCCCGGAAGGATAGATTCCACAGATACCTTCTGGTGGAAAAGAAAGTATGGACGACAGAATGAAGGAGGTCCATGAATAATTCTTGGAGATGCAGAAAGAACTGCATGTTATTCGCGGTCAGGATTTATTTGGTAAGGACGCCGCAGACCTTTGTTTGGTCCCCAATTTAAAAATTCCACACAAATTCAAGGTGCCCAAATTTGAAAAATACAACGGTAACTCTTGCCCTCAAAGTCACTTGGTGATGTACGCTCGGAGGATGTCAACTCAGACAGAGAACCAACAGCTACTGATCCAATATTTCCAAGATAGTTTAATCGGTGCCGCACTCAAATGGTACATGGGTTTAAACCGCACTAAAATCGTCACTTTCAGAGATCTTGGCGCTGCCTTTGTTCAACAATATAAATATAACCTGGACATGGCACCGGACAGAGATCAACTCAGATCCATGTCGCAGAAGGACAAGGAAACCTTTAAGGAATATGCTCAGAGATGGCGTGAAATTGCCGCCCAGATTTGTCCACCTCTAGAGGAAAAAAAGATGACAAAAATCTTTTTGAAAACCTTGAGTTCCTTCTACTACGACCGAATGGTGAGTATGGGAGTTCGTCTTGAGGAAGCAGTCCGAGAAGGAAGTCTGGTACTACTTTCCCTAAGAAAAAAGAGAAAGATATTGGTAATATCTCTCTCGGAAAGCAAAGGCGGCGGTACCAACCAGTAGTAGCTGTAACTCCTACTATCAACCTTGCGCATGTTCCAACGTATCAACCTCAGGTTGCTCAGAGCCAACCGAATCAACAACAATATCAGCAAGGACATAACAACCTCTTCAGCAGGCTCGTCCTTAGTACAACAACAATCGTACAATGCGACCACCAGGGTTCGACCCTATACCAATGTTGTACGCAAAGTTGTTTCCACTATTACTGGTCAAGGGGCACGTCCAAACCATGGCTCCTCTTACAGTACTAGAAAATCCGCCCTTTTGGTTCAAAGCGGATCAGACTTGCCCTTACCATCAATGAGGACCGGGGCATAACATAGAAAACTGTCTTAGTTTCAAATCCGATGTAAAAATTTGATAGAAGAAGGATCTAACCATAGCTATCAAATTCATGATGTACTCTTATAGGTAACCGACCTGGTCAAGATGCATTGCAGACAGAGCGGATACGGGCATGTACCATTTCACAATTATCACCAGTGTGATATCTGCTCTAAAGATAATCAAGGATGTTCTGTGGTGCAATCAGCTCTACAGGAACAGATGGATCTCGGATGGATCCAAGATCACCGAATCCGTGAGGTTAACATGACTTATACAAATTCCAACATCATTCAAAACTAAGACATTCGTGCGATGAATGTCAACTTGGTGGCAATGAACTCAAGGCAAAGCCAACATCATGATCTGCCACAGCACGATTACAATTCTTGTCTGACCTATTTTGTAAAAAATTAGGGATGCTCTTTTATATAAGAGGCCCTCCAGCGTCAGATGGGTCTTGGATGGATCCAGGATTATCGTGATAGAAGTCCTTATCAGGTTTACATGATTCAAATCTTTGATATTTGCCTGATGAATACCAGCTTGGTGGAATTACACGCTACATAAGTCCAGCTCGGTTTTCTGACTTCACATGATTATCGGAGCTGTAAAGTATGTCGTGAGAGTGACCAAGGATGTGATCTCGTTCAAATATCTCTGCAACACTTGTTGAACCACTGGTGGCTTTCGATCTATCTAGATTAAGACACACAACAAGTCAGTGTGATTAACGGTAACCCTAATAGGCATCAGAATCAGGATGTTCGATAAATGGAAACTGATCTAGTGAGGTTACACTGTGTGTAAAGAGGATGTGGCCGGGAGCCACCACACAACTATGAGCGCTGTAGAGTTTGCTCGGAAGATAACCAAGGATGATACCTCATGTGAGCAGCTCTGGTTCAGTTGGACCACAAAGAGATTCAACAGCATTCAAGCTCTGGTTCAGTTAACAGAATGTCAGACTATCATCCCAATCAAGACAAAGAAGTTGTCTTGATCCCTAAACGAGAAGTGACTAAAGATGTATGCGCCATAATCCCTTTACTCCATGAATCGAGAGTTTCTCTTAATAGTGGAAGGATTCTCAACCTAGAACCAATTGAGGTGGGCTACGATGGTCATAAAAATCAGAAGGCTCCTGTAGTTATCTATCTGCCAGGACCAGTACCGTACGAATCCGATAAGGCTATCCCTTACAAATACGGTGCAACAACAATTGAGAATGGAAAGGAAACTTCATTACCCTCCGTCGTGAATATTGCAGACATCATTCAAGTAACACGGAGCGGTCGAATCTTCAACCGAGGAGTTGGAGAATCTACCAGAGAAAAGGAACCTCAAACAAAAGTTCCTAATCAACCAGTCGGTCAATCCTGTGATCCCGACCTTTCAAAGAACAATGATGAGATGCTGAAGCTCATCCAAAGGAGTGAGTACAACATCGTAGATCAGCTGTTGCAAACTCCTTCAAAAATCTTTGTGCTGTCTCTTTTACTCAGTTATGAAGCTCACAGAGATGCTCTATAGAAAGTCTTAGAGCAAGCCTTTATGGAACAAGATGTAACAATAAGACAATTCGACAGCATCATCTCCAACATCACTTCCAGCAACAACTTAGGGTTCAGTGATGAGGAACTGCTGGAAGAAGGCAAAAGTCACAACATGGCACTGAATATTACAGTCAACTGCCAGGACGATGCTTTAGCCAGCGTATTGGTAGACACCGGATCAGCTCTGAATGTTATGCTGAAGTCCACTCAAACACGACTATCATTTAAAGCATCTCCGATGAGAGGCAGTGAGGTTATCTTCAAAGCATTTGACAGATCCCGAAAAATAGTTATCGATAAAATTGATCTTCCCATAACTATCGGTCCTCACACTTTCCAAGTCACTTTCCAGGTCATGGACATCCGGGAAGCATACAACTGTTTATTAGGAAGACATTGGATACACGAGGCTGGGGTAGTCACTTCAACACTTCACCAAAAGCTGAAGTTTGTCAAGAACGACCAACTAGTCACACTCTGTGGAGAGCAAGCCTTGGTCGTGAGTAACTTATCGTCGTCCACTTGTGTAGAACTAGAAGAAGTTGTTGGAACCCAGTTCCAAGCATTGTCAGTGAGCAATGAGAATCAATCAGAAAAAGGAACATCAATTTCCTCGTACAAATAAGCTCTCTAAGTGATCAAAATTAACAATGTAAAAGGATGGGGACAGCTTGTCATTCCTACTGATAACAAAACAAAGAAGGGTCTTGGTTTTTCCTCAACCTGTACCCAGACTGCTGCTAACGATGAAAGTTTTCATCCCATTCAGGACTTCTTCCACAGTGGAGGTTTCCTTCACCCAGTGTCTCAAGAAGTACATACCATCAACGAGGGTGACTCCTCCGATACAGATGAAGAATGGAAGTCCTATCTCAACGAGGACGGTTATATGTCACAGGAAGAAACACCTACGCCATTTTGCTTTCCCACGCAAAGTCCGAGATATATACCAAGATCAGAAGTCAAAATGATATACGGAGATTGTGATCCTGAGGGATGCCGTGCTCCACCAAACTCATTAAAGGAGGACGTTCTGATGAAAGATAACTTTGACCATGACTATTATGGCCCAATGGATTGCCTGCCTATCTGGCAGCCGTACCCAGGAGACTTGGGGCAAAAGAGTTAGCCCAACGATGCATATCAGCTGAGCATCATTGAAAAGAATACCTGCATCCCCACTATGTCATGGGATCAACACTCAGGGCGTTCAGAAAATATCCAGCAAGACGATGAATTTGCAACGATTACAGGACAAGAGTTCCTTAATTATGCTTTTCCCGAGGTAAACCTCGTCTAAATGGATGACTCCTCCAGTTCCAAGGAAGTGTGGGACACCTTAGGAAAACCGAGTGACAAGTATGACTACTTGGTCAAATACACCGCTCTTGAAAGCTCTCGTATCAGGCTCAAAGACATCCAGCCAACTGGATGGGGAGATCCACCTGAGAGCACAAACATTATGCAAGATACAGCAGAAGAATCCTCCTACGATAACTCTGCCTGGGAGACAGATTCCAACGATCCTACTCCACCAGAAATCAGCGTTATTTCTGAAGATAAGCCAATAAGGAAGGTACCAGACTTTGTGATTCACCGAGGAGTTCAACGCCAATGGGTTGCTGTCGATGTTCCGAAAGTTGTCCATAAGTCTAAGTAATTACCTTCTTTAACCTTTCACCCTGCCCAGGTGAAACAGATGTTTTGATAGGCCTCACTTTCTGTAAATGTACCTCTTCGCTTCTCCCAAGGCGACAGAGTTTTGTATTATAGGGTTGTAGTTTCAAGAATCGACAAAATCATAAATAAAATAACGTCGTTCTGTAATTTCTGCATTTTATTGTTGTTTTCTCTTTTCGCTTTTTCAGAAAATGGTAATCCTAAAAACAACTTAAATAATAAACAAGCATTTTTCAGAAAAATACACTGCACACACTCTTGCATTCTCTCTATCTCTTCTAAAAAACAATCATCACGTCGTGCAGATTGCTTGTTTTAAACCCCATTGAAAGATACGATCCAATGCCTTCTCCCAACTTTGAATTCCCGGTATTTGAGGCTGAAGAAGAAAATGATGAAGAAATTCCAGAAGAGATCTCCCGATTACTCAGACAAGAGGAAAGGTCCATTGAACCTCACAAAGAGCCATTATAAACGGTCAACTTGGGTTCAGAAGAAGAGAGAAAAGAAGTCAAGATTGGGGAACTGCTCAGTCCAACTGTAAAAGAAAGTTTGACAAAGCTTCTCAAAGAATTTCCCGATGTATTTGCTTGGTCCTATCAGGATATGCCAGGGTTGGATACCAGCATCGTGGAAGACCATCTATCTTTAAGATCAGAATGTTCGCCAGTAAAATAGAGGTTAAGAAGAACTCATCCAGACATGGCCATCAAAATCAAAGAGGAAGTAAAGAAACAGATTGGCGCAGGTTTCCTCGCCACATCAGAATATCCTCAATGGCTAGCCAACATAGTGCCAGTTCTGAAAAAGGACAGAAAGGTCAGAATGTGTGTGGACTACAGGGATCTAAAAAAAGCCAATCCAAAGGATGGCTTTCCCTTACGACACATTGACATGCTGGTAGACAATACAACCAAGTTCAAAGTCTTCTTCATGGATGGATTCTCGGGCTATAATCAGATAAAAGTGGCGCCGAAAGACATGGAGAAAACTTCGTTCATCACCCCATGGGGCACTTTTTGTTACAAGGTAATGCCATTCGGTTTGAAGAACGCCGGGGCAACCTATCAAAGGGCCATTGACTACTTCACCAAGTGGGTCGAAGCAGCGTCATACACCAATGTAACCCGACAAGTCGTGGTCCGCTTTATCAAAAACAATCTCATGTGCCGTTATGGTGTTCTGATCCAGATCATCAGTGATAATGGATCTAACTTGAACAACAAGATGATGAAAGAGTTGTGTGCAGAGTTCAAGATCGAACACCATAACTCATCTCCCTACCGACCTAAGATGAATGGAGCGGTAGAAGCGGCTAACAAGAACATCAAGAAGATCGTTCAAAAGATGGTTGTAACCTACAAAGACTGGCACGAGGTGCTTCCCTTTGCTCTTCACAGTTTTTGCACATCTGTCCGCACTTCAACAGGGGCAACCCCTTTCTCTTTAGTATATGGCAAGGAGGCAGTGCTCCCCATAGAAGTAGAGATCCCATCAACAGGGTATTGATGGAAGTTAAGCTGACAGAAGCTGAATGGTGTCAAACCAGACACGATGAACTGAATCTGATCGAAGAAAAGAGAATAACGGCTCTATGTCACGGTCAGTTGTATCAGCAAAGAATGAAGAAAGCGTTTGACAAAAAGGTCCGACCCCGTGTCTTTTGAAAAGGAGACCTTGTGCTCAAAAAGATACAATCATTTCTCACTGATTCCCGGGGTAAGTCAACTCTAAATTATGACGGTCGCTATGTGATCAAGAAAGCATTTCCAGGCGGCGCCTTGAGACTCGCAACCATGGATGGAGAAGAATTCGCCTATCCCAAAAATGTTGAAGTAGTCAAGAAATACTTCGCCTAAATAAAAAATAAAAAAATAATAATAAAAAAAACGTCTTGGTGTATTGAAAACCCGAAAGGGCGTTCCAGGCAAAAGTTAGAGACACAATCAAAAAAATCATCCCAGTGGATTGGAAATCTCAAAGTACAATCCAGGAAAAAATTAGGGATTAATGGCAAGTAACTACGTCCAACACGGGCAAATTCCTCAGCAGCAAGGAAAAACTCTAGTCAAGGTCATCTTCGACAGAAGCTCAGGATGTCCAGAATTCAAAGTTGGTAGAAGGATAACGGTTGTTATGTTTCAATGTAGCCCTTTTCCCTTAAATTTCCATTTTCTAACTTTGTAAATACTCCGTGGGATCACGCGTTTGGCCGATTTCTATCCTATCAATAAAATTTGAGCCCTAGTGCTTTTGTTTCCAATTCTTATTTGTTTTAGCTTTACAAAATGACATTTTAACATGATTAACGAATCTTGAAATAAAACAAAAATGAATTTACTGTCAAAATTTTTCTGCTTTTAAAATAAAGATGGCAAATTCTTTTGACTATTAAACATCGAAAGAACATCGATCGCTACTCCAAAGGCGATTAAGCTTCAAAGTGCAGAATCAAAGAACTCCTTCTCAAATCAGTATGACTGAATGAAGGATCAACTTTGTCAGATGCGAATATTCCATTTGACATCCCCGACAGAGTTCTTATCTCCTAAGTCCGAACAAGGTTGTTCTCCACAGGGACTATCTCTCCTAAGCAAGGTAGAAATGCTATCATGAACAAATGGCATTTCTTTGTCCCCTGCAGTGGCTGAGTATCCAGTCGTGTTCATCCATTAGTCTGTATGTCGTGTCAGTTTTGTCAGTATAAACATACATACATCATGCATTATTGATTTGCATTCACATTCATATTGCATCACTATCACTCTAGTCGGTCTTATCCCCTAGTGATAAAAGTCCTCTCAATCGAGTTGTCAGTTCTTTCCTCGCCAGGAAATGATGCGTCTGAACAATCTCTCCTCCAGCTTATTCCTGGATTGAAGATGGCCCTCGACCACTTTGATAACTTGAACCTCTGAAAGGCAAAAGGACCTTCGAAAAACGTCACTCTTCGCCATTGAAGATTATATTTTCGCTTTCCCAGATTAAGGAAAATCCTCAGAGAAAGCCTCTTAATCAAAAGATTCGACAATACAGCAGTTTTTCTCTAGATTAAGGAAAAATTCACTGACAAAAAGGTCATCAGTGCCTCCAAATTGGATTTCATCACATGGCATTTCTCCGAGAAGATCTCGAAGAAAAGTATGATGTAGTATCCCCAAGCAGGGAACATTCTCTCAAGAGACTCGTTTTCCCTAGTAGAGTCGACAAATGGCGTCTCCAACAGAGAAGTTAGAACACCTCTACAACTCAGACAAATGGGTTCCCCAGCAAGTCTGACATTAAAACTCTTTCTATCAAATGGCGTCTCCCCAGTAGAAAACTGGCGAGAAGTTTGATGAAAACCACTACCCATAGCGTCCCTTGTTAAGCAAGTTTATTGACAAAAGAAAACTAAGACCAGTTCCTTGGCTGAAGACCAGGATCAAGGGGAAGTTTATTTCAGAAACTTAGACCAGTTCCGTGGCTAAAAACCAGGAACGAGGTGAAGTTTATTTCAGAAACTTAGACTAGTTCCCTGGCTAAAAACCAAGATCGAGGGGAAGTTTATATCAGAAACTGAGACCAGTTCCTTGGCTGAAGACCAGGACCGAGGGGAAGTTTATTTCAAAAACTTAGAACAGTTCCTTGGTAGGAAACCATGATCGAGGGGAAGTTTACATAAGAAACAAAGACCAGTTTCGTGGCTGAAGACCAGGATCGAGGGGAAATTTTTACCTTTTCTAAGCATCATTTCTTAGCAAAATAAGATGGATGAGTAGACTGCCATTCATAACCACCGTCAAAATTTTGGGTATTCTGATATTTAATCCTCTTGCACCCCAGATGCCCGAATACCTTCGCCATTCACACCTTCGGGTCCAAGAAAATTAAATAGGGGCATCTGTCATACCCCAAATTTTGACCACTAAGATTTCCCATCATTGTGCAAATCATCATCACAATATGGATGTACCTTCATGCCTCATCAATCTCCTCAAGGATTGTTGAGCATTCACCATAGTCAAGAATTAGGGTTTCAAGCCCTCTCAAGGCACTTAGACAAAGGATCAATCAAGTAATGACATGATCTTCAACTTGTCTAACCTCTCAAACACCTAAAAAGGATCAAGAGAACTCCCACATCAAGAATCAAGCACAATATTGCAACATTCCAAGTTGATTAAGCCTCCAGATCGCCGGTGTCACCAAATTAGGGTTTTGGTCGACCAGGGCCTCCAGATGGAAATTTTCATCTGGGCATGAGCCAATGCTTCAAAGCACAACCCAAGATACTCCAAGGGACCTCATGGACCCAATCATCAAGTCAATTTAGCCTCAGGGGATGCATTTACCAAAAATTAGGAATTAGGGTTTCTTGACCTAATTCACCCCTAAGTTGACTTTTGGGACAAAACATGAGTAAAGACCTCAAGACATGGTTTGAGGGTATCCAATACACTACATTGATCCATTTGCAACAATGTATTGATCCAAGAAGCTTGATCTACAAGTTTCAATTTCATCAGGACCACAACTAGGGTTTCGAGGGAAAAGTCAACTGTACCTTTGACTTTTGACCAAGACATGCTCCCAAACCGTGGGACATGATTCAATACACCCTATAACACCTATGGAATGCATCCATTAGGTTTGATTTAGGTAAGTACTTAATATCACAAAGGATCGCACAGTTTAAATTTCATCTGATGAAAAAGTCAACTGTACAAAAAGTCAAAGTTTAACTTTTTGATTTTTTTGGTCAACCAAGGTTCCTTAACCCTAAAACAATGTTAATATGTGACAAAGTGGCTAGGGGTTCATCAAGAAAAATCAAAGAAAGTGAGTTAACTTGTAAAAGGGGTAACCATAAAAAACTTAGAATTTTTCTAAGTTATGGAACAAAGTGGCTAGGGTACCAACTTCCAAGGACCCTAACTTGAGATCCAAGCAACCATTTTGGATGGTCCAAAGGTGGATTTGTAGCTCTCATGGCATAATTTAAAATTGTCAACTACATCGCATTCCAATTCTTCATGGATTTTTAGTTATGGAGTTGTCAAAATGGCTGAAAACATGAAAATGGCATTTTTCCAACACTTAGTGAAATTTTCACTAAGTCAAAATCTGCCTTACTTTTTTCAAAATGTAGGGGCAGTTTTCACCTTGATCCAAGTCAAACCAAGTCTAGGGGTAAACATCAAAGTTGAAGTATGCCATGAGGGCTTTCCAACAAGTACCAGATCATCTCCAAATTCCATTTGAGCAAAGAGATACAACCTTTGGAACATGGCATCCTGAACTGGTTTTTACAAGGCAGAATTTGTGCATTTTGCTCGATTTGTCCAAATTTGATAAATCCAAGCCTTGCCATCAATTTGGACACATTAGAGGATCAAATCCAAGGGGGATGGTCTGATCTCCAAGCCTCCAAAGTCCAAGAATTTACAAGTAGCCATGCCAAACCTAAAAAAGCTAAAAAGTGCCAAGACTCCAATTTTGTTTCCAAGCATTCAATGGATGCAACAAGGTGGCATGAACTGAGCCTATTCTAACTAAATTCAGTCCAAGTTTATCTCTGAACCAAAGCTGCAAAGTCTGTACTCTAATCTCAAGTCAATGGCTAGAGGAGAGTTGAGATTCCTTTTGCATAACATTTACCAAAGGCCTGCTGTAGCCTCCATTCACTATTGATGCCAAAACAAACTTGACACACTATAAATAGACATCGATTGTGATCAGTTTGAGTACACCAAAGCACCCAAACCGATGCTTTCTTCAAAATCCCTCTCTTTAAGAGAGCAATTCCATCATAGCTCATGATCCAAACACATCCAATATGTCATATCTAAGCTGTCCAAACTCTCATATGTGACCTGTAACACCAAAATCACAAAGTCCCCTCTCAAAATCTCAAAATTGGACTTTTTTGCATTTTTCAAGCAATGTCTTGATTCAGTCACTTTCAAAACCAAATAAGACCTCAAACACACTTAAAATATCATCCTTGAACTGTCCCAAATGGTTACCCACATCTGGAACACCATTTAAGGGAGTTGCCATATTGGTCACTTTTTTTCCTTTTGCAAGAAAGGGTTCAAACTTGTTCCTGAGGATTCCAGCTGGTGGTGACCATTCTAAAAGCTTCTAAGGGATCAATTGAGAGTGTTCAAAGCATCAAATTACTTCTGGCACAAGAAACTTGGCAGATAGCACAAAAAGCTCCCAAAGAGGTAAGCATCACAACTTGAACTCTTTAAAATATGTATTGCTTTGAAGTCCACTGATCATACACCTCTCATGCATGTTGTATATGTTGTGTTTGAACCAATTTGCCATGTAATTCTTGCATGTAACATGAGGTAGCATAGAAAATGCAATTATAGGCCTATTTCAAAAACACCATTGGGTTTTTAACTAGGGGCCTCATCTGAAAAAACCATGGGTACCATTGGATTCCTGATGAAATTCTAGGCAGGATAGACCTAAATTTTGTCCCAATCCATGGAGAAATGAGAAAGTTACAGCCTTTACGTTTTGGACCAAAACCTTACCTTGCCTTGCCTTGGTCAGGCCTAAAAAAGGGCACCCCTTAAGTATTCATGGGTTGGTTTTGATACACGGATGTATAACCACCCCAGTGGTAGAAAGCGCGCACTGCAACCTAGGGGTCTGGGGTTCGAATCCCCCTCACCCCAGACCTTTTTTACCACTTTTTTCCACTTTTTTAATATTTGTCATATTATGGTTATTGATACTCCTGCTATAGGTTCAGTAACTACCCCATATGTGTGTTTGAATTGTCCGTTGAGTATTTTTGGTAGAGACTTTGGAGTTGATTTAGTGTGTCTTCACTTAGATCAACTTGATGTTATTCTTGGGATGAATTGGTTGGAATTCAATCGTGTTTATATTAACTGTATGGTCTAAGTGAAGACACACTAAATCAACTCCAAAGTCTCTACCAAAAATACTCAACGGACAATTCAAACACACATATGGGGTAGTTACTGAACCTATAGCAGGAGTATCAATAACCATACCACCACTCATAAAAGACAACTCAAGATTCAATCTTTTCACACAATCCAAAGAAATAAAAGAATGTGTAGCTCCAGTATCAATTATTGCAATCAAAGGTATACCATTAATGAAGCACGTACCTCGGATCAAACGATCTTCACTAGCAGTCTCAGATCCTGATAGAGCAAACACCTTTCCTTTCGCTTGAGCCTTCTTTGGTTTGTCACACTGGGTACTAATGTGCCCTTGCTCACCACAGTTGTAGCAAGTCACATTCGCACCGCTTCTGTATTCCATAGCTTTGTGGCCTGGCTTGCCACACTTGAAGCATTTTCGCTCAACACTTGTGCACTCAGGAGCACGATGTCCTTCAGCACCACACTGAAAACACTTCACCGGAGTGGAAGCTCCTCCCCCACTCAGCTTCTTGCCACCACCAACTTTTTGTTTCCCCTTAAAGCAGGAGTCACATACAGCTTTCCTCTGAATTGAGCTTTTCCTATCTTATCATTCAAACTCTTATAATGTGCAAATCGAGCCCTACTATCTTCATCATAGATTCTGCTTTTGTTCACTAACTCAAAAAATCACCTAATCTCCTGATAACCAATGGCTTGCTTAATTTCAGGCCTCAAACCATTCACATACTTAAGACACTTAGATCTTTCAGCACTAGAAGAATTGTAGTGAAGACAATACTTAATCAGCTCTTCAAATCTTATTGCATACTCAGCCACAGTTAAGTTACCTTGCTTCAATTCAAGAAACTCAATTTCCTTCCTCCCATAAACATCTTCGGGAAAGTACTTCTCCAAAAATGCATCCTTGAAAAGATCCCAAGTAATATCAATCTCATCTTCTTCAAACCGTTGGCGAGTGTTATTCCACCAGTGCTCAGCTTCCTTCACCAGCATGTGAGTGCGAAACTGCACCTTCTGCTCATCTGAACAGTTCATGACTCGAAAGATTTTCTCAATCGCTTTTAGCCATTCTTGTGCTTTGTCAGGATCATGCGTTCCCTTGAACGACGGTGGATTGTTCTTCTGGAACCTTCCTAAAGCATGGAACTCATCATTAGCATTGTTTCCAACATTTGCATGACCTTGCTGAATCTGTCCAATTGCTCCAGCCAACATCTCCAATGCTGCAACAATCGCATCATCATTCCTACCCGCATCATTCCTACCTGCAACCATAGCTCTTGAATCCAACAACAAATCCTTGTTAGAACAAACAATACTGATAGTGCTACACACACATATCAAGTACAAAAGAAACTAAACACGCTAACAACTTGGTCAACTGACCGACCTTGCTCTGATACCACTTATGTAACACCCTTCTAATCCCCGCATAAAACATACAATAAATCAGAGTAAATAATCATGCTATTCATTTAAGGGTGTCACACATAATCATAAAACATCATAAAACATCTGTCATGCTCATTAACACTTTAGTAATTTCATGCTTTTCACATTAATAAACGAAACTTGGGCATAAAAGTCAACTTCATACAAACCAAGTAAGCATAAAGCATAAAGTAAAGTACATAGTGTATCTCTAAAACATAAAACAACGATCCCGGTGTTACATGATCAGAGCATTACTCGACCCAACATAAATAAAGATGCTAAACAGCTGCATCAGCGGCTACCTCGCGCTACGAGCAAGTCTACTCCTCGGCACCTGAGCGATGTCGTATAAAACATCATTCCAACAGAAGGGTGAGAATTCACATCAATATTGAAATTATAAGATAATGATTATTGTAAAACATATAAACACAAATAATAAATAATCTCACACTTCAATATTCATCAACAAGTATCACTCAAGTATCCACACAATTCATATCAAATTCCAATACTCAACAAGTCACAATCACACACATACTTCCATATAACAATCATATATGCCATGCGACTCGATGCAAACTCAATGCAACTCATGCCATGTGGTGCCAACACTTGTTATTTTTTTCGGTTTTTACATTTAAACCGGGTCCGTTCTCTAGACCAATAACACACAAAGCCCGTTCTCTAAGCTTTCAAACCCCTCTCTAGGTTTGGGACAAGTCACTAGCTCCCACGGAACTAGCAATCATTGCCTCTTGGCCCAAATGATGCATATGCACTCAACCATCATATGCAATTAAGACCGTTCTCTAATCTTAATATCATGCATATCTCAAATAATTCATCACACTTAAATCATCACACAATTGCACACACAACACAATTACATTTCATAATTAAAGTATTTACACTTTAGATTTCGTCACTACAATCAACCAATAATACACAAGGACTAATTAGATCAAATCACAACTCACAAACATAATTTACCGATTATATATAGACTAATTAATCAATCACTAAAATTGAATCCAATAAAATTCCACTATTCAAATAATAGTAATTAATTGAATAAACAATCTACATTTAAATAATTAATTTATATTTGATAAATAACTAATATTTACTTAAATAATCAATATTTAAATAAATAGTCCATATTTAATAAATATTCAATATTTTAATAATTAATAATTAAATAAGTATTCAAATTTAAATTAGTCTTTAATTGACTAATTAACATTTAATGAAACATCTAAGTCTTAATAGAAATGCTAAATAATAATAATAATAAGGTATAGTATGTATTGCATTAATTCACTCCCAGTATTATTATATAGTGACCACCTAATATCTACTCCCATGATATTGTTCTGCGCTGAATAGTACAAGGAGACTACCTAACATATCAAAATGCTACTTAATTATAGCTAGCCAATATATATATTATATATACACCACTTTAGTTCCATTGAATAAAAGCTACTTGTTGTATAGGACTTATATCCCTACGCATCAGTTCATGAAGAAGGTGGGGCCATACAATATGTTTTTCATGCGCTAATCTACTATTCGAGGGTGGGGTCACTAGTAATAAAGTGGCTCTGCAAATAACCAGCAGAGAGAAATTCATATAATGCTACTCTACTTTTATATTATAACAATTGAAATGAGTTTTTAATGGGTACTTTCATTTCCAAACTACTCCCTTTCTCTATTTCCTGCGCAATGATTAATTGAACAGTGAAGAAAAGCTTACTTCATTTCCAATTTACCCACCCGCTACAACATGAATGACTGTACATTTATTCATCTCTTATTTACTGGTATGCATTAAAGAACCATTTTTTTTTCTTCAAATGATTTCTTTCTGCGCTAGAATGATGGGTTATATAACATTCTATTAACTTACTACAGGTTACATGAGGATGGGAAATCCAAATTTCATTTACTACATACGCAACAGTAGCAGCAGTGTATAATATTCCAAGTTCCCAATGGGTTACTTCAAATATTAAATAGGTCTCTACTCAATACCAAAAATCAATTTTAATCACACAAAATTAATATATTTCAGGATTTAACATTGACCTAATTAATTTCAGTTTCATAGAAAAGTTTTGGGGATTTTTCACTAACACAATTTCTACCCAATAATCAACGCCCAATAATCCCAATAATGAGAGAAAACTCACCCTTACCTTAGATTTCTTGGTGAGTTTGTTCTTGCTCTATGGTTTTCTCCTTCTTTTCCTCTTCCTTCTTTTTCTCCTCTTTCTCTACACTTTTCCTCTTCTAATTTTTCTGGTTTTTACTCCCTCTTTCCAACTCTTACTAACTCTCTAAACCCTGCTATTCATTCCACAAAATGGGCCTAACCCAACCATTATTAATTTACTGCTAACACCTCCCACAAAGCCCACTAATTTCCAACAACTATAATATCATATAAAATATAATAGATTAAGTATTTTACTAAATACTAACAATCTAATTAAAATAAATAATTAGATAAATTCCACAATTCAATTTATTTTCAAATAATAAATTAAATCACATATTTCAATTTAATCACTTAAATCAATTAATTCGCACAAATTAAATAAACCAATTAATTTATATAAACTCAATAAATCAAGTAATTCATGTAAATCAAATATTTCAAATAAATTAGATAAATCACATAAATCAATATTTAATAAAATCACTCAATAATTAATATAAATAATTAATTAATAAAAATCGGGGTGTTACACTCTTGCCTTCTCTTGGGCTTAAACAATATGGAACAAAGAGAAAGGTAGTATTCTCGGTAAACCTTTTCTCAGGTTGTCACTATTAGAAATTGTCAAAGAAATTCTACTCCCCAGAGTTAATCTATTCTCGATGAATAGAATCTCTTGAATTTCTTCAAACCCCATGACTGTTCAGAAATGATTCATTCTCGGTGAATGACATCTCTTGAACTTTTCTTTGGTGTGGTCCCACGGGTTTCCTAAAAGCATCCCCGCCTCCTCTTGGGCTTTGTACAAGGACCCTTCGGCTTCTTAGAAGTTCTCATGCCTTCTCTTGGGCTTAATACAAGGACCCTGAAGTCCTCCTTAAGGTATAGGATAGAACCTAGTCATCCTTCGTTAGAGCTGTCTTTCCAAAAGGAGTCAAAACCCTCAGACCAATTTTAGGGTTGATACTTATCCCTTAAAAGAGTCTGCCTCCTCTTGGGCGTTATACAAAGGTAAACTCTTCCATACCAATAGACTTGGACAGTCTAAATCTACTCTTGAGTCTCAAAGACATTCTCAAGTTCCCTACAAAATATAGGAGAAACCCCAGATTCTGGATTAATCTCCAGCAGAGTTAAAAATTGTGGGTTCTAAAACCCAGTCTCTCTGGGTCAATTTATCATTAGTATAACACTATCTCAAATCAGAACTTCAAGGTTTCTGATCTATCATCTCTTCTGTAAACCTCAGCAAGAGTTTATCCCTCATTTGGACCTGCCTCGGGATCTCAATAATCCCCAGTAGAAGCTAGCCTCCTCTTAGGTTTTGTATAATGACCTTCCCTCAGCAAAGTCAGCCTCCTCTTGGGCTTTGTACAATGATTCTCCCCAACGGAGCTAACCTTTTCAGACTCTTTTGTTGAGTCAATCACCTTTTCAGACTCTCTTGTTAAGTCAAACACTTTTTTAGACTCTCTTGTTGAGTCAATCACGTTTATGTACTCTCTTGTTAAGTCGACCCTTTTAGCCTCAATCTCGGGCTTTGTACGAGACAGATAAAAATATTTGTTGAGTAAATCCTTCTTAGCCTCAACCTCGGGCTTTGTACGAGGCAGATAAAAACACTCTCTTATTGAGTCAATCTCTTTCAGCCTCCTCTTAGGCTTTGTATAATGATTTCCCCTAGCAGGAGTTAGTCTCCTCTCAAGCTGTATAGAATGATTTCTCCGGCTTGTTCAGCCATAATCCTGGGCTTTGTACAGGATAGATAAAAGCACTCTCTTGTTGAGTCTAACCCTTTTAGCCTCAATCTTGGGTTTTGTACAAGACATAAATCTCCATCTCTTAAGCTTGGGTAGATATCTTCCCCGACAGAGCCATTTCCTCCCAACCTTCTTTTAGGCTTTGAGGAATGATTTCCCAATCAGAGTCAAACTCATTTCAGCCTCAATCTTGGGCTTTGTAAAAGACACATAAAAATATCCTCACCAGAGTCAGTTAAATTTCCCATTTCAGCCTCCATCTTGGGCTTTGTACAAGACACATACAAACCTCCCCGACGGAGTCAAAACAAACTTGCAGCCTCCTCTTAGGCTTTGTATAATGATATCCCAGTCGGTCTTATCCAGCCTCCTCTTAGGCTTTGTACAAGGACTTCCCCAGTGGAGTCAATCAACCTCTTAGCTTCAACCTTGGACTTTGATCAAGGCACACAAAAATCAACAATCCCTATTTAGAGATGACAAATCCTCTCTCAAATAAACCTTTTAGCTTCAATCTTGGGCTTTGAACAAGACACAAATAATCTTTTAGCTTCAAATCTTGGGCTTTGAACAAGACACCAAAAACATCTCTTTCCTCCCATAGAATAGGAGGAACTACGATTGCTCTGATTTCCCTGTTTCGTTTAAACGGGAATACGTAGGCATAAGATTGCGAAGTCTTAGCGAGCATACTAATAAAAAACTCTAGGTCCAGTACCTTCATACATCAATAAAAAACTTTAGGTTTCATACCTTAGCCATCATCATCATCATTTTCCACATCAACAAAAACTCACTCTCCTTGTCATACTTTCCCAAGAAACTTTCCAAACCCATTAACGAATAAACACCATCAAGTACAAAGTGAAACCTAAAGCTAATATCCAATGGATAACCACATATAGGATGGGTAATTGACAACTCCCCATTGTATAACCTGACCCCGGACCCCCCAATCTCTTTTTAAGCGTTTGTTCAGTTAAACATTCGCGTGCAAGGTTAGTTTTAGATAGCTTCCCTTTCCCTTTCAGCTTCATGGGCTAAATAAGAAATCAGAAAGTAGCACCCCCTCCTACCATTACGGTGAGGAAACCCCAGCGATAAGGTGGTCGCGTCACCGACAAAAATCGCTCGCTACAGAAGTCATTTCTCTGTATATCACGTATCAAAACAAAAAATAAAAACAAACCCTAATCCCAGATAACTGTTGTAAGTGGCACACTTGTTGATTCAAATATCCAAGATGTTGTCCATCTTTTATCCTGGTAAATCCTCTCTTTCATCTAATTGCTTTAAGAGGAAAGCCTCTGGGTTATTTACATCCACGCCACTGTCCCTCTCTTAGTATGAGAAATTTCTAAGGGAAAATGGCATTGCTCTACACTGAGTTAAAGTTTCCTCCTTCAGGACCACACCCCTATAAAGGAAATTATGGCATTGCTGGATTCACATATCCCAGTTAAAGTAATCCTCCTTTATAAACAGTCACTCAACAACTGTGATAAACAGACCAGGTGTCTCCTCTTTAGAGATGACAATTTCTCTCTCAGTCAAACCTTTTAGCTTCAATCTTGGGCTTTGAACAACAGACAAATAAACCTTTTAGTTTCAATCTTAGGCTTTAAACAAGACACCAAACATCTTTTTCCTCCCTTAGAATAGGAGGAACTACGATTGCTCTGATTTCCCTGTTTCTTTAAACGGGAATACGTAGGCATAAGATTGCGAAATCTTAGCGAGCATACCAAACAAAAAACTATGGGTCCAGTACCTTCATACCAATCAAAACTTAGGTCCAGTACCTTACCAAAAACATCGGAAAACCCCGAACATCAACAAAAACTCACTCTCTCTCTCATATTTCCCAAGAAACTTTCCCAACCCATTAACAGATAAACACCATCAAGTACAAAGCGAAACCTAATGCTAACAACCTGTGGATAACCACATATAGGATGGGTAATTGACAACTCCCCATTGTATAACCTGACCCCGAACTCCCCGAATCTCTCTAAGGGTCTGTTCAGTTAAACAAACGCGTGCAACGTTAGTTTTAGATATCTTCCCTTTCCCTTCCAGCTTCACGAGATAAATAAGAAATCAGAAAGTAGCACCCCACTCCTCTTTGTTGAGGAGGAAACCCTTCTGCGATAAGGTGGTCGCGTCACTGACAAAAATCGCACGCTACAGGAAAATGACGACTCTGCTGGGGACGTCTTTGATCTGTCTAGGACTAGGATTATAGCTCTTAAGAGGTCTAGGATGTTAGTTTTAGGAATGAATATATATATATATATATATATATATATATCGCTTTCCTACTTGATATGCGTGTTTATTTTTTCTGCTAATGGGAATGCGAGTGATGTCGCATGCGGAAAGTTTGAGTGATACCTAAGATAGGTGATGGTAGAGACAGGCGGTCTTACAAGGAGTGAATCCTGAATAAGCTGTCCTAGTAGACCATCAAATCAGTGGAGATACCCTTTGCGGATTCAATGTCTAACGACTTCGGTTGTGAAAGCAGATTGTTCGATTATGGTATCCATGAAACTGAGGATTTTGTAGAAAGTGACCATGTGACTATTTAGTAGTGTGGAAGCTAACGGAAATAGTTGTCACGCGATACTACACTCAATTGAGATTAGCCTAAGATGCTATAGCTCGCTCAGGTGAACCAGCCTGCTGTTGTTATGCCAAGGGGGGTCAAGGATTTTGAGTACAGGTACAAAAAATTCACCATAGTACAACCTTTGGGATGGGTAGAGCCATGACTCCATGCTCGTGACGCTGAACCTTTGAACCCATGTTTTTTCTATGTTTTTGTGTGCTGCATTCATGCATTCATTTCATTAAAAAACTTTTAAACAAAGAAAAATTATTCTTTTCTCTTCTCTCTCCTTTTCAAATTAAACTAAGTCAATGATTACAAATATCAGAGAACAAAGATTGCGTTATGGATTCCGGTAGAAGGAAGACGCACAAGTACACCTTCAAGGTTCCAAAACTAGAGGATTTAAGAGGGTTGGCAAGGATGATCACCAACCCTGATGCTTTTAGAGCTAAGTACGGAGGACTGCTGTCTCTGTTAAGGGTCCATGTAGTTGAAGGAATCCTGTCTAGGCTGATTCAGTTTTATGATCCGGTTTATCACTGTTTCACATTCCCGAATTATTAACTAGCACTAACACTGGAGGAGTATTCTCACCTGACTGATTTACCCATCATTGACCAAGCTCCATTTTCTGGACTAGAAGAAATTCCAAAGGATCAAATCATTACAAGAGCAATTTATTTTGACGAGTCAGAAGTCAAGACTCACATGACCGCTAAGGATGGAGTCCAAGGTTTACCGGCTAAGTTTTTGATAGAGAAAGCCCTGTACTTTGCCAGTATAGGAAACATTACTGCTTTTGAAGATGTTTTGTTTTACTCACATACGGGTTATTCCTCTTTCCCAACATTGATAACTGCGTTGATATCAATGCTGTTAAGATATTTCTGATTGAAAACCCCGTACCAACCTTACTCGTAGATGCTTATCATTCTGTACACTTAAGGAATTTGAACAGCGGAGGAATGATCACCTGTTGTGTACCCTTACTTTACAAGTGGTTCACTTCTCACTTACCCAAGTCTGCTGCATTTTGGGATCATAAGAGTACTCTACGTTAGTCACAGAGAATCATGTCTCTTACTAACTCTGACATAGACTAGTACAATCGGATCTATTACGGGATAAGAATCATCGACCGTTGTGGAAACTTCCCTAATGTACCCCTCATAGGAACTAAAGGAGGAATCAACTATCATCCAGTTTTAGTTCATCGTCAACTCGGATACCATGAGACATATCCCGCATAATGTCCATCTGGAAGGTCTTTTCTTCAAGGAAGGAGAAAATGACAGGGCACTAAAGACAGAAATAGTGCATGCCTGGAAACATGTTCACAGGAATGGAAGAGAGTCTCTAGGAAAACCAGACGGTGTCTCTGTGGAACCTTATCTCCACTGGGTACAAACTAGAGCTCTCAAGCTGAGGATGCCTTACCCTCGACAAGAAGTTCTATCGCTAAAGGAATCTGTCCTTTATTTTATGTCTGATGTGGAAAAACCCCAGGTCACTCTCAACAAAGTCCAACGGGAAAAGAAGTCTTGGAAGAACAAGTACCGTATTCTCATTGTGGAGTGTACCAAAATTCAGCAAATGTTAAAAGAAAAAGATGCTCTGATCGAGATTTTAGAGCAACATGCTGTAGAAAATCAAGAAGACCCAAGAAATTTGTTCGCTCCTTTCACTTGGCAAAGGACCGACAACCCAACAACGGCTCGAGAGCCCCGCTCAAAGAAAAGGAAAATACTAGAACCAGCACCTGATCTCTCTTCAGAGAGGACTCAGGATCCATAAGCTTAGACAATTCCTTTTACAGCACTTTGTAAAATACTGTATTTTCATTTTCGCAATCTTTGAATTCAATAAAATGGGGTTTCTCCACTATATTATATTTGCAATCCAATTGTTGAAGTTTCTTTTGATTAAGACAAAAAAACTAAAATATAATTATTGCATGTCATTCATCATTCTCACATAACACATTCTTCTTACCTTCGAATCTCACGTCTGTGTCTCGATTCTAGAGTCAAACTGTCTCATTCGTACAATACTCGGGCCAATCGACAAAAGAAAATGGATGATCTCGAGGAAGATAACAGAGAGCTGAGAGAAGAAATCGACGCTTTGAAAGGAGATCTGAGAAAACTACACAGTGACATGCAATCTCTGGCAACAGCCCAAAGGCAACAACAAAGGACTGTGATCTCAGAGATCACATCTAGACCCATAGTGGAGACGTATGATCCTCGATACAACATGCCTAAATATCGTCCCTGGGGCATGCCACTCATCTTTATCGCTGAAGGATATATCCCACCGGTCACGGAAGACCCAGAAACTGCAGCAGGAACCGCTGGGCCTGAAGGTTACAAACTTCAGGAAAGCGAAGGTCGATACTTTCAGAGATCTTGGAGCAGCATTCGTTCAGCAGTATAAGTATAACTTGGACATGGCACCAGATAGAGATCAGCTCAGAGCAATGGCGCAGAAGGACAAAGAAAACTTTAAGGAATATGCTCAGAGATGGCGTGAAATTGCCGCCCAGATTTGTCCCCCTCTTGAGGAAAAAGAGATGACAAAGATCTTTTTGAAAACCTTAAGCTCATGGTGAACATGGGAGTACGTCTTGAAGAAGCAATCAGAGAAGGGCGTCTGGTCAAGGATACATGACCATCAAGCAGTACCAAAAGATACGGTAATGCTTTCCCTAAGAAAAAAGAGCAAGATATTGGTAATATCTCTCTCGAAAAGCAAAGGCGAAGGTATCAATCAGTAGCAGCTATAACTCCTGCTATTAACCCAACGCCTGTTCCAACGTATCAACCTCAGGTTGCTCAGAGCCAACTGAATCAACAACAATATCAGCAAAGGACCCAACAGCCTCTTCAGTAAGCTCGTCCTCTGTACAATAACAACAACCGTACTGCACGACCACCAGGGTTTGACCCTATACCGATGTTGTACACAGAACTGTTTCCACTACTACTGGTCAAAGGGCACGTCCAAACTAGGTCCCCTCTTACAGTACCGAAAAATCTACCTTTTTGGTTCAAAGCGGATCAAACTTTCCCTTATAATTAAGGAGGACCAAGGCATAACATAGAAAACTGTCTCAGCTTCAAATCCATTGTATAGAAGCTTGTCAGGAACGGGGTCTTATCCTTCAAGGATACAAATCCAAATGTTCAGACGAACCCGTTGCCTTAGCACGAGAAAGTTGTAGTAAATTTGATAAAGGAAGAGCCTAACCGCAACTATCAAATACATGATGTACTCCTATTGGGAACCAACCTGGTCAAGATGCATTGCAGACAGAGCGGAAACGGTCATGTACCATCTCATAATTATCATCAATGTGATATCTGCTCTAAAGACAATCAAGGATGTTCCGTAGTGCAGTCCGCTCTACAAGAACAGATGGATCTCGGATGGATCCAAGATCACCGAATCCGCGAGGTCAATATGACTTATATAAATTCCAACATCATTCAGAACCACAAAATTCTGGCAATGAATGTCAACTTGGTGGCAATGCACTCAAGGCAAAGCCAGCATCATGATCTGCCACGGCACAATTACGATTCCTGTTAGGTCTGCTCGGTAAATAATCAGGGATGCTCTTTTATACAAGAGGCCCTCCAGCGTCAGATGGATCTTGGATGGATCCAGGATTACCATGATAGAAGTCATTATCAAGTCAACATGATTCAAATCTTTGATATTTACTTGATGAATACCAGTCTAGTGGAATTACACGCTAACCAAGTCTGGCTCAGTTTTCTGACTTCGCATGGTTATCAGAACTGTAAAGTATGTCGTGAAGACGACCAAGGATGTGCACTTGTTCAAATAACGCTTCTACACTTGTTGAACCACTGGTGGCTTCCTATCTATCTGGATAAAGACACACAACAAGTCAGCATGACTAATGGGAACCCTACTAGGCATCAAAGTTAGGATGTTCGATCAATGGAAACAGATCTAGTAAGGTTGCACTGCATACAAAGCGGACGTGGCCGAGTGCCACCACACAACTATGAGCGACGTAGAGTATGCTCAGAGAACAATCAAGGATGCCACCTCGTGCGAGCGGCCCTTCAAAGTCAGTTGGACCACAAAGAGATTCGACCATGTTCAAGCTCTGGTATGATCAACGTAATGCAAGACTATTTTCCTGATCAAAGCAAAGACGTTGTCTTAATTCCTAAATGAGAAATGACCAAATTTGTTTGTGCCATAATCCCTATGCTTCATGAATTAAGAGTTCCATTTCATAGTAGAAAGATTCTCAACCTCGAACCAATTGAGGCAGGCTACGATGGTCAGAAAAATCAAAAAGCTCCTGTGGTTATCTATCTGCCGAGACTAGTACCGTACAAATATGATAACGATATCCCTTATAAATACGGTGCAACAACAATTAAGAATGGAAAGGAAACTCCATTACCCTCTGTCGTAACCATTGCCGACATCAGTCGAGTAACACGGAGTGGCCGGATCTTCAACAGAGGAGTTGGAGAACCCACCCAAGGAAAGGAACCTCAAACAGAAGTTCCTAATCAACCAGCCAGGCAATCCAGTAATCCAGACCTTTCAAAGAACAACGATGAGATGTTGAAGCTCATCCAAAAGAGTGAGTACAACATAGTAGATCAACTGTTGCAAACTCCTTCGAGAATCTCTGTACTGTCTCTCCTACTTAGTTCTGAATCTCACAGGGAAGCTCTGCAGAAAGTTTTAGAGCAAGCATTCGTGGAACAAGATGTGACGATAAGACAATTCGACATCATCATCTCAAACATCACTTCCTGCAACAATTTAGGATTCAGTGCTGAGGAACTGCAGGAAGGAGGGAAAAATTACAACATGGCGCTTAACATTACAGTCAACTGCCAGGACGATGCTTTAGCCAGCGTACTGGTAGATACCAGATCAGCTCTGAATGTTATACCAAAATCTACTTTAATGCGACTATCATTTCAAGGATCTCCGATGAAGGGCAGTGAAGTCATCGTCAAAGCCTTTGGCGGGTCCCGAAAAACATTTATCGGCGAAGTTGATCTTCCCATAACTATCGGTCCTCACACTTTCCAAGTCACTTTCGAGGTTATGGACATCCGGGCGGTATATAGCTGTTTATTTGGAAGACCTTGGATACACGAGACTGGGGCAGTCACTTCGACTCTTCACCAGAAGCTGAAGTTCGTCAAGAACGACCAACTAGTCACAGTCTGTGGAGAGCAAGCCTTAATCGTGAGCAACTTATCATTGTTTTCATGTGTAGAACCCGAGGAAGTTGTTGGAACCCAGTTCCAAGCACTCTTGGTGAGTAATGAGAATCAATCAGAAAAAGGAACATCGATTTCCTCGTAAAAAGATGCTCTCGAATTGATCAAAAGTAACAATGCAAAAGGATGGGGACAACTTGTCATTCCTACTGACAACAAGACAAAGAAAGGTCTTGGTTTTTCCTCAACCTGTACCCAGACTGCTATTAACAATGAAAGCTTTCATCCCATTCAAAACTTCTTCCACAGTGGAGGTTTCCTTCACCCAGTGTCTCAAGAAGTACATACCATCAACGAGGGTGACTCCTTCGATACAGATGAAGAATGGAAGTCTTATCTTAACGAGGACAGTTATATGTCTCAGGGAGAGGTGCATATACCATTTTACTATCCCGCACAGAGTCTGAGATACATACCGAGATCAGATGTCAAAATGATGTACGAAGATTGTGATCCAGAAGGATGCCGCGCTCCACCCAACTCATTAGAGGAGGACACTCTGAAAAAAAACATCTTTTACTATGACTATTATGACCCAATGGATGACTTGCCTATCTGGCAGTAGTACCCAGAAGACTTGGGGCAAAAGAGTCAGCCAAACGATGCATATCAGCCGAGCATCATTGAAAAGAATACCTGCGTCCCCACCCAGGCATGGGATCATTACTCAGGGCATTTGGAAAACGTCCAGCACAATGATGAATCTACAAGGATTGCAGGGCTAGAGTTCATTAACTACGCTTTTCCTTAGGTCAATGTCATTGAAAGGGATGATTCCTCTAGCTCCACGGAAGTATGGGACACCTTAGGACAACCGAGCGGCAAGTACGACTTCTTTGTCAAGTACACCGCTCCTGAAAGCTCTTGTATCAGGCTCGAAGACATCTAGCCCACTGGATGGGGAGATCCGCCTGAGAGTGCAAACACTGTGTAAAATACAACAGAAGAGTTTGTCTACGACAATTCTGCCTGGGAGACAGACTCCAATGATCCCGCTCTACCAGAAATTAGCGTTATTTCTAAATACAGGTCAAGAAGGAAGGTACCAGACTTTGTGATTCATCGAGGAGTTCGCCGCCAAAGGGTTGCTGTTGATGTCTTGAAAGTCGTACGTAAGTCTAAGTAATTGTCGTCTTTTTTTTAACCTTTCGCCCTGCCCAGGTGAAACGGATGTTTTGATAGGGCTCACTTTCTATAAATGTTCACTTCGCTTTGCCCAAAGCGACAGAGTTTTATTTTATAGGGCTGTAGTTTCAAGAATCGATCAAATCATAAATAAATAAACGTCGTTCTGTAATTTCCGCATTTATTGCTGTTTTCACTTTTCGCTTTTTCAGAAAATGGTAATCCTAAAAAATAACTCAAAATAATAAAAACAAGCATTTTTCAGAAAAATACACTGCACACACTCTTGCATTCTCTCTATCTCTTCTAAAACAATTATCACGTCATGCAGATTGCTTGTTTTAAACCCGGTTGAAACATACGATCCAATGCCTTCTCCCAACTTTGAATTCCCGTTATTTGAGGCTGAAGAAGAAAATGACGAAGAAATTCCAGAAGAGATCTCCCGATTACTCAGACAAGAGGAAAGGTCCATTGAACCTCACAAAGAGCCGTTGGAAACAGTAAACTTGGGTTCAGAAGAAGAGAGGAAAGAAGTCAAGATTGGGGCACTGCTCAGTCCGACTGTCAAAGAATATTTGATAAGACTTCTTAAAGAATTTCCTGATGTATACGCTTTGTCCTATCAGGACATGCCAGGGTAGGATACCAGCATCATGGAACATCATCTACCATTAAGATCAGAATGTCCGCCAGTAAAACAAAGGCTGAGAAGAACTCATCCAGACATAGCCATCAAGATCAAAGAGGAAGTACAAAAATAGATTGACGCGGGTTTCCTCGCAACATCAGAATATCCTCAATGGTTAGCCAACATAGTACCAGTTTCGAAAAAGGACGGAAATGTCAGAATATATGTAGACTACAGGGATCTGAACAAAGCCAATCTGAAGGATGACTTTCCCTTGCCGCACATTGACATGCTGGTAGACAGTACAACAAAATTCAAAGTATTCTCCTTCATGGATGGATTCTCGGGCTATAATCAAATCAAAATGGCGTCGGAAGACATGTAGAAAACTTCATTCATCACCCCATGGGGCACCATTTGTTACAAGGTAATGTTGTTCGATTTGAAGAACGCCGGGGCAACCTATCAAAGGGCCATGACTACTCTGTTTCATGACATGATACATAAAGAAATAGAAGTATATGTCGATGATATGATTGCCAAATCTAAAACAGAAGAGCAGCATGTGACCCACCTATCGAAACTATTCGAGCGGCTGAGAAAGTACAAACTCCGCTTGAATCCCAATAAGTGCACGTTCGGTGTTCGGTTAGGAAAACTATTAGGGTTCATCATCAGTCAGAAAGGAATTGAGGTTGATCCTGACACGGTCAAGGCCATCCAAGAAATGCCTTCTCCTAAGACCGAGAAACAAGTCAGAGGATTCCTGGGATGTTTGAATTACATTTCCAGATTTATATTCCTCATGACCACGACATGCGCTCTAATCTTCAAATTACTCAAAAAGAATCAGGACTGCGTATGAACAAAAGACTGCCAAACCCCCTTTGACAGTATTAAGGAATACCTGTTGAACCCACCTATCCTATCACTTCCAGTGGAGGGAAGACCACAGATCATATACCTAACAGTCTTGGAAGACTCAATGGGTTGTGTACTTGGTCAACAAGACGAAACAAAAAGAAAGGAGTCTGCCGTTTACTATTTGAGCAAGAAATTCACTGACTGCGAGACTCAGTACACTATGATTGAGAAAACTTGTTGCGCTCTGGCTTGGGCAGCCAAACTTCTTCGCCAGTACATGATTTGTCACACTACTTGGTTAATCTCCGAAATGGATCTGATCAAGTACGTCTTTGGGAAACCTACTCTCACTGGAAGGATTGCCCGTTGGCAGATGTTGTTATCAAAATAAGACATCGAGTACCATGCATAGAAAGCCATCAAAGGGAGTATTTTAGCCGATCATTTGGCTCATCAACCGATTGACGATCAAGAATCTGTCGGATTTGACTTCTAGACGAAGATGTCATGTATCTGAAAATGAAAGATTGCGATGAACAGCTACCCAGTGAAGGGCCAGAATTAGGTTCCTTATGGGTACCCACATTCCTTTCACCGCCCGACTGACTTCAAGTGTACAAACAACAAGGCCAAATACGAAGCTTGTATCATGGGTCTCGAAGAAGCAATTGATTTAAGAATTAAGAACTTGGATGTGTATGGAGACTCAACCCTGGTTATCAATCAGATCAAAGGAGATTGGAACACATACCAATCAGGCCTGATTCCTTTCAAAGACTACGCGAGAAGGTTGTTACCATTCTACAACAGAATCGAGTTTCATCATATCCCTCGTGAAGAGAATCACATGGCTGATGCATTAGCCACTCTCTCTTCCATGATCAGTGTAGGTCAATGGAACGACATACCTAAGATTGACATAATGCGCCTTGAGAGGCCTTCCTACGTCTTCACGATTGAAGCAGTTATAGATGACAAACCTTGGTATCACGATATCAAATGCTTCCTTCAGAAACAAGAGTACCCACCTGGGGCATCCAAAAAAGACAGAAAGACCCTCAGAAGATTGGCAGGCAGCTTCTTCCTGAACAGTGATACACTCTATTAGAGAAACTTTGACATGGTCTTGCTCTAATGCGTAGACAAACCAGAATCAAACATGCTAATAAAAGAAATTAATGAAGGACCCTTTGGCACACATGCCAACGGACACACAATGGCGAGAGAAATTCTGAGAGCAGGATACTATTGGTTGACCATGGAATCCGATTGCTACAAGTACATGAGGAGATCCCACAAGTGTCAGATATACTCAGACAAGATCCATGTACCGCCAACACATCTCAAAGTTCTTTCTTCTCCATGGCCTTTTTCTATATGGGGAATTGACATGATATGCATGATCAAACCCAAGGCTTCAAGCGGACATCGGTTCATCCTGGTAGCCTCTAACTACTTCACCAAGTGGGTCAAAGCAACGTCATACACCAATGTGACCCGACAAGTGGTGGTCCGATTCATCAAAAACAACCTCATCTACCATTATGGTGTTCCGAACCAGATCATTACTGATATGGATCTAACTTGAACAACAAGATGATGAATGAGTTGTGTGTTGAGTTCAAAATTGAACACCATAACTCATCTCCCTACCGACCTAAGATGAACGGCGCGGTAGAAGCGGCTAACAAGAATAACTAGAAGATCATTAAAAAAATGGGCGTAACCTACAAAGACTGGCACGAGATGCTACCCTTTACTCTTCACAGTTATCGCACATCTGTCCCCACTTCAACAGGGGCGACCCCTTTCTCTCTAGTATATGGCATGGAAGCGGTGCTTCCCATAGAAGTAGAGATCCCATCAATCCGGGTATTGATGGAAGCTAAGCTAACAAAAGCTGAATGGTGTCAGAGTCGACACGATGAACTAAATCTGATCGAAGAAAAGCGAATAACGGCTTTGTGCCATGGTCAGTTGTATCAGCAAAGAATGAAGAAAGCGTTCGACAAAAAGGTTCGCCCCCGTGTCTTCAAAAAAGGAGACCTTGTGATCAAGAAGATACAATCCTTTCTCACTGACTCCCGGGGCAAATGGACTCTGAATTATGACGGCCCCTATGTGGTCAAGAAATCCTTCTCAGGCGGCGCCTTAAGACTTGCAACCATGGATGGAGAGGAATTTGCCTACCCCACGAATGTTGACGTAGTCAAGAAATACTTCGCCTAAATAAAAAAAAGTCTCGGTGGATTGAAAACCCGAAAGGGCGGTCCAGGAAAAAATTAGAGACATAAGCAAAAATTATCCCAATGGATTGGAAATCTCAAAGTACAATCCAGGCAAAAATTAGGGATTCATGGCAAGTAACTACATCCAACACGGGTAAATTCCCTAGCAGTAATGCCATCCATCAAGAAAACTCCAGTCAGGGTCATCTTCGACAAAAGCTCAAGATACCCAGAATTCAGAGTTGGTAGAAGGATAACGGTCGTAATGTTTCAATGTAGACCTTTTTCCTTAAATAACCATTTTCTAACTTTGTAAATACTCTATGGGATCACGCGCTTGGCTGATTTCCATTCTATCAATAAAATTTGAGCCCAAGTGCTTTTGTTTGCAATTCTTATTTGTTTTATCTTTACAGAATGATGTTTTAAATATGATCAACGATTCTTGAAATAAAACAAAAATAAATTTACTTGTCAAATTGTTTCTCTTTTTAAAATAAAGATGACAATTCTTTTGACTGTTGAACATCGAAAGAACTTCGATCTCTTCTCCGGAAGTAATTGAACCTCAAAGTGCAGAATCAAAGTACTCCTTCTAAACCAGTACATCTGAATGAAGGATCAACCATGTCAGATACCATGTTTCATCTAACATCCCCGACAGAGTTCTTACCTCCTAAGTCCGACCAACGTTGTTCCCCACAGGAACTATTTTTCCTAAGCAAGGCAGAATTGCTATCTTGGACCAAATGGTACTTCTTTATTCCCAGCAGTGGCTGAGTATCCAGTCGTGTTCATCTATTAGTCTGTATGTCGCGTCACTTTTGTCAGCATAAACATACATACATCATGTATTATTGATTTACATTCATATTCATATTGCATTACTATCACTCTAGTCGGTCTTATCCCCTAGTGTTAAAAGTCCTTTCATCAATCGAGTTGTCAGTTCTTTCCTCGTCAGGAAATTGTCGGGTCTGAACAATCTCTCCCCAGTTTATTTCTGGATTGGAGCCGGTCCTCAACCACTTTGATAACTTGAACCTCTGAAAAACAAGGAGACATTCGACATACATCACCCGTCACCATTAAAGATGATATCTTCGCTTTCTCGGATTAAGGAAAATCCCCAAAGAAAGCCTCACAACCAAAGACTCTCAGCAACACATTGATTTTTCTCCCCAAGAGAATCAATGTTAATGAAGTCACCTGACCTCAAAATTGGATTACATCACATGGCATTTCTCCAAGAAGATCTCGAGGAAAAGTTTGATGTAATATCCCCAAGTAGGAAACAGCCTCTCAAGAGACTCGTTTTCCCCTGTAGAGTCAACAAATGGCGTCTCCAATAGAGAAGTTTGAACACCTCTACAACTCAGACGAATGGGTTTCCCCAGCAAGTCTGACATCAAAACTTTTTCCCATGAAATGGCATTTCCCCAGGAAATTTCGGCGAGAAGTTTGAGGAAAACCGCTACAAATAACGTCCCTTGTCAAGAAAGTTTATTGACAAAAGAAACTAAGACCAGTTCCATGGGTGAAGACTCGGGTCGAGGGGAAGTTTATATCAGCAACTGAGACCAGTTCCGTGGCTGAAAACTAGGATCGAGGGGAATTTTATTGACAAAAGAAACTGAGACCAGTTCCTTGGCTGAAAACCAGGATCGAGGGGAGGTTAATTTCAAAGAAAACTAAGACCAGTTCCGTGGATGAAGGCCATAATCGAGGGGAAGTTTCACCCTTTTTTAAGAATCATTGCTTTGTAAAATAAGATGGATGAGCAAGCAGCCATTCATAACCGCCATCAAAATTTCGGGTATTCCTATATTTAATCCTCTTGCACCCCGAATGCCCGAATACCTTCGCCATTCACACCTTCGGGTCCAAGAAGATTAAATAGGGGCATCTGTCATACCCCACATTTTGACAACCAAGATTTCCCATCATTGTACAAATCATTATCACAATATGGATGTATTTTCATGCCTCATCAATCTCCCCAAAGATGGGTGAACATTCACTACAATCAAGAATTAGGGTTTTGAGCCCCCTCAGAGCACTTAGACAAAGGATCAATCAAGAAATGACATGATCCTCAATTTGTCTAGCCTCTAAAAACATCCATGAAAGATCAAGGGGTCTCCTATACCAAGAATCATGCATAAATATGCAACATTCTAAGAGGATCAAGCCTCAGGATTGCCTGTGTCACCAAATTAGGGTTTGGTCGACCAAGGTCCCAGATGAGAATTTCCATATGGGCGTGAGCCAATACCTCAATAAATGGTCCAAAAAGCTCCAAAAGGATCTCAAGAGCCCATCTACAATGGCAAAATCACCTTGAAGGTCCATCTATTAAAAGATCAGGAATTAGGGTTTTGACCTAATTCAACACTTGAGTTAACTTGTGAAGTGAGGTATGGCTTGAAGCTTCAAAATGAACTTCAAAGACCTCAAATACATCATATTGACATGTTTACAAGATTTGATTGACTCAAAGAGCTCAAATCAAAAGCCACAAGAACTCAAAACCATCTGATCACAAATTAGGAATTCTGATGGAAAAATTCAACCCTATCCTTGACTGTTGACCTACCCTTGATCTCAAACCTTGAGGAGGGGTCCAAGACATTCCTAAATACCCTTGGAGGCCATCCATGAAGTTTAATTAAGCCCAAGGATTGATTTCACAAAAGGATCACAAAGTCAAAATTTCATCTAATGAAAAAGTCAACTGTACCAAAGTCAAAGTTTGAATTTTTTGGATTTTTGGTCAACCAAGGCTCCTTAACCCTAAAACAATGTTAATATGCGATTTGAATCACCATTCATCAAGAAAAATCAAAGAAAGTGAGTTAACTTGTTAAAGGGGTAACCATAAAAAAACTTAGAATTTTTCTAAGGTAACCATAAAAAAACTTAGAATTTTTCTAAGTTATGGAACAAAATGGCTAGGGTACCAACTTGGCAAGGCCATATCTCCCAAACCCTAAGGCCTTTTTCTCCCATTCAAAGCTCAGATGGAAGCCCCCATTATATACTTCAAAAGTGTCAACTACAAGAGTTTCCAATTCTTCATGAATTCTGAGTTATGATTGGATCAAAATCACTAAAACTTGGAATTTAGCACTTTTCCAACACTTAGACAAAATTCTGTCTAAGTCAGAAAAACAAGTGAAACTCCAAAACTTGGAGGGTTGTTTCACATAGTTCTAGGCTGAATCAATTCAAGATGTAAACATCAAAGTTGTTGTGCATATTGCCTACAATCCAAGGAACTCATTGGCATGAAACAACTCAGCTTCAACCAAGAGTTATGGCTGCTGCAAGACACCATGACACAGCTGTTTTGAAAAATCAGTTTGTGTGATTTCTTGCCATACACGATTTTGAGCCAAAAAGTAATGATCACTATGCCACATTCATTCAATCTGATCATAATGCATCTGATCCAACCAACAAACTTGGACTGAAATGCCAAGAGCTTATCCTTGAGAATTGATGAGTTTTTGGCATATATGCCTTGAATTGAAAGGGCATTAATGTGGAATAGTGCACATTCAAGATTCTCACTCTCCTCAGTCAAGTTCTCTGATTAAAAAACAATTAAAAGGATTGAGGAATGTGATTTCAGTCAAGGCATAGCTGATCTATTTGGGATAGCTATTACACCTTGTGCTAGAGGCATTTATGCCAAGCCTAGACCATTGAACCATAGCCTTATCCTTTGAGCTTCAAGAGATCCAATTTAACATAACTCCTCTACTATAAATAGAGGTTCTAACTGATCATTCAAACTACACCAAAGCTCATTACAACAAGGCTTTCTCTCTTTCACTCCCTAGGCCTAAAAACTTCATTTCTTGAGAGGTTAGTATTGGGTTTTGAGTTGGAGATCAATACCACTCAAACCATTGATTCAGACACATCACATATAACATATAGAATGTGTCTGAACACTCACCTCCCATCTGTAACATAAAAATCACCAGATGGCCATCCAATTGCATAAAACTCATGACTTGCTGCAGAAGGAATCAGGTTGATCAATCTAAAGGGCACTCCATCACTCCAAGCATTCAAACATTTTCCTTAAGTTACAAGGAAGCTTTCTAAAGCATTAGAACTCAAATGTAACACCTTCATCATCAAATTCGATTCTCACCTGCAGAGGTAAGCCTCAAACTGTCAAATTCATCGAATCATGCATCATAAATATATTTTGTGATTACCATTGTGTTTCTGAATGTTTGTAGATCATTTACCCTCAATTAATTGTTGTTTACAGTTCGTGTATAGGATTTCATTGAGTTCATGCAAATTTTAGGGTTCATCAGGTTTTGTCAGATTATGTTTTGATTCACTTAATTTCAATAAAATTGAGTATTGCCATTGTGTTCCTTGTCTGGAAGCGCATGATTTTCATATTTGGATCATGAGAAATGGTTGAGAAACGAGTGAGATAGGAGGCTTCGTGTATCTGAGCTTGAGGATGAAGATGCCATGGTGCCATTTTTCAGAAATTCAACTTGTTTTACTATATATTTATCACTTGTCATACTATGTTTGAATTGGCATTGTGCCCAAGTGGAAACACTAGTATGTTTGTGTGTGTGAGCGAGTGAGAGGTCTGGGGTTCGAATCCCCCTCTAGACCTTTTGATATTTTTTTCAATCATTTTCAAAAGGAATTTTCACATATATTTATCCCTTGCCATTCCCTTTCAGAACATGTAAGTGGCTCAGTTGGCAAAATTTTGAGCCATCCTCCCCAAGGGCGTGAGTTCAAACCTTGGGGGGGCCATTTCTAATTTTTTACCACTTAATTTTATCATTTTTCCACTAATCTCTTAATAACTTTCATCATTTTTTATTGGTTCTTTTTGCAAAAATTCACAAAATTGATAAAGTATTTTATTCTACAAAAACCTCACACAAAAAATATTATTTGTCTATATTTAATATTTTTTATAAAGAACTTATTTTATTTGTTTTTTAAACATTTGATAATATTTCTTTTCTTTTGATCTTTTCAAGACAAAATGAGTTCTAAATCATCTTGTGATTAAAACCTCATTTTTCAAACCATAACCAAAAATCACAAGTAGTTTATTTAAAACTTATTTGGTATTTTTATCATTTTTATTAATTTCTTTAAAGAATTACTTTTAAAAGAAAATGAAATTAGGGTTTCTTTAATTTTTTTATCCTTATCAAACATTTCAAAACACTCATGCGCCTCTAATAGAGTGTAAGACCCAACCCTATTTTATACATAAAATATTTTAGGCCTCAGTCGTTGTATAAGTCCCGATACAATTTTCAAAACAACGGTGCGATCACTGTTTTTTCATGGGCTCTCCTTGAGTTAATAGAGTGTAAGACCCAACCCCCTTTATACATAAATAATTTTGGGCCTCAGACATTGTATAAGCCCCAACACATTTTAGAAAATCTCGACGCGATCGCCATTTCAAAACAAAATCAACTGGGCCTACCCTTGTGTTGTAAGTCCAATTTCTTTTCTTTTTTCAAATCTCTGGGCCTCTCCTTGAGTTGTAAGACCCATCCCTTTGTATAGAAAACCTCTTTGGGCCTCAGTCATTGTATAAATCCCAGTACAGTTTGTAAAACAACGGTAAGAGTATTGTTTTTCATCTAGGCCTCTCTTTGAGTATAAGCCCCAACAATCTTTTCAGAAATAACTTCTCTTTTGGTTTAGGTTCAAATAGACAGTTGTTGTCAAAACTTTCTTTAATTTCTTAAACAACTAATAATACAGCTTTGGAAGCTTGCTCACCTGTAAGTTTTATCATCTTTACTTTACATGCTTTTATATATATAACTATATTGTGGGAAGCTGCTCACCTGTAAGTCCTTCTTTCATACCCCTTTTAATTACTTGTCATATATCAACTGTATATATAATAGTATATTTGTTTAGAGTTTTCCCTAGCAACTAGGTCTAGAACTAGATAAAGCCAGTTGGTCACTCTTTAATACAGTCAAAACTAGATCCCCATAGGATTTCCAGATACAGTCTTGCCTTCTCTTGGGCTTAAACAATATGGAACAAAGGGAAAGGCATTATTCTCAGTGAAACTTTTCCCAGACTATCACTATTAGAAATTGTCAAAGAAATTTTATTCCCCAGAGATGAATTATTCTCGGTGAAACTTCTCTTGAATTTCTTCAAACCCTAGAACTGTTTGTCATACCCCAAATTTTGACCACTCAGATTTCCCATCATTGTGCAAACCATCATCACAATATGGATGTACCTTTGTGCCTCATCAATCTCCACAAGGAATTGTTGAGCATTCACTACAATCAGAGATTAGGGTTTTAACCTCTCTCAGGGTACTTAGACAAATGATTAATCAAGAAATGACATGATATTCAACTTGTCTAACCTCTCAAACACCCATAAAGGATCAAGAGGACTCCCACATCAAGAATCAAGCACAAGGCTGCAGCATTCCAAGTGGATTAAGCCTCAAGATCGCCAGTGTCACCAAATTAGGGTTTTGGTCGACCAAGGCCTCCAGATCAGAATTTTCCTCTGGGCATGAGCTAAAGCTTCAAAACATAACTCAAGATACTCCAAGGGACCTCATGCACCTAATCATCAAGTCAATTTAGCCTCAGGGGATGCATTCACCAAAAATCAGGAATTAGGGTTTCTTGACCTAATTCACCCCTAAGTTGACTTTTGGGACAAAACATGAGCCAAGACCTCAAGATATGATTTTAGGGTCTCCAATACATTACATTTATCCATTTGCAACAACGGATTGACCCGAGAAGCTTGATCCACAAGTTTCAATTTCATCTGGACCACAATTAGGGTTTTTAAGGGAAAAGTCAACTATACCTTTGACTTTTCACCAGGACATGCTCCCAAACCTTGGGACATGATTCAATACACCCTATAACACCTTTGGAACATAACCCTTAGGTTTGATTTAGGTCAAGGACTTGATTTCACCAAGGATCGCATAGTTTGGAATTCATCTGATAAAAAGTCAACTGTGCACAAAAGTCAACTTTGACTTTTTGAGATTTTTCACAATTATGGTTCCTTGACCCTAAAATGATGTTAATGTGTGATTAGAATCATCATTCATCAAGAAAAATCAAAGAAAGTGGGATAACTTGTTAAAGGGGTAACCATAAAAAACTTATAATTTTTCTAATTTATAAAACAAAGTGGCTAGGGCACCAACTTCCAAGGATCATAACTTGAGATCCAAGCAACCATTTTGGTTGATCCAAAGATGGATTTGTAGATCTCATGGCATACTTTAAAAGCGTCAACTACACCTCATTCCAATTCTTCATGGATTTTAAGTTATGGAGTGATCAAAATGGCTGAAAACATGAAATGTCACTTTTTCCAACACTTAAAGAAATTTTCACTAAGTCAGAATTTGTCTTGCTTTTTTTGAAAATGTAGGGGGATTTTTCACTTGGATCCAAAAATTTTCAAGACAAACTATGATCACACATGTGTTGTGTCACATAAGGGCTTTCCAAAATGTCTAAGAGCTTCATCAAACTCCATCTAAGCTAGGAGTTATGACAGTTCCAACATGCCTTGCTGTAAGCCTGTCTTGGCAAGGCAGATTTGTGCATAAAGGCTCGATTTGCTCAAATTGTGCAATTCCAAGCATGCTTATCCATCTGAACACCTTAAGGGGGAACAACCAAGGGACAAGCACTGATTCATCAGCCTCCCAAGTCCAAGATTCCCGAAGTAGCGTGCCAAACCCTAAAAAGGCTAAAATGTGCCAAATATCCAATTTTGTTTTCAAGCATTCAATGGATGCACCAAGGTGGCATGAACTGAGCCATTTCCACCTGAATTCAGTCCAAGTTTATCTCTGAACCAAAGACCATAGGCCTATGCTCTAACCTCTAGTCAATGGCTAGAGGAGGCTTAAGATTCCAAAGTGATGCAATTGGACAATGAGCTGCTGCAGTTGCCATTCACTATTCCTTGCAAAACAAACTTGCTCTACTATAAATAGAGCTCATTTGTGCTCAGTATGAGTACACCAAAGCACTACAACACTTGCTTTCCTTAAAATCTCTTTCTCTAAGACAAAATGCCTTCTTTTGCAAGGTAACTCTGAGTTTTTGAGTTAGAGAGCATTTCCATCACAGCTCATGATCCAAACACTTTCAAAACCAGATAAAGCCTCAAACACACTCCAAATATCATCCTTGAACTGTCCCCAATGGTTCCCCACATCTGGAACACCATTTGAGAGAGTTGCTATATTGGCCACTTTTGCCCCTTTTGCAAGAAAGAGCTCAAACTCGTTCCTGAGGATTCCAGTTGATTCCAGCCATTCTAAAAGCTTCTAAGGGATTATTTGAGGGTGTCCAAAGCATCAAATTGTTTCTGGAATAAAGCACTTGACAGATTGCCCAAAAAGCTCCTAAAGAGGAAAGCATCACAACTTGAACTCTTTGAAATATGCATTGTTTTGAGGTCCACTGATCATGCACATCTCATACATGTTATATATGTTGTGTTTGTACCAATTCATCATGTAATTCATGTCTGTAACAAGAGATAGCATATAAAATGCAATTATAGGCCTATTTCAAGACCACTATCGGGTTTTGAAATAGGTGCCTCATCTGAAAAAACCACCACCACCATTGGATTCCTTGTGAAATTCTAGGCATGATGGACCTAAATTTTGTCCCAACCCATGGAGAAATGAGAAAGTTACAAGCTTCACGTTTTTGGCCAAAATCTTGCCTTGCCTTGCCTTGGCTAGGCCAAAAACAAGGGATGCCTCATATATCCATGGGGTGGTTTTTGTAACACCCCACAATTCCCATCGCAGATAAATAATACATAAATAAATCAGAGTAAATAAAAATTTATTATTCTTTAGACAGTAACAAGGATGCCACATTTGAAGAAAGAAAACATAATCCCTGCTCATCAATTTGATACATAACACAAAATGGAATAAATATAATTCAGGAAGCTTTTTCCAACAAAGGGAAAGTTCAATTATGGAATAAAGCAGTAAGATCCATAACTGACTTGTTTTACAAAATAAATTTGTTTTATAACATCAAAATATTCATACAAAGGTAATACAAAATAGATCCAACAAATGTATACATATATAACAAAAGCGTTCCCCGACTCCCGTGTTACGTATCAGAGCAGACAGACTGACAAACGGATGGAGAACTAATCTTCACAAAAGCCTTCAAGATACTAATCTGCAATTGCCTCATAGAGCAACAAACCACAGCAGAAGGGTGAGAAATAACAACTAAATCAAGATTGCATAATAATATGCAAACACATATAAATTCACATACATAATTATTCTCACCACAAGCATCACATATTAATACATATAGCATGCCACAAATACATAACATATTCGCACATAATGCATACTAAAGTTATGACATATGGAAACACACCACCACATCACATATATTCATATATAGCATATCATAGATAATTAATACAATCATTGTAATGTACAACATCCCCAAAAAAACATAGCATATGTCTATACATAAAACATATCATCCATAACCAATGCATTTATCACAAATGCATATCAAATCACCAATGCTATCACAAGCTCAACATATAATCAATAAATTCACAATTTCCACACATAATCAATTCGTTCATGATTTTCCACACATAATCAATCCATTCATGATTTTCCACACATAATCAATCCACTCATGATTTATGCAAATGCAAAGAGACTGACACAATAACTCTATGCAAATGCGGTGCCATTCATCCATCATTCTCATCATCATTAATTCACTCAGGAATTATTGGATTCATCGCTTGTTACTTAGTGTAACTCCCTGTCTGGCAAACAATGTTCCCCCGTCGCTCACACCTCTTTGTATAAGGCACACGATCGTCTATAATCATCGCTCACACCTCTTTGTATAAGGCACACAATGTTATAGCGGATTCCCTTTTGGAACTGTTTTGTCGCTCACACCCACTAGGGCACACGACATCACAAGATGCATATCATGATGCTTGGCATACAAGGACTCATGACAATCAAATGCATCTTCACAAATCAACAACATGGGTTATCTCATCATCATTATTCATGCATTGGAAATCAATTCAAACAATGCATTTACTTGCCATAAGGCCACCAAATAACACACATTAAATTTCACATAAACAATGCATTTCATCATAATCCACAAGCCATAACAATTAGCATTTTAGCATATACACTCATATTAATTCATATCAAGAATTACTCACCATCAACCACAACAATCCCACAAAACATCATAACAACATACATTGATATTCAATCAAACAATGTATTTTACCAGACAACAACATAATTATCACATGCATTCACATCATATAACAGCGCACAAGCTATACGTTATATATCAAAAGCATATCACATGATAACACATCAATCGCACACAATTACGACAGTAAAAATCCGACAACAAAACACTTTCACAAAACCACGACTTAAATAAATCATATAATGTCCTGCAAACCATTTTTAATAGAAAGAATATTTCATTAGCTTTCCAACGCTTCGAACGGGGTTCAAAACGGACTTACGGTTCAAAAGTTATGAAGAAAACAAAATCTGACATTTTGGAAAATTATGTGATCATGAGTCGACGCATGATGCTGGGGGTCAGCGTATAAACCTGGAAATTTTGCCCGGGTCAGCACACGAAGATCATGAGTCGACGCATAATTCTGGGGGTTAGCGCATGAATGCGCAGATTCTGCTAAAAACTCAGTTTTCGATCGTTAAATGCCTTCCGGACTTCCGATTTTGATTCCGTAAAAAGCCCCGGTCTCAGAATTCAAAATACTGCAATATTTTCACCATTAAAAAGCCATCCAACACATTTTCCATTTTTGAAATATTTTAAAACATAATTTTATCAGTTTATCCCAATTCCAAACTCGATCAAAACCACTCGAAAACACACAACCGACCATTCCCGATTAATTCCTATCCTCACCCGACTATACTACTCAACTTATTCCGCATTTCAACCGTGAAAACATCGATTTCTCACTATTTCATCATTATTGCCGTAACTCTCACAAACTATATAACTCAATCCAAAACTCCCTAAATCATACCGACGAGTATTCCTGATTAAACCCAAACATTACTCAACTATTCTACACGATCTATTCCAAATTCTAACCATTAAAACATCGATTCCCACACATTTGTTCTTCAATCCAATAAATAAGGAAAATTATATATTTCAACCAAACAATTACAAACAACGCATACATATACATATACAAGCAAGATATAATCGAAACTTTTCACCCTTACCCGATTAATCGCGATTGAAACGTAGGTTTCCTCGATTTTTCCTCTTTCTCCTCTTTTCTCTTTCTTTCTTCTCCTTTTCTTTCTCTTCTTTTTCTTTTCTTTCTATTTCTCTCTAATCTTTATTTATATAAAAAAAATATCTAAACCCCTAAAAATACTATTTTACCCCTCAGCTCAAATATCTCGCAAACGCTCTCAAAACGCGATAAAACATAATAACGATGAAAAATAATATATTGTCAAATAAAAGTCAAAAATAAAATAATATAAAAATGAAAATAATTAAATCGACTCGATTAAATAAATCAGACAAAACGGGGCGTTACAATTCTCCCTCACTTAGACATTTTCGTCCTCGAAAATATACTGATACGAACAACTCCGGATACGACTCTCCCATCCGACTAACAAACTATCATGCCAACAAAAGGCACACCACGAATAACACAAACTGACAAACCACCTTGCTAAAAGCAACTACAACAACGACACGACAACGACGACAACTACAACGACAAGATGCAAAGCCCATACAATGCACTTGAAGACCAACTCACAACTCAAAGAATACCCAAGTTACGAACACACAGGTTCACTCTTGAATCGAAACACAATAAGATCGTTACCATCACTGTAGGTAACACTCCTCTAATTCACCACAAGGAATTAACTACTCACACTCGAACCATCCCGATGGAAACGAGGCAACAACACAAACAAGAACATAAAGTTCCATGACCCAACATCGTTTCAACAACCTCTACATAACCACAATACCAACATCCTTGTCACACAACAATATTACAACAATGATACAATTTACCAATCGAACATACAACTAAAACATCTATCTACATAGTAGCCCATGAATAATATTTAAACCTTTCACCTAACACTTCCATTCTGAAACGTCCCATGGTCTCATCACTCCTACATGTTTACAATGTTCAACCTATGAACTCTTACAAGTCACACATGCATATACAAAATGTGCCACATCACGCTTTCGCTGCGCACTCTGATTACTCGTAACCATCAAAACTACCAATCTCACGTCCAAAGTCTAACTTTTTCTCATATTCGCCAAAAATCACTGTTCACTTTTAATATACCCAACCATCCTCGTTGTCTACTACTTTATTCCTCCTGACCAAACAAGTACTCTAAACCCTTGTGATTACCAAACACATTGAACCTAAAACCCTCAAAATAATTCCTCTAGATTCTCAACACAAAAGTAACCGAAGCCATCTTGAAATCATGAATCCTCAATTGTCGTAAAGCATAAGCTACAACTTTACCCTCTTGCATTAACACATTGACTAAACTCATCAAAGACATATCACAATACCTTACAAACAGTTTATCAGGATCACGCAGTATCAAAACTGGAGTCGTAGACAACTTCTACTTCAGCTCACCAAAACATACTCATAATGAACATCCAAAATAAATGACTCACCCTTTGCAAGTCAATCGAAGTAACGAAATGCTAACTTGGAAAAGCCTTCCATAACCTCCGGTAATAACCAACTAAAGTCCAAAAAGATTCTAATCTCCTTAACCATCTTCGAAGCCTCTCATTGTAGAACTGCATCTACTTCCGATGGATCCATAACCATACTCTCATCTGAAATAACATATCCAAGAAAACTAACCTTTTTCAACCCAAATTCTCACTTGAATAACTTAACATAAAACTTCGTCTCTTTTCAACACTTGTAATTCAAATCTCAAACACTCTACCTGTTCTTCCTCTGAGTTTATAACAGATCCGAATATCCTCAATCAAAGCCATTACGAACTTATCCAAATAAATATGGAAGATACGATTCCTCTACTCCACAAACATTACAGACGCATTACTAACACCAAATAACATCACTGTACGTTGTAATGCCCAACCAAATTCCAAAAGATATAAATTCTTAAAGCTTTTGCAAAACTTTTCACTGGGTAACTGGTTACTCTCATACAAGCTTAACCGAGTAAATAATAGCCTATCCCGATGATAACAAACATAACCAGTCACATGAAATCGATCAAAGCCTCAACTCACACAATTCACCACTCTTATCAAACATTCCAAACAATTGTAATTTCACTCAAACTCAACCAAACCATTCCAGTCATCTGTTCATGAAAGTGGACACTTGTTCTCAATCGTTGCCTTATTTAACTGTTAGTAATCCATACACAATTTCTTCTCTGGACAATCCAAATTCCATAAATCCCAACATGTACTAACAACCAACCAAAAAGAACTCTCAAATATTACATCCACACCTAAGGGTTTTCTCAAGATTTCCATTAATTCCCTAAAACTTTAAAGACTCCAAACCTCACCAGAACTCTAAGTTTTGCTTTCCATAGTCTCAATACCATTATACACATCATGATTGTTATTCCGTTCAATCATCCATCCTTTTTGTTACTAACAATACTGGAGCTCTCTAAGACGACACACTTGGTCTCCCAAATCCCTTTTCCAGTAAATCTTCCAACCACTCTTTCAATCTGAGTAATTCTAACGCTAACATCCAATATTCAATTCGAAAACACCTCTAGAAATCACGCACAACTGACAGCCCTTCACCGTGGCTTTCCTGTCAATGCCAGAACACTATTATTACAAATATGACAAACATCTGAGTTTCACTTCCTAAAAGTTCTTCTACTTACTTAGCAGATCCAAACCTCAAGTCTTCACCTTCGTCAAATTTGAGTTCACACTCTACTCTCTGAGAACAACCTTTAACGATACCCAATCGTTCTCTCTCAATGACTTCCCAACTGGACCAACATACCAAAACCTCTAATCCGTCTCATCTTCCGATATAAGAATCTTCATCGACTCATCAAAAAAATCCGTAATCATTTTCTTAATTCCAAACAATTCATTCACACACTATCAAAGCCGGAAAGACACGTCTATTCGATCCAACATAATTCCGTCTACTATCAACAAGAGATTAAGGGTGATCAGTTCCTCAATTTGTCAATAGACATCCGACAATCATGATGGGGCATAAACCGTCTTTACCAAACTATAATAGCACTTCTTGCATCTTGTGCACAAAACCACCTAAGGTACAAATCCTTAGTCGACATAAACCTTACCTCCGCATTCCCTCTGGAATCGGGAACAACACTATCTAAACAACACTTACAATCTTGCACCCAACGCTCCACAACTGAAGCAACTTGGAGAAGCTCTAGCTTCTCCCCCACTTATCTCTATCTAAATCCTGCAGACAAAGGACTAAAAGAACCAGAAAGTACTGACAGTGTTTCACACACATATCACATACTAAGGAACAAACAAAATCGACAGTATTCAACTGTCACACCAACTGACTCAACAACTTGGCCGGACGGACCGACCTACTCTGATACCACTAATGTAACACCCCACAATTCCCATCGCAGATAAATAATACATAAATAAATCAGATTAAATAAAAATTTATTATTCTTTAGACAAAAACGAGGATGCCACATTTGAAGAAAGAAAACATAATCCCTGCTCATCAATTTGATACATAACACAAAATGGAATAAATATAATTCAAGAAGCTTTTTCCAACAAAGGGAAAGTTTTATTATGGAATAAAGCGGAAAGATCCATAACTGACTTGTTTTACAAAATAAATTGTTTCATAACATCAAAATATTCATACAAAGGTAATACAAAATAGATCCAACATATGTATACATATATAACAAAAGCGTTCCCCGACTCCCGTGTTACGTATCAGAGCAGACAGACTGACAAACGGATGGAGAACTAATCTTCACAAAAGCCTTCAAGATACTAATCTGCAATTGCCTCATAGAGCAACAAACCACAGCAGAAGGGTGAGAAATAACAACTAAATCAAGATTGCATAATAATATGCAAACACATATAAATTCACATACATAATTATTCTCACCACAAGCATCACATGTTAATACATATAGCATGCCACAAATACATAACATGTTCGCACATAATGCATACTAAAGTTATGACATATGGAAACACACCACCACATCACATATATTCATATATAGCATATCATAGATAATTAATACAATCATTGTAATGTACAACATCCCCAAAAAACATAGCATATGTCTATACATAAAACATATCATCCATAACCAATGCATTTATCACAAATGCATATCAAATCACCAATGCTATCACAAGCTCAACACATAATCAATAAATTCACAATTTCCACACATAATCAATTCATTCATGATTTTCCACACATAATCAATCCATTCATGATTTTCCACACATAATCAATCCACTCATGATTTATGCAAATGCAAAGATACCGACACAACGACTCTATGCAAATGCGGTACCATCCATCCGTCATTCTCATCATCATTAATTCACTCAGGAATTATTGGAATCATCGATTGTTACTTAGTGTAACTCCCTGTCGGGCAAACGATGTTCCCCCGTCGCTCACACCTCTTTGTATAAGGCACACGACGTTTATGGATCGCTCACACCTCTTTGTATAAGGCACATGACCAGATCGCTCACACCTCTTTGTATAAGGCACACGATCGTCTATAATCATCGCTCACACCTCTTTGTATAAGGCACACGATGTTATAGCGGATTCCCTCTTGAACCGTTTCGTCGCTCACACCCACTAGGGCACACGACATCACAAGATGCATATCATGATGCTTGGCATACAAGGACTCATGACAATCAAATGCATCTTCACAAATCAACAATATGGGTTATCTCATCATCATTATTCATGCATTGGAAATCAATTCAAACAATACATTTACTTGCCATAAGGCCACCAAATAACACACATTGAATTTCACATAAACAATGCATTTCATCATAATCCACAAGCCACAACAATTAGCATTTTAGCATATACACTCATATCAAGAATTACTCACCATCAACCACAACAATCCCACAAAACATCATAACAACATACATTGATATTCAATCAAACAATGTATTTTACCACACAACAACATCATTATCACATGCATTCACATCATATAACAGCACACAAGCTATACGTTATATATCAAAAGCATATCACATGATAACACATCAATCGCACACAATTACGACAGTAAAAATCCGACAACACCACAATTTCACAAAACCACGACTTAAATAAATCATCTAATGTCCTCCATACCATTTTTAATAGAAATAATATTTCATTAGCTTTCCAACGCTTCGAATGGGGGTCAAAACGGACTTACGGTTCAAAAGTTATGAAAAAAACAAAATCTGACATTTTGGAAAATTCTTTGATCATGAGTCGACGCATGATGCTGGGGTTCAGCGCATAAACCTAGAAATTCTGCCCGGTTCAGCGCACGAAGATCATGAGTCGACGCATAATTCTGGGGGTTAGCGCATGAATACGCAGATTCTGCTAAAAACTCAGTTTTCGACCGTTAAATGCCTTCCGGACCTCCGATTTCGATTCCGTAAAAAGCCCCGGTCTCAGAATTAAAAATACTACAATATTTTCACCATTAAAAAGCCATCCAACATATTTTCCATTTTTGAAATATTTTAAAACATAATTTTATCAATTTATCCCAATTCCAAACTCGATCAAAACCACTCCAAAACACACAACCGACCATTCCCGATTAATTCCTATCCTCACCCGACTATACTACTCAACTTATTCCGCATTTCAACTGTGAAAACATCGATTTCTCACTATTTCATCATTATTGCCCTAACTCTCACAAACTATATAACTCAATCCAAAACTCCCTAAATCATACCGACGAGTATTCCTGATTAAACCCAAACATTACTCAACTATTCTACACGATCTATTCCAAATTCTAACCGTTATAACATCGATTCCCACACATTTGTTCCTCAATCCAATAAATAAGGAAAAGTATATATTTCAACCAAACAATTACAAACAACGCATACATATACATATACAAGCAAGATATAATCGAAACTTCTCACCCTTACCCGATTAATCGCGATTGAAACGGAGGTTTGCTCGATTTTTCCTCTTTCTCCTCTTTTCTCTTTCTTTCTTCTCCTTTTCTTTCTCTTATTTTTCTTTTCTTTCTATTTCTCTCTAATCTCTATTTATATAAAAAAAATATCTAAACCCCTAAAAAGACTATTTTACCCCTCAGCTCAAATATCTCGCAAACGCTCTCAAAACGCGATAAAACATAATAACGATGAAAAATAATATATTGTCAAATAAAAGTCAAGAATAAAATAATATAAAAACGAAAATAATTAAATTGACTCGATTAAATAAATCGGACAAAACGGGGGGTTACAGTTTTGATACACAGATGTATCACCACCCCAGTGGTAGGAGGTGCGTGCTGCACACAAGAGGTCTGGGGTTCAAATCCCCCTCGCCCTAGATCCTCTTTTTTTACCATTTTTCCACTTTTTATCATTTTTCATATTATTTTTAAATGATTTGAAAAACTAATAACTCTCTCAATTTTAATCATTTTTGGTTGATTCTTTTTCTGAAAAATCACAAAAATAGTAAAATATTTTATTCTACAAAAAATTCAAATTTATATCAGTTATTTAGTATAATTGGTATTTTTGTAAATAAATTCATTTTAATTGTTTTTAAACATTTTAAAAATGAATATTCATCTTGAAAATCAAAACCAAATGAGTTTTAAATCATCTTGTGATTAAAACCTCATTTTTCAAACCTTAACCAAAAATCACAAGTGGTTTATTTAAACCTATTTGGTATTTTTATCATTTTTTATTAATTTTCTTTGAAAAATTACTTTTAAAAAGTGAATATTAGGGTTTCTTTGATTTTTAATCATACTCAAATATTTCAAAACACTTTTGGGCCTCTTGGTAGAGTGTAAGTCCCATCCCTTTGTAAATAAAAAATTTTTGGGCCTCAGTGTATTGTATAAGTCCCGATACCGTCAGAAATTTCGACGCGATCGTCATTTTCAGACTATTGTCAACTGTGCTTCTCCTTGAGCTATAAGACCCATCTTTATTCATTTTCAAACTCTTTGGGCCTCTAATAGAGTGTAAGAACCCCTTTTGAAAACCAAAATTATTTTTGGGTCTCAGTCATTGTATAAGTCCCACTGTATTTTCAAAAACCTCGGCGCGATCGCCATTTTCAAACAAACAGTTGGGCCTGCCCTCGTGTTGTAAGTCCCATTTCATTTCTTTAAAGTACTTTTGAGCCTCTTGGTAGAGTTTAAGACCCATCCCTTTGTACAGAAAACATTTTTGGGCCTCAGTCACTTGTATAACTCCCTGTACAAATTCAAAACAACAGTATAATCACTGTTAAAATTTGGGCCTTTCCTTGAGTTGTAAGCCCCAATCTCTGTTCAAAAATACTTTCTCCTTTGATTTTGAATCCAAATATATAGTTGTTATCAAAACTTTCTTTAATTTCTCTGTTGAACAACTAACAAAACAACATGGAAGCTCTACAACGGGTAAGTGTTTATCCACTTTCTTTTATCTGGTTTCATATAAATAACTGTATTGTGGGGTTGCTTCACTGTAAGTCTTCTTTCATACCTCCTATATACTCGTCATATATCAACTGTGTATATACTAGTATAGTAATTTAGAGTTTTCCCCGGCAACTACGTCTAGAACTAGGTAAAGCCCGTTGGTCACTCTTGAATACAATCAAAACTAGATCCCCATAGGATTCCAGATACAGTCTTGCCTTCTCTTGAGGTTAAACAATATGGAACAAAGAGAAAGGCAGTATTCTCGGTGAACCTTTTCTCAGACTGTCACCCTTAGAAATTGTCAAAGAAACTCTACTCCCCAGAGATGATCTTTTCTCCGTGAATGGCATCTCTTGAGTTTCTTCCAAATCCTCGAACTTTCCTGGAATGATCTCTTCTCGGTGAATTGCATTTCTTGAACTTCTCTTGGTTTGGGGACCCACAGGCTTCCTAAAAGCATCCTTGCCTCCTCTTGGGCGTTGTACAAGGACCCTTCGGCTTCTTAGAAGTTCTCATGCCTTCTCTTGGGCTTAATATAAGGACCCTGACGACCTATTAAAGGTATAAGATAGAACTTAGTCATGTTTTGATAGAGCAGTCTTTCTAGTGTCAAAACTCCAGCCATTTTAGGGTTGATTCTCATCCCATAAGGCCCGTGCCTCCTGTTGGGCAACGTACAAAAGATAAAACTCGCTTATACTAATAGACTTGGACAATCTAAATCCTCTTGAGTCTCAAAGACAGTCTCAAGTTCCTTCTAAACATAGGAAGAAACCCCGATCATTCTGGATCAATCTCCAGCAGAAACCCAGTCTCTCTCATGAGAGTTCTCTACTTGGACCTGCCTAGAAATCTCAATAACCCTCAACAGTAAGATATCCTCCTCTTAGGCTTTGTATAATGATCCTTCCTCGGGGAAGTCAGCCTCCTCTTGGGCTTTATACAAAGATTCTCCCCAGCGGAGCTAACCTTTTCAGACTCTCTTGTTGAGTCACTCACTTTTCAAGGCTCTCTTTTTTATTCAATCTCCTTTTAGCCTCAATCTCGGGCTTTGTACGAGACAGCAAATCACTCTCTTGTTGAGTATAAAAGACTCTCTTGTTGAGTCAATCACTTTTTCAGACTCTCTTGTTGAGTCAACCTTTTTAGCCTCCGTCTTGGGCTTCATACAAGACAGATAAAAATACTCTCTTGTTGAGTCAGCCTTTATCCAAAACTTGGTATAAAGATTCCCCCTAGTAGGAACTAGTCTCCTCTCAAGTTCTCCAGCTTTTTCAGCCACAATCCTGGGCTTTGTATAGGATAGATAAAAACACTCTCTTGTTGAGTCAAACCCCTTTAGCCTCCGTCTTGGGCTTTGTACAAGACAAATAAAAACACTCTCTGGTTGAGTCAAACTCAGTTCAGCCTCCATCCTGGGCTTGGTACAAGATACATATACGAACTCCCCCCTCCCCCAACGGAGTCAAAAATCCCTTCAGCCTCAATGTTGGGCTTTGTACAAGACAGAAAGAACATTTTCCCTAGAAAATTCAAACTTTTAACCTTCTCTTAGGCTTTGTATAAAGGAATCCCCAGTCAGGTCAATTAATCTTTTAGCGTCAATCTTGCGCTTTGATCAAGGCACACAAAAATCAATAATCCCTCTTTAGAGATGACAAATTCTCTCTAAAGGCCTTTTAGCTTCAATCTTGGGCTTTGAACAAGACACTAAAACATCTTTTTCTCCCTTAGAATAGGAGGAACTACGATCGCTCTGATTTCCCTGTTTCGTTAAACGGGAATACGTAGGCATAAGATTGCGAAATCTTAGCGAGCATACTAATCAAAAACTTTAGGTCCAGTACCGTCACACATCAATCAAAAAAACATCAGATCCAGTACCTTACCAAAGTCCTCATGAATAGTCAAGACACTCTATTCTTAAGCAAAATAACCTCAGAGAAACCTATTATTTTGATAGCATCTGTAAACCAAAAGTCATCGATTTAAACTCAGTATGCAAGCAGGGTTAATTGGAGACATCTATTTCCCTTCCATAATTAGCTCCACAGGATAAAAAATGAATCAAACTGTAGTACCAAAGCGATAGTGATTCGAAACCACAAAAACCGCGCTACAGAAAAATGGCAACCACAGTGGGAGGCATTCTTTCTTGCATCCCCGAGGGATGAAACCTTAAGCTCACAAAAGTGTCACAGAAATGGCGACTCTGTTGAGGAGTCATTGTCTATATAGGATCATAGGACTAGAGGTCTAAGATGTTAGGACAAATATATATAATGCTTTTCCTAATTGATATATGTGTTTATTTTTCTACTAATGGGAATGCGTGTGATGTCGCATGTGGAAAGATTGAGTATACACCTCAGATAAGTGATGGCACTAGATGAGTAATCTTACAGGGAGTGACTCCCAAATAAGAGACCTCGGTCGACCATCGAATCAGTGGAGACACCCTTTGCGGATTCAATGCCTATACGACTTCGGTTGTTGAAAGCAGATTGTTCGATTGTGGTTGTCAGAGAAGCTGAGGATTTTAGTAGACTAAGACCATTTAGTAGTGCGGAAGCTATCGAAAAAAGTTGTCACACGATACTACCCTCATTTGAGATTTCTCTCTAAGATACCGCAGCTCGCTCGGGTGATTCCAGCCTACTGTTGTTATCCCAAGAGGAATCAATGATTTTGAGAGACAGGTACAAAAATCACCAGTATAAACCTTTGGGGATGGGTAGAGCCTTGACTTCATGACCCCAAACCTTTGACCCCATGTTTTTTCTATGTTTTTGTGTGCTGCATTCATGCATTCATTCATTAAAAAACATTAAACAAAGAAAATCTTCTCTTCTAGTCTCTCTTTTTCAAATTAAACTAAGACAATGATTACAAATATCAGACAAAAAGATTGCGCTAATGGATTTTGGTAGAAGGAGGACTCACAAGAGGGTTGGCAAGGTTCTAAAACTAGAGGATTTCCTTCAAGGTTCTAAAACTAGAGGATTTGAGAGGGTTGGCAAGGATGATCGCCAACCCTGATGCTTTCAGAGCTAAGTACGGAGGACTACTATCTCTGTTAAGGGTCCATGTAATCGAAGGAATCCTAGCTACGCTCATTCAGTTTTACGATCTGGTCTATCACTGTTTCACATTCCCAGATTATCAGCTAGCACCAACACTGGAGGAGTACTCTCACCTAACTGATTTACCCATTACTGACCAAGCTCCGTTTTCTGGATGGAAGAAATTCCAAAGTATCAAACCATTGCAAGAGCAATTTATTTGGACGAGTCAGAAGTCAGGACTCACATGACCACTAAGGGTGGAATCCAAGTTTTACCAGCCAAGTTCTTAGTAAACGAAGCTTTGTACTTCGCTAGTATAGGGAACGCGACTGCTTTCGAAAGCATATTTGCTTTGCTCGCCTATGGGTTATTTCTATTTCCCAACATTGATAACTTCATTGATATCAATTCCATTAAAGTTTTTCTGATTGGAAACCCTATACCGACTATGCTTGCAGATGCGTATTATTCTGTACACTTAAGAAATTTGTATAGCGGAGGAATGATCACATGTTGTGTACCCCTGCTATACAAATGGTTTACTTCCCATTTACCTAAGTCTGCCGCTTTTTGGGATCATAAGAGTGCTCTACATTGGTCGTAGAGAATCATGTCTCTTACCAACTCTGACATCGATTGGTACAATCGGATCTATGACGGGATTAGAATCATTGACCGTTGTGGAAACTTCCCTAACGTACCCCTTATAGTAACTAAAGGAGGAATCAATTATCATCCAGTTTTAGTTCGTCGTCAATTTGGATACCTGATGAGGCATGTCCTATAATGTTCATCTGGAAGGTCTTTTCTTCAAGGAAGGAGAAAATGACAGGGCACTAAAGACAGAAATAGTGCATTCCTGGAAACATGTTCATAGGAAAGGAAGAAAGTCTCTAGGAAAGTCGGATTGTGTCTCGGTGGAGCCTTATCTCCACTGGGGGTAAACTAGAGCCCTCAAACTGAGGATGCCTTACCCTCATCAAGAAGTTCTTCCGTTAAGGGACCCTGTCCTTTACTTTATGTCTGATACGGTTAAACTTTAGGTTACTCTCAACAAAGTTCAACAGGAGAAGAGGTCTTGGAAGAACAAGTACCGCATTCTCAGTGTGGAGTGTAACAAAATACAACAACTGTTAAAAGAAAAAGATGCTCTGATTGAGATTTTAGAGCAACATGCTGTAGAAAATCAAGAAGACCAAAGGAATTTGCTCGCTCCTTTCACTTGGCAAAGGAATGACAACCCGACAGCGGCTCAAGAGCCCGGTCAAAGAAAAGGAAAGTACCAGAACCAGCACCTGAGCCTTCCTCAGAGAGGACTCTGGATCCATTAGCTTAGACATTTCCATTTGCAACACTTTGTAATCTATTGTATTTCCATTTTCGCAATCTTTGAATTCAATAAAACAGGGCCTTCCCCACTATTTGATATTTGCAGTCCCATTGTTGAAGTTTATTTTGATTAAACAAAAATTTTAATTAATATAATCATTGCATATCATTCATCATTCTCACATAACGCTTTCTCCTTACCTATGAATCTCACGTTTGTGTTTCGGCTCTAGAGTCAAACTGTCTCATTCGTACAATACTCGGGCCAATCGCCAAAAGAAAATGGATAATCTCGAGGAAGAGAACATAGAGTTAAGAGAAGAACTCGACGCTCTGAAAGAAGATGTGAGGAAACTTCATAATGACATGCAAGCTCTGGTAGAAGCTCAGATTCAAAGGACTGTGATCTCTGAGATCACGTCGACGCCCATAGTGGAGAAGTATGATCCTTGGCATAACATGCCTAAAGATCGTCCCTGGGGCATGCCTATTAACTATATCCCGGAAGGATATGTTCTGCTGATCACTGAAGATCAGGGAACCGCAGCAGGAACCACTGGGCCTGAAGGTTACAAACTTCGGGAAAGCGAAGATGCAAGAGGCATGACAGTAACTCCTGAAGGTTACAAACTTCGGGAAGCACCAAGAGTCTCTGCCGTAATAACTATACCACCACTCGTGGTGCACACTATCCCAGAAGGACAGATTCCACATATACCTTATGGTGGAAACAAAAGTATGTATGAGAGAATAAAGGAGTTCCAGGAACAGTTCCTGGAAATGCAGAAAGAACTGCAAGCCCTTCTCGGTCAGGATCTATTTGGAAAGGACACCGCAGACCTTTGTTTGATCCCCAATGTGAAAGTTCTGCACAAAGTGCTCGAATTTAAAAAGTACAATGGTAACTCTTGCCCTTAAAATCATTTGGTGATGTACGCTCGTAGGATGTAAACTTAGACAGAGAATAACCAGCTACTGATCCATTATCTCCAAGATAGTTTAACCGGTGCCGCACTAAAATGGTACATGGGATTAAACCGCACTAAGATCGCCACTTTCAGAGATCTTGGCGCTGCCTTCGTGTCATACCCAAAATTTTGACCACTAAGATTCCCATCATGTGCAAATCATCATCACAATGTGGATGAACCATCATGCCTCATTAGTCTCCCCAAAGATGGGTGAGCATTCACTACTATCAAAATTAAGGTTTCAAGCCTTCTTAGAGTTCTTAGACAAAGGATCAATCAAGGAATGACATGATATTCAACTTGTCTAGCCTCTCAAACAGCCACAATGGATCAAGAGGACTCCCACATCAAGAATCAAGCACAAGGTTGCAACATTCTGAGTGGATCAAGCCTCACGATCGCCAGTGTCACCAAATTAGGGTTTGGTCGACCAGGGCCTCCAGATGGAAATTTTCCTCTGGGCATGAGCCAATGCTTCAAAGCATAACCTATGATGCTCTAAGGGACATCATGAACCCAATCATTAAGTCAATTTAGCCTCAGGGGATGCATTCATCAAAAAATCAGGAATTAGGGTTTCTTGACCTAATTCACCCCTAAGTTGACCTTTGGGACAAAACATGAGCCAAGACCTCAAGAGGGGATTTGAGGGTCTCAAATACATCACAATGATCCACTTGCAACAATGGATTGATCCAAGAAGCTTGATCAACAAGTTTCAATTTCATCAGAACCATAGTTAGGGTTTCGCGGAAAAAGTCAACTGTATCTTTGACTTTTGACCAGGACATGCTCCCAAACCCTAGGACATGATTCAATACACAATATAACACCTATGAAATCAATCCATCAAGTTTGATTTAGGTCAAGGACTTGATTTCATAGAGGATCGCACAGTTTGGAATTCATCTAACAAAAAGTCAACTGTGCACAAAAGTCAACTTTGACTTTTTGATATTTTTCACAAACATGGTTCTTTGACCCTAAAATGATGTTAATGTGTGATTTGCATCATCATTCATCAAGAAAAATCAAGAAAAGTGGGATAACTTGTAAAAGGGGTAACCATAAAAAACTTTGAAAATTTTCTAAGTTATGGAACAAAGTGGCTAGGGTACCAACTTTGGACGATCATAACTCCTAAAAAATAAAGCCATTTTTCCCATCCAAAGTTGGATTTGTAGCCCTAATGACCCTCTACAAAAGCTTCAACTACACCTCATTCCAATTCATTATGGATTTTGAGTTATGGATTTTCATTAAGTCAGAATCTGCCTTCACTTTTTTCCAAATGTAGGGGCATTTTTCACTTGGATCCAAAAAGTATCAAAACCAATTATGATCAAACAATTATTGTATCATATGAGGGCTTTCCAAAATGGCCAAGAACTCAATCAAATTCCACTTGAGCCGTGAGATATGACAATGGCAATATGCCTTACTGGAAACTGCCAAGGCTAGGCAGAATTTTGCACTTTTGCTCGATTTGGCAAAATCAGATAATTCCAAGCCTTGTCATCACTTTGGACACATCTGAGGATCAGATCTAAAGGGAACAAACACTGATCCAAGCCTCCAAAGTCTTAGGAACAAGAAGTAGCGTGCCAAACCTAGAAATCCCTAAAAGAGGGACAAGACTCCAATTTTGGATTGGAGCATTTAATGGATGCACCAAGGTGGCATAGACTGACACATTTGCAATTGAATTCAGTCAAGAATGATCCAACAACTAGGGAACCACAGCTCTGTGCTCTAACCTCTAGTTAATGGCTAGAGGAGACTTGGATTCCTATTAATCAACATTGGCCAAACCTCTGCTGCAGTTGCCATTCACTATTGATCCCAAAACAAACTTGCTCTACTATAAATAGAGCTCATTTGTGCTCAGTTTGAGTACACCAAAGCCATCAAACAGATGCTTTCCTCAAAATCTCTTTCTCTAGGCAAAAATACCTTATTTAGCAAGGTAACTCTGAGTTTTTAAGTTAGAGAGCAATTCCACCATAGCTTATGATCCAAACACATCCAATATGTCATATCTAAGCTGTCCAAACTTACACAAGTGACCTGTAATCCTTAAATCTCAAAGTCACCTCTCAAAACCTTAAAATAGGCCTTTTTGTGCATTTTTCAAGCCATGCCTTGAATCAGTCACTTTCCAAACCAGATAAAACCTCAAACACACTCTAAATATCATCCTTGAGCTGTCCCAAATGGTTCCCCCCATCTGCAACACCATTTGAGGGAGTTGTTATTTTGGCCACTTTTGCCCCTTTTGCAAGAAAGAGCTCAAACTCATCCCTGAAGTTTCCAGTTGATTCCAACCATCCTAAAAGCTTCTAAAAGATCATTTGAGAGTGTCCAAAGCATCAAACCATTTCTGGAACAAAAAACTTGGCAGATTGCACAAAAAAATCCAAAAGCTCAAAAAGAGGTAGGCATCATGAATTGAACTTTCCAAAATATGCATTGCTTTGAGGTCCACTGATCATGCACATCTTGTATATGTTATATGTGTTATGTTTGCACCAAATTTCCATGCAATTCTTGCCTGTGTCATGAGATAGCACAGAAAATGCAATTGAAGACCTATTTCAAAACCACTATCGGGTTTTAAAATGGAGACATGATTTTGAAAAACTACCACAACCATTGGATTCCTTGTGAAATTCTAGGCAGGATAGACCTAAATTTTGTCTCAATCCATGGAGAAATGAGAAAGTTATGGCCTTCACGTTTTTGAGCCAAAACTCGCCTTGCCTTGGCCAAGCCTAGAAAACAAGACAAGCCTTGTGTATTTGTTGGTTTGTTTTAATCAACGGTTGTATCACCACCCTAGTGGTAAGGCACGCGCCCTATAACCTTGAGTTCGTGGGTTCAAACCCCACCCAGACCATTTTGTGTTTTCTCACATTTTTGCTATTTTTTCCAATGTTTTCATGTTTTATTAATTAATTGGAAAATTAATAACTCCTTCAATTTTAATTATTTTTTATTGTTTATTTTTGCAAAAAATCACAGAAATATTGAAATATTTTATTCCACAAAAAAATCAGATTTATATTATTTATTTAATATAATTATTATTTTTGTGAATAAATTCCTTTTTAATTGTTTTTTTAAACATTCAAAAGTGAATATTTACTTTGAAAATCAAAAACAAATAAGTTTTAATCCATCTTGTGATTAATCCCTCATTTTTCAAACCTTAAACAAAAATCACAAATGGTTTATTTAAACTTATTTGGCATTTTTATCATTTTTATTTGATTTTCTTTAAATATTTACTTTTAAAGAAAAGAAAAATTAGGGTTTCTTTGATTTTCACCCTCACAAAACATTTTCAAACTTTGGGCCTCTATTAGAGTGTAAGACCCAACCCCCTTTGAAAACCAAAACCATTTTTGGGCCTCAGTCATTGTATAAGACCCGCTGCGCTTTCAAAAATCCCTGCGCGATCGTCCGTTTAAGACAAACCATTTAGGCTTCTCCTTGAGCTATAAGACCCATCTTTGTTCACTTTCAATCATTTTTGGGCCTCTTGAGAGAGTGTAAGAACCATCCCCTTGTACAAAAAACCTTTCTTGGGCCTCAGTCACTTGTATAAGTCCCTGTACAAAATGATAGTGCGATCACTGATAAAACCCTGGGCCTCTCCTTGAGCTATAAGCCCCAATTTTCCTTTCAAAAAGCACATTCTCCTTTGATTTTGTATCATACTGTTATTTTCTATCTCTTTGTTGAACAACTAACAATACAGCATGGAAGCTCTACAACCGAGTAAGTGTTTACCCCGCTTTCATTTACCGCTTTCATATGTATATAACTGTATTGTGCGGCTGTTTCTCTGTAAGTCTTCTTTCATAAACTCATATCGACTGTGTAATACTAGTATTGATATTTAGAGTTTCCCCGGCAACTACGTCTAGAACTAGACAAAACCTTGTCTCCTTACATCCGATGTTCTCCCGAATATTTCACCACAACTTAAACGGTGAGAATTTTCTTTTATAACAATTTTAGATAACTAGATCTAAGAAATCTCCCCCCTTGAATAGTTCATATACAGAAGGCCAATGTTCCAAGTGAAACCCCTTCTAGAACTGTTCATCAGCCTCCTCTTGGGTTAGTGCAAGGACCCACAGGCTTCCTAAATGCATCCCCCGCCTCCTCTTGGGCGTTGTACAAGGACCGTCGACTTCTTAGAATTTTTCACAGCCTCTTCTTAGGCTCCGTATAATGATTCTTCCTCCGGGAAGATAGCCTCCTCTTGGGCTTCGTAAAAATTGTCCTGTCGGCTTCTTAAAAGTTTTTCTCGCCTCCTCTTGGGCTTCGTACAAATTAGTCATCTTAATATAACAGTCTTTCAAAGAGTCTAGATCTTTCTACCGCGAACGTACTGTCTCTTAATTTCTCTTAAGCATAATACAAAAGATAAAACTCTAGACCTGGACAGTCTAATCTCCTTGAGTCTTGAAGACATTCTCAAGTTCCTATCAAAAATAGGAAAAAAAACACCCGTAGACTTGAGCAGTCTCAACACCCTTCAGATTCTCCGTTTCCTTAAAGAACAGGAAATAATCCCGGTCCTCAGATCAAATCCATGAGTACAATATATAAGAACTGATTTTCTCTTTTAACCAACATACTGGACCTATCACTCAACTGAAACAGTAACCCTAGCCTCCTCTTGGGCTTTGTACAATGATTCTCCCCAGCATAGTTAACCTTGGCAGCCTCCATCTCGGGCTTTGTATGAGATACCAAATCACTCTCTTGTTGAGGATAAAAGACTCTCTTGTAGAGTCAAAAACCTTTAGCCTCCGTCTTGGGCTTCGTACAAGACACATACAAAAAGACTCTCTTGTTGAGTCAATCCTCTTTTAGCCTCCATCTCGGGCTTCGTACGAGATACAAAAACACTCTCTTGTAGAGTCAAAAACCTTTAGCCTCCGTCTTGGGCTTCGTACAAGACACATACAAAAAGACTCTCTTGTTGAGTCAATCATCTTTTAGCCTCCATCTCGGGCTTCGTACGAGATACAAAATCACTCGCTTGTTGAGTATAAAAGACTCTCTTGTTGAGTCAATCCTCATTTAGCCTTCATCTCGGGCTTTGTACGGGATACAAAACACTCTCTTATTGAGTATAAAAAGACTATCTTGTTAAGTCGATCACCTTTAGCCTCCATCTCGGGCTTCGTACGAGATACAAATCACTCTCTTGGTGAGTATAAAAGACTCTCTTGTTGAGTCAAACCCTTTTAGCTTCCGTCTTAGGCTTCGTACAAGACACATATAAAAACACTCTCTTGTTGAGACAACCCTTTTAGCCTCTATCTCGGGCTTCGTACGAGACACAAAAGCATCCTCTTGTTGGGTCAATGACCTCCTCTTAGGCTTTGTATAAAAAAATCCCTGTTTGATTTAATCAACCTTTTAGCATCAAATCATGCTTTGGTCATAGCATACAAACATCAACAACTCTTTTTCCCTCGTCTAATTGCTGTAAGCGGCAAGCCTCTGGATTATTTACATCCACGCCACTGTCCCTCTTGTAGCATGAGAAATTCCTAAGGAAAGATGGCGTTGCTCTAAACTGAGTTAAAGTCTTCTCCTTCAAGTTGAAAATCCCCTCTAAAGGAAATTATGGCATTGCTGGATTCGTATATCCCAGTTAAAGTAATTCTCCTTTATAATCAATCACCCAACAATTGTGACAAACAGACCCCTTTAGAGATGACAAATTCTCTCTAAAGTCAACACCCTTTTAGCTTCACATCTTGGGCTTCGAACAAGATACAAATAGACCCTTCAGCTTCACATCTTGGGCTTTGAACAAGATATAAACCACCTTTAGCTTCATGTCTTAGGCTTTGAACAAGACACCAAAACACCATTTCCTCCCATAGAATAGGAGGAACTACGATCGCTCTGATTTCCCTATCCCGGGAATACGTAGGGATAAGATTGAAAAAAAGAATCTTAGCGAGCACACTAATCAAAAAACCCCAAAGTCCCCTACCTCCAGCCAATCTAGCACAGTATCCCAACAAATTCCCCATGAACAATCTCGATATTTCGTTCTGAACAAAAGTAGCAGAGAGAGACCCACGAACTAAAGCTGCATCTGTAAACCAACAGTTTTGACTGTTTAAACTCAGTTTGCAAGCAGAGTTAATTGGAGACATCTATTTCGCTTCCTTCATCAGCTTCAATAGGATAAAAAATGAATTGAACTATAGTACCAAAGCGATAGTGATTCGAAACCACAAAAACCGCGCTACAGAAGAATGGCGACCACAGTGGGAGAGACTTGTTCTTCTCCCGTCTCTTAGGAGGAAACTTTAAGTTTAGACAATTTCACAGGAAAAATGGCGCCCACCGTGGGGCTAAACAAAGGAATCTTGTCTCTCTTATCTCTCTGGTTGAAACCTTCTCTTAGGATGAGTCCTTGGGTTCACAAGGTATCACCGAATGACGGTTCCATCGGGGAATGTCATTATTGCTAGGATCGGCCCTCACTAGGATCTTAGGTCAAAAACCTTTAAGTTGGGAAGGTACCACAGAATGGTGACTCCGCCGGGGAGCCATTTTCTATTAGGATCATAGGATTCATAGCTCTTAAAAAGTCTAGGACATTAGGACAAATATATATACTGCTTTTCCTAATTGATATCTGTGTTTATTTTTCTGCTCATGGGAATGCGTGTGATGTCGCATGTGGAAAGATTGAGTATACACCTAGGAAAAACCTCTTTCAGTAGTGCGAAAGCTATCGGAAATAGTTGTCACGCGATACTACCATCTTCTGAGATTCTTTGAAATACATCACCTAGCACGGTTCCCGTCCCGCTGATGTTATCTCAACAAGAATCAATGATTTTGAGAGACAGGTACAAAAATCACTAGTATAAACCTTTGGGATGGGTAGAGCCTTGACTTCATGACACCGACCCTTTAACCCTATGTTTTACTATGTTTTTGTGTTCTGCATTCATGCATTCATTTAAAAAAAACATTAAGCAAAGAAAAATTTTCTCTTCTAGTCTCTCTTTTTCAAATTAAACTAAGACAATGATTGCAAATGCCAGAGAGAAAAGGATTGCGCTCATGGATTTCGGTAGAAGAAAAACTCACAAGTATACCTTCAAGGTTCCAAAACTAGGGGATTTGAGAGGATTAGCAAGGATGATCACTAACCATGACGTTTTCAGAGCCAAGTACGGAGGTTTGCTACCTCTGTTAAGGGTCCATGTAATTGAGGGAATCCTGGAGGCACTCGTTCAGTTTTACGATCCGGTCTATCACTGTTTCACATTCCCGGATTACCAGCTCACACCAATGCTGGAGGAATATTCTCATCTGACTGATCTACCCATTACTGATCAAGCTCCCTTTTCTGGACTGGAAGAAATTCCAAAGGATCAAATCATTGCAAGAGCGATCTATTTGGATGAGTCAGAAGTCAGGACTCACCTGACCACCAAGGGAGGAATCCCAGGTTTACCAGCCAAGTTTCTGGTAAAGAAGGCTCTATACTTTGCTAGTATAGGGAACATGACTGCTTTCGAGAGCATCTTTGTTTTGCTCACCTATGGGTTATTTTTGTTTCCCAACATTGATAACTTCGTCGATATCAACGCCATTAAGGTTTTTCTCATTGGAAATGTCGTACCAACCTTACTCGTAGATGCGTATCATTCTGTACACTTAAGGAATTTATACAACGGAGGAATGATCATGTGTTGTGTACCCCTGCTATATAAGTGGTTTACCTCCCATTTACCTAAGTCTGCTGCTTTTTGGGATCATAAGAGTGCCTTACGTTGGTCACAGAAAATCATGTCTCTTACCAACTCTGATATAGATTGGTACAATAGGATTTATGTATCAGAATCATTGACCATTGTGGAAATTTCCTCAACATACCCATCATAGGAACTAAGGGAGGAATCAATTATCATCCAGTTTTAGTTCGTCGTCAATTTGGATACCCGATGAGGCATGTCCCGCGTAATGCTTATCTGGAAGATCTTTTCTTCAAGGAAGGAGAAAATGACAGGGCACTAAAGATGGAAATAGTGCACGCTTGAAAACATGTTCATAAGAAAGGATGAGAGTCTCTAGGAAAATCGGACTGTGTCTCGGTGGAGCCTTATCTCCACTGGGTACAAACTAGAGCTCTCAAGCTAAATATGCCTTATCCTCGTCACGGAGTTCTTCCACCAAGGGAATCTGTCATGTACTTCATGACTGAAACAGAAAAACTTCAGGTTATTCTCAACAAAGTTCAACAGGAGAGGAGGTCTTGGAAGAACAAATACCACATTCTCAATGTGGAATGTACCAAAATACAGTAACTGCTGAAAGATAAGGATGCTCTAATTGAGATTTTGGAACAACATGCTATAGAAAATCAGGATGACAAAAGGAATTTGCTCGCTCCTTTCACTTGGAAAAGGAATGACAACCCGACAACAACCCAAGAGCCCCGGTCCAAGAAAAGGAAAGTACCAGAATCAGCACCCGAGTTCTCCTCAGAGAGGACTCGGGACCCATTAGCTTAGGTTTCTGTTTCCGCACCTTGTAATTTACAGTATTTCCATTTCCGTAATCCTTTGAATTCAATAAAACAGGGGTGTCCCCACTGTTTGATATTTGCAATCTAATTGTCGAAGTTTATTTTGATTAAACCAAAAAAACAATTAATATAATCATTGCATTCATCATTCTCACATCACGTATTCTTCTTACCTACGAATCTCACGTTTGTGTCTCGGTTTTAGAGTCAAATTGTCTCATTCGTACAATACTCGGGCCAATCGTCAGAAAAAGATGGATGATCTCGAGGAAGAGAACAGAGAGTTGAAAGAAGAGATCGACGCTCTGAGAGAGGATATGAGAAAGCTTCGTAACGACATGCAAGCCATGGCAGAAGCTCAGCTACAAAGAACTGTGATCTCAAAGATCACCTCAACGTCCATAGTGGAGAAGTATGATCCTAGGTATCAAATGCCGAAAGATCATCCCTGGGGCATGCCTGTTAACTATATCCCTGAAGGATATGTTCCGCCGATCACTGAAGATCAGGGAATCATAGCAGAAGTCGCTGGGCCTGAAGGTTACAAACTTCGGGAAAGCGAGGATGCCAGAGGTATAATGAGGACTCCTGAAGGTTACAAACTTCGGGAAACGCCAAGATTCACTGTTGTAGTAACGGTACCACCTCCTATGGTGCACACTGTCCCGGAAGGATAGATTCCACAGATACCTTCTGGTAGAAAGGAAAGTATGTTTGATAGAATGGATGAATTCCAAGAGCAGTTCCTGGAAATGCAGAAGGAACTGCAAGCTATTCGCGGTCAGGATTTATTTGGAAAAGACGCCGCAGACCTTTGTTTGGTCCCCAATGTGAAAGTCCCGCACAAATTCCAAGTGCTCGACTTTGAAAAATACAAGGGTAATTCTTGCCCTCAGAGTCATCTGGTGATGTACGCCCGGTGAATGTCAGCTCAGACAGAGAACCAGGATCTACTGATTCACTACTTTCAAGATAGTTTAACCGGTGCCGCATTAAAATGCTACATGGGTTTACACCGCACTACGATTAGCACATTCAGAGATCTTGGCACTGCCTTCGTCCAACAATATAAATACAATTTGGACATGGCACCAGACAGAGATCAACTCAGATCAATGTCGCAAAAGGACAAGGAAACCTTTAAGAAATACGCTCAGAGATGGCGTGAAATTGCCGCCCAAATTTGTCCCCCTCTTGAGGAAAAAGAGATGACAAAGATCTTCTTAAAGACCTTAAGCTCACTTTACTACGAAAGAATGGTCGCCAGTGCGCCCAGTGACTTCACCGAGATGGTGGGCATGTGAGTTCGTCTTGAGGAGGCCGTCCGGGAAGGACGTTTAGTAAAAGACGTTAGATCATCAAGTAGTACAAAACAATACGGTAGTGCTCTCCCTAAGAAAAAAGACCAAGATATTGGGAATATCTCCCTCGGAAAGCAAAGGCAACGGTACCAACTAGTAGCAGCTGTAACTCCTGTTATCAGCGCTGCGCCTGTTTTTACGTATCAACCTCAGGTTGCTCAAAGCCAACCACATTCGCAGCAATTTTAGCAAAGGACACAACAGCCTCTTTAGCAGGCCCGTCCTCAATAGAACAACAACCGTACAACGCGGCCACCAAGATTTGATCCTATACCCGTATCGTACGCAGAACTATTTCTATTACTGTTAGCCAAGGGGCGTGTCCAGACTAAGTCTCCTCTTACAGTACCGGAAAATCCGCCTTTTTGGTTTAAGGTGGATCTGACTTGCCCTTACCATCAAGGAGGACCAGGGCATAACATAGAAAACTGTCTCAGTTTCAAATCTGACGTGCAAAATCTTGTGAGTAGCAGGGTCTTATCTTTCAAAGATACGAATCCTAATGTTCTCACGAACCCGCAGTCTCAACACGAGAAGGCTACAGTCAATTTGATAGAGGGAGAGTCTAACAACACCTATCAAATTCACGATGTACTCTTATTGAGGGCCAACTTGGTCAAGATGCATTGTAGACAGAGTGGATATGGCCATGTGCCACCTCATAATCATCACGAGTGTGATATCTACTCTAAAAGCAACCAAGGAGATCTCGGATGGATCCAAGAGAACCGAGTTCGTGGAGTTAACATGGTTTATACGAATTCCAACATCATTCAAAACCATGATATCTATGCGATGAATGTCAACCTGGTGGCAATCCACTCAAGGCAAAGCCAGTATCATTATCTGCCACGACACGATTACAATTCCTGTCTGACTTGCTCGGTAAACAAACAGGGATGCTCTTTTGTTCAAGAGGCCCTCCAGCGTCAGATAGATCTTGGATGGATTCAAGACTACCATGATAGGAATCATTATCAAATCAACATGATTCAAATCTTTGATATTCGCTTGATGAATACCAGCCTGGTGGAGTTACATGCTAAACAGGTCCGGCTCGGGTTCCTGGTATCACATCACTATCAGGGCTATAAAGCGGGTTGCGAAGACGATCAGGGTTGTGCCCTTGTCCAGGAAACACTTCAGCACTTGTTGAACCACTGGTGGCTTCCAATCTATATGGATGAAGACACCCAGCAAATCAGTATTACTAACGGAAATCCTACTAGATATCAAAGTCAGGATCTTCGGTCGATGGAAACAGATCTAGTAAGGTTACGCTGTATTCAAAGCGGACGTGGCCAGGTGCCACTACACAACTATGAGCGGTGCGGAGTTTGCTCAGTGGATAATCAAGGATGCCACCTCGTGCGAGCAACCCTTCAAAGTCAGTTGGACCGCAAAGAGATTCAACCATAGTTAAGTTCTGGATCAGTCAACTACTTCGCTAATCAAATCGAGGATGTTGTCGTAATCTCTGATCATCAGAGAGCTAGGGATGTTTGTACCATTATCCCTCTACTCGACGAATCAAGAGTTCCCAATCAGGAACGGATCGAAATTACTTACGATGGTCAGAAAAATCAAAAGGCTCCCATAGTCATCTATCTACGTGGACCGCTACCGTATGAATCAGCTAAGGCTATCCCTTACAAATACGGTGCAATAAAAAATGAGAATGGAAAGGAAATTCCGTTACACTCCGTCGTGAATATTACAGACATGAGTCGAGTAACACGGAGTGGTAGAATCTTCAATAGAGGAGTTGGAGAACCCAGCAAAGAAAAGGAACCTCAGACAGAAGTTCCCGATCCACCAGTCGGTCAATCCAGTAATCTCGACCTTTCAAAAAACAATGATGAGATGCTGAAGCTCATCCAAAGGAGTGAATACAACATTGTTGACCAACTATTACAAACTCCTTCAAAGATCTCGGTATTACCGCTGTTACTTAGTTCAGAAGCCCACAGAGAGGCTCTACAGAAACTCTTGGAGCAAGCCTTTGTGGAACAGGATGTAACAATGAGACATTTCGATAGCATTGTCTCTAACATCACTTCCTGCAATAACTTGGGATTTAGTGATGAGGAATTACCTGAAGAAGGTCGCCGTCATAACATGGCGCTTGACATTACAGTCAACTTCCAGGACGATGCTTTAGCCAACGTACTGGTAGACACAGGGTCAGCCCTGAATGTTATGCCGAAGTCCACTTTGATGCAATTATCATTCAAAGGACCTCTGATGAGAACCAGCGAGGTCGTCGTCAAAGCATTTGACGGATCCAGAAAATCAGTTATCGGCGAAGTCGACCTTCCCATAACTATTGGTCCTCACACTTTCCAAGTCACTTTCCAGGTCATGGACATCCAAGCAACATACAGTTATTTATTAGGAAGACCTTGGATACATCAGGTTGGGGCGGTCACTTCGACCATCCACCAAAAGCTAAAGTTCATCCAGAACGGCCAACTCATCACAGACTGTGGAGAACAAGCCTTGCTCGTGAGCAACTTGTCATTATCTACTTGTGTAGAACCCAAGGAGGTTGTTGGAACTCAGTTCCAAGCACTTTCGGTGAGCAATGAGAATCAATCAGAGAAAGGAACCTCAATTTCCTCATACAGAGATGCTCTTGAAGTGATCGAAAATAACAATGCAAAAGGACGGGGACATCTTGTCATTCCTACTGATAACAAAACAAAGAAGGGTATTGGTTTTTCTGTAACCTGCACCCAAACAACTGCTAACGATGAAAGTCTTCGTCCCATTCAGGACTTCTTCCACAGTGGAGGTTTCCTTCATCCAGTGACTCAAGAAGTGCATACCATCAATAAAGATGATTCCTCTAATACGGAGGAAGAATGGAAGTCCTATCTCAACAAGGACGGTTATACGTCTCAGGGCGAAACACAGACTCCCTTTTGCTATCCCGCACAAAGTTCGAGATTTATACCAAGTTCAGATGTCGAAATGATATATGGAGATTGTAATCCGGAAGGATGCTGTGCACCTCCAAATTCATTAGAGGAAGACACTCCGATGAAATACAACTTTGACCACGACTACTATGGCCCGATGGATGGCCTGCCAATGTGGCAGCCTTACCCAGGAGACTTGGGGCAAGAAAGTCAGCCGAACAATGAAAATCAGTTGTGCATCATTAAAAAGAATACCTTCATCCCCACCATGTCATGGGATCAACACCCAGGTTATCCTGAAAATACCCAGCACGACGATGAATTCGCAACATTTTCTGGGCTAGAATTCATCAACTATGCTTTTCCCGAGGTCAACGTCATCGAGAGGGATGACTCCTCCAATTCCAAAGAAGTGTGGGACACCCTGGGACAGCCGAGTGGAAAATACTACTTCAAGGTCAAATACACCGCTCCTGAAAGCTCTCGTATCAGGCTCGAAGACACCCAGCCAACTGGATGGGGAGATACAGCTGAGAGTACAAATACTATACAAAATACAACTGAGGAACCCTCATACGACAACTCTTCCTGGGAGACAGATTCCAATGATCCAGCTCCACCAAAAATCAGTGTCATTTCTAAAGACAAATCAAGGAAGGTACTAGACTTTGTGATTCACCGAGGAGTTCGCCGCCAATGGGTCGCTGTCGATGTTCCGAAGACTGTTCATAAGTCTAAGTAATTTCCATCTTTACTTTAACCTTTCCTCCTGCCCAGGAGAAACAGATGTTTTGATAGGGCTCACTTTCTGTAAATTTCGCTCTTCGCTTCGCCCAAAGCGACAGAGTTTTGTTTTATAGGGCTGTAGTTTCAAGAATCGACTTGTTCATTAATAAAATAACATCGCTCTGTAATTTCCGCATTAATTACTGTTTTCTTTTTTAGTTTTTCAGAAAATGGTAATCCTAAAAAACAACTCAATAATAAAATCAAGCAGTAAAATAAATACACTGCACACACTTTTGCATTTTCCCTCTATCTCTTTTAAACATAAATCATCACGTCATGCAGATTGCTTGTTTTAAACCCCGCTGAAACATACGATCCAATGCCTTCTCCCAACTTTGAATTCCCGGTATTTGAGGCTGAAGAAGAAGATGACGAAGGAATTCCAGAAGAGATCTCCCGATTACTCAGACAAGAGGAAAGGTCCATTGAGCCTCACAAAGAGTTGCTGGAAACAGTCAACTTAGGATCGGAAGAAGAGAGAAAAGAATTCAAGATTAGAACACATACCAATCAGGATTGATTCCTTACAAAGATTACGCAAGAAGGTTATTACCCTTCTTGAACAGAGTCAAGCTTCATCATATCCCTCGCGAGGAGACCCACATGGCTGATGCATTAGCCACCCTCTCTTACAAAGATTACCTAAGATTGACATAATGCGCCTTGAACGGCCCGCTTACGTCTTCACGATTAAAGCAGTCATAGACGACAAACCTTGGTATCAAGATATCAAATGCTTACTTCAGAAACAAGAGTACCCACTTGGGGCACTAAGGAAAGACAGAAAAACTCTTAGAAGGCTGGTTGGCAGTTTCTTCCTGAGCGGTGATACACTCTATAAGAGGAACTTTGACATGGTCTTGCTCCGATGCGTCGACAGACCAGAAGCAGACATACTGATAAAAGAAATTCATGAAGGATCCTTTGGCACTCATGCCAACGGACGCACAATGGCGAGAAAAATTCTGAGAGCAGGGTACTACTGGTTGACCATGGAATCCGACTGCTACAAGTACATGAGGAGGTGTCACAAGTGTCAGATATACTCCGACAAAATCCATGTACCGCCAACGCTTCTCAAAATTCTCTCTTCCCCATGGCCTTTTTCCATATGGGGAATCGACATGATCGGCATGATTGAGCCCAAATCTTCAAACGGACATCGGTTCATCCTGGTAGCCATTTATTACTTCACCAAGTGGGTCGAAGCAGCGTTATACGCTAATGTAACCCGACAAGTGGTAGTCCGATTTATCAAAAACAATATCATCTGCCGTTATGGTGTTCCAAGCCAGATCATTACTGATAATGGATCTAACTTGAACAACAAGATGATGAAAGAGTTGTGCACAGAGTTTAAGATTGAACACCATAACTCATCTCCCTACCGACCCAAGATGAACGGCGCGGTAGAAGCGGCTAACAAGAACATCAAGAAGATTGTTCAAAAGATGGTCGTAACCTACAAAGATTGGCACGAGATGCTACCCTTTGCTCTTCACGGTTATCGCACATCTTTCTGCACTTCAACAGGGGCAGCCCCTTTCTCTCTAGTATATGGCATGGAAGCAGTGCTCCCCATCGAAGTAGAGATCTGACCAATCCGGGTATTGATGGAAGCTAAGCTAACAGAAGCTGAATGGTGTCAAAGTCGACACGACGAACTGAACCTGATCGAAGAAAAGAGAATCACAGCACTATGCCACGGTCAGTTGTATCAGCAAAGAATGAAGAGGGCGTTCGACAAAAAGGTTCGACCTCGCATCTTCAAGAAAGGAGACCTTGTGCTCAAAAAGATACAATCATTTCTCACTGATTCCCGGTGCAAATGGACTCCGAATTATGACGGCCCCTATGTGGTCAAGAAAGCTTTCTCAGGCGGTGTCCTAAGACTTGCAACCATGGACAGAGAGGAATTTTCCTACCCCACAAATGTTGATGTAGTCAAGAAATACTTCGCTTAAACTAAAAAAAAAGTCTCGGGGGATTGAAAACCCGAAAGGGCGGTCCAGGAAAAAATTAGAGGCATGATCAAAAATCATCCCGGTGGATTGGAAACCTCAAAGTACAATCCAGGAAAAAATTAGGGATAATGGCAAGTAACTACGTTCAACAAAGGGGCAAGTCCCTTGGCAGCAGTTACATCATCCGTTAGGAAAGCTCCGGTCAAGGTCATCTTCGACAGAAGCTCAGGATACCCCGAAGTCAAATTTGGTAGAAGGATATTGGTCGTCATGTTTCAAAGTAGCCCTTTTCCCATAAATTACCATTTTCTAAACTTTGTAAATACTCTATGGAATCACGAGTTTGGCTGATTTCCATCCTATCAATAAAATTTGAGCCCTTGTGCTTTTGTTTGCAATTCTTATTTGTTTTAGCTTTACAGAACGACGTTTTAGTATGATCAACGATTCTTGAAATAAAACAAAAATGAATTTACTTGTAAAACTTTTTCTGCTTTTAAAATAAAGATGGCAATTTATTTTGACTGTTGAACATCGAAAGAACATCGATCGCTTCTCTAGAAGTAAGCGAGCTTCAAAGTGCAGAATCAAAGTACTCCTTCTAAACCAGTGCACCTGAATGAAGGATCAGCTGTGTCAGAGACCGTGTTTCATATGACACCCCCGGAAAAGTTCTTATCTCCTAAGCCCGACCAACGTAGCTCCCCACGAGGAATACTTCTCCTAAGCAAGTCAGAATTGCTATCATGAACCAGTGATACTTTTCATCCCCCACTGTGGTCGAGTATCCAGTCGTGTTCATCTACTAGTCTGTATGTCGCATCAGTTTTGTCAGCATATACATACATACACCGTGCATTATTGATTCATATGCATAATCATGTTGCATCACTATCACTCTTGTCAGTCTTATCCCCTAGTGATAACAATCCTCTCACTCTCTTCAGGAAATGTTGCGTCTGCACTACCTATCTCCTCCAGTTTATTTCTGGGATGAAGTCGGCCCTGGACCACTTTGATAAATTGAACCTCTGAAAAACCAGAGAACCCTCAGCCAGCATCAATCTTCGCCATTGAAGATGATGTCTTCGCTTTCCCAGATTTAGGAAAATCCCTCGAGAAAGCCTCTCAACTAAAGACTTTCGGCAACACATTGGTCCTTTTCTCCCGAACGTCAATGTCAACAAAGTCATCGGCGCCTCAAAATTGGATCACATCATATGGCATTTCTCCGAGAAGATCTCTGAGAAAAGTATGATGCAATATCCCTAAGCAAGAAATAGTCTCTCAAAGAGGCTCGTTTTCCCCAGTAGATTCGACAAATGGCGTCTCCAAATAGAGAAGTTTGTACACCTCTACGATTCAGACAGATTGGTTCCCCAGCAAGTCTGACATCAAAAGTTTTTCCCATCAAATGGCATCTCCCCAGGAAAATTCGGCGAGAAGTTTGAGGAAAACCGCTACACATAGCGTCCCTCGTCAATAAAGTTTATTGACGAAAGAAACTTAGACCAGTTCCTTGGTAGGAAACCAGGATCGAGGGGAAGTTTATTTCAGAAACTTAGACCAGTTCCTTGGTAGGAAACCAGGATCGAGGGGAAGTTTATTTCAGAAACTTAGACCAGTTCCTTGGTAGGAAACCAAGATCGAGGGGAAGTTTAATTCGGAAACTGAGACCAGTTCCTTGGTAGGAAGCCAGGATCGAGGGGAAGTTTATTTCAGAAACTGAGACCAGTTCCTTAGTAGGAAACCAGGATCGAGGGGAAGTTTCCCTTTTCTAAGCATCATTGCTTAGAAAAAGAGGAAGGATGCGGGAACTTCCATTCATAACCACCATCAAAATTTTGGGTATTCCGATATTTAAACCTCTTGCACCCCGAATGCCCGAATACCTTCGCCATTCACACCTTCGGGTCCAAGAAGATTAAATATAAATAGGGGCATCTGTCATACCCCAAATTTTCGCCACTAAGATTTCCCATCATTGTGCAAATCATCATCACAATATGGATGAACCATCATGCCTCATTAGTCTCCCCAAAGATGGGTGAGCATTCACTACTATCAAAATTAGGGTTTCAAGCCCTCTCAGAGTTCTTAGACAAAGGATCAACCAAGAAATGACATGATCTTCAACTTTTCTAGCCTCTCAAACATCCACAATGGATCAAGAGGACTCCCACTTCAAGAATCAAGCACAAGGTTGCAACATTCTGAGTGGATCAAGCCTCACGATCGCCAGTGTCACCAAATTAGGGTTTGGTCGACCAGGGCCTCCAGATGGAAATTTTCCTCTGGGTATGAGCCAATGCTTCAAAGAATAACCTATGATGCTCTAAGGGACATCATGAACCCAATCATCAAGTCAATTTAGCCTCAAGGGATGCATTCATCAAAAAATCAGGAATTAGGGTTTCTTGACCTAATTCACCCCTAAGTTGACTTTTGGGACAAAACATGAGCCAAGACCTCAAGAGGGGATTTGAGGGTCTCAAATACATCACATTGATCCATTTGCAACAATGTATTGATCTAAAAAGCTTGAGCAATAAGTTTCAATTTCATCAGAACCACAGTTAGGGTTTCGCGGAAAAATTCAACTGTACCTTTGACTTTTGACCAGGACATGCTCCCAAACCCTAGGACATGATTCAATACACCCTATAACACATATTAAATCAATCCATCAAGTTTGATTTAGGTCAAGGACTTGATTTCATAGAGGATCGCACAGTTTGGAATTCATCTGACAAAAAGTCAACTGTGCACAAAAGTCAAACTTTGACTTTTTGAGATTTTCACAAACATGGTTCTTTGACCCCAAAATGATGTTAATGTATGATTGGAATCATCATTCATCAAGAAAAAACAAGAAAAGTGGGATAACTTGTAAAAGGGGTAACCATAAAAAACTTAGAAAATTTTCTAAGTTATAGAACAAAGTGGCTAGGGTACCAACTTTGGAGGATCATAACTCCTAAACCACAAGGCTATTTTTCCCATCCAAAGCTGGATTTGTAGCCCTCATGGCCCTCTACAAAAGCTTCAACTACACCTCATTCCAATTCATTATGGATTTTGAGTTATGGAATGATCAAAGTGGCTGAAAACATGAAATGCCACTTTTTCCAACACTTAGTGAAATTTTCACTAAGTCAGAATCTGCCTTCACTTTTTTCCAAATGTTGAGGCATTTTTCACTTGGATCCAAAAAGTATCAAAACCAATTATGATCAAACAGTTATTGTATCATATTAGGGCTTTCCAAAATGGCCAAGAACCCCATCAAATTCCACTTGAGCCATGAGATATGACAATGGCAATATGCCTTGCTGAAAACTGCCAAGGCTAGGCAGAATTTTACACTTTTGCTAGATTTGGCAAAATCAGATAATTCCAAGCCTTGTCATCACTTTGGACACATCTGATGATCAAATCTAATGGGAACAAACACTGATCCAAGCCTCCAAAGTCTTTGGAACAAGAAGTAGCATGCCAAACCTAGAAATCCCTAAAAGAGGGACAAGACTCCAATTTTGGATTGGAGCATTTAATGGATGCACCAAGGTGGCATGGACTAACACATTTGCAACTGAATTCAGTCAAGAATGATCCAACAACTAGGGAACCACAGCTCTCTAGAGGAAACTTGGGTTCATATTGATCAACATTGGCCAAACCTCTGCTGCAGTTGCCATTCACTATTGATCCCAAAACAAACTTGCTCTACTATGAATAGAGCTCATTTGTGCCCAGCTTGAGTACACCAAAGCCATCAAACAGATGCTTTCCTCAAAATCTCTTTCTCTAGGCAAAAATACCTTCTTTAGCAAGGTAACTCTGAGTTTTTGAGTTAGAGAGCAATTCCACCACAGCTTATGATCCAAACACATCCAATATGTCATATCTATGCTGTCCAAACTCACATAAGTGACATGTAATCCTTAAATCTCAAAGTCACCTCTCAAAACCTCAAAATAGGCCTTTTTGTGCATTTTTCAAGCCATGCCTTGAATCAGTCACTTTCCAAACCAGATAAAACCTCAAACACACTCCAAATATCATCCTTGAGCTGTACCAAATGGTTCCCCCCATTTGGAACACCATTTGAGGGAGTTGCTATTTTGGCCACTTTTGCCCCTTTTGCAAGAAAGAGCTCAAACTCATCCCTGAGGTTTCCGACTGATTCCAACCATCCTAAAAGCTTCTAAAAGATCATTTGAGAGTGTCCAAAGCATCAAACTATTTCTGGAAATAGAAACTTGGCAAATTGCGCAAAAAACTCCAAAAGCTCAAAAAGAGGTAAGCATCATGACTTGAACTTTCCAAAATATGCATTGCTTTGAGGTCCACTGATCATGCACATCTTGTACATGTTATATGTGTTGTGTTTGCACCAAATTTCCATGCAATTCTTGCTTGTATCATGAGATAGCATAGAAAATGCAATTGGAGGCCTATATCGGGTTTTAAAATAGGGACATGATCTTGAAACACTACCACCACCATTGAATTCCATGTGAAATTCTAGGCAGGATAGACCTAAATTTTGTCTCAATCCATGGAGAAATGAGAAAGTTATGGCCTTCACGTTTTTGAGCCAAAACTTGTCTTGCCTTGCCTTGGTCAAGCCTTGTGTATTTGTTGGTTTGTTTCAATCAAAGGATGTATCACCACCCCAGTGGTAAGGCGCGCGCCCTATAACCTTATGGTCGTGGGTTCAAACCCCACCCAGATCATTTTGTGTTTTCTCACATATTTGCTATTTTTTCCAATATTTTCATGTTTTATTAATTAATTGGAAAATTAATAACTCCTTCAATTTTAATTATTTTTTATTGTTTCTTTTTGCAAAAAATCACAAAAATATTTAAATATTTTATTCCACAAAAAAATCAGATTTATATTATTTATTTAATATAATTAGTATTTTTGTGAATAAATTCCTTTTTAATTGTTTTTTTAAACATTTAAAAGTGAATATTTACTTTGAAAATCCAAACCAAAAGAGTTTTAATTCATCTTGTGATTAATCCCTCATTTTTCAAACCTTAAACAAAAATCACAAATGGTTTATTTAAACTTATTTTTCATATTTATCATTTTTATTTGATTTTCTTTAAATATTTACTTTTAAAGAAAAGCAAAATTAGGGTTTCTTTGATCTTCACCCTCACAAAACATTTTCAAACTTTGGGCCTCAATTAGAGTGTAAGACCCAACCCCCTTTGAAAACCAAAACCATTTTTGGGCCTCAGTCATTGTATAAGACCCGATGCGCTTTCAAAAATCCCGGCGCGATCGTCCGTTTAAGACAAACCATTTGGGCTTCTCCTTGAGCTATAAGACCCATCTTTGTTCACTTTCAATCATTTTTGGGCCTCTTGAGAGAGTGTAAGACCCATCCCCTTGTACAGAAAACATTTCTTGGGCCTCAGTCACTTGTATAAGTCCCTGTACAAAACGACTGTGGGATCACTGATAAAACCCTGAGCTTCTCCTTGAGCTATAAGCCCCAATTTTCCTTTCAAAAAGCACTTTCTTCTTTGATTTTGTAACATACTGTTATTTTCAATCTCTTTGTTAAACAACTAACAATACATCATGGAAGCTCTACAACCGAGTAAGTGTTTACCCGCTTTCATTTACCGCTTTCATATGTATATAACTGTATTGTGGGGCTGTTTCACTGTAAGTCTTCTTTCATAAACTCATATCGACTGTGTAATACTAGTATAGATATTTAGAGTTTCCCCGGCAACTACGTCTAGAACTAGACAAAACCTCGTCTCCTTACATCCGATGTTCTCCCGGATATTTCACCATTACCTAAACCATGAGAATTTTCTTTTACAACAATTTTAGATAACTAGATCTAAGAAATCTCCCCCCTTGAACAGTTCATATACAGAAGGCCAATGTTCTAAGTGAAACCCCTTCTGGAACTGTTCATCAGCCTCCTCTTGGGCTTAGTGCATGGACCCACAGGCTTCCTAAAAGCATCCCCGCCTCCTCTTGGGCGTTGTACAAGGACCCGTCGGCTTCTTAGAAGTTTTCACAACCTCCTCTTAGGCTTTGTATAATGATTCTTCCTCTGGGAATATAGACTCCTCTTGGGCCTCGTACAAATTGTCCCGTCGGCTTCTTAAAAGTTTTTCTCGCCTCCTCTTGGGCTTCGTACAAATTGTCCCAACGACCTCTTAAAGGTATAGCAACAGAAATTAGTCATCTTAATAGAACAGTCTTTCAAAGAGTCTAGATCTTTCTACCGCGAATGTATTGTCTCTTAATTTCTCTTAAGCATAATACAAAAGATAAAACTCTAGACCTAGACTGTCTAATCTCCTTAAGTCTCGATGACATTCTCAAGTTCCTGTCAAAAATAGGAAAAAAACACCCGTAGACTTGGGCAGTCTCAATACCCTTTGGATTCTCCGTTTCCTTAAAGAACAGGAAATAATCCCGGTCCCCAGATCAAATCCATGAGTACAACATTACCCATATAAGAACTGATTTTCTCTTTTAACCAACATACTGGACCTGTCACTCAACTAAAACAGTAACCCTAGCCTCCTCTTGGGCTTTATACAATGATTCTCCCCAGCAGAGTTAACCTTGGCAGCCTCCATCTCGGGCTTCATACGAGATACCAAATCACTCTCTTGTTGAGGATTAAAGACTCTCTTGTAGAGTCAAAAACCTTTAGCCTCCGTCTTGGGCTTCGTAAAAGACGCATACAAAAAGACTCTCTTGTTGAGTCAATCCTCTTTTAGCCTCCATCCCGGGCTTCATACGAGATACAAAAACACTCTCTTGTTGAGGATAAAAGACTCTCTTGTAGAGTCAAAAACCTTTAGCCTCCGTCTTGGGCTTTGTACAAGACACATACAAAAAGACTCTCTTGTTGAGTCAATCCTCTTTTAGCCTCCATCTCGGGCTTCGTACGAGATACAAGAACACTCTCTTGTTGAGTATAAAAGACTCTCAGGTTGAATCAATCGTCTTTTAGGCTTCATCTCGGGCTTTGTACGAGATACAAAACACTCTCTTGTAGAGTATAAAAAAACTCTCTTGTTAAGTCGATCACCTTTAGCCTCCATCTCGGGCTTTGTACGAGATACAAATCACTCTCTTGGTGAGTATAAAAGACTCTCTTGTTGAGTCAAACCCTTTTAGCCTCCGTCTTGGGCTTCGTACAAGACACATATAAAAACACTCTCTTGTTGAGTCAACCCTTTTAGCCTCTATCTCGGGCTTCGTACGAGACACAAAAGCATCCTCTTGTTGGGTCAATAGCCTTCTCTTAGGCTTTGTATAATGAAATCCCCGTTTGATTCAATCAACCTTTTAGCATCAAATCATACTTTGGTCACAGCATACAAACATCAACAACTCCTTTTCCCTCGTCTAATTGCTGTAAGCGGCAAGCCTCTGGATTATTTACATCCACGCCACTGTCCCTCTTTTAGCATGAGAAATTCCTAAGGAAAGATGGTGTTGCTCTAAACTGAGTTAAAGTCTTCTCCTTCGGGTTGAAAATCTCCTCTAAAGGAAATTATGGCATTGCTGGATTCGCATATCCCAGTTAAAGTAATTCTCCTTTATAATCAGTCACCCAACAATTGTGATAAACAGACCCCTTTAGAGATGACAAATTCTCTCTAAAGTCAACACCCTTTTAGCTTCACATCTTGGGCTTCGAACAAGATACAAATAGACCCTTCAGCTTCACATCTTGGGCTTTGAACAAGATACAAACCACCTTTAGCTTCATGTCTTGGGCTTTGAACAAGACACCAAAACACCATTTCCTCCCATAGAATAGGAGGAACTACGATCACTATGATTTCCCTATCCCGGGAATACGTAGGCATAAGATTGAAAAAAGAATCTTAGCGAGCACACTAATAAAAAAACCCCAAAGTCCCCTACCTCCAGCCAATCTTACACAGTATCCCAACAAATTCCCCATGAACAATCCCGGTATTTCGTTCTGAACAAAATAAGCAGAGAGAGACCCACGAACTAAAGCCGCATCTGTAAACCAATAGTTTTGACTGTTTAAACTCAGTTTGCAAGCAGGGTTAATTGGAGACATCTATTTCCCTTCATTCATCGGCTTCAATAGGATAAAAAATGAATCGAACTGTAGTACCAAAGCGATAGTGATTCGAAACCACAAAAACCGCGCTACAGAAAAATGGCGACCACAGTGAGAGAGACTTGTTCTTCTCCCGTCTCTTAGGAGGAAACTTTAAGTTTAGACAATTTCACAGGAAAAATGGCGCCCACCATGGGGCCAAACAAAGGAATCTTGTCTCTCTTATCTCTCTGGTTGAAAACTTCTCTTAGGACGAGTCCTTGCGTTCACAAGGTATCACCGAATGACAGTTCCATCGGGGAATGTCATTATTGCTAGGATCGGCCCTCACTTGTATACTGCTTTTCCTAATTGATATCTATTTTTTTTTCTACTAATGGGAATGTGTGTGATGCCGCATGTGGAAAGATTGAGTATACACCTAGGAAAAACCTCTTTCAATAGTGCGGAAGCTATCGGAAATAGTTGTCACGCGATACTACCTTATTCTGAGATTCTTCGAAATACATCACCTAGCACGGTTCCCGACCCGCTGATGTTATCTCGACAAGAATCAATGATTTTGAGAGACAGTTACAAAAATCACTAGTATAAACCTTTGGGATGGGTAGAGCCTTGACTTCATGTCACCGACCCTTTGACCCCATGTTTTTACTATGTTTTTGTGTACTGCATTCATGCATTCATTTAAAAAAAACATTAAGCAAAGAAAAATTCTCTCTTCTAGTCTCTCTTTTTCAAATTAAACTAAGACAATGATTGCAAATGTCAGAGAGAAAAGGATTGCGCTCATGGATTTCGGTAGAAGAAAAACTCACAAGTATACCTTTACGGTTCCAAAACTAGGGGATTTTAGAGGTTTAGCAAGTATGATCACTAACCCTGACACTTTCAGAGCCAAGTACGGAGGTCTGCTACCTCTGTTAAGGGTCCATGTCATTGAGGGAATCCTGGAGGCACTCGTTCAGTTTTACGATCTGGTCTATAACTGTTTCACATTCCCGGATTACCAGCTCGCACCAACGCTGGAGGAGTATTCTCATCTGACTGATCTACCCATTACTGATCAAGCTCCCTTTTCTGGACTGGAAGAAATTCCAAAGGATCAAATCATTGCAAGAGCAATCTATTTGGATGAGTCAGAAGTCAGGACTCACCTGACCACCAAGGGAGGAATCCCAGGTTTACCAGCCAAGTTTTTGGTAAAGAAGGCTCTATACTTTGCTAGTATAAGGAACATGACTGCTTTTGAGAGCATCTTTGTTTTGCTCACCTACGGGTTATTTTTGTTTCCCAACATTGATAACTTCGTCGATATCAACGCCATTAAGGTTTTTCTCATTGGAAACGCCATACCAACCTTACTCGCAGATGCGTATCATTCTGTACACTTAAGAAATTTATACAGCTGAGGAATGATCACGTGTTGTGTACCCCTACTATATAAGTGGTTTACCTCCCATTTTCCTAAGTCTGCTGCTTTTTGGGATCATAAGAGTGCCTTATGTTGGTCGCAGAAAATCATGTCTCTTACCAACTTTGATATAGATTGGTACAATAGGATTTATGACGGGATCAGAATCATTGACCGCTGTGGAAATTTCCCCAACGTACCCCTCATAGGAACTAAGGGGGGAATCAATTATCATCCAGTTTTAGTTCGTCGTCAATTTGGATACCCGATGAGGCATGTCCCGCGTAATGCTCATCTGGAAGGTCTTTTCTTCAAGGAAGGAGAAAATGACAGGGCACTAAAGATGGAAATAGTGCACGCTTGGAAACATGTTCATAAGAAAGGACGGGAGTCTCTAGGAAAACCGGACTGTGTCTCGGTGGAGCCTTATCTCCACTGGGTACAAACTAGAGCTCTCAAGCTAAAGATGCCTTATCCTCATCACAGAGTTCTTCCACCAAGGGAATCTGTCATGTACTTCATGACTGAAACGGAAAAACTCCAGGTTACTCTCAACAAAGTTCAACAGGAAATGAGGTCTTGGAAGAACAAATATCGCATTCTCAATGTGGAGTGTACCAAAATACAACAACTACTAAAAGATAAGGATGCTCTAATTAAGATTTTGGAACAACATGCTGTAGAAAATCAGGATGACCAAAGGAATTTGCTCGCTCCTTTCACTTGGCAAAGGAATGACAACCCGACAACGGCCCAAGAGCCCCGGTCCAAGAAAAGGAAAGTACCAGAATCAGCACCCAAGTTCTCCTCTGAGAGGACTCGGGACCCATTAGCTTAGGTTTCTGTTTCTACACCTTGTAATTTACTGTATTTCCATTTCCACAATCCTTTGAATTTAATAAAACGAAGGTGTCCCCACTGTTTGATATTTGCAATCTAATTGTCGAAGTTTATTTTGATTAAACTAAAAAAACAATTAATATAATCATTGCATTCATCATTCTCACATCACGTATTCTTCTTACCTACGAATCTCATGTTTGTGTCTCGGTTCTAGAGTCAAACTGTCTCATTCGTACAATACTCGGGCCAATCGTCAGAAAAAGAAGGATGATCTCGAGGAAGAGAACAGAGAGTTGAAAGAAGAGATCAACGCTCTGAGAGAGGATATGAGAAAGCTTCGTAACGACATGCAAGCCATGGCAGAAGCTCAGCTACAAAGAACTGTGATCTTAGAGATCACCTCAACGCCCATAGTGGAGAAGTATGATCCTAGGTATCAAATGCCGAAAGATCATCCCTGGGGCATGCCTGTTAACTATATCCCGGAAGGATATGTTCTGCCAATCACTAAAGATCAGGGAATCATAGCAGAAGCCGCTAGGCCTGAAGGTTACAAACTTCGGGAAACCGAGGATGCCAGAGGCATAATGAGGACTCCTGAAGGTTACAAACTTCGGGAAATGCCAAGATTCACTGCCGTAGTAACGGTACCACCCCCTGTGGTGCACACTGTCCCGGAAGGACAGATTCCACAGATACCTTCTGGTAGAAAGGAAAGTATGTTCGATAGAATGGATGAATTCCAGGAGCAGTTCCTGGAAATACAGAAGGAACTGCAAGCTATTCGCGGTCAGGATTTATTAGGAAAAGACGCCGCAGACCTTTGTTTGGTCCCCAATGTGAAAGTCCTGCACAAATTCAAATTGCCCGACTTTGAAAAATACAAGGGTAATTCTCGCCCTCAGATTCATCTGGTGATGTACGCCCGGTGAATGTCAGGTCAGACAGAGAACCAGGATTTACTGATTCACTACTTTCAAGATAGTTTAACCGGTGCCGCATTAAAATGGTACATGGGTTTAAACCGCACTACGATTAGCACGTTCATAGATCTTGGCACTGCCTTCGTCCAACAATATAAATACAATTTAGACATGGCACCAGACAGAGATCAACTCAGATCAATGTCGCAAAAGGACAAGGAAACCTTTAAGGAACACGCTCAAAGATGGCGTGAAATTGCCGCCCAAATTTGTCCACCTCTTGAGGAAAAAGAGATGACAATGATCTTCTTAAAGACCTTAAGCTCATTTTACTACGACAGAATGGTCGCCAGTGCGCCCAGTGACTTCACCGAGATGGTGGGCATGGGAGTTCGCCTTGAGGAGGTCGTCCTGGAAGGACGTTTAGTAAAAGACGTTGGATCATCAAGTAGTACAAAACGATACGGTAGTGCTCTCCCTAAGAAAAAGGAGAAAGATATTGGGAATATCTCCCTCGGAAAGCAAAGGCGACGGTACCAACCAGTAGCAGCTGTAACTCTTGCTATCAGCCCTGTGCCTGTTTCAATGTATCAACCTCAGGTTGCTCAAAGCCACCCACATTCGCAGCAATTTCAGCAAAGGACATAACAACCTCTTCAGCAGGTTCGTCCTCAATACAACAACAACCGTACAACGCGGCCACCAGGATTTGATCCTATACCCGTATGTATGCAGAACTATTTCCATTACTGTTAGCCAAGGGGCATGTCCAAACTAAGTCTCCTCTTAGTACCGGAAAATCTGCCTTTTTGGTTTAAGGTGGATCAGACTTGCCCTTACCATCAAGGAGGACCAGGGCATCACATAGAAAACTATATCAGTTTCAAATCCTACGTGAAAAAGCTTGTTAGAAGAGGGTTCTTATCTTTCAAAGATACGAATCCGAATGTTCTCACGAACCCGCTGCCTCAACACGAGAAGGCTACAGTCAATTTGATAGAGGGAGAGTCTAACAACACCTATCAAATTCATGATGTACTCTTATTGAGGGCCAACTTGGTCAAGATGCATTGTAGACAGAGTGGATATGGCCATGTGCCACCTCATAATTATCACCAGTGTGATATCTGCTCTAAAAGTAATCAGGGATATTCCGTGGTGCAATCAGCTCTACAGGAACAAATGGAGTTAACATGGTTTATACGAATTCCAACATCATTCAAAACCACGATATTCGTACGATGAATGTCAACCTGGTGGCAATGCACTCAAGGCAAAGCCAGTATCATAATCTGCCACGACACGATTACAATTCCTATCTGACTTGCTCGGTAAACAAATAGGGATGCTCTTTTGTACAAGAGGCCCTCCAGCGTCAGATAGATCTTGGATGGATTCAAGACTACCATGATAGGAATCATTATTAAATCAACATGATTCAAATCTTCGATATTCGCTTGATGAATACCAGCCTGGTGGAGTTACATGCTAAACAGGTCCGGCTCGGGTTCCTGGTATCACATGACTATCAGGGCTGTAAAGTGGGTTGCGAAGATGATCAGGGTTGTACCCTTGTCCAGGAAAAACTTCAGCACTTGTTGGACCACTGGTGGCTTCCAATCTATATGGATGAAGACACCCAGCAAATCAGTATCACTAACAGGAATCCTACTAGATATCAAAGTCAGGATGTTCGGTCGATGGAAACAGATCTAGTAAGGTTACACTGTATTCAAAGCAAACATGGTCAGGTGCCACTACACAACTATGAGCGGTGTGGAGTTTGCTCAGTGGATAATCAAGGATGCTACCTCGTGCGAGCAGCCCTTCAAAGTCAGTTGGACCGCAAAGAGATTCAACCATGGTCAAGTTCCGGATCAGTCAACTACTTCGCTGATCAAATCGAGGACATTGTCATAATCTCTGATCATCAGAGGGCTAGGGATGTTTGTACCATTATCCCTCTACTTGACGAATCAAGAGTTCCCAACCGGGAACGGATCGAAATTACTTACGATGGTCAAAAAAATTAGAAGGCTCCCATAGTCATCTATCTACCGGGACTACTACCGTATGAACCAGCTAAGGCTATCCCTTACAAATACGGTGCAACAACAATTGAGAATCAAAAGGAAATTCTGTTACCCTCCGTCGTGAATATTGCAGACATCAGTCGAGTAACACAGAGTCGTAGAATCTTCAACAGAGGAGTTGGAGAACCCAACAAAGAAAAGGAACCTCAGACAAAAGTTCCTGATCCACCGGTCGGTCAATCCAGTAATCCCGACCTTTCAAAAAATAATGCTGAGATGCTGAAGCTCATCCAAAGGAGTGAATACAACATTGTTGACCAACTGTTACAAACTCCTTCAAAGATCTCGGTATTATCACTGTTACTTAGTTCAGAAGCCCACAGAGAGGCTCTACAGAAAGTCTTGGAGCAAGCCTTTGTGGAACAGGATGTAACAATCAGACAGTTCGATAGCATTGTCTCTAACATCACTTCCTGCAATAACTTGGGATTTAGTGATGAGGAATTACATGAAGAAGGTCGTCGTCATAACATGGCGCTCAACATTACAGTCAACTGTCAGGACGATGCTTTAGCCAACGTACTGGTAGACACAGGGTCAGCCCTGAATGTTATGCCGAAGTCCACTTTGATACAATTATCATTCAAAGGACCTCGGATGAGAACCAGCGAGGACGTCGTTAAAGCATTTGACGGATCCAGAAAAATGGTTATCGTCGAAGTCGACCTTCCCATAACTATTGGTCCTCACACTTTCCAAGTCACTTTCCAGGTCATGGACATCCGGGCAACATACAGTTGTTTATTAGGAAGACCTTGGATACATCAGGCTGGGGCGGTCACTTCGACCCTCCACCAAAAGCTAAAGTTCTTCCAGAACGGCCAACTCTTCACAGTCTGTGGAGAACAAGCCTTGCTCGTGAGCAACTTGTCATTATCTACTTGTGTAGAACCCGAGGAGGTTGTTGGAACTTAGTTCCAAGCACTTTCGTGAGCAATGAGAATCAATCAGAGAAAGGAACCTCGATTTCCTCATACAGAGATGCTCTCGAAGTGATCGAAAGTAACAATGCAAAAGGATGGGGGCAGCTTGTCATTCCTACTGATAACAAAACAAAGAAGGGTCTTGGTTTTTCTGCAACCTGCACCTAAACAACTGCTAACGATGAAAGTCTTCGTCCCATTCAGGACTTCTTCCATAGTGGAGGTTTCCTACATTCAGTGACTCAAGAAGTGCATACCATCAATAAAGATGATTCATCCGATACGGAGGAAGAATGGAAGTCCTATCTCAACAAGGACGGTTATACGTCTCAGGGCGAAACACAGACTCCCTTTTGCTATCCCGCACAGAGTCCGAGATTTATACCGAGGTCAGATGTCGAAATGATATATGGAGATTGTAATCCGGAAGAATGTCGTGCTCCGCCAAATTCATTAGAGGAAGACACTCCGATGAAATACAACTTTGACCACGCCTACTATGGCCCGATGGATCGCCTGCCTATGTGGCAGCCTTACCCAGGAGACTTGGGGCAAGAAAGTCAGCCGAAAAATGAAAATCAACTGAGCATCATTGAAAAGAATACCTGCGTCCCCACCATGTCATGGGATCAACACCCAGGTTATCCTGAAAATACCCAGCACGACGATGAATTAGCAATGTTTGCCAGACTAGAATTCATCAACTATGCTTTTCCCGAGGTCAACGTCATCGAGAGGGATGACTCCTCCAATTCCAAAGAAGTGTGGGACACCCTGGGACAGCCGAGTGGAAAATATGACTTCAAGGTCAAGTACACCACTCCTGAAAGCTCTTGTATCAGGCTCGAATACATCTAGCCAACTGGATGGGGAGATACAGCTGAGAGTACAAATACTACACAAAATACAACTGAGGAATCCTCCTACGAAAACTCTGCCTGGGAGACACATTCCAATGATCCAGCTCCACCAGAAATCAGCGTCATTTCTGAAGACAAATCAAGGAAGGTACCAGACTTTGTGATTCACCGAGGAGTTCGCTGCCAATGGGTCGTTGTCGATGTTCCGAAGACTGTTCATAAGTCTAAGTAATTGCCATATTTACTTTAACCTTTCACCCTGCCCAGGTGAAACGGATGTTTTGATAGGGCTCACTTTCTGTAAATTTCCCTCTTCGCTTCGCCCAAAGCGACAGAGTTTTGTTTTATAGGGTTGTCATTTCAAGAATCGACTTGTTCATTAATAAAATAACGTTGTTCTGTAATTTCCGCATTAATTGTTGTTTTCTCTTTTGGTTTTTCAGAAAATGGTAATCCTAAAAAACAACTCAATAATAAAAACAAGCAGTAAAAGAAATACACTGCACACACTTTTGCATTTTCCCTCTATCTCTTTTAAACACAACTCATCACGCCATGCATATTGCTTGTTTTAAACCTCATTGAAACATACGATCCAATGCCTTCTCCCAACTTTGAATTCCCGTTATTTGAGGCTGAAGAAGAAGATGACAAAGAAATTCTAGAGGAGAGAGAAAAGAAGTCAGGATTGGAACACATACCAATCAGGATTGATTCCTTACAAAGATTACGCAAGAAGGTTGTTACCCTTCTTCAACAGATTTGAGTTTCATCATATCCCTCGTGAGGAGAATCACATGGCTGATGCATTAGCCACCTTCTCTTCCATGATTAGTGTAAGTCAATGGAAAGACTTACCTAAGATTGACATAATGCGCCTTGAACGGCCCGCTTACGTCTTCATGATTGAAGCAGTCATAGACGACAAACCTTGGTATCACAATATCAAATGCTTCCTTCAGAAACAAGAGTACCCACCTGGGGCACTAAGGAAAGACATAAAAACTCTTAGAAGGCTGGTTGGCAGTTTCTTCCTGAGCGGTGATACACTCTATAAGAGGAACTTTGACATGGTCTTGCTCCGATGCGTCGACAGACCAGAAGCAGACATACTGATAAAAGAAATTCATGAAGGATCCTTTGGCACTCATGCCAACAGACACACAATGGCGAGAAAAATTCTGAGAGTAGGGTACTACTGGTTGACCATGGAATCCGACTGCTACAAGTACATGAGGAGGTGTCACAAGCGTCAGATATACTCCAACAAAATCCATGTACCGCCAACGCTTCTCAAAATTCTCTCTTCCCCATGGTCTTTTTCCATATGGGGAATCAACATGATCGGCATGATTGAGACCAAAGCTTCAAATAGACATCGGTTCATCCTGGTAGCCATTGATTACTTCACCAAGTGGGTCGAAGCAGTGTCATACGCTAATGTAACCTGGCAAGTGGTAGTCTGATTTATCAAAAACAATATCATCTGCCGTTATGGTGTTCCAAGCCAGATCATTACTGATAATGGATCTAACTTGAACAAGAAGATGATGAAAGAGTTGTGCATAGAGTTCAAGATCGAACACCATAACTCATCTCCCTACTGACCCAAGATGAACGGCGCGATAGAAGCGGCTAACAAGAACATCTAGAAGATTATTCAAAAGATGGTCGTAACCTACAGAAATTGGCACGAGATGCTACCCTTTGCTCTTCACGGTTATCGCACATTTGTCTGCACTTCAACTGGGGCAACCCCTTTCTCTCTAGTATATGGCATGGAAGCAGTGCTCCCCATCGAAGTAGAGATCCCATCAATCCGGGTATTGATGGAAGCTAAGCTAAGAGAAGTTGAATGGTGTCAAAGTCGACACGACGAACTGAACCTGATCGAAGAAAAGAGAATCACGGCACTATGCCAGGTTAGTTGTATCAAAAAAGAATGAAGAGGGCGTTCGACAAAAAGTTTTGACCTCGCGTCTTCAGGAAAGGAGACCTTGTGCTAAAAAAGATACAATCATTTCTCACTGATTCCCGGGGCAAATGGACTCCGAATTATGACGGCCCCTATGTGGTCAAGAAAGCTTTCTTAGGAGGTGCCCTAAGACTTGCAACCATGGACGGAGAGGAATTTGCCTACCCCACAAATGTTGATGTAGTCAAGAAATACTTCGCTTAAACTAAAAAAAACGTCTCGGTGGATTGAAAACCCGAAAGGGCGGTCCAGGCAAAAATTAGAGGCATGATCAAAAATCATCCCGGTGGATTGGAAACCTCAAAGTACAATCCAGGAAAAAAATAGGGATAATGACAAGTAACTACGTTCGACAAAGGGGCAAGTCCCTCAGCAGCAGTTACATCATCCGTCAGGAAAGCTCCGGTCATGGTCATCTTCGAAAGAAGCACAGGATGCCCCGAAGTCAAATTTGGTAGAAGGATATTGGTCGTCATGTTTCAATGTAGCCCTTTTCCCTTAAATTACCATTTTCTAAACTTTGTAAATACTATATGGAATCACGAGTTTGACTGATTTCCATCCTATCAATAAAATTTGAGCCCTTGTGCTTTTGTTTGCAATTCTTATTTGTTTTAGCTTTACAGAACGACGTTTTAGTATGATCAACGATTCTTGAAATAAAACAAAAATGAATTTACTTGTAAAACTTTTTCTTCTTTTAAAATAAAGATGGCAATTTCTTTTGACTGTTGAACATCGAAAGAACATCGATCGCTTCTCCAAAAGTAAGTGAGCTTCAAAGTACAGAATCAAGGTACTCCTTCTAAACCAGTGCACCTAAATGAAGGATCAGCTATGTCAGAGATCGTGTTTCATCTGACACCCCCGGTAGAGTTTTTATCTCCTAAGCCTGACCAACGTAGCTCCCCACGAGGAATACTTCTCCTAAGCAAGGCAGAATTGCTATCATGAACCAGTGATATATTTCATCCCCCACTGTGGCCGAGTATCCAGTCGTGTTCATCTACTAGTCTGTATGTCGCGTCAGTTTTGTCAACATATACATACATACACCGTGCATTATTGATTTACATACATAATCATATTGCATCACTATCTCTCTCGTCGGTCTTATCCCCTAGTGATAACAGTCCTCTCAATCGAGTTGTAAGTTCTTTCCTCGTCAGGAAATGTTACGTCTGCACTACCTATCTCCTCCAGTTTATTTCTGGGATGAAGTCGGCCCTGGACCACTTTGATAACTTGAACCTCAGAAAAACAGAGAACCCTCAGCCAGCATCAGTCTTCGCCATTGAAGATGATGTCTTCGCTTTCCCGGATTAAGGAAAATCCCTCGAGAAAGCCTCTCAACTAAAGACTTTCGGCAACACATTGGTCCTTCTCTCTAGAACATCAATGTCAATAAAGTCATCGGCACCTCAAAATTGGATCACATCATATGGCATTTCTCCGAGAAGATCTCCGAGAAAAGTATGATGCAATATCCCCAAGCAAGAAACAGTCTCTCAAAGAGGCTCGTTTTCCCCAGTAGAGTCGATAAATGGCGTCTAGAGAGAAGTTTCTACACCTCTACAATTCAGACAGATGGGTTCCCCAGCAAGTCTGACATCAAAAGTTTTTCCCAACAAATGGCATCTCCCCAGGAAAATTCGGCGAGAAGTTTGAGGAAAACCGCTACACATAGCGTCCTTCGTCAATAAAGTTTATTGACGAAAGAAACTTAGACCAGTTCCTTGGTAGGAAACCAGGATCGAGGGGAAGTTTATTTCAGAAACTTAGACCAGTTCCTTGGTAGGAAACCAGGATCGAGGGGAAGTTTATTTCAAAAACTTAGACCAGTTCCTTGGTAGGAAACCATGATCGAGGGGAAGATTAATTCGGAAACTGAGACCAGTTCCTTGGTAGGAAGCCAGGATCGAGGGGAAGTTTATTTCAGAAACTGAGACCAGTTCCTTGGTAGGAAACCAGGATTGAGGGGAAGTTTACCTTTTCTAAGCATCATTGCTTAGCAAAAGAGGAAGGATGCGCGAACTGCCATTCATAACCACCATCAAAATTTCGGGTATTCCGATATTTAATCCTCTTGCACCCCGAATGCCCGAATACCTTCGCCATTCACACCTTCGGGTCCAAGAAGATTAAATAGGGGCATCTGTTATACCCCAAATTTTGACCACTAAGATTTGCCATCATTGTACAAATCATCATCACAATGTGGATGAACCATCATGCCTCATTAGTCTCCCCAAAGATGGGTGAGCATTCACTACTGTCAAAATTAGGGTTTCAAGCTCTCTTAGAGTTCTTAGACAAAGGATCAATCAAGGAATAACATGATCTTTAACTTGTCTAGCCTCTCAAACATCCACAATGGATCAAGAGGACTCCCACTTCAAGAATCAAGCACAAGGTTGCAACATTCTGAGTGGATCAAGCCTCACGATCGCCAGTGTCACCAAATTAGGGTTTGGTCGACCAGGGCCTCCAGATGGAAATTTCCCTCTGGGCATGAGCCTATACTTCAAAGCATAACCTATGATGCTCTAATGGACATCATGAATCCAATCATCAAGTCAATTTAGACTCAGGGGATGCATTCATCAAAAAATCAGGAATTAGGGTTTCTTGACCTAATTCACCCCTAAGTTGACTTTTGGGACAAACCATGAGCCAAGACCTCAAGAGGGGATTTGAGGGTCTAAAATAAATCACATTGATCCATTTGCAACAATGGATTGATCCAAGAAGCTTGAGCAACAAGTTTCAATTTCATCAGAACCACAGTTAGGGTTTCGCGGAAAAAGTCAACTTTATCTTTGACTTTTGACCAGGACATGCTCCCAAACCCTAGGACATGATTCAATACACCCTATAACACCTATGAAATCAATCCATCAAGTTTGATTTAGGTCAAGGACTTGATTTCATAGAGGATCGCACAGTTTGGAATTCATCTAACAAAAAGTCAACTGTGCACAAAAGTCAACTTTGACTTTTTGAGATTTTTCACAAACATGGTCCTTTGACCCTAAAATGATGTTAATGTGTGATTTGGATCATCATTCATCAAGAAAAATCAAGAAAAGTGGGATAACTTGTAAAAGGGGTAACCATAAAAAAACTTAGAAAATTTTCTAAGTTATGGAACAAAGTGGCTAGGGTACCAACTTTGGAGGATCGTAACTCCTAAACCATAAGGCCATTTTTTCCCATCCAAAGCTGGAGTTGTAGCCCTCATGGCCCTCTACAAAAGCTTCAACTACACCTCATTCCAATTCATTATGGATTTTGAGTTATGGAATGATCAAAGTGGCTGAAAACATGAAATGCCACTTTTTCCAACACTTAGTGAAATTTTCACTAAGTCAGAATCTGCCTTCACTTTTTTCCAAATGTAGGGGCGTTTTTCACTTGGATCCAAAAAGTATCAAAACCAATTATGATCAAACAGTTATTGTATCATATGATGGCTTTCCAAAATGGCCAAGAACTCCATCAAATTCCACTTGAGCCATGAGATATGACATTGGCAATATGCCTTGCTGAAAACTGTCAAGGCTAGGCAGAATTTTACACTTTTGCTCGTTTTGGAAAAATCAAATAATTCCAAGCCTTGTCATCACTTTGGACACATCTGAGGATGAAATCTAAAGGGAACAAACACTGATCCAAGCCTCCAAAGTCTTTGGAACAAGAAGTAGCATGCCAAACCTAAAAATCCCTAAAAGAGGGACAGGACTCTAATTTTGGATTGGAGCATTTAATGGATGCACCAAGGTGGCATGGACTGACACATTTGCAACTGAATTCAGTCAAGAATGATCCAACAACTAGGGAACCACAGCTCTGTGCTCTAACCTCTAGCTAATGGCTAGAGGAGACTTGGATTCCTATTGATCAACATTGGCCAAATCTATGTTGTAGTTGCCATTTCCTATTGATCCCAAAACAAACTTGATCTACTATAAATAGAGCTCATTTGTCCTCAGTTTGAGTACATCAAAGCCATCAAACAGATGCTTTCCTCAAAATCTCTTTCTCTAGGCAAAAATACCTTCTTTAGCAAGGTAACTCTGAGTTTTTGAGTTAGAGAGCAATTCCACCACAGCTTATGATCCAAACACATCCAATATGTCATATCTAAGTTGTCCAAACTCACACAAGTGACCTGTAATCCTTAAATCTCAAAGTCACCTCTCAAAACCTCAAAATAGGCCTTTTTGTGCATTTTTCAAGCCATGCCTTGAATCAGTCACTTTCCAAACCAGATAAAACCTCAAACCCACTCCAAATATCATCCTTGAGCTGTCTCAAATGGTTCCCCCCATCTGGAACACCATTTAAGGGAGTTGCTATTTTGGCCACTTTTGCCCCTTTTGCAAGAAAGAGCTCAAACTCATCCCTGAGGTTTCCAGCTGATTCCAACCATCTTAAAAGCTTCTAAAAGATCATTTGAGAGTGTCCAAAGCATCAAACCATTTCTGGAACAAGAAACTTGGCAGATTGCACAAAAAACTCCAAAAGCTCAAAAAGAGGTAAGCATCATGACTTGAACATTCCAAAATATGCATTGCTTTGAGGTCCACTGATCATGCACATCTTGTACATGTTAGATGTGTTATGTTTACACCAAATTTCCATGCAATTCTTGCCTGTATCATGAGATAGCACAGAAAATGCAATTGGAGGCCTAATTCAAAACCACTATCGGGTTTTAAAATGGGGACATGATATTGAAAAACTACCACCACCATTGGATTCCTTGTGAAATTCTAGGCAGGATATACCTAAATTTTGTCTCAATCCATGGAGAAATGAGAAAGTTATGGCCTTCACGTTTTTGAGCCAAAACTTGCCTTGCCTTACCTTGGCCAGGCCTAGAAAATAAGGCAAGCCTTGTGTATTTGTTGGTTTGTTTCAATCAACGAATGTATCACCACCCCAGTGGTAAGGCGCGTGCCCTATAACCTTGAGGTCGTGGGTTCAAACCCCACCCAGACCATTTTGTGTTTTCTCATATTTTTTCTATTTTTTCCAATGTTTTCATGTTTTATTAATTAATTGAAAAATTAATAACTCCTTCAATTTTAATTATTTTTTGTTGTTTCTTTTTGCAAAAAACCACAAAAATATTGAAATATTTTATTCCACAAAAAAATCAGATTTATATTATTCATTTAATATAATTAGTATTTTTGGGAATAAATTCCTTTTTAATTAATTTTTTAAACATTTAAAAGTGAATATTTACTTTGAAAATCAAAACCAAATGAGTTTTAATTCATCTTGTGATTAATCCCTCATTTTTCAAACCTTAAACAAAAATCACAAATGGTTTATTCAAATTTATTTAGCATTTTTATCATTTTTATTTGATTTTCTTTAAATATTTACTTTTAAAGAAAAGCAAAATTAGAGTTTCTTTGATTTTCACCCTCACAAAACATTTTCAAACTTTGGGTCTCTATTAGAGTGTAAGACCCAACCTCCTTTGAAAACTAAAACCATTTTTGGGCCTCAGTCATTGTATAATAATCGTTGCGCTTTCAAAACTCCCGGCGCGATCGTCCGTTTAAGACAAACCATTTGGGCTTCTCCTTGAGCTATAAGACCCATCTTTGTTCACTTTCAATTATTTTTGGGCCTCTTGAGAGAGTGTAAGACCCATCCCCTTGTACAAAAAACCTTTTTTGGGCCTCAGTCACTTGTATAAGTCCCTGTACAAAACGACAGTGTGATCACTGATAAAACCCTGGGCCTCTCCTTGAGCTATAAGCCCCAATTTTCCTTTCAAAAACCAATTTCTCCTTTGATTTTGTAACATACTATTATTTTCAATCTCTTTGTTGAACAACTAACTATACAGCATGGAAGCTCTACAACTGAGTAAGTGTTTACCCTCTTTCATTTACCGCTTTCATATGTATATAACTGTATTGTGGGGCTGTTTCATTGTAAGTCTTCTTTCATAAACTCATATCGACTGTGTAATACTAGTATAGATATTTAGAGTTTCCCTAACAACTACGTCTAGAACTAGACAAAACCTCATCTCCTTACATCCGATGTTCTCCCGGATATTTCACCATAACCTAAACCATGAGAATTTTCTTTTACAACAATTTTAGATAACTAGATCTATGAAATCTCCCCCCTTGAACAGTTCATATACAGAAGGCCAATGTTCTAAGTGAAACCCCTTCTGGAACTGTTCATCAGCCTCCTCTTGGGCTTAGTGCATGGACCCACAGGCTTCCTAAAAGCATCCCCGCCTCCTCTTGGGCGTTGTACAAGGACCCGTCGGCTTCATAGAAGTTTTCACAGCCTCCTTTTAGGCTTCGTATAATGATTCTTCCTCCGGGAAGATAGCCTTCTCTTGGACTTCGTACAAATTGTCCCGTCGGCTTCTTAAAAGTTTTTCTCGCCTCCTCTTGGGCTTCGTACAAATTATCCCGACGACCTCTTAAAGATATAGGAATAGAAATTAGTCATCTTAATAGAACAGTCTTTCAAAGGGTCTAGATCTTTCTACCGCGTACGTACTGTATCTTAATTTCTCTTAAGCATAATACAAAAGATAAAACTCTAGACCTGGACAGTCTAATCTCCTTGAGTCTCGAAGACATTCTCAAGTTCCTGTCAAAAATAGGAAAATAAAAACACCCGTAGACTTGGGCAGTCTCAATACCCTTCTGATTCTCCGTTTCCTTAAAGAACAGGAAATAATCCCGGTCCTCAAATCAAATCCATGAGTACAACATTACCCATATAATAATTGATTTTCTCTTTTAACCAACATACTGGACCTGTCACTCAACTGAAACAGTAACCCTAGCCTCCTCTTGGGCTTTGTACAATGATTCTCATCAGCAGAGTTAACCATGGTAGCCTCCATCTCGGGCTTCGTACGAGATACCAAATCACTCTCTTTTTGAGGGTAAAAGACTCTTTTGTAGAGTCAAAAACCTTTAGCCTCCGTCTTGGGCTTCGTACAAGACACATACAAAAAGACTCTCTTGTTGAGTCAATCCTCTTTTAGCCCCCATCTCGGGCTTTGTACGAGATACAAAAACACTCTCTTGTTGATGATAAAAGACTCTCTTATAGAGTCAAAAACATTTAGCCTCCGTCTTGGGCTTCGTACAAGATACATACAAAAAGACTCTCTTGTTGAGTCAATCCTCTTTTAGCCTCCATCTCGGGCTTCATACGAGATACAAAAACACTCTCTTGTTGAGTATAAAAGACTCTCAGGTTGAGTCAATCCTCTTTTAGGCTTCATCTCGGGCTATGTACGAGATACAAAACACTCTCTTGTAGAGTATAAAAAAACTCTCTTGTTAAGTCGATCACCTTTAACCTCCATCTCGAGCTTTGTACGAGATATAAATCACTCTCTTGGTGAGTATAAAAGACTCTCTTGTTGAGTCAAACCCTTTTAGCCTCCGTCTTGGGCTTCGTACAAGACACATATAAAAACACTCTCTTGTTGAGTCAACCCTTTTAGCCTCTATCTCGGGCTTCGTACGAGACACAAAAGCATCCTCTTGTTGGGTCAATAGCCCTCTCTTAGGCTTTGTATAAAGAAATCCCCGTTTGATTCAATCAACCTTTTAGCATCAAATCATGCTTTGGTCACAGCATACAAACATCAACAACTCCTTTTCCCTCGTTTAATTGTTGTAAGCGGCAAGCCTCTGGATTATTTACATCCACGCCACTGTCCTTCTTTTAGCATGAGAAATTCCTAAGGAAAGATGGCGTTGCTCTAAACTGAGTTAAAGTCTTCTCCTTCAGGTTGAAAATCCCCTCTAAAGGAAATTATGGCATTGTTGGATTCGCATATCCCAATTAAAGTAATTCTCCCTTATAATCAGTCACCCAATAATTGTGACAAACATACCCCTTTAGAGATGACAAATTCTCTCTAAAGTCAACACCCTTTTAGCTTCACATCTTGGGCTTCGAACAAGATACAAATAGACTCTTAAGCTTCACATTTTGGGCTTTGAACAAGATACAAACCACCTTTAGCTTCATGTCTTGGGCTTTGAACAAGACACCAAAACATCATTTCCTCCCATAGAATAGGAGGAACTATGATCGCTCTGATTTCCCTATCCTGGGAATACGTAGGCATAAGATTGAAAAAATAATCTTAGCGAGCACACTAATAAAAAAACCCTAAAGTCCCCTACCTCCAGCTAATCTAGCACAATATCCCAACAAATTCCCCATGAACAATCCCGGTATTTTGTTCTGAACAAAATAAGCAGAGAGAGACCCACGAACTAAAGTTGCATCTGTAAAACAACAGTTTTGACTGTTTAAACTCAGTTTGCAAGCAGGGTTAATTGGAGACATCTATTTCCCTTCCTTCATCAGCTTCAATAGGATAAAAAATGAATCGAACTGTAGCACCAAAACGATAATGATTCGAAACCACAAAAATCGCGCTACAGAAGAATGGCGACCACAGTGGGAGAGACTTGTTCTTCTCCCGTCTCTTAGGAGGAAACTTTAAGTTTAGACAATTTCACAGGAAAAATGGCGCCCACCGTGGGGCCAAACAAAGGAATCTTGTCTCTCTTATCTCTCTGGTTAAAACCTTCTCATAGGACGAGTCCTTGGGTTCACAAGGTATCACCGAATGACAGTTCCATCGGGGAATGTCATTATTGCTAGGATCGGCCCTCACTAGTATCTTAGGTCAAAAACCTTTAAGTTGGGAAGGTACCACAAAATGGCGACTCCGCCGGGGAGCTATTTTCTATTAGGATCATATGATTCATAGCTCTTAAAAAGTTTAGGACATTAGGACAAATATATATACTGCTTTTCCTAATTGATATCTGTGTTTGTTTTTCTGCTAATGGGAATACGTGTGATGCCGCATGTGGAAAGATTGAGTATACACCTAGGAAAAACCTATTTCAGTAGTGCGGAAGCTATCGGAAATAGTTGTCACGCGATACTACCCTCTTCTGAGATTCTTCGAAATACATCACCTAGCACGGTTCCCGACCCGCTGATGTTATCTCGACAAGAATCAATGATTTTGAGAGACAGGTACAAAAATCACTAGTATAAACCTTTGAGAGTGCTACACTTCGTTCAACAATATAAGTATAACCTGGACATGGCACCGGACAGAGATCAACTTAGAGCCATGTCACAAAAGGATAAGGAAACCTTTAAGGAATACGCTCAGAGATTGCGTGAAATTGCCGCTCAGATTTGTCCACCTCTTGAGGAAAAAGAGATGACAAAAATTTTCTTAAAGACCTTAAGTTCATTTTAATACGACATAATGGTCGCCAGTGCGCCCAGCGACTTCACCGAGATGGTAGGCATGGGAGTTCGTCTTGAGGAAGCGGTCTGAGAAGGACGTCTGGTCAAAGATGTTGTATCATCAAGTAGTACAAATCGATACGGGAGTGCTCTCCCTAATAAAAAAGAGAAGGATATTAGGAATATCTCTCTCGAAAAGCAAAGGCGACGGTACCAACCAGTAGAAGCGGTAACTCCTACTATTAACCATGCGTCTGTAGCTACGTATCAGCCTTAGGTTGCTCAGAGCCAACCGAATCAACAACAATTTCAACAAAGGACACAACAGCCTCTTCAGCAGGCTCGTCCTCAATACAACATCAACCGTACAACGCGACCACCAGGGTTTGACCCTATACCAATGTTGTACGCAGAATTGTTTCCATTACTACTGGTCAAGGGGCACGTCCAAACCAGGGCTCCCTTTGCAATCCCGGAGAATCCACCTTTTTGGTTCAAAATGGATCAGACTTGTCCTTACCATCAAGGAGGACCAGGGCATAACATAGAGAACTGTCTCAGTTTCAAATTCGATGTGCAAAAGCTTGTTAGGAGCAGGGTCTTATCCTTCAAGGATACGAATCCAAATGTTCTCACGAACCCGCTACCTCAACACGAGAAAGCTGCGGTAAATTTGATAGAGGGAGAGTCTAACCACAACTATCAAATTCATGATGTACTCTTATTGAGGGCCAACTTGGTCAAGATGCATTGTAGACGGAGCAGATACGGCCATGTGCCACCTCACAATTATCACCAGTGTGATATCTGCTCCAAAAATAATCAAGGATGTTATGTGGTGCAATCAGCTCTACAGGAACAATTGGATCTCGGATGGAGCCAAGAGCACCGAATTCGTGATGTCAACATGACTTACTCGAATTCCAACATCATCCAGAATCACGACATCCATACGATGAATATCAACTTGGTGGCGATTCACTCAAGGCAAAGCCAACACCATAATCTGCCACGGCACGATTACGATTCCTATCTGGTATGCTCGGTAAACAAACAGGGATGCTCTTTTGTACAAGAGGCCCTCCAGTGTCAGATGGATCTTGGATGGATCCAGGACTACTATGATAGGAATCCTTATCAAGTTAACATGATTCAAATCTTTGATGTTCGTTTGATGAATGCCAACTAGGTGGAGTTGCATGCTACACAAGTCCAGCTCGGTTTTTTGACTTCGCATAATTATCAGAACTGTGCAGTGTGCCGTGAGAGTAATCAAGGATGTGCTCTCATTCAAATAATGCTTCAACACTTGTTAAACCACTGGTGGCTTCCGATCTATATGGATGAAGAGACACAACAAGTCAGCATGACTAACGGGAACCCTGCTAAGCATCAAAGTCAGGATGTCCGGTCAATGGAAACTGACCTAGTAAGGTTACACTGCATAAAAAGCGGACGTGGCTAGGTGCCACCACACAACTATGAATGTTGTAGAGTTTTGTCAGAAGATAATCAAGGATGTTACCTAGTGCGACCAGCCCTTCAAAGTCAGTTGGATCACAAAGAGATTCGACCGTGTCCAAGTTCTAGATCAATCAACTTGACGCCAGACTATTTTGCTGATCAAATGAAGGACATCGTTGTAATCTCTGATCATAAGAGGACCAAAGATGTTTGTGCCATCATCCCTCTACTTGACGAATCGAAGGTTCTTAACCAGGAACTGATTGAAATTACTTACAATGGTCAGAAAAATCAGAAGGCTCCTGTAGTTATGTATCTACGGGGACCACTACCGTATGAATCAACTAAGGCTATCCCTTACAAATACGGTGCCACAACAATTGAGAATGGAAAGGAAACTCCATTACCCTCCATCGTGAATATCGCAAACATTGATGCGAGCCAGTTAGGTCACCGTCAAGGCATTTGACGGATCCCGAAAAATAGTTATCGGCGAAGTCGACCTTCCCATAACTATCGGTCCTCACACCTTCCAAGTCACTTTCTAGGTCATGGACATCCAGGCAACATACAGTTGCTTGTTAGGAAGACCTTGGATACACGAGGCGGGGGCAGTCACTTCGACACTTCACCTAAAGCTGAAGTTTGTCAAAAACAACCAACTCGTCACGGTCTGCCGAGAGCAAGCCTTGCTCATGAGTAACTTATCATCATCCACTTGTGTAGAACCAGAGGAGGTTATCGAAACCCAGTTCCAAGAACTTTCGGTGAGCAATGACAATCAATCAGAGAGAGGAACCTCTATTTCCTCGTACAAAGATGCTCTCGAAGTAATCAAAAGCAACAATGCGAAAGGATGGGGACATGTTGTCATTCCTACTAATAACAAAGCGAAGAAAGGTCTTGGTTTTTCCTCAACCTGCACTCAGACTGCTACTAACAATGAAAGTCTTCATCCCATTCAGGACTTCTTCCACAGTGGAGGTTTCCTTCACCCAGTGTCTCAAGAAGTGCATACTATCAATGAAGGTGATTCCTCCGATACAGAGGAAGAATGGAAGTCCTGCCATAACGAGGACGGTTATATGTCTCAGGACGAAATGCAGACTCCATTCTGCTTTCCCACGCAGAGTCCGAGATTTATACCAAGGTCAGATGTCAAAATGATATACGGAGATTGTGATCCAGAAGGATTTCGTGCTCCACCTAACTCATTAAAGGAGGACACTTTGATGAAAGACAACTTTGACCACGACTATTATGGCACGGTGGATGGCCTGCCAATGTGGCAGCCGTACCCAGGAGACTCAGGGCAAGAGAATCAGCCGAACGATGATTATCAGCTAAGCATCATCGAAAAGAATACCTGCGTCCCCATAGAAGCATGGGATCATTACTCAGGGCATTCAGAAAATATCCAGTACAACGATGAATTTGCAAAGATTGCAGGACAAGAGTTCCTTAACTATGCTTTTCCCGGGGTCAACGTCATCGAAAGGGATGACTCCTCCAGTTCCAAAGAAGTGTGGGATACCTTAGGACAACCGAGTGGCAAATTCGACTTCTTAGTCAAGTACACTGCTCCTGAAAGCTCTCGTATCAGGCTCGAAGATATCCAACCAACTGGATGGGGAGATACACTTGAGAGTACAAATACTGTGCAAGATGTAGCTGAAGAATCCTCCTACGACAACTCTGCCTGAGAGACAGATTCCAACGATCCTACTCCACCGGAAATCAGCGTCATTTCTGAAGACAAGCCAAGAAAGAAGGTGCCAGACTTTGTGATTCACCGAGGATTTCGCCGCCAATGGGTTGCTGTCAATGTCCCGAAGTTCGTCCATAAGTCTAAGTAATTGTGGTCTTTAACCTTTCACCCTGCCCAGGTGAAACAGATGTTTTGATAGGGCTCGCTTTCTGTAAATGCCTCTCTTCGCTTTGCCCAAAGCGACAGAGTTTTGTTTTATAGGGCTGTAGTTTCAAGAATCGACAAAGTCATAAATAAAATAACGTCGTTATGTAATTTCCACATTTATTGTTGTTTTCTCTTTTCGCTTTTTCGGAAAATGGTAATCCTAAAATCAAAACAAATAATAAAAACGAGCATATTTCAAAAAAAAATTACACTTCACACACTCTTGCATTCTCTCTATCTCTTCTAAACACAAATCATCACGTCATGCAGATTGCTTATTTTAAACCCCATTGAAACATACAATCCAATGCCTTCTCCCAACTTTGAATTCCCAGTATTTGAGGCTGAAGAATAAAAATGACGAAGAAATTCCAGAAGAGCTCTCCCAATTACTCAGACAAGAGGAAAGGTCCATTGGACCTCACAAAGAGGCGTTAGAAATGGTCAACTTGGGTATAAAAGAAGAGAGAAAGGAAATCAAGATCGGGGCACTGCTCAGTCCAATTGTCAAAGAAGGTTTGATAAAGCTTCTCAAAGAGTTTCCCGATGTATTCGCTTGGTCCTTTCAGGATATGCCAGGGTTGGATACCAGCATCGTGGAACATCAGCTACTGTTGAGATCAGAATGTCCGTCGGTTAAACAAAGGCTGAGACGGACTCATCCAGACATGGCCATCAAAATCAAAGAGGAAGTACAGAAACAGATTGACGCGGGTTTCCTCGCTACATCAGAATATCCTCAATGGTTATCCAACATAGTACCAGTTCCAAAAATGGATGGAAAGGTCAGAATGTGTGTAGACTACAGGGATCTGAACAAGGCAAGTCCAAAGGAGGACTTTCCCTTACCACACATCGACATGCTGGTAGACAGTACAACAAAATTCAAAGTATTCTCCTTCATGGATGGATTCTCGGGCTATAATCAGATAAAAATGGCGCCGAAAGACATGGCGAAAACTTCGTTCATCACCCCATGGGGCACCTTTTGTTACAAGGTAATGTCGTTCTGTTTGAAGAATGTCGGGGCAACCTATCAACGGGCCATGACTACTCTGTTCCATGACATGATACACAAATAAATAGAGGTATATGTCGATGACATGATTGCCAAATCTAAAACAGAGGAGGAGCATGTGACCCACCTGTCAAAGCTATTCGAGCGGTTGAGAAAGTACAAACTCCGTTTGAATCCTAACAAATGCACATTTCGTGTCCGTTCGAGGAAACTGCTAGAGTTCATCGTCAGCCAGAAAGGGATCGAGGTTGATCCTGACAAGGTCAAGGCCACTCAAGAAATGCCTTCTCCAAAAACTGAAAACCAAGTCAGGGGATTCCTGGGACGTCTGAACTATATTTCCCAATTTATATTCCTCATGACCGCGACATCCGCGCCGATCTTCAAATTACTCAAAAAGAATCAGGACTGCGTTTGGACAGAGGACTGCCAAACCCCCATTGATTCTATCACCTCCAGTAGAGGGAAGACCATTGATAATCTACCTAACAGTCTTAAAAGACTCAATGGGTTGTGTGCTTGGCCAACAAGACGAAACGAAAAGAAAAGAGTCTGCCATTTACTATTTATGCAAGAAGTTTATCGAATATGAAAATCGGTACACTATGCTTGAGAAAACTTGTTGTGCTCTGGCTTGGGCAGCCAAACGTCTTCACCAGTATATGATTCATCACACTACTAGGTTAATCTCCGAAATGGATCCAATCAAGTATGTCTTTGAAAAGGCTGCTCTCATGGGAAGGATAGCCCGTTGGCAGATGTTGTTATCAGAATACGACACCGAGTACCATGCTCAAAAAGCCATCAAAGGAAGTGTTTTAGCCAATCATTTGGCTCATCAACCGATTGATGATCAAGAATCCGTCGGATTTGACTTCCCAGGCGAAGATGTCATGTACTTGAACATGAAAGATTGCGATGAACCGCTACCCAATGAAGGGCCAAAACCAGGTTCTCATTGGGGACTTATCTTTGACGGAGCTGTCAATCATTATGGAAACGGAATTGGGGCAATCATCATAACACCTCAGGGTACCCACATTCCTTTCACTGCTAGATTAAACTTTAAGTGTACAAACAACGAGGCCGAATACGAAGCTTGTATCATGGGTCTCGAAGAAGCGATCAACTTAAGGATAAAAAACTTGGATGTATATGGCGACTCAGCCCTAGTTATCAATCAGATTAAAGGATATTGGAACACATACCAATCAGGACTAATTCCTTACAAAGATTACGCGAGAAGGTTGTTACCCTTCTTCAACAGAATCGAATTTCATCACATCCCTCGTGAAGAGAATCGCATGGCTGACGCATTAGCCACTCTCTCTTCCATGATTAGTGTAGGTCAATGGAATGACATACCTAAGATCGACATAATGAGCCTTGAACGCCCCGCTTACATCTTCACGATTGAAGTAGTCATAGACGACAAACCTTGGTATCATGATATCAAGTGCTTCCTTCAAAAACAAGAATACCCGCCTGGGGAATCTAGAAAAGATAGAAAGACCCTCAGAAGGCTGGCTGGCAGTTTCTTTCTAAGCGGTGATACACTTTACAAGAGAAAATTCGACATGGTCTTGCTCCAATGCGTAGACAGACCAGAGGCAAACATGCTGATGAAAGAAATTCACGAAGGCTCCTTTGGCACTCATGCCAACGGACACACAATGGCGATTACTACAAGATACAGAGGAAGTGTCACAAGTGTCAGATATACTCAGACAAAATCCATGTGATGCCAACGTATCTCAAAGTTCTTTCTTCCCCGTGGCCTTTTTCCATATGGGGAATCGACATGATTGGCATGATTGAACCCAAATCTTTGAATGGACATCGGTTCATCCTAGTAGCCATTGACTAATTTACCAAGTGGGTCGAAGCAGCATCATACGCTAATGTAACCCGACAAGTTGTGGTCCGCTTTATAAAAAACAATCTCATCTGTCGTTATGGTGTTCCAAGCCAGATCATTATTGATAATGGATCTAACCTGAATAATAAGATGATTAAAGAGTTATGCGCTGAGTTCAAGATTAAACACCATAACTCATCTCCCTACCAACCTAAGATGAACGGAGCGGTAGAAGCGGCTAACAAGAACATCAAGAAGATTGTTCAGAAGATGATTGTAACCTATAAAGACTGGCACAAGATGCTACCCTTTTCTCTTCACGGTTATCGCACATCTGTCCGCACTTCAACAGGGGCAACCCCTTTCTCTCTAGTATATGGAATGGAAGCGGTGCTTTCCATAGAAGTAGAGGTCCCGTTAATCCGGGTATTGATGGAAGCTAAGTTAACAGAGGATGAATGGTGTCAAAGTATGCACGACGAACTGAATCTGATCGAAGAGAAGCGAATAACGGCTCTATGTCACGGTCAGTTGTATCAACAAAGAATGAAGAAGGCATTTGACAAAAAGGTCCGGCCCCGTATCTTCAGGAAAGGAGACCTCGTGCTTAAGAAGATACAATCATTTCTCACTGATTCCAGGGGAAAATGGACTCTGAATTATGACGGCCCATATGTGGTCAAGAAAGCTTTCTCAGGCGGTGCCTTGAGACTCGCAACTATGAATGGAGAGGAATTCGCCTACCCCACAAATGTTGACGTAGTCAAGAAATACTTCGCCTAAATAAAAAAAATGTCTCGGTGGATTGAAAACCCGAAAGGGCGGTCTAGGCAAAAATTAGAGACATAATCAAAAATCATCACGGTGGATTGGAAACCTCAAAGTACAATGCAGGCAAAAGTTTGATAACTTGAACCTCTGAAAAGGCAAGAAAACCTTCGACAAATATCACTCTTCGTCGTTGAAGATGATATCTTCGCTTTCCCGGATTAAGGAAAATCCCAGAGAAAGCCCTTCCAAATTGGATCACATCGTATGGCATTCCTCCGAGAAGATCTCGAGGAAAAGTATGATGTAATACCCCCAAACAGGAAACAGTCTCTCGAGAGACTCATTTTCTCCGATAGAGTCCATAAATGGCACCTCTAATAGAGAAGTTTGTACACCTCTACAGCTCAGACAAATGGGTTTCCCCAGCAAGTCTGACATCAAAACTTTTTCCCATCAAATGGCATCTCCCCAGGAAAATTCGGCGAGAAGTTTTAGGAAAACCGCTACGAATAGCGTCCCTTGTCAAAGTTTATTGACAAAAGAAACTAAGACCAGTTCCTTGGTAGGAAACCAGGATCACGGGGAAGTTTATTTCAGAGATCGAGACCAGATCCTTGGTAGGAAACCAAGATCGAGGGGAAGTTTATTTTAGAAACTAAGACTAGTTCCTTGGTAGAAAACTAGGATCGAGGGGAAGTTTACATCAGAAACTGAGACCAGTTCCTTGGTAGGAAACCAGGATCGAGGGGAAGTTTATTTCAAAAGAAAATTGAGACCAGTTCCTCTGCTGAAGACCAGGATCAAGGGGAAGTTTACCTTTTCTAAGCAACATTGCTTAGCGAAAGAAGAGGGATGAGCAAGCTGTTGTTCATAACCACCATCAAAATTTCGGGTATTCCGATATTTAATCCTCTTGCACCCCAAATGCCCGAATACCTTCGCCATTCACACCTTCGGGTCCAAGAGGATTAAATAGGGGCATCTGTCATACCTCAAATTTTGAACACTAAGATTTCCCATCATTTTGCAAACCATCATCACAATATGGATGTACCTTTGTGCCTCAACAATCTCCTCAAGGAATTGTTGAGCATTCACTACAATCAGAGATTAGGGTTTTAACCTCTCTCAGGGTACTTAGACAAATGATCAATCAAGAAATGACATGATATTCAACTTGTCTAACCTCTCAAACACCCATAAAGGATCAAGAGGACTCCCACATCAAGAATCAAGCACAAGGCTGCAGCATTCCAAGTAGATTAAGCCTCAAGACCGCCAGTGTCACCAAATTAGGGTTTTGGTCGACCAAGTCCTCCAGATGGGAATTTTCCTCTGGGCTAATGCTTCAAAACATAACTCAAGATACTCCAAGGGACCTCATGGACCCAATCATCAAGTCAATTTAGCCTCAGGGGATGCATTCACCAAAAATCAGGAATTAGGGTTTCTTGACCTAATTCACCCCTAAGTTGACTTTTGGGACAAAACATGAGCCAAGACCTCAAGACATGATTTTAGGGTCTCCAATACACTACATTGATCCATTTGCAACAATGGATTGACCCAAGAAGCTTAATCCACAAGTTTCAATTTCATCTGGACCACAATTAGGGTTTTCAAGGGAAAAGTCAACTGTACCTTTGACTTTTGACCAGGACTTGCTCCCAAACCTTGGGACATGATTCAATACACCCTATAACACCTTTGGAGCATAGCCATTAGTTTTTATTTAGTTCAAGGACTTGATTTCACCAAGGATCGCATAATTTGGAATTCATCTGATAAAAAGTTAACTGTGCACAAAAGTCAACTTTGACTTTTTGAGATTTTTCACAATTATGGTTCCTTGACCCTAAAATGATGTTAATGTGTGATTAGAATCATCATTCATCAAGAAAAATCAAAGAAATTGGGATAACTTGTTAAAGGGGTAACCATAAAAAACTTAGAATTTTTCTAAGTTATAAAACAAAGCGGCTAGGGTACCAACTTCCAAGGATCATAACTTGAGATCCAAGCAACCATTTTGGGTGATCCAAAGATGGATTTGTAGATCTCATGGCATACTTTAAAAGTGTCAACAACACCTCATTCCAATTCTTCATGGATTTTATGAAATGTCACTTTTTCCAACACTTAGTGAAATTTCACTAAGTCAGAATCTGTCTTGCTTTTTTTCAAAATGTAGGGGTATTTTTGAGTTGGATCCAAAAAGTTGTAAGACAAACTATGATCACACATGTGTTATGTCACATAAGGGCTTTCCAAAATGTCTAAGAGCTTCATCAAACTCCATCTGAGCTAGGAGTTATGACAGCTGCAACATGCCTTGCTGCAAACTGTCTTGGCAAGGCAGATTTGTGCATAAAGGCTCGATTTGCTCAAATTGTGCAATTACAAGCATGCTTATCCATCTGAACACCTCAAGGGGGAACAACCAAGGGACAAGCACTAATTCATTAGCCTCCCAAGTTCAAGATTCCCAAAGTAGCATGCCAAACCCTAAAAAGGCTAAAATGTGCCAAATATCCAATTTTGTTTTCAAGCATTCAATGGATACACCAAGGTGGCATGAACTGAGCCATTTCCAACTGAATTCAGTCCAAGTTTATCTCTGAACCAAATACCATAGGCCTATGCTCTAACCTCTAGTCAATGGCTAGAGGAGACTTAAGATTCTAAAGTGATGCAATTGGACAATGAGTTGTTGCAGTTGCTATTCACTATTGCTTGCAAAACAAACTTTCTCTACTATAAATAAAGCTCATTTGTGCTTAGTTTGAGTACACCAAAGCACTACAACACTTGCTTTCCTCAAAATCTCTTTCTCTAGGCCAAAATGCCTTCTTTTGCAAGGTAACTCTGAGTTTTTGAGTTAGAGAGCGTTTGCATCATAGCTCATGATCCAAACACATCCAATATGTCATATCTAAGCTGTCCAAACTCTCATAAGTGACCTGTAACACCAAAATCAAAAAGTCCCCTCTCAAAACCTCAAAATTGGACTTCTTTTGCATTTTTCAAGCCATGTCTTGATTCAGTCACTTTCAAAACCAGATAAAGCCTCAAACACACTTCAAATATCATCCTTGAACTGTCCCAAATGGTTCCCCACATCTGGAACACCATTTGAGAGAGTTGCTATATTGGCCACTTTTGCCCCTTTTGCAAGAAAGGGCTCAAACTTGTTCCTGAGGATTCCAGTTGATTCTAACCATTCTAAAAGCTTTTAAGGGATCAGTTGAGGGTGTCCAAGGCATCAAATTGTTTCTGGAACAAAGCACTTGACAGATTGCCCAAAAAGCTCCTAAAGAGGTAAGCATCACAACTTGAACTCTTTGAAATATGCATTGCTTTGAGGTCCACTGATCATGCACATGTCATACATGATATATATGTTGTGTTTGAACCAATTCATCATGTAATTCATACCTGTAACAAGAGATAGCATAGAAAATGCAATTATAGGCTTATTTCAAAAACACTATTGGGTTTTGAAATAAGAGCCTCATCTGAAAAAACCACCACCACCATTGGATTCCTTGTGAAATTCTAGGCAGGATAGACCTAAATTTTGTCCCAATCCATGGAGAAATGAAAAAGTTACAAGCTTCACGTTTTTGGCCAAATATAAGGCATGCCTCATATATCCATGGGGTGGTTTTGATACACGGATGTATCACCACCCCAGTGGTAGGAGGCGCGCACTACACACAAGAGGTCTGGGGTTCGAATCCCCCTCGCCCAGATCCTCTTTTTTTACCATTTTTCCACTTTTTATCATTTTTCATATTATTTTTAAATGATTTGAAAAATTAATAACTCTCTCAATTTTAATCATTTTTTGTTGATTCTTTTTCTAAAAAATCATAAAAATACTAAAATATTTTATTCTACAAAAAAATCAAATTTATATCAGTTATTTAATATAATTGATATTTTTGTAAATAAATTCATTTTAATTGTTTTTAAACATATTAAAAATGAATATTCATCTTGAAAATCAAAACGAACTGAGTTTTAAATCATCTTGTGATTAAAACCTCATTTTTCAAACCTTAACCAAAAATCACAAGTAGTTTATTTAAACCTATTTGGTATTTTTATCATTTTTTATTAATTTTCTTTGAAAAATTACTTTTAAAAAGTGAAAATTAGGGTTTCTTTGATTTTTAATCATACTCAAATATTTCAAAACACTTTTGGGCCTCTTGGTAGAGTTTAAGTCCTATCCCTTTGTAGATAAACAATTTTTGGGCCTCAGTGTATTGTATAAGTCCTGATACCGTCAGAAATTTCGACGCGATCGTCATTTTCAGACTATTGTCAACTGGGCTTCTCCTTGAGCTATAAGACCCATCTTTATTCATTTTCAAACTCATTGGGCCCCTAATAGAGTGTAAGAACCAACCCCTTTTGAAAACCAAAATCATTTTTGGGCCTTAGTCATTATATAAGTCCCACTGTATTTTCAAAAACCTCGGCGCGATCGCCATTTTCAAACAAACAACTGGGCCTGCCCTCGTGTTGTAAGTCCCATTTCTTTTCTTTAAAGCACTTTTGGGCCTCTTGGTAGAGTATAAGACCCATCCCTTTGTACAGAAAACCTTTTTAGGCCTCAATCACTTGTATAAGTCCCTGTACAAATTCAAAACAACAGTACAATCACTGTTAAAATTTAGGCATCTCCTTGAGTTGTAAGCCCCAATCTCTGTTCAAAAATACTTTCTCCTTTGATTTTGAATCCAAATATATAGTTGTTATCAAAACTTTCTTTAATTTCTCTGTTGAACAACTAACAAAATAGCATGGAAGCTCTACAACGGGTAAGTGTTTATCCGCTTTCTTTTTTCTGCTTTCATATAAATAATTGTATTGTAGGGCTGCTTCATTGTAATTCTTCTTTCATACCTCCTATATACTCGTCATATATCAACTGTGTATATACTAGTATAGTTATTTAGAGTTTTCCCCGGCAACTACGTCTAGAACCAGGTAAAGCCTGTTGGTCACTCTTGAATACAAACAAAACTAGATCCCCATAGGATTCCAGATACAGTCTTCCCTTCTTTTGGGGTTAAACAATATGGAACAAAGAGAAAGACAGTATTCTCAGTGAACCTTTTCTCAGACGGTCACCCTTAGAAATTGTCAAAGAAACTCTACTCCCCGGAGATGATGTTTTCTCCGTGAATGGCATCTCTTGAGTTTCTTCCAAATCCTTGAACTTTCCCGGAATGATCTCTTCTCTGTGAATTGCATTTCTTTAACTTCTCTTGGTTTGGGGACCCACATGCTTCCTAAAAGCATCCCCGCCTCCTCTTGGGCGTTGTACAAGGACCCTTCGGCTTCTTAGAAGTTCTCATGGCTTCTCTTGGGCTTAATACAAGGACCCTGACGACCTCTTAAAGGTATAAGACAGAACTTAGTCATTCTTTGATAGAGCAGTCTTTCTAGTGTCAAAACTTCGGATTTTAGGGTTGATTCTCATCCCTTAACGCCCGTGCCTCCTCTTGGGCATCGTACAAAAGATAAAACTTGCTTATACTAATAGACTTAGACAGTCTAAATCCTCTTGAATCTCAAAGACAGTCTCAAGTTCCTTCTAAACATAGGAAGAAACCCCGATCATTCTGGATCAATCTCCAGCAGAAACCCAGTCTCTCTCATGAGAGTTCTCTACTTGGATCTGCCTAGGGATCTCAATAACCCTCAGCAGTAAGATAGCCTCCTCTTAGGCTTTGTATAATGACCCTTCCTCAGGGAAGTCAGCCTCCTCTTGGGCTTTATACAATGATTCTCCCCAGCGGAGCTAACCTTTTCAAACTCTCTTGTTGAGTCACTCACTTTTTAAGGCTCTCTTGTTGAGTCAATCTCCTTTTAGCCTCAATCTCGGGCTTTATACGAGACAGCAAATCACTCTCTCGTTGAGTATAAAAGACTCTCTTGTTGAGTCAATCACCTTTTTAGACTTTCTTGTTGAGTCAACCTTTTTAGCCTCCGTCTTGGGCTTCGTATAAGATAGATAAAAATACTCTCTTGTTGAGTCAGTCTTTATCCAAAACTTGGTATAAAGATTCCCCCTAATAGGAACTAGTCTCCTCTCAAGTTCTCCAGCTTGTTCAGCCACAATCCTGGGCTTTGTACAGGACAGATAAAAGCACTCTCTTGTTGAGTCAAACCCCTTTAGCCTCTATCTTGGGCTTTGTACAAGACAGATAAAAACACTCTCTAGTTGAGTCAAACTCAGTTCAGCCTCCATCCTGGGCTTGGTATAAGATACATATACGAACTCCCCCCCCCCCCCCCCCCGCCCCCCAACGGAGTCAAAAATCCCTTTTAGCCTCAATCTTGGGCTTTGTACAAGACAGAAAGAACATTTTCCTCGAAAAAGTCAAACTTTTAGCCTTCTCTTAGGCTTTTTATAAAGGAACCCCCAGTCAGGTCAATTAATCTTTTAGCGTCAATCTTAAACTTTGATCAAGGCACACAAAAATCAACAATCCCTCTTTAGAGATGACAAATTCTCTCTAAAGGCCTTTTAGCTTCAATCTTGGGCTTTGAACAAGACACCAAAACATCTTTTTCTTCCTTAGAATAGGAGAAATCTTTGCGAGCATACTAATCAAAAACTTTAGGTCCAGTATCGGCATACATCAATAAAAAAACATCAGATCCAGTACCTTACCAAAATCCTCATGAACAGTCAAGACACTCTATTCTTAAGCAAAATAACCTCAGAGAAACCCATTATTTTGATAGCATCTTGTAATACCCCAAAATTTTCTCTCTCTTTTGTCATCATAGCATAGCATTAGTATATCACATATCATATTCATCTCATTAGCTTTGCATTGCATCTAACATAGAAAGATGAAGCATAGCATCCCTCTTACCATCAAGGCATGTGATCAGGTGAAAGGTGGATAATCAAGGAATTATTCAAGGCACAAAAGGTCAAACAAGTTGCCTCAAGGCAAGCCAAGAGGTCTTTCATGTCTCATACTATCTCAATTGATCATCCAAAACCTCAGGAAAGTGAGATTCAATAGGAGATTGAAGCATTACATCCTTCACTATGCATGAGGTCAAAAAACTGAAGGAAAACCCTCAAAAGAGATAGTTCATTGGTTCAAAGTCACCCTCAAGTGGCATATCTCATCATCCTCTAAGAGGATACATATCATATTCAGAGGAATTTGGATTTGGAAGATGTGCAACTTCCTCCTAACCAGAAGGGGCCAAAACTAGGGTTTCCAATTAAATCAGGTCATCTCTGATTTTTTGGACAAAACTTGATGTCATGGTATTCTACATGTCCTTAAGTGTATGTGTGTGGAAAATTGCCTCTCAATTGGTTTTAGAAGTGGTTCAATTGGAAGAAAGATAAAAAATCAGGAAAATTGGGGCTAAGTCAAATAATCAGAGGAAAAAGTCAACTCTTGACTTTTTGAGGCCAAATTCATGAAATTCATGTTATATGTGACCAATGTAAAAAATTTGATCAAGAAACTCCAAAAGGATCATGAAAAATCAAGATTTGAAAAGTTGCCATTTTTGGAAGAAGTAGGGTTTCCAGATAAGGAAAATTTTGGCCATTTTGCACCAAACTTTGAACCAAGGCCATTCAAAATTGAGACATCAAATAAAAATTCCACTCGGCCACAACAAAAGATCTTGTTTCAAGCTTCAAATCCATGTGTAGAACACTTCCATTGGATAAAAATTGAGTGAGATATGATTGATCAAAGTTTGAGCAAAGTAGGTCCCAAATCAGGTCATGACCAAGGATTCCTAGGCCCACGCGCCATCATTTCTACAAACATGTGGTGGACCAAATGTTTTGATCCATTACTCATGGTTAGAGGCCTCAAATGAAAAATCTTTCAACATGAAAGTTGTTCCTCTATGTGAGATCTTCAAAATTGGTGTTCATGGTTTGTTCATTTGATCAAAGGATAAGAAGCTATGTTGATTCCAATTTGGTATGATCATGCTAAAAACCCAAGCGCCATGTTGCCTTGACATGCCAAATTTTACCTCGCCCTACACCAGTTCTATGAACCCTCACCATAGCACATCATAAACTACATCACCATAGCAAAACCATTGTTAACTCGCCCTAACTAACTTGGCTCAGTTAGTTAGGGATGACTCACCTAAACCATCTCAACTCAATTAACCAACTCATGTTAACCATAGTTAAGCTCTCATATAAAACCAAACTTCACTCACATTTCTAATTTCAACTTCATTTTTCTCATCTTCATCCCAAAAACTCTCTCTACTTTCTCTCTGATTCTCTCACTTTTTTTTCATTTCAACTCTGATTTTTCCACACTCACCTCAGAACCTCTCTCTTCTTCTCTCTCAATCTCTCAACATTGCAACTGGTTTTGAAGCTTCGATTTCAATTTCTCTCCACTGAATCATCATCAGCTACTTCATCTAAGCCTTTATTTGGCCAAAAGTGAATCAAAAGCAGCTTGGAATCTCTGGTTTTCTGAAGAATATCTCAAAGTCACAAATCTTCAGGTACGAATTTCAGCCATTATAGACATGCTTTGAAGGTATTATCAGGTTCTTGAAGCTTCTTATAAGCTCAAGAACTTGTCTGGCTAGTTGATAAGCCTTTAGAGGCATAGTTGAAAACTTAGGGCACATCTTCATCTCCTTTGTTCTTGCTATGCGTGCATGATGTGTTGTTTTTATGATTGGATTCTTAATCTACGTGAGTTACTCTTCACTTTGGTATAATATTTGCGAAATTCTGGTAAACATGAAGTTGAAGACGGTGGTGAATGACCGAAGAAGGTGACCGGAGGACCCTCTCCGGCCGGTGGTCATTGTTCTAGGGTTTTGTTTGCAGTTTTAATTGTAACCGTTGATTTATGTGCATCGTGTGGTTAAGGACTTGACAACACATTAAAACACCACATCCTCCTCACGGGCAATGTTTTGAACCAGTTTGGCATGTGTGTTCGTGAGTTCATGATTAGTGTGATGAACTTTTAATTTGAACCTTCCATCATGTGTACTTGATCATTTTGTTGACTTGATTGTGAGTGTATGATTAATCCTAGGGTTGTTAGTGAGTCTGAGTGTTGGCTGATTTCCACATGCTCCTAGTTGACCTTGCTGTTGGACTTTTGTAGTTTGGGTTGCTATTCCCACCCCTTATCCTAGGCCCATTGTAATTCTGAACGTAGTTGTTTACTATGCATGCACCCCCTACTTGTTCTCTTTCATTTTATTTTCTTCATTTCATACACGTTTCATTTTTAATTTTTAAAATTACAAAAAAACATCATAAAATTCTGGAAAAATTCATGAGTATTATCAAGACATTTAGGGAATTTTTGATATTTTTATTTCATGATTTTATTACATTTTTACCCCTGTTTCACAATTTTCTTTGAATTTCCATTTGTATGCATTCCAAATATGATACATGAATTTGTATAATTTTGTTCTTGCTCATTACAAACTGTTTTGACTTGATTCTTTTTTCATTGAGTCACTAATACATTGAAACATGTTAAATGATTTTTGTTTGATTTTTTTGTCAATTTATGACATGTTTTGATGCTTACCTTTGCACCACTTTGTATGATGTTTCAACTTGACCTAATGCATTGTTTGAAGTCATTTTGCCTTGAATTTTGACATACTATTTTGGTATATGATTTACTTCTGATTTAGGAATTCAAATACTATGCTTGCATAATTTTCATAAGTCCATTTGATTTTTATTTGATGCATTACATTTGAAGCATAATCCATGTCATACCATTTTAACTTTAGTGCATGTTTTACATGAATTCTCTTGTGCATATTGGTATGAGCATTTGCATGTTTTATGAGCCATTTATGTGATATTATAGGTCTTTGGTACACATTATAGGTCATCTTTACATGTTCATTTCAACTTGAACTTTGTGCATCCTTAACATGTATTGTGTGCACTTTCTTTTTGAACTTTCACTTCAATTCTTCTTCTATTACTTCTTGAATGCCTCTAATGTTGATTCATGAATACTTTTGAGATGTTTATAGACCATTTTCCATTTAGGGTCAATTCTGATTTTTGGATTACATGTTCCATTTATGCATGTTCTTTTCATTTCTTTTCATTTTTCATCTATCATTTCTTATGATAACATGTTTGAATGCTATGGATGATGATTGTTGCTTATTCATTTGAACTTGTAGGATGACATTCATTTATTGTCAATATGATTCACATTCTGGTTGTGATATTAAGATTTGGTTCTTCATCTTATTCTTTTGAACTTTAATGTGTATTAAGTACTTTTTACTTCCTATACATGTTTCCATGTTTACTAACCATGTAGGGGCTTTGGTAAGTTGAAATTGAGTGTGGATAAGGAATCCACATTCAAACCTCTTTCCTTTCATCTTTTGCAATTCAATATTATGTTTTGTTAAGTACTTATGTGCTTTCTTTGATTAACTCATTACTTTCCCTTTTGAGTTACAATTCATCTTCTACTTTAGAAGTGAATTGTTTAACTCATTTCTTCTTTAGACTTTAGGTTTTGCAACCTCACAAACCTTTAGGATCACTCCCTTAACTAATCAATTAGGATTGAGTCTTAGTTCATATAGATTTTACCTTTCTCTCCCACTTGAGTCTTTCATCTTCTCATCTCAAAGAAAATTCAAAATATCTAATAAAGGTAGGCACTTATTGCATTTAGGCCTTTCATATAAAGAAAAGATTATAAAGGGGTCTTCTCTTATAATCTTAGAATGTGTAGCATATAGCCCATCTTGGGTCAATATGTTAAACATTTGATCTTGTATGAGGGACTTAAATGCAATACTTGTTGAAGATACAAATAAAAAACACTTCTTCATTTCATAATCACCAAAAACATTTAATAAATACAAGTATGCTAATGTATTTGAACCCTGATAATTAGAACTAAGTGTGAGGGTCTTCTTCACATTTAGTGTACTTTCTTACTCATTCCATCTTGGAATGTGAGGATGTGTACATTCCAATGATTGAGATTTAGATACACTATCATATGCAAACAAATAACCAATTTTCTTAAAAGACAAAAACAAACAATAACGTCTTTCCTTCGGGAATTCTTTTCTCACCTCATTCACTCTCAACGTACGAACGTGCTCCTCCTCATTCTCTTGCAAGATGGTAACGCACTCGGACCAGCGAGCCTGCAACACCTGAGCTAGAACGTTAGTCGTTCCTTAAAAAACACAAACAATCCATCCATAGTGAGGGGAACTACGTCGCTCTGATTCTCATGTTCCCGATGAGATACGTAGGCAGTGGGGTAGGGCCCATGCGAGCACTTCTTTTATTTTCCCTACATTTGCTTCTTATTTTCTCTCCTTTCTTTTCTCTCTTTCCTTTTCCATTCCTTTTCCAGTTCTTTTTCCAGTATCTTTCCTTACACCCTTTGATCGATGCAAGCAAGCGTGGATCCCATCAGGTACGATGGACGCGTGGGGGTGCTAATACCTTCCTCTCGCGTAACCGACTCCCGAATCCAGTTCTCTTGGTCGCAAGACCATGTTTTTCCTTTCCCTCAGGTTTACGCAGTGTTTCCTTTCCCTCTCTTGGGATAAATACACATTGCTGGCGACTCTGTTTCGGTGCCACTTTCGCGTTTGTACTAGGATGAAAATCCCGGGAGCGACAGCTGTAAACCAATAGTCATCTATTTAAACTCAGTATGCAAGAAGGGTTAATTGGAGACATCTATTTCCCTTCCTTAATCAGCTTCATAGGATAAAAGATGGATCGAATTGTAGTACCAAAGCGATAGTGATTCGAAACCATAAAAATCGCGCTACACTGTTCACTAAAGGAATTATTCTCGGTGAAACCTTTATTGAACTTTTCTTAGGTTTGGGACCCACGAGCTTCCTAAAAGCATCCCCGCCTCATCTTGGGCTTTGTACAAGGACCCTCCGGCTTCTTAGAAGTTCTCATGCCTTCTCTTGGGCTTAATACAAGGACCCTAAAGACCTCTTAAAGGTATAAGACAAAACTTAGTCATCCTTTTCTAGAGCAGCCTTTCCAGTGTCAAATATCAACCCAATTTAGGGTTGATTCTCATCCCTTAAAACACTTGCCTCTTCTTGGGCATCATACAAAGATAAACTCTTCCATACCGGTAGACTTGGACAGTCTAATCCCCTCTCGGGTCTCAAAGACATTCTCAAGTACGTTACAGACATAGGAGAAACCCTGGTCATTTTGGATAAATTTCCAGCAGAGTTAAAACCCATGGGTTCTAAAACCCAGTATCTCTCCTAAAAATCCCCAGCCAGGGTCGGTTTATCATCAGTATAACACTATCCCAAATCATCATCTCAAGGCATCAGATACCTCAACTATTCTGTAACCCTCAGCAAGAGTTGATTCCCCATTTGGACCTGCCTCGGGATCTCAATAATCCCCAGCAGAAGTTAGCCTCCTCTTAGGCTTTGTATAATGATCCTTCCTTTCCTCAGCATAGTCAGCCTCCTCTTGGGCTTTGTACAAAGATTCTCCCTTAGCAGAGCTAACCTTTTCAGAAACTCTTGTTGAGTCAATCACCTTTCAATACTCTCTTGCTGAGTCTACCCTTTTTAGCCTCAATCTTGGGCTTTGTACAAGATAGATAAAACCATTCTCTTGTTGAGACAATCTTTTTCAGGCTCCTCTTTGGCTTGGTATAATGATTTCCCCTAGCAAAAGTTAGCCTCCTCTTAGGCTTTCCAGGACAGATAAAAGCACTCTCTTGTTGGGTCAACCTTTATCAGCATCAATCTTGGGCTTTGTACAAGACACCATATAAATTTCCCTAAGCAAAGTCAATCCTCTTTTTCAGCCTTAATCTTGGGCTTTGTACAAGACAGATAATGCTCTCCCGCATAGTCAAACTCATTTCAGCCTCAATCTTGGGCTTTGTACAAGACACCTAAAATATCCACAGTCGGGTCAGTAAAGTTTCATTTTAGCCTCAATCTTGGGCTTTGTATAAGACAGATAAAGATTTCTTTCCCACAGAGTCAGTCTTTTTTATCCTCAATCTTGGGCTTTGTACAAGACACATACAAACCGTCCCCGACGGAGTTAAAATCCCTTTTAGCCTCAATCTTGGGCTTTGTACAAGACAGACAAAATACCTTTCCCTGGAAAAGTCAAACTTTTGGCCTCCTCTTAGGCTTTGTATAAGGGCTTCCCTAGTGGAGTCAATTAACCTCTTAGCTTCAACCTTGGGCTTTGATCAAGGAACACAAAAATCAACAATCCCCTCAGAGGAAATCTAAAACTCTCTGTAAGAAGTCATTTCTCTGTATATCACGTATCAAAACAGAAGATCAAAACAAACCCTAATCCCAGATAACTGTTGTAAGTGGCATACTTGTTGATTCAAATATCTAAGCTGTTGTCCATCTTTTATCCTAGTAAATCCTATCTTTCATCTAATTGCTGTAAGCAGCAAGCCTCTGGATTATTTATATCCTTGCCACTGTCCATCTCTTAGTATGAGAAATTCCTAAGGGAAAATGGCATTGCTCTACACTGAGTTAAAGTTTCCTCCTCCAAGACCACACCCCTATAAAGGAAATTATGGCATTGCTGGATTCATATATCCCAGTTAAAGTAATCCTCCTTTATAAACAGTCACCCAACAACTGTGATAAACAAACCAGATGTCTCCCCTTTAGAGATGACAATTTCTCTCTCAGTCAAACCTTTTAGCTTTAATCTTGGGCTTTGAACAAGACACAAATAAACCTTTTAGCTTTAATCTTGGGCTTTGAACAAGACACCAAACATCTTTTTCCTCCCATAGAATATGAGGAACTACGATTGCTCTGATTTCCCTGTTTCTTTAAACGGGAATACGTAGGCATAAGATTGCGAAATCTTAGCGAGCATACCAAACAAAAAAATCTAGGTCCAGTACCTTCATACCAATCAAAACTTAGGTCCAGTACCTTACCAAAAACATCGGAAAACCCTGAACATCAACAAAAACTCACACTCTCTCTCATATTTCCCAAGAAACTTTCCCAACCCATTAACAGATAAACACCGTCAAGTACAAAGAAAAACCTAATGCTAACAACATGTGGATAACCACATATAGAATGGGTAATTGACAACTCCCCATTGTATAACCTGACCCCGAACTCCCCGAATCTCTTTAAGCGTCTGTTCAGTTAAACAAACGTGTGCAAGGTTAGTTTTAGATATCTTCCCTTTCCCTTCCAGCTTCACAGGATAAATAAGAAATCAGAAAGTAGCAGAGGAAAGCCTTCTGCAATAAGGTGGTCGCGTCATCGACAAAAATCGCACGCTACACTATGGTCTGGGTTGCTCGACGCCTAAGACAATACATGATTTTCTACACTACTTTGTTGATATCCAAAATGGATCCGATAAAGTACACATTCGAAAAGCCTGTTGTCTCTGGAAGGATCGCTCGGTGGCAGATGCTGTTAACTGAGTATGATATCCAACATGTTACCCAGAAAGCAATAAAAGGGAGCATTTTGTCTGACTACCTTGCTCATCAACCTGTGGAGGGTTATCAACAAATGAAGTTTGACTTTCCCGATGAGGATGTTCTGTTTATCAGATACTATGAGACTCCAGACCTTGATATTTGACCCGAACCAGGGGCGCGATGGACGCTCGTGTTCGATGGTGCCTCCACTGCTAAAGGTCATGGAATCGGTGTTATCCTCATCTCTCCAACAGGTTTTCACCTTCCCTTCACTGCCAGATTATGCTTTCCATGCACCAATAATATGGCTGAATACGAAGCATGTATCTATAGTATTGAAGCGGTAATTGACATGAGAATCAAGATTCTTGAGGTCTATAGAGATTCTGCTTTGGTTATTGGCCAAATCAGAGGGAACTTTGTGACTTGGGATTCCAAGCTGGTTCCGTACCAAAAACACATAGCAAAATTGATTCCTTACTTTGATGAGATCTCTTTTCATCATATACCCAGAGAGGAAAATCAACTAGCTGATGCACTTGCCACTCTGGCATCCATGTTTAAAGTCAAGTGGAAAAATGAAGCTCCTTCAATCCGCATTAATCATTTGAACGAACCAGCACACTGCTTAGCAATCGAGGATGAGTCTGATGACAAGCATTGGTTCTATGATATCAAGAGATATCTGGAAAAACAGGAACATCCCGAGGGTATCACTATCACTAACAAGAAGGCTCTTAGATGGCTTTGCGCCAAATTCTTCTTAAGTGGTGGTGTACTGTACAAGAGGAATTATGATTCCGTGTTGCTCAGATGCGTGGATAGACATGAAGCAAACACAATCATAAGGTCCATACATGAGGGCTGCGAGGGTGTACATGCTAAAGGTCCTGCTATGGCCAAGAAGATTCTTCAAGCTGGGTATTACTAGACAACAATAGAGGTAGATTGTTACAACTTCGCCAAAAGATGTCATAAGTGCCAAATATATGAAAACAAGATCCATGTTCCTCTAATTCCAATGAACGTTTTGACTTCACCTTGGCCATTCTCTATGTGGGGTATTGATACGATTGGAATGATTGAGCCGAAGGCTTTCAACGGTCATCGATTAATTCTAGTTGCTATCGATTACTTTACCAAGTGGGTTGAAGCTGCTTCTTACGCAAACGTCACACGACAAGTGGTTGCCAGATTTATCAAGAAAGAGATAATTTATCGATATGGCATTCCTAATAACATTATCACTGACAATGCAATTAACCTAAACAACAAGATGATGAAGGAGTTGTGTCAAAAATTCAAGATCGAGCACCACAACTCTTCACCATATCGGCCCAAGATGAATGGTGTCGTCGAAGCAGCAAACAAAAACATCAAGAGGATTGTCCAGAAAATAGTCAAGACATACAAAGATTGGCATGAAATGCTTCCTTTTGCACTACATGGCTACAGAACTTCAGTACGTACTTCTACTAGGGCAACTTCGTATTCACTTGTGTATGGTATGGAGGTTGTTCTACCCATTGAAGTCGAGATTCCTTCGCTTAGAGTCATCATAGAAGCATGTCTTGATGAAGTTGGATGGGTCCAATCCAGATATGACCAGCTGAATCCCATCGAAGAGAAGCACCTTACAGCCGTTTGTCATGGTCAATTGTATCAGAGACGCCTCAAGCGAGCTTTCAACAAGAAAGTTCTCCCTCGAGCATTCCATGAAGGCGAACTCGTGCTCAAGAGATATTCACCTATTCACTCAGATCCACGCGGCAAGTGGAGTCCCAATTACGAAGGACCTTTTGTTGTCAAGAAGGCCTTCTTAGGCGGAGCCCTGATCCTCACCACCATGGATGGGGAGGAGTTACCATAGCCCGTGAACTCCGATACAGTCAAAAAATATTATGCCTAAAAAAAATGGATAAAGAGCCTACTAGATTGGCATCCGCAAGGACGATCTAGGCAAAAAAGGGCGTCTCGACGGACCAAAAAAAAAAAGAAATGTCCATGCAAAATATAGGGACCATGCAAAAAACAATAACAACCTGCTAAGTTGAAAACCCGAAAGGGTGACTTAGGCAAAATGGGTATCCCGGTGGACGAAAAAAATATAGAAAAAATGTCCAGGCAAAAATTAGGGATAAAGGCATTTGACTGTGAATACTTGAGCCTCTCTTCCTCATAGCTAGATTTCAGACGGTAACAGAGTAGTCAAATCATCATCAACTGATGCAAGGCGTTGGAACCTAGACTTACAATATATGGTAGCCAATGTTGTAATCAATGCAAAACATGATTCCCTTTGCCATTTACATTTGTTTTTTCAATTTTATTCCAAACTTTCTCATCAAGGGGTTTGCATCCTTGTACACATCATATGTACAAATTTTCACATTTCAATAAAAATGCATCATTCAATTTCTCAATTGTTTTCTTTTCAGTATTTTGTTTGCAAAATAAATGATTATTTGTGATCACATAATACTATGAACCGTTGAGAACAATAAAAATCTAAATCAATGGAGAAAGCATTATGCATTGCATATTATACTGGTAACTCATGCAGGATAATCGGTAATATCCATTGGCAAGCCTAACGCCCGACTCGCACAGTGATGGTTCTTGGAAGAAGTTGTTGTTTCCTCAGCAGAGCCATCATTTCCCCAGCAGTCTCCATTATGGTTCTTCGAAAAGGTTAGATTACCTTCCATTTTCTCAACAGATCCATAATGTCCCCAGTAAAGTTGACATGATTTGCCCCGAGAGGAGACAATTGTTCTTTTTCCCAGCACGGGTCGGGCATCATTCCCAGTATGTCAAAACTGTCACGTACCAGCAGCGATACAACTTGGTTTATCATCTTCCCCAAGTAGAGAAGATCCTCCGAACCTTGGTAATCCTCTGCAGCAATGTCAGTGGCAACTTGGAAATCAGAATTTTCTGGTTTCATCCCCCAGTCAGAGTCAATCACGCTGTAGAGATCGGCCCGATTCTCTTATCCCCGACAGTGTTAATAGTGATAGTATAGAAACTTGAGACTTTTTGGTTTCTTCCCCCCATCAGAGTTGACACCATTTAAGGGCCTTTCCCCGGCAGGATCTATTTTCATCTGTAGGCTCTCTCCCCCAACTGAGCATGCCGAGTTTATTTTGCTACAATCTCCGCCTAACCCACTGCGCAATACATTGACCCGCATCTTTGTATTGCATGATATCAAGCATCATGTAGATCACATAACATGGCATATGCATTCAGCATACTCCCTTTCTTTTGGCCTAATTCGTCTCCCCAACAGATATTCAGCCAAACTTTGCACCTACCAACTCGCTACACTTGCACCTCCCTTTTTTTGTCGTCGTCGGCCAAATTTTCGAACTACTCTTTTATTTAATCCCCTTTTACCTCGAATCATCGAAAATCTAGCACAATTCGTACATTCAGATCCAAGAGGATTAAATAGGGGCAGCTGTCGTAACCCGAAATTTGACCTCCCTTTTTTTGCCTTTTGCATAAGCATGTGCATTCACATCCCTGGCATACGCACTCGCACTTTTTTCGCTCTGTTTCTTGTTGCATGACTTTCAGGTTATTGGCCCGATTAATCGAATCTTCACAAGGTCATCACATCATCAAAACAATCACACAATAAGGGTTTCCATGCCTACTCATCAAAACAAGAGGTGGAAAATTGAAACCGGGACTTCAGCACTTGTTCTTGAGCAATCTGGGCAAATTTTGCCTAGAGTAACTGGTTACTCAATATAGGATAACCGGTTACTCTGTACAAATTTGCAATTTCTGCTGCATTTTTGGGACAGCAACTATGCACACTCTTTGGTCCTTGATTCTACATTGTTCTAGCAGCATGTGGAATATTCTAGACTCTTCAAGTGATTCATGAGCATTTACTACAATGTATCCTTTCCATGCAAGACTACCATACACTTCATTTTCATAAATTGTGAACCTTTAGATTTGAATCTTACATTGGGATTGCTACCGAGTTAACTTCCTAACTAACCGAGTTAACCGCCGACTCGGTGAGTCAAGTGTAACTAACTCCTAGCCTAATTCCAAACCACCCAAAGCTAGCTCCTAGCCTAATTCCAAACCTCTCACACTCCAAACCAAAAGTCTATATAAACAAATCTTCAATCATTTCAAGGGGAGGAACCATTTCACACATTTCACTCTCAATTCTTTCACATTCTCTCTGGATTTCTCTGCAACTTCTTCATCTTCATCTACATTTTTTTCCCAAACTTCACCATAACTCTTTACCATTGAAGAATAATCACTTTTCACATTGAATGTGATTATTTCTTGAGCTTAACCTTCATTACATTGCAATTATACTTGGATTTCTGGAGTTTTATTAGCTTTTGGATTCATCTCAATTGTTGGCTTCAAGATTCAACAGTTCGAATTCGTATTTCGGAGTTTCATCGTAATTTGCTCGGTTTCTATACAATTCGGCTACAATTGAAGATTCCTCTGGTTTTCTTCGATTATCTTCATCAAGATCACTTTGTAACAATCACCAAGTCAATCCTCCGGCTTGTAGGTTGGTATATCTCATTCATTTTTCTGTTTCGAATGTTTTCGTATCATTCGCGATGTGGTTTCGATGCTTTTTGTGTGTGAATTGATTATGCCATTGCTTGATCCATGATATTGATGTGTTAATTGATTCCATTGATGTTTATTTGTTGTTTTGGAACTTGATTTTCGTGCACAAAATCATACCCTAGCATGTGGTAATTTGAACAAGTGATTTGGATGCGTTAAGTGCTTTTTCAAAAGCTATTTTTGCCACAGTTACAGTGGTAACCGGTTACTCAATATAGGATAACCGGTTACTCTTCACAAATTTTGCACCAGCGCTGATTTTTTCAACTGAGTAACCGGTTATTCAATATAGGATAACCGGTTACCCTTCACAATTTTCCCAGATTTGTTGTTTTCAAGCAAGTAACCGGTTACTCCCTTTAGAGTAACCGATTACCACTGTTACAGAGTGCCATTTTTTAGTGCTTTTCAAGCTTGTTTGCCATGCTTTCTTCCTCTAACTTCCATGGGTTGATATGATTGATTTTTATGGATGTTTTAGGTGTTGTTTCACTTCAGTTTAAAGCATGATTGGGAATTTTTCGATAATTGTGCACATTCTTAGGATTGCATGAACATGATGATTTTGCACATCTTGTTGCTCACTTTTTAATATGTTTGTGTGTTGCATTTTAAATGTCATTTGGTACTATTTTGCACTTTCATTCATGTTTGAATTAAGTTTATTCTTCAAAGGATAAGTTTAATCTTGTACAGTCAATAATGCACCCTTTGCTTTAATAATTTCTCAATTCATTTTGGGAAATTATTAGCATTTTCCTTCCTTTTGATTAATTAATCGAAACTTCGTTTCAATTATTAATCTTCCCGTTGGCGCTTCTCTTTAGGTTTACTTTAGAGCTTTTTCTCTCTCCCCCGCGGAGTTGGAGTTTCGCACGACACTGGAGCACTGTACAACTTGGAGCTGTTACGCTGTCTTGTTTCAACTTCTGCACTACACCCTGTGTGTTAGAGAAGGAATGAGAAGGTAGAATTCCTACTCTCATTCTGACTACTTCAGGTAGGGGACGAATGACCCTGTGCCTGGCTTAGTCACCTCTATCCTCAGGCGGTAGCGTATCTCCTTCCCCAGTTGATTCGATCCTTAATCACTCTTATCTCTTTCAATCTCTATTTTGATCAATCACCATCCTCTTGGTTAAAGATCATTGTCTTGGCTTTGCATCCCTCTTTCTTGTCTCAACATTCTTTTCTTGTGGTCAATCATCATCTTTTGATTCCCCGGAAGCATCTCAACCCTTTTCTTCGGTTAAACACAGTCTTCCTGTTAAAAAACCAAATCCCCGGAGTTCGCAACCTTCTCTTGGTTCTTCTCCCTTCGATTGGTTAACCACTGTCTGTCAGTTAAAACACCAATTTGCACTTTTCTCAGTTAACCACAGTCTATCTGTTAACATATTGATTTTCCTCTTAGGTTAATCATCTTCTCTTGGTTAATCACCAGTTTTTTCAGTTAACCATAGTCTATCTGTTAACATACTGAGTTTCCTCTTGGGTTAATCATCTTCTCTTGGTTAATCACCCATTTTTTCAGTTAATCACAGCTTGTCTGTTAACATACTGAACCCTTTCGAGTTAATCACCTTCTCTTGGTTAATCACTTGTTTCTTTTCGGTTAATCACAGTCTTTCTGTTCACACCGAATCCCTAGCGGTTAGCAACCTCTTTTGGTTCAATACCTCCTTTTGTTGGTCTAGTACTGTTTGCTCAGTCAGTACCAACATCCTTTTTGGGTCACAACCATTGCTTGGTTCCACACTTGTTCTTTTGGTTGATCACAGTTTATCTGTTAAAACCTTTATCCCCGCACAGTTGCAATCTTTGCTTTTCTCGGTTAATCACTGTTTATCAGTTAATATTCCGAAGTCCCCTCGGAGTCGAACACCTTCTTTTGGTTCAGAACTCTCCCCTTTTCCCCATCAGAGTCGTTATCTCATTTTCTCTCCGGTTAACCACTACCAGTCAGTTAACATACCGAACCCTTATTCTTTTGTTCCCTAGTAGGGTCGTTATCCTTCTGATCCCCATCACTTTCTTTGTTCTCTTACCTCCCCAGTGGAGTCTCTATTATCCTTTTGCTCTTTCATTTTCTCAGTTTTGACACCACTCTTGCACGTTATCCTCGGCACGATCTCTATTCTTTTCCTTTGCACTTATTTCTTGGTTTTGACACCACTCTTGGGAATCCCCAGTGGAGTTCCTTTCGTTCTTTTTGTTCTTGGTTTTTGACACCGCTCTCTTTTCTTTCTTTTTCCGTCTTAGTTCCCCGAACTACAGAAGCTCTAATTCTGCATTCATTCGAATGTCAGATACGTAGGCACGAGATCGCGATGATCTTGGCGAGCACCCTTCCCCCTTCTTCCATTCTTCTTCTTTTTCCTGGTTACATGAACTACGGAGCTCTGATTTCCTCATTATGCAATGAGGGTATGTAGGCACAAGGGCCCCAATCCTCTGCGAGCACTTTCTTCCTTTCTTTCTTTTTTCTTTCTTTCTTCTCTTTTCTCTTTCTCTCTCTTCTTTTAGCTAGAAGCCTTTAGATAGATAACCCATCCAAGCCTAGAAGCAAGCGAAATGGTTCCCGTCGAGTACGACGGATACGTAAGGTGCTAGTACCTTCCTTTCACACAACCTACCCCCGTTCCCGTTTCTCTTCCCCTTGGGTTTTATCGATAGTTTCCCTGTCCTTTGACCTCCCTTTTTGCCTTTGCATGAGCATGCGCATTCGCATCGCTAGCATAAGCATTCACACTTTTTCTGTGTGATTTTTATTGCAGGAATATTCGGGTTTTTTCGCCCGATTAATCACATCTTCACAAGCTCATCACATCATCAAAACAAGCATAAAATAAGGGTTTACATGATTGTTCATCAAAACAAGAAGTGGAAAATCGAAACCGGGGCCACAGCACCATTTCCTAAGCAATTTGGGCAAATTTTGCCTAGAGTAACTAATTACTCAAATAGGGTAATCTATTACTCTGGACGAATTTTCAAATTCTGCTGCTTTTTTGGGACAGCAACTATGCACACTGTCACGACCGGAAAAAATATCGAGTCGCAATCATATTTTTTAGAGGAAAATAAATGATAAACCTAAGATCCAAATCCTAAGGGCAGAGATTCCTAAGTTTCGGGAGTCGGTTAAGTGAGGGGAAGGTTTTAGGCACCCCTCACTTCCATTGTACTCAATGGGATCCTCCTTAAGTTCTAGGGTATGTTTATTTGTTATTTTAATGTTTGACTTTTTATTTTTTAATTACAAAAATCCTAAGTTTTTTATTAATGTACTCGCTAGGGTTTACAACCCTATGCCTACGTACCTTCAATTTTGAAGGATCAGAGTAACCGTAGTTCACCTCCCTTATTCCTACCCTCAAATCCTATTCCTAATCCTAATCCTAAACCCAATCCACAATTTATACTCTTGGATAAAGAGTTATATCCGCAAATCTATTGTTTATACTCCTAGATAAGGAGTTATATCCCTTAATCTATTATTTATACTCTTAGATATGGAGTTCTATCCCTTAAATCCAGATCCTTTTATTTATACTCTCAGAGGAAGAGACTTTTCCCAAAATCCTTGTTCATTGTTTATACTCTCGGAGGAAGAGTTCTATCCCTTAAATCTCGATCCCTTGGCCTATGTTTATACTCTTGGAACCTAAGAGTTTTATCCCAAAATCCTTATCCATTATTTATACTCTTGGAAGAAGAGTTCTATCCCTTAAATCATATCCATTATTTATACTCTCGGAAGAAGAGTTCTATTCATTAAATCCTATCCATTATTTATACTCTTGAAAGAAGAGTTCTATCCCTTAAATCCTATCCATTATTTATACTCTCGGAAGAAGAGTTCTATCCCTTAAATCCTATCCATTATTTATACTCTCGGACGAAGAGTTTTTTCCCTTAAATCCTAATCCCTTGGCCTTTATTTATACTCTTGGAACCTAAGAGTCTTATCCCTAAACTCCATCCTTTATTTTGACTCTTGGACAAAGAGCTTTATCCCAAATCTTAAATCCTTAAAAATCCCTTATTTAAAAAAACAATAAAAACCTCAAATTCCATAGAATTTAATAAAACCCAAAACCCCATTTATGCTAAAAAAACATAGCAAAACAAATCCTCAAATTATCCCAAAATAAGATCTTTAACATAATCCCAAAATAAAGAATTTAACTCCCCAAAATTAAATTAAATTCACTTTAATTTATTTTTATCCCAAACCCAAATCTTCCCCCTAAAACCAATAAAAAATTTATAATAAACCCTAACCCAAGTTTTTTAGTAAAATTCCTAATTTCCCAAATATACCTTATCCAACCAAAATCCCCAAAAACCTATTATCATTATTCTATTTTTACAAAGAAGGATAAACAAAATATTTCAAAATTAAAAAAAACTCAACCCAAGATTAGTCCCAAAAATCTTAAACACAATTCCTAAAATAAAAAAAAATTTAATTCCTATTTTTGTTTAAGAGTAAACCAAACATTTTTAAATATATATATAAAAGACCCAACCCAGAATTATCCCTAAAATCTTACTTCTAAACCCTAATTAATATTTTAAACTAATTAAATAATTAAATTAAGTTATTAATTTAATTAATTAAAAGACCTAAACCTTAATTAACTTAACCTAATTAAATAATTAAATTAAGTTATTAATTTAATTAATTAAAAACCTAAACCTTAATTAAAACTTATAATAATTAAATAATTAAGTTATTAATTTAATTAATTAAAAAAACCTAAAATCCTATTTCTTAAAAATCCTAATTAGGAAAATTAACTTCCAATTACTAATTAAATTATGTCAATAATTTAATTAAATAATTAACCGACCAGGGGGTGTGTTTTCTAACGAAAAAGTAATGGGCTGCTGGGGTGGGGTTCCAATAATATCCAGGGCGCAAGGCCCAATTACTAGACCCGAATCTGCAAGGAAAAAAAAAAGAAAAAAAACCAAGGTAGAGAGTCAACAGTTGACTCCCTCAATGCCTCCTGATTATGATTAAACGATGATCATCACACATGAATCCTGGCCTTTGCTTCCAATTATTGATCAAAGCATGCAGAATGGATGGGTGAGATGGAAGTCAAGATAGGATGTACGGTATACCATGCATGTTTGCAATACTTGTTGACTAGATGAGTCAAAGGATCTGAGAGATGAAGGCCAGCCACTTGGCAACCATCTACGGTCCAGTTGAGGGAGTATTTGAACTCCTCCTTACTCAGCACTCTCCCATTTCCTCCTTTTCCTTCTTTCTCTACACTTCTCCTTCTCTCTCTAACCCTCAAATCTCTCTCGCTTCTCTCTAAACCTCCCCCACCGGTGAGCCTTTCGGCCACCGTTAACAACCACCAACCACCCCTAATTTCCAGAATCCGGTTGAGGATTCAACCGGAAATTTCAACAACCAAGAACCCTAACCCCACCCCAACCCAGATTCCCTTGGTTCGTTAGGGTTCGCGAGGAACCCTAAGAACCCTAACCCCCAACTTTATCCAAACCCAGAATTCACATGAACCCCCAAGAACCCTAAGGGTTCTGAGAAGAACCCTAACCGACCCAGATGAACCCTAACCCTCAACCTGATGAACCATAACCCTAAACCGACGAATCCTAACCCCAAAATTACCAGAAACCCTCATATCCCACCCCCAAACACAAATCAAACGTAAAAACACAACAACAACAACAATGTAGTAATAACAATCACGCGACAAGAGCAGCGAAGAGCAACAACAACGCAATAAATTCCGGGAGCGAAGTGTTTACCTCTCACGCTGTGATACTGGTCGTAAATTCCTATTTTTCTTTGTTTTCCTCCTCTAATCTCCTTCGTCTTTTGCTTGCAGGTTCGTAATGGAATTCGCAGATTCGTCTCGCTCTGGGTTAATCCGTCTAGCCCCATTTTTCTCTTTATTGCTTTCTAATTTATATTCTTAAGAATTAGGTTAGAAATTAAATAGGTTTAGATTCGTTTTAGGAATTTTTAATGTAATTCTTATGTTTTGATCTGATTAGATTCGTTTTGTACCAATTAGGGTTTGATTTGTACCAAATGTAACTTTTGGATCTGATTGAGATTTGGTTGTGTAATTTGATTTGATTTTATATTTATGATTGTAAAATTGAATGAAAATCATCCTGATTCGATCGGATTTCGCTTTGATTCATATTTCCCCTTTCCTGCGCAGATCTAGGGTTAGATTTGGGGAAGAAGATGACCCACACGGTCAACCATTTTGACCCCCAAAATAAAATAAATAATAATTAAAAATATACTAATATAACCACAACCATGTAAAAATAAAATAAATAATAAATATAACAAAAAACTATGTTAATAAATAAATAAAAACAAAATAAATAATAATTACTAACCATAATTCCGACTGATCGGTCCATCTCCCAATTAAGTTTGAATCTCACTAACCTTAATTAATGATAACAGAAAATGGCCCTAAATGAAATAAATAAAATAAGCAATAATTATAAATAATAAATACTAATGAATTAAAATAAACTACCAGTCTCTTTAAATTAGTAAATCCTAATATCATCCAAAACCAAAAATACAAATTATCCCTAATCAATAATTAATTTAAAATAATATACTAATTTCTAAAACTTAATAAAAATTATTCCTAATCAATAATTAAAAATAATATACTTAATTTTTAAACCTATTTAATTAATTCTAATGAGCCTTAGAAAATAGTAAAATAAATAAACACTGATATATTTAATCCTTTAAAATAAATTAATCACAATATTCAAAAATAAATAAAAAATAAATAATTCTGAAATAAAATCCTGATTATTATACTATTAAATTAAAAAAGCCCAAACTTCCTAACTAACTCTAAAAATGATTATCTCTAAAATAAAAAATAAAAACAAACTTTAACAAATTATTGAAAAAAAATTAATCAGCTTCCCAATAAAAACAAATAATAATAAGTAAAACCCTTTATACCAGACCAATTCCAAAATGGGCCTAAAAGTATTAGCAATCTCAGGAGCCCACTAACATCTAACTGACACCCTCTGGTACCACAAAAATCCAAAAAATAGTAACAAATCACTGGTCAAAATTTAGGGTATTACAGCTGCCCGTATTTAATCGTCTTCGAATCAGGAGGAGGATATCGATGAGCCTTCCTCTTTCTGGAGAGGAGACGATTAAATACAAGAAGGACCCAAATTTTGACCACAGAGTCTAATAGGTGCTTCGCTAACTATCCTAAGATCCCTGGTAATAAACCCTTGACGAAATACCCGATTGAACCCTAATTAAAAAAACCTTTTTGGATGAAAAATCCCTAGACATAAATTTTGGTAGAACCCCTGATAAATCCCTTGATGAAATCCCTTTTTATTGAACCTCCTTGAAATTTTTAGTGGAACCCCTTGATAACTCCTTTTGATGAAATCCCTTGATAGAAAACCCCTTGATAAGACCCCAGTGAAACCTTTTAATAAAACCATTTAATAAAACCCTAATGAAACCCCATGATAAGACATTGGTGAAACCCTTTAATAACATTCTGGTATAACCCCTAAAAAAAATCTGGTGGAACCCCTGATAAAACTCCTTAACAAAACCCCTAGATGTATCCTTTATGTGAAGCCTTGAGACGAATCTTTTTAAACGAAACCTTGGCAGAAACCCTTTGATAAATCTCTAGTAAAACCCCTAATAGAACCCTTGAGAAAAACCCTTAGTGGAACCCTTGATGAAAATCCTTAGATACTTGATGAAACATGTCCCTTATGAAGGCCATGTTGCAAAGTTAGGGATGTGAGAGATGAAGACCTACTCACTACTGGATGATAAACCTATAAAATCCTTTATCAAAGCAATGCTTCAATGATAAGGTTGGGGATTAAACCCCTAAGAGTACTTATGAACCTTACGTATGTATGCATGAGTGCATGTATGTATGTTTATGTATGTATGTTCATGTATGTATGTGATGTTATGTTATATATGCATGATTAGATGCTAGAGTGTAGCAACATGATTAATGCATGACAATGATTTGAATGTTTCCATAAGTGCTCCAGTGTTGGATGTCTCCATGATATTTGTTAACTAATATGGTAGGGTGCATTGAGCTAGCCTGATATCCCGGTACTCATTTTGAACTGGACGATTGTTGACGTAGGACAGAGCTTGCATGTGCCTCTTGGAAGTATAAAGAGGGTTTGCCCCTGATTGATTGAGTTTCGAAGGATTATGCCTGAAAAGGACCTTAGATCCCACCATGCCTTGATACGACCTTGAGATGAACTGCCCCAGTATTTCAACCTTGAAAAATATGCCCCAGATTTTGAATCTTTAAAAGGTATGCCCCTTAATTAATTAGGTATGGAGGAGTGGCTTGACGAGGAACCTGGATCCTACCATGCTATGATACGACCTTAATATGAATTGCCCCCAATATTTTAATCTTGAAAAGTGTGTCCCATCCTTGAAACGTATGCCCCTGATTAGATTGACCCTTGGAGTGATTATTTTCATTGTTCTCTTGAGGTTGCCTGTCCCTGTATGAGCCTCTTGAAAAGTCTACCCCTTTTGACATAGGTGTGTCAAATCTTGGGATGCTCTTCTCCTAGTTAGTAGGATCTTCAGATGATGCACCCTTATGATCATTAGGTTTTGCCCCATGGTTGGGAGGATTCCTTGGTAATTCGCCCCCTTATCATAAATCTCTTGAATCCTTGTGCCCCTGATCAGTCCTTTATTTGAAATTTCCTTAACGCTAAGTATTGATTTATGAAAAAAAATGTTCCCTTTGAAAAGTAATTATAACGCCATGTTCATGCAAGTTTTGAAACCCAAAATTTATACGAGGCGTGTGGTGGATGGTATTCGTCCATGAGGTTGGGGCGAATGAGAATGGAAAAATGATGATTTAACAAACGTTCAGATTCGGAGTCAGTTTAACAACGACTTTGCCGAGTATGCTTTTATAGTGCCCCTAGCTTCAGTTAGGACTTTTATATGTTGTAACGTGGCCTGGTTCACGGTTTTAAAAACAAATATACAAGGCTCAAAATTTGAAATTTAACTCACCCCATTCTCCTTGATATTCTCCATTCCTAAATCCAATTAACCCAACCGACGCGTTCATCATGCAAGAGAACCTTTTCAGTCACGGTGATTAAAAGGTACACTGGTTTAGGCACTCGATGAGATTTTTTTTGAGGTGTAGTCACTCACTCCTGTTTATAAGATTGCTCCCTATTTTCCTTTTTCTTTGCTTTTAATCCCTTATTTTTGCATGGACCAATTCTTTTGAGTTTGTGGTCCATCGGGATACCCTAATTTTTGCCTAAGTCAAAGTCCACTATTTTTCAGCTTTTTCCTTTTCTTCTTGACTTAGCGGGCTTTTTCCTTTTTTTTTGGAACAATTCTTGAGTGATTTGCTTTTGACTTAGTAAGGGTGTTACTGCCCTATAAATTATTATGAGCTATTATCCCTTTTGCTTCCTCAATGTTGAATGGTGTGAGGAAGAAGATGTGCTTTAAACCTGTATCCTTGTGATTAGGTGTACTGATTCCCTTGCATTAGGACGCAATGTTGAATTAATTGAAATCTACCCTGCCCCTGGTTAAGATTAAGGTTTTTTTTTTAAATAGAAAGAACACCAACTTCTGGCTCGAGGGAGTTGTCTACGATTTAACTCCTTATTTCTCCAGTGTTTGGGGAGTGAAACAATGCCTTACATCTTCAGCCAGGTCATACCATTAAAGCATATATCAGCAAATTCGTTTGTTTATTTACCTCCTTCTCCTCCTAAGTTTGTTGAAGAGGTGAGGTGAAATGGAAACGCGTTGATTCCTTTTTTATTTTTTTTATATTTTTTTTATAAGAAAGAGTGAAAACGAATGGATGAATTCCAAAAACATGCATGTTTATTTCATTAAAATTATATCCCAAAAGGTACAACCTTTAATACAAACAACACTTAGCAAAAAGGAATTACAACTGAAAATGATAAAGGCCTATTGATCCTAGAAGTGAGCTTCCTTGTTGATCCACCAGTCTTGAGATATTGGTGTAGGATCTAGTTCCCTTCTAAACTTCCTTTGTTGTATGGGCATCATCCAAGGTTATTACATTTAAGGCTCTAAGCACTCCTCTGGCAGACATGGTGAAGGGTTATCTTCTTTCCTCAATGGTACTTGCCCCTCTTGAATTCCTCCATAGCTTCTTGAGGTATCCTTTAAGTTTGTTCATGAGTATCGGGAAACCTCTTAGCTCTTGGTAATTGGATAAGGGCGAAAGCGGAAAGGATATGCAAATGGATGTGTATGTATGCCAATGCATGAAAATGCATGGGGTATGCAAAAAATTTCTTTTTAAAAAATTATTTTCATGAAAATGATGAATGAATGTTTTAGTTAAGTATTTTATTGGGTTAGGGTAAGGTGATATGCAAGCATGACCTAGTAAAGGTAGGCTCCCTATGATAGGTTAGATCTATGTTTTGTCTACCCAATCCCCTCACATATACTCTCGTTTTACCATGAGAAGGAGCAAGCCTTCCTATGGTAATCCTTCGGGATAAGTCTCATCTGGGTAAGACCCTAGAAACAGCCCTTGAGGGTTGAATACATAGGGTCTCCATGAGTTGGTAAGGGTAGGCTAAAAGTTCTCAGAGTCTCGGACCAAATCCAAATCATTCTCTATGTTAGGGGCTAGCCCTACCATGAGGACACCTTTGAAGGATCTATTATGAGTGTAGCATCAATGAATTGTTGGGATGTCACATCCCCCCAAAACATTTCCGTTCTACGTCCTAATCTAGGGTTGTACTCCAAGCTTGGGTTTTAGCTTCACACATCATATGCCCCAATCCAAAGTATGATGACAAAATAAAAATATAACAAATATAATAAAATAAAAAACAAAATAAAAAACAAATAAAAAACATGAGAATAATAAAAAACAAATAAACACCCAAGACAAACAAACAAAACCCTAAAGCCTAAGGTTAGGAGGGACCCTCTTTAGGGAGGCTTTCCCAGCAGAGTCGCCAGCTGTCGCGGCCGGCAAATATATCGAGTCGCCATCATATTTTTTAGAGGAAAATAAATGATAAACCTAAGATCCTAATCCTAAGGGTAAAGATTCCTAAGGTTCGGGAGTCGGTTAAGTGAGGGGAAGGTTTTAGGCACCCCTCACTTCCATTGTACTCAATGGCGTCCTCCTTAAGTTCTAGGGTATGTTTGTTTGTTATTTTAATGTTTGACTTTTTATTTTTTAATTACAAAAATCCTAAGTTTTTTATTATTGTACTCGCTAGGGTTTACAACCCTATGCCTACGTACCTTCAATTTTAAAGGATCAGAGTAACCGTAGTTCACCTCCCCTATTCCTACCCACTAATCCTATTCCTAATCCTAATCCTAAACCCAATCCACTATTTATACTCTTGAATAAAGAGTTATATCCCCAAATCTATTGTTTATACTCCTAGATAAGGAGTTCTATCCCTTAATCTATTATTTATACTCCTAGATATGGAGTTTTATCCCTTAAATCCCGATCCTTTTATTTATACTCTCAGAGGAAGAGTCTTTTCCCAAAATCCTTGTCCATTGTTTATACTCTCGAAGGAAGAGTTATATCCCTTAAATCCCGATCCCTTAGCCTATGTTTATACTCTTGGAACCTAAGAGTTTTATCCCAAAATCCTTATCCATTATTTATACTCTTGGAAGAAGAGTTCTATCCCTTAAATCCTATCCATTATTTATACTCTCGGAAGAAGAGTTCTATCCATTAAATCCTACCCATTATTTATACTCTTGGAAGAAGAGTTCTATCCTTTAAATCCTATCCATTATTTATACTCTCGGAAGAAGAGTTATATCCCTTAAATCCTATCCATTATTTATACTCTCAGACGAAGAGTTTTATCCCAAAAATCATAATCCCTTGGCCTTTATTTATACTCTTGGAACCTAAGAGTCTTATCCCTAAACCCCATCCTTTATTTAGACTCTTGGACAAAGAGTTTTATCCCAAATCTTAAATCCTTAAAAATCCCTTATTTAGAAAAACAATAAAAACCTCAAATTCCATAGAATTTAGTAAAACCCAAAACCCCATTTATGCTAATAAAACATAGCAAAACAAATCCCCAAATTATTCGGAAAAAAAAATACCTTTAACATAATCCCAAAATAAAGAATTTAACTCCCCAAAATTAAATTAAATTCACTTTAATTTATTTTTATCCCAACCCCAAATCTTACCCCTAAAACCAATAAAAAATTTATAATAAACCCTAACCCAAGTTTTTTAGTAAAATTCCCAATTTCCCAAATATACCTTATCCAACCAAAATCTCCAAAAACCTATCATCATCATTCTATTTTTACAAAGAAGGATAAACAAAATATTTCAAAATTAAAAAAAACTCAACCCAAGATTAGTCCCAAAAATCTTAAACGCAATTCCTAAAATAAAAGAATTTTAATTCCTATTTTTGTTTAAGAGTAAACCAAACATTTTTAAATATATATATAGAAGACCCAACCCAAATTATCCCTAAAATCTTACTTCTAACCCCTAATTAAAAATTTAACCCAATTAAATAATTAAATTAAGTTATTAATTTAATTAATTAAAAGACCTAAACCTTAATTAACTTAACCTAATTAAATAATTAAATTAAGTTATTAATTTAATTAATTAAAAACCTAAACCTTAATTAAAACTTAACCTAATTAAATAATTAAGTTATTAATTTAATTAATTAAAAAAACCTAAAACCCTATTTCTTAAAAATCCTAATTAGGAAAATTAACTTCCAATTACTAATTAAATTATGTCAATAATTTAATTAAATAATTAACCAACCAGGGGGTGTGTTTTCTAACGAAAAAGTAATGGGCTGCTGGGGTGGGATGCCAATAGTAACCAGGGCGCAAGGCCCAATTATAAGACCCGAATCTGCAAGGAAAAAAAGAAAAAAAAAACAAGGTAGAGAGTCAACGGTTGACTCCCTCAATGCCTCCTGATTATGATCAAACGATGATCATCACACATGAATCCTGACCTTTGTTTCCAATTATTGGTCAAAGCATGCAGAATGGATGGGTGAGATGGAAGTCAAGATAGGATGTACGGTATACCATGCACGTTTGCAATACCTGTTGACTAGATGAGTCAACGGATCTGAGAGATGAAGGCCAGCCACTTGGCAACCATCTACGGTCCAGTTGAGGGAGTATTTGAACTCCTCCTTACTCAGCACTCTCCCATTTCCTCCTTTTCCTTCTCTATCTACACTTCTCCTTCTCTCTCTAGCCCTCAATTCTCTCTTGCTTCTCTCTAAACCTCCCCCGCTGGTGAGCCTCCCGGCCACCATTCACAACCACCAACCACCCCTAATTTCCAAAATCCGGTTGAGGATTCAACCGGAAATTTCAACAACCAAGAACCCTAACCCCACACCAACCCAGATTCCCTTGGTTCGTTAGGGTTCGCGAGGAACCCTAAGAACCCTAACCCCCAACTTCATCCAAACCCAGAATTTCACGTGAACCCCCAAGAACCCTAACCTACCCAGATGAACCCTAACCATCAACCTGATGAACCCTAACCCTAAACCGACAAACTCTAACCCCAAAATTACCAGAAACCCTCAGATCCCACCCCCAAACACAAATCAAACGTAAAAACACAACAACAACAATGTAGTAATAACAATCACGCGACAAGAGCAACGAAGAGCAACAACAACGCAATAAATTCCGGGAGCTAAGTGTTTACCTCTCACGTTGTTATATTGGTCGTAAAATCCTATTTTTCTCTGTTTTCCTCCTCTAATCTCCTTCGTCTTTTGCTTGGAGGTTCGTAATGGAATTCGCAGATTCGTCTCGCTCTGGGTTAATCCGTCTAGCCCCATTTTTCTGTTTATTGCTTTCTAATTTATAGTCTTAAGAATTAGGTTAGAAATTAAATAGGTTTAGATTCATTTTAGGAATTTCTGATGTAATTCTTATGTTTTGATCTGATTAGATTCGTATTGTACCAATTAGGGTTTGATTTGTATCAAATGTAACATTTGGATCTGATTGAGATTTGGTTGTGTAATTTGATTTGATTTTATATTTGTGATTGTAAAATTTAATGAAAATCATCCTGATTCGATCGGATTTTGCTTTGATTCATATTTCCCCTTTTCCTGCGCAGATCTGGGGTTATACTTGGGGAAGAAGATGACCCACACGGTCATCCATTTTGACCCCAAAAATAAAATAAATAATAATTAAAAATATACTAATATAACCACAACCATGTAAAAATAAAATAAATAATAAATATAACAAAAAACCATGTTAATAAATAAATAAAAACAAAATAAATAATAATTACTAACCATAATTCCAATTGATCGGTCCATCTCCCAATTAAGTTTGAATCTCACTAACCTTAATTAATGATAACAGAAAATGGCCCTAAATGAAATAAATAAAATAAGCAATAATTATAAATAATAAATACTAATGAATTAAAATAAACTACCAGTCTCTTTAAATTAGTAAATCCTAATATCATCCAAAACCAAAAATACAAATTATCCCTAATCAATAATTAATTTAAAATAATATACTAATTTCTAAAACTTAATAAAAATTATTCCTAAATAATAATTAAAAATAATATACTTAATTTTTAAACCTATTTAATTAATTGTAATGACCCTTAGAAAATAGTAAAATAAATAAACACTGATATATTTAATCCTTTAAAATAAATTAATAACAATATTCAAAAATAAATAAAAAATAAATAATTCTGAAATAAAATCCTGATTATTATACTATTAAATTAAAAAATCCTAAACTTCCTAACTAACTCTAAAAATGATAATCTCTAAAATAAATAAAAAACAAACTTTAACAAATTATTAAAGAAAATAAATCAACTTCACAGTAAAACAAATAATAATAAGTAAAACCCTTTATACCAGACGAATTCCAAAATGGGCCTAAAAGTATTAGCAATCTCAGGAGCCCACTAACATCTAACTAACACCCTCTGGTACCACAAAAATCCAAAAAATAGTAACAAACCACTGGTCAAAATTTAGGGTACTACACACACTCTTTGTTCTTGGATTCTACATGGTTCTAGCAGCATGTGGAATATTCTAGACTCTTCAAGTAATTCATTTGTATTTGCTACAATGTATCATTTCCATCCAAGACTACCATGCACCCTATTTTCCTAAGATGTGAACCTTTGGATTTGAAGCTTACATTGGGATGTTCCCACCGAGTTAACAAATAACTAACTGAGTTAGCCTCTAACTCAGTGAGTTAGATGTAACTAACTCTTAGCCTAATTCTAAACCACCCTAAGCTAGCTCCTAGCCTAATTCCAAACCTCTCACACTCCAAACCAAAACTCTATATAAACAAACCTTCAATCATTTTTCAAGGGGATCAACCATTTCACATATTTCTCACACTTCACTCTCAATTCTCTCACATTCTCTCTGAATTTTCCTGTAACTTCTTCATCTTCATCTCCATTTTCTTCCAAAACCTCACTATAGCTCAACTTCTCCATTGTAGAATAATCACTTTCACCTTGGAAGTGATTATTTCTTGAGCTTTACCTTCATCATCTTGCAATTCTACTTGATTTTCCAGAGTTTTGGTAGCTTTTGGATTCATCTCAAGTATTTGTTTCAAGATTCAACGGTTCGAGTTCGTATTTCAGAGTTTCGTCGCAATTTACTCGGTTTCAGTACGATTCGGCTAAAATTGGAGATTCCTCTGGTTTTCATTGATTATCTTCATCAAGATACATTTGCAACAACATCCAAGGCACATCTCATCCTTGTAGGTTGGTCTTTCTTTGCACATTTTATGGTTTCGAACATTTTCGTATCATTCGCGATGTAGTTTCGATGCTTTTTGTGTGTGAATTGATTATGCCATTACTTGATCCATGATCTTGATGTGTTAATTGATTCCATTGTTGTTTATTTGCTGTTTTTAAACTTGAGTTTCGTGTACAAATTCATACACTAGCATGTGGTAGTTTGGACAAGTAATTTAAGTGCTAAAAGTGCTTTTTGAAAAGCTATTTTTGCCAATGTTACAGAGATAATCGATGACTCAAAGAGAGTAACCGATTACTCTGCATAAATTTACACTAGCGCTGTTGTTTTCAACTAAGTAATCGATTATTCAAAGAGAGTAACCAACTAATCTGCACAATTTTCACCAGATTTGTTGTTTTTCAAGTAAGTAACTGATTACCTGCTTAGGGTAATCGATTATCACTGCAACAGAGTGCCATTTTTGGTGTTTTTCAAGTTTGTTTTCCATGCTTTCTTCCCCTAACTTCCATGGATTAATATGATGGATTTTTATGGATGTTTTAGGTGTTGTTTCACTTAAGTTTAAAGCATGATTGTGAATTTTCCAATGCTCGGTCACTCGATTCTATAATTGTGCACACTCTTGGCATTGTATGAACATGATCATTCTTGCACAATTCTATTCACACAATAACATGATTTTGTGTTGCATTTTGAGTGTCATTTGGTACTGTTTTGCTTTTTCCATTCATGTTTGAATTAAGTTTGTTCTTCAAAGGATGAGCTTAATCTTGTATAATCAATAATGCACCCTTTGCTTTAATAATTTTTCAATTCATTTTGGAAAATTATTAGCATATTCTTCCCTCTTGATTAAGTAATTGAAACTTCGTTTCGATTATTAATCTTCCCGTTGGCGCTTCTCTTTAGGCTTCCTTTAGAGCTATCTATCTTTCCCCCTGCGGAGTCGAAGTTTCGCGCGAAACTGGAGCACTGTACAACTTGGAGCTGTTACGTTGTCCGTTTCAACTTCTGCACTACACCCTGTGTGTTAGAGAAGGAATGAGAATGGTTAATTCCTAATCTCATTCTGACCACTTTAGGTAGGGGACGAATGACCCTGTGCCTGGCTTAGTCACCTCTATCCCCTGGTGGTAGTGTATCTCCTTCCCCCAGTTGAGTTGATCCCTGATCACTCTCACCTCTTTCAATCAGTCTGTTGATCTATCACCGGTCCTTTGGTCCGCGATCATTAAGCAACCTTCAGAGAGTCAACCTCTTGCGTTTGTTTCAATACCTTTCCTTTGTTCTCTTCAAGATAGTTTTAATTACCTTTTCTTGTGGTCAATTAATGTCTTTTGATTCCCCAGAAGAGTCTCAATTCCTTTTTCTTCGGTTAAACGCGGTTTTCCTGTTAAACACTGAAATTCTTGCGGAGTTCGCAACCTTCTTTTGGTTCTTCTCCCTTTGTTTGCTTAACCACTTCCTGTCAGTTAAGACACCAATTTGCACTTCTTCTCAGTTAACCACAGTCTATCTGTTAACATACTGAGTTCCTCTTGGGTTAATCACCTTCTCTTGGTTAATCACCCATTTCTCAGTTAACCATAGCCTGTCTGTTAACACACTGAGCTCTTCTTGGGTTAATCACCTTCTCTTGGTTAATCACCCATTTTTTTCAGTTAACCACAGCCTGTCTGTTAATACTGAGCTTTTTGAGTTAATCACCTTCTTTTGGTTAATCACTCATTCTTTTCAATTAATCACAGTCTTTCTGCTAAGACCGAATCCCCGACAGTTAGCAACCTTCTTTTGGTTCGAATACTCGCACCCTAGGGTCAGTAGCCTTTTTTTGGTTCAAATACCCTTTCTTCGGTCAAGTACTGCTTGTTCAGTCCGTGTACCGGTTTTCTTTGGGTAACGACTTTCGCTTGGTCCCACACCCGTCCATTAGTTCACAACCATCACTTGGTTCTATACCCAGTCTTTTAGTTGATCACAGTCTATCTGTTAAAACCTTTCTCCCCACAGAGTTTAATCTCTTTCTCTTCGGTTAACCACTTCCAGTCAGTTAACATACCGAATCTTTTCTCTTGGTTTTGACACCATTTCTTTGTTTGTTCCCCAGTAGTGTCGCTTACCCTCTGGTCCCCAGCACAATTCTTTGTTCTCTTTCTCCCCAGTGGAGTCTCTGCTCTCCTTTTGCTCCGTTATCTCCTTGGTTTCAACAAGAGCCGTCAAAATGGACTAGCCCACATGGGCCGACCCACCAGGCCCGAAGAATCATAGGGCTTGGGCCTTAAAATTAGAGCCCATATTTTTCAGGGCCTTTTTAGCCCAGCCCTAAAAAGCCCGCTACCCATTAGGGCTAGCCCATATGGGCCGTGGGTAGCCCATTAGGCCCATATCACTATAAATTTTAAAAAATTATACTAATACTTATATTATCTTACTCCAAAATAACACGTTGATTTTTCTCACCTCATTAAATTTTATATATATTCTATTCAATATTTCTCTTTTAAATATTATACATTAATATAATCAACACTCTTTTCTCGTATTCTATTAGTTTCTCTTATGTTAAATATTCGAGTATTATTTTATACAATTTAGATATGTATTGTATTTAAAAACACATTATACTATTGATAAAAGATAATATAGTACTTAAAAATGTATTATAAAAGTGTATTATGTTTAAAATAATATAATTTTTAATTTTATTTATAATAAATATTATGGCATTTTTATTTTAATTTTTTATTTAAAAAAGCCCATTTAGGGCCGGGTAGCCCGAAGCCCATCTAGGGCCGGGCTCGGGTAGTAATTTTTGAGCCCACATTAAAAATGGGCTTTTTTGACCCAGCCCTAAAAAGCCCGAGCCCATTAGAGTCGGCCCGTTTAGGGCCGGGTAGCCCATTTTGACAGTTCTAGACTTTCGACACCATTCTTGCACTTTATCCTCAGCGCAGTTTCTATCTTTCCTTTGCACGCCTTTCTTGGTTTTGACACCATTTCTTTGGAACCCCCAGTGGAGTTTCCTCTCCTTCTTTTGTTCTTGGTTTTGACACCGTTTTCCCTTTCCTTTTCCGTCTTAGTTCCCTGTGTAACGCCCCGATTTTGATTATTTCCCAATTATGTGGAGTCTTTTATTTTAATTGGATGATAAATTATTTTAATTGTGAATTTGGTGTGATAAATGTTATTCTACTGTTTTGAGAGTTTTTCAGGGAAATTTGAATGGAGAGTATTTTAGACTTTTCTCAATTAATGATAAATTAGAAATTAAGTGGAATTAGAATTTGTGAGAAAAATGAATTAATTGATTGTTTGGAAAATGAGAGAAAGAAATAGAAAAGAAAGAAATAGAAAGAAAAGAGATAGAAAGGAAAAATAGAAGGAAAAATAGTAAGAAAAGGGAATTAGAAAAAAAAGAAGAAGAGAAAGAAAGAGGAGGAAGAGAAAAGAAGAGGAAAAGAGGAAAACTAGGAAAATTCATCAAGATCAATCACATAGCAAGTTGGAATCCGGGTAAGGGTGTGAAATCTTGTTATTTTAGCAATGTGTATGATTATGTATGATTGTATTGTTGATTTTGTTGATTTTCATGAGTTTTGGGGTATAAACCCATTGGTGTAGAAAATGGTAGAAATCGATGTTTTCGCGGATAGAAATCGATATAATTTGTGTTGTATAATCTCCCTACGTTTATGAATCATTGCTATGAATTGTTTTGCTGTTGGAAGTGATTTGGGGGAGAAAATGGAGTTTTTGAGGGTTTTGGAACAGTGGAAACGAAGCAGAAATTCTGCTTCTGGGGCAGAGCGTCGGGCGAAAGGCCCAGAGCGCCGGGCGGTTCGTTCCTTCGCCGGGCGAAATTGAGAGGCGCGAGGGTGCCAAGCTACTGGTTTGGTTCACGTTTGAGGGGAATTCCTTCGCCCCTCCTTCGCCGGGCGAAGCGAAGGCGAAAATGAAGCGTCGCCGGGCGAAACTCCCCTGTCGCTGGGCGCTTTTGTTCTTTTTCATATAATTTTCTTTTCCTTTAACGATTCATAATTCTCGAACCGTAATTCCGATGTAGGCGTTCTTTATCTCGTTGGAAAGCTATTGAGCTGTACTATATGATCATGATGATTGGAAATTGTTAGCCGATTAAATAGGTCGGAAAAGTCAGGAATAGTGTTATTTAGCGACTTTTACCGTTTTGACTGTGTGTTTGAATGCGAATCATACAATAGTGCATTGATGTGAATGTATATAGATTGTATGTGATTGTATGAGATGAATGCATGAATATATTGTGAATATGTATGCATTTCAAGAATGTCTTGTGTCATTTTGCATGTGAGGCATCATGAAATACAATTCTTGTGTTGAGCGATTCTAATGAGAATCCGTGGTAACATCGTGTGCCTATGTGAGGTGTGAGCGATGGTTACGAGCGATTGTGTGCCTATGTGAGGTGTGAGCAATCAGATCGTGTGCCCGCGTGTGGGATGTGAGCGATCGGGTCGTGTGCCCATGTGGGGTGTGAGCGATCCATAAACATTGTGTGCCCATGTGGGGTGTGAGCAATGGGTGAACATCGTAGGCCTGACGGGGAGTTACTTTGGTAACGAGCGATGGTTCCAGCAGAAGTTCCTGAGTGAACTTGAGATGATTGAGTCGGTACCGCATTGCATTTGCATAGAGTCGTGAGTCGGTCTCTATTATTTGCATTTATCATCTTTATAATGATGTGTTGTTGAGTAAACATAATTGTGTATGTTTATGTGGAATGATTGGGAATTGTGAAATTATGCATGATGAATATGCTTGGTTGATATATATATATATATATATATATATATATATATATATATATATATATATATATATATATATATATATATATATATATATGCATTGTGATGTATACGGGTGAGTTTGGGTGAATTGTGGTGAGAATGTGGGATATGTGTATTTTTATGCTAAGATATATATATATAATTCTAGGCATTGTTATTATGATAATATTTCTCACCCTTCTGCTGTTTTATAATGCTCTATGAGGCATTGCAGAGTAGGTATGCTGGAGGTCTTTTTGTGGAGCGTGTCTTCATTCTTTTGGTCGGTTGGCTCTGATATGTAGCACCAGGTAGCTAGGATGTATATTATTCTTTTGTGATACATTTGTACATGTATCTTGTGGATAAATGTTGATGTAAACATGAATTATGTTGGTGAATAATACTTGGTGAAGTATATATCTCTGTATATATGTTTGAATGTGGTTCAATGTTTAGATTTTCCGCTTTTATTCTAAATATTGAAATGTGGGTGTACGGACAAAGTTCCTCTGTTGCAAAGTTACCCCATTGTTGCATATAAATGTTTTGAGCAGGTGTTGTATGTTGTATAATTGTGTATGATGTGACATGCCTCTTTTATGCCATGTTATAATTATACTCTGACGAAATTTTTAATATGTACCTAAATGATTATTTGATTATTTGGGGGTATAGAAAGGGGGTGTTACACCCTGAACTACGGAAGCTCTGATTCTGCATTCATTCGAATGTATGATACGTAGGCACGAGTGTATCGGCAAAATCGTGAGTGTAAGCTATTGATTAACTTAACTCGAAAAGCAAGAGTCGCCACCGTACTTTTATTTTATCCAAAATGGAAAGGAAAAAGAGCGAACAAAACCTACACAAGCTCTACAACAAGAACAAGTGAAGAGAGTCCGGGTAAGGGGGTTGGTTACGCAATGGGAAGGTGTTAGTAGATGTGGCAATTGAATCCATTAACGTAAAATCCATCAAATCCATCCATCAAAAAATCCATCCAATCCATCCACCACATAAAAAGTAAATTAATGGATTGGATTAAACTCATCCATTTATATGCACTGATTGGATCAATCCATCCAACCTATTTTAAGGATCCAATTGATTATTTTTATTTCCGTTAGATTTATTTTTCAAAAAATAATTAAAAATAGATTTTTTTTTTAAAAAGAATTTATTTTTTTCCAAAAACAAAACGATTTTTTTCACGAAAAAATCGATTTTTTTCCAAAAATACCGATTTTTTTTCCAAAATATAAAAACCGACTTTTTTTTCGAAAAAAAAAAACCAACTTTTTTTTCGAAAAAAAAAACCGACTTTTTTTTTCCGAAAAAAACTGACTTTTTTTTCGGAAAAAAAACCGACTTTTTTTCCCGAAAAAAAGAACTGTTTTTTTTTTCAAAAAAAAACTGCTTTTTTTTGTCCGAAAAAAAACTGACTTTTTTTTCCGAAAAAAAAAAACCGATTTTTTTTCTGAAAAAAAACTGTTTTTTTTCCCGAAAAAAACTGATTTTTTTTCCTAAAAAAAACCGACTTTTTTTTGACAAAAAAACGACTTTTATTTAAAATAAAAAACCGACTTTTTTTTTCGAAAAAAACTGATTTTTTTTTTCCAAAAAAAAAATCGACTTTTTTTTTTCGAAAAAAACCGACTTCTTTTTTTTTTCGGAAAAAAACTGTTTTTTTTTTTGACAAAAAACTGACTTTTTTTTCGAAAAAAAACCGATTTTTTTTCCGAAAAAGAACTGACTTTTTTTTCTGAAAAAAAAAAACTTACTTTTTTTTCCGAAAAAAAACCGACTTTTTTTTCCGAAAACAAAAATCGACATTTTTTTCCGGAAAAAAAAACCGATTTTTAAAAAAAAATTAAAAAAATTGGATGGATGGATATCCATCCATTAAAAATATGTTAATGGATGGATTGGATGGATTTTATTCTTAACGGATGGATTGGATTGGATAATTTTAAGAAAATTTTAGTGGATTGTTAATGGACTAATGGATTGTTTTGATCCATCCATTAACAATCCAATCCATATCCATCCAATCCATCCATTTTGCCACCCCTAGGTGTTAGCACCCAAAACGCCTATAGTACTCTATAGGAGCCCCTTAAAATATATACCGCTTTTGGTCTAAAAAGGTTTGCTTGAAAAGTGATTTAGGAGATGAGAAGAGAAATTGTTTTTAAGATTTTTGTGTTTGGAGAGACTTGCCGCCTCATACCTACGTACCCACGATGTGCAATGTAGGATCAAAACCCCGTAGTTCGTGGTACAAAGAATGAAAACTTGTTTGTTTTGGTTGTTTTTAAATGTAAAGACATGTCGTCATTTCCAAGCGAATAATTCCGCTTAAAGAAATGAATCATGTCTAAACTTATGAAAAAGTTAAAGGAAAAAGTGCACGAGGGCACAAAAAGAGAGTTTGATAAGTTTGATGATTTTTAAAGTCTTTTGAAAAAAAGTGTCAATATGCTTATGTAGTTTAGCATTGGTTAAGAAATAAAAACGAAAGAGTAAAAATCTCTTGACAAAGTCAAGGTTTGATTATGAAAGTGGTGATAGTTTGAAATCAAGAAAGTTTTGAAAAAAGAGAGAGAGTTTTGAAAATTGAAGAATGGGGAGGAGAAGAAGTGATTATCCTAAAGCATAAGTAAAAGCTAAGGATAAGAATAGCCTAACCACACAAGCAAGCTCCATCGTCTTCGAACCATAATTCCAAAGCAAAGGGAAAAGGTTCTAGTTCTAAGTCCAAGGTTCCAAGAATTGCATTGGATGTCCAAGGTCTAGGTGCAAAACTCCATGTCCATTGCATAGGATAGTAACCATAGTCCAAGATTAGAAGCACAAGGTTTTTAGAGGTTTTGGCCTTTATTAATGTTTTTGGTCCAAGTGGACAAAGAGAAAAAGGCATAAGCATAAACATGTGTCCAACGGACAAAGGAAAAATTGTGGAAGCATAAACATGGTATGAAATGATAAAAATGAAGCATAAAAGTAAAAGAGATAAGGAGCGAGAAGGAATTGTAAAAAAGTTAGTACAGTAGTAGTGTTAGTGAGTTAGTGATTAGTTGTTAGAGTTAGTGATCAATAATAATTGAATAATTGCGCTTAGGTCAAGGTTAATGAGAACTCATTAGAGGATTGATAAGACCAAAGCCTCCTAACAACAAGTTTCAAAAGTTTTGAACCAAAAGACAAATAATCAACCATTTTTTATAGTTTTCCGATACGGGACAAATATTGCGCTATGTTAAGCAATTGCCGAGTAATTTACGGAGTAATTACCCTACAATGAGGCCGGTTAATAGCTTTTTGTGCTAATGCATGCTAGATGAACGATATGTAAATCGTCATCTGAAAGCAATACCGCACGAAACGAAAAATGGTAACGATCTAGTCTTGATCGAAATTCAACAAAGGAATTCCAAGATCAATTAGATTTTCGTCGATCAAAAAGAAAATAGATGAAGAAAAGTGGATCTAACATTTATGATCCACACAACCAACAATAAAGTCAAAAATAGAAAAAAGAAATCACATGAAAAGAAGGAATTAAAATATTTTGTAAGATTTTTAAAAGACATTTTTTCTAAACAAGATTTAAAAAAACAAATAGTAAAATTAAAAATAAGAAGGACTAAAACAAAATATATAAAAAAGAAAAGAAATAATAGAACAAATTTTTAAAAAAAGAGAAAAAGATATGGAGGTTACGTTAGCAGCAGTGGTGGTGTAATAGTTATAGTTTCAACGGGCCAGGCCCAAAGTATTACTTGAAACATTTAAAAAGAAAAAAGAAAAAACAGAGAAATAGGATTGGGAAAAAATGTATTCATCTTCTTCTTTCCTTCATCACTGTACACACGCAAAAAGTTCCTCTCCTTCCTCTTCCATACGCGGCGGTAATGAGAGCCTCTGCCGTGCCGAAAATGGCAGAATTCGCATCATCAGTGTCCTTTGTGTCGAATCTTTGTTCAACCTTAATCAATTCCTCTCCGGATCGCAAATTGTAATCGAACAAACAATCAGAAATAATCTACGAACAATGGAGATACCTTCAAAATCAGGTGAGAATCACTTCAATTCCTCTCTTTCACTTGCGAGTTGTTGTGTTCGTTGATGTTGATGGTTGTGAAATTTATGTGGTTGAATCAGATTTGTGGATGCGTGAGATATTGTTTTGTGGTGTTGGGAAAGTTTGTGTTGATTTGGATTGAAGAATTTGAAGGTAGAATGTATTGTGAAGAAGGTTAAAGGTAGCACAGATGAATTGAAGCTTATGCAGGATTTTTTGATTGCATTTGAAAATGACTCCAGGTTCTGAGGTTATGAAAATGGTTGTTTATGGTGATTTTTCTGCAGAATTTTATTGGATGCATAGCTTGGTGAATTGAATGGGAACGACTTGTATTTATAGAGGGATTGAAGTGAGTTTGCGCTGTCGTTGACGCATTTTTTTTCTGCGTTTTGAATTGCAGTCGTTTGAGAATTTGCTTGGCTTCGTTGCAGCCGGTTTCTCGTGAGGTCTTGTGAAACAATTTTTTTCATGAGCAGCTGCCTGCAAGTGGCTGGAAATGACGTGGCTGAAGCTGGCTCATTACTTTTTCTCACGTGGCTTGGAAGAGGGAGGCGACATGAGGTGTGATGGCTGAATGGCTGGTAGTTTTGTGTAACGGCTTGATGAAGCTTGTAGCTTTGCGTGAGTTTTCATGTGTTGCGTTGTGAATATGCAGCTGATGTAGGTGGCTGGTGTGTGATGTTTTCGTGAGGTCTTGAAATGTGAAAAAAAAAGAAAGTGGGCCGTGTGAAATCATGTGGTCTCAAATTCAAGAAAAACATTTTTTTTATGAATGGGCTTTGGGATACAAACAAAAAAAACATGATTAAAAAAAATGGATATTTTGGTTAAAAATATATAATTGAAAAATGGGCTAATGAAAGGTGGATATAGATAATGGGATTTTAAAATGGATATAAAAATGGACTTTTGAATTGAATATTTGGATTGAATAAATGGATATGATGGGCTATGGATTTCATGAAATTGGACAATTGGTTTTAAAATAGATTTTGAAAATAAATGGATAATGGATTTTGAGGAATGGTTCATGGATGTGGATATTTAAATGGATAAGAAAATGGAATTTGGATTATGGATTAATGGGTTAAAAATTGGTTGGAAAATGGATATAGAAATTGTTTAAAAGGAGAAATGGATAAAATGGGATAAGAAAAATTGGTTTAGCAAATGGATATGGAAATGGATCATGGGTAACAAACCCCAATTTTAGCCCAAAACCAATCTTAAACTTGTTTCCACAAGCCTCTGACAAAAATGAATGAAGCCAATCCTTGAACCACTGAATAAACCACAACTAAACAACAGCCATCTGAATCTATTTGAACTTGTCTGAACCAGTTACCTGGGAAAATAAATCCACAGATGAACACAATCTGGAATGGTGAACTCATCTGAACTTGATGGACATCACCACGTAACAACTTGACAGTCACTACTTTGAGGAATAGCTCACTGAAACAGATATCTTGTACTTGAAGCAATTGCTTGATAGTTTGACCAAGATCAGGTCAAACATCCATCTGAATTGAATCACAACTGAATAGCCACAATTGACTTGAAATTAGGCTTTTGCTTTGACAAACCTACAAAACACACAGAGGGAGAAACTGTAACATTTTTTGGTATTTTGGTTAGAGGTTAGTAAACAAAAACAAGTAATAATAATATACAGATGCTCAGGAGAAACAAAGATTGTGATCTTGTTTGTGGTATGAGATGCAAATGAAATGTGTGAAATCTTAGGGGTAAAAATTAGGGTCGTACAACGAGATCGCGATGATCTTGGCGAACACCCTTCCACCTTCTTCCTTTCCTCCTTTCTTTTCCCTGGTTCCTTTGAACTACGGCGCTCTGATTTCCTCATTGCACTATGAGGGTACGTAGGCACGAGGGCCCTAATCCTCCGCGAGCACTCTTCTTTCTTTCTTTTTCTCTTTTCTCTCCTCTTTTTTTTAGCTAGAAGTCTTTAGATAGATAACCCATCCAAGCCTAGAAGCAAGTGAAATGGTTCCCGTCGAGTACGACGGATGCGTAAGGTACTAATACCTTCCTTTCGCATAACCGACCCCCTGCCCGTTTCTCTTCTCCTTGGGTTTTATCGATATTTTCCCTGTCCTTTGGGACTAAATAAAGTTTGGTGGCGACTCTGTTTTATCTTTGAGTGTGCGATTCACTCAGGTATAATCCAGCCATCTTCAGCTGGCGACTCTGCTGGGGACATTCCTTGCTCTTGTAAGTTGGGGTCTCGCTTAGTTTTATTTGCTTTCTTGCTTGCTTGGGTGTTTATCTTTTGCGCTTTATTCGCTTTATCTTTATGCTTTACTTAGCCTTAGCTTTATGTTTATTTACTGCATTTCTTTACTGCTTTGAATATTCATATGCTGCATATTCTGGATATCTGCTATATTCTGCTGTTGTTGGGATGGGTAGATATTATTGGAGAGAAAAGTTCTAACACCGGGCTTAGCATACACATAGGCTAGAACGTGGATAGTCGTGAGGCCTGCATTTTGCATTTTGGGTTACCCCGAGAGCCACATCCCAGATCGTGATTCGCTTGAGAATACTTCTGTCCTGTGAGAATTCGCTATGGCGGAGGGTTTTCACTCTGAGTCCTATGGTTTGGGCGACCTTTATAGGGACCACCTTGTTGTGTCTAGATCACACCTGTGAGGAGGATATGGGATTTTGCAGGAAACCAAGCCACTTTATACCTTTGTTCTCACACACATCAAATGTTACACCGACACAGGATTATATGTAGATATCTAGATTGTTCAGATTTGATTGTTCAGACAGTGCTGGCTTCTTGGTTCTTGTGTTGCATATCATGTCATCATGTAAATTAATTTTTGCATGTGCATTTCCATGTTATTCGAAGACTTATTCTTTGTTGACATTATCATAGAGATGAGTACTGGTTGCCGAGGTATCTTTAGCTACAAGTTTGTGGAGTCTAAGCTGAATACTTTGAGAGGTTTAGCATCCCGTGTGGTTGAAGATAACAGAGGGGTTTTCAAAGACAGTTATGGTAATCTGTTGGCCATCCTCAACACTAAAGTCAACATCACTGCCATGCATACACTGGTTCAGTTTTATGATCTGCCACTTAGGTGCTTCACATTTCAGGATTATTAGTTAGCACTTACACTCGAGGAGTATGCTTATATTTTGGGGGTTGAGATCAAGAAACAGGTCCCTTTTGTCTACACTAGAGGTTGTCCAATGTTTCCCCTTATTGCTGATGCTCTCTGCATTAGTAAGAAGGATGTGGAAGCTAATATCAAGACAAAAGGGAAGGATATTCGAGGATTTACTTCGAAGTTTCTGGTTGATAAAGCCACGTCCTTTGCTGCAGAAGGAAACTGGAAGGCTTTCAACGCCAATCTTGCTTTATTAATATATGGGATTGTCTTATTTCCGAACATGGAGGATTTCGTAGATCAGGATGCCATCAGTATTTTCTTGTCCAAGAACCCCGTTCCGACGCTCCTTGCTGATACCTATCATTCTATTCATTCGAGGAGTGAAAAGAAGAAAGGAACCATTGTCTGTTGTGCTCCTCTGCTATACCTATGGTTCATGACTCACCTTCTGTAGAAGGGTCCTTTTGTTGAGAATAAGGGTAATCTCAAGTGGTCTCAACGAATCATGTCTCTTACTGCTGATGACATTTCTTGGTATTCTAATGTGCCTCTCATGGGTACAAAGGGTGGAATTAACTACAATCCGAGACTTGCCTTTCGTAAGTTGGGATATCCTATGGTTGCCAAGCCAGGTCCTAAGGTAGTGGAAAAGTTCATCTTTCATGAAGGGGTTTATGACATGGGATTGCTGAAAAGGTTTAGTGTCTCTTGGACTCAGATTCACTTTGAAGGAAGAGTCGATTTGGGTAAGAAGAATTGCATAAGCCAAGGAAGCTTACACACTTTGGGTCAAAGAGCGCGTCAACGAGGTCTTGTTGCCATTCTCTTCTGAGCCTTCCATGAATGCCAAGCTTCCTGAAAGGGATCTACAATTCAACATGCATTGTTTACACCCACAAAGGGATCTACAATGTCTACATGCATTGTTTACACCCACGAAGGGATCTACAATGTCTACAACCGGATGCATGTCATATAATGACCCATGGCAATCAAGGCTCATACATTAAATCATGCATTTCAAGTACATATAATACAATGCACATAATTTCCAAACGGCCACAAACCTTCACCACAACATCATATACCCATCAAACATCTCTCACACAAGTCATACGTTACATATCATATCCTATCGCACAATATAGAAAATAACTCAAAAATTCCATTTTACGGTTTCTCGGAAAAGTCGGCTAAAAGTCGGCCAAAAATAATATTTTCTATCATCATCAAAAAGTACTCATCGACAGCTTCGATTCGGTATAAAGAACTCTTAAATACGATAAACGGTTAACAAGATATGAATATTTCAAAATAACGCAAAAACATAAACCGGACGCCCGACACTACGAAACGGTTCGTAAAAACTGTACCGATTGGACCAAGTTCAGACCCCAAAACTATTTTTTCTAGAAAGAACATCTCGTTAGCTTTCCAACGCTTCAAACGGGGGTTAAAACCGACTTACGGTTCAAGAGATATGAATTTCCGAAGTTTTCCGACAATTACACAAAACCAGAAAAATCAGCAATGCAGCCCTGCGGGTTCTACTGGTGCAGCTGCTATTTTTCGGCATTTTCGTCCGAAAACCCGACCGATTCACATAATTCCTTCGAAACAAACACATGGTAATATCACATAAATACATACGGACATATTAGAATCAAGAAAAATCCGATTACTCGTCTTTTATTTTTCACGAAAACCTCACACTTTCAAAAGCCAAAAACTTGAAAACTTCAATCATCAACCGATTTCGACGAAACGAGTTCCTATAATGTCGGCCTCACCTCACACGACTAAACTACACAATTTGTTTCGAATTTCATCCGTAAAAACTCCCGATTTTATCGATTATGTCAAAAACTAACCTAAACTCAATATTTTCCTACACAATCCAAACAATTCAAAAACAAACGGATATAATCGTACACAATGATATAATAACCGAGTTTCGCACCCTTACCCGATAACAATCCGATTCCTAAAGCGTGCTTGGTGATTTTTTCCCTTTGTCTTCACTTTCTCTTCACTTCTCTATTTCTCTCTTTTTCTTCTCTTTTGGGAAACTCTTACTACCTTTTCTATTTTTATAAGAAATCAAAATATCTAACCCCAAAAATACCAAAATACCCCTCAGCTCAAATATCTCTCAACACTCTCAAAATGCGATAAAACATAAACATACCGATGAAATATATTTCGGGAAATAAAAGTTGAAAAGAAATTATAATTTATTGCAAATATTTTACCTATCAGAGAAATTATCCAATCAACAGGTAAAACTCATTTAATTTACACAATTCGAAAAAAGACCAAAATAACAATAACTTCTACCAGTGGATGTTAGTTCAAAATGTGACACATTTATGCCACAAACTCTCAATGCCCAAGCATGATGCATTAACATGAAACACAATAAATCACACAATTCACAAAATTTCACATAAATAGAATAATTAAATACGGTTAAATAAATCGGGGTGTTACATCGAGTACAACGGATTTGCATAACCGACCCCCTATCCGTTTCTCTTTCCCTTAGGTTTTATCGATATTTTCCTTATCCTTTGGGACTAAATAAAGTTCGGTGGCGACTCTGTTTTATCTTTGAGTGTGCGATTCACTCAGGTATAATCCAGTCATCTTCACCCGTAGCCATCAAAATTTGAGACACTTCATTCTAAAGAAGTTTACATATTGCAGATTTCTTGACATTATACCTAGCGATTTCTGGATGTCTCTTAATTGACCACTTACGACTATGCCCACGGCTGAACTGGAACAACTAGCTTCCTTGGTACCCTTCCTAGGAAAACAAGGAAGATAAGTATCAAGCTCATTTTGAATTTGTTTTTACCCTTACTGAGCAAATATTCATGTCATTATATTGTTCTGTATTTGGATTTGTGATTCTCATATTATTTTAATTTGGAAGCTCATGACAACGGTTATTGATCCTTTTCGTGTGACAGGGGCATTGCTGTTAGGTGTTTAATTGAAGGCTACTCATGAATCTATTGAACATTGGAACATGGCTTTAATCATTCAAGTTGTGGCGTGAATTTGCTGGGGTTAAAAAGACAAGCTTGAATTATGGTTGAACCACGGCCGGCAGCATTCAAGAATCTGGCTGGAATGTCCGAGATTAATTAGCAGGTATGAATGGAAGAAAATGCAAGCTATAGGCAGCAGGTTTTGAAGTTGTGAACCGGTCTTTAATGGAAGACATCGAGTCGGCTTGTGAAGGAGGCGCTTGGAGTCTTGTAGCATATACATGAGTATGTATCCTCTAGAAAGAAGTACTTTTAGTTTATATACAGCTCGGAGTCTCATAGCAATGTCTTGAGAGACAAACGATTTGGTCAAGTCAACCAAACCTTCAACTTAATATCTTTCTCTGTTATCTTATTATAAATCTATTTGCAACGGGCCACATGTATTTACCGCATTCACAAGGGAAACTTTACCGCGCCTGCTGCCTGATCAAGTAAATCAACCAATTGAACGGTCTTGTTGCCGCACCTCCGAAATCGTTTCCATCATCGCCAAGATCGAGACCAAACAAAATTGTAAGGTGACAGTTGATCTGTATTGTGAAGCCAGCTGATCGAGTTGAGCATGTTGGCATCGCGGCAGATAGTATACATTTCCCAAACAAATGCTCCAAATATGGCGGTGTCACGGCAAATTTGCAAAGTAGCAGGATTGGACTCTACCATTGTACTTGATTTGTATATGTAAGATGTAGGATAATAACCGGTGTATTCCTCTTTTGTTTTTCCGTCCTGTACGATCCACTATGATGTTTTATCCTTATTGTATAACTAGTAACTAACCCGCGCACGGGTCTGTCTGTTCGAGGATTTTATGTTATGCACGTGTAATTGTTAATCAAATTGAAAAGTAAAATGGTAAAATTATAAAAATATATATGATTGAAAATTAAAATTTGTATTGGTAAGTATAAGAAAATGTTGTGGCCGTTTATAACATGTAGTATTGTATTCGTATATAAAAAAAATTGAATCAAAATTAAAGTTGTCCTTGTTTATAACAGTTGTATTTTATCTTATATAAAATATTTTGAATCAAAATTAAAGGTGTGCCCGTTTAAACCAATAATATTTTTTCGTATATAAAAAAATGTGAATCAAAATTAAAGTTGTTCTCATTTATAACAATAGTATTTTTTCATATATAAACAAAATTAAATCAAAATTATAGTTGCTACCGTTTATTACAGTAGTATTTTATCTTATATAAAAAAAATTGAATCAAAATTTAAGTTGTACCCGTATAAAACAACAATATTGAATCAAAATTAAAGTTGTCTCCGTTTATAACAATATTATTTAAGCGCATATAATTGTCCCGTTTATAAAAATATTTAAATCCATTATTTTTTTGTTTTTGACATTATTTATAAAAATATTTCAATCAAAATATGTAAGTTATTATGTAAAATTAAATAAGTTATAAAAAAATTGTAGTACGAATAAAATAAGTTATAGAAAATCACATGTTCAATAAAATTATTTGAACTTTTTTACCAATGATTCACTTGCATTGCATTAGCACAAAAACAGATATACTATAATAGTATTTTGTATACCAGTATATCTTAAGAATATTTTATATTATTAAAGATATGTAATAATGTTTGTATCTATATTATTAAAAATATTATTTAAAAAACTTGAAATTATGTGTCAATAAACAACATATAAAAATTAAGAAAGTTTGGGAGTGCAGTTCAAATATGATAAAATGATAACATTATAATATATAATAATATAAATACTTAATTGTAGAAACAGGTCACTACAAACAGTGATCATCTAAAATTATGCGACAACAATTAGAAAGAAAATTTGCAAACTTAATCATCGAATCTAAAACTCCTCGATGTCATAAAGTTGTCCCAGTTGTAGTCGTGCTCATCGTCATCATCAGAATCAAAGATATCATACTCTGGTTCTTCATCATCATCTGAATCAAATTTTTTCACCTTTCTACCCGTTGTTCCTGATCTCCTGAATCTTCTCCTCTTTCGTATTTTTCGCACAGCAGGGGCCCGAGGTAGCTGTTGGAAAAAAACAGTAACTTATTATTGTGAAGAACAGAACTGAATATTTCATGTCACATGAAAAGAAAAAAAACGGACCATGATGACGATGTTCAAGAAAGGGAAAAAAGAGGCAGGATTAAACAGAACCATACTGAGCCGACCTGATGCGATGTTCTACATGGGGAGGTTGTTGATGTGGCAGGGGGTGGTGGTCGTCGGCAGGTGGTTCATTCTCAGGAAGTGGTTTGATGTCACCAGCTGGTGTTACCTGGACAGGGGCTTCGACTTTTTGTTGCGGCTGTTAATGAAAAAATTGGTTGAAAGCGGAAGAAAGAAAATTTGAGAGATATATGTAGTTATTGAAAAACGAAGTAGGTAATTTAGGAGCCGAACCTGCTCTGGTTGTTGGACCTGAGATGGCTGTTGCAATGCCGTCGATGGTTGTATTTCAGCCGTAGTCTGCATCTCAGAAGGCTGTGAAACATGGACGATGTTGTTGGTTGCCATAGAAATAATGCTACATTTCTGATTTGTAGTTTGTGTTGGTGAGAGAAGTGGCTTGTTTATATAGTTTGGAATGAGACTCTTAATCTTCTCCCTGCAGTTGGTAATGCAAAAGCATTAATTATCTTTAAAATGTAATCGTGGAAGATTAGGAGGCAAAATAATAAGTAGGGGTGATGGTCAAGATTAATGAAAAGTTGGAAATACGGGGTGTGATATGATTTCGCATTAAAGCCATAGGGAAGTGACATTGAAAAACCGAAAAGCATTTTGTGAATCAGCAATTAAACCAGTGTGATTAAAGCTTGAGCACAACTACAACTTATGATGATGAGAGACAATATAAGAATTATTCAGTCGGTTTTGAACTGTAAACCAAATGATTTGATTTTCTACCTGATAATCATTTTGGATGATTCCATTTCTTCACCTTTCGCTATATGGGGCACTGAGATTTGTTGAGGCATTTAGAAATTTTTCCTACCCGCCAACTGTTACGATTCACCACATCTAAAGATTAAATCAGACAAAAACTATAAGCTTCCTTCATGTCAAACAAACTTAAAAAGATAAGAAACACATGACATATATACAGTGGATGTATTACGTAATACGAACATAGTGATAACTTACGAAGTTATGGCTTGATACTCAGCATGCCTTTGCATTATAGGTTGATCCCTGGTGAAAATGGTATCGTATCCATAAGAATAATCTTCTTTATTGAATTCTTCATGACCAAATTCAAAGTATGCGGCAGCATTATTCAGCTTCCGACATTCTCCGGTGAACCTATAAAAAATAGAAAACATCATTAAACATAATAAGTAAAACCACTCGTAGATAGTCTTATAAAGATATTATAAATTACAGTAAGAACCCAGTTGATGCTTCCAAATCAAGCAGCAAAAATGTAATTGTGTCCTCAATAATCCATTTAGTATAGTGTTGTGAAATAGCAGCTAAAATGGCAGTACAATACAATAGCACAGAAGAATGTGATTTCGTAATAAAGTAAAATAAAGCAATTAACTAACATCTGCAGCAACAGTAGAAAGATCGGTACTTACCTCTTTGAATGTATCATCTTCAAGATCCTCAGCAGGAACCCAATCCACTATGAGCTTGCGGTTGTAAGCAACAGAAGCGTGCATAAGTGCCTGCACCAAAGACAAATATTTGTAAGATTATAGTGCAGGTTACTGAGAATGGAAAAATGAGAATTATTTAAGAGTATACCTTAAGTACAGAAAGATATGCATCTGAAAGTCCCGAGTATTTGCCCACCATTGCAATTCTAACCTGCAAAAAACAAGGACAGGTGTGAGGTCAATACTTGGCACCATTAAGAGAAGAAGATGGATAAAAATATATTAATGGATGTAAAAAATTAGATTTACCAGTAATACAAATCATTAAGGAATCAATGTTATACACATCAATGTTTTAAAATCGAGACTCTCCGCAAAACTGGTAAAGGATTGAAAAATCGTAAATCGAGTATCGTAGCATAAAATGATTAAAACTAACACATGAATGTAGTATTGTATGATATTGACACATAAACAGACACATGTAGGATTGAAAAATCGTAACTCGAGTATGGTATTGTAGAAACTAACACAAAATTTCTTGTCATAAAGGTTGCATGTTCATAAGTTAAGCACCAAGAAAATCATATTTACCATTATTATATATTACCTTACAGACATGTTCATAAACAGACACATGAAAAGAGAATTCTTCTTCACTCAGAAGGAAAATCCTTCATGATCAAGATTTTCAATAACACATACCCTTTGATGTGAATATCCTCGAAAGACTTTATCGATCCTTGACTTCCAAATGCTCCAAACACAGTTGAACCAAATCACTTCTACCTTTAATGATATCGGTCTTTCTTTGCCTAGCATGCTTTCAATTGTTCCATGTGTTGCCATCCACCATTATGCAAAATTGTAGATACGCCAATCCATTTACATATGGAACTACATACATCTACCGGACGATAAAAAAAGGTGAGAAATTGTCTCGTCAGCCTACAACCTACAACCTCCATTTAATATAAAATCAAAAAGTATTATTAGTGCTATAATAAATAATAATTCAGGAAGATAACATTGAAAATGGATAATTGGAGGCAGCAGATGACGTCGGAGAGAGATTATTAGGTTGTGGACAGCGGCCAGACTACATATATGAAAAATTAAACTCAAATTAAAAAAATGCATATGCAATAATTGTTGGTTAAAATAAAAAATACCTCGATTACCTCATTGAAATAGAACATGAAAATAACAGAAAACCAGTGATCACCAAATTCATAAAACACTTCATTAACATTGGCGGCAGATTTGACAGAGGTCTCCATGATAAACAAACCATTCTCCACTGCATATACATGTGCTTCCTACAATACCAATGAATCAAATGGATAAATCAATAGGTCCAGGATATTTGATTATTGATTATAGAATATTGATTCTATAAATCATGAAACTACCAAACATGCTGTAATGGTCAATAACACATTATAACATCAATTATAACACAAGGTAAGGTTGTCTACAAAAGATCCAAAATAATTCTTGCCCTTCCCTGGAGCCCATTATGACAGGATACACCTTGTTTATCACATAACTCTGCAGACAGCGTGGTTGACTACCAAACCACTTTTGGTCTGATGGAATAACATTGACCTCTTGTTGATGGCACCATTCACATTATGAAAACCATTCACAATATGAAAACAGAGTCAATTGAATAAACATCTCAATTCAACTCAAAATAGAAAGAGTTATAACACTTACATGGAGATAAATGATCCCACAAGTGTTCCAAACAACTATGAACACACAAAGCCAGCAATGAAGAGTTGTCCAATATCCCATTTTCCATATCTTTATGTACTATAAAGGTAGGGTAACATCATTAGATGATCAAGAAATTTATGTATGTGATATTATCAATCACAGATGGTTTGTAATCGATATCTGAAAAGTTTTTAAAAGATCCAGCTTACCCGGGATAACACTATCACCAAGTCCAAGAATCAATAATGGCCTTGCAGAATCAGATGTGGGGAAAAACCTGCAAAATGATTGTAACAATCAATAATATGAACAAATAGTAATAGCATATAATTTTAAACTTCATATCAAGAAGAAAGAAACAAATATCATTTTAATAAACTGACATCTTAACCTTTATTGGAGCATCAAATGATTTTCAAACCCTAACCATCAATGGTGTGAAGCAACCCAAAAAATGTCATACAAAATTACTCCAACCTACAAAACATAAAAATGGAAATATTCAAAAATCATATGGACTGATCTACCAGTATAAAATCGAATAACAAAGTTTGATAAACCCTCTTCTATATACCTGCAACACATCTGGATCTACAAAAAAAATAGAACAACAAACTCGTCACACTCAAATCAAGTTAATGTGATAACAGATCCATACTTACAAAGCAATTCGAAAATTTCTAACCAAACCAATCTGGATTTAGAAAACCTTCAAGATTTTACAAAGGTGCTTTCCAAAACCGCAGAGAAATGAAGACGACGACGAAGAACGAAGAATAAGCGGAAAGAATATGGTGACGAAGTAAGAAGACGAGGAAGAAGGAAGAACAGGGATAAAGAGTGAAGTCAGTGAGAGGCACTCAAAAGAAGAGGAGAGAAAGAGAGAAAGCATAGCGACAGAGAGAGAATGATTGAAAGAAAGAAGAGAGATGGAGGAAAACCACTTTGAAAGAGAAAGAAGGAGTAAATTTTTTATCACATTATTACCAAATGACATCATCATCTCATCCAATCCTAGCAACTTTAGGCATAAAAAACAAACTATGTAGTTGGATTCAAAATATGTGACATCAATAGTTCAATAAAGTATTTTTTGGACTCAATTTACCCTAAAATTGAGGATGTGGCAAAATAGTAGAAAGGGGCAAAGAAGTCTTTTTCAGAACAACAAATTTTCTTATATTATAGATTCAAGATGTGTATGCCATCCAACAACAATTTAATATCTCATTAGAATAACATCACACTCATTTTTCAGTTTTTGGATCGTACACTTCAATATTGTTGCTAACTCCGCCGCGCTACCTTTCCTTGGTTTGTAGATTAGTGTTCATGACTTTGTCCAATGGTGCAGAGCTTTCATGTCAACAATATAATTATTCTCAAAACCAAAATAAAATGTGCTGATCATTTTCAAAATTCACTCCTCAAACAATTAGAATTAGAATGTTTATTGAAGAACGCAATTCGGATTCTCGAAAAGTGAATTTGAAATACTTGTCACCTTAAAATCTTGAACTTCTTGAATCTTAAAAATTGACACAAATCATATGGTGGTATATGAACCACTTTGTTTCAAATTTATTGCTCATAAAATATCAACAAGAAAATATAAATTTTAATTTAAAACCAAAAGAAATTAAATGATGATCCAACTTCGTGAATACGAAAAAATCTTGCTTGATCTTTGTTACCCGTGCAACCAAGGTTTAGATGACGATGAAATCAGTACACGGACCCTGAGGATACAACTTATAATATCATTTACCCTGAAATCCATAACCAATTCTCGAATAATCATGCTCAACACCAATGAAAGGAAGACCTTGATTCTCCTGGGATATACACTGAGGCTTCTTGAAGAAAGTAGACTTGATATCTAATTATCCTTGATAAGAAGAAGTTTATGATGATGACACTTCAAACCCAAATTCCAAAATCCATGAAAAGACCAGTGGAATTGATCTTCAATGAAGCAGAAACCGTAAGCCAATAGAAAACCATGATTCTTCAGAAGGCCTTGATCCCATGCCTTAGGGCCTCATGAAAATGCATGATGGTAAGTGTATGACCTAATCAATGCATATGTATGTGAAGCAAAGGCCAATTAGGGTTAGAAACAGTAAGGGCAAATTTTTGGTGCAACATGAAGCTACTAGTAATACTTGATGAATTGGTTGTTGTTAATGCTTCTATGTGTTTTTCTATGATCCTTACATATTGTTTTAGTGTTTTTCATCATCCAAATATGTCATGTTATTGTTCTGGTTCTGTCACATTCACTATAGCTCGCTAAGCGAGCACACTAGTAGTGGAATAACACATTTTATAGTTTGCTCGCTACCAGCTCGCTGGGTATCGCTCAGTGAGACAGGGGAAATTTCCAGATTTGATGTTATTGACTTGTCTTGCTAGGAGTTCGCCAGGGCTCGCTCAGCGAGCTTGACAACATTGAGAAAAATGCTTTGGTTCTTGTTTTCTCCATAACTCGAGAATTCTGTATCTGATTGATGCGAGACTTGAAGCATTGGAAAACTCTTTCAATGCTCTATTTGATAGTGAAATAGAAGCATGATGTTAGTCTAATGGTTGATAGGATAGTGATGATAAAATATCATGTAAGTTATGATGAGATTGAAGTGGGTAAAATACTTTGTTCCCTGTTTCCACCATAAAACAGGAATGGTAGCTCCAATTGATGTGAGAACGGATACGTTAGGTGTAACACCCTTTTTCTACCCACAAACATCGGAATAAAATGACAAATAAATCAGAGTAAAGTCCCAAAAAGGGCATCACATATCGTCACAAAACATCATAATAACCACGTGTCCCGTAACACGGGTTTCTCCATCACAATATAGCTAAACACCACGCAGCGGAAATCAAAATTTAAAGAACACTTTTATACTTCAAAACTTCTTAAATAAAACTCATGAAAAACATCATGTCCACAAAACAAAAGAACGTAATCGTTCAACTCAAACGTCCTGACCCGATGTTACATATCAGAGCAAGACCCTCTAAATCGACGGAGAAATCAAAAAATGCTTCAAAACTAAATCTTCATGCGCCAAGGGAGCTAAGCCTGATCACCTGCATGTTACCCACGTGGAGGCAACATTGAAACAGGCAGGGTGAGTAATCAGGAAATCAATACATAAGATATAAGTAAAAGATAAAGCATAAACATCGTCACATCATTCACAACGTCAAAATACATCCAATCACATCAATATACTGCAATGCCACACAATATGAAATGCAATAACATAGACTCATGCATGTGGTACCAATTCGTCATAATCGATGGGCACTGGGCCATCACCCTCCAAAGATCCCCACCAATAGAATTGATTCTAGACAAGAACCGAAGCACGTTATAAAATGCTACAATCCACACAATGGGATTGAAGCCACCAAATGGACCGAAGTCCTAGCTATGCCATGAATGCATGATGCAAATCATCATAATACACATCATCATAAAATTGTCATAATTGCATCATCATTCATGAATCATCATCAAACAAGCATCATTATATAATACCAAGCCGCACTCAACAAAATTCATCATAAGACCTCACAATTCGTCATATTTTATTCATCACATAAAATCCCCGATTTTATCCCGTTCATCATCATTACTAGATTCTTAATGTCTTATTACCTCATCATAACCCTATGTCTAAAAGAAACCACATCACAAGCGAAATCGAGACAGAAATCGCAAAACGGAAAAACCTGCCCACCTCACTGCCCATACGCGTAAGGACCACCCTGTTACGCGTATGGCTCAATTTTCACGCCACCCCTTACACGTACCATACGCGTATCACCAGAGAGGGTTTTCCTCTCAATTCTCCTTCAGATTCCCCCTTACGCATAATGGCTAGCCCTTACGCGTAAGGCATTATTCCCCAAAACACATACGTGTATTGCCCCCTATTACGCGTATCCCTTTTTTTCTCAGCTTCCCATTACGCGTATTGTCTCCTCTTATGCGTATTACCCTTAATCCCATATGCGTATGCTACGATTACCAGCAGAGGGCCATGCCAGCCCTTGGGAACGGGTGCATACGCTACGCGTAATACCCTGGGAGTGTCCCCTGTTACGCGTATCACCAGAAACCACCCCAAAACTCAGATCTCGCATCTGAACGCAAACTTCCTCATTCCAACACCTTAGATCTACCAAAATCAGCCTCAAACCAGCTTCGATTCATCACAGATCTATGTTACTCATCCTACTTCATTGTCTACATCAATTTCTTCCTAATTATTACGTCATTATCAGTTTCGATTTTTAGATCTGGTTTACCCACATGTTCATCACAGTAGCTTCAACATCATGCACACATATTCAACATCGATTAAAATAACACATATCAGATTCGCGACAGAGTTCATACGTATACAAAGTTAAAAAAAATCGTCACTGATTCGTCATAGATTTCAGCACAAATCATCAGAAACGCAAACACACAATTACCTATACCTTAAACCTATATCAAACACATTAACCCGGATTGCCCCCATACCTCGAATTTCCAGCAGAGATTCTTTGTTTTCCGGGGTTCTACGGTTGATTCTTCGTTCTAGCCTCCTTTCCTCAGCTCTCTAATCACTTCTTAGGGTTGCACAAAACTAATTCTCATAATCCCTATTTTTCTTTTGTTAAACCTATGTTTTGGACCTTAATTATGATTTACCGTATCATCCTCCATTAATCCCCTCAAATTACCGTCTTACGCTTAATGGTCTCCTAATTATTTTAATTGACAATAATAATAATAATCTAAATAATATTCTAATTACTCAAATTATTCTAATATTATTATTAATAAAATAATCTAATTAATCACTGCTTCTAAGAGATCTCAATGTTCCCTTAATCCAAGGCTACCCCAAAAAATCATCAAAAAGCACCAAAACACCGAATAATCATAATAATTTAATTAAATAAATAATATAATTATTTGGGGCATTACAACTCTCTCACACTTAAAGAATTTTCGCCCTCGAAAATTACCTGAAGGGAACAGAGTCGGATACGACTCATTCATCTGATCTTCACGCTCCCAAGTCCAACTTTCGCCGCTGGTCCTCCCCACAACACCTTTACAAAAGCTATCTCTTTACCCCACAGTTGCTTCATCTCACGACCATCAATCCACACAGGTAATGCTTCCACTATCATATTATCCCTCACTTGTACATCATCCATCTAAATCACATGTGACAGATCTGGAATGTACTTCCTCAACTGAGACACATGGAACACGTCGTGCAAATTCGCAAGCGTCGGCGGTAAAGCAATCCGATAGGCTACCTCTCATATCCTCTGCAAGATTTGGTAAGGACCAACAAAACGTGTAGTGAGCTTCCTAGACTTCAAAGCTCGACCTACACCAATCACTAGAGTCACCCTCAAAAACACGTGATCTCCCTCTTGGAATTCAAGTGCTTTCCTCCTCTTATCATGGTAACTCTTCTGACGACTCTGCGAAGCTTTCATCCTTTCTTGGATCATCTTAATCTTCTCAGTCGTCTCTTGCACAATTTCAGGTCCGAGTACAACACTCTCGCCCGATTCATACCAACACAGAGGAGTCCTACATCTTCTTCCATACAAAGCTTCATACGGCGCCATCCCAATACTAGCATGAAAACTATTATTGTACATGAACTCAATCAACGGTAAATGGCTATCCCAAGATCCTCCATGATCCAACACACATGCCCTCAACAAATCCTCTAAAGATTGGATAGTCCTTTCTATCTGGTCGTCCGTTTGCAGATGATATGTTGAACTCATCCTCAATTTAGTACCCAAAGCATCCTGCAAACTCTTCCAGAACCTTGATGTAAATCTTGGGTCTCTATCCAACACAATACTCGAAGGTATACCATGCAACTTCATAATCTCCTCAATATACATCTCAACTAACTTCTGCATAGAATGATTAATCTTCATCGGCAAGAAATGAGCCGATTTAGTTAATCTATCCATAATCACCCAAATCGAATCATTTCCCTTAGCAGTCCTCGACAATCCCGACACAAAATCGATGGAAATACTATCCCATTTACACTCTGGAATATTCAACGGTTGCATCATACCTAAAGGCTTCCGATGGCCAATCTTCGACTTCTGACAAGTCAAACACGCATAAACAAACTCCGCAATGTCCTTCTTCATACCTGGCCACCAAAACAGCTTTTTCAAATCCTGGTACATCTTAGTAGTACCAGGATGAATACTTAACCTACTTCGATGTCCTTCTTCAAGAATGCTCTTCTTAATTTCTAGAACATCTGGGACATACACCCTGTCTCTAAACATCATTACACCATTCTTGCCAATCCGAAATTCACCTTCGTTACCTTGATTGATCAATGTCAACTGGTTAACCAACTTCAAGTCAGATTGTTGTCCCACTCTGATCTCTTCCAGAATACCACTCGTCAACTTCAACATTCCCAACTTCACACTATCAGGAGTCGCTTCACACACCAAACTCAAACCTCGGAATTGTTCAAGTAACTCCAACTCTTTCACCATAAGCATCGACATATGCAATGACTTTCTGCTCAATGCATCAGCCACTACATTTGCTTTACCTGGATGGTAATTCAAATCAAAGTCATAATCCTTCAACAATTTCAACCACCTTCTCTACCTCATATTCAACTCTTTCTGATTAAACAGATACTTCAAGCTCTTATGATCGCTGAACACTTCGAATTTAGAGCCAAACAGATAATGTCTCCAAATTTTCAACACAAACATCACAGCTTCCAATTCTAAGTCATGGGTTGGGTAATTCACTTCATGAACCCTCAATTTCCTAGAAGCATAAGCAACAACTTGCCCATTCTGCATCAATACTCCTCCAAGACCCATCTTCGAGGCATCATAGTACACTACAAAAGATTCATTCGGATTAGGAAAAGTCAACACTGGAGCAGTAGTCAACCTCTTCTTCAATTCCACAAAACTCTCTTCACAAGCTACATCCCACATAAAAGCTTGACCCTTTCGAGTCAACTGAGTCAAAGGCAATGCCATCTTAGAAAAGCCTTCAATAAACTTGCGGTAGTAACCCGTCAATCCCAGAAAACTTCGTATCTCAATAGCAGACTTCGGAGTCTTCCACTGTAACACAGCATCAATCTTAGAAGGATCAACAGCAATTCCACCACTTGAAATCACGTGGCCAAGGAAACTCACTTCCTTCAACCAAAACTCACGCTTCGACTGCTTTGCATACAACTTCTTCTCCTGCAATATTCACAACACAGTTCTCAAATGCTCAGCATGCTCCTCTTCAAATTTAGAGTATATCAGAATATCATCAATGAAAATCACAACAAACTCATCCAAATACTCATGAAAGATCTAATTCATATACTCCATGAACACACCAGGTGCGTTGGACACTCCAAACGGAATCACAGTGTATTCATAGTGACCATACCTCATCCTGAAAGCTGTCTTCAGAATATCATCAGGCTTAACTCGAATCTGATGATAACCCGACCTCAGGTCAATCTTGCTAAACACACAGGCGCCTACTAACTGATCCATCAAATAGTCGATTCTCGGTAGTGGATATTTATTCTTGATAGTTACTTTATTCAACTGCTGATAATAAACACACAACCTCATACTTCTGTCTTTTTTCTTCACTAACAGCACAAGAGCACCCCACGGAGAAACACTTGGTCGAACAAACCTCTTCTCAAGCAGATCTTCCAACTGTTTCTTCAATTCAATTAACTCAGAAGTGGACATCCGGTAAGGAGCCATTGACACGGGACTCGTACCTGGTATTAAGTCCACTGCAAACTCTACTTCACGTTCTGGAGGCAAATCACTAATGTCATCTGGAAACACATCTGGGAATTCACAAACACCAGGTAATTCGACACTCGCAGCTTCACTATCTATCTGTAATTATGCAAACATTGCAAACACCAAGGCTTCGTCTTCCATGAGTTCGTCCACTTCCTTAGCAGACAAAAACATCAACTCCCCACCGTCACCAAACTCAGGAAACTCTACAGTCTTGTTATAACAATGGATATGAACATGGTTGAACTCCAACCAGTTCATTCCAAAGATTACATCGATTTGGTGCAAGGGTAGGCACACCAAATCCATCACAAAACTCTTCTCAAAAATTGTCACAGGACATCTCAAACACACAAAGGTAGTAGTAACAGAACCATTAGCTGGAGTTTCTATTACCATATTACCATTCATATCAAATAACTTCAAACCCAATCTATTAGCACATTCAAGCAAGATAAAAGAATGAGTAGCACCAGTATCAATAATAGCAACCAACTCGATATTATTAATAAAACAAGTACCTCGAATCAGGTTGTCCTTCTCTGGCGCTTCTGCACCACTCAAATCAAACACTCTACCACTGGTCTGAGCAGCGGTAGCAGTCTTCTTCGGCTTTTGACACTGGGTACTGATGTGACCCTTCTCCCCATAATTGAAATAGGTTGGACCATCATCTTTGCAATCAGTAGCTCTATGCCCCTTTTTACCACATTTGTAGCACCTCAACACATTATTGGTGCAACCGTCAGCACGGTGGCCTTGCTCGCCACACTTGTAAAACTTCCCAGAAGTGGTAACTGCTCCCCCACTTGACTTTTTCCCATCTGAAGCCTTCTGCTTCCCTTTGTCAGCTGAAGTCGTATAAGGCTTTCCCCTATACTACCCCTTCTTCTCACTCAACTACGTGTAGTGAGCAGATCGAGCTCGACTATCCTTATCGTAGATCCTACTCTTATCCACCAGCTCAGCAAACCTGCGAATCTGTTGGTACCCAATACTCTGCTTGATTTCTGGTCTCAGCCCATTCTCGAACTTGAGACACTTGGACATCTCAGCATCAGCACGGTTGTAGTGAGGACAGAACTTCACCAGCGTCTCGAACTTCGCAGCATACTCTGCCACAGTCATGTCTCCTTGCTTCAGCTCAAGGAATTCCACCTCTCTCTTACCACGAGCATACTCTGGAAAATACTTTACCAAAAACTCTTGCTTGAACACAGTCCAGGTTATCATAGTTCCAACATCTGCGAGTCTCAGACGGATGTTATCCCACCAATCCTCGGCCTCTTCTTTCAGCATATGCGTTCCAAACTGAACTTGTTGCTCATCAGTAAATCCCATCACCTGGAAGATCTTCTCAATCGTCTTCAGCCACTTGTGTGCACTCGCTGGATCATGAGTACCCACAAAAGTCAGCGGATTGTTCCTCTGAAACTTCCCCAAAGCACGAAACTCATCTGGAACTCCACCATTCGGATTGAGTTGAGCCACTACATTAGCAACTGATTCCAATGCATCAGCAATAGCACCATCATTTCTTCCAGCCATCCTGCACACCACCAACAAGGTTAGAAGAAACAAAACATCGACAGTGTACATACACACTCGTCGACTGACAGGGGACTGACATCGCGTAAAAACCTGGCCGGACGGACCGACCTGCTCTGATACCACTAATGTAACACCCTTTTCTACCCACAAACATTGGAAGAAAATGACAAATAAATCAGAGTAAAGTCCCAAAAAGGGCATCACATATCGTCACAAAACATCATAATAACCACCTGTCCCGTAACACGGGTTTTTCCATCACAATATAGTTAAACATCACGCAGCGGAAATCAAAATTTAAAGAACACTTTTATACTTCAAAACTTATCAAATAAAACTCATGAAAAACATCATGTCCACGAAACAAAAGAACGTAATCGTTCGACTCAAACGTCCCGACTCGATGTTACTTATCAGAGCAAGACCCTCTAAATCGACAGAGAAATCAAAAAATGCTTCAAAACTAAATCTTCATGCGCCAAGGGAGCTAAGCCTGATCACCTGCACGTTACCCACAGGGAGGCAACATTCAAACAGGTAGGGTGAGTAATCACGAAATCAATACATAAGATATAAGTAAAGGATAAAGCACAAACATCGTCACGTCATTCACAACGTCAAAATACATCCAAGCACATCAATATACTGCAATGCCACACAATATGAAATGCAACAACATAGACTCATGCATGTGGTACCAATTCGTCATAATCGATGGGCACTGGGCCATCACCCTCCAAAGATCCCCACCAATAGGATCGATTCTACACAAGAACCGGAGCACGTCATAAAACGCTACAATCCACACAATGGGATTGAAGCCACCAAATGGACTGAAGTCCTAACTATGCCATGAATGCATGATGCAAATCGTCATAATACTCATCGTCATAAAATCGTCATAATTGCATCATCATTCATGAATCATCATTAAACAAGCATCATTATATAATACCAAGTCGCACTCATCAAAATTCATCAAAAGACCTCACAATTCGTCATATTTTATTCATCACATAAAATCCCCGATTTTATCCCGTTCATCATCATTACTAGATTACTAATGTCTTATTACCTCATCATAGCCCTACGTCTCAAAGAAACCACGTCACATGCGAAATCGGGACAGAAATCGCAAAAGGGGGAAAACCTGCCCACCTCACTGCCCATACGCGTAAGGACCACCCTGTTACGTGTATGGCTCAATTTTCACGCCACCCCTTACGTGTACCATACGCGTATCACCAGAGAGGGTTTTCCTCTCAATTCTCCTTCAGATTCCCCCTTACGCGTAATGGCTAGCCCTTACGCGTAAGGCATTCTTCCCAAAAACCCATACGCGTATTGCCCCCTATTACGCGTATCCCCTTTTTTCTCAGCTTCCCATTACGCGTATTGCCTCCTCTTACACGTATTCCCACAATCTCATACACATATGCTACGCGTACCAGCAGAGGGTCGTGCCAGCCCTTGGGGACGGGTGCGTACGCTACGCGTAATACCCTGAGAGTGTCCCCCATTACGCGTAACACCTCGCTTGTTACGCGTATCACTAAAAACCACCCCAAAACTCAGATCTCGCATCTGAACGTATACTTCCTCATTTCAGCACCTTCGATCTACCAAAATCAGCCTCAAAACAGCTTCGATTCATCACAGATCTATGTTATTCATCCTACTTCATTGTCTACATCAATTTCTTCCTAATTATTACGACTTAACCAGATATTATCAGTTTCAATTTTTAGATCTGGTTTACCCACATGTTCATCACAGCAACATCAACATCATGCACACAGATTCAACATCGATTAAAGCAACACATATCAGATTCGCAACAGAGTTCATACATATAGAAAGTTACGAAAAATCGTCACAGATTCGTCACAGATTTCAGCACAAATCATCAGAAACACAAACACACAATTACCTCTACTTTAAACCCATATCACACACATTAACCCGGATTACCCCCATACCTCGAATTTCCAGCAGAGATTCTTCGTTTTTCGGGGTTCTACGGTTGATTCCTCGTTCTAGCCTCCTTTCCTCAGCTCTCTAATCACTTCTTAGGGTTGAACAAAACTAATTCTCATAATCCCTATTTTTCTTTTGTTAAACCTATGTTTTGGGCCTTAATTATGATTTACCGTATCATCCTCCATTAATCCCCTCAAATTACCGTCTTACCCTTAATGATCTCCTAATTATTTTAATTAACAATAATAATAATCTAAATAATATTCTAATTACTCAAATTATTCTAATATTATTATTAATAAAATAATCTAATTACTCACTGCTTCTGAGAGATCTCAATGTTCTCTTAATCCAAGGCTACCCCACAAAATCATCAAAAAGCAGTAAAACACCGAATAATCATAATAATTTAATTAAATAAATATTATAATTATTTGGGGCGTTACATTAGGAAGCTAGCGTGGAGAACTATATTATAGAGAGAAGTATCTATGAGTTATTCCACTATTAATTTTCCTTTGAGTCTGGTTAACCCCACCACAAGATGATCGGATGGACGTGTCCTCTACGACGTGAAGGTGGAATAAGTTAGATTGAGGCGGGCTATGTGATAGCCTTGCCTTTGGACTTTTGTAACATGTTATATAATCATGCGTGATTTATGTATGTTATGAATTATATCGTGAATTTTTATTTTCATTGATTGTGTAATAAAGGATTAAAACTTATGATGATGAGTGAGGAAACCTATGTGTATAATTAGGTGAATGAACTAGAAAAATAACTTAGGCTATGCAAATGACTTAGGTGGCGATGCTTGGACGGGAAGGTACCTCGATGTGTACCGTGGATGAGCAGTCGCTAGAATTGTAGCTTAGTCATGAACTAATATGATTTTTAAGGAGCATGAGTTGATGTTATGAAAATTGGTGTGTGTGATCACCTAGTGATTGATGAGTACAATGACGTTGCGATTGATGAACTAGTCATTTATTCTGAAACAACCCAATTGTCATGCACGTCCCAAATTGTGATGCTTATGAAAAGTAAGAATTGAGATACGTGTAATATTTCTTCGCATCAACCAAATGGATTATAGTCGCATAGTTAAACCAAATACGTTGGAGTCCAATAAATGACGTGGACCTTAAAGTGGGTTCGAGTCTCATACAAGGAAAAGGCTCAAAATGGGTTTGAGTCCTATAGGGAGCGACGATTCTTGAAGTGGGTACGAGTTATATGGAAGAATAAGAAATTCATACGAAATTTAAAGCATGATACAAGGATCCGTGATCCGTGTCGATAATCTTAGGCGTATGGTTGGTCGGGGAAAGATGCCTTTGTATGGTTTTCGAATAATGATTGATTTGAGTTGGTGAACTCAAGTGTGCATGTTTCCATACAATGTGAAAATCCTCTAGTTGCTTAAGTCTCTATTCTCTTTGTAGGACTTAAGTTGAGAATCGATTAGAAACCCTATAGAGTCGAGTTAACCCATAGGATATAGGAACTCACTGAGATTATTATCTCAGCCAATATTATTGTTGTTTTTCAGGTATTATTTGCAGGTTGATATCAAGAGAAGTTGTTTGTTGATGTTTCGAAGGATTCTGACTGCTATGATCTTCCGCTGTGGATTGAGTGTAATGAAGATATTGCACATAAATCTTAGTTTTATTTTAGGCACTATTGTATGTCTTGTATCATACTTTGTAGTTTATTTTATGGACACGTATATAATGATGTCGTTAGACGCTTGTGTTGTATCAGTACCAAAAATTAACACTTGCATGATATTATTCATGATATATATTATACAGGGTGTTACATAATCTATGGTGTGACCTCTCTTCCATTAACTATTTTACTTTTCGCTTAATTCCTTTACTTCGCATTTCCGCTACATATTCAAACGTTTTTTAGAAAATGTTTTCAAACTCTAGTTTCGAAAGTATTTTTGTTTTAAATCAAAGATTTTCAAACATGCATAATTTACTTCCACTTATGTATGGAGTCACGTGTTCAACACCTAGGCCCTTTGGGAATGAAAACTGCTACTAAAATGATGTAGGGGTGGACGATTAATCCACAGTATTTTCAAGAATGTGGTCAAATCACCCCTTCTTTATCGTTACTGAATGGGGACGCGTCGTTTCCTTACCTTCTCATATCGCGCGATATTCTCAAAGGGATGAGACATGTTTAATGAAAAGGGTGACACATCTAGTAAATGGGCACCCGAACTAGAAAACGAACGATCAGAGAGGCATTATGAACTCAACTTAGGTACCTTGTCTCCGCCTCACCCCTTATGGACCTTTTTCGGATATACAAAATACACAATGCAAACAAATATTTAGTCTCAATGATATTTTAATTTGTTAGTCTATTTAAACATTAATTATATTGTTCAATTACATATGTTCAAAATTAAATAGACTTTTAAATAGAATAGCAGGTCAACCACACATTTAAAACTTATACCTAAAAATAAACCTATGCAAAATTTGCAGACTAGACTTAAACTTTAAATTTTTTTAGCATAAGGGTTAGGAGAATTTAATTTGCCACACCCAAATTATACCTGTCACCCCTCAAAACTGGCCTTAAAAAATTTGAAACAAGTAAAAAAAAATTACATTACTGGAAATTTCATTTTTTTTACTGTAAAATGTGAAATTTCTGAAAAAGATGAAAATTTTCGGAAAACAAATATGAAGAATACCGGAAATTTCAAAATTTCCGATAGTGAAAAATTTCAAAATTTTTGAAATATTTTTTTACACTACCAAAAATTTCGAAATTCCTAGTATTGTACCAGAAATTTCAAAATTTTCGGTAGTGTAAAAAAATTTTTCATTTTTTTTTTCAGAAACTTCGAAATTTCCAGTAAAAAAATGAAAAAAAATCCAAAATTTATGGTAAATATCACGAAATTTCCGATATACAACTATAAATTTCATAATTTTCGGAAATTTTTGAAATGTAACAAAGTAATTTCGCCATAATAGAGAGGGGGGGGGGGGGTGTCAGGTCTAAGTGGGAGGTGTTATGTTAAATCCTCAAGGGTTAGGTTGACAAAGCCTAATTAATACAGCCAATTCTTACCCCAATTATAAAAACAAAATATGACTAGAGAATTTCTTTTTCAACCCTATAGACTTCTTCCATACCATGTGAATTTCAACACATGCCCCTTGATTCCGGAGATATACCTCCAGACGCATCAAAACTCAAGTGAACGTTAACATATTCTGGAACATTTTAGAGCTTAATATCGCGCCAGACTCTTCTCCTCCCACACTTTTCATTTTCATTAAAGAAAACTCTTCCACTCTCTCATTCTCAATATTCTCCATTTTTCACCAACTCAGATTTCATCAATAGCAGGCTCAAGGAAACATCAAGCATAATCCATTTCAGCATTCAACATCTTCCAAATCATAAATTTTGGTAAGTTTTTCGAGTTTTCGGTAAATATTCGAGTTTTGTTGCAAACGAGTTAGAAACAATTGTTAGGTGTATAAATGTTTAGAAATCACTTTAAACATATTTTAGAGTAATTGTATGCATTGTTTATTGGCTGAAATGGATTATCATGTTGTTATTTTTCACATTCCATGTAACAGAGGACGACATTATCGCGACCACTGGTTCTCAGAATATTTCGGAGATACATTTCCGAAAAAGTTCAACGTTTCATATGCTTTGGGAAATTCCGGAGATACATCTCTAGAATAGTGTAAAAGGTATTTCCGTAGATATATCTCCGGAATTTCCTCAGTTTGTTTTTTTTTTCTTTTTATAATTTTCTTGTTTGCGTTATATGCCTAATTTTACCTGCATAATTTTATCTTACAAGCATAATGACTGACATAGTCGATTGAGTGAGACTTGGACGTGTTTCCCAGCACGCATCTGTTCGGCGGGAACGGAGCCAACAAGTTTCAGAGGTAGCAGGTACATCTGTTCAGGCAGAGGCATCGACTTCTGGGGCGCAGTATACTCCTGGGGCTCAGTCTACACCTCAGACCATTCCACCTTCATCTCAGGCCACTCCATTTTCATCTTAGGCCACTCCACCTTCTTCTTCTTCTTCTTCCCGTAGGAGACGAGATGCACTAGTTGACAGTCACTTCCCTCATCCTCCCACAGGCGTCGGGATACACTAGAGCCACCTCCCGCTGATGATCATGCTGATCCACTGCCACCTCCTGATGGTGAGGTTGCTGATGCCGAGCTAGAGGGATTCGGAGGGGGTCCATCTGATATCTCTCTACTTCCCCTGTATCCAGACCACACTTCCAGACATATTTGGGATGGAGAGATAACATTAGTCTGATTTTGGAATTATTTTTTTACGTTAATTTAAATTGTTGAAATTGATTATTTCTAACATTGATAATTACTGACATTGATTATTTTTGAAAAATCGCAGGTGTGTGATCCCTAGAAGTTTCTGAACCATGGGAGGAATATTTTAGCACTGCATCAGCCGGATGAGCAGTGGTTTCAGTCGGTTCTGACCGCTTCTGAGTTGAGTGGCCTATGCATGAGCAGTTTCACTTTGGTCAACCACGGGATGCTTAATGCATTCGTGGAGAGATGGCATTTTGAGACGTCTTCTTTTCATCTCCCGCATGGTGAGATGTCTATCACATTAGACGATGTCTCGTCTTTGTTGCATCTTCCGATCAAGGAGCGATTCCTCCATCATGGTAGGATGACCAAAGACGAGGCGGTCGAGATGATGGTGGAGCATCTGGGGGCTAATCCAGGGGACGCGATTAAGGAGGTGGATAGGACCAGGGGTGCCCATGCTAGGTTTGAGTTCCTGAAGAATAGATATGATGAGGAGATCATTGTTGCAGAGCAGGCTAATGGTGATGCCGAGCAAGTGCCTTACACAAGACTCGTGCTTTGAGGGTATATATTTTTTTTGTTGGAACTTTCATTTTTGTGGACACGAGTGCCACCTATACAGACGTTGCATACCTCCGGTACTGGATGACATTCTTGCGGAGGCAAATGAGGCACTATATACTGCAGACATCGCGCGAGGACGGGGGAGGGGGGCTCGATGGGCGAGGAGGCAGACCAGGCAGAGGAGGCACATGAGGTAGAGGAAAGGTTGTCAGGCACACCTAGTATGAGCCTGTTATTATTTTGATGTAGTATTGCAGTTTGTACTTTTTTTCTGACATTGTTACTACTTTTTTGATTTCGTGATCTACGGCATTTTACTATTATATTGCTATATTACTTTGTATGTCTATTATTTTATTCGAGATCGCGCTTCATAATTCATCTGAAAACAAATACACAGCGCGTTATTAAAAAAAATTTGTTCTGATACACTTCAGAAATGTATCTCCTGAAAATTCTCGTAGATGCATCTCCGAAAATATTCAAATGAAAATGGGTTATGGTATACATGCTTTGAGCGTTTACGGTTTAAAATAATTCCAGAAATATATCTTCGAAATATATTAACGTTTACTCAAAATTGAAGTGCGTTTGAAAATGTATCTCCGAACCTTGGGGCGTTATACAAAAAATACATGAAATTCTCTATGACTATATCTAACAAAGCCTAAAGCTTGGTTTTTCATTGTTCTCACAACACACACACAATTGTTCACTTAAAAAATTTAACATTTTTTTATTACTAACAAATAAAACTAATTCTCTTTTAAAATAAAATACAAATAAAAAAATTAAACAAGTTAATTACCTTTTTTGTCTTAATCATTTCTAATTATTTATTAAAAAGAAAAAGTTAAATAAATGAATAAACAGTTAAAGATATTAAATTGAAAAGTAACAAGTTTATAGATTATTTACTATAAGGGTTTAATGGTAGTGTGTCAGAGTTTTATACATACAACCAATTAAAATTTTTATATATATCATGTCATTTCAGTATTTAAAAAATAAAATTGGAATTTATTCTGATTTATGTCTCTTATTGATCAGTACATTTCCTTTTTTCTCTTAAATGTACTTCCTCCGTCCCATAATGAGTGACCCATTTAGAATAAAAGGATGTCCCAAAATATATGACTCATTTCAATTTCCAATGCAACTTTTCTTATTTTACCCTCTAATTAATATTATTTTCATCATTCCCAATACATCATAAATGTACTTTAGTAAAAATACTATTCTCTCTCTTTCATTTATTCTTTTTTTCTTAGTCTGTGTGAAAAGTCAACTGAGTCACTCATTGTGGGACGGATGAAGTAAAAAAAACACTCATTCAATTAATTTAATGATTTAGTGTACGATGGACACTCATTCAATCAATCAAGAGTACAACATTAGAGAAAACAACAGTCAAATGTAACAAGATCTGAAAGAACAAAAACAAAAACACAAACAGAATAAATAAGTTGAAGGAATTCTATTTCTGATGACACTTTGAAAATGTACACTGGGTACTTGTAAAATGGTCCAGCAGATCAAACCTTATGTTTTAATTTCCACTTTTCAAAATTAAACAAAAACGAAATCATCTAAAAATCAAATGCTGACTCTGCAATACAAGTCCAAATAGAAGCAGAAAGTAAACGCCTTGATTTCCAACCTAACACCAATTTATTGTTACCCAATTCCTCCACCCTATACCCATCATTAAATAAACCCAACAACAGCTTCGCTTGGCAATGGTTACCGTAGCTTACGCTAACTCCCCTGAACCCCTCCGCACGCAACCACTTCCCCCAAGAACCCTTCTCTTGCCCCTCCTCTTCACCACTCATGTATAGTTGGGCCACTGAGCCCATTATCCTCGGGCCCATAAATACTTGCTCTACCAAAGCCCGGGCCCATTTATTCATCGGAAACCCAGCCTCAAGCGAATCATACATCGCTGAATAACGGTGCAACGAATCCATGAACAAGCCCACAAAGCCTGCGTCATTGATGGGCCCAACCTCCTCCTCAACTAACGTCACAAGCTTCGATCTCAACTCCTTCGCACCGTTCAAAAACGAAGCAACGGAATCTGAAGCCCGGTAACTAAGATGAGGCAAATTCATCATACAGTTAAACACCAAAGCCTCACCACGAACAAGCTTCAACGAAGACGCTCTAAACGTTTCGTCTGATTCCAATCTACATTGATGAAAAGTAAACGGTTGCCCAACGGATGCCGCAAACGCAGTTAATCTTTTTCCGGTTTCTTGAACAGTAGCTATGGATCTCCGTCCACTTCCACGCTCTTTGTTTCTAGATAATGCAGTGATTCGGAGATGAGGGCCCGGGATGCCGTCTTTCCGTGACGAAAGTGATTGAATGAGTGAAGCCCATTGGGCTCCTTCTATGATATCGTAGTCCACGATGTGAACTCTACGTTCATGTGTAACGGCTTCGAGGATGGCTTGGTTGGCCGTGAAGTGAGCGAACTTGACGTAAGGGGACATGTCTTGAAGAAGCTGAAACGCCGAGAGTAGGTCAGTTTGGTGGGGTCTAGTGAGTGAGCAAAGCTTATGGTTGGTGGAGTTGTGTGAAGAGTCAGCGCCGTTTAGTAGAGTTTGTAGCGCGTGGGTGAAATACGCGACGAGTCTCTCCATGTTGGTGCCGTGAGTGGAAGACACTAAGTCTTTGAGCCGAATCAATATCACTTGAGCCAGATGGTGGCTCTTGTTGGTGCCTGTTAGAGCCTCCGCCGCGGCCATAAGGAGGTGAACGAGACGGAGGCCTTTTCTGTCGTCCGTGTCGGTGTCTGTTATGGAATTTGAGTTGGATCCGTTTCCGATGGATGATGATTCTTCTTCTTCGTCCTGGGAAATGGGGTTGATTAGATTTGGATCAACGGTTGTGATTTCATGGTTGGCGAGGGAATCAATGAAGTCGTGGAAGTGATCTTGGTTGGCTGTGAAGAAATCCAAATCCAGGAGAGGGGACCAGGTGTTGTTTAAGTTATCGTCTTCGGAAGTGGGTGTGGGTGTGGGTGGGGTGTGGGTGTAATTGGAAAAGTGTAGGAAATCGGGGACTACGTCCATATCCATGATCATGTCTATGTCCATGTTCATGATCGTTACATATAGGTGTTGCTCGGAGATGTAAGAACGGAGGGAGTTATTTAGTGTAGCACCGACTTGTACCCTACAGCCTTATGCGAAATGTGATTTATAGAGGCTGTGTGAGAGAGAAGAAAGAAAGCTTAAAAAAAAAAAAAAAAGTAAATTTTCTACTGTATTATAAAATTATATAACTTATTTTTTTTTTTTAATAAGCAACTTAGTATTGATAGAGTAGGAGAATTACTCCAAAAATACAACAGAAATTAAAAACTGTTATCTCCTACCACACATAATAGAGGCAGAAAATCAGTCATAATAATTGATACAAAAAGAGTGTTTGCTCTTTAAACCCAACCATACCCAAGACGTGTAAATGATCGAAGTAAAACAATCATCGAATCTAAAAATACCGTCGTTGAATTGGATGTCGTTACAAATTAACCAAATACACCACACCGACGCCAACCAAATGAGACCCACCGTGATTCTGTCCTTTAATTTATGGCATGGCTATTCACGAAAGGGAAGGCCACAAAATCCTGAATCGTCAAATTCAGAATTTCGCCTATCCAAAGCCACAATTTCTCCCATAAGAAAAAAATCCTGCTGCAACCAAAGAAAAGATGTAACAAGTTTTCATCTCCATTAAAGCATATGCCACATACCAAATCTCTCGGATTGGAGAAAACTCTCCTACGAGCCAATTGATCCTTGGTTGGTAATCTATTGATTAACATTCTCCACCCGAAGGACATCACCTTCGACGTCACCGCCAAGGACCACACAAAATTCTGTGCCTTCCTAACCGAATCAGACCAGGACGGAATGCAACCTTCGAGCGTTGCCTTGTAATAAGAATTGACTTTGAAAACCCCATCCTCTGTTAGTTTCCAAGCAATCTCGTCTGTCCCTTCCTTCATCGAAGTGCAATTATTGATTTCCTCCGAGAACTCTGCCTTGCTGGCCTCCTCTATATCGTTCCATCCTCTAACAATTCCAGAAAAATTCCAGAACCAATCGTCATTGATCCATTCACCAACTTCGTGAATACTCAAATCTAAGGACACAGCTGCTACATACATATGAGGATAGGCATCCTTCAAAGCTTAATTTGCCAGCCAATTAGAATACCAGAACGACGTCGATTTTTCGTCTCCGATCCTGCAATGAAAAAGGTTAGCAAAAGCCATATTCGGTTGATTGGATATCTCATTCAAAATAACGTCTCTCCACCAAATCGAGTCTTTATTGGTCAACATCTCCACTCCTCCAACAGTGGCCTTGATGTCAATGTTTCCATATCGAGAACGGAGAATCTTTTGCCATAACGCCTTCTTGTCCTTTAAAATCCTCCATTTCCACTTCATTAACAAACTTCTGTTTATAACTTCCACATCCTTAACACCAAGCCCATGTTTTTCGATTTACAGACATCGTTCCAACTAGCCCAGTAAATAGGACGTTTACCTTCTTTACCATTCCATAGAAAACTGCTTTGAATGCTACGAATATCCCGTATCACAGCAGCAGGCGCTTTATAAAAGGACAAGGTATAAATTGGGATAACATTCAGAACAGAATTGATTAAAATGATTCTTCCTGCAAACGTATAAAGTTGATTCTGCAGCTGATCGTACCTGGATCAGACAGTTTGAGGATGGCCAATGACGTCTGGACTTGTTGCTACTTCAATGATGATGAAAGACGGCGCCGGGGGGGGGGGGGGGTGTACCTGCAGGACACTCTGATGCTTAAGTCAGTGAGTGCACAGCAAATACAGAGAAAATGAGTGAGAGTAAGAAGTTAACTTATCCTGATCCTCTCTTGTGAGAGGATATTTATAGGAGACCCCCAGTGCGTGGCCAACGGTTACTTGCAACGGGTGGGACCAACATGTGACCCGTTCCAAGTAACTGCTAGGGCTTACGTGTAGTAATAATGACCAGCTCGTGGTCAACACCCTAGTGTAACTGTCCTTTTAATGCCATTAGTAAACGGTTACATGAAACGTATATGTGTAGATAAGACCGTTAGTAAACTCCTCGGGGGAGAGTCTACAATGTCGAGGAAGTAGAGTGGTCGTGGTCTGGACATGACCTAACGGAGGAGAACCATGCTTGTCGAGGACCTATGCGTCAATGAGATTATGAGTATTCTCGCGGGGAGAAGTTAATCTGTCGAGGAGGTCTATTTCATCAGGGGTGGTGTCTTCCTTTCCTGTTTGTCCTCAGATGCTCGACACTGTCAAGATGTTAGGTGCCCGACATAATTTTGGCCTTGCGTATGGCAGTCATGTGTCCTTCTCTCGGACTTTATTGGGCTTCTTCAAGTTGTATGGATTGGGCCTATTTGATAGTAGGAAACCACGGCCCAGTCCAGAATAGGAGCCCCCCCAAGTTGTTGCTTTGATGTATCAGAGTAATGACTTGAGGGTCGATAATCGTGTTGGGGGAATGCCATGGGATGATTCGAGGAGGATATCAGTACAGTTGAAATATCTATGATGCTCATGACGTCGGGCATTGATATCTTGCGGGCAATTATCATGAGGCGGGCACTGATAGCTTGCGGGCAACGAAGAGTTGCTTCTGGTTGAAATGTTGGGGAGATGAGAAGTTTCCGTTTTGAAACGATGGGATGTTGAAAAGACACGCGTGGATTTCTGACCGGTGCAAGTGTTCCACGTGTCACTTATCATCATTGCATAGGGTGGCTACCTAGGGTAGAGTACTCGAGTGCCTCAGGCTTCTCGAGTTCTGTGATTTGTCTATAATTATTCTCTCTTCCCTTCATTTCTCATTTTTCGCTTTTTTGTTCAAGAATCGTTTCCTCTTCCTTCTCTGTTTTCTCATCCTCCGTTCGCCACTATTAACCACCGCAAGTCCGCCGTGAACCGCCGTGCTACGCCCTGCCGGAACCCTATTTCACCATCTACAAGGTATTTTCTTCAAAACTGTTGTTTTTCTGGCATTTCCTTTAGGTTTACTTTGCTTGAAACCGTTTCTCTGATGAACTGATGAAGTTCGCATGAGAAATGGAAGGATTCCTGGCGAATACGGCAGGGATCTTTGGCTGTTTTGTGAGAAAGAGTGTATGAAGTTTTCTCTGTTTCTGTTTTTGTTGAATAAAACCGAGAAACTGGATAAATATTCCGGGGACTTGTAGAAAATTTCCGGGGAGCGTGATGAATATCGCGGGGACCTGATAATGTTTTGGGTCCCCAATAATTACTCTTTTTCGTTGATTTCACGGGAAAAAGGGGGCAAGATTTTCCGGGGAAGCGAGGAGTTTCCCGGGGACATCCGTTATTCGTCTCCGACCGGCTAGTTTGGTATGACTCGTCGAATTCACCTGTTCCCTTCTGCTTTTCAGGTTGATGGACAGATTGGCTGCTGAAGTGGCCGTGGGTGAATTCGAGGAGGATAACCAAACTGAAATTCCGATGGCCTATATGGCTTTTAGACAAGAGCGTCCGCTTGAGGACTGGGTGTGCGATGAGGCCCTCACTATGTCGTCTGTTTTCACCTTCCCAGACGAAAATGGGTTTTGTACAGTCGAGCATAGGTTGCTCGGTTCTGAGCAATCCTGGAAAGTGTATCGCCCCAACGAGGATCAGCGTATATGTACACCTTACATGGGAATGCGTTTCCCGGTGTATGAGTTTATGTTTCAAGAGGCGGGGTGGAGGCTCCCCTTCACAGACTTCCAAGAGGGGGTCTTCAAATGGTTAAAATTGGCTCCATCGCAAATCCACCCGAATTCATTGGCCTTTCTCCGGACTTTGGCAACAGTGTCCCTTTTCTTCTAAATTTTTCATCTGCAGCGGTCTACAACCGATGGTCGACACGGCTGGGTGTCGTTCAAACAAAATAAAGCTTTATTCCACACCTACTTGGACTCTGTTCGAGATTTCAAGTGGCGTTACTATTTTGTGAAGCCGGTCACTCCCGAGGCCATTAATTCAATATATGAGAGGGTGACTCAAGAAGTGGATGGGCTGTCTACCGAAGTGATGGTGCCAAAATTCCCCCTTTTCTGGACAGAAGAGCATTACAAAGAGGGGGTAGACAAATACAAAGTAAGACATTATAAGCTCAGTGTCGAGGATCGCGATGCCTATGGCAAGATTGTCGAGTACGTGGAGAGTTTGAATAAAATTCCAAGCGTATCCGAGGATGGAGAGACCTCGACAGGTGGGAAAGAGCAGGTGACGAAGACCCGGCGCTTGATTAATACTCGTGTTCTGCTCGAGACTTTTTCCGATGAGGAGGCTGTCGAGCTCTTAGGTGGTGCAAAGATCCTCGACTTAGATTTCTCTCATGTTCATGTATCTTGTTTTACTAATATTTTTCTTTCTTTTTGCAGGGAAAATGGTCAAAGTTGCAGAAAGATATTCGAGGCTAAGGGAAAAAAGGGCTAGGGAAGAACAATCCCGTCCAACCGAACAAAGTACCTCTCAGCCTACCTCTCCCTCTACCGCAGTGCCCGAGGGTTCCGAGCAACCTCATGCAGCATTAACTGCAACTGTGATCTCTGAGGATCAGTCCCCGGGGGCCCAAAGGACACCTAAGCGGGCAAGGACTGCTGGGCCGCTTATTGTTGACGTGGAGGGTAGTCCTCCTCCTCCTCCTGCAAGCTTCGAGATTCCTCCGTGTCATCTCCAGCGTCGCTATTTCTCCGAGGTTATTTGTCCTCGTGTCGCCCCTGCTGAAGTCCAGGCTTTGTTGGGGAGTACTCCGGAGGCGAGAAGGAAACTAATTATCGAGGATATGTCTGCCGTCATGCGGCTCTGTTCGGCTGCCCTCGTTCTGAATGATGAGAGTTGCTCTGCTGCTGAGCTTTCTCGACTGGAAGAAAGACTTCAAGCTTTGGAGGCTGAATTGCTCGGCGTGCAGAAGGATTTGAGGGACTGCAGGGAGTTGAACAGAGAACAAAGCGAGCATCAAGAACGGTCGGAGAGGAAGTTGAAGAAAGCTGAGGATGCGGCGAAGGGCCACCTTGCTCGGGTCACTGCGTTGGAAGGTGAAGAGCAGCGTCTCAAGGGCAGGATAGTGGAACTGGAAGAGGCTGTTCGGCCAGCCGAAAATGAAACTGAGGAGGACAAACTATTAACCTCTCGAGCAGCCCTGATAGCCAAGCTCAGGGAAGTCGAGAAGGATCTTCGGTTGGCTGAAGATGATGCTCAAGAGTTTGCAGATGTCGCGTTCCAGAACGCTGTGGCGCAGCTTAAACTCCTGAATTCGGACCTTGTAACTGATGGACCTGATTCCAAGTTTGAGGTGGTCGACGGCAAGATTGTGTTGCCCGGACAAACAGTAAATGCTGATGGGGAAAACAGGGAGCAGGAGAATCCCGAGGCAGCTGATGCTGCTGCGGAGTGATAGTGTAGTCAGTTTGGCCTGCGTGCCAATTTTTTGTATTGACTGGCCTGCGTGCCGTACTTTTCGATTTGCCCGGCCTAGAGCCAGGGCTTTATGTAATATTTTTACAATGGGCTTGCCCGACTTAGTATTTCCATTTTGCCTCTTTATCTGCTCTGTGTGTGGATTTTACTTATTTTTATCTAAGTTATTTTGAAATTGCTGGATACTTGGGAGTTTGCTCGACTCTAGTGATCCTCGATTGCGAAGAGAGCTGGTCGAGCGGTCAGGGGTTGTACCCCGACCTTCAACGAAGCTAAGAGGTCGATCGAGGTCTTAGTTTCATGGCGTGAACTTCCCATCGCGAGCTGGGTGTTCTGCCTACAAGGTCGTCGACGACGGAGCTCGATAGAGTACTCCTCGTCGGGCCAAAAGTTTAACGCACACACAACGTGACTTTTAACCTTCGTTAGTATATAGAGGTGTCGTGCCTGTATCATGGCACGCTCCCCGTAACAGCAACTTTTGTATGGTTACATGCAGTGTTCAACTGTAATATTGTTTAAGCTTCTCAGCATTCCATGGTCGAGCAAGTTGTTCACCTTGGAGGTTTTCGAGGTAATAAGCACCTGTCCCCGTCTTTGTAATGACGCGGTAGGGGCCCTCCCAGTTTGCGGCCAGCTTTCCTTCACGTGAATTTTTCTGATTTCGCCGCAGGACAAGACTGCCTACTTGGAAATCTCGTTTGATGACTTTGTCGTTGTAACACAAAGTTATTTTTTGTTTTAAAGAGGCTTCTCGGAGGGATGCGCCCGTCCTTATTTCTTCGACCAGGTCGAGTTCCTCGAGGAGGGCTTCGTTGTTCGCTTCTTTGTCGAGGGGAGCTTCTGTCCTTCTCGACAGTTCCCTGATTTCCACGGGAATTACTGCCTCGGTTCCATAAGTTAACCGGAACGGGGTCTCCCCGGTCGTGGAATGAGGGGTAGTTCAATATGCCCAAAGAACGCTGTGTAACTCCTCGATCCACCTTTGTTTGGCTTCACCGAGTCGTCGTTTGAGTCCTCAGAGTATTACTCTGTTCGCTGCTTCATCTTGCCCGTTGGTTTGTGGGTGTTCGACCGACGTAAAATGTTGTTTCGTGCCCAGTTTGGCAACGAAGTCTTGGAAGTTGCCGTCGGTGAACTGCGTCCCGTTGTCTGTGACAATGGCCTGAGGCACGCCGAATCGGGCGAGTATATTTCTCTTGTAGAAACGTAATATATTGAAAGCAGTGATCTTGGCTAGTGCTTCCGCCTCGATCCACTTTGTGAAGTAATCTACCCCGACGATGAGGTACTTATTTTGGTACGATCCTACCACGAAAGGTTCGAGGATATCCATTCCCCACCACGCAAAGGGCCACGGGGATGACAATGATTTAAGCTCGCTTGGAGGAGCGAGGTGCATGTCCCCATGCCTCTGACAATGGTCGCACTTCTTGACGTGTTCCTTTGCGTCTTGTTGCATAGTGGGCCAGTAATATCCTGCTCAGAGAGCTTTTCGAGCCAAAGATCTTCCGCCTAGATGTTGCGCGTCGATTCCTTCATGTATTTCCTGGAGAATCTCTGAAACTTTACTTTCCTCGATACACCAGAGTAGAGGGATGGAGAATCCTCGGCGATATAGTTTACCTTCGACTACGGTGTATGCACATGCCTGCCTCCTAACTATCCCAGCTTCTTTAGGCTCGTCGGGCAATATGCCTGTCATCAGGTATTTGTAAATTGGCGTCATCCAACAGTTAGCATCCCCGATAACGTTCACCTCTGTGGTCGAGGTAGGTTTGTTGATGCTCGGATGGGTCAGTATCTCTTGGATCACTGATTTGTTCCCTCCTTTCCTCTTAGTGCTCGCTAGCTTGGAGAGCACGTCTGCTCGAGTGTTATGCTCGCGCGGGATGTGAGCCACCTCCGCGGAGACAAATTTCTTTAACTTTTATTGTACCAAGGTTAGGTATTCAATGAGACTATCATTTTTGGCCTGAAATTCTCCACGAACTTGTGATGCTACGAGCTGAGAGTCTGTAAAGATTTTGACTTCTTTTGCGCCAAGGTCTTTTGCAAGTCGAAGTCCTGCGAGGAATGCCTCATACTCGGCTTGGTTATTTGATGTTTTGAAAGATAGCTCTAGTGAGACTTCTATCAAGATGCCCTCCTCGTTTTCAAGGATAATGCCTGCCCCGCTGCCCTTTGAACTGGAGGCTCCGTCGACGTAAATTGTCCATTTTTGGGAGCCATTGGTCAAAGATTGGGGACTGTCATTTCTGCTACGAAGTCGGCCAGTACCTGAGCTTTCAAGGCTTTTCTTCCTTCTTATCGAACGTCGAACTCGGATAGCTCGAGAGACCACCGGAGCATTCTCCCCGCCATATCTGGCCGACTAAGGAGCTGTCTGATAGGCTGCTCAGTTCTTACCACAATTGTGTAGGCCAGGAAGTAATGGCATAGTCTTCTGGCCGCAGTTACGAGGGCCAAGGCGACCTTTTCGATCTATTGATATCTGAGTTCGGGGCCCTGAAGAGCTTTGCTCATGAAATAAATCGGTTTCTGTCCGTCGGGGGTCTCCCGTATGAGGACAGCACTTACCGCTTCGCCGGTGATGACCAGGTACAAGAAAAGTGTTTCCCCGTTATCTGGTCGGGACAAGACCGGGGGTTGTGATAAAACTCGTTTTAGATGTAGGAGAGGGCTTGTTCGCATTCTTCACTCCATTCAAATGTTGTTTTCTGTCGAAGAAGTTTGAAAAATGGGAGTGCGTGTTGGACAGATTTAGCGACAAAATGAGAGAGGGCAGTTAGCATCCCGTTAAGTGATTGTATCGACTTCTTTGACTTCGGAGTGGGAATCTCGGAAAAGGCCTTACATTTGTCGGGATTCGCTTCAATTCCTCTCTCCGTAAGGTAAAAGCCGAGGAATTTACCTGCTCGAACCCCGAAAGTGCACTTGTCGGGGTTGAATCTCATGCGGCATTTCCTCGCTGTGTCGAACACCTATTTAAGATGAGTAGCATGGTCGACTTCTTCTTCGGATTTGACGATCATGTTGTCCATATAGACTTCGAGCATGTTACCAATTTCTGCTCGGAAGACCTTGTTCATCATTCTTTGGTAGGTGGCGTCAGCATTCTTTAGACCGAAGGGCATTACATTATAATAGTAATTTCCAGACTCAGTCATAAAAGCTGTATGCTTTCTGTCGGCCTCTTCCATGGGAATTTGATTATATCCCGAATAAGCGTCCATGAAAGATAATAGTTTAAATCTTGCAGAGTTGTCGACTAGTCGGTTGATGTTAGGCAGTGGGTAAGAGTCTTTCGGGCATGCCCGATTAAGATCCGTGTAATCAATGCACATCCTCCATTTTCCATTAGATTTTTTAACAAGTACAACATTGGGCAACCAAGTGGTGTACTTGGCCTCCGAAATAAAGTTTGCCTCTAGGAGGTCTTTTACAGCCTTTTCAGCAGCCTCCATTTTTTCTGGAGACTGCCTATGCCTACGTTGAGCTATAGCCTTAGCATTTGGATCTATAGTCAGCTGGTGACAAGCCACTTGAGGATCTAATCCGAGCATCTCCGAAGCGCTCCAAGCAAACAAATCTGCATTTTCTCGGAGACATGCCTTCAACTGCCTCCTCGCCAGGTCGGGGAGTCCGTGGCCGATCTTCACAGTTCGCTCTGGGTCGTCGCCAAAAGGGATCAGTTCGAAATCTCCGTCTGGGATGGGGCGCGTTGGGTAGAGAGGCTGCCCGTTGACTTCAACTGGGAGGTCTTTGCCAGTAACTTCTTCCTGTTCCCCGATGAACCTGCTATCAAGGTCGACCGCGCTGACCGGCGGTAGTGGAACCTGTGCGACATCTGAAGTTGCTCTTCTGGGATGGACGCCACCTACAACACTTATACCTTTGATCGCTGCATCGAAACATCTTCTAGCTGCTTCAATATCCCCGTGGAGGGTAACCACACGTCCCCGTGTCGTATAATACTTCATTTTTAGGTGGACAGTGGATGGTACAGCTGTTATTTCGGCTAAAGTGGTCCTTCCCAAGATGCAGTTGTAGAGGGAAGGGCAGTCGACCACTAGGAAACGCGTCTTCGCCTGTCGAGTTGTTTCACCTGCTCCGAATATGACCAACAATTCTACATAACCTCGAGGTCTAGTAGACGCGCCATTAAAGCCTTGTAGATCAGATCCCACATATGGGGACAGGTAATGCTTTGTTAGCTGGAGAGTGTCGAAGAGGTGAGTGTACATGATGTCCACCGAGGTTCCCTGATCGACCAAAATTCAATGCACATCAAAGTTGGCCATTTGTGCCCGAATTAGGAGGGGTATGTTAGCATTTGGGGATCCACCTGGTAATTCCTCGAGATAGAAACTTATAGGGCATGATTTTCCACGAGATAAGCTGAGAGTTGGGTCTCGAGGAGTGGATGTCCTTAGCTCGTCGAACTTCCTCTTTATTGAACCGACGGTCACTCGTTCAAGGTCTCCGTCCGATATGACTAGGGCTTAGGGGAAAATTTCCCAGGTACTGCGAACACTTACTAGTTCTTCCGCTGGGAAGCTCTTCCACATGTTTCAAACAGCTTCGGCGTTGCTAACATTTCCTTGGAAACCGAAGTCTTCAGGTCATGTGATGCTTAAGGAAACTTGCAGTTTTCCAGTGTCCGGATGGTTTGACTCCTCGGTATTTAGAGCTTCTTGGCCGGTGGGGCGAGGAACCTCGTCTTGTTTGGCGTACTTTTTCAGGTAGCCCTCTTTAATCAATGTTTGGATTGTGTCCTTAAGGTGGATGCAATCCTCAGTAACATGCCCGTGACTGCGATGGAACCGGCAGTACTTGGATTTATCAGTATTTGGCTTGGGAGCTGTTGGTTTTGGGAAGCGGATTCCCCCTTTCAAGAACTCTGAATTTGCACATTCACTGAAAATGCGTGCACGGGACACGTTAAGTGGAGTGTAGTCTTTGAAAAGACCAGCAGGTCCCCGAGATTCGCGGGAGTCCTTATTCCGATTTTCTTTTTTCCTCTCCCCGCCTCGCCTAGGTGGAGGGGAATCTTCTCTTCTCCTATCTCCTCCTCGCCTAGGTAGAGGGGAGTCTTCCCTGTTCCGGCCGCGGGGGCCTTATCTGCTTCTTAAATCCAGGGCAATCTGGGCTGCTTCTGCTTCTTCGAACTCAATGTGTGACTGAGCTCGTTCGAGGAAACCTTCGAAGCTGCGAGGACGGTGTAATCCGACAGATTCTGCGAACTTGGAACCAACCCGCAGTCCTTTGATGATGAGATATAATTTTATATGGTCAGTCGTATGGATCTCGACCGCTTCTTTGTTGAATCTCTCTATGTAGCTCCGAAGAGATTCTTTCTTATCTTGGAAGATGGCCTCCAAGGATGATATAGTTTTTGGATGTCTTCGAGAAGCTGTAAAATGCTTCCTGAAACATTCCCTCAGAGCTTTCCATGACGCTATCGATTCAGGCGCCAGGTTTTTGTACCAAGCCATGGCCCCTTTCCGAAGAGTCGTAGGGAATAAGCGACATTTGATAGCGCCGAAGACGTTTCTAAAATCGAGAAGAGCCTCGAAGCTCTCGACATGGTCGTCTGGATTAGATGTCCCATCATAAGTCCCCAAGGATGGAGGTCTCTCCAAGCCTTTAGGAATAAGAGCTTCCATTATTTGTCTGGATAGGGGAGTCCGGTAGTCGTCATCATCGCTGTCTCCCGAGGATATAGAAGGAGAATTATGACCATGAACATAGTGACATCTCGAGGAGTTTTCCTTATGACGGCCTCTTGGCTCTTCGACATAAGGCTTACTCTTCTTAGTCTTCAAGGGACGAGTGGGGCCCTTTGGTGGCGGGGAGCGATGACGCTTCTGTGGATGCTCAGTCTGTTTACGCTCCAAACGTGGCCTGCGACCTCTATTCACCGGGGAGGGGCTGCGAGACTCCATGGGAGATTGTGAATGTCCGGGATAAGGAGGTGGTCGGTGTTTTTGCGGGGAAGTTCGACCACGACCTTTTTCTAGTTTCTCGATCCGTAAGTTTTGGTTGAAGATCATCTGATTGGTCTGATTGACCAACGCAAACAAAGTAGCAGTGCTCGGATCTGCATTTGGTGGTGGATCTACTGGATGATAGGTGGGCTGGAGGATTGCTTCCTGTCCATCTTATTGAGCAGTCTCGTATTCAACCTCATCGGAAGATGGGGAAGCGGTGATTCCATCTCTGACATCATTCTCCACGACAGGCTGAAGAGCATTGTTGTCGCCATGGGTGTTGCCACCAAGTTGTGTGATGACATTATCTATAGCTTGATTCGCTGACGGGTTGGCCATTGCTGGTAGTTGAATGAGGAAACTTTGGTTTATCGCAAGGGAAAAATGGGGAAGCTTATGAAATTCTCACAGACGGCGCCACTGATCGTACCTGGATCAGACAGTTTGAGGATGGCCAATGACGTCTGGACTTGTTGCTACTTCAATGATGATGAAAAACGGCGCGGGGGGGGGGGGGGGGGGTGTACCTGCAGGACACTCCGATGCTTAAGTCAGTGAGTGCACAACAAATACAGAGAAAATGAGTGAGAGTAAGAAGTTAACTTATCCTGATCCTCTCACAAGAGAGGATATTTATAGGAGACCCCCAACGCGTAGCCAACGGTTACTTGCAATGGGTGGGACCAGCATGTGACCCGTTCCAAGTAACTGCTAGGGCTTACGTGTAGTAATAATGACCAGCTCGTGGTCAACACCCTAGTGTAACTGTCCTTTTAATGCCATTAGTAGACGGTTACATGAAACATATCTGTGTAGATAAGACCGTTAGTAAACTCCTCGGGGGAGAGTCTACAATGTCGAGGAAGTAGAGTGGTCGTGGTCTGGACATGACCTAACGGAGGAGAACCATGCTTGTCGAGGACCTATGCGTCAATGAGATTATGAGTATTCTCGCGGGGAGAAGTTAATCTGTCGAGGAGGTCTATTTCATCAGGGGTGGTGTCTTCCTTTCCTGTTTGTCCTCAGATGCTCGACACTGTCAAGATGTCAGGTGCCCGACATAATTTTGGCCTTGTGTATGGCAGTCATGTGTCCTTCTCTAGGACTTTATTGGGCTTCTTCAAGTTGTATGGATTGGGCCTGTTTGATAGTAGGAAACCACGACCCAGTCCAGAACAGCAGCTATCACCCAACTAGGGATTTCACCATTGGACAAGAAATTAAAATAACTAAGATAAACAAAATAAAATAATTCTGATTAAGCTCCATTCCAAACTGCAGTAGCAGCATAAATACTAGGGTTTTCTTACAAAGACAAGGCTAACTAATGGGCCTAAAACTCAACAACCAAACATAATGGCCATAAGCCCTTGGAGAAAAAAAACAACATAAATGTTAAATAAGAAAACTAATATAAGATATTATCCTTCATCCAAGCTGGTTGGGCCATTTTGCGTTTTGGCCTTGCATCATTACTATCCGGCCCGAAATGAACCTTGGCCTCAAGGTTATCATCAAAAGAAGGCCCCTGAGTTATCGGTCCATTAGGGTTGCATAAGTTGTTGTTAAGTAGAGTTTTGGGCGGCAGATTATGAGTTGTATCACGTGAAGTTTTAGAAACAGCGGGGACCTGGGACCCACTTGGCATTGGGCAGTTCAATTTGGGAATTGGTGGGATATAGCTGTGGGTAGGCGTGTCGTTTGGAGAAGGGGCCAGATCTATCCGTTGGAGATCCAACAGATGCATGTCCATCTTGGAACACACAATCTTGGAACACGTGTTTGGATTCTTCAAAACGTTATCATCAGGTTTCATAAGTACTTGACTTGGGAGACCGAGACTTGTTTCATTTGGTCTTGGTACTTCCTCAAGAGTACTCGGTTGAAAACACACTTTCCTTTGTTCAGAACTCCCAATATTCTCCTTCTGATAAACTCTCTCTTCCTTGTTTCCCTTACTGAACGTAACCTTCATGGATGAGGATGAGGCTTCGTGTGTTGTAGGATCAACAAAGGTAAAAGGCGGATCATCTCTTTCGGTTTCCTCTTGATCTGTGTTAGGTCTAATGTTTGTGTTCTGTTTTTCAGGGTTTTGCTCTGGTGGAAGGTTTATGAAGTCCGATGAAGAGTCTAAGCCTCTGTAGCGGCGTAGTTGAGAGACATGAATGACGTTATGGATCTTTGAAGAAGAAGGAAGGTCCAGCTCGTATGCTACGAGGCCTATGCGTCTCAAGATGGTGAAATGACCAAAGTAAAGAGGTGATAGTTTCTGTGACATTCGCTTTTGGACCGAGACCTGACGATACGGTTGTAGGCGAAGTAAAACTAGATCACCGACTTCAAAGGTACAGTCAACTCTCTTCTTGTTTGCTTGTTCCGCCATGATTTGTTTGCTTCTACTCAAATTATCTTTTAAAGTATTCAAGATCTCTTGTTTCTGTGCTAACAGGGAGTCAACCGAAACGTTTGCGGAAGAGCCTTTTGCGTAATCCAGCAGTGTTGGTGGAGGTCTTTCGTAAAGAGCCTCGAAGGGAGTCATGCCTATTGCTGAGTGGTGAGAAGTATTATAACATAATTCCGCAAGATGTAGAAAAGTGAACCATTTTCGTGGTTGGTTGGCCGTGAAACAACGAAGGTAAGTTTCTAAACTCCTGTTTACTACTTCCGTCTGGTCGTCTATCTCTGGGTGATACGCCGTGCTATGTTTCAGGGTCGTGCCTTGTAGGCGCAAGAGTTCCTTCCAGAAGGTGCTTAGGAACAGAGGATCCCTATCTGAAACAATAGATGTGGGAATACCATGGAGGCGATAGATTTTAGCAAAGAAACGCTTAGCAAGATCTGGTGCAGTGAAGTGTGTTGGTAATGCGATGAAGTGGACAAACTTGTTCAAACGGTCACAGATGACCCAAATCACGGTGAGGCCAAAAGAAGAAGGTAAATGAGTTATAAATTCCATAGTCAATTCCTCCCACACCTGTTTCGGAATTTTCAATGGTTATAATAATCCTTGCTTCTTCTTTGGTAGGTATTTGATGGGTTGGCAGATAGAACAACACTGAACAAAGGTTTTGATGTCTTTGTGTATCCCTGGCCAGTTGAAGGATGCCGAAATACGAGCAAGTGTTGGATGGATTCCTAAATGACCACCAGCAGCCGAAGAATGAAATTCATGGAGAATGGATTGTCGAAAATCCGGGAGTGAAGGTATGTAAAGTTTGTCTTTGTAGAACATCAGGTCATCTTTGAACTTGTACAAGACCTGCATATGTGGATCTGAGTTGTACTTAATGACGAAGTTTTGACCTTGTTTGCTTTTGGTGTAGTAATCTCATAGCTAGTTTAGGATTGCTGGAACTGGTGAAGAGATTGTCAGCAACACTACCTCATCTTCTGTGTGTCGGCGACTAAGGGCGTCTGCCACTTGATTACTCTTACCAGGTTTGTAAAAAAATTCAAAACTGAACCCTTGTAGCTTAGCAGCCCACTTTTGTTGTTCTGGTGTCTGAATCGTTTGTACAAGCAAGTTTTTTAAACTCTTTTGGTCAGTAAAAATATAGAAGTGTCTTCCGATCAAGTACTGACGCCATTTTTTTTACAGTTTTTGTGATGGCATACATCTCGCGGACGTAAACTGAAGAGGCTCGCATGCGATTGCACATTTTTTACTGAAGAACGCCAAAGGATGGCCATCCTGAGAGAGAACAACTCCAATTGCTACAGCAGAGGCATCGGTTTCCAGAGTGAAGGTCTTTGTGAAGTCTGGAAGGGCTAGCACCGGAGTTTCCGTCATTTTCTTTTTCAATATTGCAAATGATGTATCTGTTTCTGTACTCCATGTAAATTTAGTGGAACGTAACAAATCGGTGAGCGGAGCGGTGTGAGAGGCGTAATGACGAATAAATCGTCGATAAAAGTCCGTGAGGCCTAAAGAAACCCTGAGCGTCGTGAGTGAACGCGGCTTCGGCCCATCCAAGACAACTTGAATCTTTGATGGATATGGGGTTACACCTTTGGAAGATATAACATGACCTAAATAATCAATGCTTGGAACAGTAAAAACACATTTTGACAGCTTAGAAAAAAATTGATTAGTAGAAAGCAATCCTAAAATCAATTCTAAATGACGCACATGATCAGATAAGCAAGAACTATAAATTAGAATATCGTCGAAGAAAACTAACACAAACCGTCTTAAAAAAGGACGTAACAGATCATTCATTGTCACTTGAAATGAACTAGGAGCATTATTCAGACCAAAGGGCATAACTAGAAACTCATAGTGCTCATCAAAGGTTCTGAATGCTGTCTTATGGGTGTCTTTTGGTGATACCCGAATTTGGTGATAGCCTGACTGGAGGCCAATCTTTGTAAACAAAGATGCAGAACCTAACTCATCAAATAGCTCATCAATAGTTGGGATAGGGAAACGGTCATGGATAGTGAGGGCATTGAGTGCGCGATAATCCACACAGAATCTCCAAGTACCATCTTTTTTTCGCACAAGTAAAACGGGTGAGGAATAAGGGCTGTTGCTGGGTTTAATAATGCCTTCTTTTAGCATGTCATGAATGATGGTAGTCATGGCTTCCTTTTGGGAATGAGGGTAGCGGTAGGGTTTAACATTAACGGGGCTAGAGTTTGGTTCACGGGGAATGTGGTGGTCGTGTGGTCTGGATGGAGGTAAGCCTTTTGGTGGTTGAAAAATGGATAAGTATGATTGTAAGATGGCTGTAATTTCTGGTGGAGGTTTGGGTGAAAGGGATTCCATGGCAGTAAGTGTAACACCCTTTTCTACCCCCACAAATATTGCAGCAGAAACAACTCAAATATCAGAGTAAAACATAAAAGTTCCCTCAAAGGGTGCACATTTCTCATTTAAATCAAAATAATACACTTGCCCGGTAAACAAAAGGGTTTTCCTCAAAATAACTCAAAAAGCCTTCACCTGGCAGCAGAACTCAAAATTCTCAATTAAAAGGTTTTCAACAAACATCGTAATAATAAAAAATAAAACCACATCATCAAATGACAACAAAATAAGAAGAAAACATAGTTCGACTCAAGGACCCCAACCCGATGTTACACTATCAGAGCAAGACCCTCTAAATCGACCAAAAGCAAATAAACTTCAAGGTCCTCGAAAGTGTCCACAGCTAAACCTGATCACCTGCACGTTACCCACGTGGAGGCAACATTCAAACAGGCAGGGTGAGAAATCATAATTCATAATAATCATTATAACACAAGATATGCATAAAATGGCATTATCTTCATATACAACATCTTCAGGGTCATCACAAGGAAAACATCAAAATCACGAATAGCATCATAAAATACAGCAATGCCAATTAAATGCAAATACACAACAAGACTCATGCATGTGGTACCAATCTTCATAATGGATGGACACCAGGCCATCAACCCTCCAAAGATCCCCGTCAATAGGATCGATCCTGCATTTGGAACCGAAGCACGTCATAATTACCTCATATCCGCACAATGGGAATGAAGCGTCGTCACAGAGTATGCATATGAATGTATGATACAAGACATCACTAATCATCATCATCTAATAAACATCATAATGTGCATCATCATTCATCAATTCTCATATACGTCATGTCATCACACATTCGTCAAATAATCACCAAAACATCATCATATAATCATCAGTAACATCATAGAAAATCATCATAGAAATCACAACATCAAGACATCACAGCAGCATAAACAAAATTTCGTGAACAACAGCAGTTCGCTCCAGGATTCGCCTAGCGAACCTGTTCGCTGTGGCCTTCGCTTAGCGAAGCGGCCAGCGAACCTCACAAACCCCACACTCAACACCAGAACACAATCATCTGTCACACTCACCGGTTGACTCGCTTAGCGAACTCTCTCGCTAATTCCTTCGCTTAGAGAAAATCCCAGCAAAGCCCACCTTTCCTCTCCAGAATCATCTCAGTACCCCATCCAACGTTATCACACATTCACTGCGCTGCTCGCTTAGCGAGCCTTGGCGAACATTCGCCTAGCGAAGCAACGGTTTGCCTAACGAACCTGCGATTACAACAAATCGCTGCTACGCATCAGTGGCTCCACAACCTCCAAGGTACCTGCGATTACAGTCCCAAATGACCCCAAAACATCCCTATAACAGTTCTAATGGCTCACGGAATTTAAAGGACTAAAACCTACGTCTGTTAGGTCGATTCAAAACACTACGGGAAACTTTAATTTCCCTAAACCTTCAAAACTCTCAAGCTTCATATAAACTCCCTAAATACCTTCACCATAAGATTCAACTACAACAACGGGGAAATCTGCCCCAAAGGTCTATTTTATCCGATTAGATTCAACTCTTATTAATCGATTCACAAAATACCCTTAAAATCATCAGTTTACCTCAACACCTATAAACCCTCATAACTTCAAAACAACCACTTCAATTACATCGAATCCTATAATGAAAACAATGAAAGGAAATTACTCCCCATACCTTAGATTGTCGATCCGATGAGTTCTCTCTCTTGAGCCTTTGGAAACCTTCACGAAAATCCTCGCCTTTTTCCCTTTTTTCTCAGAGCTCTGCACTTTCTCCTTATTTTTATGATCTCCACAAATGAATCCTAATTCTCCTTAATTCCTCCTTTTTGGTTAATTTAACTCTTGGGCCTCAAATATGGGCTTTCCCATAATACCCTCACAAATTCTCTTCAAATGTCCGTCTTACCCTTAATTCCTCCAATATTATTTTAAGTTAATAATAATACTAATATATTCATATTATATACTATTATTTAATTAAAATAACCAAAACTTCACAAAAACAACGACATTGACACAATCCACCAAAAATCACAGAAAACCACGAATATAATATTTAAATAATTTAAATTAATATTCTTACGAAATTTGGGGTGTTACAACCCTTCCCCACTTGAAGAATTTTTGCTCTCGAAAATTACCTCAAGGAAACAAAGTCGGATACGACTCCCTCATCTGATCTTCGCGTTCCCAAGTCCAACTCTCTCCAGCTGGTCCACCCCACAACACCTTCACCAAAGTTATGTCTGTACCACGCAGTTGCTTCATTTCTCGACCATCGACACGCACATGCAATGCTTCCATAGTCAGATTATCCCTCACTTGTACATCATCCATCTGAATCACATGCGACGGATCCGGAATGTACTTCCTCAACTGAGACACATGGAACACGTCATGCAAATTCGCAAGTGACGGCGGTAAAGCAATTCGATAGGCTACCTCTCCTATCCTCTGTGATATCTGATATGGACCAACAAAATGTGGAGTGAGCTTCCTAGACTTGAAAGCTCGACCCACACCAGTCACTGGCGTCACTCTAAAAAACACATGGTCTCCCTCTCAGAATTCAAGTGCTTTTCTCCTCTTATCATGGTAAATCTTCTGACGATTCTGCGAAGCTTTCATCCTCTCTTGGATCTTCTTAATCTTTCCAGTCGTCTCTTGCACAATTTCAGGTCCAAGTACAACACTCTCGCCCGATTCATACCCACAACAGAGTCCTACACCTTCTCCCATACAAAGCTTCATAGGGCGCCATTCCAATACTAGCCTGAAAACTATTATTGTACGTGAACTCAATCGACGATAAATGGCTATCCCACGATCCTCCATCATCCAACACACAAGCCCTTAACAAATCCTCTAAAGATTGGATAGTCCTTTCTGTCTGACCGTCTGTCTGCGGATGATAGGCAGAACTCATCCTCAACTTAGCGCCCAACGCATCTTGCAAACTTTTCCAGAACCTCGATGTAAATCTCGGATCTCTATCGGACACAATACTCGAAGGTACCCCATGTAACTTCACAATTTCTTTAATATACAACTCATCTAGCTTTTGCATGGAATGATTAATCTTCATCGGCAAGAAATAAGCCGACTTAGTTAATCTATCCACGATCACCTAAATTGAATCATTTCCGTTAACAGTCTTCGACAATCCCACCACAAAATCCATGGAAATACTATCCCATTTCCATTCTGGAATCCTCAATGGCTGCATCATACCTAAAGGTTTCTGATGCTCAACCTTCGACTTTTGACAAGTCAAACACGCATAAACAAACTCTGCAACATCCTTTTTCATACCTGGCCACCAAAACAACTTTTTCAAATCTTGGTACATCTTTGTAGCACCGGGATGAATACTCAACCTACTTCGATGTTCTTCTTCCAGAATGCTCTTCTTAATATCTGGAACATCTGGGACACACACCCTGTCTCTGAACATCATCACACCATTCTCGTCAATCTGGAAGTCACCTTCGTTACCTTGGTTAATCAAAGTTAATTGGTCAACCAACTTTAAATCAGATTGCTGCCCCACTCTGATCTCTTCCAGAATACTACTAGTCAACTTCAACATTCCCAACTTCACACTGTCAGGAGTCGCTTCACACACCAAACTCAAATCTCGGAATTGTTCAATTAATTCCAATTCTTTCACCATAAGCATCGACATATGCAATGACTTTCTGCTCAATGCATCGGCCACTAGATTTGCTTTGCCCGGATGATAACTCAAATCAAAATCAAAATCCTTCAATAGCTCTAACCACCTCCTCTGCCTCATATTCAATTCCTTCTGATTAAATAAGTACTTCAGACTTTTATGATCACTGAACACCTCAAATTTAGAGCCAAACAGATAATGTCTCCAAATCTTCAACACAAACACCACCGCGGCCAACTCCAAGTCATGTGTAGGATAATTCCTCTCATGAACTCGCAATTGTCTCGAAGCATAGGCAACAACTTGCCCATTCTACATCAATACTCCACCAAAACCCATCTTCGACGTATCACAATACACCACAAAAGATTCACTCGGATTAGGCAAAATCAACACTGGAGCAGTAGTCAATCTCTTCTTCAATTCCACCAAACTCTCTTCACAAGTTACATCCCACACAAAAGCTTGACCCTTTCGAGTCAACTGAGTCAAAGGTAATGCCAACTTAGAAAAGCCTTCAATAAACTTGCGGTAATAACCCGCTAATCCCAGAAAACTACGTATCTCAGTCGCAGACTTCGGAGTCTCCCATTGTAACACGGCATCAATCTTAGAAGGATCAACAACAATCCCTCCACTCAAAATCACATGGCCAAGGAAACTCACTTCCTTCAACCAGAATCACACTTGGATAGCTTTGCATACAACTTCTTCTCTTTCAACACTTGCAACACAGTCCTCAAATGCTCGGCATGCTCTTCTTCAGATCGAGAATATATCAAGATATCATCGATAAACACCACCACAAACTTATCCAAATACTCATGAAAAATACGATTCATATACTCCATGAACACACCAGGTGCATTGGATACACCAAACGACATCACAGTGCATTCATAGTGACCATACCTCGTCGTGAAAGCCGTCTTCGGAATATCATCAGGCTTAACTCGAATCTGATGATAACCAGACCTCAAATCAATCTTGCTAAACGCACAAACACCTACTAGCTAATCCATCAAGTCTTCGATTCTCGGTAGTGGATACTTATTCTTAATAGTCACTTTATTCAACTGCCGATAATCAACGCACAGCCTCATACTTCCATCTTTCTTCTTCACTAGTAACATCGGAGCACCCACGGAGAAACACTTGGTCGAACAAACCTTTTCTCAAGCAATTCTTCCAGTTGCTTCTTCAACTCACTTAACTCATAAGATGACATCCGATAAGGAGCCATCGATACTAGACTCGTACCTGGTATTAAGTCCACTACAAACTCTACTTCACGCTCTGGAGGCAAATCACTGATGTCATCTGGGAACACCTCTGGAAATTCACAAACAACAGGCAACTCTACACTCGCAGCTTCACGATCAATTTGCAATGATGCAAACATTGCAAACACCAAAGCTTCATCTTCCACAAGTTCGTCTACTTGCTTAGCAAATAAGAACATCAACTCCCCACTATCATCAATCTCAGGAAACTCTACAGTCTTGTTATAACAATTGATATGAAACCGATTGAACTCCAACTAGTTCATTCCAAAGATCACGTCAATTTGGTGCAAGGGTAAGCACACCAAATCCATCACAAAACTCTTCTAAAAAATCGTCACAGGACATCTTAGACACACAAGGGTAGTAGTAACAGAACCATTAGCTAGAGTTTCTATTACCATATCCCATTCATATCAGATAACTTCAAACCCAATCTATTAGTACATTCAATCGAGATAAAAGAATGAGTAGTACCAGTATCAATAATAGCAACCAATTCGATATTATTAATAAAACAAGTACCTCGAATCAGGTTATCCTTCTCTGGCACTTCTGCACCACTCAAAGCAAACACTCTGCCACTGGTTTGGGGAGCAGTAGCAGTCTTCTTCGGCTTCTGACATTGAGTACTGATATGACCTTTCTCACCATAATTGAAATAGGTCGGACCCTCATCTTTGCAATCAGTAGCTCGATGACCCTTTTTACCGCATCTATAGCACCTCAGCACATTATTGGTGCATACATCAACACGGTGGCCTTGCTCGCCACACTTATGATACTTTCCAGAAGCCGGAGCTGCTCCCCCACTTGCCTTTTTCCTATCTAAAGCCTTCTGCTTCCCTTTGTTAGCTGAAGTCGTATAAGGCTTCCCCTTATACTGCCATTTCTTCTCACTCAACTGCTTATAATGAGCAGATCGAGCTCGGCTATCCTCATCGTAGATTCTGTTCTTGTCAACCAGCTCAGCATACCTACGGATCTGCTGATACCCAATACCCTGCTTAATCTCTGGTCTCATCCCATTCTCAAACTTGAGACACTTAGACATCTCAGCATCAGCACGATTGTAGTGCAGACAGAACTTCACTAAAGCCTCGAACTTCGCGGCATACTCTGCCACAGTCATATCTCCTTGCTTCAGCTCAAGGAATTCCACTTCTCTCTTGCCACGAGCATCCTCTGGAAAATACTTTCCCAGAAACTCCTGCTTAAACACAGTCCAAGTTATCACAGTGCCAACATCTGCAAGTCTCTGACGGGTGTTATCCCACCAGTCCTCAGCTTCTTCTTCCAGCATATGCATTCCGAACTGAACCTGTTGCTCATCAGAACACCCCATCACTCGGAAGATCTTCTCGATCGCCTTCAGCCACTTGTGTACACTTGCTGGATCATGCGTACCCACAAAAGTAGGTGGATTTTTCCTTTGAAACTTCCCCAAAGCACGAAACTCATCAGGAGCTCCACCATTTGGATTCAGCTGCGCCACCACATTAACAACCGATTCCAACGTATCAGCAATCACACGATCGTTTCTTCCAGCCATCCTGCACACCACCAACAAGGTTAGAAGAACTAAAACATCGACAGTGTACACACTCGTCGACTGACAGGGGACTGACATCATGTAAAAACCTGGCCGGACGGACCGACCTGCTCTGATACCACTAATGTAACACCCTTTTCAACCCCCACAAATATTGCAGCAGAAATAACTCAAATATCAGAGTAAAATATAAAAGTTCCCTCAAAGGGTGCACATTTCTCATTTAAATCAAAATAATACACTTGCCCTGTAAACAAAAGGGTTTTCCTCAAAATAACTCAAAAAGCCTTCACATGGCAGCGGAACTCAAAATTCTCAATTAAAAGGTTTTCAACAAACATCGTAATAATAAAAAACAAAAACACATAATCAAATGACAACAAAATAAGAAGAAAACATAGTTCGACTCAAGGAACCTAACCCGATGTTACACTATCAGAGCAAGACCCTCTAAATCGACCAAAAGCAAATAAACTTCAAGGTCCTCGAAAGCGTCCAGAGCTAAACCTGATCACCTACATGTTACCCACGTGGAGGCAACATTCAAACAGGTAGGGTGAGTAATCACAATTCATAATAATTATTATAACACAAGATATACATAAAATGGCATTATCTTCATATACAACATCTTCAGGGTCATCACAAGGAAAACATCAAAATCACGAACAACATCATACAATACAGCAACGCCAATTAAATGCAAATGCACAACAAGACTCATGCATGTGGTACCAATCATCATAATGGATGGACACCAGGCCATCAACCCTCCAAAGATCCCCGTCAATAGGATCGATCCTGCATTTGGAACCGAAGCACGTCATAATTACCTCATATCCGCACAATGGGAATGAAGCGTCGTCACAGAGTATGCATATGAATGTATGATACACAACATCACTAATCATCATCATCTAATAAACATCATAATATGCATCATCATTCATTAATTCTCATATACGTCATGTCATCACATATTCGTCAAATAATCACCAAAACATCATCATATAATCATCAGTAACATCATAGAAAATCATCATAGAAATCACAACATCAAGACATCAAAGCAGCATAAACAAAATTTCGCGAACAACAGGAGTTCGCTCCAGGATTCGCCTAGCGAACCTGTTCGCTGTGGCCTTCACTTAGAGAAGCGGCCAGCGAACCTCACAAACCCCACACTCAACACCAGAACACAATCATCTGTCACACTCGTCGGTTAACTCGCTTAGCGAACTCCCTCGCTGATTCCTTCGCTTAGCAAAACTCCCAGCGAAGCCCACCTTTCCTCTCCAGAATCACCTCAGTACCCCCTCCCATGTTATCGCACATTCGCTGCGCTGCTCTCTTAGCGAGCCTTGGCGAACATTCGCCTAGCAAAGCAACAGTTCGCCTAGCGAACCTGCGATTACAGCAAATCGCTGCTACGCATCAGTGGCTCCACAACCTCCAAGGTACCTGCGATTAAAGTCCCAAATGACCCAAAAACATCCCTATAACAGTTCTAATGACTCACGGAATTTAAAGGCCTAAAACCTACGTCTGTTAGGTCGATTCAGGACACTACGGGAAACCTTAATTTCCCTAAACCTTCAAAACTCTCAAGCTTCATATAAACTCCCTAAATCCCTTCACCACAAGATTGAACTACAACAACGGGGAAATCTGCCCCAAAGGTCTATTTTATCCGATTAAATTCAACTCTTATTAATCAATTCACAAAATACCCTTAAAATCATCAGTTTACCTCAAAACCCATAAACCCTCAAAACTTCAAAACAACCACTTCAATTACATCGAATCCTATAATGAAAACAATGAAAGGCTGTTAGTTCTTGTATTGGCTGGAATTTTGGTAAAACAAAGTTGAACAATGTTGATGTCATATGTCTGATGTCATAACATTGGTTCCTAACATTAGCTGTTGCAGGGTTGAAGTTTTATATGCTGATGTTATAAGTGATGTCTTGACATCACTATATCAGAACATCAGAACATCAGATTGTGATGTTTAAGGGCTGCGCGTGTTAGTGAGTTTTGAGGAGATCTGTTAGAGTGATTGGATGCGAATATCTTGGAGAAGAGATTTTCAATCAGATAATTTTGCAGATCATGGAGAAAATCATGAAACTAACATTAGGGCTGATTTGAAGAGATTTAAAAAGATTTGAAGATCGAATCTGTTTTAAATTCTGGTTTAAAACAAATCAAATCAGATATTTTTGGAGGAGATCCAAGCCCAAGTCAGAATTATATAAAAGCAGCCTCAACCCTTGTTGGTAGATAACGAAGAAAGAGAGCTAAAGACTGAGTGTCATTTGTGTCTTCGTGTGTGTTTTGTAAACCATTCATGTTGGAATTGGTGTTACTATTTTGAGTTGGTAATTGTTCTTGATCAAAGCTGTTAAGCAGAATCAAGTTTGGTGGTTAATTTGTAATCATTAGATTGTATCACTGAGGTGATTTAGGGAGTGAGTGGTTTCTCATACCTAAGTTGTTTCTTAGATAGAATTGTCATTGGGTAGTGATTAAATTAGGTAGATGTCAACTGGGATTGTTGAGTCTGTAATTTGATACAACTAATAGTGAATTTCCTCCCTGGCTTGGTAGCCCCTAGACGTAGGTAGTTAGACTGAACTGGGTGAACAATTCTTTGTGTTATTTACTGTTGTTTTTACCTTGTTCATATAGCAGATTGTGTTGTTGTGACATCACACTTAACATCACACATCTGATACCAGAATTTCAATTGGTATCAGAGCAGGCATCCTGCTCTGCATCTGGGTGAGATCTAGGGCTGATACTTTCTGGTACAATGGACAAGGAGACTGGTGGATTTGTGAATAGATCCCCTATTCTAGATGGCTCTAATTATGACTATTGGAAACCACGGATGGTTACCTTCTTGAAGTCATTAGACAATAGGGCTTGGAAGGCTGTCTTAAAAGAATGGAAAGCACCTGTTATTGTTGAAAAGGATGAGACAACAAAGCTAAAACCTGAGGAAGATTGGACAAAGGAAGAAGATGAGCTTGCACTTGGAAATTCAAAAGCCTTGAATTCCATCTTTAATGGTATTGACAAGAACAACTTTAGGCTGGTAAACACTTGTGAAGTAGCTAAGGAAGCTTGGGATGTCTTGAAAACTACTCATGAAGGAACCTCTAAGGTCAAGATGTCAAGACTTCAACTGCTGACCACAAAATTTGAAAATCTGAAGATGAAGGAGGATGAAACCATTCATGATTTTCACATGAATATTCTTGAGCTGTCCAATGCCTCTAGTGCTTTAGGAGAAAAAATGACTGAAGAGAAGCTGGTAAGGAAGATTCTCAGATCCCTTCCCAAGAGATATAAAATGAAGGTGACTGCCATTGAAGAAGCTCAAGACATCAGCAAGATGAGGGTTGATGAGTTAATTGGTTCTCTTCAAACCTTTGAGTTGGGATTGAATGAGGAGCCTAAAAAGAAGACCAAAAGCGTAACTTTGGTGTCCAATACTGAAGATGGTAAGAAGGAGTGTAATTTTGAAACTCAGGAGGAACTGTCAAATGCTGTTGTGATGCTTGGGAGACAGTTTAATAAGGTGTTAAATAGAATGGATAGAAACTATAGACCTAATGTTAAGAACATCACATCTGACAACAACAGGTTTAGTGATCAAGTGAAGAAAACAAGAGATGAAGAAAAGTCCAATCATGACAAAGGAGTTCAATGCTATGAGTGTGAAGGTTATGGTCATGTCAAGAAAGAATGCCCTACATACCTCAAAAAGCAGAAAAAGGGGTTATCTGTTTCCTGGTCTGATACAGATAGTGAAAGTGAAGAAGAGAATGCCAAGCATGTTAAGGCATTGACTGGACTATGTGCCTCTGATGGAGAGTCTAGTGATGGTAATTAACCTTTGAAGAGATGGCATCCTCTTATCAAGAGCTGTGTCTGAAAAGTGAACAGGTCCTTCAAGAAGGGGAGAAGCAGAAGAAGATTATTGTACAGCTTAAGACTGAGACAGCTGAACTTAAGAATGAAGTTTTGTTGTTAAAATCCCAGCTTGATCAAATGTCAAAATCCATCAGAATGTTAAATAGTGGAACTGACACTCTGGACAAAATACTTGAAGCTGGAAAAGGTGCAAGTGATAAGACTAGTCTAGGATATGAGGGTGAGATGAAGATATCTGCAGGGGCTAGTTCTTCTGGGGTTAAACAAAACATTCCTCATCAGCATGAAAAAGGACATGGTTCTGGAATTAAGAAGGATGTCCCTCACCCTAGGCAACAAAATAATGGAAAGGGCTATGGTCATGTTCCTAAGAAGTTTGTGTCTCAACCTCAAGGAAAGCCTCAGTTTTCTGGAGCTAGACAGTATATGCCTCCCAATACCATAGGAACATGCAGGCTTATAATTTCAAACATAACATGTTCCATCCAATGTCTCAACATCAAGGGAAAATGTATGGGTTTGGACCTAATAATGTTGTGCCTCATAGTTATGGCAGAAGAAGGCCACATCATCATGGTAAAAGACAGCCTAAGCACTACAGAAGACAACCTAGTTATGGGATAAGACAACATCAATATTTTAACAGATGGCAGCCTCAGCATTATGACAGAAATCATCATCAAGGTGGGAGACATTTCAATCACTTCAGAGAAGAGATTCAAAGAGTAAGATGTTAATATTGTGGGAGATTTGGCCATATACAATCTTCTTGCTTTAAACTGCATGGTTATCCCAAGCCTGTTCCTCAACCTAGACAGAAGCAGGACAAGCCTCAGACTGTTAAACAATGGATTCCTAAAGCTGCTGTCACATGTCTATTGGCTCACTCATCAGTTAGAACCCTAGCTATGGATGGTTGGTATTTTGACAGTGGTTGCTCAATGCATATGACTGGTTTCAAGTATCAGTTGGTAGATATCAGGACTTACTCCACAAAGGATGTAACTTTTGGTAATGGAGAAAAAGGGGAAGTTAAAGGAATTGGAAAATTGAATTATGAGGCTGGACCTAATCTTGAAAGTGTTCTTCTGGTCAAAGGATTGACTGCTAATTTGATTAGCATTAGTCAGTTATGTGATGAAGGATTCAAGGTTAGCTACACTAAAGATGAATGTTTAGTGACTAATGAGAAGAGTGAAGTCGTTATGAGGGGAGTTAGGTCCATAGATAACTGTTATTTATGGGTTCCTAAGAGTCCAGCTTATCATGTAATGTCAAGGATGATGTTATGACATCTGAATGTGACATTAGAAGGATCACCAAACAACCTAGTGTTATGCAATTATTCAGAGGAAATATTGAAGAAACCAAGGTAGTAGAGGTTGATCATTTAGGTATGAAGGGTAATGACGATTTCCCTAAAGATATGTGTACTGAAATTTGTGAAGTGTTAAGTATAATTTTGGGCAATTCGAAAAGGATTCAAAGGTTAGTGAATTATGGTGTGCATTTGTTAAATTTCAAAAATTTAAAAGGAAATTTGTTTTGGTGGGGAAAATACATTTATTGGCCTTTAAGTGACCAACAAAAGCAGTCCCCTTACCTTAGGCTATCATTCCCTATTATCACTCTCACACGCTTCTTCAATCTCAACACTCCAAGTCCGTTCATCTTCCCCCCTAAGAACAGAAATTACAAAACACTTTTGGCCATCAGTTGTTGCACAGAAACAATGTCTAAACAAGAGTCATCTCCATCCAAGAAGGTTGCGTCCAAAAGTTCCACTCATGCAAACTCTAGGGTTTCGATAGAAGAGGTATCTATGGATGAAGCTATGGACATTGCTCCTATCTCTATGATTCCAGCTTCAGTAAAGACAAGACCTGAGAAGTATCAACCCAAGATACCTTCAAAAGGTAATACTTCTAATCAATCTGTGAGTAGTAAATTTGATGATAACGAAAGTAGGGCCTTTGTCACTAGTGTGTTGTTTGGAGACAAACCTACTTCTAGGACTACCACCCCTCTTCCTCAAGCTGTTGAAGAAAGGGTAGATGTGGACAAGAGCATTGATCAGATTATCACAAAAATATTTGAGAAAGGGATTCCTGTGAAGGGAATATCTAGACCTCTGAGTCAAAGGCCTGCTGATCAATCTGTTAGACAAGAGGGTGACATTGAAACTTCTGAAACAAATCTTCATAGATTAGCTGTTTCAGTCATTGAAGATGCTGAGATTGAAGATGAAGGTGAAGCTGAAGCTGAAAGAGAAAGGGATACTCATGTTGAAGATGAGGTTGATGTTGAACATGATGTTGAAACATCACCTACTAGGGATGTTACTCCTAGTCCCAGAGGGAAGAAGAATGCTGATGTGGTGGACGTTGTTGACTTATCTGATAATGAAGTAATTGGTAATGCTGGTTCTTATTTTGAGGGGAGTTTAGCTTTGTGCAGTTTGCTATGTGATTGCTGCTGGTTTGAAGTTTTTCCGCTGCAGGTACCTCTGATGATGACAGAGTTTGTTTTAGCCAAAATTAGCCAAAGGGGGAGATTGTTAGTTCTTGTATTGGATGGAATTTTGGTTAAACAAAGTTGAACAATGTTGATGTCATATGCCTGATGTCATAACATTGGTTCCTAACATTAGCTGTTGCAGGGTTGAAGTTTTATATGCTGATGTTATAAGTGATGTCTTGACATCACTATATCAGAACTTCAGAACATCAGATTGTGATGTTTTAGGGCTGCGCGTGTTAGTGAGTTTTGAGGAGATCTGTTAGAGTGATTGGATGCGAATATCTTGGAGAAGATATTTTCAATCAGATAATTTTGCAGATCATGGAGCAAATCATGCAACTAACATTAGGGCTGATTTGAAGAGATTTAAAAAGATTTGAAGATCGAATCTGTTTTAAATTCTGGTTTAAAACAAATCAAATCAGATATTTTTGCAGGAGATCCAAGCCCAAGTCAGAATTATATAAAAGCAACCTCAACCCTTGTTGGTAGATAACGAAGAAAGAGAGCTAAAGACTGAGTGTCATTTGTGTCTTTGTGTGTGTTTTGTAAACCATTCATGTTGGAATTGGTGTTACTATTTTGAGTTGGTAATTGTTCTTGATCAAAGCTGTTAAGCAGAATTAAGTTGGGTGGTTAATTTGTAATCATTGGATTGTATCACTGAGGTGATTTAGGGAGTGAGTGGTTTCTCATACCTAAGTGGTTTCTTAGGTAGAATTGTCATTGGGTAGTGATTAAATTAGGTAGATGTCAACTGGGATTGTTGAGTCTGTAATTTGATACAACTAATAGTGAATTTCCTCCCTGGCTTGGTAGCCCCCAGACGTAGGCAGTTAGACCGAACTGGGTGAACAATTCTTTGTGTTATTTACTGTTGTTTTTACCTTGTTCATATAGCAGATTGTGTTGTTGTGACATCACACTTAACATCACACATCTGATATCAGAATTTCAAAGGCAATTACTCTCCATACCTTAGATTATCGATCCGATGAGTTCTCTCTCTTGAGCCTTTGGAAACCTTCACAAAAATCCTCGCCTTTTCCCCTTTTTTCTCAGAGCTTTGCACTTTCTCCTTATTTTTACGATCTCCACAACTGAATCCTAATTCTCCTCAATTCCTCCTTTTTGGTTAATTTAACTCTTGGGCCTCAAATATGGGCTTTCCCATAATACCCTCACTAATTCTCTTCAAATGTCCGTCTTACCCTTAATTCCTCCAATATTATTTTAAATTAATAATAATACTAATATATTCATATTATATACTATTATTTAATTAAAATAACCAAAACTTCACAAAAACACCAACATCGACACAATCCACCAAAAATCACAGAAACCCACGAATATAATATTTAAATAATTTAAATAAATATTCTTACGAAATTTGGGGTGTTACAGTAAGTGCATCATTATTAGGCTCAGGCGAATTTTCTTTTGAATGTTGGTATAATAAAAGGTGAATGGATGCTATAGAGGCAGTGTGAAGTAGGTGGCAGAATTGATGAAAGCTGGATTGTGATGGAGCCATGTTTGAATCACCCGTGATAGTGATATCTTTGTTGTTATGGGTAAAAGAGAGTTTGGGAATTGAGAAGTCAGCAAGGATTGGGCCTAAGGTTCGCAGCCATTCCATTCCTAAAACAACATCTGCCCCTTCAATAGGCAACAAATAGAGAGGGATGAAAAATAAATGATTTTGTAAGTTGATTGGTACTTGAGTGCATAAACCACTACAATTCAATTGGGAACCATTTCCAACCATAACGGAAAAATTGGGGATTTGTTTGGTTGGGATTTTTAGATGTTGAGTAATCCGGGGTTGAAGGATGTTGTGAGTGATGCCTGTGTCTATTAGGATAGTAACTTGTAAGCCATCCAAGATGCCTTTGAATTTCAGAGTTTTTGGAGAAAATTGCCCACTAACAGCTTGAGGTGAAAGCTGAAAATAAGTTTCTTCCAAATTTTGAATTTCCTCAATAGTGTCGGTCAGCTCAACAGACATAGCAGAGTCACAAGGAACTTCATCATCATCCACAAGTAGCAAAATTTTTCCAGCAGCACATCGGTGCCCCGGAATGAATTTCTCATCACAATTAAAACAAAGACCCTTAGCTCTTCGTTCTTCACGTTGAGCAGCAGTGATTCTTCGAATGGGAAGCCGGTTGGTGGGATTGGTGTTAGGTGTATTTGTTGGGAGTAGGGTGGTAGTTAGGCTATTTATGGTGGCGGTGAGTGATTTTTGAGGTATGTTGTGTGGGCTGTAAGAGGTAGGTTAGTAATGGGTGTTAGGTCTGCTGAATTTGGATTTAGAATCCTTGAGTTTTGATTCAATTAGCTTGGCCAAACCCACTGCTTGAGATATAGAATATGGTTGATGAATGGCTATTTCATTACGAATTTCTGGAATTAAACCGGATATTGTTCGCCGGCGCGAACAACCGCTGGCCTTCCGTCACAGGTTCGCTTGCGGGATCGGCCACTAGGGATGACAATGGGCAGGGTATGGGTAGGGTACTATAGTATCAGTCCCCATACCCGCAGTTGAAAAAAATCCCCGTACCCGAGCGCATACCCGCTTGGGTATCAAAATTAGCACCCGTCCCCGTACCCTATGGGTATATAAGTGCCTGTACCCGTACCCGTTACCCGCATTTCTAATAAAAATAAATTTATCAAGTATAAAATATCATAATATTTTAAGTTTTTAAATATATTAAAAAGTTTTTATAATTTTTTATTGTTGAATTGTGAAATAAATGATCACTTATATTAAATATGTAGTAGTTTAAAATTGATTTTTTTATTTATAAATTTAATAAACATTTATTTTTATATAATAATATAAATTAAAATATATAAATATATATTGTGCGGGTATGGGGCGGGCTGGGTACTAAGGTGCCCATACCCGTACCCATACCTTTTTTGCGGGTTTTTACCCTACCCGTTGTGGGTAATTTTGTGGGTACCCACTGGGGATGGGCCAAATTGCCATCCCTATCAGCCACACAAATCCCAGAACAAAGAATTGGAAGCGTAGGTTTATGGTGCGTTTTAGTTTCTTGGTTTTTTAGTGAGAGGCGTCACGCTGAGGTGACCTTGGTGACGCGAAGAGTTTTTTAATGATCAACAAGTTTGGCGCAAAACAAAGAAATAAAGGAAAGGCTGAGTAAAACAAGGAAAAACAATGTCTTAAATTAAATACTGGAAGTAAATTGTATTAAGTAGAATTTGGACGCAAGTGTACATTTGTTTGCGGGAGTGAACTCGTTTCTCTCTAAGCTTGGTACTTTGAGTAATTTCCCCTTACAATGTGAAAAAATGCAACCCTAAAAATGAAAATTACAGTGCTTTATATAGGCCTAAAAATGTAACTGTTTGTCTGCCCAAATGCCTTCTAAAGCTAACACGTGACACCCCACTTTCTTTTCAACTTCCCATAGTCGTGGAGGTTTCAAACTTTTCCCGCCTAAGCATTTGTCCTTTGAAGTTGAAATCAGCTTGTCACCTCATTTCCCTCCGACGCCAAAGCCTGTCGCCATTTCTTCGACGTACCTTTCTGTTGGTGTCGACCCGACACCTTGACATGCCTCTTTGCGCCGACACACCCTGGATCTCCGGATACCCACATCAGTCGAAATCCAATGTCAACAAATTGCCCCTCCCCCCAAAAGGCCAGTTTTGACTGAATACTGTGTCGATGGAGAAATCTGGCTTTTTGGTTTCTTGCAGGATTTCGACGCCTTTGCCAATCGTTTTGTCTTCCTTCTCAACATGTGGCAAGCGCCGTATGACATGATGATGGTAATCTCAATCCCACGATTCCCCAGAAAACGCCATGATGGCTAGTCCCATCTAAGTCATGGGCCTCGAAACCAAACCCCACTTACTCGCAGAAGTTGAAAAGTTTTTTGATCTTTCATTTTTCTGCATGCACCCTATAAATAGTCTTCTTTAGGAACTTACCATTTTTCATAACTCCTTCTTCACGAAACTGACGTTTGCTCCTAAAAACCCAGGCTTTGATTTCCTCTTCTTAAAGCTTTTACCGCCTCAGAGCACCCTTTGCGTTCTTTCTTCCAATGGCTTCATCAAGAACCCCTACAACTCACATTCCTCAAACCACTGGTAACAACCCGGTCACGTACGTAATCTCCAAAGAGGAAACACAACATCCTCTTCCACAACCATCTTCCACTGATGAAACGGTGGTGGCCAACTGGTGCCGCCAAATGGTTATCCCATTCGCGGTTGAGAATAAGCTGTGTGGTTTCCATGGCCCCCTTCCAGACAATAAACCTAATCCATAAGAACTCCATAAGTTCTTCCCTTGCTTCGACCAGACGATCCCACCTGCTTTCGAGAAAGGGGGCACCTTAGACCTCAAATACATGGCACCCAAATCTCGTGTTTTTAGATCCATGCCAACTCCAGGCAACAAAGATTACCTCGCCTGGCTTGACAAAGTCGAAGGGAAACGCCAAAGGCAATGGAAGGAGTATGGTATCTTCGACGCCATTCAACTCTCCAAAACCACCCACAGGCTCAACCCTTGTTTGCTGCTGGTGTCGATGTACTTTTGGGAAGGATTGAAAAACACATTCCACCTTCCTTGTGGCATGTTTACGCCAACACTTTTTGATGTGGCGGCTATCACTGGCCTTTCGCCACTTGGTGAGACGTTCGACCCGACTTTGGAGACAGACAACGCCTTCGACTTTGAGCGGGCTGGCTTCCAAAACTACATCGAAGATCATCATGACAAACACTCTACAGAAGTCTCTGACGAAGAGCATATTGCCTTCTTGACTCTCTGGTTGTCATATTATATGTTTTGCCCTGGCTCCTTGCAGATAGCCAAAAGTTTTATTAGTTTGGCCATTCAGATCCACGAAGGCCGACAGATATCTCTGGCCAAACTTCTGTTGGCCTCCCTCTACCATTCTCTTGGCCTATCGGCCATGAGACTAAAACTTCTCCACCAAACCACTAAAGCCTTAAACATCTCAGGGCCTATGTGGTTGTTGCAACACTGGCTCAACGCCACTTTCGAGCACAAATTAGGATATCCAACCTCTTCAACGATGGAGCATCTAAACAAAGAACGTTCTATCGAGGGACTACGTCTGGCCTTGATGACCACCCAAGAAGCTCCAAGGCAAGCCCTCTTTATGAGGTATCTCAGTATGTTTGTGGAAACCTCTTCTTTCATCCCTGACATGGCGCCATTTATGGAGCGTAAGTTTGGGCCTGACTGGTTCAGACAACCGTTTCCTGGAGTCTCACCTCAAGCTGCTGCGTTGTCGAATGCTATATGGCGGGCATTCCTTACTCCCACCATGATCTCTTTTCGCATCGAAACGGGGAACAATGGATATGGTTTTATGAACCACTGTCCAAATTTGGTGGCTCGATAATTTGGCCTGAGCCAGATGTTGCCAAAACCCTTAGTGAGGCATCCTGAGGATATAGTACGGTCTGGTCGACGCTTGACTCACGTAGGTCACAAAGCTTGCATGAGGTTTGTCAGGGCCTCTCAACACTTGGAGCTACCGGTTTTCTCCTTCCAGCCTTCCTTTTTCACCACTAAGGAATTTGAGGCTTGGTGGTTGGAGTACCGAACTCAAGCTTTCACTCCAAATCTTTTTCTGGCGAACGTGGTCGACGCTTTTGCCTCTACAGCTGGTACCCCTAAACCGTCGACCACAGCCCCTGTCATAGATGTCGACCCTGCAGAGGATACTTTGACAAAGGTAGACCCTAGACTCTTGATTTCGTTTGCCCATAGGTCTTAACTAACTAGTTTCAGCTTTGCTTTTAGGGGCGCAAACGAGAAACGACTGCTGCGTCAACTTCCACCAGACCTGCCAAAAAACCTAGGGCCAACCTTCTACAGGTATTTTTAATTTCTTGTTCTGTGTCCTTGTCCTCCCTTTGTTCTTACATCATTTCTGCGCAAGTTTATGAAAAAGTACCTTCCCCAGAAAGGACTGAATCGAATGAGAGCACTCACTCTCGAGTCTTCACTACAGCAGCTCCAGCGTCTCCTCCATCTACCCCTTTGGTAAGGAAGAAAAAGGCTATAACACGGAGGACTCCTTTAAAACACAGCGTCTCGACGGTGGCCCCAGTTGTCTCGAGAAATCTTAAAGAGGCTTTCGAACCAATTCCCTCTGCCGCCCTCCCCAAGACAATAACTCCTATGTAGGTATTCCAACTTTATTTGTGTCCTAGACGACCTTGGGGTGACGAAGCTCACCGGCATTTTATCTTTTGCTGGAAAATGTGGTTACTTCGACCACTGTTGGTGAGGGTGACACTGAATCGGCCGCCGACGCCCCTACTGCCAATGTCGCCGTTACGCCAAGTCCCCAAAAGATTGATGAGTTTCACCTTCTTATCCCTGTTGAAAGCTTGGTGAAGACGCCTCCTGCTGCAACTGATTACTTGGGGCATGATGATGCATTCCCTGGGGTGACTATTAATCCTTCTCCCGCCGTGGATACTGAAGTCGGGGAGACACTCCTAATCCCTGAACATCAACCAGAAAAGGTTTCGACTGTTGTCGAGGAATCTCTTACTCCGGCGGCACTCTTGGCAGCGAAGGCAACAAATCCAGCAGCAACCCTGAAGGAACTACACAAACTTCGCCAGGAAGCCGAAGAGATTCAACCCACTGGTTCGACTGCAATCCCAACTCCAGAAGTGGATGCTTCTTTCAATCTCAAACTTCAGCAGCAGCGGTCCTACCTTTTTGAGGAACATTTTCTGGCGGCTGTCGCCGAGGACTCCACCGTTGCCAACGACGTCTTCAAACTCCTCGATGAACTTTCTGAATTTCAACTTCCTGCCCCTATGGCCACATACCTGATCGAGTTCGAAGCCTTCTTCATTCAAATGGCCAAGGACCTCGCTATGCATCATCAGGCCGACGCCCGGATTCAGTTTCGCCATGACGACATGAAACGCGAGTGGCATCTTAGCTCCGTCTGCGAACAGAACCTTGGGGACTATGAAACCAAAAAACAAGAGCATTCCAACAAACGCCAAGCCTTCGACCAATAGATATCTGAATATCAAGCCCAGATCACGGAGCTGACAAAGAAGATAGCTGAGGTCGAACGCCAAAAAGCCTCTTTGGACTCAGCTGAGCCTCTGCCTTCTCAAGAAACCATTGACCACGAAGTCGCTCAAGGGCTTGTCCACGTCGAAACGACTATGAAGATTACATCTAAAGCCCATCATCGAAAAGGCCATGACTTAACAATCACATGTAATTCGCTGGCTGGGATATGCTGGATGTTCGCGTGCTTCTGGAAATCTTGGCATCCTTTCGCATAATCTATACAATCCTTAAGCATGCTGGGCTAGTAGAACCCTTGTCGAAACAAAAGTCATTTCATTTTTTGGCCGACCTGGTGAGCTCCACAAGCCCCATTATGAACCTCAGAAATTGCCAAATATGCATCAGTGTCTCCTAGACACTTGAGCAATACCCCTTCTGGGGTTTTCTTCAACAACTCGTTTCCTACCAGGACATAACTCATCGCTTTGTACTTAGTCTTTCGATCAGTGCTGCCCAACGGTTTTTCTAGATACTCTATAATTGGCCTTCGCCAGTCTGTCGGTGGCATCTCGCTAACGAAAACCTCACAACTTTCTAAACCTTCGACCAAGATCATCGAGACTTTGGATATCGACCAACTTGATGGTGTGTGTACGTTCGACACCATCTTTTTCCTAGTTTCGACAAAGCCTTTCAACTTACCTTCCGACACTTTATAACCAGAGGCAATTTGCGCCAGCTCGTTAGCTTTCTGGTTTTTCATCCTTGGCACATGCGAGATGTTGACAATTTTGAAATGTTCCAACAAACGCTTCGCCAACGAAAAGTAACTTAAAAGATGTTCCTGTAAGCACTTGTACTCCCTCGTGATTTGTTTAATCACCAATTCTGAATCTCCTTTTATCTCAAGCTCTTTGGCTCCCAAGTCTTTGAGTATCTTGAGACCAGTAATTAAGGCTTCGTACTCTGCCTCGTTGTTTGAACACTTGACATCGACTTTGCATTTAAAGGTAGTTGGGATTCCTTGTGGGGATATTATTAGGATTCCCACACCTGCCCCATTTTTATGGCTCGACCCGTCAAAGTACAATTTCCACGGGGCGACGTCGATGCTATGTATCGACGTTTCGACTACAGCGTGGTCGACAATGAAGTCTGCCACTATTTGACCCTTCATCGCCCTTAAAGGGACATATGTCAGGTAGAATTCAGTTAACGCTAGTGCCCATTTCCCTATTCGAATATGCAAAATAGGTTTGGACAACATATGCTTAATGACATCAAAATGCGACGAAACATAAACATTAACTGGTTTGATATATTGTTTCAATTTCATACATGAGAAGTACAAACATAGGCATAGCTTTTCAATCATAGTGTACCTAGTCTCAGCATCTATCAATATCCTACTAAGGTAATAGATGGGTCTTTCGACGCCACCATCATCCTCTTGTGCTAACATACTGCCTATGGTCGTATCCGACGCTGCAATGTACAACTTCATGCTTTTATTTATACTAGGCGGTAGTAGGATTGGAGGCTTCGTAAGGTATTCTTTGATTGCGTCGAAAGCCTTTTGTTGCTCTTGCCCCCAGCTGAACTCACTTTCCTTCTTGGTCTTGAGCAGTGGTGAAAACACTTCCGTCTTGCCACTTAGGTTTGAGATGAACCTCCTCAAGAAATTTATCTTCCCCAACAAAGACTGGAGCTGCTTCTTTGTTGTTGGAGGCTTGAGATCCAAGATGGCCTTTGTTTTGTTCCGGTTGATCTCGATGCCTCGCTTGTGGACTACGAATCCTAGGAAATCCCCTGCACGAACACCAAAGGCATATTTTAGTGGATTCATTTTTAATCCATATTTTCTCATTCGCTCAAATGAGCGTCGGAGGTGGTCGAGATGACCATCCTCTGATGACGATTTTATGACTATGTCATCAATGTATACCTGCATAAAATTCTCAATAAAATCATGGAATATAGCATTCATAGCCCTTTGGCAGGTTGCCCCAGCGTTCTTCAACCCAAAAGGCATCACCACCCATTCATATGTCCCCAAAGCTCCAGGGCATCGAAATGCGGTTTTGGGGACATCTTCTTCGGCTATGAGAATTTGATTATAGCCAGAATAGCCGTCGAGCATGCTCAAATACTCAAACCCCGTGGCTGAGTCGACTAACATCTCTGCTACAGGCATCGAATATTCGTCTTTAGGAGCAGCGTTGTTCAAATCCCTAAAGTCAATGCACACTCGAAGGTCCCATTTTTCTTAATAACGGGAACTATGTTTACTATCCATTCTACATACCTTGCAGTTCTGATGAACTGACTTTTGAGCAATCTTTCAATTTCCTGCTTGATCTTCAACGTCACTTCTGGGGAGAAACGCCGAGGGTGTTGCTTTACTGGCCTTTTACCTGGATGGATTGGGAGGCGATGCTCAACTACACTCCGACTCAAACCAGGCATTTCGCCATAATCCCAGGCAAAACAATCCTTGTATTCTTTCAACACTTTAACCAATTTGGCTTTCATTTTCGGTCCTGCCTTGGCACTTACGTAGGTGGGCCTTTTGGTTGTTCCATCCCCCAAGTCGACTTCCTCAAGCGGGTCCTGGGCTTGCATTCTCTATAGTTCATGATCTGGGCCTTTTTCGAACCCTAAAGGCTCGTCATCATAAATACCATCAAGCCTTTGATTTTCTACAGCTTCCTTTTGGCCTTGTGAGCCATTGGCTTTTTCGTCATGGTCGCCCCCCTTAGTTATTTGGAGAGTCTCGTCATTTTCGAGTGCCGACATCTTTCTGTTTTCGGCTAGATAGGTCGAAATCCGAGTCATACTTTCTGACTCAGCAGTCATTTTCACCAGTAGTGGACCACCCCGTTGGTGGCGTTTCCATTGGTTCCATACCTTCGTTGGCAGCGTCCCAGATGAACCCATAGTCGGGGTCTAGGTTCAGGACACGACCCGTATCGACGGAGGTGTAAGACCCTGATCCATCATCACAAGGAGCCACATTTGCTAAGTGCTGGTCAAAAGACTTCTTGGTACCCTTGGCTTCGTCGACTTTGTAGTAGCTTTGATCTGCCTCGATATTTTCGACGATGCCATCCTTCCTCCAAATGATCAATCTCTAGTGCATCGTTGATGGCACTGCCCCAATTCCATGGATCCATTCACGCCCCAACAACAGATTGAAGTTTGCTTTCAATTTGATGACCATGAAAAGCGTCAGCCTGTTGGTTGTACCTACTGCCAAGTCCACTTGGACAACCCCCAGGATGTTACTGGTCTTGCCTTCGTAGTTGGACAAAACCATGTTGTGCTGTCGGAGGTCAGCCTCCGTCTTTCCAATTTTCTTAAACAGACTGTGAGGCATCAGGTTCACAGTCGCTCCACCATCCACAAACACTTTGTTGACTTACACCCCATCAATCTTCGCCTTTATGAATAACGGCTTTAGATGATACATCATCCCAGGGCTAGGATGCTCAAACATAGCCGTTTATTCTTCGACTATGCCACTATTCATCACATAATAGCATAGCGGCTTGTCATCCGCATTTTCACCAGTGATGAAGTCTTCTTCAGTCTCAGAGATCTCAGACACCACATCATACTCAGCTGGTAGAACCGACACGATACCACAGTTTACCACGAAATCTTCGCCATAGGTGTCATCATTGGGGTCGTCGTACATGTCTTCATCAAAATCTCCTTCAGGTGAAGGGTCATACTCTTCTTCGGACTGAAGGGAGTATTTTGGCTCTTCTTCATCTGACTGAGGAGTATACTCTGGCTCTTTCTTGTTCTCCGTCATCGAAGTACACTTTGAGCTCTGGGTTGACACCACTTCCTTTTCCCCTGAAGTGTTCACAGTCACTGCCATGGTCTGGTTCGTTGCCACCTTGTTCTTTTCTACCCATCTTCCTCTTGGGTACTGGCGCTTCTGCCCAGATGTCCCGACAGACTTCACTTTTGAAGTCGTGGCCTCTCTTTCAGCCTTCTTATTGCACTGATAGCGCCTCCACTGGGTCCTAGTCATAGGGTTTTTCCCTTTGTAGTTGGGGGACACCCTATATCCTGCTTGTTCGACCCCTTTGCCGGCGACACTCGCCTCCTTTTCCAAATCAAGAGCTTTCCATTTTCGTCTTTTGCTTCCTTTCTGATTCACTGGTGCCATCCATCTTTCCTATGGGGAGTCTGATGGAGGCACGAAAGTTTTAGGCCTTGCCCCTTGGAACAACTTTCGGTACTCCTCGTTACGATGAGGGGCTCCGCTCCCGTCGAACACAAACCTTGGGACAGGTGGCTTGCTCTCTGGCAGCGCTTCTTTCTTGCTTGCCTCATACCTCTCCACAGCTTTCTCATCGAACACAGCATTGCATCTGGGGCATAGTGCGGCTTTCGATCCGGTTATCCTGCACTTTTCTTGAAAACCCTCCAAACTTTCACCAGCCTGGGGGTACACTGCTTCAAGTTTGTCCTCTGGTCTCTTGTTGGAACCTTCAGTAGTTTCGACCATCATGCATTCTACCACTTGAGCCATTGGTTGCTCGTCGAAGCCCTCAGTAGCCTCTACCATCAAACATTCGTACACTTCTGAGTACAAAGCCTCTTCAATCTTCAGTTAGTCGATGTCAACCTGCATCTTCGGCTTCTCGCCAAATTGGAGTTGACCCTCCTTCAAAGCCTTCTGCACCAAATCCCTGAAAAGAACACATTGAGCTGTTTTATGATCAAGGAAATTATGAAATTTACAAAATCCCCTCTTTTTGTTTTGTTCTAGAGGGGGATCTTTCAAACCAGACAGAATAATTATTTGACCATCTTTAACCAGTAAATCAAATATTTCATCACATTTGGACACGTCAAAGGTATAAGTTTTAGCGACATATTTATCCGTCTTGTTAGTTTCGGTGGGATTTTTCCCGTTCGATGGTTTCAACAGCTTGCATGTATAGGGAGGTCCTGGCTTAAGTTCAGCCACGTGGATCTCGCTTTCGTCGACAACTTCTTCATCGTCGGACGAATATTCGTCAACAGCCACATAAGATACTTTTTCTTTTTTACGATATCTGTTAGACTGGGCCTGTTCAGCTTTCAGTCGTTCGACCTGCCGAACTCGGTCAGCCAATTGAGCCATATCCCTAAGATACTGCGTGTCCAACTTCTTCCTGATTGAATAGTCCAAGCCGCCAGCAGCCATTTCGACTAATTCGTGTTCAAGGACTCGAGTAAAGTACCGTGCTTTCAAAAGTCTAAACCTATTCAAGTACTGGTCTACTGACTCCGTGGCCTTGCGTTTGACACTTGCCAACTCTTTCAAACTTATTTTCGACTGTCCCATATAAAATTGTTCGTGAAACAGTCTCTCCAATTGTGCCCATGTGTGAATGGACTGAGGGGCAACGTGGTAAACCATGTGAACGCATTCTTCGTGAGGGGACTTGGGAAATATTTCATTTTCAAGTCCTCATTGTTCGTTATGTTGCCTGCTTCGGTTTAATACCTAGCGACGTGTTCGACCGTGGACTCTTCCGTTTCCCCAGCGAACTTGGTGAACTTAGGCACTTTCCATCCCCTGGGCAATTCTATTTGTAATACAAAATCAGGTAATGGGGATGTATATGTCGGCCGTCGAAGGCCTGGGTTCGCCCCATTACGGACCATGATACGTTCGACTATGGCCTCCAAGTTATGTTCTCCAGCCAAGGCGTCCTGTCGAACCTGTTGGACAACAAACTCTGGATCTTGGTTCCTATGGACAATCACAGGAGGCCTTTGAACTCTCCTAGGGATCTCCTTGAACTCACGAGGTTGTTCTATGGTTTCGTCGAAGACTTCGTCCTGATGACGAGGTGTCTCTGGTCGAGGTGGTGGGGTCTGTCGACCCTGAGCCCTAGGGGCCCCTAAGAAGTCACCGATTCGTGTCATCTGAGTCGCCAATTGTTGGTAACTCTGGGCTGACTCTTGTATCAATGGTCTTAATATTGTACCCATTTGTTGGTTCAACATGTGGACCATCTCATGATTACTCTCATCCATCTGTTGCCTCATGACCGCAACAGAACTAGAGGTAAAGGCCGGTATGGATTGAGAGACAAGGTTGAATCCTGGGGGTCGAATCATCTGGTTCGACACGTGTCCTATCCCTTGTTAAGTCGAAAATACTGGGGACGGACTTTCCCCAAATAAATGGCCGCTAGAATGCAAACTTGATATGAACTCTGGCGGCATTCCATACGATCTAGGTATAGGCATGGTGATACTAGGCATATATTGCCCCGTAGTCCCTGCCATTGTCGATCTCGGGTCGTTTCGATGCGGCGTTGCAATTGGTCCACTAGGAGAGGTGGACACTGCTGATATGGTACCAGAGCCAACATCAGTTGTCTATGTTCCCACCGTAGTTTCCGCCGGAGACGGTTCTTCGTTCGGTCGTGGTGTTACCATCTTACCACTACGCAAAAACATATACTCAATTCACACGGTCCCACCAGGTGTGCCACTTTGTTCGCCGACGCGAACAACCGCTGGCCTTCCGTCGTAGGTTCGCTTGCGGGATCGGCCACACAAATCCCAGAACAGAGAATTGGAAGCGTATGTTTATGGTGCGTTTTAGTTTCTTGGGTTTTTAGTGAGAGGCGTCACACTGAGGTGACCTTGGTGACGTGAAGAGTTTTTTAACAATCAACGAGTTTGGCGCAAAACAAAGAAATAAAGGAAAGGCTGAGTAAAACAAGGAAAAACAATGTCTTAAATTAAATACTGGAAGTAAATTGCATTAAGTAGAATTTGGACGCAAGTGTACATTTGTTTGCGGGAGTGAACTCGTTTCTCTCTAAGCTTGGTACTTTGAGTATTTTCCCCTTACAATGTGAAAAATGCGACCCCTAAAAATGAAAATTACAGTGCTTTATATAGGCCTAAAAATGTAACTGTTTGTCTACCCAAATGCCTTTTAAAGCTGACACGTGGCACCCCACTTTCTTTTCAACTTCCCATAGTCGTGGAGGTTTCAAACTTTTCCCGCCTAAGCATTTGTCCTTTAAAGTTGAAATCAGCTTGTCGCCTCATTTCCCTCCGACGCCAAAGCCTGTCGCCATTTCTTCAACGTGCCTTTCTGTTGGTGTCGACCTGACACCTTGACGTGCCTCTTTGCGCCGACACGCCCTGGAATCTCTGGATACCCACATTAGTTGAAATCCAGTGTCAACAGATATAAAACAATTCAGCATTGCCTCAGGTGGTAAACCAAGCACTTGGTTAGCTATCTTCTCAAAACATGATTGATATTCTATTACGGACCCATGTTGACGCAATTTGAAATGCTGGGCCTGGTGATTTTCATAGGTAGAGGGACCGAAACACAGTTCTAAAGCTCTAGCAAAGTTGTTCCAATCAGTTAATTGTTGACTTTGAAACATCCACTTATACCAACCTAGGGCTTCACCCTTCATGTAAAATGCAGCCATATGAAGTCTTTGTTCCATTGGAATATTATAAAATCCGAAGAATTGTTCTGATTGGAATAGCCAATCCAGCGCGTTCGTACCATCAAATCCATTTAGTTCTATTTTGGGGTTTCGTGGGCCATGATAATGGTGTGGTTGTTGAGGGATAAATTGAGGGAATGTTTGTGTGTGTTGTCTGAATGGGGTTTGAAAAGGGCTGGTGGAATAAGGTGTAAAAGCAGAGTGAAATTTTGGTATGGTAGGTTGTGGTTGGTGAAATGTGAAAGGTGGTGGTGGGGGTGGCGTGGAGATTTGAACATGGGAGGAAGAGGGCTGGTGTAGGGGTTGGCTAATGGGTAAGGGAACATGTAAGAGTGGAAATGAGGTGCTAATAACAACACTGTCAGAACTGGTTGGGGTGGAGAGAGGGCTAGAAATACTTGAAGTTATAGATCTAGTGTGTTGTAAGAGTGGAAATGAGGTGTTAATAACAACACTTTCAGAACTGGTTGGGGTGGAAAGAGGGCTAGAAATACCTGAAGTTGTAGATCTAGTGTGTTGTGTTGCTGCTGCTATCGCTGCAAATTACTGTTGCAGCTGCTGTGTAATGAGGGAACTGAATTCCGTGAAACTTGCCTTCATTCTTGCATCGATGCTGCTGTCCAGCTGGCCCAATTGTAGGACAATGGTTTCATTGTTGTGCTCTATTGTAGACTCAAGAGCTTTATTTGATAGGATGAGATCATCCAAATGGAGGTTGGTGTGTTGAATAGATTCATCTAGGTCTTTAGGGGTTGGGTTGGTTATTTTGGGAGGCATTGAGGAAGGTGATGAAAGCACAAATGATATAAAGTTGATTCTGCAGCTATCACCCAATTAGGGTTTTCACCATTGGATAAGAAATTAAAATAACTAAGATGAACAAAATAAAATAATTCTGATTAAGCTCCATTCCAAACAGCAGCAGCAGCATAAATACTAGGGTTTTATTACAAAGACAAGGCTAACTAATGAGCCTAAAACTCAGCAACCAAACATAATGGGCCTAAGCCCTTGGAGAAAAAAACAACATAAATGTTAAATAATAAAACTAATATAAGATATTATCCTTCATCCAAGCTGGTTGTGCCATTTTGCGTTTTGGCCTTGCATTAACTTAATTACAACAATTATTATTTTTGAATTCACTTTTTTTTATCGATAAGATGTTAGCTAAGATGATATGTAAATTGTTGAGACATACTAGTTACATTATCTTTTTGATTAGTTATATTTTCAGAAAGATTTAGTTATATCTGAAATGTATTGCCTTTTTGTTTTAGATTATATTTGACTTTATTGGAGTGAGATTTGATTTGTTTGGGATTTATTTCGGAAATTCTTATTGCTCTTCTAGTTGGATTGATCTCTAAATAATGAAAGAGTAGGGTTTACTATTGAAGAAACAAGAGGATTTAACTTGATACCCTCAATTAGATTTGACACATACCTAATGCGTAGGAAAAGATGACACTATCCTTGTAAATATATTTTCAAAAATTACAAAATTCACAATTCAACAGCGAAAATTTCAAATATGTGGAGCGATATTGAAAATTTCATGCAGTTATCGAAAATTTCAAAAATAGTGTGTTTTTATACTGAGTTTTTCAAAATTTCTGATATTTTGTATCAGAAATTTCAACATTTCAAGTATTTACATTGAAATATATACCGGAAATTGTAAAATTTTTGGTGTTTACATTGAAATGTATACATAAAATTTCAAATTTCAAAATTTTCGATAGTTATAAAAACCTGGTTTTGTACCGAAAATTATGAAAATTCTGGTATATTCCATGGTTTTGTATCAGAAATTTTGGAATTTCCGGTATGTGCACAAACTTTGTTTTGTACTAGAAATTTTAAAATTTCTGGTAGTTGATAATATTTTTTTTTTATTTTTTTCTTCGGTTATAGTGAAATACAGAGGCCGAGACGACACTATTGCAGGGAGAGTTGTTAATCGAGTGACAGACTAGAGTAGGGCTGCCAGGGGTGCTAATGTTGAGTATTCCCAAATACGGGCAGGACGAGTGTCCCCAACCAGTTCACATCAGAAGCGGTTGGCTGAGCAGGGTCATTTCCGGGCACCTCGTTGCACTCGACACCAATCGGTACGATCAGTAGAGGAGCCTAGAAATGAGGTGGTGCCAGATGTTGTTGTTGTTGATCCGGTGGATGATCCGATGGTTGAGGAGCTAGATGATCTAGTGGTTGAGCTGATTGCTGAGGAGGCTGGTTTAGAGGTTGCTGAGGAGGTTGGTTTGGAGGAGGTTTCTCGGGTGGTCCAGCCAAATTTTGTTGTTGTTGATTTGGTCTCATCGGTCCCATCGGTTACTACTGACACAGAGGTTACTGCTCCTTCGATTGAGCCCTTTGAGCACACTGATGCAGGATTCCCTAGAGGACCCATCGACCAGTCGGTGCTTACAGAGTATGCTTGTCATACCCCAAATTTTGACCAGGCATTTTTAACTTGCATTTCTGACTTTATTTTGGCTTTTGCATCATCCGTATAGTATAACATGCATTTCATCGGGTTCTTATGACATGGGATTAGAGGTTTTCTATTAACCTGGATTTCCATTATTCAGAGGTTATTTCATTTGGTTATTGTACTCAGTTTTGAAACAAGGTGTTGGATTTTCATCATCATGAGCATCTTTTATCAAAGGTTTATCAAAGCTCAATGTCATTTTCTCTGAGTTTCTTCAAGGGTATCAGTTATTCAGGGTTTTATCGGTGACCTAACTGGAAAGATTCTGGATTAGGGTTTTGGTTCTCATCAACTTCCTAAGTCACTGCTTCATCAGTATGCACCCAAGGCAAGAAGATTAGGGTTTCTCACCCCTTTGTGTTTAAAATGGGCAAGTGTCGTTCAATTGAGTTTCATCTGAGGATACCAGGTCAGGTGTAGGAGCAGTACTGTTTCAGTTTCAAATTGGATATGACTTAATCTTGGCCAAATAAAGTGGTTTCGCTTCGTCTACAAGTCAATTGTGTCATGGGTTATTTTGAAGGCGAGGAGGATGTGATACAATCCCAAGTGTTTCATCAAGGATCATATTTTCTTCCAATTAGGGTTTGGTGGAGTGTATTAAGGCTCATGGTTCAAGTTGTGATTCTCTGATTTCCAAGACATTTTATTTGGTCCCTAATAAAGACTTTGATCCATCAATGTCCAAATGGCTAAATTAATTCAAGATCATAGTTCCGCTCAAGTGAGAATTCAAGCCCGTTATTCAGCTCAAGATCATTTCAAGGTGGATTCATTTTTCTGATGTCATTCCTCAAGATTGGGATCAAGGTTTCTTTTTCACTTCAAGTTTGATTTTATAAAGGATTTAAAGAAGCAGAAAATCAGTTTTAACCATGATTCATAGATTCAAGTCAAGAGAGGCATTGAACATGAAAATTCAAGTTGCAATTATTATTTTGTTCCATCATGGTTCATTTAAGTTTAAGAAATAATTTCAAAGATTGATTCATGGAGTCAAGTCCAATTCATTCATCACTTTGGTCATGGTTTAAACCTCCTTGATTCATATTTATTCTCATACAAGTCTATTTCAATTACCAAATTTCAAGCCCAAGTCACAAGTCACACTCATTGTCCAAACAAGTTACAAATGTTGTAAACAACATTACATGGCAAAAGAAAGAGTGCCATTCAAAATTTAGTTCAAGTTTACAAGAGGCCCATGTCCAAATTTTCTTACAACATTACAGAAGCCCATGCAATAAATAATCCTAATATACCTTGTTACAACACAAACCAAAATATGCTATATGACAACAAGACCTGCTGCACCAAAATAACAACTTGTCCCAAGCTACCATCCTGCAACAAGCCTGCATCAAACCGTACTGCCTACAAACCAAAAACCTGCTGCGACTTCCTGCACACAGACCTACAACATGAAGTGCAATTTCACATGCACAACACATACACCAAAACAAAACCAACATAAAATTCTGCTACTGCCTGTGAATCAATAACATTTCAACACAAAACCTGCACTGAAAAAGACATAACATAAGCAACAGGACATATCAATTATACCATAAACTTAATCCACAAGTTTGTTTTGATTTTAAAAAGAGGAAATTTCACAACAAGAAAAGGGTGAAGAAAAACGTAACAAAAACAGCTAGAAGAAAAAGGCAGCAAGGAACTCACCACCATTCAATATTTTTCCAATCTTTCACAAACCAACCAAGAGAACATAACAACAAAAGATGGGGGGAATTGAAAAAAAAACAGTGTAAAAAGAACCTTTGAAATTTTTCAGCAAACAAACCTAATACAAACTTTCTCAATACCTCAAGATATACACACATACCATAAGCTCTATTCATCTACTTCAACCCTCCATTAACCTTCATGGTCAACCTTTAGCAAGTCGAAGCACACTAACCTACTCCATCAAAAACTCAAGCCAACAACCTTTCACTGTTACAACACTACTCAGAACACAACCACGAAATATGCCACAATCTAAGCAACCTTATTTCACCTTCAATCTCCGTGCATGCAAACCGTAACTTACCACCGTGTTCTCTCAGTTTCACCATCGCTTTGCTACACATATAGAATCCTCCTCTCCTAAGAAACTCTTTACAGTCGGATTCATCTTCAATCAACACTTGTAACTATGCCTTCATCACCATCAAACCAATACAACAACAAGTCCACAGAAAAAGCAGAGAAGAGGAATTTGAGCGGGATCATGCAACAGTGAGGAAGATTGCGAGTGAGAAACAGATTATCACGCGAGACAGAGGGCGATCGGATTAGGGAGAATGAGACGGAGGATTTTGAACGAGGGAAAATGGCAATGGATCGAGTGAGATTAAGTTTTTCCTCCATGAGTTTGTGTTTTCTGAACTTCCTTCAACTTAATCGTGTGATTGAGTCTTGTAAGAAGTCGTTTCCCTTTTTTATCGTCTCTATTAGGGTTTAGTAAGTTTATGAGGTGAAACTAGGTTTGGGTCGAGTGGAACCCAGCCCGGGTGGATTCTGGAGCGACCCGCTTCCTCTCCCTTGAGCCTATTACTATTTATTTTTTTCTCTCAGCCCATATTCTCTCTTTAAATTTTATTATGTTAAACTTGTTTTATATTTCTTTTTTTTTAGAAATTCTTGTTTTAGGTTTTCTTTTTTTAAATAAAAAATATATTCTTGTTTTAAATTTCTCCTTCCAAAATATCCTTTAATTTAAGTTTGGTTTGTTTTAATTATTTAGGAAAGTATATTCTTGCTTTAAATTTCTTCTTCTAAAATATCCTTTAATTTTAGTTTGGTTTGTTTAAATTATTTTGGATTAATTATAATTATTTAAGTTAATTAGTTCATTTGCCTTCATTTAAATAATAAAAATCCTCAAAGTATTTTTCTTAATTTATTTTGTGAATTAATTTGTTTTGACTTAGAATGTAAATATTACGGTTTTCAATTTTTGATCATCTCGATTTTAATTTTCATTAATCTTCTTGACTTCCAACTTTTGTGATTTGTAACTTAGATATCTTTTGCTTAATCTTGTGATTTCGATTCTTGACTATTCTCTTGACCATATTTTTGTGTTCACCCTTTCATTTCCATTCATTATCATCTTCGCATCTTAATATCAAAACCTTGGTCTTGTACCAAGTGCATTTTCAAACTTTTTTCTCAATAAACATGAATGGTTGTGGAGTGGTTAGGCGAAGGCCTTGTCCTATCCCGAGTATATGACATTACCGTCAGGGTTCACTGTCATAAAACACTTACCATCCAAAGTAAAACATCTCTTAAATAAAACGAATACTACCCTCCTTGTATTGAACTAAAGAGAGGGGTTTGAGTGAAAACTTCTTCCTCTCCGAGTATTAGGTAGCTCACTTTAGAGTGTGTGGTCTCGATACTCGTCTTTCAATACAAAGACATGACTATATTCGCCACACCATTTTCAAAGCACATCTTTTTAGACAAAGAATTGGGTACTACCTGCAGGGGTTCCTATCCGAGGACTTATTTCACCCCTAAAACCAATCATCACAAATAAAATATGACATCTTGCCTCGATGGCGAAAATCTAAACCTTTTTAAATAGGGCATGTTATTTCCGTTCTACCGCAATACAGGTAACGCATAAGACTCCACGAGCGAGCGACAGTACACCTAACTGCTAGAACGCGACAGTTAGCATCATCCATTAAAAACACCAAAAACCCATAGGCTCGTGAACTACGGATGCTCTGATTCCTCATTCCCTAATGAGTATAGATAGGCACAAGGATTCCTATCCTTGGCGATCTCACTAACATCAAACTCCCCTTTTCTCTCGCCCCCGTGCGATCTAGACCAAATAACCGAACCTTTTTCTCTCGCCCCACTGCGATCGAGACCTTTTCTAACCCGTGGTTCCACGAACTATGGACGCTCTGATTCTTCATTAGTTAATGAAGATACGTAGGCACAAGACGACGAAGCCTTGGCGAGCTACCTTTTCTTTTCCCCACCTTTTCCTTTGTCAACCTTTCTTCCACAGTCTTATTTTCTTTTCGCCCAATCCTCCTCGAGCACTTTGTTTATAAACCCTCTTCTTTTTCCCTTTAAAGCATTCATAGAAAGCAAGATCCTTTAGCAACATCTTTACACATAAGACAAACGAATGGTTCCCATCGAGTACGATGTATGTGAGGGGTGCTAATACCTTCCCTTTGCATAACTGGCTTCCGAACCCATAATTTGGTTGCGAGACCATCTTATCCTTCCTCTCGGGGTTTTCTAGATATTTTCCCTACCATTTCGAGATGAATAAAGTTCGATAGCGACTCTGTGTCTTCGCCAATTTTTTCGCGTAGCGGCAGTTGGCGACTCTGCTAGGGATCCTGTCCCTTAGCGAGCCAAACCTAGTTCTATTTGTTGTATGTGTGGATGTTTCTCTTTACTATGCTTTATTGCTTTCTATTTTCCTTAATTATGTTCCTTTTTTGTTGGGTATGTTGGGGATGAGTTATGAGGAAAATGCTTTCTAACCGAGTCTTTCAAGTATACACTACGCTAGGAGGTGGTTGCTTATTGACTTGCGAAACTTAGGACTCGTTGAGTTGGTATGATTTCCACCGCTCAGATGAGGCCCCTTTGGGAATGATAATGTCTTACGAACAGTCATAGCGGTGTAATTAATTCTGACCTGGGAGTCCGTGATTCTGAGGACCCTTAGAACCCTATTCCAAAGGTTACTAAGACATAACTCCATGCTCATCCTTTTGAAGGGATCACCATCTTACGAATCGTCGTTATGATGGAAAACTTTTGAGGGTATGATGCAAGGGACCTTGTTTGAAAGCCCTTGGAATGCCCTTTCGCAAACCAATAGACTACCTACCCGAGGAGAGACACATCTGTTATGTGAATCCTTGTCTCAGAGACCATTGATCCGTGTGCTATGAGCTTGTTCCAAGCATGCATCCATAACATTGCATAACATAAGCATCTATGCATCATTTTGCATATCATTCTCTAACCAAAAACAAGTGAGCTCATCCATCCTTTGTCCATAATCCGCAGTTTGACTTCTTGACGCCCGTATTAGACTTGAAGTGGCTTCTGAAGGATCAAGAACTCAGGAGAACAAAACCAGTTTGTGACAAGAGCGGATGTAGAATTGATGAAAGACCAGTTGAACCAACTTGTGGAAGCTATGAGAACCTTGGCAAAGAGAGATGACAATATTCAGAGGACTACAGTCACTGGGAACGTCATTCCATCTCAAGTGAACAATGTTGTTCAAGCTCAGCCTATGGGGATCCCTGTTGAGAACCAGGTTATACAAGAATGTACCATTGTCCGAGATGGACATTCCTCTTCTCTTGATGTTGTGGAATATCATAGTTTCACATTCTCTGAGCTAGATTCCCAAAAGACAGTCCTTGTGATGAAGACCAAGGATCCACAAGATGTTGAGATCATGGAAAGATGTCATGTGTTAGAAGAGAAGCTTAAAGCCATGGAAGGGCGTGATGCTTTTGATCTAAATGCCTTAAACATGTGTTTGGTACCCGACCTTGTAATACCTCCAAAGTTCAAGACACCGAAGTTTGAGAAGTACAAAGGGTATAGTTGTCCAAAGCAATATTTGGTGATGTTTTGCAGAAGAATGACCTCATATGTTCACAATGACAAAATTATGATTCACTGTTTCCAGGACAGTCTAAGTGGGGCATCACTAAGTTGGTACATGCATCTAGATAGTAGCCACATCCAATCATGGACAGACCTAGCCAATGCCTTTGTAAAGTAATAACAATACAATATTTACATGGCTCCTATTGCAAGAATTATCTCAAGAGGATAACGAATCCTTCAGAGGGTATGCTCAGAGATGGAGAGAGTTAGCTGATCGCGTTCAACCACTAATCTTGGATAGAGAATTGGTAGACCAGTTCATGGATACTTTGCAAGGTCCATATCTGGAAAAGATGATTGGCAATGGGACATCAAACTTCTCTGACTTGGTATCAGTTGGAGAACGCATTGAGAGCGGCCCCAAGAGTGGAAAGATCTAAGACGCTTCAAACATCCTAGCTAGTGAAAGTGAACCAGCTGTCAATTCCTAAGAAGAAGGGGAGGAGGAAAATAATTCCATCTGGGAAACTCCACAAGTTCCACTTCCACTCCTTATTCTCAGTACTCATGCACCTCAACTATTCATAGTCATCAACATTTTGGGTCTGCGTATCAGATACCATTCTCTCCACAGGAACAGTATCAAGGACCTCCTCAGTATCAACGGTCATACCGACGTCAGTACGCTCTGCATCAGCCGCGTCAGCACGCCCGACAAAGACCAAGAAATCCAGAAAGGCATTTCACTCCGTTGCCAATGTTGTACAGTCAGGTATTTCCAGATTTGATCAAAGGTGGATTGATAGTACCAAAGAAACTGGATCTAGTGATTCCTCCATACCCGCCAGGCTTTGACGCCAGCGCCCGATATGACTACCATGATGGGGCATATAGGCACTCAATTGTAGACTGTAAGGTGCTCAAGAGCAAGGTTCAGACTCTACTTGACTCTAAGATATTCTCATGCACGCCTCAAGGCATTCAAATCAACAATCCTTCACAGGGTAATGTGGGTCCATTAGTCCATGTTATGGAAGAAATTGTCGAGAATAGATGTGAAGATGATTATCAGACTGATCTCGACAAGAAACTTTGAAGATGGCTAACTCAGTAGCGAATCAAGAAAGGAAAGCCTAGTTCCCCGAAGTTGGCAACCTTTTAGATCATATCTTTACTTCACATTTGTAGTTTCTTTTCTGTTAAGTGCTACTTGCATTGAGACACTGTTGTTTAAAAATGGTTTTATTAATGAAATAAATATGCATGTTTTGAATAAATCCATTCGTGTTCACTCATACTTTTTTTATCGATATTAAATGCTTGTTTAAGCAAAATCTAGGGGAGGATGATGAAATCGAAAGACGTGAAACTTTCGATTGTATGCTTTTGAATAAAACCTTCCTGATGATGTACAGACATTGTTTCAAAACCCCAAATACTGGAGAGATAAGGAGTTAGTCCCTAGTTAACCACATTGAGCCTAGAAGTAGGAGTTTCCTTCGGATTTCTAAACCCTTAAGCTTAACCTGGGGCAGGGTAGTGTTCAGTTAATATGATCATCCAAATATGTCAGATGTTCTTTAATAACCAATGACTTGGCAGTCACAAGCCTTTCCAAACGAAAAAAATAAAAAAAGCCCGCAAAGTCGAACACCCCAAATAGGACATTGAGACAAAATCAAGGCAACCCCGATGGATTAAGAGCTTCAAAAGCAGTTCATGCAAAAGTTAGGGTTCAAAAATAAGAAAATCAAAAGAGGTCCTCGAATCCTCAAAGAAAAATAAGATCCAGTGACCACCATGTCAAAAATCGAAAGGTCACTGACATCCATGGCCAAAGAAAATAAGGTGACTACCATTTCAAAAGAAAATCTTGAAACGTCATTTTCACTCTTACACCGTCAAACTCTAGATGCATGTGTTAAATTAGCTGAACATAAGACTAGAGAACACCAAGACGAATGAGTGGGTTAAAACAAAACTTTGAGCCATAAATCCTTTTTTCTCAAACCGTGAACCAGGCCACGCTATAACCTTCAAAAAACCTAATTGAAGCAGGGTTGTTTCGAAAGCATACCTCGGTAAAATCACATTAACACTGACTCCTAAAAATATTTGCTTACCATTCATGTGGGTATCAAGGTGAAATTTTGACCAGTGATTCATTTACTATCTGCCGCGACATAATTCCAGTGAGCAGACTTGGATTTCAAAACCGTCATATGCATTGCATTAAAATTATCATTTTCAAAATGAAGAGTTTTACTTGTGAGTAAGCACTTGACATTAAGAGAGTTTCTGCAATGGAAGGATTGATCAAGCTAAGATGCAAATGCCTGAAGACTCCGTTGACCAAGAGGGAAAGACACTCCAAGATTCAGTTAATCTGGGGAAATTAGGCCGAGACTCAACAAATCTCTTCAAAGAGCAGTTAGTATTGGGAAACTCCCTCACAGATCAGTCAGTCAGTTAGAAATCATCTTAAGACTCCGTTGAGCAAACGATTCATTCAAACTGGGGCAAGCTAGCCCAAGAGAACAAAAGTTAATTTTTTCTAGAAGGCGATTAATCTGAAGCACCTCACCAAGGTTTATAATACGGGGCTAGTCCATCTCAAACCATCATGGTACAGATGTCCTATGCTTCCTTTCGAGGCAGATTCCTTAAGAGATCTCCCAAGCTGGGGCAAGGCTGGCTGAAGAAGACCATTGTTCCCGTACCTCCAGAGCTACTCAAGCAAGTTTTGTCATCCACCAGGTTTAAGACGAATGTCGAGAAGTCACACTAAGCACATCCCGTAACCTTTCAACCAAAAACTTGTAGCCACACAAGACACTTTCCAGCTTCAACCGTACCGGACCTACCTCGAAGACACCATTTGAGGCGTCAAATCATTACATAAATCATTACCATGCATTAGTCATGTCGCTTCACTCATGCATATCATTCGTCTAGCATAGCATAACATGAAGCCTTGTAAAACCGAACGAGAACATCCAAAGTCCAATCCCTATCGCCACCTCAACCAAAGTCCAATTCCTATTGGAACCTCAACCAAAGTCCAATCCATATTGGCACCTCCACAAAAAGTCCACTTTGCTGGCATCGTCATAAATTCAAAACCCAAGCCACATTGGTACCCAAAAAATTTCACCTTCGAAAAGAAGACCAATCTAAAAATCAATCATCATCAGGTTTAATATGTCCTTCCTAGTAAAGTCCAATCATACTTGGCACATCCTTCTTTCCCCAACAAAGACCAATCATACTTGGCACATCAAACCAAAAAATCCCAACCTTGTTTGGCATCCCCCTAAAGCCCAACCTTACTTGGCATCTCCCAAAAAATCTTCAACACTACTTTCAAAGCCCAACCACACTTGGCACAATCATAATCCCTGGATCACAGATCCTCATATCCCCACAGAGAATGTTGAGCCCGTTCCCCCAAAAGATATTTCAATCAATCTCTAATAGATGGACCAATAAAAAGCTTACCACCTCACACCCAGGGTCGTAGATCCGTCGATCTTACCCTCGATCAGTCCATTTCCATCAGCCCTTTGATGAAGACTTTCAAATACTTTCTTTTCCGTCAACCCTTTGACGAAAACAAATCCTTTCCCAGCAACCCCTTGATGAGATTCCTACTCGAGTTATCTTTCCATCAACCCTTTGACGATGACAGTTGTTCTTTTCCGTCAACCCTTCGACGATGACAATTTTCTTCCCATCAACTCTTTGATGATGTGATTCTTTAGTTCAATTATCTTTCCATCAACCCTTTGACGATGACAGTTTTCTTCCCATCAACTCTTTGATGATGTGATTCTTTAGTTCAGTTATCTTTTCATCAACCCTTTGACGATGACAGTTGTTTTGTTCCGTCAACCCTTTGACGATGGCAGCTTTTCTTTCCATCAACCCTTTGATGATGTCACTCCTTAGTGCAGTTCTCTTCCGTCAACTCTTTGATGATGACACTCCTTAGTAAATTTTCTTTCCCATCAACCCTTTGATGACGATATTAATTTCTATCAATCCACAGGGTCGTAGATCATTCGTCAATCTTACCCTTTGTTCACGTTTTGTTTCCCCAGTGGAGTCATCTTTCTGATTACAGTCTCTCAGTTGTAGATCCATTGATCTTAGTTCCTATTCCCCAACTTTTGAGTCACAAATCTGTTGATATTGCTTCTCCCCATTTTGTGGGTTGTAGATCCACTGGTCCTACTTCCTTTTCTTAGATCCGTTGATCTTCTTTTGAGTCACAAATTCGTTGATGTTTCTTCTCGTCATTTTGTGGGTTGTAAATCTGTTGATCCTACTTCCTTTTCTTAGATCCATTGATCTTTTCTTTTGGAGTTGTGTATCTGTTGATATTAATTTTCTCCACCTTTTGGGTTGTAGATCCGTTGATACTGCTACCTTTCCATAGATATGTTGATCTTCTTTTGAGTTGCTAATCTGTTGATATTGTTTCTCTTTATCTTCTGGGTTGTAGATCCATTGATCTTACTCCCTATTCTCAGATCCGTTGATCTCACCCTTTGAGTCCTAGATCCATTGATTTTACTTCTTTTCATCCTTTGGGTTGTAGGTCCGTTGATCCTACTTCCTTTTCTTAGATTCGATGATCTTCCTTTGGGTTGTAAATCCGTTGATGTTACTCCTCTCTATCTTTTGGGTTGTAAATCTGTTGATACTACGCCCCGTTTACCTTTTTCTTGAGTTGTAAGTCCGTCGATCTTACCTCTCTTTATCTTCCTTTAGACTGTAGATCCATTGATCTCGACCCTTTTCTATCTTAACTTTGATTGTTACCATTACTCATTACCGGTTACCTTTGTTTAACCTTTTCACAAAAAAAAAATAGAGAGTCTTTCATGCATCCGTAACATTGCATATCAAGCATATCATTAGCATACCATCCATTTGCATCTCAAGCATATCACCGCATCTATCCTTTTCTAATCGGTCAAAATTCTAGGTATTCTAGTATTTAATCCTCTTTTACCTTGAATGTCTAAAAGACATTTCTATTCATACCTTCAGGTCCAAGAAGATTAAATAGGGGCAGCTGTCATACCCCAAATTTTTACCAGGCATTTTTAAACTCGCATTTCTGACTTTATTTTCTCTTTTGCATCATCCGTATAGTATAACCTGCATTTCATCGGGCTCTTAAGACATGGGATCAGAGGTTTTCTATTAATCTGGATTTCCATTATTCAGAGGTTATTTCATTTGGTTATTGTACTCAGGTTTGAAACAAGGTGTTGGATTTTCATCATCATGAACATCTTTTATCACAAGTTTATCAAAGCTCAATGCAAGTTTCTCTGAGTTTCTTCAAGGGTATCAGTTATTCAGGGTTTTATCGGTGACCTAACTGGAAAGATTCTGGATTAGGGTTTTGGTTCTCATCAACTTCCTAAGTCACTGCTTCATCAGTATGCACCCAAGGCAAGAAGATTAGGGTTTCTCACCCCTTTGTGTTTAAAATGGGCAAGTGTCATTCAATTGAGTTTCATTTTAGGATATCAGGTCAGGTGTCGGAGCAGTATTGTTTCAGTTTTGAAGGCGAGGATGTGATACAATCCCAAGTGTTTCATCAAGGATCAAATTTGCTTCCAATTAGGGTTTGGTGCAGTGTATTAAGGCTCATGGTTCAAGTTCTGATTCTCTGATTTCCAAGACATTTTATTTGGTCCCTAATAAAGACTTTGATCCATAAATGTCCAAATGGCTAAATTAATTCAAGATCATAGTTCCGTTCAAGTGAGAATTCAAGCCTGCTATTCAGCTTAAGATCATTTCAAGGTGGATTCATTGCTCTGATGTCATTCCTTAAGATTGGGCTCAAGGTTTCTTTTTCACTTCAAGATCAATTTTATAAAGGATTTAAAGAAGCGGAAAATCAATTTTAACCATGGTTCTTAGATTTAAGTCAAGAGAGGCATTGAACATAAAAATTTAAGTTGCAATCATTATTTTGTTCCATCATGGTTCATTTAAATTCAAGAAATAATTTCAAAGATTGATTCATGGATTCAAGTCCAATTCATTCATCACTTTGGTCATGGTTTAATCCTTGATTCATATTCATTCTCATACAAGTCTATTTCAATTACCAAATTTCAAGCCCAAGTCTAAAGTCACACTCATTGTTTAAACAAGTTACAAATGTTGTAAACAACATTACATGGCAAAAGAAAGAGTTCCATTCAAAATTTAGTTCAAGTTTAAAAGAGGACCATGTCCAAATTTTCTTACAACATTACATAAGGCCATGCCATAAATAATCCCAATATACCTTTTTACAACAAACTAATACAACAACAAGGCCACAACGGAAGCAGAGAAGAAAGAGTTGAGCGGGATCACGCAACAGTGAGGAAGATCGTGAGAGAGAAACAAAATACCACACGAAACGAAGGGCGATCGTATTAGGGAGAATGAGACGGAGGATTTTAAACGAGGGAAAATGGCAATGGATCGAGTGAGATTAAGATTTTCCTCCGTGAGTTTATGTTTTCTGAACATCCTTCAAGTTAATCATGTGATTGAGTCTTGTAAACAGCCGTTTCCTTTTTTTTATTGTCTCTATTAGGGTTCAGTAAGTTTATGAGGTGAAATCGGGTTTGGGTCGTGTGGAACCCAGCCCAGGTGGATTCTGGAGCGACCCGCTTCCTCTCCCTTGGGCCTATTACTATTTATTTTTTCTCTTAGCCCATTTTCTCTCTTTAAATTTTATTATGTTAAACTTGTTTTATATTTCTTTTTTTTATAAATTCTTGTTTTAGGTTTTCTTTAAAAAATATATATATTCTTGTTTTAAATTTCTCCTTCCAAAATATCCTTTAATTTTAGTTTTGTTTGTTTTAATTATTTAGGAAAGTATATTCTTGCTTTAAATTTCTCCTTCTAAAATATCCTTTAATTTTAATTTGGTTTGTTTTAATTATTTAGGATTAATTATAATTATGTAAGTTAATTAGTTCATTTTCCTTCATTTAAATATTAAATAACCTCAAAATATTTTTCTTAATTTATTTTGTGAATTAATTGGTTTTGACTTAGAATGTAAATATTAGGGTTTTCAATTTTTGATCATCTCGATTTTAATTTTCATTAATCTTCTTGACTTCCAACTTTTGTGATTTGTAACTTAGATATCTTTTGCTTAATCTTGTAATTTCGATTCTTGACTATTCTCTTGACCATATTTTTGTGTTCACCCTTTCATTTCCCTTCATTATCATCTTCCATTTTTAAGATCAAAACCTTGGTCTTGTACCAAGTGCATTTTCAAACTTTTTTCTCAATAAACATGGATGGTTGTGGAAGTGTTAGGCGAAAGCCTTGTTCTATCCCGAGTGTTTGGCATTACCATCAGGGTTCACTGTCATAAAACACTTACCATCCAAAGTAAAACATTTCTTAAATAAAATGAATATTGTCATCCTTGTATTGAACTAAATAGAGGGGATTGAGTGAAGACTTCTTGCTCTCCGAGTATTAGGATGCTCACTTTAGAGTGTGTGGTCTCGATACTCATCTTTCAATACAAAGATGTGACTATATTCGCCACATAATTTTCAAAGCAAATCTTTTGAGATAAAGAATTGGGTACTACCCGCAGGGGTTCCTATCCGAGGACTTATTTCATCCATAAAACCAATCATCACAAATAAAATATGACATCTTGTCTCGATGGCGAAAATCTAAACCTTTTCAAAAAGGGCTTGTTATTTCCGTTCTACCGTAATACAAGTAACACGTAAGACTCCACGAGCGAGCGACAATACACCTAACTGCTGGAACGCAAACGCTAACATCGTCCATAAAAACACCAACAACCCGTAGTCCTGTGAACTATGGATGCACTGATTCCTCATTCCCTAATGAGGATAGATAGGCACAAGGATCCCTATCCTTGGCGACCTCACTAACAACTAACTCCCGTTTTCTCTCGCCCCCGTGCGATCTAGACCAAATAACCGAACCTTTTTCTCTCGCCCCACTGCGATCGAGACCTTTTCTAACCCGTGTTTCCACGAACTACGGACACTCTGATTCTTCATTGGTCAATGAAGATACGTAGGCACAAGACGGCGAAGCCTTGGCAAGCTACCTTTTCGTTTTCCCACCTTTTCCTTTGTCAACCTTTCTTCCACAGTCTTATTTTCTTTTCGCCCAATCCTCATCGAGCACTTTGTTTCTAAACCCTCTTCTTTTTCCCTTTGAAGCATTCCTATAAAGCAAGATTCTTTTGCAACATCCTTACACATAAGACAAACGAATGGTTCCCATAGAGTACGATGGATGTGAGGGGTGCTAATACCTTCCCTTTGCATAACCGGCTTCCGAACCCATAATTTGGTTGCGAGACTATCTTATCCTTCCTCTCGGGGTTTTCTCGATATTTTCCCTACCCTTTTGGGATAAATAAAGCTCGATGGAGACTCTGTGTCTTCACCGGTTTTTTCGCGTAGCGGCAATGCTAACCATGTGGCGTTACGACTATGGTAGGGCTAGGTATACGTCTTTTATGTTTAACTTTAACTTTTGTTTATATATGTTTGTCATAGGAGGTATCAACTAAATTGTTCATATGTTTTTGTCATAGGAGCAACCCACACTGAAGGTGGCATCGCACAGGTTGAAGATGAAGGACTTCCTGAAGATTATGATTCCTGAGCAGGTCAGTCGGATTAACGGGAGTTCCAGCTGCTTGATTTTTCCCACGGCTCCCTCACCATGCTCGACGCTTCATTACTTAGTGCATTTATTGAGAGGTGGCACAAGGATACATTTTCATTTCATCTTCCATTCCGGGAGATGACTATCACTTTGGACGATGTATCTGCATTGTTCCATCTCCACATCGGCGGCAAATTTTGGACGACTTTGTTAGAACAATATTTTTTCATGACATTTATCCTTTGGGTTTTGATGATAACAAAGTATTGAAAGAACAATGGTGTTATCTAATGTGTGTTCCAAGTATGCAGGTTCTAAAGCTTAAAGAGAATACATTCAGAATCTGATATAAGGAAGCACTTGAGAGAAGCTGAGAAACTTGCCTATAGTGGTTCAGAATATGAAGAACACTCTCTAAGTGATGTCTGGCATAGACTCTGAAGTTGAAGACCTTAGCATCTTAAGAGCAACATATTGTCTCTACACTTAGTAAACGTATCAGCTTCTGATTAACATTCAGAGTTAGTAATAAAGCTAAAGTTATCTGTACTTCGAAAAGCAAGCTGCATTGTCAAATCAGTTTGTCAGCTAAAGTCTATGTTCATAAGGCTCAAGAAGAGTTGACATGTTTTACAGATATCTACTCTCAACGGATCTATAGTACAAGATTACATGGAAGACACAATGATTAAACATGTTACACAATGGATTAAAATCTTTTGGTGTATCTATCTTCAACATCTCTTGTACTAAGAAAAAACAAAGACACTTGTTTAAGTTATCTCTTCCAACGGCTAGTCTTCTACATCTGCTATATAAGGTGCTGAAGATTCAATCTGAATCTTCAACAACGAACAAGGGAACAAGAAGCAATAGAGAAGGAAAGCCAAGAAACATATGAGTGTTTGACACTTCTATCTTGATGGAGGAATAACAAGATCAACAATAAGCAACACAATTGAGTATCCAGAAATTCTCTTATTTGTTGTAAATTGTACAAAGCCTTAAGATTTCTTAGACATTGAACATCTTAGAAATCTTAAGTGCTTAAGGTCTTTGTTATGGTGATTACCCTGTACCTCTGATTTTGTATCAAGTACTCTTTGTTCTCTATTCTTCTAAACATGTTGTTTAGTAGTTTAGATAAAGTCTCTTGCTATGTGCTTGAGCATCAAAGTCTCTTGTTGAGAAGCTTGAGTCATATATGTCTCTTGCTACGTGCTAGAGCATTGAAAGTCTTGATCAGTTATTGATTAAGCAAGAAAGTCTTGGACTGTGAGTCTGAGCAAAAGTCTTGTACTTGAGGGTATGAACAAAAGTATTGGGTTTGTGGAACCTGAGTAAGGAAGTCTCAGACTGCGGTCTGAGTAAGGAAGTCTTGGGCCTGAGGGGCTTGAGCAAGGAAGTCTTGGATTTGTGGAATCTAAGCAGAAAGTATTGGACCTGATAGGTTTAAGCAGGAAGTTTAGGGCTAAGGCTCAAAGCAAAGAAAAGACTTATGCTTAAGTTTATAAGCGATTGTAATCATGATTTGATTATAGTGAAAAATCTCTTGTGCTGCAAGGGGACTGGACTACTCTCAGTTGGGAGGAATCATGATAAATTTGTGTGTTCTTTATCTTTTATTTGCTTCTGTTAACATTCCGCTACAACATATTAATCAGAATCTGAACAACAGTTTAGATTCTAAACTCTGATCAGAGGCAAAGTTAAGAAATGGAAAACACAATTCAACCCCCTTCTTGTGTATTTTTCTCACCTTCAGGCTCTCGTTCTTAGCATGAACCTTGCATGTCAGACTGTTGCACAAGATTCGAGATTGTCTGAGGAGGAGGTGCAGAGGGAGTTTGGTGAGATCAGGGGTGCACACATTCATATGTCTTGGCTTTGAAAGGCATACGATCAGTTTGTAGCTGCTGGGAGGTATGAGGTTGCTGCTAGGGCGTACATGCTACATATAGTAGCATGTACTCTCTTTATGCACAAGTCTGCTATTTATATAGATGCCTAGTATGCGTGCCTCTTCAGTATCCTCGAGGACACTAGTTAGGCTTGGGGGTGAGCTATGTTGAACCTTCTGTATACACCCCTTGCTGGCTATTTGAGTCTGTTACTAGTATACTTGAAATTATTATTTGTTGTTGCTTTCTTATTTATTTTTTACGAATAGTATTTCTTATTTATTATTTGTTGTGTCTCTGTTTGATATCAATGCAAGATATACGAGAATATCCCCACCATCTGTGACAGGAGAGTACAGTATAGCGAGTTATGGTCCCCCGAGCGAAGTGGTGGAAGGCGAGACAGTTACATCCTAGTGGTGTTGCAGAGTATAAGAGGAGGCTCGATGCAGTGACTATAGATGGTGTCATCTGGACACCATACACTGGTCCTAGAGTCCACTGTGAGTTCGAGGAGTCGTCATTATATTCAGGTTATATGGGTTGAGAGAGCATGATTGCTAGACACTTGCCTGAGAGGTGTCTGTGATAGTATGGTTATGTTCAATGTATCCCACAACCAATTCCAAATATACCATCTTCAAGTATTAATTGGTGGTTTCAGCGTAACTTCATCAACTCTGGCCGTGCCATTAGAGATTGAGCAGTCACTGTTCAGCACCCCTCGTAGTGTGAGGATGGTTACTTAGAGTGGTACCTCACTATATCACACCATCGCATCACCCCACCTACACCTGATTTTGGACCTTCTGATGTCAGGGTACCTGTTGATGACGTGCCACCGACGCCTCCTCTAGCAGATGATGTCGATGACTGGAAGTGCATCTAGATGATTGCAGTTATTATGGATAACCTCATGAGTTTGGTAAATCTAGATGACGAGGTTTATACATGATTATCTCGGGCTGCACACATAACCCGTGAGGGGCCTATTTAGATATCTTTTGTATTATTTATATCATTTGTATATTATTCAGACATCTTCATCATAACTCTATATTTGTTAATATTATTGATTTTCTTTAAATTGTAACGTGAACATTAACTAACATCTGACAATGGATTATATAACTTAAACAGAAAAAAGTTAATACTACAATATGATTAATAAATAAGAAAAACCTAAATACTACCAGACGCTTCTGGATGTTTCAGCATCTCCATTATGTCGTAAACAGATTTTAAAAGCTTAGCATCAAACTCGATCGACCCCTTTGTTATCCTACATCGAAGTGATCTCCACATTTCCTTCACATCTTCGTCGGTATTCACTCAATAAGGTTGTACTCCCGTCAATATCAATCCAATCTTCACAAAACTCGATCTTTCTCACCTTCCTGTGTTCGGTATCAGGAAACAATTCATTCAACTTAGACGTCTGGCCGGCAAGAGATAAGGTGCCATCTGGAAGCGGAACTCAACAGGAGGAGAAGCTTCGTTGAAGTACACTTCTGCCTTAATCAAAAATTAAGGAAGAGACATTTTTTGAGATGTGTTTATCAAAAAACATTTGACCCCCTATTTATACAACTTTGCATTTACTCTGGACCACATAAACTGTTGGTGCAATCACAACCATCCAAAATCATTGGCAAAATCCTGATCATCTAAAAAATCAAACAAATAATATGTCGATGATAGATGTATGCAACATATGAAGATAAAGAAATCCTACAAGGTTCAATTTGGCTAAATGTTAATCCATGGCTTGAGAATTTAAAAGGAAATAGTTCTTATCATAAACTAAAGATGAATTAAAACTATCCAGATGAACAAAGCAAGTTTCTTACTCCAATGACCTTTAAAGGTACATGACATGAATATATGAATTAGCTTAGACAAAACAAAGTAATAAATTAGTTCTTAACTTTAGACCTGATTTGAACCTCTATGACCAAATGAAATGATCACAAAAGACAAATCAGATAATGGGAAACAGATGAATGAAATGATTGTATATGGATGTATGAGAATGAATCACTTAGCTGGGTGAAAGTGCAGATGACTAATTTTTTAGGAGGGGCAAAATTTAGGGTATGATAGTTGCCCCTATTTAAATATCTTTACCAGATGGCATGAGTGATGATTATCCTCATGAGATCAAGGTGAAAAAGGTATTTAAATACAAAAGACTCAAAATTTTGCCCCTAGATGCAATGATATACTATGCTAATAGACTGACAGACTTTTCTTTTTTTGGTTTGCTGGGGATATGATGTGAAATGGAATGAAACCTATCATGATATTTTTATGATGGATGACGGGAAAACTTGTGGGGAATGCTGGAAATAAATGATGGTGGTGATTCACAGGAAAATGTCATAGACAATGGGTGAAGACTCATTGGGGATGACAAATTGTCGGGGAAGAGATACTGGGGAAAATTTAAAGTGACTTATCAAACAGGTTCAGATATGACCTGAAGAAATTTAAAATATAGCTTCCAGTTCTGGAGTTTTCTTACTAGAAGATCATCCACAAGAAACAAGACAAGATTAGGAGTCTTCTTACAAGAAGATCATCCATACAAAATAAGGCATACGATGATTCTTTACGAAGAAATCAATCGAAACAAACATCATTGGAGTTTTCCAACAAGAATAACATCCAAGCTTCTGGAAATTCCCTGAAGTGAATACTCATATATAACCTTCTAAGAACCATTAGGAAAAACAAACAGGGTAATCAAACTCTCTGTATGTGCCAATAACAATTGGACTTAAACCGCAAGCATGGTTATAACCAGCTTCTAACGGGTCGGTGCCGATTACAACTGGACATTAGGGGATGCCAATAACAACTGGACTTTAGATATACCAATAACAATTGTACTTTAATGATGCCAATAACAATTGGACTTACAAATGATGCCAGTAACAACTGGACTTTAAGGAAAATGAATGCCAATAACAATTGGACTTTTAAAGAATGCTAGTGACAACTGGACTTTGAAGATAGGGCCAGTGACAACTGGACTTTGTAAATGATACCAGTAACAACTAGATTTTAGGGTACCAATAATAATTGGATTTTGCAATGAGTGCCAATAACGATTGGACTTGAGAATAATGTCGGTAACAACTAGACTTGAAAAAGAGTGCCAGTGACAACTGAACTTTGAATACCAATAACAATTGGATTTTAAGAAATTGTGCCAGTGACAACTGAACTTTAAATATACCAATAACAATTGGATTACAAAGGAATGTCAGTGACAACTGTACTTTGTAAATGATACTAGTAACAAATGGATTTTAAGAGATGCCAATGACAATTGTGCTTTGAAGGATACCGGTAACAACCGGATCTTGAGGATACCAATAAAAATCTGATTTTAAACAAGGTGCCAGTGACAAATGGGCCTTAGGTACCAATGACAATTGGATTTTAGGTAGCGCTAGTGACAACTGGACTTTAAAAGAGTGCTAGTGACTACTGGACTTGGAATACAAATAACAATTGGATTAAAAATTAAGTGCCAGTAACAACTGGGATTTGGAAAAGGCCACCAGTGACAACTGGACTTCAAAAGGTATTGGTAACGACCGGACTTTGGGTTAAGGGATAACAATTAACAATGAGATCTGAGTCAATGCAAAATGAGCATGAAACACCTTTCGGGTTATGCATGACATATGAATGTTCATGAGATGCAAATGCTGACTCTATGTAGACAGAGAGTTTATGGAGACTCTTATGGAGGTTCTGATTCCTCAACACCGATAACTCAACCAAATGTCACGTGATAGACACTCCTAAGGGAGAAATTATCAAACTTGATAATTGTATCTGATCAATGGATCATGACTGGTTATGCCCCATAGAGATCTTTGTTGTGATGATCTAAGAGTGCTTTTACAACCTTGAGACTTTCGAAAAACCAATGATTTCCTTTTAACCTTCCCATATGTCAAAGAAAAATTGTGTTTTTTCAATATATGTTAAAAATCTTTTCAAGTTTGAAATCTCGTTATTAAAAAATAAATGGCATTTTGCATAACAAAGAAAAGCAGAGAAAAACACGAATGACAATAATTGATAGGCAAAGATTGTTATTTATTCAAAAATGGTAACACGCAAATGGCGGTGCTCCATGGAATATTACAATTTTGAAAATGGAAATGGGGAAAAGGTCTACATTGAATCCAATAACCACTACTAGCCCGAATAACCACGACTCCGCAAAATCTTAATTCTGAAGGGAGCGGTTGGATTGATCTTTTGATGTTAGCTCTTCTTGTGTTGATAAACACCATCTGATGTAATCTTTACCTTTTGTCCTAATTTTTCCCTGAACCGCCCTTTCGGGTTTTCAATCCACCAGGACACCTTTTTTCACCTAAGCCGCCCTTTTGGGTTTTCAACTTAGCGAGCTATAATTTTTTTATTTTTATCCCTAACTTTTTCCTGGATCGCCCTTTCGGGTTTTCAATCCACCGAGATACCTATCCTTTCCTAAGTCGCCTTTTCAGGTTTTCGACTTAGCGGGCTCTTATTAGGCATAATATTTTTTTACTGCCTCAGAGTTCACGGGGTGTGAGAGTTGTTCATCATCCATGGTTGTAAGAATCAGGGCACCTCCGGAGAAGGCTTTCTTTACAACATATGGTCCTTCATAGTTAGGAGCCCATTTCCCACGTAAATCTTTGTGCACAGGCAAAAGCTTATTGAGCACGAGATCTCCTTCTCTGAATTCCCGCATATAGACTTTCTTGTCAAACGCCCTATGGAGCCGTTTCTGATACAAATGTCCATGGCACATTACAGTCATACATTTCTCATCAATGAGGTTCAATTGGTCATATCTGTTCTGAATCCATTCAGCTTCTTCCAGCTTGGTCTCCATCAAGATTCTCATAGACGGTATCTCTACTTCGATTGGGAGAAGTGCATCCATCCTCTATACCAAAGAGAAGGAGGTTCCCCTGTTGAAGTACAGATTAAGGTCTGGTATCCATGCAATATAAAGGGTAGCATTTCATGCCAATCCATGTAAGTTTTCACCATCTTTTGCAGGATCTTCTTGATATTTTTATTAGCAGCTTCAACAACTCTATTCATCTTCGGACGATATGGGGAAGAGTTATGGTGCTTAATTTTGAAGTTTTCACACATCTCTTTCATTGTCTTGTTTTTCAAATTCGTCCCATTATCTGTGATGATTCGGCTTGAAATTCCATAGCGGCAGATAATCTCTTTCTTGAGGAACTGGGCAACCACTTGCTTTGCCACATTGGTGTAGGAAGCAACTTCTAGTTCATGTACTGGATATCATACTCGGGCAAAAACATATGCGAACGACAAGTCTTCCAGTTAAAGTCAGCTTTTTAAAGATGTATTTTATTGGATCCATCTTCGAAATCAACAAAGTGGTGTGAGAAATCATATACTGCCTGAGACGTTTGGCGGCTCATTCCAGAGTGCAACAAGTCTTCTCCAAGAGTGAATATATTGTTTCATAATCGATGAACATTTTGCTCAAGTAATAAATAGCATGCTCCTTTCAGTCGGTTTCATCATGTTGTCCTAGCACGCACCCCATGGACTCTTCAAGCACTGTCAGATACATAAAGAGAGGCTTCCCTCGAACATGTGGAATCAAGATAGGACGCTCTTGCAAGTAATCTCTAATCTTTTCAAAAGCTCTTTGACAGTAAGGATTCCATTCAAATCCCTATAATCAACACACATCCTGACCTTGCCATCCATTTTAGGTACGGGCACAATGTTGGCTACCCATTGATGATACTTTGAAACTGCTAGGAAACCGGCATCAAATTGTCTCTTGACCTCTTCTCGAATTTTCAGAGCCAAGTTTGGTCTTATTCTTTAGAGTTTCTGCTTCACTGGTGGACATTTTGGTTGAAGCGGTAGCTTGTGCACAACAATATCAGTATCCAGACCTGGCATATCCTGATATGACCATGCGAACACATCCACGAACTCTTGTAGCAGTTTGACCAATCTCTCTTTGATTCTTGCCCCAAGCGTGGCTCCAATCTTGACCTCTTTCTTCTCTTCTTCTATGCCAAGATTGATTATCTCCACTAACTCTTGATGTGACTGGAGTGATTTGGACTCGTGCTCGAGCAACCTTGCCAATTCATCGGGAATATCACAATCTTCCTCACTCTGTTCTTCCGCTTAGTATATAGGGAACTCAAAGTTAGGAGGGGGAGTAGAGCCATTGGATTCAACAGGTTTATTGATTCTGCATGTTTTGGAATGATTGCTTTTTATTTAAAGTGGGAATTAAAAATGCAAAAGGAAAATGTGTTTTTTTAGTAGTTTTGAAAAAATTGCCATTTTCTTAAGAAAGGAAGAGAAAAGCAATAAAATGAACAACAAGAATTAAACAAAATGATTTTTATTCATCATGATTATTTTGAAAATGAAAAGTGGCCCCACAACATGATCCATTAGACTTGGGCAGAGCTAAAGATTTAGAAAACAAAGGAAAACAACAAATACTTTGACATGGGAATAGTTTCAGGAATCTCAATTGCTTCCCAATTGGTCAAATTTGCTTCATACTGATACACCAGATTTGATATGTCTTCATCTTCAGTGTCTTCTTCAACTGCGTTGACTTGATCTCTATAGACATAACCTGCGCTGATGAATACTTCTTGAATGCTTCGCATTCGGTCTTTTGCAGGGATCGGGGCTCCTTCTTTGACAGATGGCTTGTACCCCAAACTGAAATGGTCCTTCTTCATACTGATATCAATAACTTGTCCCCAACCTTTAGGACAACCATTCTCAATAGTTGACTTTGTACTCTTCACAGATGAAAACGACGGCTTGACCTTCTCCACAGATTCCTTCACTTCCACAAAAATAGCATTGGCTATCTCTAGAGCTTGGAAATAAGTTTCCAAAGCGTCTTCATCAGCCTCAATGTAACAAAAGGAGGAGAGGTGGGTAACCATAAGATTTTCTTCACCAGAGATAATTACTAGCTTATTGTCGACGACAAACTTCATTTTTTGATGCAAGGTGGAAGTTACGGACCCAACAACGTGTATCCATGTTCGCCCCAGTAAGCAACTGTAGGCAGGATTAATATCCATGACCTAGAAAGTAATATTGAAAACATGTGGACCAATTAAAATAGGCAACTCCACCTCACCAATGACAGTTCTTCGCGACCCATCAAACGCTTTGACCATCAGTGCATTAGGTCTCATTTCTGATTCTTGAAAGGCTAACTTAGCAAGTGTTCTCATAGGTAGAACGTTGAGTGAGGACCCTGTATCTACTAGGACTCTTGGCAAAGTATCTTCTTGGCACTTCACTGATACGTACAGCGCACGATTATGATTATGTCCTTCTTTAGGAAGCTCTTCACCGCTAAAGCTCAAAGTGTTGCAAGTAGTGATATTGGTGACCACTCCATCAAATTGACCAACTGTTATGTCTTGATTGACGTGGGATTATGCAAGCACTTTCAGTAATGCGTTTCTGTGGGCGGGAGAACACATGAGCAGAAACAGGATAGAAATTTTAGACGGTGTCTGGTGCAGCTGATCCACTATTTTATAATCACTTTTTCTGATGATCTTTAAGAACTTTGCATCTTCATTGGACTGAACCACAATTTTCTCTCTCGGAGGAATTACAGCCGTGGTTTCTGTAGGTGGCGCTTTAGAGGTCACTGAAAATTAAGGAGTGTAAATCTAACCACTGCGGGTCATCTTGCTCGTTCCTGCAATATTGGTGACATCGGCACCGTCATCTTTCAAACTCTTCTATTTTCCTACCTCCTTAGACTCCTTGTCAATTACAATATCATCGTACTTCCACGACACTGCCTTAGTACTTTCATAAGGGAAAGGACTGGGCATGCAGATAACCACAGGCGTGGGATGTCAACTGTCTGAACAGTGTCTTTGCTTTGGTAAGTTATAACAACTGGCTCTGGCAAGTTGAAAACTGGTTCTGATAAATTGAAGAATGATTCTGATGAGTTGAAAATTGGTTCTGATAAATTGAAGATTGGTTCTGATAAATTGAAGACTGGTTCTGAAAAATTGAAGACCGACTCTGGCAAGTTGAAAGCAAGTTCTGAAAAATTGAAGACTGACTCTGGAAAGTTGAAAACTGGCTCAATTACTACCACATCATCTCTTTTTACACAGTTACTGACTTGTAATAACCCTTGGTTGATCAAATCTTGTACATCTCTTTGTACCATGTCACATCCTCTTGGATGGATGGCACAATCTACATAATCCCTATGGAAAACCTTTACCAGTCCATCCTCTACCAACTTTGTATGGAATGCTAACAGAGGGGTCTTGATTTTTGCAACATCTCTAATTAAAACATCATCAGAAGCCTCATCCACCACATTAACAATTCCATGTGCGGGTAGAGGATTGTTTTTGACATTTGATCAAGAATCCTTGAACGAAAGAATCTTCTTCTCTATCAAATCCCTCACTATGTTCTTCAAAGCATAACATCCTTCCAAATCGTGCCCAGGTGCGCCCTCATGGAAAGGGAAATGGGAATTTGGGTTATACAAGTGAGGTATAGGATCTGGTGGGGGACCCAAGGGCCGAGGAACCACCAATCTCTTTTGCAACAGAGAAGGATATAACTCAGTATATGTCATCATAATCGGACTGAATAGAGGTTTACCACCTTGTCTTCTGTTCTGAGCGAGTGTATTTTGACGAGGAGCTTGAGCTCTTAGTTGTTGATATGCTAGAGCTGCAGGCGCTGATTGATATACAGGAGCAGCCTGAGCGGGTTGGTAAACATGTACTTGTGGCTGATTGAATGTCGGTGTGACAGCTGCCACATACGGTTGCCGAACATACTGCATAGGGTATGTTGGTTATCACTGAGTGAATTGACGTTGTTGTCTCCTCTATGACTGATTCCTCCCTTAACTCGATGAAACATCATTTGTCTCTCCTTCCTTCTTTTTTTGAAAATTTCCAAAAAACTTAGCATTGTTGTTGTTGGAAGTTCCAGATGTACTGATCATTTTTCCATTCTTTAAGCCGAGCTCTACTTTTATACCTACAACGACCAAATCAGAAAAACTAGCAGACACACTACCCACCATCCTCTCATAGAACATCGGTTGTATAGTATCCATAAACCAATCAGCTAGCTCTTTCTCCGCCAAAGGTGGCTCAACCTGATATGCCATCTCTCTCCAACATTGGGCATACTCTTTGAATGACTCGTTGTCTTTTTGAGACATATTCAGCAGTTGTCTCCTATTGGGATCCATGTCCATATTGTACTTGTAATGCTTTATGAAAGCATCAGACAAGTCTTGAAAACAACGGATGTGGCTTTGATCAAGACTTAAATACCACTTAGAGGGGGCACACTTCAAGCTATCTTGGAAGCAGTGGATCATGAGCTTCTCATTTTCAACATGAGCAACCTTTTTTCTGTAATACAAGATGAGATAGCTCTTAGGGCAGGTGTGTCCTTCATATCTGTCAAAGTCGGGGGTCTTGAATTTTGCAAGAATTACAAGACCGGATACAAGACACGTCTCCCTAGCGGCAGCATCAAAAACTTGATCTCTCTCCATTGCCCTCAGTCTCTTCTTAATAGTCTGAACATCTTCTTTAATGCCCCCTATATTTTCATGTCTTTCTTCTTCTTTATCAGACACTTCTAGACCATGTTGCTGATCTTCAAAGTATGGTTGTATGCGTGTATGACCGGGTGGAAGACCAAATGAAGGCCATGTAGAAGGAACAACTTGTTTAGTGGATTGTGCCACAACAGGTGGTGCTTGAGCTTGAGATGTGAAACCGGGTGGAAGACCAAATGGAGGCCATGTAGAAGGTATTGTCCTTGCGGGTTAGGGTTCAAGCATTGGACCAGCGATTTCTGAGACGACCGTTGGTTGCGTGTCCATCTTGGCCTTGATGACTTGCATCATTTCCATTATTTGAATGACTCTCCCTCGAAGGTCCTCAAGTTCTGAGGTGACTCTCTCCAACTCTTTCTCTTGTTATGCCAATCTTTGACGAGCTTGGGCTCTAGTGTTGTATCAGTGTTGAGAACTCGATGTGGAACTAGAGGAAGACAACAGAATGAGCTTTTTATTTAAAGAATGACATGAATGCATAGATGCATATATGGATGCATTTTTGTGTGCAAAGCTCTTAGTTATTCTTTTTATTTATTATGCAATATTTGAACATTTTATTTGCAAGAATGTTTAAATAAGAATAAAAGGAAAGAAAAATAGATGAAATCCAAAATGAGAACTTTCATTAATTCAAATAATCAAGTACAAGTACAAAAAGTTCTAAGCTACATTCAAAAGAAAAATTCAAAAACTCAAGCACGAACAATCTTATGCTCCAACTCACCCATTATGATCGTTGCGAGATCTGTGGAAAGCTCCTTCACCATCTTCTTACAATACTTGAAAAAGTTGAAGACCCGAGGTAGAGTGTTCTTTGGGCACACAGACCAATCGGCTTCTTGAAGTTTTTCTGGGAGCTCCATCATGTGGAGATTATCAAACCTTGCCAAGTTATGGAACTTGCCTTTCCATTCAACTTAAAGACCTTGAAGCTTCTTGATGACACGCTCATCTTCATCTAGGGCTCCTCTGGCTTCTTTATATAACTTTCTCCAGTACACACAGTCATTCTTCAAGAGCATGTAGGCTGCATCACTCTCTTGATTTTCCAAAGCAGAGATCCTCCTATTATCCTTCCCCAACTGGTTATCAAAATGCAGACATCTTCACATAGCCCCCTCCTTTCTAAGGACATCACAAGACAACTCATTCTTGCGCTTATGGAGAATATCCTTAAGTTCACGAATCTAAGCTCCATAGTTGCGCTTAACTTCACTCTTTCCATAAGATACCGATTCATCATTTTTTCCAACTCATGAATTTTGTATTAAGCTTTCTTGATCTGTTCATTTTTTGGTTTGAACTGCAGATGAGGATGTGATCAAGATCGTCCTTTTGGTCTTCAAATAGCCTGACTGTCTTGTTGCTGTCTTTGAGCTACTTGGCTTTCCCCTTACATTCATCCTTCAACTTTCCATTCTCCAAAGAAATTCGGCTCATCTTACCCCTCAACTCGGTATTTTCCAATCTGAGCTCTTTAATCTTAGCATTAAGTTTTTCAACGTCCTCAGGAAGTATAGGTTCTGGCTTGGCAACTAGAAGAAAGAGAGAGGGATCAAAAGAGTATGGCAGCTTGATTACTTGAACCTTTTCCTTCACCCACCGAATTTAAGGTTCCTTGGCAATTACATTCCTCTTTCCAAATTCCTTCCCTTTTCTAACAATTGTCTTCCAAGCTTTTCTGACCTTCTTCATATCTGGATTGTTCACCTCCATATCATACAAGATGAACAGTTCTAAGGCCTTACTTTCTGGAGGGAGGCTCATAGCATAACCATGTTTCCTTAGAGATAGAACAGGGTTGTAGTTAATGCAACCCATAGTTCCCCATAATGGAACATTAGGGAACCCTCCACACATCACGATAATATCCTCAGTTTCCAAATTCCTTATATACCACTTGATATTGTGAGCGGTAAGAGATCCTAGTATTTTTTACCATTTTAGCTTCTTGGGCACAATCAGACCTTCCTTCTTCAGATGCATCATTAACCAAGCATGCAAGAGGGGATTGTAACACCCCGATTTATTTTAATTATTTTTTTCATAATTAAATTGAATGATGTTGTGTATTGGTGTGTTTTGGTTGAGGTTGAGTTGTCCTTAGGATGGGGTAGTACCCTTGGAATTATAGAAAATAAGCATCGGGAGGTGTGTGACTAATTGTGTAGGAACTCGTGGTAAGAATGGTTATTCAGACTAATATTATTATTTTAATTATTATTAAGGAATATTGTTATTATTATATAATTAGTGAAATAATAGTAATAATATTTAAATAATAATAATAATAATAATAATAATAATAATAATAATAATAAATATAAATAGAAAAGGGGTTAGAAGAGAGAAAGGTTTTTAGTACGTGTTTTGGAAAAGAAAGAGGAAGAGCAGAGCTAGGGTCAGAGAAAGGAGACTCCATTGTTAGAGGGAAGAATTTAAGAACTCTAAGGTAAGGGTGGGGCTCTCTAATCTCTTGAGGGTTACATATTGTTTGTATGAGGGTAGAAAAATCATTAGGATCGTCCCTATGTGTTGATTTGGGGATTGGGTTTCTGGTATGACAGAGGGTTTGATAAGAGGGAAAATGCATAGTTAATCAGTTGAATTAAGGAATAGGTGTTTATGATTATTTGTGTGAATTGTTGTGATTGTATGTGTGTTTTCTGGGCTGCTTGTGGGAAAAATTGGGGAAGAATTGGGATAGATTGGTGCTGAAATTGCTACGGAAGAATTGCAGAACCGCCATGTTCGCAATGCGAACAAAAGTTCGCTGGGCGAAAGTTCGCCCCAGGTTCGCAAAGCGAACATCCTGGCGAAGCCCAGTTCGCTGGGCGAATGAGTAACGAACAGAGAGGGGAAAATGTGACTCTCTGGTTTTTGTATGGGGAGGAGGTGTTCGCTGGCAAGTTCTCTAGGCGAACCTCTAGCGAACGAGAGTTCGCTGAGCGAACACGTAGCGAGGCATGGCAGTGCTGTTTTGCTGTGAAACGGACAAAATTTTCCTAAACTTCAAAAATTCATAACTTTTAGTCTGTATGTCTGTTTCAGTCGCCGTTTGAAGCTTTTGAAAGCTGGTTTCATATACTTTTTATTAAAATTGATTTCAATCCCAGAATTCCAACCCTTTGACATGTTAATTTGGATTTTGTGTATGCTGATAGGTGTTGTAAGTTGAGATGATGGATTCGTTGGTGTGTATGCGTGTTATCGTTGTAGATTGCTGTTGTGGCAGGTATAGACTGCACGTTGTGTAGTTATAGTACAATGTATTGACTTGTTGATAGTCATATGTATGTAATTGTCGTGGTATGCTGTTGTTGTGTGTTGTCGTTATATGCATGTCATGTTGCATAAGTTGTATGATAAGTCGTGTGCCCATGTGGGGTGTGAGCGTCTTATCCGGATTCTTTGAAATAGAATCGTGTTGATGTCGTTGTTTTTGTTGAGGTAATCGTGTTCCCATGTAGGGTGTGAGCGATTACAGGTGATCGTGTGCCCATGTGGGGCGTGAAAGATCACGGATGTCGTGTGCCCATGTGGGGTGTGAGAGACTATTATGGAATTCCGACAGGAATTATGATCATGAAACAGGGATCGAATTGGTACCACATACATTGAGTCGAGTCGTGGGTCTCATTGCATTGCATTATGTGTGTTGATTATCGAATTGTGTGAGAAATGTTAATTGTGTTGATGTTGTGATTATAGGGTATATTGTGTAATGTTTTTATGCTTTCATACTTATACTATGCATTTCTTATATTGATTTGAGAATCTCACCCCTTCTGTTTGAATGTTACCTTTATGTGGGTAACGTGCAGATAACCAGGAGTAGTGCAGAGTAGGAGTTAGCGAAGACGAGGTCTTCCCTTTATGTCGTTGAGTCGCGTCTGCTCTGATTGTAACACCGAGTTGTCGGAACGCTCGTAGTCATTTACTTTGTTATGTGTTATGACTCTATTACTTGATGATGTTATGTAGTATTCACATGTTATAATTTGGTTGAATTTCCACTGCTATAGGAATGAGTAATTACTATGTTTTAATTACGATATCGATGTGTTAATTATCGTATGCATGAGAAGTTGAATAGTTGAAAGTAGCATCCTAAACATGTTGTGTTTCATTTTACTCTGGTATTTTTGTTATTAATTTATCACGGGGGTTTAGGATGTTACATAGTGGTATCAGAGCAGGTCGGTCCGTCCGGCCAAGTTGTCGAGTCGTTGTCGTGTGACAAGTTTTCGTTGTCGTTATCGGTTCCTTAACCATTATGTCCTGTTGTTGGTGATTAACAGATTTAGAATGGCTGGAAGGAACGATGCTGCGACTGCTGCTGCTTTGTAGGCTTTTGCTCAAGCGGTCCAGAACCCGCCACATGCTAACGATAATGACGAGTTTCAGAAGAACAGACCGCCTACCTTCAAGGGAAGACATAATTCGGATGGAGCGCAGGCTTGGCTCAAGGAGATTGAGAGAATCTTCTGGGTTGTGGAATGTCCTGAAGCACAGAAGGTGCGGTTAGGTACTCACATGCTGGCTGAGGAGGCTGATGATTGGTGGGTTACCACTCGTCAACTGTTAGGAGCAACAGGAGAGGCAATCACTTGGGCTGTGTTCAGTAGGGAGTTCTTAAGGAAGTATTTCCATGAAGATGTCCGTGGGAAGAAAGAGATTGAGTTTTTGGAATTGAAGTAGGATAACATGACGGTTACGGAGTATGCTGCCAAATTCTCAGATCTGGCTAAGTTTTATCCTTACTACAGTGCGACAACTGCTGAGTTCTCAAAGTGTGTCAAGTTTGAGAGAGGATTGAGGCCTGAGATCAAACATGCAATTGGTTATCAGCGGATCAGAAGGTTTCCAGACTTAGTGGATTATTGTAGGATATTTGAAGAAGACAGCAAGGCTCGATCGACTCACTATAAAGGACTGGCCGAGAGAAGAGAAAATCAATCAATGAACCGTGGGAAGCCTTATGTAGCTCCAGCTGAGAAAGGTAAACAGAAGCATGCTGATGGCAAGAGGCTAAGTGGGGGAGGTGCCCCTGCTCCTCTTAAGTGTTACAAGTGTGGTGAGTTGGGTCATCATGTCAGTGAGTACATGAGTGATGTGAAGAAATGCTTCAAGTGTGGACAAGCAAGACATCTGATTGCTAACTGCAAAGTTAATGTGGTGACTTGTTACAATCATAGAGAACAAGGCCATATTAGTACTCGTTGTCAGAAACCAAAGCAAGCTTCGACTAGAGGAAAGGTGTTCGCGTTGACAGGGACTCAGACTTCCAGCGATGACAGACTGATCAGAGGTACATGTTATATTAATAATACACCTTTGATTGCTATTATTGATACTGGTGCTACTCACTCTTTTATTGTTGCTGATTATGTAAGAAGGCTAGGCCTTGTTGTTTCTCCCATGAAGGGAGAGATGGTTGTCGAAACTCCTGCAAAGGGATCGGTGACCACTTCTTTAGTCTATTTGAATTGTCCACTATCAATCTTTGATAAGGACTTTGGCGTGGATCTGATTTGTTTACCGTTGGGAGGTCTCGATGTGATTTTGGGTATGAACTGGTTAGAGTTCAACCATGTTCATATTAATTGTTTTAACAAGTTGGTTCGATTTCTCGCTCATGAGGAAGAGGAAGAGGATGGTTTTCTGTCTGCTAGAGAGTTAAGAAAGTTATTGGAAGAAGAAGCTCAGGTACTTGCATTGTTTGCATCCTTGTCAGTGGAGAGTGAGTCGGTGATCAAAGAATTGCAAGTGGTGCGTGAATTTCCTGAAGTGTTTCCAGATGACATTGTCGAGGTACCACCAGAGAGGGAGGAAGAGTTTGCTATTGATCTTGTCCCTGGTACCAGACCTATTTTTATGGAACCATACAGGATGTCGGCATCAGAATTATCAGAGCTGAAGAAGCAACTGGAAGAGCTGTTAGAAAAGAAATTTGTGAGACTGAGTGTATCGCCTTGGGGAGCTCCAATGTTGTTAGTAAAGAAAAAGGATGGTAGTATGAGGTCGTGTATCGATTACAGACAGCTGAATAAAGTAATGATTAAGAACAAGTATCCACTTCCACGAATAGATGATTCGATGGATCAATTAGTGGGTGCCCGTGTGTTTAGCAAGATTGACTTGAGGTCGGGCTATCATCAGATATGGGTAAGAGACGAAGACATTCAAAAGATGGCTTTCAGAACCCGATATGGACATTATGGGTATGTGGTGATGCCGTTCGGAGTTACTAATGCACATGGCGTATTCATGGAGTATATGAATCGTATCTTTCATGCTTACTTGGACCAATTTATGGTTGTCTTTATTGACGATATTCTAATCTATTCTAAGTCAGAAGAGGAACACGCTGAGCATTTGCGGATTGTGCTGCAAGTGTTGAAAGAGAAGAAGCTCTATGCTAAGTTGTCTAAGTGTGAATTCTGGTTGAGAGAGGTATTTTCTTGGTCATGTTATTTCAGGTGATGGTATTGGTGTGGATCCGTCCAAGGTAGACGCCATTCTACAATGGGAGACTCCGAAGTTGATGACCGAGATTAGAAGCTTCTTGGATTTGGCTGGTTATTACCGAAGATTTATTGAAGGATTTTTGAAGTTGGAACTTTTGTTGACTCAGTTGACGTGCAAGGGTAAAGCATTTGTATGGGATGTTCATTGTGAGAAGAGTTTCATTGAGCTGAAGAAGAGTTTGACTACAGCTCCAGTTTTAATTATACCCGAACCAAATGAACCGTTTATGGTGTATTACGATGCTTCTTTGATGGTTTTGGAAGGTGTGTTAATGCAGGATGGTAAGGTTGTGGCTTATGCTTCATGACAGCTAAGAGTACATGAGAGGAATTATCCAACTCATGATTTGGAGTTAGCTGCAGTGGTATTCGTATTGAAGATTTGGAGGCACTATCTTTATTGTTCCAGATTTGAAGTGTATAGTGACCATAAGAGCTTGAGGTATCTGTTTGACCAGAAGGAACTGAATATGAGGCAGAGAAGATGGTTAGAGTTCTTAAAAGATTATGATTTTGGCTTGAACTATCACCCCGGTAAAGCTAATGTCGTGGCTGATGCTCTGAGTCGAAAATCTTTGCATGTGTCTGCTATGATGGTTAAAGAGTTAGAATTAATTGAACAATTCAGAGATATGAGTTTGGTATGCGAACAGACACTGCATAGTGTGATGCTGGGTATGCTGACGATCAACAATGAATTTCTTAATAGTATCAGAGAAGGTCAGAAGTTGGATGTGAAACTGGTGGATTTGATGATTGGAAATGACCAAGAGGAAGGTAATGAGTTCAAGGTGGATGGACAAGGTGTGTTGAGATTCTATGATGGGATCTGTATTCCTGATAATCCTGATTTGAAAAGAATGATTTTAGAAGAGGGTCACAGGAGTAGTTTGAGTATCCATCCAGGAGCTACGAAGATGTATCAAGACTTGAAGAAGATATTTGGGTGGCCTGGATTAAAATGTGATGTGGCTTAGTTTGTGTATGCTTATTTGACTTGTCAGAAGTCGAAAGTGGAACATCAGAAACCTGCTGGTTTTATGCATCCATTAGATATTCCAGAGTGGAAGTGGGACAATATTTCTATGGATTTTGTGACCGGGTTGCCTAATACGCTGAGAGGACATGATTACATTTGGGTAGTAGTGGATAGACTGACGAAGTCGGCACATTTCATCCCGATTAATATCAGTTTTACTTTGCAGAAGCTGGCAGAGATTTACATTCAGGTGATTGTGAAGTTGCATGGAGTTCCATTGAGTATTGTATCAGACCGAGATCCAAGGTTCACTTCCATATTTTGGGAGAGTTTGCAAGAAGCTTTGGGATCGAAGTTAAGATTGAGTTCGGCCTATAATACGTAGATGGATGGGCAAACGGAGAGGACTATACAATCTTTGGAGGATTTGTTGAGGGCTTGTGTTCTTGAACAAGGAGGTGCTTGGGATAGCCATTTACCGTTGATCGAGTTCACTTATAATAACAGTTATCATTCTAGTATTGGAATGGCGCCTTTTGAAGCATTGTATGGTCGGAGGTGTCGGACGCCTTTGTGTTGGCACGAATCTGGTGAGAGTGTAGTACTTGGACCTGAGATTGTTCAATAAACTATCGAAAAGGTGAAGCTGATTCGGGAAAAGATGAAAGCTTCACAGAGTAGGCAGAAGAGTTACCATGATAAGAGGAGGAAAGATCGTGAGTTCCAAGAAGGAGATCATGTGTTTTTGAGAGTCACCCCAGTGATCGGCGTTGGCCGTGCGTTGAAGTCGAGGAAGCTTACTCCTCGGTTTATTGGTCCATATCAAATTTCTGCAAGAGTTGGACCTGTTGCCTACAGAGTGGTATTGCCACCCAATTTGTCGAATTTGCATGATGTGTTCCATGTGTCACAGCTTCGGAAGTATGTTCTAGATCCGTCGCATATGATTCCAATGGATAATGTGGAAGTAAGAGATAACCTTACGGTTGAAGCCTTACAAATACGGATTTGAGACCGCGAGGTAAAGCAACTAAGGGGTAAAGAGATCGCTCTCGTGAAGGTAGTGTGGGGAGGCGCTGTTGTTGGAAATATGACTTGGGAGTTAGAGGGCAGGATGTGAGAGTTGTATCCGAAATTGTTCGTATGAGGTAAATTTTCGAGGACGAAAATATTCTAAGTGGGGGAGGGTTGTAACACCCCAATTTATTTTAATTATTTTTTTTCGTAATTAAATTGAATCATGTTGTGTATTGGTGTGTTTTGGTTGAGGTTGAGTTGTCCTTAGGATGAGGTAGTACCCTTGGAATTATAGAAAATAAGCATCGGGAGGTGTGTGACTAATTGTGTAGGAACTCATGGTAAGAATGGTTATTTGGACTAATATTATTATTTTAATTATTATTAAGGAATATTGCTGTTATTATATAATTAGTGAAATAATAATAATATTTAAATAATAATAATAATAATAATAATAATAATAATAATAATAATAATAATAATAATAATAATAATAAGAATAAATATAAATAGAAAACGGGTTAGAAGAGAGAAAGGTTTTCAGTACGTGTTTTGGAAAAGAAAGAGGAAAAGCAGAGCTAGGGTCAGAGAAAGGAAGCTCCATTGTTAGAGGGAAGAATTCAAGAACTCTAAGGTAAGGGTGGGGCTCTCTAATCTCTTAAGAGTTGCATATTGTTTGTATGAGGGTAGAAAAATCATTAGGATCGTCCCTATGTGTTGATTTGTGGATTGGGTTTCTGGTATGATAGAGGGTTTGATAAGAGGGAAAATGCATAATTGATCGGTTGAATTAAGGAATAGGTGTTTATGATTGTTTGTGTGAATTGCTGTGATTGTATGTGTGTTTTCTGGGCTATTTGTGGGAAAAATCGGGGAAGAATTGGTGCTGAAATCGCTATTGCGGAATTGCAGAATCGGGATGTTCGCAATGCGAACAAAAGTTCGCTGGGCAAATGTTCGCCCCAGGTTCGCAAAGCGACATCCTGGCGAAGCCCAGTTCGCTGGGCGAATGAGTAGCGAATAGAGAGGGTAAAATGTGACTCTCTGGTTTTTGTATGGGGAAGAGGTGTTCACTGGCAAATTTGTTAGGTAAACCTCTAGCGAACGAGAGTTCGCTGAGCGAACACGTAGGGAGGCATGGCAGTGCTATTTTGCTGTGAAACAGACATAATTTTCCTAAACTTCAAAAATTCATAACTTTAGTCCGTATGTCCGTTTCAGTCGCCGTTCGAAGCATTGGAAAGATGGTTTCATATACTTTTTGTTAAAATTGATTTCAATCCCAGAATTCTAACCCTTTGACATGATAATTTGGATTTTGTGTATGCTGCTAGGTGTTGTAAGTTGAGATAATGGATTCGTTGGTGTGTATGCGTGTTATCGTTGTAGGTTGCTATTGTGGCAGGTATAGACTGTGCGTTGTGTAGTTGTAGTATGATGTATTAACGTGTTGATGGTCATATGTATGTAATTGTCGTGGTATGCTGTTGTTGTATGTTGTCGTTGTATGCATGTCATGTTGCATAAGTTGTATGATAAGTCGTGTGCCCATGTGGGGTGTGAGCGTCTTATCCAAATTCTTTGAAATAGAATGATGTTGATGTCATTGTTGTTGTTGAGGTAATCGTGTGCCCATGTGGGGTATGAGCGATTACGGGTGATCGTGTGCCCATGTGGGGTGTGAGCGACTATTATGGAATTTCGACGGGAATTATGATCATGAAATAGGGATCGAATTGGTACCACATGCATTGACCCGAGTCATGGGTCTCATTGCATTGCATTATGTGTGTTGATTATCTGATTGTGTGAGAAATGCTGATTGTGTTGATGTTGTGATGATAGGGTAGATTGTGTAATGTTTTTATGCTTTCATACTTATACTATGCGTTTCTTATATTGATTTGAGAATCTCACCCCTTATGTTTGAATTTTACCTCTATGTGGGTAACGTGCAGATAAGCATGAGTAGTGCAGAGTTAGAGTTAGCGAAGATGAGGTCTTCCCTTTTGTGTCATTGAGTCGCGTCTGCTCTGATTGTAACACCGGGTTGTCGGAACGCTCGTAGTCATTTACTTTGTTATGTGTTATGACTCTATTACTTGATGATGCTATGTAGTATTCACATGTTATAATTTGGTTGAATTTACGCTACTATAGGAATGAGTAATTACTATGTTTGAATTATGATATCGATGTGTTAATTATCGTATGCATGAGAAGTTGAATAGTTGAAAGTAGCATCCTAAACATGTTGTGTTTCATTTTACTCTGATAATTTTGTTATTAATTTATCGCGGGGGTTTAGGGTGTTACAGGGATCACAACTCAAGAGAGTCCCTCATTTCTTCTCATGATGATCATGGAGGGAGAAGTAAACATCTGCTAGTAAAAAGGGCACTGGATTGCCAGCGAGAAAAATTTCCACAGCTACTTGGTCCACAAAGTTCTCCATATTTGGGAAAAGAACTATCCCAAAAATCAAGAGAGCAAGAACAACATAGAAATCATCCCAATTTTTCACCTTCTCAAACTCCAAGGCTAGACCTTCTAGAAATTCTATATGAAATCCCTTGAAACCTCCTTTCGTATCCCAATTGGCAATTACATCTGGGACACTGATGTTCAGAGCTGAAGATATTTTTTGAGGAGTGACATCTTCTTCAAGCTTGGGGAAAGGATTGCGCTTCTTCAAACTTCAACCCAGGATCATCTCAAATTCTTCCAATGTGGGTGCCAATTGGAAATCATAAAAAGTGAAACAATGCAACGGGGGATCAAAGAAACAAGCCAAAGTGATAATGGCATGTGGGTCCACTATTTCGTTTAGGATGCTTAATAAATTCCCATGTTCTTTCTTGAAATCAGTACGCATGGGATGAATCAACTTGGAGCTCACTGCCTTCAAAACGTTAAGCTTTAGATTCTTGTATTTGAATGTGTACGTAAGTCTTCTTTCTGAATTCATCTTTTTCTTGCAAGATGTCTTAAATTCCTGAGATAAACAACAAGTAACTAAGAGCTTTGTTTTTTTTCATGCATTTGTATTGTATGTAGATGAATGCAACATTTTTGTATATAGGTTCAAAGGTTCGAGGTACGAATGAATCTGATTGCTAAACCAAAAACGGGTTCTCACTAGGCGTGATCTAGGGTTACAAAAGGGAACCCAGAGTCATAGATTCATATGAATGTTTTCCGCCCACGGAAGTTGCATGCCTATCGTCCACTCCATCAAATGAATCTATTCTGGATGAGATCTTCGTACCGACCCTTCGAGATCTACCTCTCGGGGAGCGCGCACTACGTGACCAGCGACTTTGGTTCTAAACAAGGTTCCCAGAGTCATGAATTCAAACGAATGTTTGTTGCCAACGGCAACTACATGCCGGGCGTCAACTCCATCTAGAGAATCTGCTTTGAGCGAGATCTTCGTACTGACCCTTCAAGATCTACCTCTTGGGGGCCCGTACTACGCGACCATCGTTCCTAGTAGGCCAAGGGTTTAAAGTTCTACAAAGGTTCTTAGAGTCATGGATCCCTATGCAAACATTGAGGCCAACGAAAACTACATGTCGGGCGCCAATATTCTCAAAGGTTCTACTCTAATTGAGGTTCTCATGTTGACCCTAACGAGATCTAAATCTCGCGGACCCACACTACTCAACCATCGTCCTATCTTATCTTTTTACTCAAAGCTCGGGTATAGAGCCTTTCCCTCAAGGTTTTGCAATTAGAAATCCAAGTACCAAAGATTCAATCACAATACAATAATATAACAACAATAAAGCATAAGATAAAAGAAAATCCAAACGAATAAACAAATAGAAACACACACAAAACCTAACTAGGCTTAACTCACTTAGAGATTAAATTTTCTCCAGCAGAGTCGCCATCTGTCGATGATAGATGTATGCAACATATGAGGATAAATAAATCCTACAAGGTTCAATTTGGCTAAATGATAATCCATGCCTTGAGAATTTAAGAGCAAATAGTTCTTAGCTTATAAGCCAAAGATGAATCAAAACTATCCAGATAAACCAAGCAAGTTTCTTACTCCAATGACCTCTAAAGGTACATGAAATGAATATATGAATTAGCTTAGACAAAACAAAGTAACAAATTAGTTCTTAACTTTAGACTTGATTTGAACCTCTATGACCAAATAAAAGGATCACAAGAAGATAAATAAGATAATGGGAAACAGATGAATGAAATGATTGTATATGGATGTATGAGAATGAATGACTTAATTGGGTGAAAGTGCAGATGACTAATTTTTTAGGAGGGGCAAAATTTATGGTATGACATAACACTACCGAAAATTTCACTTAGGTTGAAATTTCCGGTATCACCATGTAAATTTCAAATTTCCGGTACTGATTGAAACTTCATGGAAATTCTGAAATTTCCGGTATACCAGAAATTTCAAGTACACTACTAGAAATTTCATTCAATACCAGAAATTTCATTAGAACTACTAGAAATTTTTAATGAATATTTGGTCTATTTTTTTAGCCAGGAGCAGTTTTGGAAATATGAAAGTTTGGGGGGTGTCAGGTATAATTTGGGGGTGGCAGGTTAAATTCTCAAGAAACACATATTTTGAGTTGTGAATTTAGAGGCTTACAAATTAAGTAATAAGTGTGTATTTTGTTTGTGTAAAACTTTAACTTAAGTTATTTTTCATAATGTTTTAAAACATGCTTCAATAATTAGTTCGGTCAATATGCTGGATCATTGGGTCATTGATCAGATCAGTGGGTAACTTATCATATTGCATGGTTGTTAATCTAATATTAAAAAAAATTATTGATTGATGTAAAATTAGGATTCATTATTACAAAAACACCATTTTACTTTGGTTGGTTGGTGGCCCGTGGAAACGAAATATGTTGTTGTATGTGCCCTTTTTACTACCATAAAGTCATAGACGTGGTAAAAACACAGTAGCACGTAATGTTGGTGTAAGCCCTAGAGGCCAATACTTTTGGTACTTGTATCGAATTATTTATTAATAATAAAAGGCATTTCTTTATTATGTTTGTTTTCCAAATTGATAAAGTCCCTAGAATAGCTAGTTCGTTTAATGAAATATTAAGTGTAACTTAATCATGAGATTCCATTAAACATAAGGACACTATTCTTAAAGTATCCGTAGTCGAGCTTTAATGTGAAATGGGATAACCTTAAAGCATTAAGACTATTATGTAGATAGACTGATGATCACATCTCATGGATCATGGATAAGGAGTTATCAAGTCTTAACATAGGTATGAATATTAGGAGTAATATTTATACTGGATTGACCCATTATGAGAGTACTACATAAAATGTTATGCAAAGTGTCATAATTTACTCTCATGGTGAGAGTGGTGTATACCACCCTTCGACCTGAAACCACTATGGACCCTAGATTTAGAGTCAAGTACTTTATTGCTAATCAAACATTGTCCGTAATTGGATGACTATAAAGACAGTTGATAGGTACTTCATAAAGCATGCTGAGGGACATGAGTTACCTAGATGGAATTTGCCTATCCTGCATAACAGGATAAATGTCTAAGGGCCCAATATTGAACTGAACAAGGATGACACGATACATGCCTTGTGTTCAATATAGACATAAGGGCAAAAGGGTAATTGTACGCACAAGCACTATCACAAAAGGTTTTGTCAAATCACATGACAATTTCGTGACTTGGGTAGCAGTGATGTGTTGCAAGATACCGCTCACTGTTTATTATGTTAAATGTATGATTTAATATAATTACCAACGTCGCGAAATCCTACAGGGTCACACACATAAGGACAGTTTGATAAGAGGTAGAGTAAATAAGGAACAGCGTAAGGTACGGTGTACTTAAGTAAATATGTAACACCGTAAGGTACGGTGCACTTAAGTGGAATACAGATTGTGGTAAGGTACCGCGTGCTTAAGTGATATACGGTACATCATAAGATATGGTGTGCATGCACTTAAGTGGGCTTTTTAGCTTGCAGCCCACACAAGTGGTTCTATAAATATAACCCTTGTGCAGAAGCATCAACACTTGATGAAAATTCAGCTGTGAAACCCTAGCCGTATTTTCCTTCTCTCTATCTCTCACTCAAAGCCTTCAATCATAGCAGCTAGCACTGATACTGAAGAAAGCTGTTCATGTGGACTGAGTAGAGGCGTTGTTCATCGTACATCGCTCGTGATTATCCCTTTGATTCTGAATCAAAGGTTTCATCGCCACAAGAGGTAACCATTCTATCATTAATCATGATCTTTCGTAAGGGTCGCTAAAGGGAAATATTTTTATTTCCGCTGCGTTTTGAATCGCGATTTCCCTTCAGTGGTATCAGAGCTAGTTACGAAACCATTCATCAGATAAGTGTTTATTTTTTGTTTTTTTAATTCGATTAAAACACATAACAAATTAAATTAAATCGAGAAATTGAATTTTGGCATGATGCTGTTTACGATTTGGATGATCGGCATTGACTATGCTTCAGAACCGACAATAGTATGATGAAGCAGTGATATATCTATCGTCCTTAAGTTACACAAATATGATAGACCAAATTTTATATGTGATATAATTAACTCTGATGCAAAGATGGTATATTGGATATACTGTTTCTATTTTGTTCATTTAAATCACGTAATGATCATTATTCCTTTGAGCGATCCGTGTTCATTTGCTTCGGAAACCGACTTTAGTATGGTGAAGCAGTGGCATATGGATCAATCATACTGAATTATTTATCATGGTGTTTTGAAGATATGAAATTGTTGCATTAGGGTTCATGACGGCACAAGAGTTGTGTTGTCTGAAAGGTCTGCGATTAGGGTTGTGATGGCACAAAAGTTGTGCTTTAATTTTATGGAAAGTATCAAGTGTTGATATGAAAAATGATGTTGATTTCAAATGAATTGTTCATTGAAAAAAATTCGTCGGGGCGCTGCCCCCTCGACCCCCGTCCGCTGACCGGTCAGCGGAACCCCCGTCCGCATAGTGTGATCATTCGCCGAAATTTAATTTAATTCATTTAATTAACAGGATTTAAATTAATAATAATAAAAGTGTGTTTATTATTTTTCTCTTGTGGTGATCAGTTATGGCCTTAGTTTTCCTTTATTTTGTTTTGGGATTTTAAAAATACGAACTGCGTGTCGTGCCTCTCTTTTAATCTCTTGATGTAACTTCTTTTCTCATCTCACTCCCTCGTATGTAAAACATGTATTCTGTAATGTAATGTTATGAAGAAGAAGAAGACTACAAGATCAAAGGAGGACAATCTTGGAGATCTTGGTTGGAGAAGTGTAGATCGTTATTAGGTTTAGCTTAGGTTCTCTCATTGGCTTGGGAGAACAATTGCGCTAGGGGCCATAACTGTTTCATTTTGTATGTATGTTGATGCATGTGTATGTATGTTGATGCATGTGAGAGACGATTTATATGATAAATAAGCCGGTGAGATCAAAATAATGAAAATTCCCTCAAAATTGAATATTAAGTTTATGCTTTCCAAGTTTTAAAACTCATCAAGATTAGTATCGAATAATGTAGGTTTCGCCTAACGTGAGGTGCATGTTCTATATTAGTAAGATGCGATGGGATAAATGTAATATCCAATTTCTAAAACAATGGGTCAAACTTAACTAAACAAAATATAATAAGATTATATACGTTTAGAAGCAAGAGTTGGGAATAATCCATATGATGGATTAGAATAAGGAGTTATTCACCCAACTGAAATATTCGAGAATTGTATTGGATACAATTGGAAGGAGTTCCTACCTAAATAGCTAACTTTTGTGTAATCAGCCTAACGCTGACTTAAAACAAAGTGAAATATGGATCTCGATCCACTAGAAAATCTTCCAACGGGATTTTCCGAATCAAATGGTGAGGGTCATTTGGTTTGAGTAAAATAGTGGGAGCATATTTAATTAAAGGCCTAATTGAATATGTTGTTTTAATGATACTTATATTTTTCCATTCTAATTTGTAGATTACCATGACAACAAATACATCTAACAACATTTTGCGATCAATCCTTGATAAGGAAAATTGTCTGGGACAAATTTTCTGGATTGGCACCGAAATCTGAGGATTGTCCTCAAACATGACAAAAAGCTGTATGTCTTAGAGACACCTGTTCCTAAGGAGGAGCCTCCTAGTTCTGCTTTTAAGCCTGAAAGATATGCTTATAAAAAGCATGTCGATGATGTCAATGAAACTGCTTGCCTCATGCTGGCTACCATGAATTCTGAATTGGAAAAGCAACATGAAAACATGGCAGCGTTCAATATCTCGAACACCTGAAGATGCTCTATCAAGAGCAGGAAAGGCATGAGAGGTTTGAAGTTTCAAAAGTCCTTTCTCAATCCAAGATATCTGAGGGAACCCCCGTAGTTCCCCATGTACTCAAGATGATTAGGTATATGGAGAACCTTGAAAGATTGAGATTTCCCCTAGAAAAGGAACTTGCGACTGATTTGATCCTGCAATCGTTGCCAGAAAGCTTCAGTCAATTTGTCCTTAATTTCAACATGAATGATATGGACAAAAATCTTCCTGAATTGCTAGGCATGTTAAGAACTGTTGAGTAAAATCTGAAGTCAAAAGGGAAATCCATTCTGATGGTCAGTAATGGAAAGAAATAGAACAAAAGGCCCACCAAGCAGGATGGTAAATGGAAAGGCAAGGAAGTTGACAAACCCAAAAATACTGCCCCTGCTTTGAAGCCTAGTGGAGGTATAGCAAAGTAGGGCACTTGCTTCTATTGCGGTAAGACCGGACACTAGAAGAGAAACTGCCAAAAGTACCTGGAAGATAAGAAGAATGGAGTGGAGACTTCGACTTCAGGTATTTTTGTTATAGAAATAAATTTATCTACTTTTGCATCATAGGTATTAGATACTGGATGTGGTTCTCATATTTGTACCAATGTGCAGGGGCTAAAAAGGAGTAGAGTTTTGGCAAAAGGTGAAGTTGACCTACGAGTTGGCAATGGAGCAAAGGTTGTTGCTTTAGCTGTAGGAACTTATGTATTGACTTTACCTAGTGGTTTAATAATTCAGTTAGAGAACTATTACTATATACCTGCAATTAGCAGGAATATTATTTCCGTTTCTTGTTTGGACAAGTTTGGTTTTTCATTTATAATAAAGAACAATTGTTGCTCTATTTATTTGAATGATATATTCTATGTTACTGCACAAATGAACAATGGATTGTATGTCCTTGATCTTGAAATGCCAATTTATAACATTAATACTAAAAGGATGAAACCTAACAAGTTAAATCCAAGTTACCTTTGGCATTGTCACTTAGGCCATATAAATGAGAAACGCATCTCCAAACTCCATAAAGATGGACTATTGGACTCTTTTGATTACGAATCATATGATACATGCAGATCTTGTTTAATTGGAAAGATGACAAAGCCCCCATTCATAGGAAAAGGTGAAAGGGCTAATGATCTTTTGGCCCTCATACATACTGATGTATGTGGACCACTAAACATACCAGCCAGAGGAGGTTTTCAATAATTCATCACATTTACCGTTGATTTCGGTAGATATGGTTATGTCTATTTAATGAAACACAAATCTGAATCCTTTGAAAAGTTCAAAGAGTTCAAGAATGAAGTACAAAACCAACTAGGTAAGAATATTAAAACTCTTCGATCAAATCGATGCGGTGAATATTTAAGCCTAGAGTTTGATGACCATCTAAAAGAGTGTAGGATTCTATCCTAACCCACTCCTCCTGGAACACCACAATGGAATGGTGTATCTGGGAGAAGAAATTGAACCTTGTTAGACATGGTCCGATCCATGATGAGTCACGCCAATCTTCCAAACTCCTTTTGGGGACATGCACTACTGAAAGCAGCTTACACACTTAACTGTGTTCCATCCAAAAAGGTTGAAAAGACAACATATGAAATATGGAGTGGTAAGAAACCACAAATGTCTTACATGAAGATTTGGGGTTGTGAAGTTTATGTGAAACGACAAATTTCAACTAAGCTTGAGCCCAAATCTGACAAATGCTTATTTGTGGGGTATCCTAAAGAAACAATATGGTATTACTTCTACAATCCTTCTAAGGGCAAAGTGTTTGTCGCTCAAACTGGAGTTTTCTTGGAAAGGGACTTTATTTCCAAAGGAATCAGTGGGAGGAAAATAGAGCTTGAAGAAATTTAAGAATAAAAAAGCATTGATACACCTATGGAGGAATTAGAGCAGGAACCACAAATAGTTGTGGAAGAGCAACCTGCTCAAGTAGAACAAGACCAACGTAGATCGAGCATGATACGTCACCAACCAGAGAGATATGGATATCTCATAACTGATCAAGGTGATGTATTACTCATAGATCAATATGAGCCTGTAACGTATCAAGAGGCCATAACTGGTCCTGAGTCTGAGAAGTGGGTAGAAGCCATGAAATCTGAAATGGATTCCATGTACACAAACCAGGTTTGGACCTTGGTAGAGCCTCCTGTAGGAGTTAATCCTATAGGATGCAAGTGGGTCTTCAAAAAGAAGACTGACATGGATGGTAAGGTACATACCTATAAGGCAAGACTGGTTGATAAAGGTTATAAACAAATTCATTGTGTAGACTACGATGAAACCTTTTCACCAGTTGCAATGCTTAAATCTGTTCGGATTTTACTTACTATCGCTGCATATCATGATTATGAAATATGGAAGATGAATGTCAAGACTGCCCTCCTTAATGGGAATCTTCTTGAGGATGTGTACATGACACAACCTGAAGGATTTGACATACTAGAAGAAGCCCAAAAGATATACAAGTTACAGCGATCAATCTATGGATTGAAGCAAGCTTCCAGAAGCTAGAATCTTCGTTTTGATGAAACTATAAAATAATATGGATTCATAAAGAATGAAGATGAGCCTTGTGTCTACAAGAAGGTTAGTGGGAGCATGATCATCTTCCTGGTATTATATGTAGATGACATATTAATCATTGGAAACGATGTCCCTACCTTGCAACAAGTAAAAACTTGGTTAGGGAAATGCTTATCTATGAAGGACCTTGGTGAAGCAGCCTACATATTAGGAATAAGGATCTATAGAGATAGATCACAAAAACTATTTGGCCTAAGTCAGAGTACATACATAGACAAAGTGTTGAGATGCTTTAATATGCATGATTCCAAGAAAGGATTCATACATATGCAACATGGCCTGTGTCTATCAAAAACACAATCTCCTTCAACTAAGGAAGAAAAGGATCGCATGAATAAGATTCCATATGCATCTGCAATAGGATCTATCATGTATGCCATGTTATGTACTCGACTAGATGTCTCGTATGCTTTAAGTGCAACGAGCAGGTACCAATTTGATCCCGGTGATGCTCATTGGGTAGTTGTCAAGAATATCCTTAAGTACTTGAGAAGGACTAAGGATTCATTCTTGATATATGGAGGTCAGGAAGAGCTTGCGGTAATTGGATACACCGATGCTAGCTTCCAGACAAATAAGGATGACTTTAAATCGCAATCTGGTTATATGTTCTGCCTAAATGGTGGCGCTGTGAGCTGGAAAAGTTTAAAGCAAGAAACAGTTGTTGATTCTACAACCAAGGCCGAGTACATTGCTGCCTCAAATGCAGCAAAGGAAGCTGTTTGAATCAAAAAGTTCATTAGTGAACTTGGCATAGCCCCTAGCATTGTGGATACCATTGATCTCTATTGTGATAACAATGGTGCCATCACTCAAGCTAAAGAGCCTAGATCTCACCAACGATCCAAACATATACTTAGGCATTATCATCTCATTTGAGAGATGATAGATCTGGGAGATGTGAAGATATGCAGAGTACCTACACTTGACAACATTGCTGACCCACTAACAAAGCCTTTTGCGCAGCAGAAACATGATGGACATACTAGATCTATGGGTATTAGGGGTATGCCTGATTGGCTCTAGGCTCTAGTTCTAGTGGGAGATTGTTGGTGTAAGCCCTAGAGGCCAATACTTTTGGTACTTGATTCAAATTATTTATTAATAATAAAAGGTATTTCTTTATTATGTTTATTTTCCAAATTGATAAAGTCCCTAGAATAGCTAGTTCGTTTAATGAAATACTAAGTGTGACTTAATCATGAGATTCCATTAAACATAAGGACATTATTCTTAAAGTATCTGTAGTCGAGCTTTAATGTGAAATGGGATAACCTTAAAAAATTAAGACTATTATGTAGATAGACTGATGATCACATCTCATGGATCATGGATAAGGAGTTATCAAGTCTTAACATAGGTATGAATATTAGGAATAATATTTATACTCGATTGATCCACTATGAGAGTACTACATAGAATGTTATGCAAAGTGTCATAAGTTACTCTCATGATGATAGTGGTGTATACCACCCTTCGACCTGAAACCACTATGAACCCTAGATGTAGAGTTAAGTACTTTATTGCTGATCAAACATTGTCTGTACCTGGATGACCATAAAGATAGTAGATGGGTACTTCACGAAGCATGCTGAGGGACATGAGTGACCTAGATGGAATTTGCCCATCCTGCATAACAAGATAAATGTCTAAGGGCCCAATATTGAACTGAACAAGGATGACACGGTATATGCCTTGTGTTCAATATAGACATAAGGGCAAAAGGGTAATTGTACACACAAGCACTATCACAAAAGGTTTTGTGAGATCACATGACAATTTCGTGACTTGGGTAGCAGTGATGTGTTGCTAGATACCACTCACTATTTATTATGTTAAATGAATGGTTTAATATAATTACCAACATTGCGAAATCTTACAGGGTCACACACATAAGGATAGTTTGATAAGAGGTAGAGTAAATAAGGAACGCCGTAAGGTACAATGTACTTAAGTAAATATGTAACACCATAAGATACGGTGCACTTAGGTGGAATACATATTGTGTTAAAGTACCGCGTGCTTAAGTGATATACGGTACATCATAAGATAAGGTGTGCGTGCACTTAAGTGGGCTTTTTAGCTTGCAGCCCACACAAGTGGTTCTATAAATATAACCCTTGTGCAGAAGCATAAACACTTGATGAAAATTCAGCTGTGAAACCCTAACCGTATTTTCCTTCTCTCTATCTCTCACTCAAAGCCTTCAATCGTAGCAGCTAGCACTGAGACTGAAGGAAGCTGTTCGTGTGGACTGAGTAGAGGCGTTGTTCATCGTACATCGCTCGTGATCATTCCTTCGATTCAGAATCAAAGGTTTCATCGCCACAAGAGGTAACCATTCTATCACTGATCATGATCTTTCGTAAGGATCGCTAAAGGGAAATTTTTTTATTTCCATTGCGTTTTGAATTGCGATTTCCCTTCACGTAACATATCACTACCGTTGTAGAAACCAATCGTAGTAAAAGTTGTAAGTCATGTGTTCGATACCCCGAGGCAGCATTTTTGAGAGATTTTTAGACATTTCACCATGGTTGAACGTTCCAACCGTAATGAAAGACTTAACGTATAACTTTTCACCCCGGTTGAATGTTCCAACTGTAGTGAAAAACTTAGCGTACAACTTTTCACCACAAATCAACCTTCCAACTGGGGTGATATGTACACTTGAGTTTATTATAACTTATGTGGAATGTTTATTTCATCAATTGTTCAATAAACATACAACCTTTCAATTTGATTTAGAAATTAATAATATGAAAAATTAAGTTATATTAGAATAAAAAGTTACGTTAATCAATGTTTTTCAGGCTTTCTATAACCCATTATTCGTATCTCTCTCTTTAACAGTTAGAATTTGGTTAAATGCTTCTAATTCTTCAACAAGCACTTCCTTTACTATTAGTTCATTTTGCAAAGAATTAGTAACTTTAAAAAATTAACTAGTAAGAAAAAGTGTTGATCGAAGAGTTAGAAGTGTTGAACACCATTAAAGAGGGAGATGCAGACAATGAGCTGCGAAAAGCTTGTAAAACATTGATCAATGTAAGTTGTTGTTTTCTAACATAATTTAATTTTTCATATTATTTTTTTCTAATTCAATTCGAAAGCTTATATATTCAACGAGGAGTTGGTAAAACACTCAAACCACATATAATATAATAAACTCATCTTGTTGGACATGTTGGTTGAATGAAATGAAAGTTGCATTGTGCAAGTAATAACATAAACAATAACATACTTATTTAAACACATAATACAGTAACACAAACAACAATACTTATCAACATACCTCAAAGACAACATTATCAACATATAACAACTAAAAAATCAACATACTTTAGCAAAAACATCTAAAATAAAATAAACAACATAACTCAACAAAAACATCACACATACTTAACAAAAACATCTAAAATAAAACAAACAGCATACGCCAACATAATACAACAACATACCTCAACATAACAAAAACATACCTAAAAAAAATCTACAATAACACAAACAAAACTTACCTTAACGTAAACAATAACTAACTTTAACAAAACAACAACATAGTTCAACAATAACTTAAAAACTTTAGTTATCACAACAAAAACAAAAATATAAAACAAACGAATACATCTTAACAACAATAAACCCTATGTTGGATTAAGATAAATGTTTCATGTATATTTTGAAAAATAAAAATATGAAAAATATTTTGAACAACAACAACAAGAAAAACAATAAACCATATGTATAACTCATGAAATACTTCACGTGCGTACCATTCTTTGAAATGATTCGTGGAAAATGAAGACAAGATATGAACTAATTACTTGTTTCGTGATACTTTTCTTTGATGCATACTAGTTAGATATGTTATGTTGGAGTTTTTTAATGTTATAATGGAGTTTAGAGATATTGAGATAAGGCGAGAGAAATTAGGGTTTCATTTTGAGCGCAGTTTGTTCTGAAGTGAATTATGTTGGCTTATATGAGTAATATATTTCACAACGGTTGTTAAAATGAACCATGATAAATTATTTTGATATTTCTCCACGGTTGTTAATCTGGACAATGGTGAAAAGTGTTTAATTTTTATTTAAAAGTAGAAATTAAGGGAACACACCATTTTTTCTAACGAAAAAACAAAAATTGTATGTGCTGGAATTCGAAGTGTGTCACTCTTATATATCACAACAGTTGTTAATTTTGACCGTGGTTATGCGTGGTTTAAAAATTAAATTAAATTAAAGGAGCATATTGAACATATATTACTTTTGTTGGTTATGTGGCCATAGTAAGACATTGTTACTATATGTGTTTTTTTGTAGTAGTTATTATAAAATCTAAAAAAAACACTTTTAGAAGATTTCAATATTAATACACATGCCATAATTAAACTCAAGAACTCAATAATTAAATTTATAAAATCTTTAACTGTTGACTTTTTTCACCAATTTACTACCCACCAGATGTAGATGACAATGTCACGAACTTGGGTAACAATTTTTTATGCCTTTTATTTATTAATCTATTTAATTGTTTGTCGATTAATTCAAACCATATTGTCTCACATTGTTTTAGCGTTATGAGTGACATCTTTTCTCTAACAATTTCACCGAAATGAATTTATATTTCTTTGAACTTAATTAGATATCTTCAAATCTTTAAATTAATTTTGAAAATGCAAAATTGTTAAGGAAGATTTCACTTTATTGAGATCCTATTCAACTTTTGACGGTAAATATTACAATTTTTAATAAATGAATTAAGTGATAAGTTTAAAAGTGAAGTCAGACCCTTTTAACTTCTTAGTTGATATATTTTGTGATTTAAATTGTGATTCTATTTATAATTAGAGGAAATTTAAAATTTAAGGTAGCAAGAAAACAAGTGTAAATACAAAAGAAAATACTGGAAAATGAAATAAAACGTGTAACTAATAAGAAAATTGATCTACATACTGTTTACTGTTTTATTTTAAACAATCACAAGTTTTAATTTACTTACAGGATTAAACTCAAAAAAATCATATGACATACTGTGCAAAAAACAGTTAGATAAAAGATGTTTGTGTTTGGATATTTAATGTAAAGAAATGGGGTAGATATCCAGAATGATGAAGGATAGTTGGATTAAAGGTTCAAAATTAAAGTGCAGAATTGCTCAAATAGTAAAGTAAATGAAAAGAAATGGCGAAGATCAATCGAATAAAATGCTTTAATTAAATAATTAAAAGATGGACGCAGATTCATACATTTCTGACAAACTCTTTTCTCTCTATGACTTGGATACTCAAGTTCTATAGAGAATACTAATGAAAAATTGCAAACCTTTATTACATGAATGAAATCGACTTATAAACTAAATACAACAATAACCGTCAATAAAAGTTATTTCTCTAGGACTTGACATGTACCCTACTACGTGGGGTGTTGTTTCCTGATAAGTTTCCACGTGACTTTTGTCTTTGAATTTCCTCTAAACTGCTCATATTATTGAAACTACTTTATAAACTCTAACTACCTCTGTCGAAGAACTTCTCCGTCAAACCTTTGTAGTATGGTGTCAAAATGTCTCTAGGTCTCCTGCTCCTTTGACTTAAGAATATACTAAGTTTCGAAACCTGATAGGCGAGTCAAAATCACCACCTTTATACTACATTTTCATGTCGAAACGCTAAACCACTACAACCCTTTTTGAGATTCTGAACATGTTTTGAAGAGAGTGTAATCATAATCTTGTGGAATTGTTCTTGAGATTCTTCCAAACTAGACTTAATGATTTTCAGCACAGCTTAAGCCAAAAATCAAATGCTAACATATGCCCCCCAAAGATGCCACTTTTGATCATGTTTGCAATATGGAAGAAAAGTGGTATTTTTAGTAACTCTCGACACTGATTACAGCGGTTTGCATATGTCATCGTCATCATGACTACTTTCACCAAATTGTCACGTCATTGAACGTGTGTGCACTTAGCCCTCATGATTATGATTTCCTAGGCCATCGTGGGCTACAAGATTAAACTGCATTAAAAGAAATCATTTTAAATAATTTTAATTCAGAAAATCAAAATTCAGTGGATTTTTAATTCAAGGGGGAAAATTGAAGAGTTTTCTCGCACTTCAAAATCTATATATAGATCCTCATTTTCTCCTTTCTTATTTTTGTAACTTCTTGTCTTATGAACCCTAAAAGTTCTAATCTTTTCTTAAAACTTCACCATTCTTTCTTCTTCCGAGTTAAGAATAATGAATTCCACTTCAGGTCTGAAAAAACAACTTTTGATTCTCTCTGATGTTGATGTTTCTTCTCATACTCTTGTTGGAGATCACACCTATATCCCTGATCCACCAATGGAGAAAGAAAAAGCTATCATCTGGGCTTCCCAGGTGTGGCGAGCGATTTTGGACGCGGTTCTTAAGCGCTGGTCGCTCTCTGCGGTTGAGCTTAAAACTACAGGTCAATTCATTTTTATCCTATTGTGAGCTGAATAAGGAAGGGAAATAGATGTCTCCAATTAACCCTGCTTGCATACTGAGTTTAAACAGCGGTCTGTTAGGTTACGGATGCTATCAATGTGGGGGGGCCTTTGTACTGGTTATTTGTATTTTCGCCAATACTGTTTTCTTTCTTTTTACCTGGGTAGAAGGTTTCTGGCGGGGAACAAGGATTAGGATGTTAGGATTGATGCTTTTGAATTACTGCTTATGATTGATGGAGATATGGGATTTGGTTTTTTTGTTGATTGGGCTCGCTAAGATCTTTTCTTTCGATCTTATGCCTACGTATTCCCGTTTACCGAAACAGGGAAATCAGAGCGTTCGTAGTTCCTCCTATTCTATGGGAGGAAATGGGTGTTTTTGGTGTCTTGTTCAAAGCCCAAGACGTGAAGCGAAAGGTAGTTTGTATCTTGTTCAAAGCCCAAGATGTGAAGCTGAAAAGTCTATTTGTGTCTTGTTCAAAGCCCAAGACGTGAAGCTGAAAGACCTCGACTTTAGAGAGAATTTGTCATCTCTAAAGGGGGAGAAGGAGAATTACTTTAACTGGGATACGCGGATCCGAGCAATGCCATAATTTCCAAAGAAAGGGTTTTAGCCTGAAGGAGAAGACTTTAACTCAGTGTAGAGCAATGCCATCTTTCCTTAGGAATTTCTCATGCTAAAAGAGGGACAGTGGCATGGATATAGATGATCCAGAGGCTTGCCGCTTACAGTGATTAGATGAAAGGAAATGAGTTGTTGATGTTTGTGTACTGTGAACGAGGCACATCTTTGATGCTAAAAGGTTGATTGGATCAACCAGTGGTTTTCTTATACAAAGCCTAAGAGGAGGCTAATTTCCGCTAGGAAAATCATTATACAAAGCCTAAGAGGAGGCTATTTTGTGTCTCATACAAAGCCCGAGAGAGAGGCTAAAAGTTTTTGACCCGACGATGGAGTCTTTTGGTATCTCGTATAAAGCCCGAGATGGAGGCTATTGTTTGTTTGACTCTACGAGGGAGTCTTTGTGTCTCGTACGAAGCCCGAGATAGAGGCTAAAAGTTTGACTCAACAAGAGAGTCTTTGTATCTCATATGAAGCCCGAGATGGACGCGAAAGGGGGATTAACTCAACGAGAGAGTCTCTTATGTGTCTCGAACAAAGCCCGAGATAGAGGCTAAAAGTTTGACTCAACAAGAGAGTCTTTGATACTCAACAAGAAAGTGTTTTTGTATCTCGTACGAAGCCCGAGATGGAGGCTAAAGGTTTGTTTCAGTTGAGTGACAGATCCAATATACTGATTTTAAAAGAGAAAATCAGTTCTTATATGAGCAACACTGTACTCAGGGATTTGATTTGAGGATCAGGGATATTTCCTTCTCTTTGAGGAAACGGGAAATCCAAAGGGTATTGAGACTGTTCGAGTCTGCGGGTTTCCTTCCTATTTAACGAAGGGGTCACTTGAGAATGTTTTTGAGACTCAAGGAAGTTAGACTGTCCGTGTCTAGAGTTTTATCTTTCGTACTATGCTTTGAGAAACAGTAGTAGACTCTATGAAAGGACTGTTCTATGAGGATGACTAGGTTCTGTTCCTATACCTCTAGGAGGTCGTCGGGACAATTTGTACGAAGCCCAAGAGGAGGCTAGAAACTTTTAAGAAGCCGACGGGTCCTTGTACGAAGCCCAAGAGGAGGCTATCATTCCCGAAGGAAGAGATCATTATACGAAGCCTAAGAGGAGGCTGTGAATACTTCTAAGAAGCCGTAGTGTCCTTGAATAATGCCCAAGAGGAGGCCGATGCTTTTAAGAAGCCCGTGGGTCTATCATCTCCTTTCCATTAGGAGAGATAACTCTTTTAAAGATAAAACCACTGGTAAACGTGCGAGGTTTACTATCCAGCGACTTTTAACTTTTAAAGAGGGTTCCTTAGTTAAGGTCCAAGATTATGACCGTAGTGGGTACCCAAACCCCGAGACATTCAAGGCAAGCTATCCACAAGGAATAGATCAAGTCAGGAAAGTTCGAGAATTTGGAAGAAACTCAAAGATGCTATTCACGGAGAATACATTCATCTTGGGGAGTAGAGCTTCTTGATGATTCCTAAGGAGGACAGCCGAAGAGAAGACTGTATCTGGTGCTCCTATTGGGGATCTAGGCGTCTATTTCTACGAATAAATGAAACGGCGTCACCTAGTTCTAGACGTAGTTGCCGGGGAAACTTGAAATATCTATACTATTATTACATAGTAGATATGAGTTTATGAAAGGAGACTTATAGTGAGCAGCCCCACAATACAGTTTATAATATGAAAGCAGTAAATGAAAGCGATAACCACTTACTCGGTTGTAGTGCTTCCATGCTGTTTGGTTAGTTATTCAACAAACAAAGATTGAAAACAACAGTATATTCAAAATCAAAGGAGAAAGTGCTTTGAAAAAGAAAGATTTGGGGCTTACAGCTCAAGGAGAGGCCCAGGGTTTTATCAGTGAGCGCACTGTTTGACTTTGTACAGCGGGACTTATACAAGTGACTGGGGCCCAAAAAGGTTTTCTATACAAAGGGATGGGTCTTACACTCTCTCAAGAGGCCCAAAAAGGTTTAAAGAAAGAATAGTGGGGCTTATAACACGAGGGTAGGCCCAAATGATTTTTCCGTTTAAAATGGCGATCGCGCCGAGGTTTTCTTTTAACGCAGAGGGACTTATACAATAAGTGAGGCCCAAAATGTTTTGGTTAAAAGGGGGATTGGGTCTTACACTCTAATAGAGGCCCAAAGTGTTTTGAATGGGTCTTATAGCTCAAGGAGAGGCCCAGATGATTTTTATTTTTAAACGGGCGACGATCGCGCCGTTTACTTGTACAGAGGGACTTATACAATGAGTGAGGCCCAAAAAGTTTTTGTACAAGGGGGGATGGGTCTTACACTCTCTCAAGAGGCCCAAAAAGTTTTGAAAATGATTTATGAGGGTTGAATTAATCCAAAACCCTAATTTGTTTTCAAAATGTATTTAATTGAATAAAAATTCAATTAAAATGATCAAAAATTGTTTAACACATGGAAAACAAATTGTGATCTTGGATTAATGCTTCAAAAATTAAGTATTGACCAACAAAATAATTAGAAAGCATTAAAAGTTGCAAAATCAATGTAGAAAAAATATTTAAAATGCCAAAAACAATCAAAATATTAATTCTTTGCAAAAATATCAATTATATGAAATAAATAATATTTTTGGGATTTTTTGTGAAAATAAAATATTTTAACATTTTTGTGAATTATTAAAAAAAGAATCAACTCAAAATCATTAAAACTCAGAGAGAAATTAATTTTTGAATCAATTAAACAAAATCACAAAATTCAAATATTTGAATATATGAAAATGGCGCCAAGAACAGGCTGAAGAACACGCACGTGTTCTTGGTTTCTCAGATTTGCATTTTCTATCCAATCTCCATGAATACGTAATCATATCATGCAATCCACATATCATTATGCTCGCCTCAACCTCACGATCATGTCTATGTACTTTAATTTCATTTAAATTAAACATACAACAAGAAATCACGAAGAGACCTCAAGAACCCTAATTTCTGCATGAAGGCTAGGATTTTTGATACACGATTCAAACAATGCAATTAATTGAGGGAAAACATTCCATGCATGATTATGAACATATGGCCAAATTATTGTGCGAGGAAATATGCATAGATTGAGAGATGACCAAGTATGTGCTTACCTCCAAGTCGTGATAGCAAGAGCAGATGTGATTTTGAGTTGGAGGTGTTATAGACAAGTTGTGATGATCTGGACAGCTTCCCTACACCATATGGAGTGTGTTTGAACACTTGGATTGAATTGAAATGGACTGGATCAGTTTATGGCATCTCAGCTGTAACTTCACTTCAAACTTGTGTGGATGGCAAGTGATTTTGAGATTTTGATGTTCCAGATGTTATGTGAGTGTTTGATCAGCTCATATGTGATGTATGTGAGGTGTGTGAGTGATTGGTTTGATTGGAAAAGCTCTCAAACTCAAAACCCGATAGCTACCTTGCTAAGAAAGGCATTTTTTCCAAGAGAAAGAGATTTTGAGGAAAGCATCTGTTAGATGGATTTGGTGTACTCAAACTGACCACAATTGAGCTCTATTTATAGTAGAGCAAGTTTGTTTTGCAAGGAATAGTGCATGGCAGCTGGTAAGTAGGTTTGGCCAATGTTGTCCAATGAGAAATCAAGTCTCCTCTAGCCATTGACTAGAGGTTAGGGCACAGAGCTTTGGTTCCCTTGGTCTTGGATAAGTCTTGACTGATTTCAGATGAGAATGGCTCAGTCCATACCACCTTGATGGTTCCATTGAATGCCTCATTCCAAATTTGAAGTCTTGTCCCTACTTTGGCAACTCTAGGTTCAACATGCTATTCCTTGTTCCTTGGACCTTGGAGGCTTGGCTCAGTGATTGTCCCCTTTAGATTCAATCCTATGAGGTGTCCAAGTGGATTGGAGCAATTGAATTTTTCTGATTTTGGAAAATCGATCAAAGTTGCAAATTCTGCCTTGCCTTGACAGATTTCAGCAAGGCAACTTGGCAATGTTGTATCTCATGGTGTAGGTTGAATTTGGCAATGCTCTTGGCCATTTTGGAAAGCTCTTACATGATACAACAACTGTTTGAACAAGTTTGGTTTTGATCTCTTTTGATTCCAAGTGAAAAATCCCCCTACATTTGGCAAAAAGTGAGGCAGAATCTGACTTAGTGAAAATTTCACTAAGTGTTGGAAAAAGTGACATTTTCACTTTTCAGCCACTTTGATCACTCCATAACTCAAAATCCTTAATGAATTGGAATGACTTGTAGTTGAAGTTTTTTTAGGTGATAATGAGGGCTACAAATCCATCTTTGGATGAGAAAAAATGGCCTTGTGGTTTAGGAGTTATGGTCCTCCAAAGTTGGTACCTTTGCCACTTTATTTTTAACTTAGAAAAATTTCTAAGTTTTATGGTTACCCCTTTTACAAGTTATCTCACTTTTCTTGATTTTTCTTGATGAATGATGATTCAAATCATACATTAACATCATTTTAGGGTTAAAATCCGTTTTGGTGAAAAATCTCAAAAAGTCAAAGTTGACTTTTGTGCATAGTTGACTTTTTATCAGATGAATTCCAAACTGTGCAATTCTTCAGGAAATCATGTCCTTGACCTAAATCAAACTTGATGGACATGTTCCATGGGTGTCATAGGGTATATTCAATCATGTATTAGGGTTTGGGAGCATGTCCAGGTCAAAAGTCAAAGTTACAGTTGACTTTTCCCTAAAAACCCTAATTGTGGTGCAGATGACATTGAGACTTGTTGCTCAAGCTTCTTGGATCAATCCATTGTTCCAAATGGATCAATATGGTATATTAGAGACCCTCAAATCCTGTCTTGGGGTCTTGGCTCATGGTTTGTCCCAAAAGTCAACTTAGGGATGAATTAGGTCAAGAAACCCTAATTCCTGATTTTTGATGAATGCATCCCCTGAGGCAAAATTGACTTGATGCATGGGTTCATGAGGTTCCATGAAGTATATTAGGTCATGTTTTGGATCATTGCCTTGTGCCCAGATGAAAATTTCCATCTGGAGGCCCTGGTCGACCAAAACCCTAATTTGGTGACACTGTCGATCTTGAGACTTGATCCACCTAGAAGGGAGCAGCCTTGTGCTTAATCCTTGAAGTGGGAGTCCTTTTTGATCCATTGTGGATATTTAAGAGATTAGACAAGTTGAAGATCATGTCATTTCTTGATTGATCCTTTGTCTAAGCACTCAGAGAGGGCTTGAAACCCTAATTTTGATTGTAGTGGATGCTCACCCATCTTTGGGGAGACTAATGAAGCATAAAGGTTCATCCATATTGTGATGATGATTTTCACAATGATGGGAAATCTAAGTGGTCAAAATTTGGGGTATTACAGATGCCCCTATTTAATCTTCTTGGACCCGAAGGTGTGAATGACGAAGGGATTCGGGCATTCGGGGTGCAAGAGGATTAAATATCGGAATATCCGAAATTTTGATGGTGGTTATGAATGGTAGCTTACGCATTCATCTTTTTTAGCTAAGCAATGATGCTTAGAAAAGGTAAACTTCCCCTCGATCCTGGTTTCCTACCAAGGAACTGGTCTTAGTTTCTTTTGAACTTCCCCTCGATCCTGGTTTCCTACCAAGGAACTGGTCTTAGTTTCTGATTTAAACTTCCCCTCGATCCTGGTTTCTTACCAAGGAACTGGTCTCGGTTTCTTTTGTCAATAAACTTTACTGACAAGGGACGCTATTCGTAGCGGCTTTCCTTTAAACTTCTCGCCGAATTTTTCTGGGGAGATGCCATTTGAGTGGAAAAAGTTTTGATGTCAGACTTGCTGGGGAACCCATTCGTCTGAATTGTAGAGGTACACAAACTTCTCTATTTTGGAGACGCCATTTGTCGGATCTTCCCGGAGAAACGCCATATGATGGGGTCCAATTTTGAGGTGCCAATGACCTTCTCATCAGTGGTTTTTCAGAGCAAAACTGGCGTGCTGCCGAATCTCTGATCATGAGGCTTTCTCTGTGGATTTTCCTTAATCCGGGAAAGCAAGGATATAATCTTCAATGGCGAAGAGTGATGCTTATTGAAAGTTTTCTCTGGCTTTTCAGAGGTTCAAGTTATCAAAGTGGCCAAGTGCCGACTCTGATCTAAAGATACACTGGTGGCGAGATTGTGCAGATGCAACACTTCCTGACGAGGAAAGAACTGACAAACTCGATTGAGAAAACTGTTTATCACTAGGGGACAAGACCGGCTAGAGTGATAACGATGCAATATGAAATGTAAATGCAAATCAAAAATGCATGAAGTACGTATGTATATGCTGACAAAACTGACGCGACATACAGACTAATGGATGAACACAATTGGATACTCGGCCATCGCGGGGCGAAGAAGTACCGTTGATTCAAAATAGCAATTCCACCTTGCTTTGGAGAGATAGTCCCGTTGGGGGCTATGTTGATCGGGCTTAGGAGATGAGAACTCGACTGAGGATGTCAGACGAAACAAGGTCTTTGACACAGTTGATCCCTTCATTCAGGCGAACTGGTTTAGAAGGAGTACTTTGATTCTGCACTTTGAAGTTCGCTTACTTCGGGAGAAGCGATCGATGTTCTTCTGATGTTCAACAGTCAAAAGAAATGCCATCTTTAATTTAAAAGCAGAAAAAGTTTAACAAGTAAATTTATTTTTTGTTTTATTTCAAGAATCGCTGATCATGTTAACAACGTCGTTCTGTAAAGCTAAAACAAATAAGAATTACAAACAAAAGCACAAGGGCTCAAATTTTATTGATAAGATGGAGATCAGCCAAACGCGTGATTCCAAAGAGTATTTACAAAGTTTGAAAATGGTAATTTACAGGGAAAAGGGCTACGTTGAAACATAACGACCACTATCCTTCTACCAACTTTGAATTCGGGACATCCTGAGCTTCTGTCGAAGATGACCTTGACTGGAGATTTCCTCCGATAGATGATGTTGTAACTACTGCTGAGGGACTTGCCTCTGTTGAACATAGTTACTTGCCATTATCCCTAACTTTTGCCTGGATTGTACTATGAGATTTCCAATCCATCGGGATGATTTTTTTTCATGTCTCTAACTTTTGCCTGGACCGCCCTTTCGGGTTTTCAATCCACCGAGACGTTTTTTTTTTTAGTTTTAGGCGAAGTATTTCTTGACTACATCAACATTCGTGGGGTAGGCAAATTCCTCTCCGTCCATGGTTGTAAGTCTCAAGGCGCCGCCTGAGAAAGCTTTCGTGACCACATAGGGGCCATCATAATTTGGGGTCCATTTGCCCCGAGAGTCAGTGAGAAATGATTGTATCTTCTTGAGCACAAGGTCTCCTTTCCTGAAGACACGAGGTCGGACCTTTTTGTCAAACGCCCTCTTCATTCTTTGCTGATACAACTGACCGTGGCATAGTGCCATGATTCTCTTTTCTTCGATCAGGTTGAGTTCGTCGTGTCGATTTTGACACCATTCAGCTTCGGTGAGCTTAGCTTTCATCAATACCCGGATTGATGGGATCTCTACTTCTATGGGGAGAACTGCCTCCATGCCATATACTAGAGAGAAAGGGGTTGCCCCTGTTGAAGTGCGGACAGATGTTCGATAACCGTGAAGAGCAAAGGGTAGCATCTCGTGCCAATCTTTGTAGGTTACAACCATCTTTTGAACAACCTTCTTAATGTTCTTGTTAGCCGCTTCTACCGCTCCGTTCATCTTGGGTCAGTAGGGAGATGAGTTATGGTGTTCGATCTTGAACTCTGCACACAACTCTTTCATCATCTTATTGTTCAAGTTAGATCCATTATCAGTAATGATCTCGCTTGGAACACCATAACGGAAAATGATATTGTTTTTGATAAATCGGACCACCACTTGTCGGGTTACATTGGCGAATGACGCTGCTTCGACCCACTTGGTGAAGTAGTCAATGGCTACCAGGATGAACCGATGTCCGTTTGAAGCCTTGGGCTCAATCATACCAATCATATCGATTCCCCATATGGAAAATGGCCACGGGGAAGAAAGAACTTTGAGATGTGATGGTGATACATGAATTTTGTCGGAGTATATCTGACACTTGTGACACCTCCTCATGTACTTGTAGCAGTCGGATTCCATTGTCAACCAATAGTACCCGGCCCTGAGAATTTTTCTCGCCATTGTGTGTCCGTTGGCATGAGTGCCAAAGGATCCTTCATGAATTTCTTTCATGAGCATGTCTGCTTCTGGTCTGTCGACGCATCGGAGCAAGACCATGTCAAAATTTCTCTTATAAAGAGTGTCACCGCTCAGGAAGAAGTTTCCAGCCAATCTTCCGAGGGTTTTCCTGTCTTTTCTGAGTGCCCCAGATGGGTACTCTTGTTTCTAAAGGAATCATTTGATATCGTGATACCAAGGTCTGTCGTCTATGACTGCTTCAATCGCGAAGATGTAAGCGGGCCGTTCAAGGCGTATTATGTCGATCTTAGGTATGTCATTCCATCGACCTACACTAATCATGGAAGAGAGAGTGGCTAATGCGTCAGCCATGTGATTCTCATCACGAGGGATGTGATGAAAGTCGACTCTGTTGAAGAAGGGTAACAACCTCCTTGCATAGTCTTTGTAAGGAATCAATCCTGATTGGTATGTGTTCCAATCTCCTTTTATCTGGTTAATAACCAGGGCTGAATCGCCGTATACGTCCAAGTTTTTGATCCTTAAATCAATCGCTTCTTCGAGACCCATGATACATGCTTCGTATTCGGCCTCGTTGTTCGTACATTTGAACGTAAGTCTGGCAGTGAAAGGAATGTGGGAACCCTGAGGGGTAACAATGATTGCCCCAATTCCGTTTCCATAATGATTGACTGCTCCGTCAAAGATAAGTCCCCACTGGGAACCTGGTTCTGGCCCTTCACTGGGTAGCGGTTCATCGCAATCTTTCATCTTTAGATACATGACATCTTCGTCTGGGAAGTCAAACCCAATTGATTCTTGATCGTCAATCGGTTGATGAGCCAAATGATCGGCTAAAATACTTCCTTTAACGGCTTTCTGAGCATGGTACTCTATGTCATATTCTGATAGTAACATCTGCCAACGGGCAATCCTTCCCGTGAGAGCAGGTTTTTCGAAAACGTACTTGATTGGATCCATTTCGGAGACCAACCAAGTAGTATGACGAATCATGTACTGGCGAAGACGTTTGGCTGCCCAAGCCAAAGCGCAACAAGTTTTCTCAAGCATTGTGTACCGAGTCTCGCAGTCGGTTAATTTCTTGCTTAGATAGTAAATGGCAGACTCTTTCCTTTTAGTTTCGTCTTGTTGGCCAAGTACACATCCCATTGAGTCCTCTAGGACTGTGAGGTAAATGATCAGTGGTCTTCCTTCCACTGGAGGTGATAGAATCGGAGGATTCAATAGATATTCCTTGATACTGTCGAAGGCCGTTTTGCAATCTTCTGACCAAACGCAATCCTGGTTCCTTTTGAGTAATTTGAAAATCGGCGCACATGTCGCGGTCATAAGGAATATGAATCTGGAGATGTAGTTCAAACGTCCCAGGAATCCTCTGACTTGTTTTTCAGTTTTCGGAGAAGGCATTTCTTGAATGGCCTTGACCTTGTCAGGATCAACTTCAATTCCTTTCTGGCTGGCGATGAACCCTAGTAATTTCCCCGAACGGACACCGAAGGTGCACTTGTTGGGATTCAAGCGGAGCTTGAATTTTCTTAGACGTTCAAACAATTTTGACAGATGTTCAACGTGCTCATCCTCTGTTCTTGATTTTGCAATCAAATCATCGACATATACCTCGATTTCCTTATGTATCATGTCATGAAACAGAGTAGTCATGGCCCTTTGATAGGTTGCCCCGGCATTCTTCAAACCGAACGGCATTACCTTGTAACAAAAGGTACCCCATGGGGTAATGAACGAATTTTTCTCCAGGTCTTTCGGCGCCATTTTGATCTGGTTATAGCCCGAGAATCCATCCATGAAGGAGAAAACTTTGAACTTTGCTGTGCTGTCTACCAGCATGTCAATGTGTGGTAAAGGAAAGTCGTCCTTTGGACTTGCCTTGTTTAGATCTCTGTAATCAACACACATTCTGACCCTTCCGTCCTTTTTGGGAACGGGTACGATGTTGGATAACCATTGAGGATATTCAGATGTAACGAGGAAACCCGCGTCGATCTGTTTCTGTACCTCCTCTTTGATTTTGATGGTCATGTCCGGGTGAGTGCGTCTCAACCTTTGCTTTACTGGCGGACATTCCGATCTTAGCGGTAAGTGATGTTCCACGATGCTGGTATCCAACCCTGGCATATCCTGATAAGACCAAACGAATACATCGGGAAATTCTTTGAGAAGCTTTATCAGATCTTCTCTGGCAGTTGGACTGAGCAGTGCTCCGATCCTGATTTCTTTTCTCTCTTTTTCTGAACCCAAGTTTACCGTTTCCAACGGCTCTTTGTGAGGTCCAATGGACCTTTCCTCTTGTCTGAGTAGTCGGGAGATCTCTTCTGGAATTTCGTTGTCATTTTCTTCTTCAGCCTCGAATAACGGGAACTCAAAGTTGGAAGAAGGCATCGGATCGTATGTTTCAACGGGGTCTAAAATAAGCAATCTGCATGACGTGATGATTAGTGTTTAGAAGATATAGAGAAAATGCAAGTGTGTGCAGTGTTTTGATTTTACTGCTTGTTTTTATTATTGAATGTTTTTTAGGATTACCATTTTCTGAAAAAGCAAAAAGAGAAAACAGCCATTAATGCGGAAATTACAGAACGACGTTATTTTATTAATGAACAAGTCGAATCTTGAAACTACAGCCCTATAAAACAAAACTCACTCGCTCTGGGCAAGGCGAAGAGGGAAATTTACAGAAAACGAGCCCTATCAAAACATCTGTTTCACCTGGGCAGGGTGAAAGGTTTAAAGATGGCAATTACTTTGACTGACGAACGACCTTCGGAATCTCGACAGCAACCCATTGGCGGCGAACTCCTCGGTGAATCACAAAGTCTGGCACCTTCCTTGATTTGTCTTCAGAAATGACGCTGATTTCTGGTGGAGCAGGATCGTTGGAATCTGCCTCCCAGGCAGAATTATCGTAGGAGGATTCCTCTGTTGTATTTTGCATAGCATTGGTGCTCTCAGCTGTATCTCCCCATCCAGTTGACTGGATATCTTCGAGCCTGATACGAAAGCTTTCGGGAGCAGTGTACTTGACCATAAAGTCGTATTTTCCACTTGGTTGTCCCAAAGTGTCCCACACTTCTGTGGAACTGGAGGAGTCATCCCTCTCGATGACGTTGACCTCAGGAAAAGCATAGTTGATGAATTTTAGTCCTGCAAACGTTGCGAATTCATCTTCATGTTGAGTAATTTCCGAATGACCTGAGTGTTGATCCCATGATATGGTGGGGACACAGGTATTCTGTTCAATGATGGTCAGCGAAGTTTCATTACTCGGCTGACTTTCTTGCCCCAAGTTTCCTGGGTAAGGCTGCCATATTGGCAGACCATCCATTGGGCCATAGTAATTGTAATCAAAGTTTTCTTTCATCAGAGTGTCTTCCTCTAATGAATTTGGCGGAGCAAGGCATCCTTCTGGATCACAATCTCCGTAGATCATTTCGACATCTGATCTTGGTATAAATCTCGGACTTTCTGTAGGAAAGCAAAAAGGAATAGGCACCTCTTCTTGAGACATATAGCTGTCCTCGTTAAGGTAGGATTTCCATTCTTCATCTGTGTCAGAGGGATCTTCCTCACTGATAGCATGAACTGTCTGAGACACTGGGTAAAGAAAACCTCCACTGTGGAAGAAGTTTTGAAGGGGATGATGACTTTCATCGTTGGCAACTGTCTGGGTACAGGTTGCAGAAAAACCAAGACCCTTCTTTGTTTTATTGTCAGTGGGAATGACAAGCCGTCCCCATCCGATTGTATCGGTACTCTCGACCGCTTTGATAGCATCGTTGTATGAAGAAATCGAAGTTCCTTCTTTGAACTGATTGTCCTTGCTCACCGATAGTGCTTGGAACTGAGTTCCAATAACCTCCTCGGGTTCCATACAAGTAGATGATGATAGGTTACTCACAAGCAAGGCTTGTTCCCCACAAACCGTGACAAGTTGATCGTTCTTGACGAACTTTAGCTTTTGGTGGAGGGTTGAAGTAACCGCTCCAGCCTGATGTATCCAAGGTCTTCCTAATAAACAACTGTATGTTGCCCGGATGTCCATGACCTGGAAAGTGATTTGGAAAGTGTGAGGACCAATAGTTATGGGAAGATCAACTTCGCCGATAACTGTTTTTCTGGATCCGTCGAATGCTTTGACGACGACCTCGCTGACTCTCATCGGAGGGCCCTTAAATGATAATTGCGTCAAAGTGGACTTTGGCATAACATTCAGGGCTGACCCTGTGTCTACCAGTACGTTGGCTAAAGCATCGCCCTGGCAGTTAACTGTAATGTTGAGCGCCATGTTATGACGGCGACCCTCTTCAGGTAATTCCTCATCACTAAATCCCAAATTATTGCAGGAAGTGATGTTAGAGATAATGCTATCAAACTGTCTAATTGTTACATCCTGTTCCACAAAGGTTTGCTCCAAGACTTTCTGTAGAGCCTCTCTGTGTGCTTTTGAACTGAGTAACAGTGATAATACTGAGATCTTTGAAGGAGTCTATAACAGTTGATCAACAATGTTGTATTCACTCCTTTGGATGAGCTTTAGCATCTCATCTTTGTCTTTTGAAAAGTCGGGATTACTGGATTGACCGACTGATGGATCAGGAATTTCTGCCTGAAGTTCCTTTTCCTTGTTGGATTCTCCAACCCCTCGGTTGAAGATTCGACCACTCCGTGTTACACGACTGATGTCTGCAATATTCACGACGGAGGGTAATGGAATTTCCTTTCCATTCTCGATTATTGTTGCACCGTATTTGTAAGGGATTGCCTTAGCTGATTCATACGGTAGTGGCCCCGGTAGATAGATGACTATGGGAACTTTCTAATTTTTCTGACCATCATAAGTAACCTTGATCCGTTCCCGGTTGGGAACTCTAGATTCTTCAAGTAGAGGGATGATGGCAAAAACATCCCTGGTCCTATGATGACCCGAGATTGTGACAACATCCTCAACTTGCTCAACAAGGTAGTTCGGCGACCAAATGATGGGTCCTGAACCTGGGTATGGACGAATTTCTCCATGATCGACCTGACCCTGAAGAGCTGCTCTCACAAGGTAACACCCTTGGTTACTTTCCGAACAGATGCTACAACTGTCATAGTTGTGTGGTGGCACCTGGCCACGCCCACTTTGAATACAATGTAACCTCACTAGGTTATCTTCCATTGATCGGACATCCTGACTTTGACGACGAGTATGATTCCTGTTATTGATACTAATCTGCTGATTATCTTCGTCCATATAGATTGGCATCCACCAGTGATTTAACAAGTGCTGAAGTGCCTCCTGGACAAGGGTACGACCTCGATCATTTTCGTAACCCAGTTTACAATTTTGATAGTCATGTGATATTAAGAATCCAAGTCGGACCTGCTCAGCATGTAACTTTACCAGGTTGGTATTCATTATGTGGATATCGAAGATCTGAACCATGTTGATTTGATAGGAGTTCCTATCATGGTAGTCTTGGATCCATCCAAGATCCATCTGACGCTGGAGGGCCTCTTGTATGAAAGAGCATCCCTGTTTGTTTACCGAGCAAATCAGACAGGAACCGTAATCGTGCCGCAGCAGATTATGATACTGGCTTTGCCTTGAGTGCATCGCCACCAAGTTGACATTCATCGCACGGATATCGTGGTTTTGAATGACGTTGGAATTCGTGTAAACCATGTTAACTCCACGAACTCGGTGCTCTTGGATCCATCCAAGATCCATTTGTTCCTGTAGAGCTGCTTGCACTACAGAACATCCCTGGTTGTCTTTAGAGCAGATATCACATTGGTGATAGTTATGAGGTGGCACATGGCCATATCCAGTCTGTCTACAATGCATCTTGACCAGATTGGTTTTCAACAAGAGTACATCATGAATTTGATAGACATTGTTAGTCTCTTTCTCAATCAGATTGACTGCAGCTTTCTCGTGTTGAGGCAGCGGGTTCGTAAGAACATTAGGATTCGTATCTTTGAAAGATAAGAGCCCGCTCCTAACAAGCTTTTGCACGTCGGATTTGAAATTGAGGCAAGTCTCAATGTTATGCCCTGAACCTCCTTGATGATAAGGGCACGTCTGATCCGCTTTAAACCAAAAAGGCGGATTTTCCAGAACTGAAAGGGGAGACTTAGTCTGAAGGTGCCCCTTAGCCAGCAGTAACGGAAACAGCTCTGCGTACGTTACGGGTATAGGATCAAATCCTGGTGGCCGTGTTGTACGGTTGTTGTTATATGGAGGACGAGCCTGCTGAAGAGGCTGTTGTGTCCTTTGTTGGTCAGGTTGGCTCTGCGCAACCTGAGGTTGATACATAGGAACAGGCGCGGGACCGATAACAGGAGTAACAGCTGCTACTGGCTGGTAACGACGCCTTTGCTTTTCGAGAGAGATATTCCCAATATCTTTCTCCTTTTTCTTAGGGAGAGCACTACCGTATTTTTTAGTACCACTCATCGATCCAGTGTCTTTTACCAAACGTCCTTCTCGGACGGCTTCCTCAAGACGTACACCATACCGACCATCTCGGTGAAATCACTGGGCGCACTGGCAACCATTCGGTCATAGTAAAATGAGCTTAAGGTCTTTAAGAAGATTTTTGTCATCTCTTTTTCCTCAAGAGGTGGACAAATTTGAGCGGCAATTTCACGCCACCTTTGAGCATACTCCTTAAAGGTTTCCTTGTCCTTTTGCGACATCGATCTGAGTTGATCTCTGTCGGGTGCCATGTCCAAATTGTACTTGTATTGTTGGACGAAGGCAGTACCAAGATCTCTGAATGTACTGATCGTAGTACAGTTTAAACCCATGTACCATTTGAGTGCGGCACCGATTAAACTATCCTGGAAGTAGTGAATCAGCAGGTCCTGATTCTCCGTCTGGGCTGACATCCGCCGAGCGTACATCACCAGGTGGCTCTGAGGGCAAGAGTTACCCTTGTATTTTTCAAAGTCGGGCACTTGGAACTTGTGCGGGACTTTCACATTTAGGACCAAGCAGAGGTCTGCGGCGTCCTTTCCAAATAAATCCTGACCGCGAATGGCTTGCAGTTCTTTCTGCATTTCCAAGAACTGCTCCTCGAATTCATCCATTCTGTCAAACATAGTTTCCTTCTTACCTGAAGGTGTTGGTGGAATCTGTCCTTCCGGGATAGTGTGCACCACAGGGGGTGGTACCGTGACTACGGTAGTGAGTCTTGGTGCCTCACAAAGTTTGTAACCTTCAGGAGTCTTGATTATGCCCCTGGCATCTTCGCTTTCCCGAAGTTTGTAACCTTCAGGCCCATCGGCTTCTGTTGCGATTCCCAGATCTTCAGTGATCGGCGGAACATATCCTTCTGGGATATAGTTAACAGGCATGCCCCAAGGACGATCTTTCGGCATCTGATACCTAGGATCATACTTTTCTATGATGGGCGTTGAGGTGATCTCTGAGATCACAGTTCTTTGTAGCTGAGCTTCTGCCATGGCTTGCATGTCGTTACGAAGCTTTCTCATATCCTCTCTCAGAGCGTCGATCTCTTCTTTCAACTCTCTGTTTTCTTCCTCAAGATCATCCATCCTTTTCTGACGATTGGCCCGAGTATTATACGAATGAGACAGTTTGACTCTAGAATCAAGACACAAATGTGAGATTCGTAGGGAAGAAGAATACGCGATGTGAGAATGATGAATGCAATGATTATATTAATTGTTGTTTTTTGGTTTAATCAAAATAAACTTTGACAATTAGATTGAAAATATCAAACACTGGGGAAACCCCTTTTTATTGAATTCCAAAGGATTACAGAAATGGAAATACAGTAGATTACAAAGTGCAGAAACAGAAACCTAAACTAATGGGTCCCGAGTCCTCTCTGAGGAGAAACCGGGTGCTGATTCTGGTATCTTCCTTTTCTTTGACCGGGGCACTTGGGCCGTTGTCGGGTTGTCATTCCTTTGCCAAGTGAAAGGAGTGAGCAAATTCCTTTGGTCATCTTGATTCTCTACAGCATGCTGCTCCAAAATTTCAATCAGAGCATCTTTCTCTTTTAGTAATTGCTGTATTTGGATACACTCTACGTTGAGGGTGCGGTACTTGTTCTTCCAAGATCTTCTTTCCTTTTGAACCTTGTTGAGAGTAACCTGAAGCTTTTCAGTTTCCGTCATGAAGTACATGACAGTTTCCCTCGGTGGAAGAATTCCGTAACGAGGATAAGGCATTTTTAGCTTGAGAGCTCTGGTTTGTACCCAATGGAGATAAGGCTCCACCGAGACACAGTCCGGTTTTCCCAGAGACTCTCGTCCTTTCTTATGAACCTGTTTCCAAGCTTGTACTATTTCCATCTTTAGTGCTCTGTCGTTTTCTCCTTCCTTGAAGAAAAGACCTTCCAGATGAACACCCAGTGGGATGTGTCTCATCGGGTATCCAAATTGACGAAGAACCAATATCGGATGATAGTTGATTCCTCCTTTAGTTCCTATAAGGGGTACGCTGGGGAAGTTTCCACAACGGTCAACGATTCTAATTCCCTCATAAATCCTATTACACCAATCTATATTGGAATTGGTGAGCGACATGATCTTCTGCGACCAACGTAAGACACTCTTGCAATCCCAAAAAGCAGCAGACTTGGGCAAGTGCGAGATAAACCATTTATAGAGCAAAGGTACACAGCATGTGATCTCCCCTCCGCTGTACAAATTTCCCAAGTGTACAGAATGATACGCATCTACAAGCAAAGTCGGCACAGGGTTTCCAATGAGAAAAACCTTAATAGCGTTGATATCGACGAAGTTATTGATGTTGGGAAACAAAAATAACCCGTAGGTGAGCAAGACAAAGATGCTTTCAAAAGCAGTCCCGTTCCCTATACTAGCGAAGTATAGAGCCTTTTTTGTCAAGAACTGGGCTGGCAAACCTTGGATGCCACCCTTAGTAATCATGTGAGTCTTGACCTCAGACTCGTCCAAATGAATAGCTCTTGCAATAGTCTGATTCTTTGGAATTTCTTCCAGTCCAGAAAATGGAGCTCGATCAGTGATATGTAGATCAATCAGATGAGAATACTCCTCCAGCGTTGGTGATAACTGGTAATTCGGGAATGTGAAACAGTGATAAACCGGATCGTAGAATTGAATGAGCGCGTCCATGATCCCCTTAATCACATGGACTCTTAACAGTGGTAGCAGACCTCCGTGCTTGGCTCTGAAAGCCTCAGGGTTAGTGATCATCCTTGCTAACCTTTTCAAATCCCCTAGTTTTGGAACCTTGAAGGTATACTGGCGAGTTCTCCTTCTACCGAAATCCATTAGCGTAATCTTTTTCTCTGATATTTGCAATCACAGTCTTAGTTTAATTTGAAAAACAGAGAGACTAGAAGAGAAGTTTTTTGAATGTTTTAATGTTTTATTAAATGAATGCATGAATGCAGCACACAAAAACATAGAAAAAACATGGGGTCAAAGGGTCGTTGTCATGAAGTCAAGGCTCTACCCATCCCCAAAGGTTTATACTAGGGTGATTTTTGTACCTGTGCTCATTATCATCAGCTCCTCCCAGGAAGGCAGACAACAAGCGGATCACCAGCGAGTTGTGTGCAATCTTAGAGTAAGTGCCATTCACCGAGAATAGATCACCAGCCTCAAATGAGGGTAGTATCGCGTAACAGCTATTTCGGATAGCTTCCGTACTACAAAAAAGGTTGGCTTTTCTTAAGTGTATACTCAATCTCACCACATGCGGCATCACACGCATTCCCAGTAGCAGAAAAATAAACACGTATAGCAATTAGGAAAAGTAGTATATATATTTGTCCTAATCATCCTAGACTTATAAAGCTACGATTCTTAAGTTCCTGACAGAAATGGGTTCCCCGGCGGAAGCCCCAATCTGTGGTTCCCTGCCTAAGAGATGGACCAGCATAGGTCAATCTTTCTCCTCAGCAGAGTTCCCATTTTCCGTGGAAAACGGGGATGATGCCCTAAGGCAGAAAAATGACTCTGGCAAGGAATCCCCAGCAGAGTTGCCATTTTACAAGGAAAACAGAAAGAAAGAAAAACAAGGGCCCCACGGTGGGCGCCACTTTTCTGTAGCGAGCGATTTTGGACGCGGTTCTTAAGCGCTGGTCGCTCTCTGCGGTTGAGCTTAAAACTACAGGTCGATTCATTTTTTATCCTATTGTGAGCTGAATAAGGAAGGGAAATAGATGTCTCCAATTAACCCTGCTTGCATACTGAGTTTAAACAGCGGTCTGTTAGGTTACGGATGCTATCAATGTGGGGGGGCCTTTGTACTGGTTATTTGTATTTTCGCCAATACTGTTTTCTTTCTTTTTACCTGGGCAGAAGGTTTCTGGCGGGGAACAAGGATTAGGATGTTAGGGCTGATGCTTTTGAATTACTACTTTTGATTGATGGAGATATGGGATTTGGTTTTTTTGTTGATTGCGCTCGCTAAGATCTTTTCTTTCGATCTTATGCCTACGTATTCCCGTTTACCGAAACAGGGAAATCAGAGCGTTCGTAGTTCCTCCTATTCTATGGGAGGAAATGGGTGTTTTTGGTGTCTTGTTCAAAGCCCAAGACGTGAAGCGAAAGGTAGTTTGTATCTTGTTCAAAGCCCAAGATGTGAAGCTGAAAAGTCTATTTGTGTCTTGTTCAAAGCGCAAGACGTGAAGCTGAAAGACCTCGACTTTAGAGAGAATTTGTCATCTCTAAAGGGGGAGAAGGAGAATTACTTTAACTGGGATACGCGGATCCGAGCAATGCCATAATTTCCGAAGAAATGGTTTTAACCTAAAGGAGAAGACTTTAACTCAGTGTAGAGCAATGCCATCTTTCCTTAGGAATTTCTCATGCTAAAAGAGGGACAGTGGCATGGATATAGATGATCCAGAGGCTTGCCACTTACAGCGATTAGATGAAAGGAAAGGAGTTGTTGATGTTTGTGTACTGTGAACGAGGCACAGCTTTGATGCTAAAAGGTTGATTGGATCAACCAGTGGTTTTCTTATACAAAGGCTAAGAGGAGGCTAATTTCCGCTAGGAAAATCATTATACAAAGCATAAGAGGAGGTTATTTTGTGTCTCATACAAAGCCCGAGAGAGAGGCTAAAAGTTTTTGACCCGACGATGGAGTCTTTTGGTATCTCGTATAAAGCCCGAGATGGAGGCTATTATTTGTTTGACTCTACGAGGGAGTCTTTGTGTCTCGTACGAAGCCCGAGATAGAGGCTAAAAGTTTTACTCAACAAGAGAGTCTTTGTATCTCGTATGAAGCCCGAGATGGAGGCGAAAGGGGGATTAACTCAACGAGAGAGTCTCTTATGTGTCTCGTACAAAGCTCGAGATAGAGGCTAAAAGTTTGACTCAACAAGAGAGTCTTTGATACTCAACAAGAGAGTGTTTTTGTATCTCGTACGAAGCCCGAGATGGAGGCTAAAGGTTTGATTCAGTTGAGTGACAGATCCAATATACTGATTTTAAAAGAGAAAATCAGTTCTTATATGAGCAACACTGTACTCAGGGATTTGATTTGAGGATCAGGGATATTTCCTTCTCTTTGACGAAACGGGAAATCCAAAGGGTATTGAGATTGTCCGAGTCTGCGGGTTTCCTTCCTATTTAATGAAGGGGTCACTTGAGAATGTCTTTGAGACTCAAGGAAGTTAGACTGTCCGTGTCTAGAGTTTTATCTTTCGTACTATGCTTTGAGAAACAATAGTAGACTCTATGAAATGACTGTTCTATGAGGATGACTAGGTTCTGTTCCTATACCTCTAGGAGGTCGTCGAGTCAATTTGTACGAAGCCCAAGAGGAGGCTAGAAACTTTTAAGAAGCCGACGGGTCCTTGTACGAAGCCCAAGAGGAGGCTATCATTCCCGAAGGAAGAGATCATTATACAAAGCCTAAGAGGAAGCTGTGAATACTTCTAAGAAGCCGTAGTGTCCTTGAATAAAGCCCAAGAGGAGGTCGATGCTTTTAAGAAGCCCGTGGGTCTATCATCTCCTTTCCATTAGGAGAGATAACTCTTTTAAAGATAAAAACCACTGGTAAACGTGCGAGGTTTACTATCCAGCGACTTTTAACTTTTAAAGAGGGCTCCTTAGTTAAGGTCCAAGATTATGACCGTAGTGGTAACCCAAACCCCGAGACATTCAAGGCAAGCTATCCACAAGGAATAGATCAAGTCAGGAAAGTTCGAGAATTTGGAAGAAACTAAAAGATGCTATTCACGGAGAATACATTCATCTTGGGGAGTAGAGCTTCTTGATGATTCCTAAGGAGGACAGCCGAAGAGAAGACTATATCTGGTGCTCCTATTGGGGATCTAGGCGTCTATTTCTACGAATAAATTAAACGGCGTCACCTAGTTCTAGACGTAGTTGCCGGGGAAACTCGAAATATCTATACTATTATTACACAGTAGATATGAGTTTATGAAAGGAGACTTACAGTGAGCAGCCCCACAATACAATTTATAATATGAAAGCAGTAAATGAAAGCGATAACCACTTACTCGGTTGTAGTGCTTCCATGCTGTTTGGTTAGTTGTTCAACAAAGAAAGATTGAAAACAACAGTATATTCAAAATCAAAGGAGAAAGTGCTTTGAAAAAGAAAGATTTGGGGCTTACAGCTCAAGGAGAGGCCCAGGGTTTTATCAGTGAGCGCACTGTTTGACTTTGTACAGCGGGACTTATACAAGTGACTGGGGCCCAAAAAGGTTTTCTATACAAAGGGATGGGTCTTACACTCTCTCAAGAGGCCCAAAAAGGTTTAAAGAAAGAAGAGTGGGGCTTATAACACAAGGGTAGGCCCAAATGATTTTTCCGTTTAAAATGGCGATCGCGCCGAGGTTTTCTTTTAACGCAGAGGGACTTATACAATAAGTGAGGCCCAAAATGTTTTGGTTAAAAGGGGGATTGGGTCTTACACTCTAATAGAGGCCCAAAGTGTTTTGAATAGGTCTTATAGCTCAAGGAGAGGCCCAGATGATTTTTATTTTTAAACGGGCGATGATCGCGCCGTTTACTTGTACAAAGGGACTTATACAATGAGTGAGCCCCAAAAAGTTTTTGTACAAGGGGGGATGGGTCTTACACTCTCTCAAGAGGCCCAAAAAGTTTTGAAAATGATTTATGAGGGTTGAATTAATCCAAAACCCTAATTTGTTTTCAAAATGTATTTAATTGAATAAAAATTCAATTAAAATGATCAAAAATTGTTTAACACATGGAAAACAAATTGTGATCTTGGATTAATGCTTCAAAAATTAAGTATTGACCTACAAAATAATTAGAAAGCATTAAAAGTTGCAAAATCAATGTAGAAAAAATATTTAAAATGCCAAAAACAATCAAAATATTAATTCTTTGTAAAAATATCAATTATATGAAATAAATAATATTTTTGGGATTTTTTGTGAAAATAAAATATTTTAACATTTTTGTGAATTATTAAAAAAAGAATCAACTCAAAATCATTAAAACTCAGAGAGAAATTAATTTTTGAATCAATTAAACAAAATCACAAAATTCAAATATTTGAATATATGAAAATGGCGCCAAGAACAGGCTGAAGAACACGCGCGTGTTCTTGGTTTCTCAGATTTGCATTTTCTATCCAATCTCCATGAATACGTAATCATATCATGCAATCCACATATCATTATGCTCGCCTTAACCTCACGATCATGTCTATGTACTTTAATTTCATTTAAATTAAACATACAACAAGAAATCACGAAGAGACCTCAAGAACCCTAATTTCTGCATGAAGGCTAGGATTTTTGATACACGATTCAAACAATGCAATTAATTGAGGGAAAACATTCCATGCATGATTATGAACATATGGCCAAATTATTGTGCGAGGAAATATGCATAGATTGAGAGATGACCAAGTATGTGCTTACCTCCAAGTCGTGACAGCAAGAGCAGATGTGATTTTGAGTTGGAGGTGTTACAGACAAGTTGTGATGATCTGGACAGCTTCCCTACACCATATGGAGTGTGTTTGAACACTTGGATTGAATTGAAATAGACTGGATCAGTTTATGGCATCTCAGCTGCAACTTCACTTCAAACTTGTGTGGATGGCAAGTGATTTTGAGATTTTGATGTTCCAGATGTTATGTGAGTGTTTGATCAGCTCATATGTGATGTATGTGAGGTGTGTGAGTGATTGGTTTGATTGGAAAAGCTCTCAAACTCAAAACCCGATAGCTACCTTGCTAAGAAAGGCATTTTTGCCAAGAGAAAGAGATTTTGAGGAAAGCATCTGTTAGATGGCTTTGGTGTACTCAAACTGACCACAATTGAGCTCTATTTATAGTAGAGCAAGTTTGTTTTGCAAGGAATAGTGCATGGCAGCTGGTAAGTAGGTTTGGCCAATGTTGTCCAATGAGAAATCAAGTCTCCTCTAGCCATTGACTAGAGGTTAGGGCACAGAGCTTTGGTTCCCTTGGTCTTGGATAAATCTTGACTGATTTCAGATGAGAATGGCTCAGTCCATGCCACCTTGATGGTTCCATTGAATGCCTCATTCCAAATTTGAAGTCTTGTCCCTACTTTGGCAACTCTAGGTTCAACATGCTATTCCTTGTTCCTTGGACCTTTAAGGCTTGGCTCAGTGATTGTCCCCTTTAGATTCAATCCTCTGAGGTGTCCAAGTGGATTGGAGCAATTGAATTTGGCTGATTTTGGCAAATCGACCAAAGTTGCAAATTCTGCCTTGCCTTGACAGATTTCAGCAAGGCAACTTGGCAATGTTGTATCTTATGGCGTAGGTTGAATTTGGCAATGCTCTTGGCCATTTTGGAAAGCTCTTACATGATACAACAACTGTTTGAACAAGTTTGGTTTTGATCTCTTTTGATTCCAAGTGAAAAATCCCCCTACATTTGGCAAAAAGTGAGGCAGAATCTGACTTAGTGAAAATTTCACTAAGTGTTGGAAAAAGTGACATTTTCACTTTTCAGCCACTTTGATCACTCCATAACTCAAAATCCTTAACGAATTGGAATGACTTGTAGTTGAAGTTTTTGTAGGTGATAATGAGGGCTACAAATCCATCTTTGGATGAGAAAAAATGGCCTGTGGTTTAGGAGTTATGGTCCTCCAAAGTTGGTACCTTTGCCACTTTATTTTTAACTTAGAAAAATTTCTAAGTTTTATGGTTACCCCTTTTACAAGTTATCTCACTTTTCTTGATTTTTCTTGATGAATGATGATTCAAATCATACATTAACATCATTTTAGGGTTAAAAATCCATTTTGGTGAAAAATCTCAAAAAGTCAAAGTTGACTTTTGTGCACAGTTGACTTTTTATCAGATGAATTCCAAACTGTGCAATTCTTCAGGAAATCATGTCCTTGACCTAAATCAAACTTGATGGACATGTTCCATGGGTGTCATAGGGTATATTCAATCATGTATTAGGGTTTGGGAGCATGTCCAGGTCAAAAGTCAAAGTTACAGTTGACTTTTCCCTAAAAACCCTAATTGTGGTGCAGATGACATTGAGACTTATTGCTCAAGCTTCTTGGATCAATCCATTGTTCCAAATGGATCAATATGGTATATTAGAGACCCTCAAATCCTGTCTTGAGGTCTTGGCTCATGGTTTGTCCCAAAAGTCAACTTAGGGGTGAATTAGGTCAAGAAACCCTAATTCCTGATTTTTGATGAATGCATCCCCTGAGGCAAAATTGACTTGATGCATGGGTTCATGAGGTTCCATGAAGTATATTAGGTCATGTTTTGGATCATTGCCTTGTGCCCAGATGAAAATTTCCATCTGGAGGCCCTGGTCAACCAAAACCCTAATTTGGTGACACTGTCGATCTTGAGACTTGATCCACCTAGAATGGAGCAACCTTGTGCTTAATCCTTGAAGTGGGAGTCCTTTTTGATCCATTGTGGATATTTAAGAGATTATACAAGTTGAAGATCATGTCATTTCTTGATTGATCCTTTGTCTAAGCACTCAGAGAGGGCTTGAAACCCTAATTTTGATTGTAGTGGATGCTCACCCATCTTTGGGGAGACTAATGAAGCATAAAGGTTCATCCATATTGTGATGATGATTTTCACAATGATGGGAAATTTAAGTGGTCAAAATTTGGGGTATTACACGAGGTATTAATCCCTTTTTCTGTCTCAGGTAATGTTCATGCATTTTTGGGTCCATTTCCCAGATCCTCTATAAAACCTGATAAGTTAAAGAAATTTTTTTCCTTGATATCACCACTGTAAACCTTGTGAATTTGAGCACAAACCATATGAGTTGGTTTTTATATATTCACCCCAACGTGTGCCCTGATCTTCTCCTACCATCAAAAATGAAACTTATATCAACTGGTTGAATAAAGTAAAAAAGAAGAAAGAACAAAGCTAGAAAAACTAAGGACTTGATTCAATTTTCCATAATTGGTCCTAAATATAACCCCAATATGCTCATCTGAGCCCTGTACTTTTAAGAAGGTTCGATCAATACCTTTCAACTATGTTGTGGAATGATAACTCATACTCTTTTCGGCGTGAATGCTATCACTAGTCTTCGACCAACTCGGGATACCTTCGACCACACTGTCAAACACAAAACCAAACCTAAATTTTATTTCACCCATCCAAGCTTTATAATTATATTGAAGACCATCATGAGAATACTAAGGAGGTCTCTGACTATGACCATACTGAGGAGGAACCAGTTCAAAGAAACCAAGGAAGGAACCTGTTGTCACTATTGATGATAATGGCGAAGAAGAAGAAGAAAGTACTCCACTAAAAAATAGAAAAAATTGTCTAAAGTCATTATTCCTGATGAAAGCTCAGAAAGTGAAGATTCTAGCACTGACTTCCAGATAATTGAGGTATTTTAAGTTTATTTTACATCTCTTTTTCGATCTATATCCCACAAGGTTAGCCCCTATTGATGAAAACCTAGTTCAAGAAGCTAATGTTGGTCTTCAACATGTCGATGCTACTTTTGTGCTAGATGAGGAAGTGCAAAAATCAAAGTTTGAAGATGCCATTAACTACACTAAACTCATACTAGCAACGCAACATCTTGAAATAATTAAGGTTGAATTTCCTCTTTAAGTTTTCGGCTTCTTATTTTGTTTATGTATGACTTTATTAATGAAAATTTTCCATTTTGTCATTTTTCAATTATAATGTCATTTTGACATTTATATTGCCCAAGTATTATTCTTACATCCTTATAATTTCCTGCAACATATTGTAGCACCCCAAAATTTACCCTAACTTTTTTCAACCTTTTCGCTGGCTTTCCTTCGCTCTCATCTGCATATCCATTAGGTCATACTCATATTCATACATTTGCATGAGCTCCTAAGGCGTGGGATCAAGGTATCATGGGCAGGATCAAGGTTCTCTCTTGTTGTGAGACTCTCATCTTCATTCAGGGTTGAATTCTCATTAAGTGTATCTTCTTCAAGTGCCTCAAGAGTATCAGTGGTGATCAGGGTTTCACGGTGGAGACATTTTAGGTATTCATGGAAGAGATCGAGTTGTGGACTCATATGGTGGTTATGACTTTGTTGCTCTCTTGATTGCTTATTGTTCGTTGCTTACGGGTTTGAAACTGGAATTGGAGGTCCATTAAGAAGGTGAATTTGATTTGGATCTGAAATGTGGTTTGAGGACATTCGAAGAGATCAGCATTATTAAAGAGCATGTTAGAATTGTTCATGCAGATTTCCTGGAATTCAAAATACAAAGCCATCATAAACCATATCCATTTTGTTCAAATTTGAAAACCATTTCTCCGCATCCGTTTTCCAAATCCACAAATATCCATTAACCACTTTATCCATTTAATTTCAATTCCATTTCCCAATTAAATCCATTTTTAAACCAAATTCCAATTATCCAAATCTAATCTCCATATTTCTCAAATTCCAAATTCAAATTCTATGTCCATATCCCTTTGTTTCAACCTAAAGCCCACATTTTGAATCATTTGTAATCCACTTTAAAATCATTTGTCATTAATTCATTCTTGGACCTATTTCCAAATAAGCATGTCAATGGTTCAAGTTCACTTTTATGTCCATGAATTTCATTTAAGTTAAGAATCACATCCAACCATATCCATTCATATCAAATTCACTATATTTCTAAACCACATTTCCATTGCCAATTCATGATGAAAGGATGCTTAGAGCAGAAAAATTCAACACGGGTGAAAAAGAAAAATGCATGATCAATTCTTAGCATTGGAAAAGAATCCGCATATGGCAGTTTTAGCAGCAAAACAAAGAAGATTCCAAAGCATTCCATATCAGTTCACCAACAAGGTTTCTAAATCGGTTTTCATTAATACATAGCAACAACAATTTATGTTGAAAGAGAAAAAATAAATACAGATAGCAGTGAGAAAATAACACTAATTCATAACATAAATTCCAGAAAATACATAGCAGTAACCATTTTCTCTCACAATCATACACCAGAAAATTCAGAAAAAATTCCAATAACAGTTACACACTTCTAACATTCTCTCTAACAGAACTAACCACCCATAACCAAAATTCATAGTAAAACCTCTTCTAACAATTGCTAACGGCCAATTCTTACTCCTAACCATTTTCTCCCTAACTCTAACAGAAAATCATACCAAAAATTCCCAACAGAATTTGATATCCACAAACCCTCTCCCTCTCATTTTCCTCTCTGAACTCTTCTTCTATTTTCTTCATTATACCAAACCGCATCTCCTTTCCAGTCTCTTCATCTTCAATTCTTCCACCAGTTTTCATCTTCATCAATCATAGCCTTCAGCAAAGTGTTATGCGGTTTTCGTCGTTTTGCACCATAACATCCAAATTCCTTACGAAACCATCTTCATCATCTTCATTCATCAACCTGCAATACCAATCATCAGCTTCAACACTCATCAACATCCAATTCTAAAAAGGTATCGAAATCACAACAAGAATCAAAAGGTCGAAACGAACGCAAGTACAAAGAGAAAGAATAGAGCCTGTGGAAGGGAAGGAGGAGTACCAAGGAAGAAGTCAGTGAACGGATCTGTCAGAGATGGACTTCAATTTCTGGTGGAAAGAATAGTCTTGAAGAAAGATCATCTTCCTCGTCATAATCTGAAAATCAACAACATTGCGTTATCGTTATCGTCGTCGATTCTGCACCAACTATCATCTTCGACAATAACGACGCACACAGAAAGGAACAACACTCACACTAAAAGATAAGCCAAGAAGGAGATGAAGACAGATTGAAAAGCATGGAGGATTCAAGAACAGTTACCTCAAGCTTTACGTTGAGCAATCGTAGAAGAGCGAATTGAAGCGTCGTCATCACAGTCGACATCATCGTCACTCAGGTACATTCACTTCACCTCCAATATTGATTTTGCCATGTAGCAATTAGTGTATCGGAGTTGAATTCCTTTATTTTTGGCTCCAATTTGAGAGATGTCGACTTCGCGTGGTGCCGTTAGGTTCTGATGCTTTTACGCTGCTGTGATTCACGGTAGGGGCATATTAAAGTGAACTTAGGGAGAGAAGTGTAGTGTTTGTTTCAGTGATCATCGCGGCGGAACTAGGGTTACGAGGTGTTTCTTTGGTGATGAATGGACGGAGGAGGAATGTTGAACGGGGATGAGTGTGTTAGATGATGGCCTTTCACCGGAGAAGGAGAAGGAAAGGGTGAATTTGTGACGAAGGAGAAGAGAGGAAAACGGCGGAGGAAGTGAGAAGAGGCTGATAATTGTTGAAGGAAACCTTAGGGTTTTTCAAGAGAATATTGTCTCCCTTGGATCGGGCCTTTGGCCATTAAACTTCTATCCACACGCCCCAATTCACTCTACACCCCCTCATGCGTGTTGGGCCTTGTCCCTTGTGACTGACTGCACCCCTTCTTTGGGATTACTTATTAGTTAATCTAGATTTGTGTTCTAATTGTCTTGTTATTTGTTTGATTAGGTAGTAATTTTTAGAATTAGTTTTAAACTAGGTATAATATTAGAATTAGATATTAGTCTTAGCATCAGGTTTAGAATTAATTCACATTTTAGAATCCATTTTGAAGTAGAAATTAACCTAAACTTTTAACCTAGATTGTGTTCGTAATTGCCGATTAATTTCGATTAATTTTTGTGTAGGAACTAATTTCCCTTGGATTTAGATATTGATTAATTAGATTAAAAGTTTACTAATTGTTTTTAGCTTAATCGCTCTCTAATTGTTTAGCTTAATTATTCCGTAACCGTTTTTGGCTTAATTGCTCAATAATTGTTTTCGGCTTAATTGTCAACTAATTGTCCACTAATTGCTTTAGAATTAGAAACTAATTTCTAACATTGACTATACTTTGAATTTAATGCTAACTTCGATTAATTTCCGTAACGGTTTCATTAGTTAACTTTGTTAATAGTCTTTAGTAAGTTTTGCATAGATTTTTGACTAAGTGTTGTTTACATTTTAGTATTGATTTCAATTACTTCTTATTGACAAATTTTCATTTGAATTTTGACTAACTTTTGAGTTTATTTTGTAGTGTTTCTCACTTGTACATTAGCTAACTGAATAAAGGTAGAAGTTGTTGTAGCATACACTGCTGTTATGGACAAAGTGTGTTGTAAAATGCTGATATTCTGTCTGGTTGCATACACACCTATCCTGTTCTAGAAATAGTAGCTGTTATAGGCTGTTTTTACTTGTTGCTGGTTTTTATAGCTATGCAACTGCAGAAGCGCTGTTGCTGTTGATGAGATCAAGTACTACCAAATAAAATTTTTTTTTTCTGGTTGTTTGGGGCTTCCAAATACATCGTAAGCTAAACCCGTGCTGACAAATAACCAACCTAGGAATATCAATGAACCCCATTATTAAAATGGCTCTTCCCAACCATGATTTTTTTCATTTTTTCTAAGTATAAGGCAAAGAAGGTCCCCTTCCGGGGGGGCTCGAGCCATCAGTGAGATACCACTCTGGAACAACTAGAATTCTAACCTTTGCTTTTGCTGTCAAATCGCCGATTATACCCTAGAATTTCAGTTATTTGTGGAAACATATCAATTGGTAGAACCCTCAATAAAAGAAAAAGATGTTATATATGAATCACTTACATATTCCTCTGAATGCTGTTTATGATTGATTGCCTTGTTTTATTGTTTTTATTCATGAAGGGTGAAGCGCATTTGGTTCCATGTCTTTCACGTATCCATTCCACTTTCTAACACCTCTGTTCATTTATGCTAGGTTACTAGAAGCTTGTCGATTTGCTTATAATTTTCTTGCATTGCTACGGATTGATATCCGTTCGGTATTACTTCTCTTCTCTTTTACTAATTCCGCATTTTTTTCCTTTTGATGCCATGAGAAGTAGGAATGGGAGTCCTTGCCACTTGGCCGACAATTCTGGAAGTCCTCAAAGGAGGCTCTGATTGTGTTTGTTTAATATTGTGCCTAAGACCTCCAAAGAGGCATCCCATTCCCGTATCCCCTTGTAAGACCTCAAAGAAGGCATCAGGCGGAATGAGAGTCCGCAATCGACTCCCGCCATTTCTAGTCCCAGGTCGTTCTTAGCTCACATTTCATGTTGATGCTTTAAACATAACTCACTCTTGTTATCGAGTCCGTAAAGTAGAAGAAGGGTTTAGCAATCAAACCCCCACACCTTGTTTATAGCTCGCATTGATCGATGCTGATGCTTATGTGATCTGATTCACATCTCCCCCTTTTTTATTCCGCTCTCCATGGTTCTCGATACCATTGGATGAGTACCCTTATTTCCCACAGCTAGCTTGTGTGCCTCGGTTGATATGACCCCTTGGCTAAAGCTCCCCATTTTCTTATTTTGATTGTTTGATGTTATCATTGACTAACATTGTTTATTCTTTCATTGACTTTTAATTCATTTTGTGATTGATTTATCCTGTGTTTACTTGTCTGATGACATGATCTCGTAGGATTCCTCTCTCCACTTAATTTTTGATTAAGTCGGAGGTAGGAGAGACATTAGGATAGCAATCCATGCATGACAACATTAGGTAGACTTCCTTTCTAATCCTGACTTTAGGACCATCATTGCATGCTGACTCGTAGGACCTAGTTTCCCGTAGACTTTCCGTGAGTCTCATCTTTTCTCTCGCCCTAGTGCGATCGAGACCGTTCCCGTTCACCCGTAGTAGCGTGAACTACAGATACCCTAATTCCTCTTTCCGGTTAGATTGAAGATACGTAGGCACGAGATGCGATATCTCGGCGAGCACACTAACGAGTAACTTCCCTTTTCTCTCGCACCCGTGCGATTGAGACGAATCACCTAACACACTAACAACTAACTCCCATTTTCTCTTACACCTTTGAGTCATCTCCTCTCATCTCCCTTAATCCACTTGTAAAGGATGCGTCATTTCTGTTATACCGCAAACAGGTAAATGCGTAAGACTCCCACGCCGAGCGGCAACACTCTAACTGTCGGACGTGAACATAAAGTCGCTCATAAAAGAAACAAACAAAGCAAAGCCTTCCCTAGTGAGGGGAACTACGTCACCCTGATTCTTCATTGGTTAATGGAGATACGTAGGTCAGAGATCGTGCGAGATCTCTCCGAGCACAACCTTTCTTTATCACCTCTTTGTCTCTTTTCGACCCGTAGGTCGAACTACGACTGCTCTGATTTCCTCCTTCTGGTTAGATTGAGGATACGTAGGCACAAAACGGCGATGTCTTGGCGAGTAACCTCCCCCCTTAGTTCGTGTCCGAACTACATTAACTCTGATTTTCCCATTGCACGAGGGAATACGTAGGCGTAGGACGTCGATGTCCTATCGAGTCACTTCTTTTTCTTTTCTACTTCGTTTCTTCGTTCTTTTCTGTTCTTGTTCCTTTTCCTTTCCAGTAGCAGTGGAGCTCTAGATGACGACACCCTTTGATCGAGACAATAAGCGTGGATCCCATCGAGTACGATGGACGCGTGGTGTGCTAATACCTTCCCCTCGCGTAACCAACTCCCTTACCCGTTTCTCTTGGTCGCGAGATCATGCTTTTCCTTTCCCTCAGGTTTACGCAGTGTTTCCTTTCCCTCTATTGGGATAAATACACATTGTTGGCGACGCTGTTTCTACGCCACTTTCACGTTTGTACCTAGATGAAAATCCCGGGAGCGACAGCTGGCGACTCTGCTGGGGAGACAAGACCGCTTGCTGGTCCATCCCCTATACGAGTCAATCCTAGCGCTAGGTTGTTTATTTTCATTGGGTTTTTATTGTGGTGCTTTATTTTGTTGTATATTATTGTATTACTGTATTACTGTTTTACTGTTTTACTGTATTTACCGCATTTATGGCATTGCATTTCATTATTATGCTGGACTGTGCTGTGCTGTACTGGTTTCTCTGTTTGGCGGGTTGGGATTATTTGAGAGATAAGCCCAATACACAGGCTTGAGATACACTTAGGACTAGAGAGGAAAGAAGTGGGACCTACGCGCCGTCTTGGTACGTTTAGTGTTCACGAAATTCACATCCAGACGAGGCTATCTTGGGAGATATCCTGACGTACATGTCTTGCGCATTTCAGGGTGTTGATCTAGAGAGCTGTCAACTCTGGCGACCGTTTCCCCGAGGACTCAGTAGAGGCACTCCTCCCAAGAGGTAGTAATGGCAGACCAAAAATAGAAAACCCATTATACTTCTTGATCCGAGGACCCAAAACTGGGAACTTATATAGGATGACCTTTTTGAGGGGAATCAGTTGAGGCCTCCTCGATTGATGATGATGCCAAACCAGAAATGGTGAACGTATCATCATTTATCGACCTGAGAGCCCGTGATATTGAGGATCCTCGATTCTATAGAACCCACATGTGACAAGGGCTGGGTGTTTACAGGTTTGTAGGTAACCGTAACTTTCATCCTACCTAGTATTTTGGTTTTCCTATTAGTGTGAACTTATCAGCCTAGTATTCTGGTTATTCGGATATTCTGGTATTCCGGTATTCTCTTCAAAGCAGACCTTTGAACTTATCCATTCAGCAGCACAATAGTACAGAGCTTTATGGAAGCCTTGATCCCATGCTTTGTATTCCATCATCATTTTTGCATACATGTTCTCGTATTTCCGAGGATCTTAACTTTGAGATTAGCTGTTGAGCATTTCTGTCTATTTCTTGTGGTTCTTTTGTGAAAAACTTGAATCAAAGCAGAATGATTCCTTGGAAATATTTGAACATGGCATTTGCATTGCATTTCTATATTCATATGCATGGCAGGTGTTTGAGGTTGGTCTTTTGATCCTGATCGGGTTTTCTTCATGGTTGGATTCAATCTTTTAAGTCGTGTCCTACTTAAGTAAAATCAGAAGAAAGTCATGGATCAGATGCAAGCCGAGTTGATTGAAATGCGGACTCGCATGGCTCAGTTTATGGAGTTAATGTGAGGTGTTGCTCAAGGTCAAGAGCAGTTAAGGACTCTGGTTCAGCCTCTGATTGCTAGAGTCGATGAGGATGCAGTTATGCATGGAGGTGTTCATATTGGTGTTATTCCTTCGGGGGGATGTGTTAACGGTAATGGTGTCCATACTGGTCCTCCGGGCGGAGGTATTCTTGTTCCTTCTATTGTTATCCCTCCGGGCGGAGGAGAGAATGTTGTGATTCCTTCTATTGTGGGAGGAGGAAACAGTATATGTGCAGTACATGGTCGTCGCTATGATGATCAACAGGATGATGTGTTTTCTCTTCCAGGTGGGGATGCTGACCCCCGACTTGATAATGATCAAAGAATCAGGATGATTGAAGAGTAGTTGAAAGGGGTTGTGAATCAGAATTCCTTGGGTATGGATTTGGATGATTTGGGACTGGTCCCTGGTGTCAAGATTCCGCACAAGTTTCAGGCGCCTACTTTCGAGAAATATAATGGTGCTACTTGCCCAAAAACTCATGTCCGGGCCTATGCGAGGAAAATGGCTGCATATTCTAATGACGAAAAGTTATTGATGCATTTCTTCCAAGATAGCTTGACTGGGGCGTCTTTGGAATGGTACATGTAGTTGGAGAGGTCCCATGTTCGAAACTGGAGGGAGTTGGTAGAAGCTTTTATTAAGCACTATCAGTACAATACTGATATGGCTCCAAATAGGACACAGTTGCAAAACTTGTCGCAGAAGAATATTGAAAGCTTTAAGGAGTATGCCCAGAGGTGACGGGAATTGGCAGCAAGGGTATAGCCTCCCATGTTAGAGCGGGAGATGATAAGTATGTTTATGGCTACCCTGCAAGGTCATTATTATGAAAAGCTGGTCCCTTGTAGGCCCGGAAAGTTTGCCGACTTGATCTTAGTTTGAGAAATGGTCGAAAGTGGTATCAAAATGGTAAAGATTCAAGTTGCTCCCAGTTATTTTGAAAATGCAAAGAAACGTTACAGGGGGAATAAGGAGAGACTAATGTTGTTCAGTACCAACAACCTTATGCTCCTCAATAGCAGAACTATTGGCGTCAGAATCAGCATAGGCCTCGCAACAACTTGGAAAGAAGGAATGCTTCTCTTCATCCAGTTCCCATGTCGTACAGTCAACTCTTGCCACACCTGGTTCAAAATTCATTGGTAGAGCCTAAGACTTTAAAGCCTATTCCAGAACCATACCCTCTGGGGTACAATCCCCATGTGCAATGTGGATATCATGGAGGATCTATGGGGCACTCAACTGAAGATTGCAAAGCCGTCCAGGCCAAAGTGCAACAATTGATTCACAAAGGGTACATATCCTTTCCAGAAGGAGATTTAGTTGTGCATGTCGACCTCTCATCTATTTGAAGACTTCAAGGGTCATCTCCTAAAGCCAGTAGTCCAGGCGGAGTCAAGTCTCCTCAACAATGGCAGTCATGAGTTTCTTTACTGCATTTTTATATGTAGCTTTCATTTGTTTGTTTAAACAATGTTTGCATGAAAAACTTGTTTGTGTTTTGAATGGTGATTTTAATGCAATGAATGTGTTATTCTTGAAGTAATTTACTTTTATGCACTCATATCATGTTTATATGCATTGCAATACCAATTTTCTTGCTTTAACTCTTGAGGGAGGATGATGAGATGAAAATGCAAAATCTCTAGTTGTATGTTCAAGGATAGAACCCTGTTGAGGATGTACAGGCATTGTTTCAAATCCCCAAACACAGGAGATATAAGGGAGATTGACCCTTGTTAACCCTTTTGAGTCTCGAAGTAGGAGTTTATTTTCATTCGAAAAAACCCTCACACTTAACCCAGGGGCAGGTTAGGCGTCAGTTAGTTTGACCGAGCGTTCAAATTTCAAAAGGAGTGTGCATCTGAGGATCCATTACCTTCTATTCCACCGTCAAGAGGTCAAGAGATGTGAAACCACAATGGTTATCCATCAACAATCAAGGAGTGAGGCAGTCACAACCCTTTCAAGCAAGTCAGACAAAACGGTGTCACACGATTTGTTGAAAAAAAGAAGAAAGAAAGCCGCTAAGTTGAAACTTGAAAACAAGTGACTTAGGCAAAAGATAAGGCATCCCGCTGGACTTCAAAATTGAAAACTCAAAAGACTCAGTCCAGGAAAAAATTAGGGAACAAAAAGCAAAAAATGAGAAAGCGAAAAGCGAAAAGGATTACAAAAGAAAAATCCTCAAACAAGAACAAATTCGTATGGCTACGAACAAAAGACAAAAAGGGGTGACTGTTACTCTAAAAACCCCGTGGGTCCACTAACTGTCACTCATCATAAAACCTTTTGAGAGATGAGCTCTTTTGTCAAGTTAGCTGAACGTAGGACTGGAGAACATCAAGGAGAATGGGTGGGCACCGATAAACTTTGAGCCTTAAATCCTTTTTTCTCAAAACCGTGAACCAGGCCACGTTACAACCCTTAAAAGTCCTAATTGAAGCAGGGTTTATTCTGAAAGTGCACTTCAGCGAGATAGCGTTCCTGACTCCTATGAGTTATGCTAATAAGATTTTTATTGGTATTGCATGTGCGTATTGTTTTCCATTTAAAAATCAATGTTGCATCCCAGCTAGTGATTCGTTCACAAGGCTTGGCAACACATTTTCAATAAAACTTCAAGGTTAACACGAGTGTTGCATTAGAATAGTCATTCTCACAATAAATATTTTCTGCTTGCATGTGTTTGACATCAAAGAAGCTTACATGATGAACATCAGTTGAGAAGCTCGATCACACAAAGTTGAGATGGTGAAAACTCCGAAGGACAGTCATGTCAAGGGGTATGTGGCCAAGAGACTGTGCGCAGCTTGGGGGTTCCCGATAAATGGTGATAAGATGCAGCCAATCTGGAGCGGTCACACTGAAAACTCTCCCTAAAGCAGTCAAACAGGGGCAATCAGGTCGATTTGACAAATCTCTGTAAGATCAGTCAGGGGCAAAGTTTCTTCAAGACTTGGGGCAGGCCACCTCTAGAGCCTAAGAAGTTGTCCACTCCTGAAGACGGTTAATTGAAAGCACCTTTTCAAAGTTCAGAATACTGGGGCAGAGTATTTCAAGTCATTACAAATCCTTTCAAGGTAATTTACTTCATGGATTATGAAGTCTGGGGCAGTTGCATCGAGATCTGATAAATCTCTCTAAGAGTTTGAAGACCCTGGGGCAGTGTGAATGCCCAGTCTTCTATAAAATCCTCTTGAGATGATTTTTTCCTTTAGACCTGGTGGTCTGGGGTAAGTGGAGAGTTCAAAGGGCCGTTTATGACCATAGAGACAGGTCAGACTGGGTAACAGATTTTTTTTCCCCTGTAGCATTACTCTCCCCAGCACTGAAAGTTCAGTAGAGCTTACTCTCCCCAGCAAGAGTGCAGAGAATTGTGTCCCCAGCCGAAGTCATGGTTGGTTCATTATTCCCCAGCAAGCAATCAAAAGTGGATTTCTCCAAGGTGAATCTGGTTGTATCTCCAGCAGGAGATGTGTTGGATGTCTTTGAAAATACTTTATTTTCCCCACAGAGCCTGGTACTCACTTTCCTCAGCAGGTCCGGGAGTGTATTTCCATCAGCAACGACATGCTCTAATCCCTAGCAGGGTAAATTCTTTCCTCCAACAGCAGGTTAAGCTCAATGGTATCCCTCGACAGGTTTCGTTGACTTTCCTCCCCAGCAGAATTATTCTCCCTAGGATTGAGGTTTCATCATCCTCATCAGATTGTCACTCTCCCCAGTCAGAGTACAAAAGATTGTTCCTCAGCTAGCATCTAAAGTGAATTTCTTTAGGATGGATGATGTTTTGTTACCACCGGAGATTTGTGGAACATATTCCCGAGACAAAGATGTTGTCTTCCCCGCAGAGTATTGGTGTCTACTCCCCTCGGCCAGTCAGGAAACGTGTTTCCACCAGCAACAGCAGGATAAGGGTGAAGTCATTTCCCAGCAGTGGGTTAAGTCCAATGGCATCCCCAGTAGGTCTAGTACTTGTGATGTGTCTCCCCAAGTAGAGTTTGGTGGTAGTCTTTGCAGCAGGTTTGATCAGCGATGGTTGACATCCCCAACAGGTTTTAAGTCCAAGTGATATTTGGCACTCTTCTGATTCAGGTCTTGGTTTCCTTTTTCAAAGAGTTATATATAATCCCCAGTAGAGTGGGTGTTCTTTTGGATTTCATCCCCAGCTGAAGTTGTTGATCAAAGGAGTTGTTCAGTGTGATCCTTCTCAGCAGAGTTATTGGACTCAGAGGTCAATTTATTTTGTCATCCCCGGTGGAGCTTTCTTCATTTTCAGCATTTATTTTGTTGGAGCGTTTATTTTTGCATTGCATAAGCATCGTTTGCATGGCATCCTCACAAACGCGTAGCATTTCTATTTCGTATGGAGCATTACGCCATAGAAAAATTCAAATATATGCATTTGAAGCATAAGCTAGGTTTGATACTTTCTTTGCCAATTCTCTTCCTTAGCAGAGATGACATAACTCAGGATTGTTTGATCCTCGGTGAGATCGCCGAGGGATGTGTTTATCTTACCTGTGCTCCCGACAAAGTCTTCTATTTAGACTTCATCTTTCCCCAGCGGAGCATCTTATCTTTGGGTTGTAAGTCCGTTGATTTTACATCTCGCCCTTTCGGTCGTATCTTTGTTGGGAGTCTGCCTTTGATTGGCCAACCCCTTTTGTAAACCCAGTTCTCACCTGGTAGTCAGTTCTTGTCTGACTTTTTTTCGTTAAACCCAGTTCTCGCCTGACATCTCTTTGGTAAACCCAGTTCTCACTTGGTAGCCAGTTCTTGCCTAACCTCTCTTTGGTAAACCCAGTTCTCGCCTGGTAGTCAGCTCTCGTCGGACCTATTTTTGTGAAATCCAGTTCTCTCCTGGTAGTCAGTTCTCGTCTGACTTATTTTGTGAAACCCAATTCTCGCCTGGTAGTCAGTTCTCGTCTGAATTATTTCGTGAAACCCAGTTCTCTCCTGGTAGTCAGTTCTCGTCTAACTTATTTCGTGAAACCCAGTTCTCGCCTGGTAGTCAGTGCTCGCCTGACATCTCTTGTGAAACCCATTTCTCGCATGGTAGTCAGTTCTCGTCTGACTTATTTCGTGAAACCCAGTTCTCTTCCTTAGCAGAGATGGTATAACTCAAGAGATTTTACTTTATCCCCAGTGAGATCTCCAGTAGATTCGTCCTTCATATAGTTGTACATTTTAGTACACCCCTGCATAGTTGTCTGTTTAGACTTCTCTTTTCCCCAACTTTGATTCCAGATGAATTCGACGGTCGTAAAATTGTGACTTTTACCCTTGGTTGTCTCATTATCCCCAGCGAAGTCCACATTTTATTTTGTTGGGTTTGAAAGTCCACCTTCGACTTGGTCTTTCTTTTCGAGTTCGCGTTCGGCCGTCCTCGTATTATTTTGTTGTTGGAAAGTCCACCTTCGGCTGGTCTTTCTTTTTAGAGTTCGCCTTCAGCCGTCCTGGTGAACACTCCATTTCATTATCCCCACAAAGTGAAAATTTCCGGGTTCTTTTTGGTATTCAATCTCCGTGTACCTCGAATGACTGAAAGTCGTTGCTCTCATCCTTTCAGGTCCAAGTCGATTGAATAGGGGCAGCTGTAGCACCCCAAAATTTGCCCTAACTTTTTTCAACATTTTCGCTGGCTTTTGCTTCGCTCTCATCTGCATATCCATTAGGTCATACTCATATTCATACATTTGCATGAGATCCTAAGGCGTGGGATCAAGGTATCATGGGCAGGCTCAAGGTTCTCTCTTGTTGTGAGACTCACATCTTCATTCAGGGTTAAATTCTCGTTAAGTTTATCTTCTTCAAGTGTCTCAAGAGTATCAGTGGTGATCAGGGTTTCACGGTGGAGACATTTTAGGTATTCATGGAAGAGATCGAGTTGTGGACTCATATGGTGGTTAGAACTTTGTTGCTCTCTTGATTGCTTATTGTTCGTTACTTACGGGTTTAAAACTGGAATTGGAGGTCCATCAAGAAGGTGAATTTGATTTGGATCTGAAATGTGGTTTGAGGACATTCGAAGAGATCAACATTCTTAAAGAGCACGTTAGAATTGTTCATGCGGATTTCCTGGAATTCAAAATACAAAGCCATCATAAACCATATCCATTTTGTTCAAATTTGAAAACCATTTCTCCACATCCGTTTTCCAAATCCACAAATATCCATTAACCACTTTATCCATTTAATTTCAATTCCATTTCCCAATTAAATCCATTTTTATACCAAATTCCAATTATCCAAATCTAATCTCCATATTTTTCAAATTCCAAATTCAAATTCTATGTCCATATCCCTTTGTTTCAACCTAAAGCCCACATTTTGAATCATTTGTAATCCACTTTAAAATCATTTGTCATTAATTTATTCTTGTACCTATTTCCAAATAAGCATGTCCATGGTTCAAGTTCACTTTTATGTCCATGAATTTCATTTAAGTCAAGAATCACATCCAGCCATATCCATTCATATCCAATTCACTATATTTCTAAACCACATTTCCATTGCCAATTCATGATGAAAGGATGCATAGAGCAGAAAAATTCAACACGGGTGAAAAAGAAAAATGCATGATCAATTCTTAGAATTAGAAAAGAATTCACATATGGCAGTTTTAGCAGAAAAACAAAGAAGATTCCAAAGCATTCCATATCAGTTCACCAACAAGGTTTCTAAACCGGTTTTCATTAATACATAGCAGCAACAATTTATTTTGACAGAGAAAAAATAAATACAGATAGCAGTGAGAAAATAACACCAATTCATAACAGAAATTCTAGAAAATACATAGCAGTAACCATTTTCTCTCACAATCACACACCAGAAAATTCAGAAAAAATTCCAATAACAGTTACACACTTCTAACATTCTCTCTAACAGAACTAACCACCCATAACCAAAATTCATAGTAAAACCTCTTCTAACAATTGCTAACGGCCAATTCTAACTCCTAACCATTTTCTCCCTAACTCTAACAGAAAATCATACCAAAAATTCCCAACAGAATTTGATATCCACAAACCCTCTCCCTCTCATTTTCCTCTCTGAACTCTTCTTCTATTTTCTTCATTATACCAAACTGCATCTCCTTTCATATCTTCATCTTCAATTCTTCCACGAGTTTTCATCTTCATCAGTCATAGCCTTCAACAAAGTGTTCTGCGGTTTTCGTCGTTTCGCACCATAACATCCAAATTCCTTACGAAACCATCTTCATCATCTTCATTCATCAACCTGCAATACCAATCATCCGCTTCAACACTCATCAACATCCAATTCTAAAAAGGTATCGAAATCACAGCAAGAATCAAAAGGTCGAAACGAACGCAAGTACAAAGAGAAAGAATAGAGCCTGTGGAAGGGAATGAGGAGTACCAAGGAAGAACTTAGTGAACGAATCCGTCAGAGATGGACTTCAATTTCTGGTGGAAATAATAGTCTTGAAGAAAGATCATCTTCCTCGTCACAATCTGAAAATCAACAATATTACGTTATCGTTATCGTCGTTGATTCCTTACCAACTATCATCTTCGATAATAACGATGCACACAGAAAGGAACAACACTCACAGTAGAAGATAAGCCAAGAAGGAGATGAAGATAGATTGAAAAGCATGGCGGATTCAAGAACACTTACCTCAAGCATTACGTTGAGCAATTGTAGAAGAGCAAATCGAAGCGCCGTCATCACAGTCGACATCATCGTCACTCAGGTACATTCACTTCACCTCCAATCTTGATTTTGCCATGTAGCAATTAGTGTATTGGAGTCGAATTCCTTTAGTTTTGGCTCCGATTTGAGAGATGTCGACTTCGCGTAGTACCGTTAGGTTAGGATTCTTCTACGCTGCTGCGATTCACGGTAGGGGCATATTGAAGTGAACTTAGGGAGAGAAGTGTAGTGTTTGTTTCAATGATCATCGCGGCGAAGCTAGGGTTACGAGGTGTTTCTTTTGTGATGAACGGACGAAGGCGGAATGTTGAACGGGGATGAGTGTGTTAGATGATGGCCTTTCGCCGGAGAAGGAGAAGGAGAGGGCGGATTTGTGACGAAGGAGAAGCGAGGAAAATGGAGGAGGAAGTGAGAAGAGGCTGATAATTGTTGAAGGAGACCTTAGGGTTTTTCAACAGAATTTTGTATCGCTTGGATCGGGCCTTTGGCCATTAAAATTCTATCCACACGCCCCAATTCACTCTACACCCCCCATGCATGTTGGGCCTTGTCCCTTGTGACTGACTGCACCCCTTCTTGGGATTACTTATTAGTTAATCTAGATTTGTGTTCTATTTGTCTTGTTATTTGTTTGATTAGGTAGTAATTTTTAGAATTAGTTTTAAACTAGGTATAATATTAGAATTAGATATTAGTCTTAACATCAGGTTTAGAATTAATTCACATTTTAGAATCCATTTTGAAGTAGAAATTAACCTAAACTTTTAACCTAGATTGTGTTCGTAATTGCCGCTTAATTTCGATTAATTTTTGTGTAAGAACTAATTTCCCTTGGATTTAGATATTGATTAATTAGATTAAATTTGACTAATTGTTTTTAGCTTAATCGCTCTCTAATTGTTTAGCTTAATTGTTCCGTAACCGTTTATTGCTTAATTGCTCAATAATTGTTTTCGGCTAAATTGTCAACTAATTGTTCACTAATTACTTTTGAATTAGAAACTAATTTCTAACATTGACTATACTTTGACTTTAATGCTAACTTCGATTAATTTCCGTATCGGTTTCATTAGTTAACTTTGTTAATAGTCTTTAATATGTTTTGCATAGATTTTTGACTAAATGTTGTTTACATTTTAGTATTGATTTCAATTACTTCTTATTGACAAATTTCCATTTGAATTTTGACTAACTTTTGAGTTTGTTTTGTAGTGTTTCTCACTTGTACATTAGCTAATTGAATAAAGGTAGAAGTTGTTGTAGCATACACTGCTGTTATGGACAAAGTGTGATGTAAAATGCTGATATTCTGTTTGGTTGCATACACACTTGTTCTGTTCTGGAAATAGTAGCTGTTATAGGCTGTTTTTACTTGTTGCTGGTTTTTATAGCTATGCAAGTGCATGAGCGCTATTGTTGCTGATGTTTATGATTGATTGCCTTGTTTTATTGTTTTTATTCATGAAGGGTGAAGCGCATTTAGTTCCATGTCTTTCACGGATCCATTCCACTTTCTAACACCTCTGTTTATTTATGCTAGGTTAATAGAAGCTTGTCGGTTCGCTTATATTTTGTTTGCGTTGCTACGTATTGATATCCGTTCGGTATTACTTCTCTTCTCTTTTACTAATTCCACATTTTTTTCCTTTTGATGCCATGAGAAGTAGGATTGGGAGTCCGTGCCACTTGGCCGGCAATTCTGGAAGTCCTCAAAGGAGGCTCTGATTGTGTTTGTTTAATATTATGCCTAAGACCTCCAAAGAGGCATCCCATTCCCGTATCCCCTTGTAATACCTCTAAGAAGGCATCAGGCAGAACGAGAGTCCGCAATCGACTCCCGCCATTTCTAGTCCCAGGTCGTTCTTAGCTCGCATTTCATGTTGATGCTTTAAACATAACTCACTCTTGTTATCGAGTCCGTCAAGTGGAAGAAGGGTTTAGCAATCAAACCCTCACACCTTGTCTATAGCTCGCATTGACTGATGCTGATGCTTATGTGATATGATTCACATCTCCCACCTTTTTATTCCGCTCTCCATGGTTCTCGATACCATTAGATGAGTACCCTTATTTCCCACAGCTAGCTTGTTTGCCTCGATTGATATGACCCCTTGGTTAAAGCTCCCCATTTTCTTATTTCGATTGTTTGATGTTATCATTGACTAACATTGTTTATTCTTTCATTGACTTTTAATTTACTTTGGGATTGATTTATCCTGTGTTTACTTGTCTGATGACATGATCTTGTAGGATTCCTCGCTCCACTTAATTTTTGATTAAGTCGGAGGTAGGAGAGACATTAGGATAACAATCCATGCATGACAACATTGGGTAGACTTCCTTCCTGATCCTGACTTTAGGACCATCATTGCATGCTGACTTGTAGGACCTAGTTTCCCGTAGACTTTCCGTGAGTCTCATCTTTTCTCTCGCCCTAGTGCGATCGAGAGCGTTCATGTTCACCCGTAGTAGCGTGAACTACAGATGCTCTGATTCCTCTTTCTGGTTAGACTGAGGATACGTAGGCACGAGATACGATATCTCGGCGAGCACACTAACGACTAAATTCCCTTTTCTCTCGCACCCGTGCCATTGAGACGAATCACCTAGCACACTAACAACTAACTTCCATTTTCTCTTACACCTTTGAGTCATCTCCTCTCATCTCCCTTAATCCACTTGTAAAGGATGCGTCATTTCCGTTCTACCGCAAACAGGTAAACGCGTAAGACTCCCACGCTGAGCGGCAACACCCTAACTGCCGGACGCGAACTTAACATCTCTCATAAGAGAAAGAAACAAAGCAAAGCCTTCCCTAGTAAGGGAAACTACGTCGCCCAGATTCTTCATTGGTTAATGGAGATACGTAGGCAGGAGATCGTGCGAGATCTCTCCGAGCACAACCTTTCTTTATCACCTCTTTGTCTGTTTTTAACCCGTAGGTCAAACTACGACTGCTCTGATTTCCTTCTTCTGGTTAAATTGAGGATACGTAGGCACAAGACAGTGATGTCTTGGCGAGCAACCTCCCCCCTTAGTTCGTGTCCGAACTACGTTGACTCTGATTTTCCCATTGCACGAGGGAATACGTTGGAGTAGGACGTCGATGTCCTATCGAGTCACTTCTTTTTCTTTTCTTCTTTGTTTCTTCGTTTTTTTCCGTTCCCGTTCCTTTTCATTTCCAGTAGCAGTGGAGCTCTAGATGACGACACCCTTTGATCGAGACAACAAGTGTGGATCCCATCAAGTACGATGGACGCGTGGGGTGCTAATACCTTCCCCTCGCGTAACCGACTCCCTTACTCGTTTCTCTTGGTCGCGAGACCATTCTTTTCCTTTCCCTCAGGTTTACGCAGTGTTTCCTTTCCCTCTCTTGGGATAAATACACATTGTTGGCGACTCTATTTCCGCGCCACTTTCGTGTTTGTACCTGGATGAAAATCCCGGGAGCGACACATATGCTTGTACTTTTTCAAGTACTTTCCATTTATTCTTAGAATTCGACCCTTAGAGGTCAACTCTTCAATCTCATAAGCATTATTTGAAAACAACTAAATGATTTGAAGTTGGCCTTCCCAATTTAGTAACTATTTACCTAAAGTTCTATCTTTTCTGAATCAACAAATTCGTCCAACATCATATTCCAATAATGGTTTGATGGAATTTCGACTTGCCTTTGAATTCTAGTTGGCTGTAAATATACCTCGACAGAAAAGACTGCATCATCACCAAATGTTAGGCGAAATGAGGTAGAGTTTGTTGCTGTAAGCCATAGAGGCCAATACTTTTGGTACTTGTATCGAATTATTTATTAATAAATGGCATTTCTTTATTATGTTTGTTTTTCCAAAATAATAAAGTCCCTAAAATAGCTAGTCCGTTTAATGAAATATTAAGTGTGGCTTAATCATGAGATCGCATTAAACATTAGGACACTATTCTTAAAGTATCAATAGTCGAGCTTTACTGTGAAGTGAGATAACCTTAAAGCATTAAGACTATTATGTAGATATACTGATGAACACATCTCATGGATCATGGATAAGGATTTATCAAGTCTTAACATAGGTATGGATATTAGGAGTAATATTTATATTGGATTGACCCGCTATGAGAGTATTACATAGAATGTTATGCAAAGTGTCATAGGTTACTCTCATGGTGATAATAGTGTATACCACCCTTCGAAATGAAGCCACTATGGACCCTAGATATAGAGTCAAGTACTTTATTTCTAATCAAACATTGTCCGTAACTGGATGATCATAAAGACAATTGATGGGTACTCCACAAAGCATGCTAAGGGATATGAGTGAACTAGATGGAATTTTCCCATCCCGCAGAAAAGGATAAATGTCTAAGAGCCCAATATTGAATTAGACAAGGATGGCATGACATATGCCTTGTATTCAATATAAACATAAGGGCAACAAGATAATTTTATACGCAAGTATTATCAGAAAAGGTGTTAAATGCGTGATTTAATATAATTGCCAACGTCGTGAAAACCAACAGGGTCACACACATAAGGACAAATTGATAAGTGGTAAGGTAATTAAGGAACACCGTACGGTACGGTGTACTTAAGTAAATATGTAACACTAAAAGGTACGGTGCACTTAAGTGGAATACGGATTATGGTAAGGTACCGCGTGCTTAAGTGATATACGGTACATCATAAGATATGGTGTGCGTGCACTTAAGTGGGCTTTTTAGCTTGAAGCCCACACAAGTGGTTCAATAAATAGAACCCCTGTGCAGAAGCATTTACACTTGATGAAAATTTAGTTTGTGAAACCGTAACCGTATTTCTCTCTCTCTCTCTCTCTCTCTCTCTCTCTCTCTCTCACTCACTCAAAGCCTTCAATCATAGCAGCTAGCACTGAGACTGAAGGAATTTGTTCGTGTGGACTGAGTAGAGGTGTTGTTCATCATTCAACGCTCGTGATCACTCCTTCGATTCAGTTTCAAAGGTTTTATCTCCACAAGAGGTAATCGTTTCTATCACTGATCATGCCCATTCGTAAGGATCACTAAAGGAAAAGTTTTAATTTCCGCTGCGTTTTGGATCGCGATTTCCCTTCAGTGTTATCAGAGCCACTTACGAAACCATGCATCTGATAACAATTTATTTTTTGTACTTTCTATTTTAATTTGATTAAAACACATAATAAGTTAAATTATAATCGAGTAATTGAATTTCGGCATCAGACTGTGTACGATTTGGATGATCGATGTTGACTATGCTTTTGAATCCGACAATAGTATGGTGAAGCAGCGATACATCGATCGTCCTTAAGTTACACAGGTATGAACGATCAAATTTTATATGTGATATAAGTAACTCAGATGCAAAGATGGTACATTGGATATACTGTTTCTATTTCGTCCATTGAATCACGTAATGATTGTTTTTCTTTTGAGCAATTCATGTTCATTTGCTTCGGAATCCAACGTTAGTATGGTGAAGCAATGGCATGCCGATAAATCATACTGAATTATTGATCATGGTGTTTTGATGGTATGAAGTTGTTGCATTAGGTTTCATGACAGCACAAGGGTTGTGCTATCATAGAGGTATACGATTAGGGTTGTGACGACACAAAAGTTGTGCTTTAATGTTTATGGAAAGTATCAAGTGTTGATGCGAAAAATGACTCTGATTTCAAATGAATTATTCATTAAAATTTTGCGACGGGGCACTGCCTCTATAACACCGGAGGGGCGCTTCACCCTTGACCCCCATCCACTGAACGATCAGTGAAACCACCGTCCGTTGACCGGGCAGCGGAACCCCCAGCTACTCTGCGTAGTGTGATCATTTGCCGAAATTTAATTTTATTTATTTAATTAACATGATTTAAATTAATAATAATAAAATGTATTTATTATTTTTCTCTTGTGGTGATCAGTTATGGCCTTTCCTTTATTTTGTTTTGGGATTTTAAAATACGACCTGCGTGTCGTGCCTCTCTTTTAATCTCTTGATGTAACTTCTTTTCTCATCTCACTCCATCGTATGCAAAACAATTATTCTTTGATGTAATGTAATGTATGAAGAAAGAGAAGAACATAAGATCAATGGAGGACAACCTTAGAGTTCTTGCTTGGAGAAGCGTATATCGTTATTAGGTTTAACTTAGGTTCTCTCATTGACGTGGGAGAACAATTGCGCTAGGGGCCATAAATGTTTCATTTTATATGTATGTTGATGCATGAGAGAGACAATTTATATGATAAATAAGTGGTGAGATCCAACTAATTGAAAATTCCCTCAAAATTGAATATTAAGTTTATCCTTTCCAAGTTTTAGCACTCATCAAGACTAGTATCGAATAATGTAGGTTTCGCCTAACGCGAGGTGCATGTTCTATATTAGTAAGGTGCGATGGGATAAATGTAATATTCAATTTCTAAAACAATGGGTCAGACTTAACTAAATAAATTATAATAAGATTCTATGCGTTTAGAAGCAAGAGTTGGGAGTGATCCATATGATGGATTAGATTAAGGAGTTATTCACCCAACTGAAATATTCGAGAATTTTATTAGATACAATTGGAAGGAGTTCCTACCTAAATAACCAATTTTTGTGTAATCAGCCTAACGCTGACTTAAAACAAAGTGAAATATGAATCTCGATCCACTAGAAAATATTCCAACAGGATTTTCCAAATCAAATGGTGAGATTCATTTGGTTTGAGTAAAATAGTGGGAGCATATTTAATTAAAGGTCTAATTGAATATGTTGTTTTTAAATAATACTTATAATTTCATATTTTTCCATGTAGATAACCATGACAACCAACACCTCTAACAACATTTTGCGATTAATCCTTGAAAAGGAAAAACTGTCTGGACAAATATTATGGATTGGCACTGAAACCTAAGGATTGTCCTCAAACATTATAAAAAGTTGTATATTTTAGAGACACTTGTTCTTGAATAGAAGCTCCTAGTTCTGCACCTAAGGCAGAAAGAGATGCTTATAAGAAGCATGTTGATGTTAATGAAGCTGCCTACCTCATGCTAGCTACCATGAACTCGGAGTTGCAGAAGCAATATGAGAACATGGCAGCATTCGATATGATTGAACACCTAAAGATTCTCTATCAAGAGCAGGCAAGGCATGAAATGTTTGAAGTTTCAAAAGCCCTTTTTCAAAGAAAGTTAGACGAGGGAGCCCCTGCAGGTCCCCCTTTTTGTTATAGAAATAAATTTATCTACTTCTGCATCATGGGTATTAGATGCTGGATGTGGTTCTCACATTTGTACTAATGTGCAAGAGCTAAAAAGGAGTAGAGATTTAGCAAAAGCTGAAGTTGACCTACGAGTTAGCAATAGAGAAATGGTTGCTGCTTTAGGTAGGAACTTATGTATTGACTTTACCTAGTGATTTAATAATTCAGGTAGGAATTTATGGTTGCTGCAATTAGCAGAAATATTATTTACGTTTCTTGTTTGGACAAGTTTGGTTTTTCATTCATAATAAAGAACAATCTTTGCTCCATTTATTTGAATGATATATTCTATGTTATTGCACAAGTTGAAATTCTGGCACTCTAAAACATGTTAATACTTATGTCCTCACATCAGAACATAATGACAAGACATATGTTACAACATCTTCTATCTGACAGAACAAATAAATCAAACTGAAAATAAATTGCAAAAAGATAAATAACACAATCAATTGTTAACCCAATTCGGTACAACATCACCTACATCTGGGGGCATCCAAGCCAGGAAGGAAATTCACTATGATAACATTAGTTCAAATCTAAACTCCGTCTAATCACTACCTTGTGCAAATTCTACCTAGAAACCCTCTAGATATGAGATCCCCCTCCCACTTCCTAATAGTCACAAACCAATGACGATTCAACAACAACCCAAAATAGAAGTACCAACACTTCAAAGTACAATACTTAGTTTTGCTTAAAAGCTTTAACTAAGAACAATACACTCTTGCTTAAAAGCTCATGAGTGAACAATAAACAACATACAATCAGTCTACCTTAATGTATCAAAAGATACAAGGGTCACTTACAACGAAAAACCTAAAGAGACTCTCAAAACCTAAGACTTTACACTTCCCCTAATTTTACAAAATTATGAAAGTCGGATTACATTAGGTTTAGGTTTCTCTTTATACACACCTTAGCAGTCCATGGGCTTCAGAATCTTCACCCAGATATTGCTTGATCCACACGCTGAGGGCTGCATCAATTATGCAGAAAAATCTCCTTAACCCTTGGAACAAATCATCAAGTTTCCTAAATTGTCTCAACATCCAATTTTAGAAACTTATGAACAGTTGGAGATCAAATCAAATGTTCCAGATTAAATCTTCTTGACCTGCGAAAATAAGTGAGATATATCCAAAAGAAATCTCACAGAATCAAATCAAATCTGTCAAGAATAAGACTACAACCTGTACTGATGTTCAGGTACAGTATATCATAGCATCTGTCAAAACATCTGTCTTTAATGTTGACAGACCAACAAGTTAGGACAATTCTCCCAACATCTTTCTGTGAACCATGTTTTAGCAAAATTACTGCCAATCCTAAAACCATGGAACTAAAAATCTCCCTCTTTGACAAATTTTGGCTAAAACATCCTTTGCTTAATGAACCTGGAGAGAGGAATAAAACCACAAACAAGCTACATGATCAATAAAAGATATATCAAAGATATAATGCAGCTACAAACTAAAAAGGTTCATTACTCCCCCTGTCATACATTACTAATGCTCCCCTCAAGGAGAAAACCTAAATCACCAGAAATCCAAATACAAATTATCCAAGTTCACACAACCCTCTCAAGGGGAAAACCCAAATCACAAGACAAACAGTCATTAGAAGCACATATAGCAGAAGCATTGTACATAACTCAAAGAACTAGAATAACAGATTATCATTAAGTAACCAAGGTTCTCCATAAACACAACATGTAAGAACATGTGATTGCACATTATTGCACACATACATCATGTAGCGGAAAAAATCGTGAGTGTAAGCTATTGATTAACTTAACTCATAAAATGCAAGAGTCGCCACCACACTTTTATTTTATCTAAAAGGAAAGGGAAAAGAGCGAATAAAACCTAAACAAGTTCTAAAACAAGAACAAATGAACAGAAACTGGGTAAGGGGGTCGGTTACGCTAAGGGAAGGTGTTAGCAGCCATAACGTCTATAGTACTCTATAGGAACCCTTTGAAATATCCACGCTTTTTGGTTTGAAAAGGTTTGTTTGAAATGAGATTGGGGAGATGAGAAGAGAAGTATTTTTTTAGATTTTTGTGTTTGGAGAGACTTATCGCCTCATGCCTACGTACCCACAAAGTGCAATATAGGATCAAAACCCCGTAGTTCGTGGTGCAAATAACAAATTTGGTTTGTTATGGTTGATTTTAAAAGTAGAGACAACTTGTCATTTCCAAGCGAATAGTTTTAATTAAAGAGATGACTCATGTCTAAACTTATGAAAAAGTTTTAAAAGAAAAAGTGCATAAGGCACAAAAAGAGTTTGAAAGAATTTGAATATTTTTTATGTCTTTTTGAAAAGAGTCAAAGTATGATTAACATTGATTGACATTTATTAAAGAAAAAGGTTTGGAAAAGCACAAGACAAAAGTTAAGTTTATTGTGAAAGAGGTTATAGTTTTGAAAACAATAGGGTTTTGAAAAAGGTAGAAGATTTTTTTGAAAATTAAAGAAGGGGTGGAGAAGAAGTGACTATCCTAAAGCAAAAAATATAAAAGCTAAGGATAAGAACGGTCTAACCACACAAGTAAGCTCCAAAGCATAAGCATTTCTTCCTTTAGATTAGGCCTTGATCGAAATACGTCTTCAAAAGAGAACTCCAAGTACCCAAAATCCAAGGTTTGATATCACAAGCTTCCAAGCATAGGTTAAGATCCTAATTCTAGGTCCAAAGTTCCATGTCCAATGCAAAGGATAGTAACCATAATCCACCATTAAGAGAACAAGTTTTTTTAGGGGTTTAAGCCTTTATTAATGTTTTAGGTCCAAATGGACAAAAGAAAAAAAGCATAAACATAAGCAAATGGTCCAAGTAGACAAAGGAAAAATGGCGGAAACATAAAAAATATATGATATGATATGATGACATAAAGCATAAAAAATAAAGAGAGATAGGGAGCGAGAAGGAAGCATAAACATAACGCAATTAATATAGCAATGTAGAGCAAATATGATCCAAAAAGAGAGAACAAGTTTTGTTGCTTTTCGGAAATGCTCGACTAAACATCCATGAGAATGAAAACATGGTCTCATACATTACCATGGGGAGGGCTCCGACTCAGATAAAATCAACGAGTATGCCAACTAACCCTCACGGGTAACAAGAGAAAACCAATCTATTTAAAACTACGCCACGGGCGAGTAGGAGACTGATAATTCACTTACAAAACACAAAGGTTTTTCGATTTCGGTACAATTTAGCGCTATGTTAAGCAATCGTAATTGGACTTATGTAGAAGCCACGACTATCTGAGGCCGGTAAATAACAATGTTAGTGCTAATGTATGCTAGAGAAGTGATATGTAGACCACTCTTCAAAAAGCAATACCGCACGAAAAGAAAAGAGGTAACAATCTCATCTTCATCAAGAACTTAAAACAAGTTCCAATGATATTGAAGATTTTCATTGGTCAAAAGAAAATGAGAAATAGATGAAGAAATGCCAAATTGAACCACACAAAGATGTAATCCAAGGCAAAGAACAAAAGGAAATGGAAGAAGAAAGAAAAGGAACCAAAACAGTCCCAAAACAAAGCAAAAAATCACATTCTGCACTGTGCAAAAAATTACACAACAGAAAATCAACAATTCTGGGCAAAAAATACACTGTGCAATCGATTGCACTACAGTGAAAATCGATTACACACTGCCACACAACAATAAAATCAGAATTTACAAGGCAAAACCATGATCAATCATTTCTTCAAACACCTCATGATCAAAGATGCAATTGAGCACAAAAATTCCATAAAATCAAGAGCAAATAACATCAATAGAATCACAAAATGTTGCTCAAAGAATCAATAAAAAAAGATCAACAAGAGATCACATTGTGGAAGATGGAAGAACAAGCACAACAATGGTGGAACAAGAGTATTACCACTTCAAATCTGAAAAATGCTTCAAATCAACTTCAAGAATCACACTCCAAAGCTTTGATCTACAAAATTTGATGATGAAAAAGTGTTTTGATGGAGGTTTTGTTCAAAGATTAGTAAGCTTCAATGAAAAGCTTATTAACTTTTAATGGAAGAAAGAGCTTTGGTGAATTTGGGTAGATGAAGAAAATGAAGAATGAGAAGGAATTTTGACAAGGTGAATTTGGATATCAAAAGCTTGAAGAATGAATGAAATGAAGCCTCTGTTTATAGAGTTTTGGATTAGGAATTTTGTTGGCTTGGAGCTTGGTTTGGAAACAAAATTAGGCTTGGAATTTGAATTTGGAGGCAAAATCAAGATCAAGTGGTGATTAATGAGGGTGTATGGTGGGAATTATTTTGTGATGATTTTGCATGATCTAGAATATTCCACATGAGGTCACATTTGAAAATTGGTACCAAAATGATGCAGAACTTGAAAAATAACATTTCTGGCCAAATTTGTCATGTGCAATCGATTGCACTGCAGTGCAAATTGATTGCATTGCTGAAAAATATGAAATCTGGTGCAAATATGAAGGGTGCAATCAATTGGATCATAGTGCAAATCGATTGCACTGCTGAAAAACTTGAAAAATGATTTGTTGGTTGGATTGTTTTGGCTCTGGCTCGATTCTTGACTTGTCAAAGAAGACATGGAAATAAACACATGAACCTTAGAGTCTCTTGAATAATAATTAATCAAAATCTTGGGAAACCCTTGATCAGATGATTTTGAATTATTTGCAAATCAAGTTTGACTTTGTTCAGATGAATTTCATTCGAGCTAAGGAACTGGTATTTGACATTCTTGATCCCAATCTCTTCCTGAAAAAGTTAGTAAAAGGAAAACAAACATATTTTTGTATTTTAATTAAAGGTTAGTAAACATAAGCAAATAAAGGCAAATAAGAAACACACAATTGCTCGGTGATCCCTGCAAGGCATAAACCCCAAGATGAGAGGGATAAAGGAACAAAATCATGATCTTGTTTGCGATGCAAAGATGCAAAATGAGATGTGAGACATCTTAGGGGTAAAAATTAGGGTACAACAGTTACCCCTATTTAAGTTTCTTTTATCAGGAGATATGAAGGTTGAAAAATTCGTCTCGACAAGATTGAAGATACTTATATACAGAAAACCATATTTTTAGACCTAAGATGCCACAAGATGATATGAATACAAAGGATAAAACATTCTACGGGGAAGCTTAAAACAAAAGATTTATGGTAAATTGAGTATGATGACATGAAAAGACACGCTGGGGTACACAAGCTATTTCTGGAGATCCGTCAAGGCGACAAGAAGTATCCATCAATAGTTGGAAAGAGAAGGACAAGGCCTTGGGAAGACAAGTAGTGACATTCAAGAATGGCATTGAATGGAACTACGAACGAGACAAAAGTATGCCAATAGATGTCCAAGAATGGCATTGGGCAACAACAAGAAAGTTTCTGGTAAAAACAACAGCGTCATCCAAGAATAGCATTGAATGGAGGTGAAAAACACTCTATTGGGGATAAGATATCGAAGAATGGCATTGGAAGAAAGGAACTACAACATTTAAGAATGGCATTGAATGGAGAAACAACAAACATCATAGACATCCAAGAATGGCATTGGACGGAGACAAACTCAACTGACAATATATCTATCAACATCCAAGAATAACATTGGATGGAAACAAACTTCCATTTGAAAAACTTCACTAGGGACGTCCAAGAATGGAATTGGATGACAAGGGTAAATATCAGAGATATCCAAGAATAGCATTAGACTCAGCTGAGGAAAAGACATCCAAGAATGGCATTGGACAGAAGGAATCACAACATCCAAGAATGACATTGAATGAAGTGAGAAAAGTTATGGAAAATACATCAGAATTATCCAAGAATGGAATTGGATAAAAAGAGTTCATGATATCCAAGACTGGAATTGAATAAAGTGAGAAATAACTTTCAGGATGGCACTGAAAGTAAAGGTAAGTCACTACATTCAGGAATGGCACTGAATGATAGTGAGAAAGACATCCAGGAATGACACTGAATGCAAAGGAGAAAACTCATTCAGGAATGAAACTGAATGAACAGATGAAACTTTCAGGAATGGAACTCAAAGATATCCAAGAAAATCTGTTGGGGATTACAGAAGAAAGACAGGACTTCCAGGAATAGCACTGGGAGAAACAAGAGGAACAAGATATCCAGGAATGGCACTGGAGATCAAAAGAGACAGACATCCAGGAATGGCACTGGAGTGAAAGAATACAAAGATCCAGGAATGGTACTAGAATGAAAGAAGACAAACATCCAACAACAGCAATAGATGCACAGGGAAACAACAACATCAAGGAATATCACTAAATGAAAAGATAGGTAATTGTTGTTGGTAGGCACCAAGTAAGTTGGACTTTGATCACAATGTAAGATGTTGATAGCAACAAGACCTCGGGAAATGCACATGAGCGCGTAACACACTTCGAGCTATGCAAATTTTCTATGCATGATATATGAATGATCTATGCATGCTATGCAGATGATTGGGATAACTGAGATATACTCTTTTGTGAGGGAAGAATGGAACTCTGATTCCTTAACACAGGGAACACCACCAACTCTGCTTAGAGAGAAGATGTTGAACATATCTCTGTCACACTTATGAATTATATCAGGCTGATGGTCCTTTGAGGAAAGACATGAATAGCTGCTCGAGGATTCTTGAAGAAGACGACCCCAGATTGACTGACTGATGAGCATAAACTGATCATGGTTGCAGTTTGACTATTGCTGGGATGAACTGATCATGGCTTCAATTCTTGAAATGACTGTTGAGAAGGCTAAACTCAGTATGAGTCTTGAAAGAGATCTTCTGGTTAACCAATTCTGAGAATAACTTGCACTGAGCAACAAATCTTAAACAAGATTTGGAAGTAATGTGCCCCTGATAGGATCACAGACCAAGTTTCTCAATTGTTTGAAATTTCTTGATGAGAAAAGTTTGTCTGCAAATAAAATTATTCAAACATGGTAATTTTAATGCAAAGTTCACACAATTTTGAAATCAAAATCATTTTTGGAATGATATTATTCATGTATTGCAAATGAATCACTTGTCAAAACACAGTGATTTAGACATTAAAAATGAAAGAGAAAGCAAAGGTATTACATCAAAACAAATGATTGGCAACAATCTTAGGAGTCAATTTACACAACCTTGCTATCTTATGCTTTCAAAAGAAACTTGGCTTCAATTAGATCTTTTAAGGGTTGTAACATGGTCTGGTTCACGGCTTTCGAAATAAAGGATATAGGATCAAAGTTTTTTGTACCAAATCCATTCTTTGTGATGATCTTCAGTCCTATGTTCAGTTAATTCAACCTATGCATTCAGGTTATAAACGATTTTGGAATTGCAACACTGTTATGATGATGACTCAAGAGCCAAGGGAATTTTGAGATGGCAGTCACTTTTTCTTATAACATTTTGTTGTTTTTGATGAGGACCTTGGTCAACTTGTTTTTTCTTTGAGGATTTTGGTATCCTCTTGATTTATTTTTCTTTTTTTATTCCTAATTTCTTCCTGAACTGTGTCATTTGAGCTTACAGTCAGCGGGATGCCCCAATTTTTGCCTAAGTCTCCTTCATAGGTTTTGACTTAGCGGGCTTTTCTTTTGATTTATTTCTTTTTTAGAAAGACAGTGACTGCCTAGCTTAATGATTACGGTGAACCATCATTGGCTTTTGATTTGAAAGACATCTTTGACACTTCTTTGATGTGTGCGAAGGAAAGCTTACGATTGAAACCTTTATCGAAAGGCGTCTTGAATGATTCTCTTGTGTTTTAATGCACAGTCAAGTTAACCGAGAACTACCCATCCCCAGGTTAAGATTGCGGGTTTTTTCATACAAAACAAAACTCCAACTTTTAGGCTCAAAGGGGTTGACAAGGGATTAACTTCCTTATTTCTCCAGTGTTTGGGAGCTGAAACAATGTATGTACATCGTCAACCAAGTTTTAATTAAAAGCATACAATTCAGCAATTTTGGGTATTTCGTTTTCATCATCCTCCCTCCAATCTTTGCATAAACAAAAGCTTGATAAAGAAAGTGAACATGGGATATATTTTTGTTTTGTGAAAGAGAAAGCATAAAGATGCATACAGTGGATGTAAATGAATTGAATCAAAACATTGCAATGCTTATTTCATTAAAATTAACATGAAAGTACAAACACAGTTCGAAAGAAAATAATCAATACAATCAGAGAAAAATGCAAACAGAAAGAAGCAAGGCCTAGTGATTAATCAGCAACAAGGATGAGCTATCCTGTCTGAAACACTGGCTTTAGGAAATGATCTGGCTCAAACTTCACTTGGCATGCTCTGGCAAAGGATTGTCAACAACTCTGGGATTGGTATCATGAAAGGTGAGAATCTTGTCTTTGATCAGCTCTTGTACCCTAGCCTTCAATGCATAGCAACCTTCCAAGTTATGGCCTGCCCCACCTTGATGGAATTCACAATGAAGATCAACCCTATAGTCGACTGGGAGAGGATTTGGAGGAGTAGGCAGAGCCCTTATTGTAATCAAACCTTTCTGAATAAGACCTAGATACAGCTCAGTGTAAGACATCGGGATAGGATCAAAGTTAGTCCTATTGCGATTCTGATTTTGTCTGATAGCCTAATGAGGAACTTGAACTGGTTAAGCATTGACAACATGAGCAACTGCAGCTACATATTGTTGTTGCATGCGATGAGGTTTCCTTTCAACTGAAACAACATGAGTATCGCCATCCTTTTTCTTTTGAAAATTCCCAGCAGACTCTCTTGCACCACTAAAGGCTTCAGCATTGGTAATCTTTCCCTTCTTGATACCCTCCTCTAGTATTTCTCCAATAGTGACTAGGTCAGCAAAACCAGATGATACAACTGCCTATCATCTTTTACCAAAAGAGTGGCTGAAGAGTGTCCATGAATAATCCAATCAATTCCTTTTCTGCCAAGGGGGCTCCACTTGAGCAGCTAGCTCTCTCCAGCACTGAGCGTACTCCTTAAAGGATTCGTTTTCTTTCTGAGGCATATTTTGCAGTTGATGGCGGTTAGGTGCCATATCCAAATTATACTTATACTGCTTTAAGAAAGCATCAGCCAAGTCCTTCTAACTTTGGATACGGTTCTTCTCAAGTCCCATATACCATTTTAGTGAATCCCCACTCAAGCTATCTTGGAAACAGTGAATGAGCAGTTTGTCATTGTTGGTATAGGCAGTCATCTCGTGGTAGTACATCACCAAGTGGCTTCTGGAACAGGTGTACCTCTTTTATTTCTTAAATTCAGGAGTTTTGAATTTGGCAGGCATAACCAAGTCTGATACTAAGCACATGTCCATTGTGGCAGCACCAAAGAGATCATTTTCTTCCACGACTCTTATCCTTTTTTATAGAGTTTGCCATTGCTCTCTGACTTCCTCAATGTATCCAGGTTCTCCCTGACTTTCGGATTGTGGACCAGCAACATGGTACACGAAAGGAGGATTCTCAGGAGTAGCTTGAGCAACAGTATGCACAACAGGCTGAGGTTTAGTGAACAACGGAGATGAAATTACTGGAAGTACAGATGGGCTAGCCATTGGAGTAGTTACAAAGGGTGGCGAGTAATTCAGAGGTAACCCAAATTCTGGCCAAGTAGAAGCTGGTTGCTGGATTAGTGGAGGGTTAACAGCAGCAGTCGAGATTTCAGAGATCACGGTCCTCTGAGGTGGTTTTCCTCTAGCATTCAGAACTTGCATCATTTCTGTGAGCTTGATCATGCTAGCCTTCAACTCATCAACTTCCATTCTGACATCTGCATTGTGTTGTTCTTGATTTTCCATTCTCAATCTGACGACAACTCTAGTTCCGTAGTTGTGTTGAGGAAACAACTTGACGCTTGACAGATAACTGAAGAAGAAGACAGTTGAAATGAGTTTCTTTGGCAACTTGAATGAATGCAGATGTATGCTCATGAATGCAAAAGTACATCGAGGTCACAACCAAAAACAAGATCACACAAAGCACACGGGTCAAAGGTCCGAGTCACGAGCATGGAGCCAAGGTTAAGAACCAACCCACAAAGGTATGTACTAAGGGTTCATATACACCTGCCGAACAAGGTTCTAAAAAGTTCCCAGAGTCCTCAATCCTCTTTTGGATATTACTAGTATGCCGATTACTCGGGAATCAATAATATTCTCAAGAGAACTTCGTCCGAGTGTAGTATCACGTATCAACTATTTCAGGTTTACACCTTCATAGCCACTGCACTACGTCATAATAGGCCAAGTGGGGTAAAAAGAATACTAAAGTCCTCAGTGTCATGGGCCTGAGGTCGAAAAAAGTAATGTTTTTCGCGATTACTCGCTAGACTCCAGTAACTCTGAGGAAGCCTCGACTGAGTGGACTAATTCTCAATTCAGCTTGTTCAGGATTACTCCCTAGAAGCATCCTTGACTATACCATCTTTCTATCATAAGAGCTCTCAGATCCGAGTATAGGATTTATCTTACCTCTCAAGATCACCCAAACAGAACAACCAATAACAGTCAAATCAAATCGATAAAGCGTAAATAAATCAAAGAAGTTCAAACCCACTAAGAACCAGAATCCCCAGCAGAGTCGTCACTTTTCTATAGCAGAAAAAATCGTGAGTGTAAGCTATTGATTAACTTAACTCATAAAATGCAAGAGTCACCACTGCACTTTTATTTTATCCAAAAGGAAAGGAAAAAGAGCGAATAAAACCTAAACAAGTTCTAAAACAAGAACAAATGAACAGAGACTGGGTAAGGGGGTTGGTTACGCTAAGGGAAGGTGTTAGCACCCAAAACGTCTATAGTACTCTATAGGAACCCTTTGAAATATCTACGCTTTTTGGTTTGAAAAGGTTTGTTTGAAATGAGATTGGGGAGATGCGAAGAGAAGTATTTTTTTAAATTTTTGTGTTTGGAGAGAATTATCGCCTCATGCCTACGTACCCACAAAGTGCAATATAGGATCAAAACCCCGTAGTTCATGGTACAAATAACAAAATTGGTTTGTTATGGTTAATTTTAAAAGTAGAGACAACTTTTCATTTCCAAGAGAATAGTTCCGCTTAAAGAGATGACTCATGTCTAAACTTATGAAAAAGTTTTAAAAGAAAAAGTGCATAAGGAACAAAAAGAGTTTGAATGAATTTGTGAAAGCTCTAAAAGATTTGACTAAATTTTGGTAAAACAAAGTGTTGAACAAGATGTTCCAACATGATGAAGTCTGCTGGAAGAAGACATGTCAAACAAGATGTCCTAGCTTATGTACTCGACATCTTGGTCTGATATAGCAGGTTATTGCTGATCTGGTCCAAGATTTAAGGAGCAATCAGAACGTGGATCAAGGAATAATTAAACAAATATTTCGAAGCCCATGGACAACTGAATATTATAAAAGGAAGACCAAGACCTAGGGTAGAAACAGATTTTAAGAATTCTTATTAAGACTTTTGAAAAGTAGAAAATAAGGATTTAGGGTTTTGAGAGTCGTGTACTTTCTTGGGTTGTAAGTCACCATTTGTATTGTTTGATACATTGTGGTAGACATAGTTTTACAGATTCAGAAACCTTTAGGTAATGAATTGTGTATTGTTCTTGGATGAAACATTGTTTGTTGGTCAAGAGTGTTGACTGAATGTTGTATTAGAAGGAGTGTCTTTCAATTGAACAGAATGATGCAGTTGCAGGATGTTGTAACTGTTAGATATCATTGAGGTGATTTCAGAATTGAGATGGGTTTCTCTTGTCTAGATGGTGATTTCTAGATAGAATTGTACTGGGTAGGGATTAAGTGAGGAGTTGTAAACGAGGGGGTTGAGCTCTAAATTAATACTGCTAATAGTGAATTCATTCCTGGCTTGGTAGCCCCCAGACGTAGGTGAATTGCACCGAACTGGGTCATCATATCCTTGTGTTATTTATCATTCTGTTTTGTTCATTGAGTCTGCTATCTTGATCAAAAGTTTATGTCTTGATTGATGTTGAAACATCTGTCATGACATTCTTTTTTTTGAATCTGCAGTTTCTTTGAAGGTTCTTGTTTCTATCCTTGTTCAGTTTTAGTAGAGATCAATGTCTTAACATCTAATAGGACATCTGTGATCTGCATTCCAGAATTTCAATTGGTATCAGAGCCTGGTTTCTTTGTCTGTTTCTTGATGAGTTTTAGGGAAGATACTTTATGGTCGTTGAACAAGGAAGGAGGATGCATGATCAGACCATTCTTTGGTGTTGGGGGATAGGTTGTTCCTGACAAACAACTACTGATGGTTGACTGATACATTGTGAAGATTCTCTGCTGCTGCTGATAATGATGCTATTGCTATGCATGATGCCTGATAAGATGTTGTGATATCTTACCTGGTGCATGTTGAAGATGGGTTGTTTTCTCCAGGTGTTCTTGCCACGTCTAGCTGGGAGTAGTAGACAGAAGGGAGCACTGTGATCTGGAGATGTCTGAAGGATCCTTCTATGTTGTTTGGGAGATAGTTTCAATCAGGTAATATGAAGGATAATATGAGGAAAAATGTTGAGTTGAGGTCTTGTGTATCCAATTCAAAACACTTTGTGTCATGTTGAAAGTTGCCAAAGATACTTGAGTTGTCTCTCAAGTCTACTCATTAAGGCACTTTTGAATAATAGAGTTAGAAGAGAAGATGGTCAAGAAGATGTTGCAGGAGCGCTCAGAAGTGTGACATGAGAATGTCATACCTTGGAAGAAGATTCGTAAGAAATTTATTTTTGCTTCCAACCCTATAAGAGACTGTCTTTGCTTGAGGATCTCCTATCAGATCTCCTGGATGGAAGTATATAGGAAGAACCGCACAAGTGCTCTGACATTCAGCTAGGTTGAAATTGGAGTGATTGCTGATCAATGTTCAAACAGTCTCATGAGTGTGAAGATATTGGATCTTTGCCTTGGGATGTGATTCTGTTTGTCCAAGGATGTTACTGATGAAGATGGTTGTCTAAGGAGGATTGCAAATCTGAAGAATACAAATTTGGGATTTAAGATCAATTTCTATTTGTGGCCTTAGCAAGTATTCAATTGATTATCCTATTATCGGGTGTTCAAGAAAGATGATGTTAAAATGTCACACCAGAAGAAGTAGCCTCTGATGGTTGCAAGATCTCAGAACCAATTTCTCTATAAAAGGAACCGATGTTCAGCTAGATGTTGGGACATCTCTCCAGAAAAGTGTGTGCAGAATTCTGTTGTTTCAATGAGTGAACTGCATGGACAAAGAAGTATTGTGGAATGTGCTCTGGTTTCTGAACAAATGTGTGATGAGAAAATTTGTTTGGAATCTCCTTCTGATTGGACTTGAAGAGTTAGCTGGTATGTAGTCTAGTAAGTTTCTATTCTAAAAAACATGTTGTTGTGGAAGAGAAGATTGGCTTGAAGAACATACCTTGGGTCAGTTTATTTCTGATCTAAGCGTATAGGGATGGATAAGCTATGTTCCTGTATAGGAGTTTGGGTTCAAACTACTAGTGGAGGACTATAAAGACATCTCTACCAGATTTTGTGCATCTAGAAGTTAAGGAAACATGTCTAGGACATTTTCCCTGACATCTTAGAGACTTTTCTAGTTTCTCTTAGCTGAATCTGAATGATCATGCAAATAGTTGTGACTATTTGGTTTGGTTCTGACGTGGAATCTAATCTTGTGTGGATGAGTCCCTTGGAGAATTATGCTTGAAGGTGGCTGTCATCAGGGTACTTGTTTATTCCTTGAGAGGACTGGTTGTTGGTTTACTTTCTTAGGTTCAGGATGAACGTTGTTTACTTAAACTTGATTTCATGATCAAGTCTATGAGAACATGGATCTCTTGTTCTGATATGGTGGAAATGCCACTCAAGATGGGATATTATCTGGAAGTCTGAGAGTTAGACCTTCAAGGCTGAGTCAGGCATGTGTTGATTTCATCAGTTGACAAGTCTAGCCATTGATGTAAATTAAATGTTCTGAAATTGAACCAAACACCATGATGTTCTTTCTAGAGACTTCGTTTACCTTAGAAGAGTGTCATGAGTGGCTGGTAATCTCTTGGAGGAGCTTGCAGTGGTTCAACTTTGAAGAAAGTGTGTGAAGCAGTATCATCTTGGGATAAGCTAATATTCTCTGAGTGGTTGGCTCACAATCAGGTAGCAAACTGAAAGTCAAAGGAGAAGTAGTTTCTATCCATGGGTTGGTGTTTGTAGTCTGAGTGATTGATGAAGGAATCATCTCTTAAGGAGCCTAAGAAAGATTGCTGTCTTTGTAATGTTAGACAAGATGTCTGAACATTATGACTCTGAGGAAGCTACATGAGAGTTTATTTCTCTCTATGGTATTTTAGCGTTTGTGATGATCTGTTAAGCTACTGCTGTTGTGTCCTACTGAGATCTTCATATGTATCTTGATGAAAGGTATAGATTACTATGGAAATAGTAAGTTATGTGGTTGGTGTCTCAAGAACCAAAGTGAGTGGTAAAGGGGCTGATGTCATACATGATGGCTTGGGATCAGGATTGTGAAGTTTGATACTCATGATTTGATTGAGAAATGTTTTAGCTAATCATGCTGGAGTATGATGTGAAGGTAGTGGTCAAGATTACTCTAGATCATTGTGCGCTAGTTCATATGCATAAGTTGGATATAACACCTAGTGCTCTATTCAGAATGCTTGTGGAGAGGTGGTTTCTTCTCATGGAAGTGACTCTGGAAAAGATTGTGTCAGTCGAGACTTTGTGAAGGAAGCAAACTGAGACTTTTGTTCTAGAGCACGTTTGTAATGTCAAGTCGAGTGTGCATGACATATTACCTATCCAAGGAGTTATGAAAACTTGTATGGGTGTGTAAGGACATTTGTCAGATATGTTCTGGTTAGGTGAATAGTTCAGGGTGTCTGATGTATTCTCAAGGAGCTAGAGTATTTGGATCTGTAAGAATCTGGATTGATTTTACAGTGTTTGATTGTGTTCATCAGGATGCAGATGTATCACTCTTCTTATGGAGAATGGGTCTAGTGTCTTTCAAGTGTGAATGACATTGTGTCTAACCAAGAAGCTAAGAGAATATGTGTGTTTCTTACGTGGATGTGAGCAGTCCAGATTTTATTGGATTCATTCTCAAGGAACAAGGTTGTCTATGGCTGTAAGATTCATGATGAATTTGTACAGGGTGAGGATATGTTCAAGGGGAGAGTGAACAATGATGTTATCTGGTCTTAATTCAAGAGTTCGTTGGTTATGATACAATGAGTATGATCCTATTGTTTGTTTTCACTTATGAGCATGAAGATGCTTATGTGAGATGTGATGTTAGGAAAGATGTCTTGGCATCATGGGGTGTTGATTTTGTGGCTTTAACAGCTCTGTTTGGGAGTTTGGTTTGTTCAGACTATTGACTTATATCAACCTTGTTCTTAATTCTTAGGAGAGAACTGAGAAATAAGATTGGATATTGTCTGGGAGAATTTATTTTTCTCTGCATAATAAGATAAGGCTCATGGGAGTCTTTGTTGTTAACTGGGAGATGTTTGAAGAAATGTTTTAACATCTTGGTCAGTTGCTCTTACTTCTGGTTGAAAGGAGTATTCTTGGGGCTCATTGGAAGGCATTGTGACTATGATTCAGAGTTTACAAGATGGACTGGACAAAGTTTGACAAGGTGTCAGGACATTGTTTAGGACTTGTGGTTGTTTTAAAGTTGCTTTCTTTGGACGTGTTCCTTGGACGATGGAGATTGAGCCTTAGAGAAGGCGTGTTAAACACGTGTCTTGGTGCTCGTGCATTCTTTGTATAGTTCACCCTAATGTTGAAACAGTCAAATCCTAGTTGGGCGGTGCACAGCCATATATGTTGAAGTTATCTACCTGAATTTATTTTTTCATTGAATTTTTCTTTGGTAACTTCTATGGACTGTTAATTCCTAGAGAAACTTTTTGGATATTTATAGGGGGTCTCTACTTCTAGGTTCTCAGGCTGTGTTTCTTTTTGCTGGGTTGTGTCCTCATGGCTTTTGTCCGGATCTGGGTAAGTACCATGTGGGTATGGAACTATGTTGGTTTCTTTTGCCAATTTTTGGCTAAAAAGGGGGAGAATGGGGGTATATTCTTCTCAGTTATGTGTTGGTCCTTACAATACATAACTGATATCCTTTTGGGCATGGAGTCCATTCTTGCAGTTGTTTTGCAAGGATGTTGGATGACATGTTCTAACATCCTATCTGTGTCTCAGTTTCTTTTCTGAGTCTTTGTTTTGTGTCTTGTGATTTGAGTTATGAACACAGTTGTGTCTTGTGTTCTGAGTTATCCGAATTTGGAGTCAAGTCCTCTAACCCCTGATCTGGATAATGAAGGGTGGTAAATTGGGACTGGTTTTGAGGGGGAGTGTCGTGTATCTTCCTCATCATGTACACCAGAGCAAAGGGTACATGGAACTCAACAGGTGGGGAACTCTGTGCAACTAATCTGTATAGTTGGATGGGAAGAGTGAAAGCTTCCGGCTGAAATAACTTCGGGACTTTCTACTCTCTCTCTCTCTCTCTCTCTAGAGTATCCTAGATTTATAGTGCAGAAGGTGTTTTAGCCAAAATTTGTTAAAAGGGGGAGATTGAAAGCTCTAAAAGATTTGAATAGATTTTGGTAAAACAAAGTGTTGAACAAGATGTTCCAACATGATGAAGTCTGCTGGAAGAAGACAGGTCAAACAAGATGTCCTAGCTTGTGTACTTGACATCTTGGTCTAATATAGCAGGTTATTGCTGATCTGGTCCAAGATTTAAGGACCAATCAGAACATGGATCAAGGAATAATTAAATAGATATTTCGAAGCCCATGGAAAGCTGAAGATTATAATAGGAAGACCAAGACCTAGGGTAGAAACTGACTTTAAGAATTCATATTAAGACTTTTGAAAAGTAGAAAATAAGGATTTAGGGTTTTGAGAGTCGTGTACTTTCTTGTGTTGTAAGTCACCCTTTGTATCGTTTGATACATTATGGTAGACATAGTTTTACAGATTCAGAAACCTTTAGGTAATGAATTGTGTATTGTTCTTGGATGAAGCATTGAACCAAATCCAAAACATTGTTTGTTGGTCAAGAGTGTTGACTGAATTTTATAATGGAAGAAGTGTCTTTCAATTGAACAGAATGACGCGGTTGCAGGATGTTGTAACTGTTAGATATCACTGAGGTGATTTAGGAATTTAGATGGGTTTCTCTTGTCTAGATGGTGATTTCTAGATAGAATTGTACTGGGTATGGATTAAGTGAGTAGTTGTAAATGGGGGAGTTTAGCTCTAAATTAATACTTCTAATAGTGAATTCATTCCTGGCTTGGTAGCCCCCAGGCGTATGTGAATTGCACCGAACTGGGTCATCATATCTTTGGGTTATTTATTGTTCTGTTTTGTTCATTCAGTCTGCTATCTTGATCAGAAGTTTATGTCTGGATTGATGTTGAAACATCTGTCATGACATTGTTTTTTTTAATCTGTAGTTTCTTTGAAAGTTCTTGTTTCTATCCTTGTTCAGTTTTAGCCGAGATCAATGTCTTAACATCTAATAGGACATCTGTGATCTGCATGCCAGAATTTCAATTTGAATATTTTTTATGTCTTTTTGAAAAGAGTCAAAGTATGATTAACATTGATTGACATTTATTAAAGAAAAAGGTTTGGAAAAGCACTTAACAAAAGTCAAGGTTTATTTTGAAAGAGGTTATAGTTTTGAAAACAAGAAGGTTTTGAAAAAGGGAGAAGATTTTTTTGAAATTTAAAGAAGGGGTGGAGAAGAAGTGATTATCCTAAAGCAAAAAAGATAAAAGCTAGGGATAAGAACGGTCTAACCACCCAAGTAAGCTCCAAAGCATGAGCATTTCTTCCTTTAGATTAGGCCTTGATCGAAATAAGTCTTCAAAAAAGAACTCCAAGTACCCAAAGTCCAAGATTTGATATCACAAGCTTCCAAGCATAGGTTAAGATCCTAATTCTAGGTCCAAAGTTACATGTCCAATGCAAAGGATAGTAACCATAGTCCACCATTAAGAGAACATGTTTTTTTAGGGGTTTAAGCCTTTAATAATGTTTTTGGTCCAAATGGACAAAAGAAAAAGAGCATAAACATAAACAAATGGTCCAAGTAGACAAAGGAAAAATGGCAGAAACATAAACAATATAAGATATGATATGATGACATAAAGCATAAAAAATAAAGAGAGATAAGGGGCGAGAAGGAAGCATAAATATAGCACAATTAATATAGCAATGTAGAGCAATTGTTATCCAAAAAGAGAGAACAAGTTTTGTTGCTTTTCGGAAATGCTCAACTAAACATCCATGAGAATGAAAACATGGTCTCATACATTACCATGGGGAGGGCTCCTACTCGGATAAAATTAACGAGTATGCCAACTAACCCCCACGGGTAACAAGAGAAATCCAATCTATTTCAAACTACGCCACGGACGAGTAGGAGACTGATAATTCACTTACAAAACACAATGGTTTTCTCATTTCGGGACAATTTAGCGCTATGTTAAGAAATCATAATCGGACTTATGTAGAAGCCACGACTATTTGAGGCCGGTCAATAACAATGTTAGTGCTAATGTATGCTAGAGAAGTGATATGTAGATCACTCTCTGAAAAGCAATACCGCACGAAAAGAAAAGAGGTAATGGTCTCGTCTTCATTAAGAACTTAAAACAAGTTCCAATGATATTGAAGATTTTCATTGATCAAAACAAAATTAGAAATAGATAAAAAAATGCCAAATTGGACCACACGAAGATGTAATCCAAGGCAAAGAACAAAAGGAAATGGAAGAAGAAAGAAAGGGAACCAAAACAGTCCCAAAACAAAGCAAAAAATCACATTCTGCACTGTGCAAATCAGTTGCACCAGTGTGCTAATTGATTGCACAACAGAAAATCAGCAATTCTAGGCAAAAAATACCTAGTACAATCGATTGCACTACACAGACAACAATAAAATTAGAATTTACAAGGCAAAACCATGATCAATCATTTCTTCAAACACCTCATGATCAAGGATGCAATTGAGCACACAAATTCCATCAAATCAAGAGCAAGTAACACCAATGGAATCAGAAAATGTTGCTCAAAGAATCAGTCAACAAAGATCAATAAGAGATCACATTGTGGAAGATGGAAGAACAAGCAAAACAACGGTGGAACAAGAGTATTACCACTTCAATTCTGAAAATGCTTCAAATTAACTTCAAGAATCACACTCCAAAGCTTTGATCTACAGAATTTGATGATGAAAAAGTGTTTTGATGGAGGTTTATCTTAAAGATTAGTAAGCTTCAATGAAAAGCTTACTAACTTTTAATGGAAGAAAGAGCTTTGGTGAATTTGGGTAGATGAAGAAAATGAAGAATGAGAAGGAATTTTGACAAGGTGAATTTGGCTATCAAAAGCTTGAAGAATGAATGAAATAAAGCCTCTATTTATAGAGTTTAGGCTTGGGAATTTTGTTTGCTTGGAGCTTGGTTTGGAACCAAAATTAGGCTTGGAATTTGAATTTGGAGGCAAAATCAAGATCAAGTGGTGATTAATGAGGGTGTATGGTGGGAATTATTTTGTGATGATTTTGCATGATCTAGAATATTCCACATGAGGTCACATTTGAAAATTGGTGCCAAAATGCTGCAAAACTTGAAAATTAACATTTTTGGCCAAAGTTGTCTTGTACAATCGATTGCACTGCTGTGCAAATCGATTGCACAGCTGAAAAATCTGAAATCTGGTGCAAATATGAAGGGTGCAATCGATTGGACCATAGTGCGAATCGATTGCACTGCTGAAAAACTTGAAAAATGCTTTGTTGGCTGGATTGTTCTGGCTCTGGCTCGATTCTTGACTTGTCAAAGAAGGCATGGAAATAAACACATGAACCTTAGAGTCTCTCGAATAATAATTGATCAAAATCTTGGGAAACCCTTGATCAGATGATTTTGAATTATTTACAGATCAACTTTAACTTTGTTCAGATGAATTTCATTCGAGCTGAGGAACTGGTATTTGACATTCTTGATCCCAATCTCTTCCTGAAAGAGTTAGTAAAAGGAAAACAAACATATTTTTGTATTTTAATTAAAGGTTAGTAAACATAAGCAAATAAAGGCAAATAAGAAACACACAGATGCTCAGTGATCCCTGCAAGTCATAAACCCAAAGATGAGAGGGATAGAGGAAGAAAAGCATGATCTTGTTTGCGATGCAAAGATGCAAAATGAGATGTGAGAAATCTTAGGTGTAAAAATTAGGGTACAACATATCACATCAGTTGCAGCAGCATCAGTAGGATAGACTATCATGCTTCTCTTAAATAGTTGCATACAACGAGCAACACAAATATAATAATCTTCCCTTAGAAGTAGTACAATCCTACCACAATTTTATTCAGCATATCAAGACAAGTGACATGACATCAGGACAAACATAATCCAAACTCAACATTTTACTCCCCCTTTTTAGCCAAAAATTGACAAAAATTAGAGTTAATGTAAACATAAATGGAAACACACAGTTCTACTAGAAACAAATTGAAACACAAAGCAAGTGATGGAAGCAAACAATGTTAGAAAATTATTACAACACAAACATCAAAACACACCCAACCAACAAACAAAAAAAATCTTCATCTATGGAGCCAACTATCCACTCCAACCACCTGAGTTAATAAAATTAACGCAATCTTCATCAGCATCCTCATCAGAGTCATGTAGTTGAGCATGACTTTTCATAAAGCACTTCATCTTTGTCACAGACTTTTTCCTTGTCCTAGATGCTCCAGTAGATGATCCAACAGATGTCACAACTTCAGACTCCACCTTTTTTGGATCCGTACTCTTATCCTTCTTGGCATGCAACAAATGAACCTTTTTAGCAGCAACATTTTTGGAAGTCTGACTCATGTTGAAAGACAGCTTCATAGAAGGCAGAAGCAGTAAGGTTTTGGAATTTAAAAAGGAATAAAGACCTTGCTTGTATCGCCTGATCAATCAAGGAAATAATTTTTGAAAGAAGTGTGATTATCCTTGTTATCAGAGCACCGCTCACATAAGAGAGAGACACTCTCTTGTTCCTTTTTCTCTTTTTCCAAGATTTGACTATAACATTTGAAATGACAATCTCTATGTCATTGAAAAATGTTTTTCTTGAATATGCAAGCACAAAAAAATATTTTCAATCTTTCTAAACTTTACTTACTATAACTCTACAGTAGTACAAATTCCCAAAACACCCCTGAAAAAATGATGACCAGTCACAATGATCTTGTCTTGCTAACCTGGATGAATTCCTTGACTACCAGCTTGTCACAAAACAATGTCATGACATCCTGTTTGACAATATATTATTTTAGCATCCAATTCAAGTTAGAACAACAACTTCCTCAGCAATATACTTAGACCAGAAAAATCCCAAATTATATTCTTGCTGATCCAAAAGACAAGATTTTTTCTCAAGAAGAAACATCCTTAACAAACAAGGGCACACATAATGGAAACAAAACAGAACCCACATAAGAACATCATACAGCAGTAACAAAAATAAACCCCCTGAATTACATAGCTTAATAATCCAGCAAAGTGCAGCTGACCAGCTAAACACAATGTTAAGACATCTAGTCTAACATCATAGGGCAACCAGAAAAATTTCCTCTGAAGGCCACAACCTACTGCAGAGAAAAATAAATTCTCCTAGACAACAAACATCATTGTTTCTCAAGGACATACCCAAGAAATCAAGAACTGTCCCGGTTCACATATTAGAGGCACATATACAGCAGAAGAAAATAAGCCTAAAAACATTTAAGAGAAACCAGAGTTCTCCAAAGCACTTCAGGTAGGCAAGATGTCAGGCAAATTTGGTTTGACATCATGCACACAGACCACATCAGTAGGAGTATATTTCCTTAAGCTCATTACATCACTCATGAAAACATAGACATGTAGAGATCCATGGTTTCAACCCAGAGGTCTCCTTCCTTTCACAACACTGTCAAACCCACTATCATCACCAGGCTTGGCCAACACTTTACTCTAAACTTCACCAGAACTAGATATTTCAGTTCTGAATCTGTTGGTGAACACCAACTTGTCGCTCCCAGGATTTTCATCCAGGTACAAACGCGAGAGTGGCGCGGAAAACAGAGTCGCCAGCCGTGTAAATTTATCCCAAGAGAGGGAAAGGGAACACCGTATAAACCTGAGGAAGAGGGAAAGGAATGGTCATCGCAACCATAACTTGGGTTCGGGAGTCGGTTACGCGAGGGGAAGGTGCTAGCACCCCACGCGTCCATCGTACTCGATGGGATCCACGCTTGTTGTCTAATCTAAGGGTGAGTTATCCTATCATCTAGGGTTGTACTAAGACGGGGGAGGGAAGACAAAGACAGACTCGGTAGGACATCAACGTCCTAGGCCTACGTACCCCCTTGTGCAATGGGGAATTCAGAGTCAACGTAGTTCGGACCAAGTTCTTTTTGTGTTTTTTATGAGCAACGTTAAGTTCGCGTCCGGCAGTTAGGGTCGATGCCTGTTTGCGACTCAGACGGAAAGTAACGTGCCCTTTTTGAAAATAGCCTTTAGTTTGATGATCCCGAAGGACAAAAAGGTTTGAAGTTGGTTTGTATTTTTTAGGACAGAAGTGACTTGAGTTAGTTTATAAGTTGCATTGCACCAAAGTCTAGGGCACAGGGGCGAATACTTAACGCATCGTCCCAAGACAGGACGCTCTCTAAGCACTCTAGAAAGATGAGAGGAAGCCCCTCATTTCTCATTCCCCACGCTTAAGGCTCGTGCGCAATACAATTTATCCTTATTACGTGTTTTCAAGAAGTTTTGAGATGAGAAGAGAGAAGACACAAGGGATACTCTAAAGGGAACTAAGAGCCCTAATGTTATCATGCATAGGTGACCTACGGTTAGTGAGGTTTGACGATAACCTAAACCTAAAGGAAAAAGATGAGAGAAGGAAAGAGTAAGGGTGAACATGGATTCTTATCCATACCCTCAAATGACTTACCTTAGTCCCTGCATAAAGAGTTAGTGAGAAACAGACACAAGTGATATTAAGGCAAATGAAAACCAAACAATGGCATGTAATAGTGATAACAATCCCAACATGAATTAAGAAGTCAAATAAACAACCCCAAGGCAATGGTACAAGTGCCTTTTCAAACAGATAATCAGACAAGATCAAGGATACGCATACATGAGAATCTCACACAAAGAGCCATTTAACAAAATAGTAAAACAACTTCTAAAATCACCAAATTAAATATAAAAGTTTCTCAACCAGAGACAAACCAAAAACCAAAAACTCCTGCAAAAAATCAAGATGTTAGCCATTTAAACAATTGGGCAAAGCTCAGGTGAGAAGTAGGGTTCAGTGTGCCAAAGGGAAGGACCAAAATGCAATATGAAATAATTTTAAAAATGAAAGAAAAATATTTTAATGCACTTCACAATGTTATCTAGCAAATGCAAAAAGAACGGGTTGAAAATGTTTTATGGATGCAGAGAAATAAAATAAATAAATTCAGGTACGCATGATATGAGTAATGTAAAAAGGAAATAATTAAATAATTAATTTAGATGATAAAAAATAAAATAAAAATAAAAAATAAAATTTGGAAAATTTTATAAAATGATAAATATGATGCATGAATTTTTTCAGTAATTTTTTAATGTAAAAATCTATTTTTAATAATTATAAATGAAAACAATAAATAAAATAAAAATAAAATGAAATAAGAATGCAAGGGGGTGCGTTTAGTAAGAAAAATGCATTGGAATTGGGAAATGGGCTGAAAGGGAGGGTGCAGATAGTAAGGCCCAAGCTTTGAGTCCAACAAAAAATAAAAAAAATAGAAAAAAGGAATATGCGTGGGCCTTAGTCAGCCAGTTGACTGCATGCCTACCTTGGGATTGATCCTGCGCTCCAAAACAAGTCAACACTTTTCAAAAGTAAACCAGATTAATGGTCAGGATTAAAAGCACACTATAACTACCAAACACACGCACGCACCAAAACCATCTGCATACGATACACCAGCCACGCGCATGGCACATGCCATCATTAATTCGTTGGCGAGATAACGACCACATGATGAAATCAATGCTCCAGATTTAGTCAAATAAATAAAAAGTAAACAAATGAAATAACGTGATTGGTGGAACACGGTAGCTATCGTGGGGTGGTTAACACACAAGCATTAATTAAAAATCAGAAAAAAAAATAAAAATAAAACGCGTGGCAGCTTAGGAACCGCACGATCAACAAAATGAATGGCTCTGATTGTGTCTTCAACCTCCAGCCACCTTCCTTCGCCGGAACCCTCACAGCCGCCGGAGCTAGGGTTCCGGCCACCGTCCTCCGTCACCTGCAACCTAAAACAACCCAGAATTTTCGTGCGAATATACTATTTTGACCAGAAAAATGTGAGGATCTCAAATATGTCATAAAAAATTGCAAATAATCAACGCATAATAAAAAACGATGAGAAATAAGTTAGGGTTCAAAACTTTAAACTCAAAGCACAAGCAATACACACGTCCAAACACAAAACAAATTATACCAGCATGATCCATGGATGCCACACATCAATATGCACACTTAAAAATTGAGTTTTATGATGGTCAAAAGAATGGCTAACCTGAGATGGTGCACTCCTAATCCTTACTTTTGGCTTCAAAGGGCGATTGGTTCGTGCTCCAGAGATCACAAGGGTTCTGTTGGTGAAATAATTTCTTGAAAACTCCTTGTAGATTGAGAGATATGGATGTGAGATGCTTTAGGGTTCAAGTTCTCCACTCCTCCAAATGTCACGTGTATGTACCCTAACCAGTGCATGAATTGGTTTAAATAGACTAGGGTTTTTCACTGATAATGAATTGGGCTTGGGCAATTTTTTGTTTAATGAGTTTGGGTGATTTTTAGAAAATTGCATAATGCGAGTTACACCTCTCTCCATTCGTGTACACTTAAGAATTCCATGATGGATCCCTCACATTTCAGTTGCTAATCACACCTGTATGGGATTTGGGCTTTGAGATGTATTGGTTAATGAGTTTTCAACATTTTGGTAATTTTGAATAATGGAAAATAAGTGAAGAATAAACCATGGAATTTCATGATTCTTGGGCCCAAAATAATCCTCAAGGAATGTTCTTTGATATTAGAATGTGGCATGAAGCAATGGAATTGATTATAGGTCATTATGCTCAAAGTTGTGAAAATGGAACCATGAGAAACCCTAAAAACCACTTTGCCTTCTTTTGGTCATAAGTTGAGTTTCACAAATGATATGGAGACCCACTAGTACTTGTTGGAAAGAGGAGAAAAATATATTCAACTTTAATGTTGGAGAAAAATTCATTTGAACCTTCTTTGATGATGAAAAGTCAAGTTGAATACAGTGTAGGAACTTGCCCAAAAAGGAAACTTTCAAATTATAGGTCATTTCCCTATTTAGTAACTTTTGCACCAACCCCTGATTCTTGATAAATGGTATGAAAATTGACCCTTGAAGACCATATGAGGGTGTGAGACCTTGGAATCCTTGAAGAAAATCTCAAAATTCCACAGTTGACTTCTCCTCTCACTGTTGACTTTTACCCCATTCACCTGATTTCCAATCCATTGGCCAATTGAACTTCTCCTGAACCAAACTGATGGACAACCTCCCACCCCTAGATATTTAGGGACCCAAGTAATACCATGGAATCAAGTCTTGCCCAAAAAATCAGAAATAAACTGACTTTATGGCAAACCCTAGTTTTGGTACCCTCAGTCTAGGAGGAAATAGCACAGTCTCCAAATCCAAATTCCTCTGAATATGATGTGTATCCTCTCCAACAAAGATAAGATATGCCATTTGGTGATGATAAAAACCCAAGGAGCTTGCCCATTGGAGCAATAAACCCAAGAAAAACCCTAATTTATGCACTGGTTAGGAAAGAGTGATCCACTTGAACTCTCTTGCTTGACCCTCTGAAGAACATCTTCTCCTCTTGAACATGCCTCAGGCACCTTGACCCCATGCTAAGGACCAATGATATGCACACATGATAATGCAAAATGCAATGCAACATAAGCCAGTTAGTACTAAAGTAAGGAGGGCAAATTTTGGGGTGCAACACAACTCCACATAATGAACTACAAATACTCAACTCCCTTGTATAAATTTTCTAACTCTAGAGAAAACATTGTAGGGTTGAGAGTTCTCTGTTAATTTCTGGAGTGTTATACAACTGAGACGATGTTCCTACATTTGTTTGGACATCAGTTCCTATTACAATGATTGAACCATTAAATTTGGTTCTAGAGTTAACAACCATGGGTTCTGCTATCATCATAGTAATCCAGAGACATCCTTTTCCCTGAAATACTTTAGAGCCACAATTTAAACACAACAGTAACAGAACATACTGCAAGGGCAGATCAGGGACACTCACAGCAAAAAAAACTTCACAAAGCGAAATAAACTCTCACACACAACATGAACCAAAGGATCTTCTCCATAGAAGCACACTGTCAAGACATCCTGTATAAAATCACATAACCACCAGCAAACCTTATGCAAACAAAGAAGAGATTCCCTCTACAAAGTATCGTTGATCTTGACCCTTTTCTATCTTACCTTTCATTGTTACCATTACCTCATTACCGGTACCTTTGTTTAACCTTTTCACCAAAAAACAGAGACTTTCATGAATTCGTAACATTGCATATCAAGCATATCATTAGCATACCATCCATCTGCATCTCAAGCATATCACTACATCTATCCTTTTCTAATCGGTCAAAATTCTAGGTATTCTAGTATTTAATCCTCTTTTACCTTGAATGTCTGAAAGTCATTGCTATTCATACCTTCAGGTCCAAGAATATTAAATAGGGGCATCTGTCATACCCCAAATTTTGACAAGGCATTTTTAAACTCGTATTTCTGACTTTATTTTTGTAACACCCCAATCTATACCCCCAAATGACAAAAAGCAGTAAAAGAAAATTCAAAATTTTGTCAGAGTATATTTAAATTATCATGGCATAGACCGAGGGGTCACATCAAATTGAAACAATTCATACAACACCTGCTCATAAAGATAGGCAACAGTGGGGTAGCAATCAACAGAGGAACTCAGTTCCTTACACCCACATTTCAGAATTTAGAATAAAAGTGGAAAATCTAAAACTGAATAACATACATATATATATATATATATATATATATATATATATATATATATATATATATATATATATATATATATATCATGAGATGTTTGTCATACATCAGGTTATACATGCATAAGCCAAAAGATATACATATACATAATATACAAATATCACAAACGGCCTCCCTAACTACCCGTTGTCACATATCAGAGCCGACCGACAAAAGAATGAAGACGCAAAGCTTCACAAAAATATCTCCAGCAACTCTAATCTGCAATGCCTCATAGAGCATTATAAAACAGCAGAAGGGTGAGAAAAACAACCATAATATAATTGCATACAATTATATATATAACACAAAATACTCATATATACATACAATTCTCACCACAACTCACACCATAATTCAAACACAAGGCATTACAAGACACAATACATATTTCCATCACCAACCCATATCCGTATATCAATTTATCCACAAATCCACACATAACCAACCATAAATGATTTATGCAAATGCAAGAGACCGACACAACGACTCTATGCATATGTACATGCGGTACCGACTTCCATTGTTTCTCATCACTAGTTCACTCAGGAACTCTGCTGGAATCATCGCTCGTTACATCACTGTAACTCCCCGTCGGGCCTACGATGTTCCCCACCGCTCACACCCCACACGGGCACACGGTGTTTATGGATCGCTCACACCCCACACGGGCACACGACCCGATCGCTCACACCCCACATGGGCACACGATCGTCTATAATCATCGCTCACACCCCACATGGGCACACGAAGTTATAGCGAATTCCCTTTGGAATCCAAACCGTCACTCAGGACGTTTCCACAATGCATATCATGATGCTTGGCATACAAAAACCCATAACATTTAATATGCACACACACACACACACACACATTCATTTACATCGATTAAATCACACTTTGCACTTATGCCCAAAACAATGCATTTAATTGCCATACGGCCACAACTCGTCACAACATCATCTAAACACATACATTTGCGTCGCACAATAGCACTTTGCATAATACACGTCAATTACACACAATTATAACGACAAAAGTCGACAACCGACACTATTCCCGATTTTCTGACATTATTAAATCGGCTAACAATTCCAAAATCATCATAACAATAAAGTACAGCTCAATAGCTACGCAACGATACTAAGAATGTAAAAATCGGACAAACGGAACTCAAGTTACGAAAGAAAACGAAAAACGATATTTTGAAAAGTCCCATTTTGCAAAAGTCCTGTTCATACGCGTATCACCATGATCCATACGCGTATGAGCAGAGACTCATTTTTTCCCCAATTCCACGTTAAAGTGTCCGTACGCGTAATGACCAAAACCATACGCGTAATGCTCTAAAATTCTACGCGTATCATACGCAAATGGGCAGATGGCCGAGAAAATTGAAGACCTATACGCGTATTGGCCCATGGCTCGCCCACCCATACGCGTATTGCCAAGGTCCATACGCGTATTGCCAAGGTCCATATGCGTATGACCTGGAAAAACCAGAAAAATTTCTGCAGAACGTGGTTCTGCATTTTCTCCCCCAAACCACTCCAATTTTTCACCTACACCCAGAAAATTACGAATACAATGCATAGCAACATGTATCTATCATATACCAACATTAAGAAACACTAAAAACATGATTTCCAACACATTTGATCAATTCCTAATCAATTTTACCAAAAATGGGTTTTACTAAATTTATTCATTTCAATCCAACAAACATCACAAATACACATACATAATCATACACAAGTATACAATAATTGAGTTTCGCACCCTTACCCGATTAAATCGATACTAGAAGTTGATTTTTCTTTGATTTCCCAAGTTTCCTGACTATTTCTCTTCTTCTTCTCTTTTCTCCTCTTTTTCTTTCTTTTCCTTTTCTTTCTTTCTCTTTTTCTCTCTTCCTAATTCCCTTTCTATTCTAACTTAACAAAATATTGTGAAATGTCCAAAATACCCCCACACTCAAATATCTCACAAACGTTCCCAAAACCTGATAAAATATCACAACATTGAAAAATAACATATTTTTAGATAAAAGTCAAAAATAAAATAAAATAATAATAAAATAATCAAACGACTCGATTAAATAAAACGCACACGAAAACTGGGTCGTTACAACTCTCCCCCACTTAGAAATTTTCGTCCTCGAAAATATACCTGAGACGAACAAATCTGGATACGACTCCCGGATCCGACTCTCCAACTCCCAAGTCAAATTGCCCTCAGCAGCGCCGCCCCACGCCCCTTTCACAAGTGCAATATCCTTGCCTCTCAACCTCTTCACTCGCGATCCAAAACCCTAACTAGTAATGCCTCAACTGTAAGGTTCTCCCTTACCTCAACCTCATCCATCGGAATCACATGCGATGGATCCGGAACATACTTCCGAAGCTGTGAAACATGAAACACATCGTGCAAATTCGACAGATTCGGCGGCAACGCCACCCTATAAGGCACAGCACCCACTCTCGCGGATATCTGGTAAGGACCAATAAACTGAGAAGTAAGTTTCTTCGATTTCAAAGCATGACCCACACCTGTCACCGACGTAACTCTCAGAAATACATGATCGCCCTCTTGAAACTCAAGATCCTTCCGTCTCCGATCATGATAACTCTTTTGTCTACTCTGAGAAGCTTTCATCTTCTCACGAATAAACTTCACTTTCTCCGTCGTCTGTTGCACCAACTCTGGTCCAACCACCGTTCTCTCACCAGATTCGTGCCAACACAAAGGTGTTCGACACCTTCGCCCATACAGTGCTTCAAACGGTGCCATTCCAATACTAGAATGGAAACTTTTATTAAACGTAAACTCAATCAATGCAAGATAACTATCCCACGCACCACCTTGTTCCAAAACACAAGCTCTCAACAAATCCTCTAAAGACTGAATCGTCCTCTCCGTCTGACCATCCGTCTGCGGATGATAAGCCGAACTCAACCTCAATTTAGAACCCAAAGCCTTCTGTAAACTTTCCCAAAATCTCGATGTAAATCTAGGATCTCGATCAGAAACAATACTCAATGGAACCCCATGTAATTTCACAATCACACTGATGTAAATCTCTGCTAACCTCTCCAAAGAAAAACTGATGTCAATCGTAATAAAATGAGCCGATTTAGTCAGTCTATCAACAACCACCCAAATAGCATTATGCCCTCGCTGAGTACTTGGTAACCCGGTTACAAAATCCATGGAAATGTTATCCCACTTCCACTCAGGAATATCCAACGGTTGCAATAAACCACTAGGCCTCAGATGTTCCACCTTCGATTTCTGACAAGTCAAACATGCATAAACAAACTGAGCCACATCTCTTTTCAATCCAGACCACCAGAAAATCTTCTTCAAATCTTGGTACATCTTATTTGCTCTCGGATGTATACTCAAATTACTCCGGTGCCCTTCCTCCAAAATCATCTTTTTCAACTCCGCATCATCCGGAATACAAATCCTACCTCGGAATCTCAAAACACCATTAATATCCACTTGAAAATCACTATTCGCATCTTTTCCTCCAACCAACATCAAATCCACAAATTTCACATCTAACTTTTGTTTCTCACAAACAGTCATCAGAAAATCATTAGTAATCGTTAGCATACCAAGCCTAACGCTATCCGACGTCACTTCACAAACCAAACTCAAGTCTCTAAACGATTCCAAAAGTTCCCACTCCTTAACCATTAAAGCGGACATGTGTAACGATTTCCGGCTCAATGCATCAGCTACCACATTAGCTTTACCAGGATGGTAATTCAAGCCAAAGTCGTAGTCCTTCAAGAATTCTAACCATCTACGTTGCCTCATATTTAGCTCTTTCTGATCAAACAAATATTTCAAACTTTTATGATCACTAAAGACTTCAAACCTTGCACCGTAGAGATAATGCCTCCAAATCTTCAACACGAAAACCACAGCTGCTAACTCAAGATCATGACTAGGATAATTCTTCTCATGAACTCTTAACTGCCTTGAAGCATAAGCCACCACCTTACCTTCCTGCATCAGAACACCACCTTGACCAATCAAAGAAGCATCACAATAAACCACGAATGGTTTATTAGGATTCGGCAAAATCAAGATCGGAGCTGTCGTCAATCTTCTCTTCAGCTCATTAAAACTCTCTTCACACCGAATATCCCAAATGAATGCTTGCCCTTTACAAGTCAACTGGGTCAAAGGAAGTGCTAACTTAGAAAAACCTTCAATAAACCTCCGATAATAACCAGCCAAACCCAAAAAGCTTCGAATTTCAGTAACAGATCTCAGAGCCTCCCATTGTAGAACTGCTTCTACTTTAGATGGATCCACAGCAATACCATTACCTGAAATTACGTGTCCAAGAAAACTCACCTCCGACAACCAGAATTCACTCTTGGATAATTTAGCAAAAAGCTTCCTTTCCTTCAAAAGCCACAAAACAATACGCAAATGTTCTGCATGCTCCTCCCGAGACTTAGAATAAATTAAGATATCATCAATAAACACCACCACAAAATGATCCAGATGCTCGTGAAAAATACGATTCATGTATTCCATAAACACACCTAGCGCATTAGAAACCCCGAACGGCATCACAGAATATTCATAATGACCATATCGTGTCCTAAAAGCCGTTTTCTAAATGTCTTCCTCCTTCACCCTTATCTGATGATACCCTGACCTCAAGTCAATCTTACTGAACACACACGCACCAACTAACTGATCCATCAGATCATCAATCCTTGGAAGAGGATATTTATTCTTGATCGTCACCTTATTCAACTGGCGATAATCAATACATAACCTCATACTCCCGTCCTTCTTTTTCACCAACAAAACTGGAGCACCCCAAGGAGAAACACTTGGTCTCACGAACCTCTTCTCCAACAACTCATTCAACTGTTTCTTTAATTCCACCAACTCCGATGCCGACATACGATAAGGTGCCATAGAAACAGGTCTAGTACCAGGAACTAGATCTATAGAAAACTCCACCTCTCTCTCTGGCGGAAAGTCTGAAATATCCTCAGGAAACACTTCCGGAAATTCACACACAACAGGATACACCTCAAGTGAAACTTTACTATCCACAGTCAAAGATGCAAACAAACCAAACAGCTGAGCTTCCTCCGCCAAAAGTTTCTTCAACTCTTTGGTAGATAAGAAACTCGAGTCTTCGTCTTCCTCAAGAGAAGGAAATCTTACCAGCTTATGATAACAATCAATATGAACCCTATTGAATTGCAACCAATTCATACCCAAAACCACATCTAATCCCTCCAACGGGAAACACACTAAATCCATCTCAAAGTCCTTACCATAAATGGTCAAAGGACATCTTAGACAAACCAAAGAAGTAGTTACTGACCCCATTGCTGGAGTATCAATAACCATTTCACCACCCATCACAGACAACACAAGATTCAAACGCTTCGCGCACTCAGACCAAATAAACGAATGAGTCGCTCCAGTATCAATAATAGCAATCAAAGGAGTACTATTAATAAAACAAGTACCTCGAATCAGACGATCTGGACTCGAAGTCTGAGTCCCCGATAATGCAAACACTTTTCCACCAGCTGGAGCTTGTTTCGGTTTCGGACACTTGGTACTAATATGACCAGGTTCACCACAGTTGTAATATTTCACCACATTCTTCCTGGCACAATCAGCTGCAACATGTCCTACACCTCCACAATTAGTACACTTCCTCAAATCTTTCCTGCACTCAAACTGACGATGCCCCAACTCACCACATTTATAACACCTCAAAGGACCAGACATTCCTCCTCCACCTGACCTTTTCTCAAAATTCCGTCTTTGTTTACCTTTATCAGCTGGTGTCACATACAGACCACCATGGAACTGTTGTTTCCCTTTCCTCTCGCTCACACTCTTGTAATGAGTAGAACGAGCCTTATTGTCCTCTTCATAAATCCTACAACAATATACTAAATCAGAAAACCTCCGAATCCTCTGATATCCAATCGCCTGCTTTATCTCAGGACGCAAGCCATTCTCAAACTTCACACACTTAGAGAATTCCGCAGTTGCTTCAGCATAATGAGGATAAAACTGCACAAGTTCCATAAACTTAGCAGTATAATCGACAACAGACATATTACCTTGCTTTAGCTCCAAGAACTCAATTTCCTTCTTCCCTCTCACATCTTCAGGAAAATACCTCCTCAAGAACTCCCGGCTAAAAACTTCCCAAGTAATTTCTTCCTCTTCTGCAGCTTCCAACCCACGTCGAGTACTAACCCACCAATCATCAGCTTCTTCCAATAACATGTGAGTACCTAGTCTCACCTTCTGATCCTCCTCACAATCCATCACTTGGAAAATCCTTTCAATCTCTTTCAGCCAAATCTGCGCACCATCCGGATCATATCTTCCCTTGAAGACAGGCGGTTTGTTCTTCCTGAACTCATCATTACCCGCAGCATTAGGTGCACCCTGCACAACACGAGCCATAGCTTGCATAGCCGCAGCCAAAGCAGCATCATTCCTACCAGCCATATTCTGTTCATTTCCAATAACAGAAACTATGGTTAAACAAACAACTCATCCAACCACAACGACCAACAAGGACTGACAAAACTGACACGGACTGACACAAACTGGCTCTGATACCACTTAATGTAACACCCCAATCTATACCCCCAAATAACAAAAAGCAGTAAAAGAAAATTCAAATTTTCGTCAGAGTATATTTAAATTATCATGGCATAGACCGAGGGGTCACATCAAATTGAAACAATTCATACAACACCTGCTCATAAAGATATGCAACAGTGGGGTAGCAATCAACAGAGGAACTCAGTTCCTTACACCCACATTTCAGAATTTAGAATAAAAGCGGAAAATCTAAAACTGAATAACATATATATATATATATATATATATATATATATATATATATATATATATATATATATATCATGAGAAGTTTGTCATACATCAGGTTATACATGCATAAGCCAAAAGATATACATATACATAATATACAAATATCACAAACGGCCTCCCTAACTACCCGGTGTCACATATCAGAGCCGACCGACAAAAGAATGAAGACGCAAAGCTTCACAAAAATACCTCCAGCAACTCTAATCTGCAATGCCTCATAGAGCATTATAAAACAGCAGAAGGGTGAGAAAAACAACCATAATATAATTGCATACAATTATATATATAACACAAAATACTCATATATACATACAATTCTCACCACAACTCACGCCATAATTCAAACACAAGGAATTACAAGACACAATACATATTTCCATCACCAACCCATATCCGTATATCAATTTATCCACAAATCCACACATAACCTACCATAAATGATTTATGCAAATGCAAGAGACCGACACAACGACTCTATGCATATGCACATGCGGTACCGACTTCCATTGTTTCTCATCACTAGTTCACTCAGGAACTCTGCTGGAATCATCGCTCGTTACATCACTGTAACTCCCCGTCGGGCCTACGATGTTCCCCACCGCTCACACCCCACACGGGCACACGGTGTTTATGGATCGCTCACACCCCACACGGGCACACGACCCGATCGCTCACACCCCACATGGGCACACGATCGTCTATAATCATCGCTCACACCCCACATGGGCACACGAAGTTATAGCGAATTCCCTCTGGAATCCAAACCGTCACTCAGGACGTTTCCACAATGCATATCATGATGCTTGGCATACAAAGACCCATAACATTTAATATGCACACACACACATATTCATTTACATCGATAAAATCACACTTTGCACTTATGCCCAAAACAATGCATTTAATTGCCATTCGGCCACAACTCGTCACAACATCATCTAAACACATACATTTCCGTCGCACAATAGCACTTTGCATAATACACGTCAATTACGCATAATTATAACGACAAAAGTCGACAACCGACACTATTCCCGATTTTTCGACATAATTTAATCGGCTAACAATTCCAAAATCATCATAACAATAAAGTACAGCTCAATAGCTACGCAACGATACCAAAAATGTAAAAATCGGACAAAAGGAACTCAAGTTACGAAAGAAAACGAAAAATGATATTTTGAAAAGTCCCATTTTGCAAAAGTCCTGTTCATACGCGTATCACCATGATCCATACGCGTATGAGCAGAGACTCATTTTGTCCCCAATTCCACGTTAAAGTATCCGTACGCGTAATGACCAAAACCATACGCGCAATGCTCTAAAATGCTACGCGTATCATACGCAAATGGGCAGATGGCCGAGAAAATTGAAGACCCTTACGCGTATTGGTCCATGGCTCGCCCACCCATACGCGTATTGCCAAGGTCCATACGCATATTGCCAAGGTCCATACGCGTATGACCTGGAAAAACCAGAAAAATTTCTGCAGAACGTGGTTCTGCATTTTCTCCCCCAAATCACTCCAATTTTTCACCTACACCCAGAAAATTACCAATACAATGCATAGCAACATGTATCTATCATATACCAACATTAAGAAACACTAAAAACATGATTTCCAACACATTTGATCAATTCCTAATCAATTTTACCAAAAATGGGTTTTACTAAATTTATTCATTTCAATCCAACAAACATCACAAATACACATACATAATCATACACAAGTATACAATAATTGAGTTTCGCACCGTTACCCGTTTAAATCGATACTAGAAGTTGATTTTTCTTTGATTTCCCAAGTTTCCTCACTATTTCTGTTCTTCTTCTCTTTTCTCCTCTTTTTCTTTCTTTTCCTATTCTTTCTTTCTCTTCTTCTCTCTTCCTAATTCCCTTTCTATTCTAACTTAACAAAATATTGTGAAATGTCCAAAATACCCCCACACTCAAATATCTCACAAACGTTCCCAAAACCCGATAAAATATCACAACATTGAAAAATAACATATTTTCAGATAAAAGTCGAAAATAAAATAAAATAATAATAAAATAATCAAATGACTCGATTAAATAAAATGCACACGAAAACTGGGTCGTTACAATTTTCGCTTTTGCAGCATCCGTATAGTATAAACTGCATTTCATCGAGCTCTTAAGACATGGGACGGAGGTTTTCTGTTAATCTGTATTTCCATTATTCAGAGGTTATTTCATTTTATTATTGTACTCAGGTTTGAAACAAGGTGTTGGAGTTTCATCATCATGAGCATCTTTTATCAGAGGTTTATCAAAGCTCAATGTTAATTTCTCTGAGTTTCTTCAAGGGTATCATTTATTCAGGGTTTTATCGGTGACCTAACTGGAAATATTATGGATTAGGGTTTTGGTTCTCATCAACTTCCTAAGTCACTGCTTCAACAGTATGCACCAAAGGCAAGAAGATTAGGGTTTCTCGCCCCTTTGTAATTAAAATGGGCAAGTGTTGTTCAATTGAGTTTGATTTGAGGATTTCCGGTCACGTGTGGGAGCAGTATCATTTCAGTTTTGAATTGGATGCGACTTAATCTTGGACAAATAAAGTGGTTTCGCTTTGTCCAAAAGTCAACTGTGTCATGGGCTGTTTTGAAGGCGAAGATGTGATATAATCCCAAGTGTTTCATCAAGGATCAGATTTGCTTCCAATTAGGGTTTGGTGCAGTGTATTAAGGCTCATGGTTCAAGTTGTGATTCTCTGATTTCCAAGACATTTTATTTGGTCCCTAATAAAGACTTTGATCCATCAATGTCTAAATGGCTAAATTAATTGAAGATCATAGTTCCGTTCAAGTGAGAATTCAAGCCTGCTATTTAGCTAAAGATCATTTCAAGGTGGATTCATTGCTCTGATTTCATTCCTCGAGATTGGGCTTAAGGTTTCTTTTTCACTTCAAGATTGATTTTGTAAAGGATTTAAAGAAGCAGAAAATCAGTTTTAACTATTGTTCTTATATTCAAGTCAAGAGAGGCATTGAACATGAAAATTCAAGTTGCAATTATTATTTTGTTCCATCGTGGTTCATTTAAGTTCAAGAAATAATTTCAAAGATTGATTCATGGATTCAAGTCCAATTCATTCATCACTTTAGTCATGGTTTAAACCTTGATTCATATTCATTCTCATACAAGTCTATTTCAATTACCAAATTTCAAGCCCAAGTCGCAAGTCACACTCATTGTCCAAACAAGTTACAAATGTTGTAAACAACATTACATTGCAAAAGAAAGAGTGCCATTCAAAATTTAGTTCAAGTTTACAAGAGGTCCATGTCCAAATTTTTTTTACAACATTACATAAGGACATGCAATAAATAAGCCCTATATACCTTTTTACAACAAAAACCAAAATATGCTATATGACAACAAGACCTGCTGCACCAAAATAACAACTTGTCCCAAGTTACCACCCTGCAACAAGCCTGCGTCAAACTGTACTACCTGCAAACCAAAAAACTGTTGCGACTTCCTGCACACAGACCTGCAACATGACCTGCAATTTCACATTCACAACACTTACACCAAAACAAAACCAACACAAAATTCTGCTATTGCCTGCGAATCAATAGCATTTCAACACAAAACCTGCATTGAAAAAGACATAACATAAGCAACAGGATAAATCAATTGTACCAGAAACTTAATCCACAAGTTTGTTTTGATTTTAAAAAGAAGAAATTTCAAAACAAGAAAATGGTGAAGAAAAACGTAACAAAAACAGCGAGAAGAAAAGGCCAGTAAGGAACTCACCACCATTCAATATTTTTCCAATCTTTCACAAACCAACCAAGAGAACAAAACAATAAGAGATGGGGGAATTGAATAAAAAACAGTGTAAAAAGAACCTTTGAAATTTTTCAGCAGACAAACCTGATACAAAGTTTCTTAATACCTCACGATAGACACACACACTCTGAGCTCTATTCATCTGCTTCAACCCTCCATTAACCTTTATGGTCAACCTTTAGCAAGTCAAAGCACACTAACCTCCTCTATCACAAACTCAAGCCAACAACCTTTCACTGTTACAACACTACTCAGAACATAACCACGAGATATGCCACCATCTAACCGACTCTGTTTCACCTTAAATCTGCGCGCAAGCAAAATGAAATTCACCACCGTGTTCTCTCAGTTTCACCATTGCTCTGCTACACAATGAGAATCCTCATCTCCTAAGAAACTCTTCATGGTCGGATTCATCTTCAATCAACACTTGTAACTATGCCTTCATCACCATCAAACCAATACAACAAGGCCACGGCAAAAATAGAGAAGAGAGAGTTGAGCGGGATCGCGCAACAGTAAGGAAGATTGCGAGAGAGAAACAAAATACCACATGAGACGGAGGGCGATCAGATTAGGGAGAATGAGACGGAGGATTTTGAATGAGGAAAATGGAAATGGATCGAGTGAGATTAACTTTTTCCTCTGTGAGTTTGTGTTTTCTGAACTTCCTTCAAGTTAATCGTTTGATTGAGTCTTGTAAGCATCTGTTACAATTTTTTTGTCTCTATTAGGGTTCAGTAAGTTTATGAGTGTCATACACCAAATTTTGACCACTAAGATTTCCCATCATTGTGAAAATCATCATCACAATATGGAGGAACCATCATACTTCAACAGTCTCCCCAAAGATGGGTGAGCATCCACTACAATCAAAATTAGGGTTTCAAGCCCTCTTAGAGCCTTAGACAAAGGATCAATCAAGGAATGACATGATCTTCAACTTGTCTAACCTCTCAAACATCCACAATGGATCAAGAGGACTCCCACTTTAAGGATTAAACACAAGGTTGCTCCCTTCTAGGTGGATCAAGTCTCAAGATCGACAGTGTCACCAAATTAGGGTTTTGGTCGATCAGGGCCTCCAAAGGGAAATTTTCCTCTGGGCATGAGCCAAATATCCAAAACATAACCTAATGTGGTCCATGTAACCTCATAAACCCAATCATCAAGTCAATTTTGCTTCAGGGGATGCATTCATCAAAAATCAGGAATTAGGGTTTCCTAACCTAATTCACCCCTAAGTTGACTTTTGGGACAAATCATAAGCCAAGACCTCAAGACATGATTTGAGGGTCTCTGATGAGCTATGTTGATCCATTTGGAACCATGAATTAGTCCAAGAAGGTTGAGCAACAAGTTTCAATTTCATCTGCACCACAATTAGGGTTTCGCAAGGAAAGTCAACTGTAACTTTGACTTTTGAACAGGACATGCTCCCAAGCCCTAGGACATGAATCAATATACCCTATAACACCCATGGAACATGTCCATCAAGTTTGATTTAAGTCAAGGACATGATTTCACAAAGGATTGCACAGTTTGGAATTCATCTGATAAAAAGTCAATTGTGCACAAAAGTCAACTTTGACTTTTTGAGATTTTTCACCAAAATGGATTTTTAACCCTAAAATGATGTTAATTTATGATTTGAATCATCATTCATCAAGAAAATCAAAGAAAGTGGGATAACTTGTAAAAGGGGTAACCATAAAAACATAGAAAATTTTCTAAGTTATGGAAAAATGACACTAATGTGCCAACTTTGGAGGACCATAACTCCTAAACCACAAGGCCATTGTTCCCCATTCAAAGCTTGATTTGTAGATCTCATTGCCCTCTACAAAAGCTTCATACTGACCTATGTCCAAATTCCTCATGGATTTTGAGTTATGGAGTGATCAAAATCAAGAAAAGTCACTTTGTTCCAACACTTAGTGAAAATTTCACTAAGTCAGATTTTACCCTACTTTTTGCCAAATGTAGGGGGATTTTTCACTTGGATTCAAAAGAGATCAAAACCAAACATGTTCAAACAATTGTTGTATCATGTAAGGGCTTTCCAAAATGACCAAGAACATTACCAAATTCCATTTGGGCTATGAGTTATGACATTGGCAAGTTGCCTTGTTGAAATCTGTCAAGGCAAGGCAGAATTTGCAATTTTGCTCGATTTGCCAAAATTGTGCAAATCCAAACACTCCTATCCACTTGGACACATCTGAGGATTGAATCTCAAGGGGAAAATCACTAAGCCAAGCCTCCAAAGTCTTTGGAACAAGAAATAGCATGTTGAACCTAGAATTGCCAAAATAGGGACAAGACTCCAATTTTAGATTGAAGCATTCAATGGAAGCATCAAGGTGGCATGGACTGAGCCATTCCCAACTAAATTCAGTCAAGACTTATCCAAGACCAAGGGAACCAGCAGCCTGTGCCCTAACCTCTAGTCAATGGCTAGAGGAGACTTGGATTTTCATTTGCCAACATTGGCCAAACCTACTCAGCAGTTGTCATTCACTATTCCTTGCAAAAAAAACTTGCTCTACTATAACTAGAGCTCAATTGTGATCAGTTTAAGTACACCAAAGCCATCAAACAGATGCTTTCCTCAAAGTCTCTTCTTTCACTCCAATTTTGCCTTCTAAGGCAAGTCACTATCGGGTTTTGAGTTTGAGAGGCTTTCCAACCAAACCAATCACTCACACACCTCACATACATCATATAGAAGTGATCCAAACACTCACATAACATCTGGAACACAGATTTCACAAAATCACCAACCAATTGATCAAGTTCTTGACAGTTTTGCAGTTGAGGTACCATCTTCAACTCCAAACCATTTCAATCCATTCCAAGCATTCATACACACTCCATGGCACCTAGGGAAGCTATCCAGATCATTGGAACCTAGCTGTAACACCTCCAACACAAATCACCATCACCAGCTGCAAGTGGTAAGCATGAGCTCTTCTAACTCTATGATCCATGCAAGTTTTGCTGCACAATAATTTGGCCATATGTTCATAATCATGCATGGAATGTTTCCCCTCAATTAATTGCATTGTTTGAATCGTGTATCAAAAATCCTAGCCTTCATGCAGAAATTAGGGTTCTTGAGGATTTTTCATGATTTCTTGTTATATGTTTAATTTAAATGAAATTAAATACCATAGACATGATCGTGAGGTTAAAACGAGTTGATTGGTATATGGATTGCATGATATAATCAAGTATTCAGTGAGATTGGAGAGAAAATGCAAATCTGGCCAAACCCAGAACACGCGCGTGTTCTTGGTGTGTTCTTGGCGCCATTTTTTTGAAAATTCAAATATTTGAATTTTGTGATTTTATTTAATTGATTCAAAAATTAATTTCTCTCTGAGTTTTAATGATTTTGAGTTGATTCTTTTTTTTAATAATTCACAAAAATGTTAAAATATTTTATTTTCACAAAAAATCCCAAAAAATATTATTTATTTTGTATAATTGATATTTTTGCAGAGAATTAATGTTTTAATTGTTTTTAACATTTAAAATATTTTTTCCATCTTGATTTTGCAAATTTTAATGCTTTCTAATTATTTTGTAGGTCAATACTTAATTTTTGAAGCATTAATCCAAGATCACAATTTGTTTTGCATATGTTAAACAATTTTGATCATTTTAATTGAATTTTTATTCAATTAAATACATTTTTGAAAACAAATTAGGGTTTTTTCGATTAATTCAACCCTCATAAATCATTTTGAAAACACTTTTGGGCCTCTAATAGTGTGTAAGACCCAATCCTTTTTTGACCAAATCATTTTTGGGCCTCAGTATATTGTATAAGTCCCGATACCGTCAAAAACAAACGGCGCGATCGTCGCCTTTTCAAAACAAACCTGGGCCTACCCTCGAGTAGTAAGACCCATTTCTTTTCTTAAAATTCATTTGGGCCTCTATTAGAGTGTAAGACCCAACCCCCTTGTACATTAAACCTTTTGGGCCTCACTTATTGTATAAGTCCCTCTGTACAAGTGAACGGCGCGATCGTCGCCTTTTAAAAAAAAATCAACTGGGCCTACCCTCGTGTTATAAGCCCCACTCTTTTTTCTTTTAGGCCTCTATTAGAGTGTAAGACCCAATCCCCTTTTAACCAAAACAATTTTGGGCCTCAGATATTGTATAAGCCCCTTCGCGTTAAAAGAAAATCTCGGCGCAATCACCATTTCGAAAAGTCAACTGGGCCTACCCTCGAGTTATAAGCCCCACTCTTTTTCTTTAAACCTTTTTGGGCCTCTTGAGAGAGTGTAAGACCCATCCCTTTGTACAGAAAACCTTTTTGGGCCTCAGTCACTTGTATAAGTCCCTTTGTACAAATTCAAACAGTGCGCTCACTGATAAAACCCTGGTCCTCTCCTTGAGCTGTAAGCCCCAAATCTTTCTTTTTCAAAGCACTTTCTCCTTTAATTTTGAATATACTGTTGTTTTCAATCTTTCTTTGTTGAACAACTAACCAAACAGCATGGAAGCTCTACAACCGAGTAAGTGGTTATTGCTTTCATTTACCGCTTTCATATACATATAACGGTATTGTGGGGCTGTTTCACTCTAAGTCTTCTTTCATAAACTCATATCAACTGTGTAATAATAGTATAGATATTTCGAGTTTCCCCGGCAACTACGTCTAGACTAGGTAAAGCCGTCTCGATCACTCTTAGAAATAGTCTAAACTAGATCCCCATAGGATTACCAGACACAATCTTCCCTCCTCTTGGGGTTAAACAATATGGAGACATGAAAGGTAGCATTCTCTGTGAACCCTTTCATAGACTGTCACTCGTAGAAGTTGTCAAAGAAACTCTATTCCCCAGAGATGATCTTTTCTCCGTGAATGGCATCTCTTGAGTTTCTTCCAAATTCTCGAACTTTCCTGGCATGATCTATTCTCGGTGAATGGCATGTCTTGAATTTCTCGGGGTTTGGGGACCAACAGGCTTCTTAAAAGCACTTGTCAAGAAACTCTATTCCCCAGAGATGATCTTTCCTCCGTGAATGGCATCTCTTGAGTTTCTTCTAAATTCTCGGACTTTCCTGGCTTGATCTATTCCTCGTAAATAGCCTGTCTTGAATTTCTCGGGGTTTGGGGACCCATCGGCTTCTTAAAAGCATCGGCCTCCTCTTGGGCATCGTACAAGGACCCACAGGCTTCCTAAAAGCAACCCCGCCTCCTCTTGGGCTTAGTACAAGGACCGATCGGCTTCTTAGAAGTATTCACAGCCTCCTCTTAGGCTTCGTATAATGATCTCTTCCTCCGGGAATGATAGCCTCCTCTTGGGCTTCGTACAAGGACCGATCGGCTTCTTAAAAGTTCCCAGCCTCCTCTTGGGCTTCGTACAAATTATCCCGACGACCTCCTAAAGGTATTGGAACAGAACTTAATCATCTGCATAGAACAGTCCTTTCAAAGAGTCTACTACTGTTTCTCAAAGCAATGTACAAAAGATGAAACTCTAGACACAGACAGTCTAATATCCTTGAGTCTCAAAGACATTCTCAAGTGACCCCTTCGTTAAATAGGAAGAAAACCCGTAGACTCGGACAATCTCAATACCCTTCGGATTTCCCGCTTCCTTAAAGAACAGGAATAACCCGGATCCTTGAATCAAATCCTTGAGTACAGTGTTGCTCATATAAGAACTGATTTTCTCTTTCAAAATCAGTATACTGGACCTGTCACTCAACTGAAACAGTCACCATAGCCTCCTCTTGGGCTTTGTACAATGATTCTCCCCAGCGGAGTCAAACAACGTTTAGCCTCTCTCTCGGGCTTTGTACGAGACACATAAGAGACTCCCTCGTTGAGTCAATCACCCTTTCGCCTCCATCTCGGGCTTTATACGAGATACAAAAGGGTTCTTATTGAGCCAAACAAATTTTAGCCTCCATCTCGGGCTTCGTACGAGATACAAAAAACTCTCTTGTTGAGTCAAATAGCCTCCATTTCGGGCTTTATACGAGATACCAAAAGACGCCATCGTCGAGTCAAAACCTTTTAGCCTCTCTCTCGGGATTTGTATGAGACACATATTAGCCTCGTCTTAGGCTTTGTATGGGAAAACCACTGGTTGATCCAATCAACCTTTTAGCATCAAAGTTGTGCCTCGTTCACAGTATACAAACATCAATAACTCCTTCCCCTTCATCTAATTGCTGTAAGCAGCAAGCCTCTGGATTATTTACATCCATGCCACTGTCCCTCTTTTAGCATGAGAAATTCCTAAGGAAAGATAACATTGCTCTACACTGAGTTAAAGTCTTCTCCTTCAGGTTGGAAACCCCCTATGAAGGACATTATGGCATTGCTAGGATCCACGTATCCCGGTTAAAGTAATTCTCCTTTATAAACAGTTGTCACAGACAAACCCCCCCCCCTTTTAGAGATGACAAATTCTCTCTAAAGACAACACCTTTTAGCTTCACATCTTGGGCTTTGAACAAGATACAAACTACCTTTCGCTTCACGTCTTGGGCTTTGAAAAAGACACCAAAAATACCATTTCCTCCCATAGAATAGGAGGAACTACGAATGCTCTGATTTCCCTGTTTCGCTAAACGGGAATACGTAGGCATAAGATTGAAAGAAAAATCTTAGCGAGCACAATCAACAAAAAACCCAAATCCCATATATCCTAATCTGAAGCAGTATCCTAACAAAAAGAGAGAAAACAGTATTGGCGAAAATACAAATAACCAGTACAAAGGCCCCCCACATTGATAGCATTCGTAACCTAACAGACCGCTGTTTAAACTCAGTATGCAAGCAGGGTTAATTGGAGACATCTATTTCCCTTCCTTCATCAGCTTTAATAGGATAAAAAATGAATCGACCTGTAGTAAACTCAACTGCAGAGAGAGACCGCGTTTAAGAAACGCGTCCAAAATCGCTCGCTACAGAAAAATGGCGCCCACTGTGGGGCCAGTCTCTGTTTTCTTTCTAACCTTTTTTTCTCTTCACTTGTGTGAAAACTACAGATTGGAGCTTCCGCCGGGGAACCCATTTTCTGTCAGGAACTTAGGATTCATAGCTTTAAAGGTCTAGGATGTTTAGGACAAATATATATACTTATTTTCCTAATTGCTATACATGTTTATTTTGCTGCTAATGGGAATGCATGTGATGCCGCATGTGGAAAGATTGAGTATACACTTAAGATAAGTGATGGCGACGAGGTCGACCATCAACCTCAGTGGAGGCTGACCAATGCAACCCATTCCCTCGCATAGGCAATGGGCCGATTGTGATGTCTGAGAAGATGAGGAGCCAAACCCTTTTGTAGTGCGGAAACTATCGGAAATAGTTATCACGCGATACTACCCTCATTTGAGGTTGGTGATCTATTCTCGGTGAATGGCACTTACTCTAAGATTTCTCTACAACTCGCTGGCGATCCGCTTGTTGTTTTACTTTCCTGGGAGGAGCTGATGATAATGAGTACAGCTACAAAAATCACCTTAGTATAAACCTTTGGGGATGGGTAGAGCCTTGACTTCATGACAACGACCCTTTGACCCTATGTTTTTCCTATGTTTTTGTGTGCTGCATTCATGCATTCATTTAAAAAACATTAAAATACATTAAAAAACATAAAAAAAAATCTTCTCTTCTAGTCTCTCTGTTTTTTAGATTAAACTAAGACTGTGATTGCAAATATCAGAGAAAAGGATTTCACTAATGGATTTCGGTAGAAGGAGAACCCATAAGTACACCTTCAAGGTTCCAAAACTAGAGGATTTAAGAGGTTTGGCGAGGATGATCACTAACCCTGAGGCTTTCAGAGCCAAATACGGAGGTATGCTACCTCTGTTAAGAGTCCATGTGATTGAGGGAATCATGGATGCGCTCATTCAGTTTTAAGATCCGGTTTATCACTGTTTCACATTCCCAGATTACTAGCTTGCACCAACGCTGGAGGAGTATTCTCATCTGATTGATCTACACATTACAGATCAAGCTCCATTTTCTGGACTGGAAGAAATTCCAAAGAATCAAACCATTGCAAGATCAATTCATTTGGACGAGTCTGAGGTCAGGACTCACATAACCACTAAGGGTGGCATACAAGGTTTGCTAGCCCAGTTCTTGACAAAGAAAGCCCTGTACTTTGCCAGTATAGGAAACGTAACTGCTTTTGAAAGCATCTTTGTCTTGCTCACCTACGGGTTATTTTTGTTTCCCAACATCAATAACTTCGTCGATATTAACTCCATTAAGGTTTTTCTCATTGGAAATCCTGTGCCGACTTTGCTCGCAGATGCGTATCATTCTGTACACTTGGGAAATTTGTACAGCGGAGGGGAGATCACATGCTGTGTACCTCTACTTTATAAATGGTTTATCTCGCACTTACCCAAGTCTGCTGCTTTTTGGGATTGTAAGAGTGCCTTACGTTGGTCGCAGAAGATCATGTCTCTTACCAACTCTAATATAGATTGGTGTAATAGGATCTATGATGGAATCAAAATCATTGATCGTTGTGGAAACTTCCCCAACGTACCCCTCATAGGAACTAAAGGAGGAATTAACTATCATCCGGTGTTGGTTCGCCGTCAGTTTGGATACCCGGTGAGACACGTCCCACGGGGTGTTCATTTGGAAGGTCTTTTCTTCAAGGAAGGAGAAAATGACAGAGCACTAAAGATGGAAATAGTGCACGCTTGGAAACACGTTCATAAGAAAGGACGGGAGTCTCTAGGAAAACCGGATTGTGTCTCGGTGGAGCCTTATCTCCATTGGGTACAAACTAGAGCTCTCAAGCTAAAAATGCCTTATCCTCGTTACGGAATTCTTCCGCCGAGGGAATCTGTCATGTACTTCATGACGGAAACTGAAAGGATTCAGGTTACTCTCAACAAAGTTCAAAAGGAAAGAAGGTCTTGGAAGAACAAGTACCGCACCCTCGACGTAGAGTGCATCAAAATACAATAATTACTAAAAGAAAAAGACGCTCTGATTGAAATTTTGGAGCAACATGCTGTAGAGAATCATGATGACCAAAGGAATTTGCTCACTCCTTTCACCTGGCAAAGGAATGACAACCCGACAATGGCCCAAGAGCCCCGGTCAAAGAAAAGGAAAGTACCAGAGTCAGCACCCGATTTCTCTTCAGAGAGGGCTCGAGACCCATTAGCTTAGGTTTCTGTTTCTGCACCTTGTAATCTACTGTATTTCCATTTCTGTAATCCTTTGAATTCAATAAAAAGGGGTTTCCCCACTGTTTGATATTTGCAATCTAATTGTCGAAGTTTATTTTGATTAAACCAATAAAACAATTAATATAATCATTGCATTCATCATTCTCACATCACGAATTCTTCTTACTTACGAATCTCACGTTTGTGTCTCGATTCTAGAGTCAAACTGTCTCATTCATATAATACTCGGGCCAATCGTCATAAAAAGATGGATGATCTTGAGGAAGAAAATAGAGAGTTGAAAGAAGAGATCGACGCTCTGAGAGAGGATATGAGAAAGCTTCGTAACGACATGCAAGCCATGGCAGAAGCTCAGTTACAACGAACTGTGATCTCAGAGATCACCTCAACGCCCATAGTGGAGAAGTATGATCCTAGGTATCAAATGCCGAAAGATCGTCCTTGGGGCATGCCTGTTAACTATATCCCGGAAGGATATGTTCCGCCAATCACTGAAGATCAGGGAATCACAACAGAAGCCGCTGGGCCTGAAGGTTACAAACTTCGGGAAAGCGAAGATGCCAGGGGCATAGTGAAGACTCCTGAAGGTTACAAACTTTGGGAAACGCCAAGATTCACTGCCGTAGTCACGGTACCACCCCCTGTGGTTCCCACTGTCCCGGAAGGACAGATTCCACCGATACCTGCTGGTAAAAAGGAAACTATGTTCGATAGAATGGATGAATTCCAGGAGCAGTTCTTGGAAATGCAGAAAGAACTGCAAGCCATCCGCGGTCATGATCTATTTGGAAAGGATGCCGTAGACCTCTACTTGGTCCCCAATGTGAAAGTCCCGCACAAGTTCCAAGTGCCCGACTTTGAAAAGTACAAGGGTAACTCTTGCCCTCAGAGCCATCTGGTGATGTACGCTCGGCGGATGTCAGCTCATACGGAGAATCAGGACCTACTGATTCACTACTTCCAAGATAGTTTAACTGGTGCCGCATTAAAATGGTACATGGGTTTAAACCGTACTACGATTAGCACATTCAGAGATCTTGGCACTGCCTTCATCCAACAATACAAATACAATTTGGACATGGCACCCGACAGAGATCAACTCAGATCAATGTCGCAAAAGGACAAGGAAACCTTTAAGGAGTATGCTCAAAGGTGGCGTGAAATTGCCGCTCAAATTTGTCCGCCTCTTGAGGAAAAAGAGATGACAAAGATCTTCTTAAAAACCTTAAGCTCATTTTACTATGACCGAATGGTTGCCAGTGCACCCAGTGATTTCACCGAGATGGTGGGCATGGGTGTACGTCTTGAGGAAGCCGTCCGAGAAGGACGTTTGGTAAAAGACACTGGATCGACGAGCGGTACTAAAAAATACAGTAGTGCTCTCCCTAAGAAAAAAGAGAAAGATATTGGGAATATCTCTCTCGGAAAGCAAAGGTGACGATATCAACCAGTAGCAGCTGTGACTCCTGCTATCAGCCCTGCGTCTATTCCTACGTATCAACCTCAGGTTGTGCAGAACCAACCTGATCAGTAAAGGACACAACAGCCTCTTCAGCAGGCTCATCCCCAATACAGCAACAATCGTACAACACGGCCACCAGGATTTGATCCTAAACCCGTATCGTACGCAGAGCTGTTTCCATTACTGCTAGCCAAGGGGCACATTCAGACTAAGTCCCCTCTTACAGTACCGGAAAATCCGCCTTTTTGGTTTAAGGTGGATCAAACTTGCCCTTATCATCAAGGAGGATCAGGGCATAACATCGAGACTTGTCTCAATTTCAAGTCCGACGTGCAAAAACTTGTTAGGAACGGGGTCTTATCCTTCAAGGATACAAATCCTAATGTTCTCACGAACCCGCTGCCTCAACATGAGAAGGCTGCAGTCAATCTGATTGAGAAAGAATTTAACAACGTCTATCAGATTCATGATGTACTCTTGTTAAAGACCAATCTGGTCAAGATGCATTGTAGACAGAGTGGATATGGCCATGTGCCACCTCATAATTATCATCAGTGTGATATCTGCTCTAAAAACAACCAAGGATGTTCTGTGGTGCAAGCAGCTCTACAGGAACAAATGGATCTCGGATGGATCGAAGAGCACCGAGTTCGTGGAGTTAACATGGTTTACACGAATTCCAATGTCATTCAAAACCACGACATCCGTGTGATGTATGCCAACTTGGTGGCGATGCACTCAAGGCAAAGCCAGTATCATAATCTGCCACGGCACGATTACAGTTCCTGTCTGACTTGCTCGGTAAACAAACAAGGATGCTCTTTCATACAAGAGGCCCTCCAGCATCAGATGGATCTTGGATGGATCCAGGACTACCATGATAGGAATCCCTATCAGATCAACGTGGTTCAGATCTTTGATATTCGCGTGATGAATACCAACCTGGTAGAGTTACATGCTGAACAGGTCCGACTCAGATTCCTGATATCACACAACTATCAAAGCTGTAAAGCAGGTTGCGAAAACGATCGAGGTTGTACCCTTGTCCAGGAGGCACTTCAGCACTTGTTATATCACTGGTGGATGCCAATCTATATGGATGAAGATACTCAGCAAATTAGTATCAGTAACAAGAATCCTACTCGGCGTCAGAGTCAAGATGTCCGATCAGTGGAAGTTAACCTAGTGAGGTTACATTGTATTCAAAGTGGGCGTGGCCAGGTGCCACCACACAATTATAACCGTTGTAGCATCTGTTCGAAAAGTAACCAAGGGTGCTACCTTGTGCGAGCAGCTCTTCAGGGTCAGGTGGATCTTGGAGAAATTCGTCCATATTCGGGTTCTGGACCCATCAACTGGACGCAGAACTACCTTGCTGATCAAATTGAGGATGTTGTCACCATCTCTGGTCATCATAGGACCAGGGATGTTTTTTCCATCATCCCTCTACTTGACAAATCTAAAGTTCCCAGCCGGAAACGGATCGAGATTACGTATGATGGTCAAAAGAATCAGAAGGTTCCCATAGTCATCTATTTGCCGGGACCACTACCGTATGAATCAGCTAAGGCAATCCCTTACAAATACGGTGCAACAACCATTGAAAATGGAAAGGAAATTCCATTACCCTCCGTCGTGAATATTGCAGACATCAGTCGAGTAACACGGAGTGGTAGAATCTTCAATCGGGGGGTTGGGGAACCTAATAAAGAAAAGGAACTTCAGACGAAAACTCTTGATCTACCAGTCGGTCAATCCAGTAATCCCGACCTTTCGAAAAACAACGATGAGATGCTGAAGCTCATCCAAAGGAGTGAATACAACATTGTTGATCAACTGTTACAGACTCCTTCAAAGATCTCAGTATTATCACTCTTACTCAGTTCAGAAGCCCACAGGGAGGCTCTACAGAAAGTTCTGGAGCAAGCCTTTGTGGAACAGGATGTAACAATTAGACAGTTCGATAGCATTGTCTCTAACATCACTTCCTGCAACAATTTGGGATTTAGTGATGAGGAATTACCTGAAGAGGGTCGTCGTCATAACATGGCGCTCAATATCACAGTTAACTACCAGGACGATGCTTTAGCCAGCGTACTGGTAGACACAGGGTCAGCCCTGAATGTTATGCCGAAGTCCACTTTGATGCAATTATCATTCAAAAGCCCTCCGATGAGAATCAGCGAGGTCGTCGTCAAAGCATTCGACGGATCCAGAAAAACGGTTATCGGCGAAGTTGATCTTCCCATAACTATCGGTCCTCATACTTTCCAAGTCACTTTCCAGGTCATGGACATTCGGGCAACATACAGTTGTTTATTAGGAAGACCTTGGATACATCAGGCTGGAGCGGTTACTTCGACCCTCCACCAAAAGCTAAAGTTCGTCAAGAACGATCAACTTGTCATGGTTTGTGGTGAACAGGCCTTGCTCGTGAGTAGCTTGTCATCATCTACTTGTGTAGAACCCGAGGAGGTTATTGGAACTCAGTTCCAAGCACTGTCGGTAAGAAAGAACAATCAATTCAAAGAAGGAACTTCCATTTCTTCATACAATGATGCTATCAAAGCGGTCGAGAGTACCGATACAACCGGATGGGGACAGCTTGTCATTCCTATTGACAATAAAACAAAGAAGGGTCTTAGTTTTTGTACAACCTGTACCCAGACAGCTGCCAACGATGAAAGTCTTCATCCCCTTCAAAACTTCTTCCACAATGGAGGTTTCCTTCACCCAGTGTCTCAAGCAGCACATGTTATCAATGAGGAAGATCCCTTTGACACAGATGAAGAATGGAAGTCCTAACTTAACGAGGACGGTTATATGTCTCAGGAAGAGGTGCCTATACCACTTTGCTATCCCGCACAGAGTCCGAGATTTATACCAAGGTCAGACGTCAAAATGATATATGGATATTGTGATCCGGAAGGATGTCGTGCTCCGCCAAATTCATTAAAGGAGGACACTCTGATGAAAGACAACTTTGACCACAATTACTATGGCCCGATGGATGGTCTGCCAATGTGGCAGCCTTACCTAGGAAACTTGGGGCAAGAAAGTCAGCCGAGTAATGAAACTCAGCTGAGCATCATTGAACAGAATACCTGTGTCCCCACCATGTCATGGGATCAACACTCAGGTCATTCAGAAACTACTCAACATGAAGATGAATTCGCAACGTTTGCAGGACTTGAATTCATCAACTATGCTTTTCCCGAGGTCAACGTCATCGAGAGGGATGACTCCTCCAGTTCCAGAGAAGTGTGGACACCTTGGACAACTGAGTGGAAAGTCTGACTATATGGTCACGTACACCGCTCTCGAAAGCTCTCGTATCAGGCTCGAAGACATCCAGCCAACTGGATGGGGAAATACAGCTGAGAGCACAAAGGCTATGCAAAATGCAACTGAGGAATTCTCCTACGACAATTCTGCCTGAGAGACAGATTCCAATGATCCTGCTCCACCAGAAATCAGCGTTATTTCTGAGGACAAATCAAGGAAGGTGCCAGACTTTGTGATTCACCGAGGAGTTCGCCGCCAATGGGTTGCTATCGATGTTCCGAAGGTCGTTCACCAGTCAAAGTAATTGCCATCTTTAACCTTTCACCCTGCCCATGTGGAATGGATGTTTTGATAGGGCTCACTTTCTATAAATTTCCCTCTTCGCTTCGCCCAAAGTGATAGAGTTTTGTTTTATAGGGCTGTAGTTTCAAGATTCGACTTGTTCATTAATAAAATAACGTCGTTCTGTAATTTCTAAATTAATTGATGTTTTCCCATTTTGCTTTTCTCAGAAAATGGTAATCCTAAAAAACAATTAAAATAAAAATAAGCAGTAAAATAAAACACTGCACACACTTTTGCATTTTCTCTATCTCTTCTAAACACGAATCATCACGTTATGCAGATTGCTTATTTTAAACCCTGTTGAAACATACTATCCGATGCCTTCTCCCAACTTTGAGTTCCCGGTATTCGAGGCTGAAGAAGAAAATGACGACAAAATTCTAGAAGAAATCTCCCGATTACTCAGACAAGAGGAAAGGTCCATTGAACCTCACAAAGAACCGTTGGAAACAGTAAACTTGGGTTCGGATAAAGAGAGAAAAGAAATCAGGATTGGGGTACTGCTCAGTCCAACTGCCAAAGAGAGTTTGATAAAGCTTCTCAAAGAATTTCCCGATGTATTCGCTTGGTCCTATCAGGATATGCCAGGGTTGGATACCAGCATCGTGGAACATCATTTACCGTTAAGATCAGAATGTTCGCCAGTAAAACAAAGGTTGAGACGCACTCACCCGGATATGGCCATCAAAATCAAAGAGGAGGTACAGAAACAGATTGACGCGGGTTTCCTCGCCACATCAGAATATCCTCAATGGTTAGCCAACATCGTACCCATTCCCAAAAAGGACGGAAAGGTCAGAATGTGTGTTGATTACAGGGATCTGAACAAGGCTAGTCCAAAGGACGACTTTCCTTTACCACACATTGACATGCTGGTAGACAGTACAACAAAGTTCAAAGTTTTCTCCTTCATGGATGGATTCTCGGGCTATAACCAGATCAAAATGGCGCCGAAAGACATGGATAAAACTTCGTTCATCACCCCATGGGGAACCTTTTGTTACAAGGTAATGCCGTTCGGTTTGAAGAATGTCGGGGCAACCTATCAAAGGGCCATGACTACTCTGTTTCATGACATGATACACAAAGAAATCGAGGTATATGTCGATGATATGATTGCAAAATAAAAAACAGAGAGTGAGCACGTTGAACATCTGTCAAAATTGTTCGAACATCTAAGAGAATTCAAGCTCCGCTTGAATCCTAACAAGTGCACCTTCGGTGTCTGTTCAGGGAAACTACTAGGGTTCATCGTCAGCCAGAAAGGAATTGAGGTTGATCCTGACAAGGTCAAGGCCATTCAAGAAATGCCTTCTCCGAAAACTGAAAAACAAGTCAGAGGATTCCTGGGACGTTTGAACTACATTTCCAGATTCATATTCCTTATGACCGCGACATGCGCACCGATCTTCAAATTACTTAAAAAGAACCAGGATTGCGTTTGGTCAGAAGATTGCCAAACCGCCTTCGACAGTATTAAGGAATACCTGTTGAATCTGCCGATTCTATCACCTCCAGTGGATGGAAGGCCACTGATCATTTACCTCACAGTTCTAGATGACTCAATGGGATGTGTACTTGGCCAACAAGACGAAACTAAAAGGAAAGAGTCTGCCATTTACTATTTGAGCAAGAAATTCACCGACTGTGAAACTCGGTACACGATGCTCGAGAAAACTTGATATGCTTTGGTTTGGGTAGCCAAACGTCTGCGCCAATACATGATTCGTCACACTACTTGGTTGGTCTCCGAAATGGATCCAATCAAGTACGTTTTCGAAAAACCTGCTCTCACGGGAAGGATTGCCCGTTGGCAGATGCTATTATCAGAATATGACATAGAGTACCACGCTCAGAAAGTCGTTAAGGGAAGTATTTTAGCCGATCATTTGGTTCATCAACAGATTGACGATCAAGAATCAATCGGGTTTGACTTCCCAGACGAAGATGTCATGTATCTAAAGATGAAAGACTGCGATGAACCGCTACCCAGTGAAGGGCCAGAACCAGGTTCCCAGTGGGGACTTATCTTTGACGGAGCAGTAAATCATTACGGAAACGGAATTGGGGCAATCATTGTTACCCCTCAGGGTACCCACAATCCTTTCACCGCCAGACTTACGTTCAAATGTACAAACAACGAGGCCGAATACGAAGCTTGTATCATGGGTCTCGAGGAAGCAATTGATTTAAGGATCAAAAACTTGGACGTATACGGTGACTCAGCTCTGGTTATCAATCAGATAAAAGGAGATTGGAACACATACCAATCAGGATTGATTCCTTACAAAGACTACGCAAGAAGGTTGCTACCTTTCTTCAACAGAGTCGAGTTTCATCACATCCCTCGTGAGGAGAATCACATGGCTGATGCATTAGCCACTATCTCTTCCATGATTAGTGTAGGTCAATGGAATGACATACCTAAGATTGACATAATACGCCTTGAAAGGCCCGCTTACGTCTTCATAATTGAAGCAGTCATAGACGACAAACCTTGGTATTACGATATCAAATGCTTCCTTCAGAAACAAGAGTACCCACCTGGGGCACTAAGGAAAGACTGAAAAACCCTCAGAAGATTGGCTGGAAACTTCTTTCTGACTGGTGACACTCTCTATAAGAGAAATTTTGACATGGTCTTGCTTCGATGCGTCGACAGACCAGAAGCAGACATATTGATGAAAGAAATTCATGAAGGATCCTTTGGAACTCATGCCAACGGACACACAATGGCGAGAAAATTTTTAAGAGCAGGGTACTATTGGTTGACAATGGAATCCTACTGCTACAAGTACATGAGGAGGTGTCACAAGTGTCAGATATACTCCGACAAAATTCATGTACCACCATCACATCTCAATGTTCTTTCTTCCCCGTGGCCTTTCTCGATATGGGGAATCGACATGATTGGCATGATTGCGCCCAAGGCTTCAAACGGACATCGGTTCCTCCTGGTCGCCATTGACTATTTCACCAAATGGGTCGAAGCAACGTCATTCGCCAATGTAACCCGACAAGTGGTGGTCCTATTTATCAAAAATAATATCATCTGCCTTTATGGTGTTCCGAGCCAGATCATTACTAATAATGGATCTAACTTGAATAATAAGATGATGAAAGAGTTGTGCGTAGAGTTCAAGATCGAACATCATAACTCATCTCCCTACCGACCCAAGATGAATGGAGCGGTAGAAGCGACCAATAAGAACATCAAGAAGATTGTTCAAAAGATGGTTGTAACCTACAAAGACTGGCACAAGATGCTACCCTTTGCTCTTCACGGTTATCGCACGTCTGTCCGTACTTCAACAGGGGCTACCCCTTTCTCTCTAGTGTATGGCATGGAAGCAGTGCTCCCCATAGAAGTAGAGATCTCGTCAATCCGAGTATTGATGGAAGCTAAGCTTACAGAAGCTGAATGGTGTCAAAGTAGACACGAAGAATTGAATCTGATCAAGGAGAAGCGAATCACGACACTATGCCATGGTCATCTATATCAACAGAGAATGAAGAAGGCGTTCGACAAAAAGGTTCGACCCCGCGTCTTCAGGAAAGGAGACCTCGTGCTCAAGAAGATACAATCTTTTCTCACTGACTCTCGGGGCAAATGGACCCCAAATTATGATGGCCCCTATGTGGTCACGAAAGCTTTCTCAGGCGGTGCCTTGAGACTTGCAACCATGGACGGAGAGGAATTTGCCTACCCCACAAATGTTGATGTAGTCAAGAAATACTTCGCCTAAAAAAACGTCTCGGTGGATTGAAAACCCGAAAGGGCGGTCCAGGCAAAAGTTAGAGACAAAATAAAAAAAAATCATCCCGGTGGATTGGAAACATCACAGTACAATCGAGGCAAAAATTAGGGATAATGGCAAGTAACTATGTTTGACAAAGAGGCAAGTCCCTCAGCAGCAGCAGTTACATCATCTGTCAGAAAACTCCAGTCAAGGTCATCTTCGACAGAAGCTCGGGATGCCCCGAATTCAAAGTTGGTTGAAGGATAGTGGTCGTTATGTTTCAAAGTAGCCCTTTTCCCTGTAAATTACCATTTTCTAACTTTGTAATTACTCTTTGGAATCACGCGCTTGGCTGATTTCCATCCTATCAATAAAATTTGAGCCCTTGTGCTTTTGTTTGTAATTCTCATTTGTTTTAGCTTTACAAAACGATGTTGTTAACATGATTAACGATTCTTGAAATAAAACAAAAATGAATTTACTTGTTAAAACTTTTTCTGCTTTTAAAATAAAGACGGTAATTTCTTTTGACTGTTGAACATCAAAGGAACATCAACCGCTTCTCCAGAAGTAAGCAAACTTCAAAGTGCAGAATCAAAGTACTCCTTCTAACCCAGTACGCCTGAATGAAGGATCAACTGTGTCAGGGACCTTGTTTCATCTGACACACCTCGGGACAGTTCTTACCTCCTAATCCTGACCAACGGTAGCTCCCAACAGGGACTATCTCTCCTAAGTAAGGTGGAATTGCTATCTTGAACTAGCGATATTTCTACACGCCCCGCGATGGCCGAGTATCCAGTCATGTTCACCCGTCAGTTTGTATGTCGCGTCGGTTTTGTCAGCATATACATACATACATCATGCATTATTGATTTGCATTCACATTTCATATTGCATTACTATCACTCTAGTCGATCTTGTCCCCTAGTGATAGAAGTTCTCTCAATCGAGTTGTCAGTTTTTGCCTCGTCAGGAAATACTGTGTCTGAACAATCTCACCTCCAGTTTATTTCTGGATTGAAGTTGGCTCCTCGACCACTTTGATAACTTAAACCTCTGAAAAAACATAGGAACCTTTAGTCAGCATCACTCTTCGCCATTGAAGATGATATCCTTGCTTTCCTAGATTAAGGAAAATCCACAGAGAAAGCCTCGTAATCAGAGATTCGGCAGCACGCCAGTTTCGCTCCAAAAATATTGTTGATAAAAAGGTCATCGACACCTTTAAATTGGACCCCATCATATGGCATTTCTCCGAGAAGATCCTGAGAAAAGTATGATGTAAGATCCCACGCAGAAGCAGCCTCTCAAGAGACTCGCTTTCCCCAGATAGAGTCGGCAAATGGCGTCTCCAACAGAGAAGTTTGTGCAACTCTATAACTCAGACGACTGGGTTCCACAGCGAGTCTGACATCAAATTTTTTTCGTCAAATGGCATCTCCCCAGGAAAATTCGGCGAGAAGTTTGAGGAAAACCGCTACGCATAGCGTCCCTTGTCAATTAAGTTTATTGACAAAAGAAACTAAGACCAGTTCCTTGGTAGGAAACCAGGATCGAGGGGAAGTTTACAAAAGAAACTGAGACCAGTTCCTTGGTAGGAAACCATGATCAAGGGGAAGTTTACAAAAGAAACTGAGACCAGGTCCTTGGTAGGAAACCAGGATCGAGGGGAAGTTTACAAAAGAAACTAAGACCAGTTCCTTGGTAGGAAACCAGGATCGAGGGGAAGTTTACCTTTTCTAAGCATCATCGCTTGGTAAAATAAGATGAATGCGTAAGCTACCATTCATAACCACCATCAAAATTTTGGGTATTCCGATATTTAATCCTCTTGTACCCCGAATGCCCGAATACCTTCGTCATTCACACCTTCGTGTCCAAGAAGATTAAATAGGGGCATCTGTCATACCCCAAATTTTGACAACTAAGATTTCCCATCATTGTGAAAATCATCATCACAATATGGAGGAACCATCATACTTCAACAGTATCCCCAAAGATGGGTGAGCATCCACTACAATCAAAATTAGGGTTTCAAGCCCTCTCAGAGCCTTAGACAAAGGATCAATCAAGGAATGGCATGATCTTCAACTTGTCTAACCTCTCAAACATCCACAATGGATCAAGAGGACTCCCACTTTAAGGATTAAGCACAAGGTTGCTCCCTTCTAGGTGGATAAAGTCTCAAGATCGACAGTGTCACCAAATTAGGGTTTTGGTCGATCAGGGCCTCCAAAGGGAAATTTTCCTCTGGGCATGAGCCAAAGATCCAAAACATAACCTAATGTGGTCCATGGAACCTCATAAACCCAATCATCAAGTCAATTTTGCTTAAGGGGATGCATTCATCAAAAATCAGGAATTAGGGTTTCCTGACCTAATTCACCCCTAAGTTGACTTTTGGGACAAATCATAAGCCAAGACCTCAAGACATGATTTGAGGGTCTCTAATGAACTCTATTAATCCATTTGGAACCATGGATTAGTCCAAGAAGTTTGAGCAACAAGTTTCAATTTCATCTGCACCACAATTAGGGTTTCGCGAGGAAAGTCAACTATAACTTTGACTTTTGACCAGGACATGCTCCCAAGCCCTAGGACATGAATCAATATACCCTATAACACCCATGGAACATGTCCATCAAGTTTGATTTAGGTCAAGGACATGATTTCACAAAGGATTGCACAGTTTGGAATTCATCTGATAAAAAGTCAACTGTGCACAAAAGTCAACTTTAACTTTTTGAGATTTTTCACCAAAATGGATTTTTAACCCTAAAATGATGTTAATGTATGATTTGACTCATCATTCATCAAGAGAAATCAAAGAAAGTTGGATAACTTGTAAAAGGGGTAACCATAAAAACTTAGAAAATTTTCTAAGTTATGAAAAAATGACACTAATGTGCCAACTTTGGAGGACCATAACTCCTAAACCACAAGGCCATTATTCCCCATTCAAAGCTTGATTTGTAGATCTCATTTCCCTCTACAAAAGCTTCATACTGACCTATGTCCAAATTCCTCATGGATTTTGAGTTATGGAGTGATCAAAATCAAGAAAAGTCACTTTGTTCCAACACTTAGTGAAAATTTCACTAAGTCAGATTTTACCCTACCTTTTGCCAAATGTAGGGGGATTTTTCACTTGGATTCAAAAGAGATCAAAACCAAACATGTTCAAACAGTTGTTGTATCATGTAAGGGCTTTCCAAAATGACCAAGAACATTACCAAATTCCATTTGGGCTATGAGTTATGACATTGGCAACTTGCATTTTGAAATCTATCAAGGCAAGGCAGAATTTGAAATTTTGCTCGATTTGCCAAAATTGTGCAAACTCAAACACTCCTATCCACTTGGACACATCTGAGGATTGAATCTCAAGGGGACAATCACTGAGCCAAGCCTCCAAAGTCTTTGGAACAAGAAATAGCATGTTGAACCTAGAATTGGCAAAATAGGGATAAGACTCCAATTTTGAATTGGAGCATTCAATGGAAGCATCAAGGTGGCATGGACTGAGCCATTCTCAACTGAATTCAGTCAAGACTTATCCAAGACCAAGGGAACCAGTAGCCTGTGCCCTAACCTCTAGTCAATGGGTAGAGGAGATTCGATTTTCATTTGCCAACATTGGTCAAACCTACTCAGCAGTTGCCATTCACTATTCTTTGCAAAACAAACTTGCTCTACTATAAATAGAGCTCAATTGTGATCAGTTTAAGTACACCAAAGCCATCAAACAGATGCTTTCCTCAAAATCTCTTCTTTCACTCCAATTTTGCCTTCTAAGGCAAGTCACTATCGGGTTTTGAGTTTGAGAGCTTTTCCAACCAAACCAATCACTCACACACCTCACATACATCATATAGAAGTGATCCAAACACTCACATAACATCTGGAACACAGATTTCACAAAATCACCAGCCAATTGCTCAAGTTCTTGACAGCTTTGCAGTTGAGGTACCATCTTCAACTCCAAACCATTTCAATCCATTCCAAGCATTCATACACACTCCTTGGCACCTAGGGAAGCTATCTAGATCATTGGAACCTAGCTGTAACACCTCCAACACAAATCACGATCACCAGCTGCAAGTGGTAAGCATGAGCTCTTCTAACTCTATGATTCATGCAATTTTTGCTGCACAATAATTTGGCCATATGTTCATAATCATGCATGGAATGTTTCCCCTCAATTAATTGTATTGTTTGAATCATGTATCAAAAATCCTAGCCTTCATGCAGAAATTAGGGTTCTTGAGGATTTTTCATGATTTCTTGTTATATGTTTAATTTAAATGAAATTAAATACCATAGACATGATCGTGAGGTTAAAACGAGTTGATTGGTATGTGGATTGCGTGATATAATCAAGTATTCAGTGAGATTGGAGAGAAAATGCAAATCTGGCCAAACCCAGAACACGCACGTGTTCTTGGTGTGTTCTTGGCGCCATTTTTTTGAAAATTCAAATATTTGAATTTTGTGATTTTATTTAATTGATTCAAAAATTAATTTCTCTCTGAGTTTTAATGATTTTGAGTTGATTCTTTTTTTTAATAATTCACAAAAATGTTAAAATATTTTATTTTCCCAAAAAATATTATTTATTTTGTATAATTGATATTTTTGCAAAGAATTAATGTTTTAATTGTTTTTAACATTTAAAATATTTTTTCCATCTTGATTTTTCAACTTTTAATGCTTTCTAATTATTTTGTAGGTCAATACTTAATTTTTGAAGCATTAATCCAAGATCACAATTTGTTTTCCATATGTTAAACAATTTTGATCATTTTAATTGAATTTTTATTCAATTAAATACATTTTTGAAAACAAATTAGGGTTTTTGGATTAATTAAACCCTCATAATTCATTTTCAAAACACTTTTGGGTCTCTAATAGAGTGTAAGACCCAATCCTTTTTTGACCAAATCATTTTTGGGCCTCAGTATATTGTATAAGTCCCGATACCGTCAAAAACAAACGGCGCGATCGTCGCCTTTTCAAAACAAACCTGGGCCTACCCTCGAGTAGTAAGACCCATTTCTTTTTTTAAAACTCATTTGGACCTCTATTAGAGTGTAAGACCCAACCCCCTTGTACATTAAACCTTTTGGGCCTCACTTATTGTATAAGTCCCTCTGTACAAGTGAACGGCGCCATCGTCGCCTTTTAAAAAAAAATCAACTGGGCCTACCCTCGTGTTATAAGCCCCACTCTTTTTTCTTTTGGGCCTCTATTAGAGTGTAAGACCCAATCCCCTTTTAACCAAAACACTTTTGGGCCTCAGATATTGTATAAGCCCCTTCGGGTTAAAAGAAAATCACGGCGCAATCGCCATTTCGAAAAGTCAACTGGGCCTACCCTCAAGTTATAAGCACCACTCTTTTTCTTTAAACCTTTTTGGGCCTCTTGAGAGAGTGTAAGACCCATCCCTTTGTACAGAAAACCTTTTTGGGCCTCAGTCACTTGTATAAGTCCCTCTGTACAAATTCAAACAGTGCGCTCACTGATAAAACCTTGGGCCTCTCCTTTAGCTGTAAGCCCCAAATCTTTCTTTTTCAAAACACTTTCTTCTTTGATTTTGAATATACTGTTGTTTTCAATCTTTCTTTGTTGAACAACTAACCAAACAGCATGGAAGCTCTACAACCGAGTAAGTGGTTATTGCTTTCATTTACCGCTTTCATATACATATAACTGTATTGTGGGGCTGTTTCACTGTAAGTCTTCTTTCATAAACTCGTATCAGCTGTGTAATAATAGTATAAATATTTCGAGTTTCCCCAGCAACTACGTCTAGCACTAGGTAAAGCCGTCTCGATCACTCTTAGAAATAGTCTAAACTATATCCCCATAGGATTACCAGACACAGTCTTCCCTCTTCTTGGGGTTAAACAATATGGAGACATGAAAGGCAGCATTCTCTATGAACCCTTTCATAGACTGTCACTCGTAGAAGTTGTCAAAGAAACTCTATTCCCCAGAGATGATCTTTTCTCCGTGAATGGCATCCTTTGAGTTTCTTCCAAATTCTCGAACTTTCCTGGCTTGATCTATTCTCGGTGAATGGCATGTCTTGAATTTCTCGGGGTTTGGGGACCCACAGGCTTCTTAAAAGCACTTGTCAAGAAACTCTATTCCCTAGAGATGATCTTTTCTCTGTGAATGGCATCTCTTGAGTTTCTTCCAAATTCTCGGACTTTCCTGGCTTGATCTATTCCTCGTGAATAGCCTGTCTTGAATTTCTCGGGGTTTGGGGACCCATCAACTTCTTAAAAGCATCGGCTTCCTCTTGGGCATTGTACAAGGACCCACAGGCTTCCTAAAAGCAACCCCGCCTCCTCTTGGGCTTAGTACAAGGACCAATCAGATTCTTAGAAGTATTCACAGCCTCCTCTTAGGCTTCGTATAATGATCTCTTCCTCCGGGAATGATAGCCTCCTCTTGGGCTTCGTACAAGGACCGATCAGCTTCTTAAAAGTTCCCGGCCTCCTCTTGGGCTTCGCACAAATTGTCCCGACGACCTCCTAAAGGTATAGGAACAGAACTTAATCATCTGCATAGAACAGTCCTTTCAAAGAGTCTACTACTGTTTCTCAAAGCATAATACAAAAGATGAAACTCTAGACACGGATAGTCTAATATCCTTGAGTCTCAAAGACATTCTCAAGTGACCCCTTCGTTAAATAGGTAGAAAACCCGTAGACTCGGACAGTCTCAATACCCTTCAGATTTCCCGCTTCCTTAAAGAACAGGAATAACCCGGATCCTTGAATCAAATCCTTGAGTACAGTGTTGCTCATATAAGAACTGATTTTCTCTTTTAAAATCAGTATACTGGACCTGTCACTCAACTGAAACAGTCACCATAGCCTCCTCTTGGGCTTTGTACAATGATTCTCCCCAGCGGAGTCAAACAACGTTTAGCCTCTCTCTCGGGCTTTGTACGAGACACATAAGAGACTCCCTCGTTGAGTCAATCACCCTTTCGCCTCCATCTCGGGCTTTATACGAGATACAAAAGGGTTCTTATTGAGCCAAACAAATTTTAGCCTCCATCTCAGGCTTCGTACGAGATACAAAAAACTCTTTTGTTGAGTTAAATAGCCTCCATTTCGGGCTTTATACGAGATACCAAAAGACTCCATCGTCGAGTCAAAACCTTTTAGCCTCTCTCTCGGGCTTTGTACGAGACACATATTAGCCTCCTCTTAGGCTTTGTATAAGAAAACCACTGGTTGATCCAATCAACCTTTTAGCATCAAATTTGTGTCTCGTTCATAGTATACAAACATCAACAACTCCTTCCCCTTCATCTAATTGCTGTAAGCGGCAAGCCTCTGGATTATTTACATCCATGCCACTGTCCCTCTTTTAGCATGAGAAATTCCTAAGGAAAGATATCATTGCTCTACACTGAGTTAAAGTCTTCTCCTTCAGGTTGGAAACCCCCTATGAAGGACATTATGGCATTGCTAGGATCTACATATCCCGGTTAAATTAATTTTCCTTTATAAACAGTTGTCACAGACAAACCCCCCCCCCCTTTTAGAGATGACAAATTCTCTCTAAAGACAACACTTTTTAGCTTCACACCTTGGGCTTTGAACAAGATACAAACTACCTTTCGCTTCACGTCTTGGGCTTTGAACAAGACACCAAAAATACCATTTCCTCCCATAGAATAGGAGGAGCTACGAACGCTCTGATTTCCCTGTTTCGGTAAACGGGAATACGTAGGCATAAGATTGAAAGAAAAATCTTAGCGAGCACAATCAACAAAAAAACCCAAAATCCCATATATCCTAATCTGAAGCAGTATCCTAACAAAAAGAGAGAAAACAGTATTGGCGAAAATACAAATAACCAGTACAAAGGCCCCCCGCATTGATAGCATTCGTAACCTAACAGACCACTATTTAAACTCAGTATGCAAGCAGGGTTAATTGGAGACATCTATTTTCCTTCCTTCATCAGCTTTAATAGGATAAAAAATGAATCGACCTGTAGTAAACTCAACCGCAGAGAGCGACTGCGCTTAAGAAACGCGTCCAAAATCGCTCGCTACAATGAGGTGAAATCGGGTTTGGGTCGAGTGGAACTCATCCCGGGTGGATTCTGGAGCGACCCGCTTCCTCTCCCTTGGGCCTATTACTATTTATTTTTTCTCTCAGCCCATATTCTCTCTTTAAATTTTATTATGTTAAAATTGTTTTATTTATTTTTTAGAAAATCTTGTTTTAGGTTTTCTTTTTTTTTTTTTGAAATAAAGTCTTGTTTTAAATTTCTCCGTCCAAAATATCCTTTAATTTTAGTTTGGCTTTTTTTAATTATTTAGGAAAATATATTCTTGCTTTAAATTTATCCTTCTAAAATATCCTTTAATTTTAGTTTGGTTTGTTTTAATTATTTAGGATTAATTATAATTATTTAAGTTAATTAGTTCTTTTGACTTCATTTAAATAATAAAAAACCTCAAAATATTTTTCTTAATTTATTTTTTGAATTAATTCGTTTTGACTTAGAATGTAAATATTAGGGTTTTCAATTTTTAATCATCTCGATTTTAATTTTCATTAATCTTCTTGACTTCCAACTTTTGAGATTTGTAACTTAGATATCTTTTGCTTAATCTTGTGATTTCGATTCTTGACTATTCTCTTGACCATATTTTTATGTTCACCATTTCATTTCCCTTCATTATCATCTTCCCTTCTTATGATCAAAACCTTGGTCTTGTACCAAGTGTATTTTCAAACTTTTTTCTCAACAAACATGGATGGTGGTGGAGTGGTTAGGCGAAGGCCTTGTCCTATCCCGAGTGTTTGACATTACCGTCAGGGTTCACTGTCATAAAACACTTACCATCCAAAGTAAAATATCTCTTAAATAAAATGGACATTGTCCTCCTTGTATTGAACTAAAGAAAGGGGATTGAGTGAAAACTTCTTCCTCTCCGAGTATTAGGATGCTCACTTTAGAGTGTGTGGTCTCGATACTCGTATTTCAATTCAAAGACGTGACTATATTCGCCATACCATTTTCAAAGCAATTCTTTTGAGATAAAGAAATTGGTACTAGCCGTAGGGGTTCCTATCCGAGGACTTATTTCACCTCTAAAACCAATCATCACAAATAAAATGTGACATCTTGGCTCGATGGTGAAAATCTAAACCTTTTCAAAAAGGGCACGTTATCCCTGTTCTACCGTATTACAGGTAACGCATAAGACTCCACGAGCGAGCGACAATACACCTAACTGCTAGAATGTGAACGTTAACATCGTCCATAAAAAACACCAACAACCCGTAGTCCCGTGAACTATGGTTTCTCTGATTCCTCATTCCCTTATGAGGATATGTAGGCACAAGGATCCCTATTCTTGGTGAGCTCACTAACAACTAACTCGTCTTTTCTCTTGCCCCCGTGCGATCAAGACCAACTAATCGAGCCTTTTCTCTCCCCCCAGTGCGATCAAGACCTTTTCTAACCCGTGGTTCCACGAACTACGGACGCTCAGATTCTTCATTGGTCAATGAAGATATGTAGGCACAAGACGGCGAAGTCTTGGCGAGCTACCTTTTCTTTTTCACACCTTTTCCTTTGTTAACCTTTCTTCCACAGTCTTATTTTCTTTTCACCCAATCCTCCTCGAGCACTTTGTTTCTAAACCCTCTTCTTTTTCCTTTTGAAGCATTCCTATAAAGCAATATCCTTTAGTAACATCCTTAAACATAAGTCAAACGAATGGTTCCCATCGAGTACGATGGATGTGAGGGGTGCTAATACCTTCCCATTGCATAACCGGCTTCCGAACCAATAATTTGCTTGCGAGACCATCTTATCCTTCCTCTTAGGGTTTTCTCGATGTTTTCCCTACCCGTTCAGGATAAATAAAGTTCGATGCCGACTCTGGGTCTTTTCTGGTTTTTTCACAATGCGACAACTGGTGACTCTGCTGGAGATCCTGTCCCTTAGCGATCCAAACCTTGTTCTGTTTATCGTATGTGTGGATGTTTCTCTTTACTATTCTTTATTGCTTTTTGTTTTCCTTATTTATGTTCCTTTTTGTTGGGTATGTTGGGGATGGGTTGTGAGGAAAAGGATTTCTACCCGAGTCTTTCAAGCATACAGTAAGCTAGGAGGTAGTTGCTTATTGACTTGTGAGACTTAGGACTCGTTAAGTTGGCATGACTTCCATCGCTCATATGAGGCCTCTTTGGGAATGATAATGTCTTACGAGAAGTCGTAACGGTGTAATTGTTTCTGACCTGGGGGTCCATGATTTTGAGGACCCTTAGAACCCTATTCCAAAGGTTACTAAGGCATAACTCTGTGCTCATCCTTTTGAAGGGATCACCGTCTTATGAATCGTCGTAACGATGGGAAACTTTTGAGGGTATGATGCAAGGGACCTTGTTTGAAAGCCCTTGGAATGCCCTTTTGCAAACCAATAGACTACCTACTCGAGGAGAGACACATCTGTTATGTGAATCCTTGTCTCAGAGACCGTTGGTCCGTCTGCTATGATCTTGTTCCAAGCATGCATCCATAACATTGCATAACATAAGCATCTATGTATCATTTTACATATCATTCTCCAACCAAAAATAAGTGAGCTCATCCATCCTTTGTCCATAATCCGCAGTTTGACTTCCCGACGCCCGTATTGGATTTGAAGTAGCTTCAGAAGGATCATGAACTCAGGAGAGCAAAACCAGTTTGCGACAAGAGCAGATGCTGAATTGATGAAAGACCAGTTGGACCAACTTGTGGAAGCTATGACAACCTTGGCAAAGAGAGTTGCCAATATTCATAGAACTACAGTCACTGGGAACGTCATTCCATCTCAAGTGAACAATGTTGCTCAAGCTTAGCCTGTGCGGATCCCTGTTGAGAACCAGGTTATACAATAATGTACCATTATCCGAGATCGACATTCCTATTCTCTTGATGCCGTGGAATATCGTAGTTTTGCATTCTCTGAGTCAGATTCCCAAAAGGCAGTCCTTGTGATGAAGACCAAGGAGCCACAAGCTATTGAGATCATGGAAAGATGTTGTGTGTTGGAAGATAAGCTTAAAGCCATGGACGGGCATGATGCTTTTGATCAGAATGCTTTGAACATGTGTTTGGTACCCGACCTTGTAATACCTCCAAAGTTCAAGACACCGAAGTTTGAGAAGTACAAAGGGGATAGTTGTCCAAAGCAATGTCTGGTTATGTTTTGTAGAAGAATGACCTCATATGTTCACAACGACAAACTTATGATTCACTGTTTCTAGGAAAGTCTGAGTGGGGCATCACTAAGTTGGTACATGCAGCTAGAGAGTAGCCACATCCAATCATGGACAGACCTAGCCGACGCCTTTGTAAAGAAATACCAATACAATCTTAACACGGCTCCTAACCGCATGCAGTTGTAAGACTTATCTCAAGAGAATAATGAATCCTTTAGAGGGTATGCTCAGAGATGGAGAGAGTTAGTTGCTCGCGTTAAACCACCAATCTTGGTTAGAGAATTGCTAGACCTGTTAATGGATACTTTGCAAGGCTCATATATGGAAAATATGATTGGCAATGGGACATCAAACTTCTCTGACTTAATATCAGTTAGATAACACATTGAGATCAGCCTCGAGAGTGGAAAGATCCAAGATGCTTCGAACATCCTAGCTAGTGAAAGTAAATCAGCTATCAATTCCCAAGAAGAAAGGGAGGAGGAAAATAATTCCATATGGGAAACTCCACAAGTTACACTTCCACTACCTTATTCTCAGTACTAATGCACCTCAACTGTTCAAAGTCAGCAACCTTCTAGGTCTCTGTGTCATATACCATTCTCTCCACAGGAACAATATCAAGGACCTCTTCAGTATCAACGGTTATACCAACGTCAGCACACCAAGAAAGTCAGAAAGGCATTTCACTCCGTTGCCAATGTTGTATAGTCAGGTATTTCCATATTTAATCAAAGGTGGATTGATAGTACCAAAGGAACAGGATCCAGTGATTCCTCCATATTCGCAAGGCTTTGACACCAGCGACCGATGTGACTACTAGCTGGGTGTAGCGCAATTTTTGTGGTCTTGAATCACTATCGCTTGGGCACTACAGTTCAACTCATTTTTTATCCTGTTAAGCTGATTAAGGAAGGGAAATAGATGTCTCCAATTAACCCTGCTTGCATACTGAGTTTAAACAGTCAAAACTGTTGGTTTACAGATGCTATTAAGATGTGGGCCTCTCTTCGGTTATTTTGTTAAGAATAGAATGTTTGGACCATTTGGGAGGTTTTTTGGTAATGTATTTAGATTTAATGCTTTTGGGTTGATATGTGAAGGTACTGGATTTTGGGGTTTTTGATTAGTATGCTCGCTAAGATTTTTACAATCTTATGCCTACGTATTCCCGAAACAGGGAAATCAGAGCGATCGTAGTTCCTCCTATTCTATGGGAGGAAAGAGGTGTTTTGGTGTCTTGTTCAAAGCCCAAGACATGAAGCTAAAGGTAGTTTGTATCTTGTTTAAAGCCCAAGATGTGAAGCTAAACGGTTGTTTGTATCTTGTATAAAGCCCGAGATGGAGGCTGAAATGGTTTGACTCAACAAGAGAGTCTTTTATTCTCAACAAGAGAGTGTTTTAGTATCTCGTACGAAGCCCGAGATGGAGGCTGAAAGGAGTTGACTCAAAAAGAGGGTCTTGAATAGGTGATTGACTCAACAAGAGAGTTTGAAGGTTGTTTGACTCAACAAGAGAGTCTTTTATACTCAACAAGAGAGTGGTTTACTGTCTCGTACGAAGCCTGAGATTGAGGCTAAAAGGAGATTGACCCAATAAGAGAGTCTTTTATACTCAACAAGAGAGTGATTTATATGTCTTGTACAAAGCCTAAGACGGAGGCTAGAAGGAGATTTACTCAACAAGAGAGTCTTTTATACTCAACAAGAGAGTGTTTTATATGTGCCTTGTATGAAGCCCACGACGGAGGCTAAAAGTGGTTGACTCAACAAGAGAGTCCTTTTATGCGTCTTGTACGAAGCCCAAGACGGAGGCTAAAAGGTTTGACTCAACAAGAGAGTCTTTTATACTCAACAAGAGAGTGTTTTAGTATCTCGTATGAAGCCCGAGATGGAGGCTAAAAGGAGGTTGACTCAACAAGAGAGTCTTTTATACTCCACAAGAGAGTGTTTTTCTATCTCGTACGAAGCCCGAGATGGAGGCTGAAATAGTCTGAAAAGGTTAGCTCTGCTAGGAAGAATCATTTATACAAAGCCCAAGAGGAGGCTGGGTATTAAGGGATGAGTATCAACCCTACAACGAACGGAGTTTTGACGCTGGAAAGACTCCTCTAGCAAAGGATGACTAAGTTCTGTCTTATACCTTTAAGAGGTTGGCAGGGTCCTTGTATTAAGCTTAAGAGAAGGCATGAGAACTTTTAAGAAGCCGAAGGGTCCTTGTACAATGCCCAAGAGGAGGCGGGGATACTTTTAGGAAGCCTGTGGGTCCCCAAACCAAGAGAAGTTCAAGACATGCTATTCACTGAGAATAGATCAAGCCAGGAAAGTTCCAGGATTTGGAAGAAACTCAAGAGATGCTATTCACGGAGAAAAGATCATCTCTGGGGAGTTAGAGTTTCTTTGACAATTTCTAAGAGTGACAGTCTGAGAAAGGGTTCACCGAGAATGCTGCCTTTCAACTTTCCATATTGTTTAACCCCAAGAGGAGGGAAGACTGTGTCTTGTAATCCTATGGGGGATCTAGTTTTGTTTGTATTTAAGAGTGACCAACAGGCTTTACCTAGTTCTAAACGTAGTTGCCGGGGAAAACTCTAAATAACTATACTAGTATTACACAGCGGATGTATGAAAAGTATAGAAAGGATGTGAAAGAAGACTTACAGTGAAGCAGCCCCACAATATAGTTATATACATATGAAAGCGGTAAATGACGGCGGATAAACACTTACCCGTTGTAGAGCTTCCATGCTGTTTTGTTGGTTGTTCAACAAAGAAAGCTTTGATAATAGTATTATATTCAGAATCAAAGGAGAAAGTGCTTTGAAAAGATTGTTGGGGCTTACAGCTCAAGGAGAGGCCCAAATTTTAACGATGATCGCACCGTTGTTTTGAAAACTTTACAGAGGGACTTATACAATATGTAAGGCCCATAAAGTTTTTATGTACAAGGGGGTTGGGTCTTACACTCTATTAGAGGCCCAAGTATTTTTGTATCCGTGATGGGGCTTACAACTCAAGGAGAGGCCCAGGGTTATATTTTGAACTGGAGATCACGCCGAAGTTTTTGAAAACGCAGTGGGTCTTATACAATGACTGAGGCCCAAAAATGTTTTAGTTTTCAAAGGGGTTGGGTCTTACACTCTATTAGAGGCCCAAGTGTTTTAAAAAGATTTGTGAGGGTGAAAATCAAAGAAACCCTAATTTTGTTTTCCTTAAAAAGTAAATATTTAAAGAAAATCAATAAAAATGATAAAAATACCAAATAGATTTGAATAAACCACTTGTGATTTTTGTTTAAGGCTTGAAAAATGAGGTTTTAAACACAAGATGATTTAGAACTCATTTGGTTTTGATTTTCAAAATGAATATTCACTTTTAAATGTTTAAAAACAATTAAAAATGAATTTATTCACAAAAATACTAATTATATTAAATAAATAATATAAATTTGATTTTTTGTAGAATAAAATATTCCAATATTTTTGTGAATTTTTGAAAAAAGAACCAATAAAAAATAATTAAAATTGAGGGAGTTATTAATTTTTCAAATCATTAAAAATAATATGAAAAACAATAAAAAAAGTGAAAAAAAAACATTAAAAAGGGGTCTGGGGCAAGGAGAATTCGAACCCCAGACCTCTTGTGTGCAGCATGCGTGCCTTACCACTGTGGTGGTGATACATCCGTGTATTAAAACACAACCACAAATATACAAGGCTTGCCTTGTTCTTGGCCTGGCCAAGGCAAGGTTTTTGGTCAGAAACGTGAAGGCCATAACTTCCTCATTTCTCCATGGATGGAGATAAAATTTATATGCATCTGGCCTAGAATTTCACAAGGAATCCAATGGTGGTGATGGTTTTTCCAGAAAACAAATCCTCCTCAAAACCCCGATAGTGGTTTTCAAATAGGCCATGTTTTGCATTTTCTGTGCTACCTCTTGGTACAAGTGTGAATTACATGATAAATTGGTGCAACAAAATCCATATAACATGCATAAGAGATGCATGATCAGTGGACTTCAAAGCAAGGCATATTTCAGAGAGTTTAAGTTGTGATGCTTACCTCTCTTTGGAGCTTTTGGACTATCTACCAAGTGTTTTGTTCCAGAAATGTTTTGATGCTTTGGACACCCTCAAATGATCCCTTAGAAGCTTTTAGAGTGGTTGGAACCAGCTGAAAACCTCAGGAATGGAAACTGGCCCTTTCTTATAAAGGGGCAAAAGTGGCCAAAATAGCAACTCTTTAAAATGGTGTTCCAAATCAGGGGAAGCATTTAGGACAGTTCAAGGATGATATTTGGAGCGTGTTTGATGTTTTATCTGGTTTGGAAAGTGACTGATTCAAGATACGGCTTGAAAAATGCACAAAAGTCCTATTTTGAGGTTTTGAGAGGGGACTTTGTGATTTTGGTGTTACAGGTCACTTGTGAGTGTTTGGACAACTTAGATATGACATATTGGATGTGTTTGGATCATGAGTTGTGATGGAAATGCTCTCTAACTCAAAAACTCAGAGTTACCTTGCTAAATAAGGTATTTTTGCCTAGAGAAAGTGATTTTGAGGAAAGCATATGTTGGATGGCTTTGGTGTACTCAAACTGACCACAAATGAGCTCTATTTATAGTGTGTCAAGTTTGTTTTGGCTGCAATAGTGAATGGCAACTGCTGCAGAAGTTTGGCAAATGTTGATCAATGAGAATCCAAGTCTCCTCTAACCATTGACTAGAGGTTAGAGCACAGAGCTGTGGTTCCCTAGTTGTTGGATAAGTCTTGACTGAATTCAGTTGGAAGAGGCTCAGTCCATGCCACCTTGGTGCATCCATTGAATGCTCCAAAACAAAATTGGAGTCTTGTCCCTCTTTTAGGCATTTCTAGGTTTGGCATGCTACTTTTGGTTCCAAAGACTTGGGAGGCTTATGGATTAGTTTTTGTCCCTCCTTGGTCTCCTCCTGAGGTGTTCAGATGGATAAACTTGCTTGCCCTTTGCAAAATTTGAGCAAATCAAGCAAAACCCCCAAATCTGCCTTGTTATGATAATTGCAGCAAGGAATATTCCCACTGTCATAACTTCTTGCTCAGATTGAGTTTGGTGAAGTTCTTGGTCATTTTGGAAAGCCCTCATATGATACAACATATGTGTGATCATAGTTTGTTTTGACACTTTTTGGATCCAAGTGAAAAATTCCCTTACATTTTGGAAAAAGTGAAACAAATTCTGACTTAGTGAAAATTTCACTAAGTGTTGGAAAAAATGGCATTTCATGTTTTCAGCCATTTTGACCCAATCATAACTCACAATCCATGATGAATTGGAATGAGGTGTAGTTGAAGCTTTTTTAGAGGGCCATGAGAGCTACAAATCTAGCTTTGAATGGGGGAAAATAGCCTTGTGGTTTAGGAGATATGATCCTCCAAAGTTGGTACCCTAGCCACTTTGTTCCATACTTGGAAAATTTCTAAGTTTTTATGGTTACCCCTTTTACAAGTTATCCCACTTTTCTTGATTTTTATTGATGAATGATGATCCTAATCACACATTAACATCATTTTAGGGTCAAAGAACCATAATTGTTAAAAATCTCAAAAAGTCAAAGTTGACTTTTGTGCACAATTGACTTTTTGTCAGATGAACTCCAAACTGTGCGATCCTCTAATGAATCAAGTCCTTGACCTAAATCAAACTTGATGGATTGATTTCATAGGTGTTATAGAGTGTATTGAATCATCTCCCAAGGTTTGGGAGCATGTCCTAGTCAAAAGTCAAAGGCGCAGTTGACTTTTCTCGTGAAACCCTAATTGTGGTTCTGATGAGTTTGAAACTTGTTGCTCAAGCTTCTTGGATCAATCCATTGTTGGAAATGGATCAATGTAGTGTGTTAGGTATCCTCAAATCATCTCTTGAGGTATTGGCTCATGTTTTGTCCCAAAATTCAACTTAGGGGTGAATTAGGTCAAGAAACCCTAATTCCTGATGTCCCTTGGAGCATCTTAGGTTTTACTTTGAATCATTGGCTCATTCCCAGAGGAAAATGTCCCTCTGGAGGCCCTGGTCGACCAAACCCTAATTTGGTGACACTGGCGATCCTGAGGCTTGATCCACTTAGAATGCTGCAACCTTGTGCTTAATTCTTGTTGTGGGAGTCCTCTTGATCCATTGTGGATGTTTGAGAAGTTTAGACAAGTTTAAGATCATGTCATTCCTTGATTGATCCTTTGTCTAAGAGCTCTGAGAGGGCTTGAAACCCTAAGTTTGATTGTAGTGTATGCTCACCCATCTTTGGGGAGACTAATTAGGTATGATGGCCCATCCATATTGTGATGATGATTTGCACAATGATGGGAATCTTAGTGGTCAAAATTTTGGGTATGACAGATGACCCTATTTAATCTTCTTGGACCCGAAGGTGTGAATGGCGAAGGTATTCGGGCATTTGGGGTGCAAGAGGATTAAATATCGGAATACCCGAAATTTTGATGGTGGTTAAGAATGGCAGTTCATGCATCCTTCTTCTTTTGCTAAGCAATGATGCTTAGAAAAGGTAAACTTCCCCTCGATCCTGGTCTTCAGCCAAGGAACTGGTCTTAGTTTCTGAAATGAACTTCCCCTTGATCCTGGTTTCCTACCAAGGAACTGGTCTAAGTTTCTGAAATAAACTTCCCCTCGATCCTGGTTTCCTACCAAAGAACTAGTTTAAGTTTCTTTTGTCAATAAACTTTCTTGAAAAGGGACGCTATGTGTAGCGATTTTCCTCAAACTTCTCGCCAAATTTTCCCGGGGAGATGCCATTTGATGGAAAAAGTTTCAATGTCAGACTTGCTGGGGGACCCCATCTGTCTGAGCTGTAGAGGTACACAAACTTCTCTATTTGGAGACGACATCTGTCGACTCTACCGGGGAAAACGAGTCTCTTGAGAGTCTGTTTTCGCTTTGTTAACATTGACTTTCTGGAGAGAAGAACCAATGTGCTACTGAGAGTCTTTAGTTGCGAGGCCTCCTCTGGGGACTTTCCTTAGTCCGGGAAAGCAAAGACATCATCTTCAATGGCGAAGAGTGATGTTTATTGAATGTTTTCTTGCTTTTTCAGAGGTTTAAGTTATCAAAGTGGTTGAAAGCCCGCTGCAATCCAGAAATAAACTGGAAGAGGGACTGTTTGGACGCAACGTTTCCTGATAAGGACAGAACTGACAACTCGATTGAGAGGACTTTTATCACTAGGGGATAAGACCGACTAGAGAGATAGTGATGCCATATGATCATGAATGTAAATCAATAATGCATCATGTATGTATGTTTATGCTGACAAAACTAACGTGACATACAGACCGGTAGATGAACACGACTGGATACTCGGCCACGGGGGGAGATAAAAAGTATCACTGGTTCACGATAGCAATTCTGCCTTGCTTAGGAGAAATAGTCCCTGCGGGGAACAACCGTTGGTCAGGCTTAGGATATAAGAACTCTGCCAGGGGTGTCAAATGAAACATGGTCTCTGACACAGTTGATCCTTCATTCAAACGTACTGGTTTAGAAAGAGTAATTTAATTCTGCACTTTGAGGTTCGATTACCTCGGGAGAAGCGACCGATGTTCTTTCTATGTTCAACAGTCAAAAGAAATTGCCATCTTTATTTTAAAAGCAGAAAATTTTTGACAAGTAAATTCATTTTTATTTTATTTCAAGAATCGACAATCATATTAAAACGTCATTCAGTAAAGCTAAAACAAATAAGAATTGTAAACAAAAGCACTAGGGCTCAAATTTTATTGATAGGATGGAAATCAGCCAAACGCGTGATCCCATGGAGTATTTACAAAGTTAGAAAATGGTAATTTAAGGGAAAAGGGCTACATTGAAACATAACGACCACTATCCTTCTACCAACTTTGAATTCTGGACTTCCTGAGCTTCTGTCGAAGATGACATTGACATGAGTTTTCTTTCGATGGATGATGTAACTGTTGCTGAGGGACTTACCCTTGTTGGACGTAGTTACTTGCCATTATCCCTAACTTTTGTCTGGATTGTACTTTGATATTTCCAATCCACCGGGATGATTTTTTTTTATTATGTCTCTAATTTTTGCTTGGACCGCCCTTTCGAGTTTTCAATCCACCGAGACGTTGTTTTTTTTTTTAGTTTAGGCGAAGTATTTCTTGACTACGTCAACATTTGTGGGGTAGGAAAATTCTTCTCCATCCATGGTTACGAGTCTCAAGGCACCGCCTGAGAAGGCTTTCTCGACCACATAGAGGCCGTCATAATTCAGAGTCCATTTGCCCCGAGAATCAGTGAGAAATGATTGTATCTTCTTAAGCACAAGGTCTCCTTTTCGGAAGACGCGAGGTCGGACCTTTTTGTCAAATGCCCTATTCATTCTCTGTTGATACAACTGACCATGGCATAGTGCCGTTATTCGCTTTTCCTCGATCAGATTCAGTTCGTCGTGTCGACTTTGACACCATTCAACTTTTGTTAGCTTAGCTTCCATCAATACCCGGATTGATGGGATCTCTACTTCTATGGGGAGTACTGCCTCCTTGTCATATACTAGAGAGAAATGGGTTGCCCCTGTTGAAGTGCGATAACCGTGAAGAGAAAAGGGTAGCATCTCGTGCCAGTCTTTGTAGGATACAACCATCTTTTGAACAATCTTTTTGATGTTCTTATTAGCCGCTTCTACCGCTCTGTTCATCTTGGGTTGGTAGGGAGATGAGTTATGGTGTTCGATATTGAACTCTGCGCACAACTCTTTCATCTTCTTATTGTTCAAGTTAGATCCATTATCAGTAATGATCTGGTTTGGAACACCATAACGGCAGATGAGATTGTTTTTGATAAATCGGACCACCACTTGTCGGGTTACATTGGCGTATGACACTAATTCGACCCACTTGGTGAAGTAATCAATGGCCACCAGAATTAACTGATGTCCATTTGAAGCTTTAGGTTCGATCATGCCGATCATGTCGATTCCCCATATGGAAAAAGGCCACGGGGAAGAAAGAACTTTGAGATGCGTCGGCGGTACATGGATTTTGTCTGAGTATATCTGACACTTGTGACACTTCCTCATGTACTTGTAGTAGTCGGATTCCATGGTAAACCAATAGTACCCTGCTCTTAGAATTTTTCTCCCCATTGTGTGTCCATTGGCATGAGTACCAAAGGATCCTTCATGAATTTCTTTTATCAGTATGTTTGCTTCTGGTCTGTCTACGCATCGGAGCAAGACCATGTGGAAATTTCTCTTATAGAGTGTATCACCACTCAGGAAGTAGCTGCCTGCTAGTCTTCTAAGGGTCTTTCTGTCCTTTCTAGATGCCCCCGGGTGAATACTGTTGTTTCTGAAGGAAGCATTTGATATCGTGATACCAAGGTTTGTCGTCTATGACTACTTCAATCGTGAAAATGTAAGCGGGCCGTTCAAGGCGCATTATGTCAATCTTAGGTAGGTCGTTCCATTGACCTACACTAATCACGGAAGAGAGAGTGGCTAATGCATCAGCCATGTGATTCTCCTCATGAGGGATGTGATGAAACTCGATTCTGTTGAAGAATGGTAATAACCTTCTCGCGTAATCTTTGTAAGGAATCAGTCTGGATTGGTGTGTGTTCCAATCTCCTTTGACCTGATTGATAACCAGGGCTGAGTCGCCATAAACATCCAAGTTTTTGATCCTTAAGTCAATTGCTTCTTCGAGACCCATGATACCGGCTTCGTATTCGGCCTCATTGTTTGTACATTTGAATGTCAGTCGGGCTGTGAAAGGAATGTGGGTACCCTGAGGGGTAACAATGATTGCCCCAATTCCGTTTCCGTAATGGTTGACAGCTTCGTCAAAAATTAGTCCCCATTGGGATCCTGGTTCTGGCCCTTCACTGGGTAGCGGTTCATCGCAATCTTTCATTTTCAAGTACATGACATCTTCATCTGGGAAGTCAAATCCGAATGATTCCTGATCGTCAATCGGTTGATGAGCCAAATGATCGGCTAAAATACTTCCTTTAACGGCTTTTTGAGCGTGGTACTCTATGTCATATTCTAACAACAACAACTGCCAACGGGTAATCCTTCCCGTGAGAGCAGGCTTTTCAAAGACATACTTGATTGGATCCATTTATGAGATTAACCAAGTAGTGTAACGAATCATATACTGGCGAAGATGTTTGGTTGCCCAAGCCAAAGCACAACAAGTTTTCTCAAGCATAGTGTACCGAGTCTCTCAGTCGGTGAATTTCTTGCTCAAATAGTAGATGGCCGACTCTTTTCGTTTTGTTTCATCTTGTTGGCCAAGCACACAACCCATGTATTCTTCCAAGACTGTTAAGTAAATGATCAGTGGTCTTCCTTCCACTGGAGGTGATAGAATCGGTGGGTTCAACAGGTATTCCTTGATACTGTCGAAGGCGGTTTGGTAGTCTTTTGTCCAAATGCAGTCCTGAATCTTTTTGAGTAATTTAAAAAGTGGCGTGCATGTCGCGGTCATCAGAAATATAAATCTGGAAATGTAATTCAGACATCCCAAGAATTGCCTGACTTGTTTTTCAGTCTTTGGAGAAGGCGTCTCTTGAATGGCCTTGACCTTGTTAGGATCAACCTCAATTCCTTTTTGGCTGACGATGAACCCTAGTAGTTTCCCTGAACGGACTCCAAAGGTGCACTTGTTGGGATTCAAGCGGAGTTTGTATTTTCTCAGGCGCTCGAATAATTTTGACAGGTGGGTCACATGCTCCTCCTCTGTTTTAGATTTGGCAATCATGTCATCGACATATACTTCAATTTCTTTGTGTATCATGTTATGAAACAGAGTAGTCATGGCCCTTTGATAAGTTGCCCCGACGTTTTTCAAACCGAACGACATCACTTGTAATAAAAGGTGCCCCATGGGGTGATAAACAAAGTTTTCTCCATGTCCTTCGGCGCCATTTTTATCTGATTATAGCTCGAGAATCCATCCATGAAGGAGAAGAGTTTGAACTTTGTTGTACTGTCAACTAGCATGTCAATGTGTGGTAAAGGAAAGTCATCCTTTGGACTAGCCTTGTTTAGATCTCTGTAGTCCACACACATTCTGACCTTTCTGTCTTTTTTCGGAACGAGAACTATGTTGGCTAGGAAGCCTACGTCAATCTGGTTTTGTACCTCCTCCTTGATATTTATAGCCATATCCGGGTGAGTCCTTCTCAACCTTTATTTTACTAGCGGACATTCTGATCTTAGTGGTAGATAATGCTCCACGATGTTGGTATCCAATCCTGGCATATCCTGATAGGACCAAGCGAATACATCGGAAAACTCTTTGAGAATCCTTATCAAATCCTCTTTGACATTTGGACTGAGCAGTGCTCCAATCTTGACTTCTTTTCTTTCCTCTTTTGAACCCAAGTTAACCGTTTCCAACGGCTCTTTGTGAGGTTCGATAGACTTTTCCTCTTGTCTTAGTAGTCGGGAGATCTCTTCTGGAATTTCTTCGTCATCTTCTTCTTCAGCCCCAAATACCGGGAATTCAAAGTTGGGAGAAGGCATTGGACCATATGTTTCAATGGGGTTTAAAACAAGCAATCTGCATGACATGATGATTTGTTTTTCTAGAAGAGTTAGAGAGAATGCAAGAGTGTGTGAAGTGTATTTTCTGATAACTGCTTGTTTTTATTATTTGAATTTTTCTTTAGGATTACCATTTTCTGAAAAAGCAAAAAGAGAAAACAGCAATAAATGCAGAAATTACAGAACGACGTTATTTTATTTATGAACAAGTCGATTCTTGAAACTACAGCCCTATAAAACAAAACTCTGTCGCTTTGGGTGAAGCGAAGAGGAATATTTATAGAAAGTGAGCCCTGTCAAAACATCTGTTTCACCTGGGCAGGGTGAAAGGTTAAGATAAAGACGACAATTACTTAGACTTATGAACGATCTTCAGAACATCGACAGCAACCCATTGGCGGCGAACTCCTCGGTGAATCACAAAGTCTGGTACCTTCCTTGATTTGTCTTTAGAAATAACATTGATTTCTGGTGGAGCAGGATCATTGGAATTTGTCTCCCAGGAAGAGTTGTCATAGGAGGATTCCTTTGTTGTATTTTGCATAGTATTTGTGCTCTTAGGTAAATCTCCCCATCTAGTTGGCTGGATGTCTTCGAGCTTGATACGAGAGCTTTCAGGAGCGGTGTATTTGACCAAGAAGTCGAACTTTCCACTCGATTGTCCTAAGGTGTCCCACACTTCTCTGGAACTGGAGGAGTCATCCCTTTCGATGACGTTGACCTCGGGAAAAGCATAGTTGATGAACTCTAGTCCTACAAGCTTTGCAAGTTCATCGTCATGTTGGGTATTTTCTGAATGCCCTGAGTGATGATCCCATGACATGTTGGGGATGCAGGTATTCTTTTCAATGATGCTCAACTGGTTTTCATTGTTCGGCCGATTTTCTTACCCTGAGTTTCCTGGGTACGGCTGCCAGATAGGCAGGCCATCCATTGGGCCGTAATAGTCGTGGTCAAAGTTGTCTTTCATCAGAGTGTCTTCCTCTAATGAGTTTGGTGGAGCACGGCATCCTTCTGGATCACAATCTCCGTATATCATTTCGACGTCTGACCTCGGTATAAATTTCGGACTCTGTGCGGGATAACAAAATGGTGTAGGCACCTCTTCCTAAGACATATAACCGTCCTCGTTAAGATAGGACTTCCATTCATCATCTGTATCAGAGGAATCACCTTCATTAATGGTATGTACTTCTTGAGACACTGGGTGAAGTAAACCTCCACTGCAGAAGAAGTCCTGAATGGGATGAAAACTTTCATCGTTAGCAGCAGTTTGGGGATAGTTTGAAGAAAAACCAAGACCTTTCTTTGCCTTGTTGTCATTGGGAATGACAAGTTGTCCCTATCCTTTCGTATTGTTACTTTCAATTGCCTCGAGAGCATCCTTTTATGAGGAAATTGATGTTCCTTTTTCTGACTGATTGTCATTGCTTACCGAAAGTGCTTGGAACTGGGTTTCGATTATCTCCTCCAGTTCCACACAGGTGGATGATAATAAGTTACTCACGATCAAGGCCTGTTCTCCGCAGACTATGACGAGTTGGTTGTTTTTGACAAACTTCAGCTTCTGGTGAAGTGTTGAAGTGACTGCCCCAGCCTGGTGTATCCAAGGTCTTCCTAATAAGCAGTTGTATGCCGCCCGGATGTCCATGACTTGGAAAGTGACCAGAAAAGTGTGAGGACCGATAGTTATGGGAAGGTCGACTTCGCCGATAACTGCTTTTCGAGATCCGTCAAATGCTTTCACGATGACCTCACTGTGCCTCAACGGGGATCCTTTGAATGATAGTCACATTAGAGTGGACTTCGGCATGACGTTGAGAGCTAATTTGGTGTCTACCAGTACGCTGGCTAAAGCATCGCCCTGGCAGTTGACTGTAATATTGAGCGCCATGTTATGACTTTTGCCTTCTTCCGGCAGTTCCTCATCACTAAACCCCAAGTTGTTGCAGGAAGTGATGTTAGAGACGATGCTATCGAATTATCATATTGACACATCCTGTTCCACAAAGGCCTGCTCTAAGACTTTTTGTAGAGCCTCTCTGTGGGCTTCAAAACTAAGTAAAAGTGATAACACTGAGATTTTAGAAGGAGTTTGCAACAATTGATCGACAATGTTGTATTCACTCCTTTGGATGAGCTTCAGCATCTCATCATCGTTCTTTGAAAGGTCGGGATCACTGGATCGACCGACTGGTGGATTGGGAACTTCCGTTTGAGGTTCCTTTTCTCTAGTAGGTTTTCCAACTCCTCTGTTGAAGATTTGACCACTCCATGTTACTCGACTGATATCTATAATATTCACGATGGAGGGTAATGGAATTTCCTTTCCATTCTCAATTATTGTTGCACCATATTTGTAAGGGATCGCCTTAGTTGATTCATACGGCACTGGTCCTGGCAGATAGATAACTACAGGAGCCTTCTGATTTTTCTGACTGTCGTAGGTAACTTCAATCAGTTCCTGGCTAGGAACCTTTGATTCGTCCAATAGATGTGATCACTATGAGTGTAGATGTGATCACATCTACCTTTGGTTCTCTCAGGATCAGAGATTACGACAACGTCCTTGATTTGATCAGCGAAATAGTCTGGCGTCCAGTTGATTAACCCAGAACTTGGGCATGGGTGAATCTCTTTACGATCCAACTGGCCTTGAAGAGCTGCCCGCACAAGGTAGCATCCCTGGTTATTCTCCGAGCAGACTCTACAGCATTCATAGTTGTGTGGTGGCACTTGGCCACGTCTGCTTTGGATGCAGTGCAACCTTACTAGGTCAGTTTCCATAGATCGAACATCTTGACTTTGAGGTCTGGTAGGGTTCCCGTTAGTCACACTGATTTGTTGCGTGTCTTCGTTTAGATAGATCGGAAGCCACTAATGGTTTAACAAGTGTTGTAAAGTTCTTTGAACGAGAGCGCACCCTTGGTTACTCTCACTGCATACTTTACAGCTCAGATAATCGTGAGAAGTGAGAAAACCAAGTAGGACTTGCTTGGCGTGTAACTCCACCAAGCTGGTATTCATCAAACGAATATCAAATATTTGAATCATGTTAACTTGATAAGGATCATGGTAGTCCTGGATCCATCCAAGATCCATCTGACGCTGGAGGACCTCTTGTACAAAAGAGCATCTATGTTTGTTTACCGAGCAAGTCAGACAGGAATTGTAATCGTGCCGCGGCAGATTATGATACTGGCTTTGCCTTGAGTGCATAGCCACCAAGTTGACATTCATTGCACGGATGTTGTGATTCTGAATGATGTTGGAATTTATGTAGGTCATGTTGACTCCCCGAACTCGGTGCTCTTGGATCCATCTGAGATCCAATTGTTCTTGTAGAGCTGATTGCACCACAAAACATCCATGATTGTCTTTGGAGAAGATATCACACTGGTGATAATTATGAGGTGGCACATGGCCATATCAGCTCTGTCTACAATGCATCTTGACCAAATTCGCCCTTAATAAGAGTACATCATGAATTTGATAGATGTTGTTAGACTCTCCCTCTATCAAAGTTACCGCAGCTTTCTCGTGTTGAGGCAGCGGGTTTGTGAGAACATTCAGATTCGTATCTTTGAAATATAAGACCCCGCTCCTAACAAGCTTTTTCACATCGGATTTGAAACTGAGACAGTTTTCTATGTTATGCCCTGGTCCTTCTTGATGGTAAGGGCAAGTCTGATCCGCTTTGAACCAAAAAGGAGGATTTTCCGGTACTGTAAGTGGAGACCTAGTTTGGACGTGTCCCTTGACCAGTAATAACGGAAACAGCTCTGCATACAACACTGGTATATGGTCAAACCCTGGTTGTCGTGTTGTATGGTTGTTGTTGTACGGGGGACGAGCCTGCTAAAGAGGCTGTTGTGTCCTTTGCTGGAGTTGCTGTTGATTCGGTTGGCTTTGAGCAACCTGAGGTTGATACGTAGGTACAGGCGCAAAGTTGATAGTAGGAGTTACAGCTGCTACTGGTTGGTATCGTCGCCTTTGCTTTTCGAGAGAGATATTCCCAATATCCTGCTCCTTTTTTTTAGGGAGAGCACTACCGTATCGTTTTGTACTACTTGATGATCCAACGTCTTTAACTAAACGTCCTTCTCGGACCGCTTCCTCGAGACGTACCCCCATATCGACTATTTCGGTGAAGTCGTTGGGCACACTAGCAACCATTCTATCGTAGTAAAATGAGCTCAAGGTTTTTAAGAAAATCTTTGTCATCTCTTTTTCCTCCAGAGGTGGATAAATATGAGCGGCAATTTCACGCCATCTCTGAGCGTACTCCTTAAAGGTTTCCTTGTCCTTTTGTGACATTGATCTGAGTTGATCTCTGTCCGGCGCCATGTCCAAATTATATTTATATTGTTGAACGAAAGCAGCGCCAAGATCTCTGAAAGTGCCGATCGTAGCGCGGTTTAAACCCATGTACCATTTTAATGCGACACCGGTTAAACTATCCTGAAAGTAGTGAATTAGTAGCTCCTGGTTCTTTGTCTGAGCTGACATTCGTCGAGCGTACATCACCAAGTGGCTTTGAGGGCAAGAGTTACCCTTGTACTTTTCAAAATCGAGTACCTGGAACTTGTGTTAAACTTTCACATTAGGGACCAAACAAAGGTCCGCGGCATCATTTCCAAATAAATCCTGACCGCGAAGGGCTTGCAGCTCTCTTTGCATTTCCAGGAACTGTTCCTGGAACTCATTCATTCTGTCGAACATACTTTCGTTTCCGCCAGACGGTATCTAGGAAATCTGTCCTTTCGAGACAATGTGTACCACGGGTGGTGGTATAGTCATTATGGCAGAGACTCTCGGGGTCTCCCGAAGTTTGTAACCTTCAGGAGTTGCTGTCATGCCCCTGGCATCTTCGTTTTCCCGAAGTTTGTAACCTTCAGGCCCAGCGGCTCCTGCTGCGGTTCCTTGATCTTCAATGATCGGCGGAATATATCCCTCCGGGATATAGTTAATAGGCATTCCCCAGGGACGATCTTTCGGCACTTTGTACATAGGATCACACTTTTCCACTATGGGCGTTGATGTGATCTCTGAGATCACAGTCCTTTGTTGTTGCATTTGAGCTTCTGCTAGAGCTTGCATGTCATTATGAAGCTTCCTCAGATCCTCTTTCAGAGTGTCGATCTCCTCTGTCAACTCTCTATTTTCTTCCTTGAGATCATCCATCTTTTTCTGGCAATTGGCCCGAGTATTGTACGAATGAGACAGTTTGAATCTAGAATCGAGACGCAAACGTGAGATTCGTAGGTAAGAAGAATGCGTTACGTGAGAATGATGAATGCAATGATTTTTTTTAATTAGTTTTTTGTTTAATCAAAATAAACTTCAACAATAGGATTGCAAATATCTCACAGTGGGGAAGACCCCGTTTTATTGAATTCAAAGATTGCGGAAACGGAAATACAGTAATTTACAAAGTGCTGTAAAAAGGAAATCTAATTTAATGGATCCTGAGTCCTCTCTGAGGAGAGCTCAGGTGCTGGTTCTGGTACTTTCCTTTTCTTTTACCGGGGCTCTTAGGCCGTTGTCGGGTTGTCATTCCTTTTCCAAGTGAAAGGAGCGAGCAAATTCCTTTGGTGATCCTGATTTTCTACAACATGTTGCTCTAAAATCTCAATCAGAGCATCTTTTTCTTTTAACATTTGTTGTATTTTCTTGCACTCTACATTGAGAATACGGTACTTGTTCCTCCAAGACCTCCTCTCTTGCTGAACTTTGTTGAGAGTAACCTGAATTTTTTCTGTCTCAGACAAAAAATAAAGGACATAGTCCCTTAATGGAAGAACTTCCTGACGAGGGTAAGGCATCCTCAGCTTGAGAGCTCTAGTTTATACCTAGTGGAGATAAGGTTCCACCGAGACACAGTTTGGTTTTCCTAGAGACTCTCGTCCTTTCCTGTGAACGTATTTCCAAGCATGAACTATTTCTGTTTTTAGTGCCCTGTCATTTTCTCTTTCCTTGAAGAAAAAACCTTCAAGATGAGCATTACGCGGGACATGCCTCATCGGGTATCCAAATTGACGACGAACTAACACTAGATGATAGTTGATTCCTCCCTTAGTTCCTATGAGGGGTACATTTGGGAAATTTCCACAACGGTCAATGATTCTGATCACGTCATAGATTCGATTGTACCAATCGATGTCAGAGTTGGTAAGAGACATGATTCTCTGCGACCAATGTAAAGTATTCTTTTGATCCCAAAATGCAGCAGACTTAGGTAAATGGGAAGTGAACCATTTGTATAGCAGGGGTACGCAGCATGTGATCATTCCTCCATTGTACAAATTCCTCAAGTGTACAGAATGATATGCATCTGCGAGCAAGGTCGGTACAGGGTTTCCAATCAGAAAAACCTTAATATCATTGATATCTACAAAGTTATCGATGTTGGGAAACAAAAATAACCCGTAGGTGAGCAAAACAAAGATGCTCTCGAAAGCGGCCACGTTCCCTACACTAGCAAAGTATAGAGCTTTCTTTGTCAAGAACTGGGCTGGCAAACCCTGGATTCCACCCTTAGTGGTCATGTGAGTCCTGACTTCTGACTCGTCCAAATAGATTGCTCTCGCAATGGTTTGATCCTTTGGAATTTCTTCCAGTCCAGAAAAGGGAGCTTGGTCAGTAATATGCAAATCAGTCAGGTGAGAGTACTCCTCAAGTGTTGGCGCTAGTCGATAATCCGGGAATGTGAAACAATGATAAACCGGATCGTAGAACTGGATTAGTGTGATATGATTCCTTCGATTACATGAACCCTTAACAAAGATAGCAGTCCTCCATACTTAGCTCTGAAAGCCTCGTGGTTGGTGATCATTCTCGCCAGACCTCTTAAATCCTCTAGTTTTGGAACCTTGAAGGTGTACTTATGATTTTTCCTTCTACCGAAATCCATTAGCGCATTATCTGACATTTTCAATCATTGTCTTAGTTTAATTTGAAAAAGAGAGACTAGAAGAGAAGATTTTTCTTTGTTTTAATGTTTTTAGATGAATGCATGAATGCAGCACACAAAAACATAGAAAAAACACAGGGTCAAAGGGCCGGTGTCATGAAGTCAAGGCTCTACCCATCCCCAAAGGTTTATACTAGTGATTTTTTGTACCTATCCACAAAATCATTGACCCCTCTTGGGATAACAACAGCAAGCGGATCGCCAGCGAGCTGATGTATCCTAGAGTGATCTCAAATGAGGGTAGTATCGCGTGACAACTATTTCCGATAGCTTCCGCACTATAAAATGGTTTCAGTCTCCTAAAAACCTCAGCTTCTCAGATAACACAATCAACCACACTACTTTCAACAACCGAAGTCGTATAGGCAATGTATCTGCAAAGCGAGTCTCCACTGAGTTCGATGGTCGACCGTGGACTCTTAACTGGGATTCACTCCCCGTAAGATTACCCGTATAATGCCATCACCTATCTTAGGTGTATACTCAATCTTTCCACATGCGGCATCACACGCATTCCCATTAGCAGAAAAATAAACACAGATATCAATTAGGAAAAGCAGTATATATATTTGTCTTAATCATCCTAGACCTCTAGTCTTATGATCCTTTACAGACAATGACTCCCCAGCAGAGTCACCATTTCTGTGATACTTTGTGAACTCAGGGTTTTCTACCTAAGATTGTGAACTTAAGGTTTCTACCGAAGATTGTAAGAAAGGGAAGAGGGCCCCATGGTGGGCGCCATTTTTTTTGTAGTGCGATTTTTGTGGTCTTGAATCACTATCGCTTGGGCAATACAGTTCGATTCATTTTTTATCCTGTTAAGCTGATTAAGGAAGGTAAATAGATGTCTCCAATTAACCCTACTTGCATACTGAGTTTAAACAGTCAAACTGTTGGTTTAAAGAGGCTATTAAGATGTGGGCCTCTCTTCGGTTATTTTGTTAAGAATATAATGTTTGGACCATTTGGGAGGTTTTTTGGTAATGTGTTTAGATTTGATGCTTTTGGGTTGATATATGAAGGTACTGGATTTTAGGTTTTTTGATTAGTATGCTCGCTAAGATTTTTGCAATCTTATGCCTACATATTCCCGAAACAGGGAAATCAGAGCAATCGTAGTTCCTCCTATTCTATGGGAGGAAAAAGGTGTTTTGGTGTCTTGTTCAAAGCCCAAGACATGAAGCTGAAGGTAGTTTCTATCTTGTTTAAAGCCCAAGATGTGAAGCTAAAAGGTTGTTTGTATCTTGTATAAAGCCCAAGATGGAGGCTGAAATGCTTTGACTCAATAAGAGAGTCTTTTATACTCAACAAGAGAGTGTTTTAGTATCTCGTACGAAGCCTGAGATGGAGGCTGAAAGGAGTTGACTCAACAAGAGGGTCTTGAACAGGTGATTGACTCAACAAGAGAGTCTGAAGGTTGTTTGACTCAATAAGAGAGTCTATTATACTCAACAAGATAGTGATTTACTGTCTCGTACGAAGCCCGAGATTGAGGCTAAAAGGAGATTGACCCAACAAGAGAGTCTTTTATACTCAACAAGAGAGTGATTTATATGTCTTGTACAAAGCCCAAGACAGAGGCTAGAAGGAGATTGATTCGACAAGAGAGTCTTTTATACTCAACAAGAGAGTGTTTTATATGTGCCTTGTATGAAGCCCACGACGGAGCCTAAAAGTGGTTGACTCAACAAGAGAGTCCTTTTATGTGTCTTGTACGAAGCCCAAGACGGAGGCTAAAAGGTTTGACTCAACAAGAGAGTGTTTTAGTATCTCGTACAAAGCACGAGATGGAGGCTAAAAGGAGGTTGAGTCAGCAAGATAGTCTTTTATACTCAACAAGAGAGTGTTTTTCTATCTCGTACGAAGCCTGAGATGAAGGCTGAAATAGTCTGAAAAGGTTAGCTCTGCTAGGAAGATTCATTTGTACAAAGCCCAAGAGGAGGCTGGGCATTAAGGGATGAGTATCAACCCTACAACGGCCGGAGTTTTGACGCTGGAAAGACTGCTCTAGCAAAGGATGACTAAGTTCTGTCTTATACCTATAAGAGGTTGGCAGGGGTCCTTGTATTAAGCCCAAGAGAAGGCATGAGAACTTTTAAGAAGTCGAAGGGTCCTTGTACAATGCCCAAGAGGAGGCGGGGATGCTTTTAGGAAGCCTGTGGGTCCCCAAACCAAGAGAAGTTCAAGACATGCTATTCACCGAGAATAGATCAAGCCAGAAAAGTTCCAGAATTTTGGAAGAAACTCAAGAGATGCCATTCACGAAGAAAATATCATCTCTGGGGAGTTAGAGTTTCTTTGAAGATTTCTAAGAGTGATAGTCTGAGAAAGGGTTCACCGAGAATGCTGCCTTTCATGTTTCCATATTGTTTAATCCCAAGAGGAGGGAAGACTGTGTCTGGTAATCCTATGGGGGATCTAGTTTTGTTTGTATTTAAGAGTGACCAACAGGCTTTACCTAGTTCTAGACGTAGTTGTCGGGGAAAACTCTAAATAACTATACTAGTATTACACAGTGAATATATGACAAGTATATAAAGGATGTGAAAGAAGACTTACAGTGAAGCAGCCCCACAATACAGTTATATACATATGAAAGCGGTAAATGAAAGCGGATAAACACTTACCCGTTGTAGAGCTTCCATGATGTTTTGTTAGTTGTTCAATAAAGAAAGCTTTGATAACAGTATTATATTCAAAATCAAAGGAGAAAGTGCTTTGAAAAGATTGTTGGGGCTTACAGCTCAAGGAGAGGCCCAAATTTTAACGATGATCGCACCGTTGTTTTGAAAACTGTATAGAGGGACTAATACAATATGTGAGGCCCACAAAGTTTTTATGTACAAGGGGGTTGGGTCTTACACTCTATTAGAGGCCCAAGTATTTTTGTATCCGTGATGGGGCTTACAACTCAAGGAGAGGCCCAGGGTTATATTTTGAACTGGCGATCGCGCCGAGGTTTTTGAAAACGCAGTGGGTCTTATACAATGACTGAGGCCCAAAAATGTTTTAAAACAATTAAAAATGAATTTATTCACAAAAATACTAATTATATTAATTAAATAATATAAATTTGATTTTTTGTGGATTAAAATATTCCAATATTTTTGTGATTTTTTGCAAAAAGAACCAATAAAAAATAATTAAAATTGTGGGAGTTATTAATTTTTCAAATCATTAAAAATAATATGAAAAACAATAAAAAAAAGTGAAAAAAAATTAAAAAGGGGTCTGGGGCGAGGGGATTCGAACCCCAGACCTCTTGTGTGCAGCATGCACGCCTTACCACTGGGGTGGTGATACATCCGTGTATTGAAACACAACCACAAATATGCAAGGCTTGCGTTGTTCTTGGCCTGGCCAAGGCAAGGCAAGGCAAGGTTTTTGGTCAGAAATGTGAAGGCCATAACTTCCTCATTTCTCCATGGATGGAGACAAAATTTATATGCATCTGGCCTAGAATTTCACAAGGAATCCAATGGTGGTGGTGGTTTTTCTAGAAAACAAATCCTCCTCAAAACCCGATAGTGGTTTTGAAATAGGCCATGTTTTGCATTTTCTGTGCTACCTCTTGGTACAGGTGTGCATTACATGATAAATTGGTGCAAACACAACACACATAACATGTATAAGAGATGCATGATCAGTGGAATTCAAAGCAAGGCATATTTCAGAGAGTTCAAGTTGTGATGCTTACCTCTCTTTGGAGCTTTTGGGCTATCTACTAAGTGCTTTATTCCAGAAATGTTTTGATGTGTTAGACACCCTCAAATGATCCCTTAGAAGCTTTTAGAGTGGTTGGAACCAGCTGGAAACCTCGGAATGAAAACTGGCCCTTTCTTGCAAAAGGGGCAAAAGTGGCCAAAATAACAACTCTCTCAAATGGTGTTCCAAATGTGGAGAACCATTTGGGACAGTTCAAGGATGATATTTGGAGTATGTTTGATGTTTTATCTGGTTTGGAAAGTGACTGATTCAAGACATGGCTTGAAAAATGCACAAAAGTCCTATTTTGAGGTTTTGAGAGGGGACTTTGTGATTTTGGTGTTACAGGTCACTTGTGAGTGTTTGGACAGCTTAGATATGACATATTGGATGTGTTTGGATCATGACTGTGATGGAAATGCTTTCTAACTCAAAAACTCAGAGTTACCTTGCTAAATAAGGTATTTTTGCTTAGAGAAAGTGATTTTGAGGAAAGCATCTGTTTGATGGCTTTGGTGTACTCAAACTAACCACAAATGAGCTTTATTTATAGTGTGTCAAGTTTGTTTTGGCTGCAATAGTGAATGGCAACTACTGCAGAAGTTTGGCAAATGTTGATCAATGAGAATCCAAGTCTCCTCTAGCCATTGACTAGAGGTTAATGCACAGAGATGTGGTTCCCTAGTTGTTGGATAAGTCTTGACTGAGTTCAGTTGAAAGAGGCTCAGTCCATGCCACCTTGGTGCATCCATTGAATGCTCCAAAACAAAATTGGAGTCTTGTCCCTCTTTTAGGCATTTCTAGGTTTGGCATGCTACTTTTGGTTCTAAAGACTTGGGAGGCTTATGGATCAGTGTTTGTCCCTCATTGGTCTCCCCCTGAGGTGTTCAGATGGATAAACTTGCTTGACCTTTGCAAAATTTGAGAAAATCGAGCAAAACCCCCAAATCTGCCTTGTTATGACAGTTGCAGCAAGGCATATTGCCACTGTCATAACTTCTTGCTCAGATTGAGTTTGGTGAAGTTCTTGGTCATTTTGGAAAGCCCTCATATGATACAACATATGTGTGATCATAGTTTTTTTTGAAACTTTTTGGATCCAAGTGAAAAATGCCCTTACATTTTGGAAAAAGTGAAACAGATTCTGACTTAGTGAAAATTTCACTAAGTGTTGGAAAAAATGGCATTTCATGTTTTCAGCCATTTTGACCCAATCATAACTCACAATCCATGATGAATTGGAATGAGGTGTAGTTGAAGCTTTTGTAGAGGGCCATGAGAGCTACAAATCCAGCTTTGAATGGGGGAAAATGGCCTTGTGGTTTAGGAGATATGATCCTCCAAAGTTGGTACCCTAGCCACTTTGTTCCATAACTTAGAAAATTTCTAAGTTTTTATGGTTACCCACACATTAACATCATTTTACAAGTTATCCCACTTTTCTTGATTTTTCTTGATGAATGATGATCCCAATCACACATTAACATCATTTTAGGGTCAAAGAACCATAATTGTGAAAAATCTCAAAAAGTCAAAGTTGACTTTTGTGCACAGTTGACTTTTTGTCAGATGAACTCCAAACTGTGCGATCCTCTATGAAATCAAGTCCTTGACCTAAATAAAACTTGATGGACTGATTTCATAGGTGTTATAGGGTGTATTGAATCATGTCCCAAGGTTTGGGAGCATGTCCTGGTCAAAAGTCAAAGGCACAGTTGACTTTTCTCGTGAAACCCTAATTGTGGTTCTGATGAGTTTGAAACTTGTTGCTCAAGCTTCTTGGATTAATCCATTATTACAAATGGATTAATGTAGTGTGTTAGGGACCCTCAAATCATCTCTTGAGGTCTTGGCTCATGTTTTATCACAAAAGTCAACTTAGGGGGGAATTAGGTCAAGAAACCCTAATTCCTGATATTTTTATGAATGCATCCCCTGAGGCAAAATTGACTTGATGATGGGGTTCATGATGTCCCTTGGAGCATCTTAGGTTGTGCTTTGGAGCATTGGCCCATGCCTAGAGGAAAATTTCCCTCTGGAGGCCCTGGTCTCTCAAACCTTAATTTGGTGACACTGGCGATCCTAAGGCTTGATCCACTTAGAATGCTGCAACCTTGTGCTTGATTCTTGCTGTGGGAGTCCTCTTGATCCATTGTGGATGTTTGAGAGGTTTAGACAAGTTGAAGATCATGTTATTCCTTGATTGATCCTTTGTCTAAGAGCTTTGAGAGGGCTTGGAACCCTAAGTTTGATTGTAGTGAATGCTCACCCATCTTTGGGGAGACTAATGAGGTATGATGGCCCATCCATATTGTGATGATGATTTGCACAATGATGGGAATCTTAGTGGTCAAAATTTGGGGTATGACACTGGGGCACATGGGCATTTAATTGAAGACTATAAGGTTCTCAAGAGCAAGGTTCAGACTCTACTTGACTCCAAGATGTTCTCATGCACGCCTCAAGACATTCAAATCAACAGTCCTTCACAGGGTCATGTGGGTCCATCAGTCCATGTTATGGAAGAAATTGTCGAGAATAGATGTGAAGATGATTATCATACTGATCTCGACGAGCAACTTTGAAGATGTCTAGCTCAGTAGAGAATCCAGAAAGGAAAGCCCAGTTCCCCGAAGCTGGCAATCTTTTCGATCATATCTTTACTTTGCATTTGTAGTTTCTTTTTTGTTAAGTGCTACTTGCTTTGAGACACTGTTATTTAAAAATGGTTTTATTAATGAAATAAATATGCATGTTTTGAATAAATCCATTCGTGTTCACTCATACTTTTTTATCGATATTAAACGCTTGTTTAAGCAAAATCCTGGGGAGGATGATGAAATCGAAAGACGCGAAACATTTGATTGTATGCTTTTGAATAAAACCTTGCTGATGATGTACATGCATTATTTAAAATCCCCAAACACTAGAGAGATAAGGAGTTAGTCCCTAGTTAACCACTTCGAGCCTAGAAGTATGAGTTTCCTTAGGATTTCTAAACCCTTAAGCTTAAACTAGGGCAGGGTAGTGTTTAGTTAATCTGATCAAGCATATATGTCAGATGTTCTTCAATGACCAATGACTTGGCAGTCACAAGCCTTTCCAAACGAAAAAATAAAAAATGCTTGCTAAGTCGAACACCCCAAAGAGGAGACTTGTGCAAAATCAAGGCAATCCCGATGGATTAAGAGCTTCAAAAGCAGTCCATGCAAAATTTAGGGATCAAAAATAAGAAAATTAAAAGAGGTCCTCGAATCCTCAAAGAAAAATAAGATCCAGTGACCACCATGTCAAATATCGAAAGGTCACTAACATCCATGGCCAAAGAAAATAAAGTGACTGCCATTTCAAAAAAAAATCTTGAAACGTCATTTTCACTCTTACACCGTCAAACTCTAGATGTGTGTGTCAAATTATCCAAACATAGGACTGGAAAACACCAAGACGAATAAGTGGGTTAAAACAAAACTTTGAGCCATAAATCCTTTTTTCTCAAACCGTGAACCAAGACACGTTATAACCTTCAAAAGACCTAATTGAAGCAGGGTTGTTTCGAAAGCATACTTGGGTAAAATCACGTCAAAGATGATTCCTAAAAGGATTTGCTTACCATTCATGTGGGTATCAAGGTGAAATTCTGATCAGTGATTCATTTACTATATGTGGCAATATAATTCCAGTGAACAGACTTGGATTTCAAAACTATCATATGCATTGCATTAAAATTATCATTTTCAAAACAATCAGTTTTACTTGCGGGTAAGCACTTGACAGCAAGAGAGTTTCTGCAATGGAAGGATTAATCAAGCTAAGATGCAAACGCTTGAAGACTCTGTTGCGGTGAGAATTGGATACCATAGTTATTGATTAACTAGGATCACATTTCTTTAAATGTTCACCACCGACTTTGATTTATCCAAAGGAAAGGTTCAAAAGCGAAAAAAAACCTACGAGATCTAAGGTTCGGGAGTTGGTTACGCCTAGGGAAGGTATTAGCATCCTAAAATCCGTAGTACTCTACGGGAACCTCTTGTTAGTACTTATGTTATCTATTATTAGCTTGCTAAGGGTGCTATGCTAAAGGCTGCTATGCTAAGGAAGAAACCCTAGGGGTTAGTATCTAAGTATACTCGATAAGGTATGGCACCTTGTGCCTACGTATCCTCGGGAGTAGAATCAGAGTAATGCATAGTTATGAGACGAGGAACTTCTTGACGGGGTCAAGGTTCCAAGGGCAGGTAAAGTCTCGGACGAGACCTTACATAGAGTAAGGCGACTCTAAAGTTGTAGTTGGTTTAAGAGGGGTAGGCTTATAAATGTTCACGGCGAAACATTTACGTGGAGTACGACGACTCCGATCCTAAGGCAAGGGTACTAAATTGTCTACGGCGAGACGTGGAGTACGGCGACTCTGAATCCTAAGGCCAAGGGTTCTAAAGTTAGTCTTATGATGTTTGAGTCAATATTAATAACCTTTCCTTTGGAATGTCGAGGGGACAACTATCTTAAGATTTATTTGTGCGCACTAGCGAAGGTGGGCTAGTATAGTGTATAGTGACCGAAAAGGTTGAATGCGATGCCTAAGGCAATCGACTTACATGGGTAGAAAATGGGCTCGACGTTGGATCGAGAGTTTTTATATTTTGAAAGGTTTTTGACAAAAAGCAAGCAAGTAAACATCAAGTATAACAGTAAGCAAATAAATGCATAAATAAGGCATGATATCAATCAATAACACACGACATACGATTCACTCAGACGTGTGACGAGGGATTCTAATAGAGGGGCTATTTATTTAAGAAAAAGTGTTTTGATTCTAAGGTTATGGATAAAATGGTTTCTTGTTTTATTGTGAGAAATTGTGTTGAGGATTAATTTTAAATTAGAGTTTTCTTAGAAAAAAAGTTTCAATTGTTCTAACAGTTTTTATTTTAGTTTTAAAATTATATTAATAAAGTTAATAAAAAATTTCTATTATTAAAAGTTTTAATATTAAAAGGTTCTTATTATTATTTAATATTTTATAAAAAGAGGGTTAAATTATAACCAAATTAATTTATAAAAACTCTAAATTAACTAATTAAGTTATTTAAAAAAAAGATTAAAAAAACAAAGGGATAGGGTGCATACCAGGGAGAGAGGGTCCACGGTGGACCATATGTTCTCAACCTTGTGATGTGGGTGCATTATGATCTGAGGGACAAAAACGAGGGTGCGTGTGTGTTAAGGTGTGTATGCGTATGTGGGATAACTAACGAAAAACCAAAAGAAATAAAGAAAAAGAGATCCAAACGGATCTCTCGCTCTCTTCTCTCCTCTCTCCTCTCTCGTTCTCTCAGAAAAGGGTTTGAGGAACCCTAAATCGCCGCCGCTACCTCTCAACTCTCATAATCTCTCGTCTCACTCGATCAAACAAAATCAAACAAGTAGACCCCACCCCACACAGCCCAATACCCCGATGCTCATTATGATTGTGCGATAACAAGTTACAACGATGTAAAAACTGCAGCAAAAGGAAAAAAGGGGCGCGAAGCTGGAAGTGGTCTACGGACGGCCCTACGAATCTTCCATCAGGGAAGTATTTATTTTTCTCCTTACCCTTTGCGTGCTTGCTGCTTTGTTGTTTTTGTCGTTGCCAATACTGGTGTTAAGTGTTGCTGATGAATAGTCTGGTGTACGATTTGGGTTGATGAATCAGTTTGATGTAATTTTTTGTGAACTTGGTTTTCTGATGTATGATTTGATCGTTTGATATGAGGACTTGGTTTTGTGATTGATATGAGGAATAGAGGAGATATTTTGAATTGGTAGTTTTTTCTATTTTTTTTCAGTCTCTTTTTCTAATGCAATGATTTTCTTAAATAGGCCAATGATGAGTAATCCAAATAGGAAGGAATTTCAATGCTTTTGAAAACACGATTTCAGAGATTGCCAATTGATTTTGTCTGATATTGTTTTAGGAAGAAATGACTTGCTGTCTGATATGATTGTTGCGCTTGATTTAGTGATTCCACACTTGATGGTTTTGTTTTGTTATGCTTGTTTTATTTAGGGAAAGAAAAATCTCTTTCATGATGATGATGTCCTGAATTTGTACGATATGATTCCTTGTGTGATTTTCTACACGTTATTTTGGGAAGATTATGCTGGTGGTATCCTTTTTGGATATTGCCCATAATTTTCAATTTGAAAATGATGAAAATTAATTCTGATTTGAAAACGAAATATCTGAGGCTTGATTTGGTTCCCTAGTTTTGGACTGAAAACTTAATTGGATTGTTTTTACTAATATGGAAATAATTCAAATTCTTTCCCTTTTTATCTCTTGATGATTCTATTCAGAGCCAACATTATTTTGTATGATTGAGAAATGATGAGGATGATAAATTTCTGTTTTCGTAATGTCTCACAAGTTTGGAAAATGTTTGATAGTGTTGATGACTCAGATTCCTTGCTTCTTCCATTTTCACTTGGATTTGAAATTGTTGTGAATATATCTTGATATACTCTTGATTATTTCCTTGCTTTGTGATTTGCGTAATTAATTATGGAAATTTATACTCATTTAACTCAAATATTTTCAAGACAAAACAAACTCATTGCTGCAGCATGCTTTATACGGTTCATTTGCAAAAAGTCTCAAAGAGATGGTTGACGACCGTGGTCCCTTAGCTGTAGCACTCTCCTTGGTGAGGAATCCCATAACTCAGTAAGTTAGTTCTCCTCTTATGTTTGTATTGTTGGATTTGTATTTTTCATATACTAACATTTGCTGATGCGCTTCAAGAACTGTAGCAGGTAGACTGACTTCAGCAAGCACCAATTCAGTCTTCTGCATGACAAAAATGTTTTACATCCTTTAAACTTGCAGAGTTCTGACAATTCTATGTTGGTAAGAACATCTCTGAGTATTTTCGAGTGTTTCACATGGTTCGTGTTTTATATGGAAGTCAAATAACATGTGGTCCTTCGAATAGGTTTCATCAACATGTGTAAAGCCAATTGAGGTTTGATTTCTTCCTTCTCCACAGCGCAGCAGCAATCTCCGATGAGGTCAAGGAATATTTAGGAGCATCCTTCATCAGCAGTGAGTGATGCATCTTGCTTTAGTTTTTGAATATGTTCTTGAATTATTTCTTGGGCTTTTTCTTTGGTTTAGAAAACGATGATTCATTATTATTTCTATCGTGACAGGTATCGGGTTAAGTTGCAGTTGCAGAGGCCAGACAGGGGCTCGGACTTCTACCCGTATGATAAGTTTTAAATACAACGCTTCGTGAGATTTTGCACATGGTTCATAGCAGTTTCTACAAGCTCTGGGCTAAGCTTATAGGCAGAGATTCATATATGGCTGGTAGACTTCAAAGAGGAATTCTCGGGCGGAAGACATATGTTGTTCAACAACGGTTGTGAGGTGACGGATTCATGCTCCAACTATTCGATCAGATTGTCTGGCCTATTTTCTACTGTAAGAATTCAAACTAAATTGTCACTTTTCATCCATGATAGATGTTTATTCTTGATCTGCACAACATTAGGATAATTTACAAGAGTTGCAGTGTCATGAGAGCCATATTCTGCTTTCGTCCATTGTCGGTCACTTATTATTTGTCGCTATTTGCAGGCTGCCTTATCTGCTTTCGATACGAGAGTTGCAGTGTCATGAGAGCCATATTCTATACATGTGAATGGATTGTCGGCTTCTTTGATTTGTCTTGGAATTTGCTCTACCGGTTTGATTAACAATAATGGTTTTTTTAAGAGTTTGCTACTACAATCATCAAGTAATCACTTCTCCATCCGACTTTGAGTACAAGAATATGTTGTGGTTCTGGTGTGAGAGAAAGGGATTTGTATATGTTTGAATGAGATAAAGGGTGAGGTTTGTTTAGGGATAAATATGGTTAGTGACGTCGGTGATGAATTTGTTTGTGAGTGTGGTGGATCAATCTTGCTATGACTTGCATAGACACTCTTGTAAAAGAAATTATCAAACGTGGCACTTATGAAATTTGACATGTAACTTGAAATGCTTGTGTAGAAATAATTTGAGTTTGGCAATCTTGTATCACTTAGTATACCGTTAATTTCTTCTTCAATATGCTTCTTCTGGACTGTTGGATTGCTTGTGCTTTCATTAAGACACTTATTGATAACATCTAGGATATACTCAAAAGGAAGTTCGGTCAAAAGATTTACAAAAGTTGTGCGTATGATCTTATTTTTTTATTGTAGCATTTGGTTCCATGAGAAGTTGCAAATCTCTTATCACTTTCAATGGCACTACTTTTTTTCAAAAGACCAAATAGCATTCAAAATGTCACTCTGCGGGGACTTCACTTCTGGAGAGAACCGACAATGTTCTTCTAAGACGCGCTACCACAACCAACATTAGTTTTAGTGATAAGTCTGATACTGATATAGCTTTGGGTACTGGCTTGGCAAAGAGTTGCTTAGAATTTCTCTTGTAAAAGGTAGCTATAGCATTAACTTGCCCTTACTCTTGTATCATTTTGTAACCATGAAATTTTCCAGCTTGAATGTGAATTTTATACGTAGAAAAGATGTCGAATTCTCATGCTTGAGCTTGTAAACTTGTAACGAATCAACGGGTTTAAATCTTTATCTTGGGATTTAAACTTCTAAAAGGGGGGATGTCATCACACATCCAATGACTAGTCTTTAGGGTGCCAAATTTCATATAAGGGGGGATGAGGACCTAATATTCTGTGGGGAAAAACTGAGGAGTCTTGAGGGAGAAAAGGCTTGGTAGTGGTTTAGGGATCAAAAGGGTGAGGGCACAATCTCATAGGAATCCACACACACTTGCAAGACCAGAGAACCTCCACGAACACACACACAGCACAGCCTTAAAAACCTTGAATCTTTTGCATCAGCACCTGTATTCACAAATGAAACAATCAAGCAAAAACTAGATAAAGAGGTTAGCCATACATGAATGATTGACCTAAGATGATATGCAGACGAATCAAGGAATCTAAGGGAAAAATTTGGGGTATGACAGTTGCCCCTATTTAAATATTGTCACCGGATGACATGAACGATGAAAATCTTCATTAGGTCATGGTGAAAGATATTTAAATACATATAACCGAAAATTTAACCCTTAGATGCAATGACATGCAATACTATGGACAAAAGCTAGACCTAATGCTGACATGCCATGAACTCTAGCATGATGAAAATGATGGGATGATAAATGCAAGAGATGCAGACAAAAACAAAACAAACACAGAGCGACAAACGAACACAATGAGCAACGAACTCACTAGGGACAACCAGACGCACTGGGGAAAAGAAAACAACACTGGGGACCCTGAAAGCGACGACCCAACGGGTTTAAGCGTGATTAGTTGATATCTAAGATACAAAAGATAAGGCAGGATCCACACGGCGGTAGGATCATGCAAATACAAACAAATAATGCCTCTAGTTTTCAACAAAGAAAAATAACATCTGACGCCTGGAAATTCCTTTAAATGAAGAGATCAAACGGGATCTTCAGGAACCATCAGGAAAAAGTACAGGGTTATTAAAAATTCTCTTGTATGCTAAGTAAATGGACTTCGTGGGGAAGACACCTTGTGACTTATCGTTGCACGGGACTTATACGCCACCAAAAAAACATGTAGCTCGGCGACTCGAAAAAAAATATAACAAGGAGCGCAGCGACTCGAAACAAAATATAACAAGGAGCGCGGCGACTCCAAACAAAAAATAACAAGGAGCGCGGCGACTCGAAACAAAAAATAACAAGGAGCACGGCGACTCGAAACAAAAAATAACAAGGAGCGCGGCGACTCGAAACAAAATATAACAAGGAGCGCGGCGACTCGAAAAAAAAAAAGGAGCACGGCGACTCGAAACAAAAAATAACAAGGAGTGCGGCGACTCGAAACAAAAATATAACAAGGAGCACGGCGACTCGAAACAAAAAATATAACAAGGAGCACGGCGACTCGAAGCAAAAAAAACATGGAGCTCGGCGACTCGAAACAAAAAATATAACAAGGAGCGCGGCGACTCAAAACAAAAAAACATGGAGCTCGGCGACTCAAAACAAAAAATATAACAAGGAGCGCGGCGACTCGAAACAAAAAATATAACATGGAGTTCGGCGACTCAAAACAAAAAATAACATGGAGCTCGGCGACTCGAAACAAAAAATAACATGGAGCTCGACGACTCGAAACAAAAAAATATACCCCAGCAAGGCAAAATAAAAATATTGAGCATCGTGACTCAAAAGGTATAAAGTGTAGGTGCACGCTTAAACTTTGCTAGGCGCCCTGAAGGCAAGAAGTAAATTCCTAGGGACCGAAATTCGATCTAGGATAAAGCTAGAAAGAAATGGTCAAACAAGACCTGCCATTGAGAAATGATCTCAAACAGCGATTTTATCTTATCCAAGCACAGAAAAAGATAACTGGAATAACCATCATCCACGAGGGTTGAACTCTGTGGGGAAACTTATCAAGAGATAACACTTTCTGCTTAAGGCTGACGACTCTATTTGGAGAGATCAGACAAACCCAAACTTGGTGCAAACACAACCACAGATAAGGATAAAGCGATAAGAACAAACAGAAGGCAAACACGTACGAATACGATGCATATGATGTCATGCCATGCTTATACTAATGCTGACAAAACGAAGAAAGAAAACAGGAGATGAAAGAAAACATCGAGGAAGCCCGTCCATCCTATGCACGAGAGATACATCTGTCAAGCTCTGTAGAAATCCAAAGGTGGAATTCAATAGTTGAACTTCAAAGTCCAAACTTCTCTGGGGAATAGCAATCCACTTGGGGATATAATATCATGACTTCACTTAGGGATCGTCAAGATAAATCTGATTCTCTGGATGAGTGAAATCCACTGTGGATGGATCAAACTCGTGTTCGGAGAGACTTGATGGGGATAAAATAAATATCCGCTGCTAACCAAAATAAGTTGAAGTGAGAAAGTAATAGTAGATGCCACGGGGATAAAATAAATATCCGCTATAACTGAGATAATCCGAAGTAGTGGTAGATGCTATAGATGAGGCATCATGGGGATAAAAAAAAATATGCACCCCTTCGTTAGGGAAGCTTGTACCAATATTGTAGTTGTAGACGCCAGAGTCTAATATTTAGTTGGGATGAAATAAACATCCACTGTCGAGGAAAATTGAAATTTGAGAAAACATTGCGGAGTGAAATAAACACTCACTTCATCGGGGAAGGTTGAGGTCGAGGAGAATCACTTGGGATCCTTAGGTCAACTAACTGCTGGATTTTTGTATAAACCTTGTCGTAATTGCTTGAAATAATGATTCACTGGGGAATCTTCATGACTTCTCGGAGTCGAAACTTGCTGGGGAAATCATACTATTAGAATATCTTCGGGAAATTAGGCGAAGAGATGCTGCGAAGTTAATGTAGCTTTGTCTTGCATGGTAGTCGCCATTTTCAAATATCAACTGTTGGAAAAGTCTTTGATTCTCGAATGTCCCAGACTGCATGGTCTACGAAAATAAATCATCTCAAAAGGATTTTACAGGAGACTTGGCATCCCAATTATTCCAATGTCTTCTAACTCTTGAGAGATTGGTAAAATCTCGACGTAACTGGACCAGATTGAAGGTATTCTGTGTACTGAGTCTTCGATCGTACCCCCTCAGGGTTGATCCATTTGCAACAAGTGAGGAACAACTTGCCCTAGTTCATCATGATCTTCAGGCGGTATGCCCCGGATTGATATTTTGAAATGACTATCTTCAACAGAGTTCCAAATCTCAGAGGTTGAACTTCTTCTAGCTGTTTGCGAACTTTTATGACATCAAGCAGTATTTACATGCAGAAAGTGTAAATTCCGAAATTTCTAATACAACATCGTATTTGTTTTGAAGTTTATTGAAAACGGCATATCGCAAACTTGTGACCGAATCACTAGTTAGGATATGACGTAATTCCCTTTTCTATAATGCCAATACGAATTTTGAGCGTAACTCATAGGAGTCAGGAAACATTATCTCATCGAGTATGCTTTTGAAATAAACCTTACTTCAATGAGGTCTTTTATGGGTTTTATAGTGGTTTTGGATCATGGTTGAAAAAACAAGAATATATGGCTCAAATTTTATTTGGTACCCACCCCTTTTTCAAGATATTCACTCTTTTTTGAAAATTACCCTGCCCCTGGTACAACATGAGGGTTCTTTGAATTTTTTTAGAGAAGAAAACTACTACTCCAAGGCTCAAAAGGGTTGACGAATGTTTATCTACGGGGTTTGGGGAATTTGAAACAATGCCTTATATCCTTAGCAGAGTTTTGTTCAAAAGCATACAATACAAGATGCTATGTTTTATTTCGTCATTCTCCATCCAAATCTCTGCCAAGGTAAGAGATTGAGGTAGTATTGGCATTATAAAATAGTAAACAGTTTTTAAAATGAGCGAAGCGAATGGATTTCTTTGAAACAAACATTATATCACATTAACGTTCGAAATAACAAGTCCTTACATGAAAACATGCTTTAATAATCAAAGAAAGAAAACAAAAGCAAGTAAACTAAACAACTTAAATGATCTTGGGAAAGGCTTCTCTTGTTATCCGTGTCCAATCAACACAAAGGAATTCTATTCACAACTAGGCTTCCTCCCTTGAAGATCAACACCTCTTTATCAATCATCTCTTGAACTTTCTCCTGGAAGGCCCTGCACTCTTCTGTCGAATGCCTCACAGCCCCATCATGAAATTCACAATTGACATTTAGATTGTCCCTAGAAGAGAGGGACTTCGTGGGTTTAGTTTTTATAGGTGCCATCATCGAGTTTCGGGCGAAATAATACCACAAATGACTGTAGGTCAATGGGATTGGATCAAACTCTTTTGCAGCATGGCTCTGCTGTGTTACTTGATGAGATTGTGGTTGATAAGCCAGATTTGCTTGAGAAACATATTCACATCCATTCTTAGTAATTTCTTCCACAGTTGGGACTAATGAACCTGCATGATTGGGTGGAGGGTTGTGAATCTGAATGCCTTGAGGCGTGAAGGAGATCATCTTGGAGTCGAGCAGGGTCTGAACCTTACTCGGGAGTACTTTACAGTCGTCAGTTGAATGCCCCGGTGCCCCAGCATGGTAGTCACATCGGGCGTTAACATCAAAACCTAGTGGGTATGGGAAAGGCACTGGCTTTAATTCCTTTGGCACTATTAATCCACTCCTGATTAAATCCGGCAAGAGTTGACTATATGGCATTGGTAGCCGGGTGAAATGCCTCTGCTTCATTAATCTTTTTCTAGCATGTTGGCGCGGCTTACGGTGGTATGATTGCTGATTTAGAGGACGTCTTTGCCTAACCCACAATTGACTGCAAATTTGAGCATGATTCTGATGTATTCTCTTATGAGATTGTGATTTATAATTCAAAGTTGCTTGAGTAGTAGGAGTAATATCAGTACGGGCTTTCTTAATATTTGTTTGAGAATCACCAAAAGACAGAATCTTCTGATCCATTAACTTCTTCACGATACCCTTAAGAGCATAACAACTTTCTAGATCATGGCCAGGTGGCCAGGTGCCCCTTCATGAAACAGGCAATGAGCATTGGGATCATAATTAAGTGGAAGTGGGTTAGGAGGCGGACCCAAAGCTTCGGTAGTGATCTAACCTCGTTGCACCAAGGAGGGGTACAACTCAGTATAAGTCATCGGGATAGGAGAAACTGGAGGTTTATATGATCTTCTATTAGGAGCATTTGGACATGGTATCGGAGCCCTCTGTGGTTGATAATTAGGAGCCTTGGGTGCTCGTTGTTAATTCAGCAGGGTTTGTGTTGGCTGATAAATAGGAGCCGGTGGATAAATAAAAAGTTGATAGACGGGTGCCTGTTGCATAAGCTGATAGGTAAGATCTTGTTGATACTGAGGAGGTCTCCGGTCAGAAGAATAATATTGCTCCTTATGTTGTTTAACTTGGCTATGAGATCTTTTATACTTTCCTTGTAACATGGTTTTAGCAGCTTGTTCCTTAAGGTCGGGAATCTCAGAAATGGGCATCGGTGGGATCCCAGGAATCACTGTTCCTTGCAGCGGTGTCATACCCCAAATTTTGACCACTAAGATTTCCCATCATTGTGTAAATCATCATCACAATATGGATGTACCTTTGTGCCTCATCAATCTCCTCAAGGAATTGTTGAGCATTCACTACAATCAAGCTTAGGGTTTCAAGCCCTCTCAAAGCCTTTAGACAAATGATCAATCAAGGAATGACATGATCTTCAACTTGTCTAGCCTCTCAAATAGCCACAAAGGATCAAGAGGACTCCCACATCAAGAATTAAGCACAAGAGTGCAACATTTCAAGTGGATCAAGCCTCAAGTTCATCTAATACAAAGTCAACTGACGCAGAAGGTCAAAGTTTGACTTTTGGTCAACTTTGAGCTTCACAAGCCATTACTCAAGAAAATATGATGGAGGATTTAATTTGATCAAATTTAAATCAAGAAATCATGCAAAATTGTAAAATTGATCAAATTGAAAGAAACTTAGAAATTTTTTCTAAGTTAAAATCATGTTCAAGTGCACAACTTTTCAAGGTTGTAACTATTGACCCAAGCATCCATTGGTTTTGCGCAAGGGCTACTTTTAAAGAGGGTATTTGATACTTCAACATTGTAGAAGGAATCAACTCAAAATATCATAAGGATTGAAAGATATAGGTGATCAAAGTTGGGAATTCTTAATGTTAGATGTTCCAACATTTCATAGGACATCATTAATATTTTTCCAGCAAGAATGTCCCAACTTCAAGGATGTTTTTCTCCATGATCCAAGTTGATTCAAGACAAACCTTGAACATCAAAGTTGAAGTGCGTCATCTCACCTTTCCAGAAAGTCCTAGAAAGCTCATTTATCATTCTCGAACAGAAAGTTATGGTCTTTGCAAAAGGCATTGATAAAACAGAATTTTAATGACAGCTTTTAGGACAGATTTGATCACACAAGTTCAAGGTCATTTTTGACAACTTTACAAGTCTTATCTTCACAAACCTTGAACATCAAAGTTGAAGTACATTATTTCAGCTTTCCAGAAAGTTGTAGAACGTCCATTTATCACACTCGAGCAGGAAGTTATGGACTTTACAAGAAGGCTTGCTGCAGCTGTTTTTTAGGATAAATTTTGTGCACTTTTTCTTGTGCCACACAATTTTCAAGCTTTGTCACCATGCAAGACAAGCATCAAGGATGCAATTCACTTCAACTCAAAATATCATAGTGGATTAAAAGATACAAGTGATTAAAGTTTGGAATTATTAATGTTCTTAATGTCAGATGTTCCAACATTTCATAGGACATCATTAATATTTTTCCAGCAAGAATGTCCCAACTTCAAGGATGTTTTTCTCCATGATCCAAGTTGAACCAAGTCTAGGGTCAAACATCAAAGTTGAAGTATGTCATCTCAGCTTTCCATAGAGTCCTGGAACAGCCATTTATCATTCTTGAGCAAGAAGTTATGGATTTTACAACAAGGCTTGCTGCAGCTGATTTTTAAGACATGTTTCAGGACAGATTTGCACATTTCTTGTGTCACACGAATTTCCAAGCCTTGTCATTATTTTGGACACATATGAGGATCAAATCCAATGGGGATGATCTGATCCATAATCCTCCCAAGTCCAATATTCCACAAGTAGCATGCCAAACCTAAAAAAACCCTAAAAGAGGGACAAGACTCCAATTTTGGTTTGGAGCATTTAATGGAGGCTTAGAGGTGGCATGAACTGAACTTCCTCTAACTGAATTCAGTCAAGATTCCTCCAACAACTAGGGAACCAAAGGACTGTGCTCTAACCTCTAGTCAATGGCTAGAGGAGACTTGGATTTTCATTGGCCAACATTTGCCAAATCTCTGCTGCAGCCACCATTCACTATTGCTTGCAAAACAAACTTGCTCTACTATAAATAGAGCTCATTTGTGCTCAGTTTGAGTACACCAAAGCCATTAAACAGATGCTTTCCTCAAAATCACTTCTTTCACTCCAAAATTCCTTCTTTAGTAAAGTAATTCTGAGTTATTGAGTTAGAGAGCATTTCCATCACATCTCATGATCCTAACACCTCATAAACATCATATGTAGGTGATCCAAACTATCACAAGTGACCTGTAACACCAAAATCACAAAGTCACCTCTCAAAACCTCAAAATTGGACTTTTTTGCATTTTTCAAGCCATGTCTTGATTCAGTCACTTTCCAAACCAGATAAAACCTCAAACACACTCCAAATATCATCCTTGAACTATCCCAAATGGTGCCACACATCTGGAACACCATTTGAGAGAGTTGGCATTTTGGCCACTTTTGCCCATCTTGCAAGAAAGTGCTCAAACTTGCTCCAGAGGTTTCCAGCTGATTCCAACCATCCTAAAAGCTTCTAAGAGGTCATATGAGGGTGTCCAAAGCATCAAATCATTTCTGGAACAAAGCACTTGGTAGGTTGCACAAAATCTCCAAAAAAGAGGTAAAATTCACAACTTGAATTCTTTGAATCATGCTTTCCTTTGATGTCCACATATATGCATCATATTGAACAATTCTTAAAGCAAAAATGTAGTCCTTAATGTGTATGTTATGATCCTCCTACTGTTTGCACTTTAACATGCTTATATGTGGAGTTTATGTTGTTTTAAACTTAAGGTGCAGATCTGGTTTTTTTGCCTTGTGTGTGCTGTACATTAAGTTTCAGTATGTATGAGTGTACCATTGGATTCCTTGCGAAAAATTGGTCAAGATAGGTTCTTACGGATTTTAATTTCGTTAAAAATTGAGAGAGTTATGAGTGTTGAAAGTTTGATAAGCAAAGATGTTTAAAATCAACATGCAGTTCTGGGTTTTTTCCTTCTGTGTGCTATACATTAAGTTTCAGTATGTATGAGTGATACCATTGGATTCCTTGCGAAAAATCGGTCAAGATAGGTTCTTACGGATTTTAATTTCGTTGAAAATTGAGAGAGTTATGAATGTTTGAAGTTTGATAGCAAAAATGTTGAAAACCAAGGTGCAGTTCTGGTTTTTTAAGATGTCGAATGTGATGTTGTGACATCTTCCCTTTTTCTCTTATCTTCAAAACTCATGAAAGATGTCGAATGTGATGTTGTGACATCTTTCCTCTTTTTCTTAGTTTATCTTCAAAACTCAATCCATTCTTTTACATAGCAAAAATCATCATTTTCCAATTCTGTTTTACACACTTCTTATTCATACTCCATAATATTTTAATCCACAAAAAATCACAAAAAAATATTATTATTTGATATATTTTTAATATATTCAAAAATATTATTTTAAATTGTTTTAAATGCTTTTAAAATGATTTCTTTTTCTTGATTTTTAAAACCAAAATGATTTTAAATATTCATGTGGATAAAATACTTTTTCATAAACCTTAATCATTGTTTATAACATGATTAATGATTTTATTTGATATTTTTATCATTTTTTACTTGATTTTTCTTTGAAAAATGCCTTTAAAAAATGAAATTGGGGTTTCTTTGATTTTCACCCTAACAAATCTTTTTTCAAAAACACTTTGGGCCTCTAATAGAGTGTAAGACCCAACCCTTTTTGTACAAAAATATTTTGGGCCTCAGTTATTGTATAAGTCCCGATACGTTAAAAATCTCGGCGCGATCGCCATTTTCAAACTGAAAATCATCTGGGCCTCCCCTCGTGTTATAAGCCCCATTTCTTTTCCTAAAATACACTTTGGGCCTCTAATAGAGTGTAAGTCCCATCCTTTTTGTAAATAAATCTTTTGGGCCTCAGATATTGTATAACTCCCTCTGTACATTTACAAAGTTCGGCGCGATCGTCGCCTTTTAACAAAAAAGACCATTGGGCTTCTCCTTGAGCTATAAGTCCCATTTCTTTTCATTTTTAAACCTTTGGGCCTCTAATAGAGTGTAAGACCCAATTCCTTTGTAAATACCAAAATTTTGGGCCTCAATCACTTGTATAAGTCCCACGGTGTTTCCAAAACCTCGGCGCAATCGTCGCCCTTTTCAAAATCATCTGGGCCTACCCTCGCGTAGTAAGACCCGCTTCTTTTCTCTAAATAATTTTTTTTGGGCCTCTTGAGAGAGTGTAAGACCCATTCCCCTTGTACAGAAAACTTTTTGGGCCTCAGTCACTTGTATATGTCCCACTGTACAAACTCATATCACAGTGCAATCACTACTAAAACCCTGGGCCTCTCCTTGAGCTGTAAGCCCCAATCTTTCCTTTCAAAGCACTTTCTCCTTTGATTTTGAAATATACTGTTGTTTTCAATCTTTCTTTGTTAAACAACTAACCAAACAGCATGGAAGCTCTACAACCGAGTAAGTGTTTATATGCTTTCATTTACCGCTTTCATATACATATAACTGTATTGTGGGGCTGTTTCGCTGTAAGTCTTCTTCATAAACTCATATCGACTGTGTAATAATAGTATAGATATTTAGAGTTTCCCCGGCAACTACGTCTAGCACTAGGTAAAGCCGTTTCGATCATTCTTAGAAATAGACAATACTAGATCCCCCATAGGAGCACCAGATACAATCTTCTCTTCGGCTGTCCTCCTTAGGAATTGTCAAGAAACTCTACTCCCCAGAGATGATCTCTTCTCCGTGAATTGCATCCCTTGAGTGTCTTCCAAATTCTCGAACTTTCCTGGCTTGATCTATTCTTTGTGAATAGCCTGTCTTGAACTTCTCAGGGTTTGGGGACCCACGGGCTTCTTAAAAGCATCCCCGCCTCCTCTTGGGCATTGTACAAGGACCCGTCGGCTTCTTAAAAGTATTCACAACCTCCTCTTAGGCTTCGTATAAATGATTTCTTCCTCCGGGAATGATAGCCTCCTTTTGGGCTTCGTAGAAATTATCCCTCAGCTTCTTAAAAGTTTCCAGCCTCCTCTTGGGCTTCGTACAAATTGTCCCCGCGACCTCCTAGAGGTATAGGAACAGAAATTAGTCAGCTTAATAGAACAGTCTTTCAAAGAGTCTAGATCTTTCTACCGTGAACGTACTACAACTGTTTCTTTAAGCATAGTACAAAAGATAAAACTCTAGACTTGGACAGTCTAATTTCCTTGAGTCTCGGAGACATTCTCAAGTAAGGAAACACCCGCAGAATTGGACAGTCTCAAATACCCTTTGGATTCCCCGTTTCCTTAGAGAACAGGAAATAATCCCGATCCTCAGATCAAATCCATGAGTGCAACATTACTCATATAAGAACTGATTTTCTCTTAACCAACATACTGGACCTGTCACTCAACTGAAATAGTACCCTTTTAGCCTCCATCTCGGGCTTCGTACGAGATACAAATACTCTCTTGTTGAGTCAAACCTTTTAGCCTCCATCTCGGGCTTCGTACGAGATACAAAGACGCTCTTGTTGAGTCAAAACCTTTAGCCTCCATCTCGGGCTTCGTATGAGATACAAAGACTCTTGTTAAGTCAAAACTTTTAGCCTCCATCTCGGGCTTCGTACGAGATACCAAAACACTCTCTTGTTGAGTATAAAAGGCTCTCTTGTTGAGCCAATCTCCTTTTTAGCCTCCATCTCGGGCTTTCTACGAGATACAAAAACACTCTCTTGTTGAGTATAAAAGACTCTCTTGTTGAGTCAATAACCTTTTAGCCTCCATCTCGGGCTTCGTACGAGATACAAAATCACTCTCTTGTTGAGTATAAAAGATTCTCTTGGTGAGTCACCATCTTTTGTCTCCATCTCGGGCTTCGTACGAGATACAAAAACACTCTCTTGTTGAGTATAAAAGATTCTCCTGTTGAGTTAACCCTTTTAGCCTCTCTCTCGGGCTTCATACGAGACACATAAAAACTCCCTCTTATTGGGCCAATAGCCTCCTCTTAGGCTTTTGTAGCGAGCGATTTTGGACGCGGTTCTTAAGCGCGGTCGCTCTCTGCGGTTGAGTTTACTACAGGTCGATTCATTTTTATCCTATTAAAGCTGATGAAGGAAGGGAAATAGATGTCTCCAATTAACCCTGCTTGCATACTGAGTTTAAACAGCGGTTTGTTAGGTTACAGATGCTATCAATGTGGGGGGCCTTTGTACTGGTTATTTGTATTTTCGCCAATACTGATTTCTCTCTCTGGGGGTTTTGTTAGGATACTGCTTCAGATTAGGATATATGGGATTTTGGGTTTTTGTTTAGTGTGCTCGCTAAGATTTTTCTTTCAATCTTATGCCTACGTATTCCCGTTTACCGAAACAGGGAAATCAGAGCATTTGTAGTTCCTCCTATTCTATGGGAGGAAATGGGTGTTTTGGTGTCTTGTTCAAAGCCCAAGACGTGAAGCGAAAGGTGATTTGTATCTTGTTCAAAGCCCAAGATGTGAAGCTAAATGTGTTGACTTTAGAGAGAATTTGTCATCTCTAAAGGGGGTCTGTATGTCACAACAGTTGGGTGAGTGGTTATAAAGGGAGGATTACTTTAACCGGGATACGCGGATCCTAGCAATGCCATAATTTCCTTTATAGGGGATGTTAACCTGAAGGAGAAGATTTTAACTCAGTGTAGAGTAATGCCCTATTTCCTTAGGAATTTCTCATGCTAAAAGAGGGACAGTGGCATGGATGTAGATGATCCAGAGGCTTGCCGCTTACAGCGAATAGATGAAGGGGAAGGAGTTGTTAATGTTTGTGTATTGTGAACGAGGCACAACTTTGATGCTAAAAGGTTGATTGGACCAACCAGTGGTTTTCTTATACAAAGCCTAAGAGGAGGCTAGTATGTGTCTCGTACAAAGCCCGAGAGAGAGGCTAAAAGGTTTTGACTCGACGATGAAGTCTTTTGGTATCTCGTATAAAGCCCGAGATGGAGGCTATTTAACTCAACATGAGAGTTTTGTGTATCTCGTACGAAGCCCGAGATCGAGGCTAAAATTTGTTTGGCTCAATAAGAACCTTTTTGTATCCGTATAAAGCCCGAGATGGAGGCTAAACATTGTTTGACTCCGCTGGAGAGAATCATTGCACAAAGCCCAAGAGGAGGCTAGGGTGCTGTTTCAGTTGAGTGACAGGTCCAGTATACTGATTTAAAGAGAAAATCAGTTCTTATATGAGTAATGCTGTACTCAAGGATTTGATTTGAGGATCCGGGTTATTCCTGTTCTTTAAGGAAGCAGGAAATTCGAAGGGTATAGAGACTGTCCGAGTCTACGGGATTTCTTCCTATTAAACGAAGGGGTCACTTGAGAATGTCTTTGAGACTCAAGGAAATTAGACTGTCCAAGTCTAGAGTTTCATCTTTTGTACTATGCTTTGAGAAACAATAGTAGACTCTTTGAAAGGACTGTTCTATGCAGATGATTAAGTTCTATTCCTATACCTCTAGGAGGTCTTCGGGACAACTTGTACGAAGCCCAAGAGGAGGCTGGAAACTTTTATGAAGCCGACGGGTCCTTGTACGAAGCCCAGGAGGAGGCTATCATTCCCGGAGGAAGAGATCATTATACGAAGCCTAAGAGGAGGCTGTGAATACTTCTAAGAAGCCGGTGGGTCCTTGTACTAAGCCCAAGAGGAGGCGATGGTGCTTTTAGGAAGCCTGTGGGTCCTTGTACGATGCCCAAGAGGAGGCCGATGCTTTTAAGAAGCCCGTGGGTCCCCAAACCCCGAGAAATTCAAGGCAAGCTATTCACAAGGAATATATCAAGTCAGGAAAGTTCGAGAATTTGGAAGAAACTCAAAGATGCCATTCACGGAGAATACATTCATCTCTGGGAGTAGAGTTTCTTGACAATTCCTAATGAGGACAGTCGAAGAGAAGACTGTATCTGGTGATCCTATTGGGGATCTAGTTGTCTATTTCTACGAATAAACGAAACGACGTCACCTAGTTCTAGACGTAGTTACCGGGGAAACTCGAAATATCTATACTATTATTACATAGTTGATATGAGTTTATGAAAGAAGACTTACAGTGAAACAGCCCCACAATACAGTTATATGTATATGAAAGCGGTAAATGAAAGCGTGTAAACACTTACTCGGTTGTATAGCTTCCATGCTGTTTGGTTAGTTGTTCAACAAAGAAAGATTGAAAAAACAACAGTATATTTCAAAATCAAAGGAGAAAATGCTTTGAAAAAGAAATATTTGGGGCTTACAGCTCAAGGAGAGGCCCAGTGTTTTATCAGTGAGCGCACTGTTTGAATTTGTACAAAGGGACTTATACAAGTGACTGGGGCCCAAAAAAGGTTTTCTGTACAAAGGGATGGGTCTTACACTCTCTCAAGAGGCCCAAAAAGTTTAAAGAAAAGAAATGGGTCTTACTACTCGAGGGTAGGCCCAGTTGATTTGATTTTGAATTGGCGATCGCGCCGAGGTTTTCTTTTAACGCAGAGGGACTTATACAATAAGTGAGGCCCATAAATGTTTTGGTTAAAAGGGGATTGGGTCTTACACTCTATTAGAGGCCCAAAAGTTTTGAATGGGTCTTATAGCTCAAGGAGAGGCCCAAGGTTTTGTTTTTGAAAAGGCGACGATCGCGCCGTTTATTTTGACGGTATCGAGACTTATACAATATACTGAGGCCCAAAAATGATTGGTCAAAAAAAGGATTGGGTCTTACACTCTATTAGAGGCCCAAAAGTGTTTTAAAATTGTTTGATGAGGGTGAAAATCAAAGAAACCCTAATTTTAATCTTTAAAAGTAAATATTTAAAGAAAATCAATGAAAAATACCAAATAGGTTTGAATAAACCACTTGTGATTTTTGTTTAAGGTTTGAAAAATCAGGTATAAATCACAAGAGATATTTAAACTCATTAGGTCTTGATTTTCAAAGTAAATATTCACTTTTAAAATGTTTAAAAAACAATTAAAAATGAATTTATTCATAAAAATACTAATTATATTAAATAAATAATATAAATCTAATTTTTTTGTGGAATAAAATATTTCAACATTTTTATGATTTTTTTTGCAAAAAGAATCAGTAAAAAATAATTAAAATTGAGTGAGTTATTAATTTTTCAAATCATTAACAAAATAACATGAAAAATAGGAAAAAGTGATAAAAAAAAGGTCTGGGGCAAGGGGGATTCGAACCCCAGACCTTTCGCTCGCTAGTACACACAAACCAGTTGATCAACCACTGGGGCGCAATGCCAATTCATTAATAACATGGCAAGTGAAAAATATATATCAAACTAGTTGGATTTTCTGAAAATGGCGCCATGGCCATCTTCTTCCTCAAGCTCTGATGCGTGAAGCCCTCTATCTCACTCATCTCTCAACCATTTGACATGATTCAAACACCAAACTCATGCGTTTTTTCACAAGGAAGAAGATGGCAATACCCAATTTCATTCATTTTTAGTATATAACAAATTATATCATTGTGGCCGTATGAACCCTAATTTTGCAAAAGCAATCGTACAGACATGATTATGAGTCCTATGATCAAATTTTCTTAGGGAAAACAATCAACATATGATGGCAAGCAATTGGCAAAAATATCATGCGAGGAAATATGCATGGATCATGGAGTTAGAGTTTTGAGGCTTACCTTGATGCAAGCTGAAATGGAACTCTGCACAAACTTTGTTCCAGTTGTGAATTAATGATACCTACACCTTCAATGGATGTTATGGAGTATGTTGCAAGCTTTGGAACACTTTGAAACTCTTTGGATCAAGCTGGAGACCTCCAACTGCATAACTGAGGCATAATGGCTTGGTTGAAGGGTGATTTTGAGCCTGAGGTGTTACAGTCAGTGTTTAAGTGTTTGGACACCTCAAATACATCATATGTGATGTGTTTGAGCAATTGGAATTGATTGCTTAAGGCTGCAACTCAAAACCCGATAGTGGTTACTCAAAAACCAAGAAACTTGAGGTTTAAGGAAGAATGAGAGAAAGCAGTGCTGTAACTGGCTTTGGTGTGAGTTGAATGATCCATTGGAACCTCTATTTATAGGTGATCAACTTTTGTCTTGGAGGAATAGTGAATAGCTGCTGGATCAGATCACATTCGCATGGATTGGCTTGGAGGATTTCTTCTCAAGCAAGGCAAACTAGCTATTCCCAAGAGCAGGGCTATGCCTTGACCAAAATCACATTCTTCAGATGTTTTTATTGTTGTTTAATCAGAGAACTTGACTGAGTAGAGTGGCTTTGTTGAAAATGCACTATTCCACATTAATGCCCTTTGAATTCAAGGCAAAATGTGCCAAAGTGGATGAATTTCAAGTTGGAAGATTCCTTGGCTTTTTGACTCAGCCCTATCAGTTGGATCAGTTGGTTCATGATCAGATTGAAGGCATGTGGCATAGTGATCATTCCTTTTGACTCCGAAATCGTGGATGGCACAAAACTCCCAAACTGATTTTTCATGGCAGCCTTGACATGGTGTGTTGTGGCAGCCATAATTCTTGGCACAAGTGGATTGGTTTCATGCTATTGAGTTGCTTGGATTCTTGGCAACATTTGCAACAACATTGATGTTTATCTTTGGAACTGATTCAACTTGTAAGTGTGTGAAAAAACCTCACAAGTTTTGGTGTTTCCAACAAAATCTGTCTTGGACAGAATTTTTTCTAAGTGTTGGAAAAGTGGTACTTTCAGGTTTTCAGCCATTTTGGCTCACTCATAGCTCAAAATCCACAATGAATTGGAGTTAGGTCTAGTTGAAATTTTTGTAGAGGGCAATGAGATCTACAAATCAAGGCTTGGATGGGTAAAAATGGCTTTGTGGTTTAGGAGTTATGACCCTCCAAAGTTGGTACCCTAGCCACTTTATTTTTAACTTAGAAAATTTTCTAAGTTTTTTTGGTTACCCCTTTTACAAGTTATCCAACTTTTCTTGATTTTTCTTGATGAATGATGATTCAAATCATACATTAACATCATTTTAGGGTTAAAAATCAATATTTGTGAAAAATCTCAAAAAGTCAAAGTTGACTTTTGTGCACAGTTGACTTTTTACCAGATGAATTCCAAACTGTGCAATTCTCCAGGAAATCATGTCCTTGACCTAAATAAAACTTGATGGACATGTTCCATGGGTGTCATAGGGTATATTGATGCATGTCATAGGGCTTGGGAGCATGTCCTGGTCAAAAGTCAAAGTTATAGTTGACTTTTTCCTCAAAACCCTAACTGTGGCTCAGATGAAATTGAGACTTGTTGCTCAAGCTTCTTGGATCAATCCATTGTTGTGAATGGATCAATGTAACATGTTAGAGACCCTCAAATCCTCCTTTGAGGTCTTGGTTCATGATTTGTCCCAAAAGTCAACTTAGGGGTGAATTAGGTCAAGAAACCCTAATTCCTGATTTTTGATGAATGCATCCCCTGAGGTAAAATTGACTTGATGATTGGGTTTATGATGTTCCTTGGAGCATCATAGGTTATGCTTTGAAGAAATGGCTCATGACCAGAGGAAAATTTCCATCTGGAGGCCCTGGTCGACCAAAACCCAAATTTGGTGACACTGGCGATCTTAAGGCTTGATCCACCTAGAAGGGGGCAGCTTTGTGCTTAATCCTTGGAGTGGGAGTCCTCTTGATCCCTTGTAGCTACTTGAGAGGCTAGACAAGTTGAAGATCATGTCATTCCTTGATTGATCATTTGTCTAAAGCTCTGAGAGGGCTTGAAACCCTAAATTTGCTTGCAGTGGATGCTCACCCATCTTTGGGGAGACTAATGGTCCATCCTTACTATGATGATAATTTTCCCAATGATGGGAAATATTAGTGGTCAAAATTTGGGGTATAAAAGATGCCCCTATTTAATCTTCTTGGACCCGAAGGTGTGAATGGCGAAGGTATTCGGGCATTCGGGGTGCAAGAGGATTAAATATCAAAATACCCGAAATTTTGATGGTGGTTATGAAAGGTAGCTCATGCATTCATCTTCTTTTGCTAAGCAATGATGCTTAGAAAAGGTAAAAAACTCCCCCTCGAATCTGGTTTCCCACCAAGGAACTGGTCTTAGTTGAAATAAACCTCCCCTCGATCCTGGTTTCCTACCAAGGAACTGGTCTTAGTTCTGATATAAACTTCCCCTCGATCCTGGTTTCCTACCAAGGAACTGGTCTTAGTTTCTGATATAAACTTCCCCTTGATCCTGGTTTCCTACCAAGGAACTGGTCTTAGTTTCTTTTGTCAATAAACTTTCTTCAAACTTCTCGCCGAATTTTCCGGGAGAGATGCCATTTGATAGAAAAACTTTGATGTCAGACTCGCTGGGGAACCCAGTCGTCTGAGTTGTAGAGGTGTACAAACTTCTCTGTTGGAGATGCCATTTATTTCTACAGGGGAAAAGCAGGTCTCTTGGGAGACTGCTGTCGCCTGAGATCTTACATCATACTTTTCTCGAGATCTTCCCGGAGAAATGCCATATGATGGGGTCCAATTTTGAGGTGCCGATGACTTTTTCATCAGCAATATTTTCGGAGCGAAATTGGCCTGCTGCCAAATCTCTGATTACGAGGCTTTCTCTGTGGATTTTCCTTAATCCGGGAAAGTAAGGATATCATCTTCAATGGCGAAGAGTGATGTTGACTGAAGGTTCCTCGGGTTTTTCAGAGGTTCAAGTTATCAAAGTGGTCGAGGAGCCAACTTCAATCCAGAAGTAAACTGGAGGAGTGAGATCGTTCGGGCGCCGCGCTTCTTGACAAGACAAGAACTGATAACTCGATTGAGAGGACTGTTACCACTACGAGACAAGACCGACTAGAGTGATATCGATGCAATATGAAATGTGAATGCAAATCAATAATGCATGATGTATGTATGTTTATGCTGACAGAACTGACGCGACGTATAAACTGACGGGTGAACATGACTGGATACTCGGCCATCGCGGGGCGTGTAGAGATATCGCTGGTTCAAGATAGCAATTCCACCTTGCTTAGGAGAGATAGTCCCTATTGGGAGCTACCGTTGGTCGGGCTTAGGAGGTAAGAACTCTGCCGTGGCGTGTCAGACGAAATAAGGTCTCTGACACAGTTGATCCCTTCATTCAGGCGTACTGGGTTAGAAGGAGTACTTTGATTCTGCACTTTGAAGTTCGCTTACTTCTGGAGAAGCAGTCGATGTTCCTTTGATGTTCAACAGTCAAAAGAAATTGCCGACTTTATTTTAAAAGCAGAAAAAGTTTTAACAAGTAAATTCATTTTTGTTTTATTTCAAGAACCGTTGATCATGTTAAAATGTCGTTCTATAAAGCTAAAACAAATAAGAATTACAAACAAAAGCACAAAGGCTCAAATTTTATTGATAGGATGGAAATCAGCCAAGCGCGTGATTCCAAAGAGTAATTACAAAGAGTAATTACAAATTATAAAATGGTAATTTACAGGGAAAAGGGCTACGTTGAAACATAACGACCACTATCCTCCTACCAATTTTGAATTCGGGGCATCCTGAGCTTCTGTCGAAGATGACCTTGACTGGAGTTTTCTGATAGATGATGGTGTAACTATTGCTGCTGAGGGATTCGCCTCTGTTGAACATAGTTACTTGCCATTATCCATAATTTTTTCCTGGATTGTACTTTGATGTTTCCAATCCACCAGGATGATTTTTTTTACTTTGTCTCTAACTTTTGCCTGGACCGCCCTTTCGGGTTTTCAATCTACCAAGACGTTTTTTTAGTTTAGGCGAAGTATTTCTTGACTACATCAACATTTGTAGGGTAGGAAAATTCCTCTTCGTCCATGGTTGCAAGTCTCAAGGCGCCGCCTGAGAAAGCTTTTGTGACCACATAGGGGCCATCGTAATTCGAAGTCCATTTGCCTCGCGAATCAGTGAGAAATGATTGTATCTTCTTGAGCACGAGGTCTCCTTTCCTGAAGACGCGAGGTCGGACCTTTTTGTCGAACGCCTTCTTCATTCTCTGTTGATACAACTGACCATGTCATAGTGCCGTGATTCGCTTCTCCTCGATCAGATTCAATTCGTCGTGTCGGCTTTGACACCATTCAGCTTCTATAAGCTTAGCTTCCATCAATACTCGGATTGACGGGATCTCTACTTCTATGGGGAGCACTACTTCCATGCCATACACTAGAGAGAAAGGGGTAGCCCCTGTTGAAGTGCGGACAGATGTCCGATAACTGTGAAGAGCAAAGGGTAGCATGTCGTGCCAGTTTTTGTAGGTTACAACCATCTTTTGAACGATCTTCTTGATGTTCTTATTGGCCGCTTCTACCGCTCCGTTCATCTTGGGTCGGTAGGGAGATGAGTTATCGTGTTCGATCTTGAACTCTACGCACAACGCTTTCATCATCTTGTTGTTCAAGTTAGATCCATTATCAGTAATGATCTCTCTTGGAACACCATAACGGCAGATGATATTGTTTTTGATAAATCGGACCACCACTTGTCGGGTAACATTAGCGTATGACGTTGCTTCGACCCACTTGGTGAAGTAGTCAATGGCTACTAGGATGAACCGATGTCCGTTTGAAGCCTTGGGCTCAATCATACCAATCATGTCGATTCCCCATATGGAAAAAGGCTATGGGGAAGAAAGAACTTTGAGATGTGATGGCGGTACATGAATTTTGTCGGTGTATATCTAACATTTGTGACACCTCCTCATGTACTTGTAGCAGTCGGATTCCATGGTCAACCAGTAGTACCCTACTCTTAGGATTTTTCTCGCCATTGTGTGTCCGTTGGCATGAGTGCCAAATGATCCTTCATGAATTTCTTTCATCAGTATTTCTGCTTCTGGTCTGTCTACGCATCGGAGCAAGACCATGTCAAAATTTCTCTTATAGAGAGTTTCACCGCTCATGAAGAAGTTTCCAGCCAATCTTCTGAGGGTTTTCCTGTCTTTTCTGAGTGCCCCAGATGGGTACTCTTGTTTCTGAAGGAAGCATTTGATATCGTGATATCAAGGTTTGTCGTCTATGACTGCTTCGATCGCGAAGATGTAAGCGGGCCTTTCAAGGCGCATTATGTCAGTCTTAGGTATGTCATTCCATTGACCTACACTAATCATAGAAAAGATAGTGGCTAATGCATCAGCCATGTGATTCTCCTCACGAGGGATGTGATGAAACTCGACTCTGTTGAAGAAAGGTATCAACCTTCTTGCGTAGTCTTTGTAAGGAATCAGTCCTGATTGGTATGTGTTCCAATCTCCTTTTATCTGATTGATAACCAGGGCTGAGTCGCCGTATACGTCCAAGTTTTTGATCCTTAAATCAATTGCTTCTTTGAGACCCATAATACAAGCTTCGTATTCGGCCTCGCTGTTCGTACATTTGAACGTAAGTCTGGAGGTGAAAGGAATGTGGGTACCCTGAGGGGTAACAATTATTACCTCAATTCCGTTTTCGTAATGATTGACTGCTCCGTCAAAGATAAGTCCCCACTGGGAACCTGGTTCTGGCCCTTCACTGGGTAGCGGTTCATCGCAATCTTTCATCTTTAGATACATGACATCTTCGTCTGGGAAGTCAAACCCGATTGATTCTTGATTGTCAATTTGTTGATGAGCCAAATGATCGGCTAAAATACTTCCCTTAACGGCTTTTTAAGCTTGGTACTCTATTTCGTATTCTGATAGCAACATCTGCCAACGGGCAATCCTTCCCGTGAGAGCAGGTTTTTCGAAGACGTACTTGATTGGATCCATTTCTGAGATTAACCAAGTAGTATGACGAATCATGTATTGGCGACGAAGTTTGGCTTCCCAAGCCAAAGCGCAACAAGTTTTCTCAAGCATCGTGTACCGTGTTTCGCAGTAGGTGAATTTCTTGCTTAGATAGTAAATGGCAGACTCTTTCCGTTTAGTTTCATCTTGTTGGCCAAGTGCACATCCCATTGAGTCCTCTAGAACTGTGAGGTAAATGATCAGTGGTCTTCCTTCCACCGGAGGTGATAAAATTGGAGGATTCAACAAATATTCCTTGATACTGTCGAAGGCGGTTTGGGAGTCTTCTGACCAAATGCAATCCTGGTTCTTTTTGAGTAACTTGAAAATCGATGCACATGTCGCGATCATGAGGAATATGAATCTGGAGATGTAGTTCAAACGTCCCAGGAATCCCCTGACTTGTTTTTCAGTTTTTGGAGAAGGCATTTCTCGAATGGCCTTGACCTTGTCAGGATCAACCTCAATCCCTTTCTGGTTGACGATGAACCCTAGTAGTTTCCCTGAACGGACACCGAAGGTGCACTTGTTGGGATCAATTTTGACAGATGTTCAACGTGCTCACTCTTTGTTTTTGACTTTCCAATCATGTCATCGACATATACCTCTATCTCTTTGTGTATCATGTCATGAAAAAGAGTTGTCATGGCCCTTTGATAGGTTGCCCCGGCGTTCTTCAAACCGAACGGCATTACCTTGTAACAAAAGGTACCCCATGGGGTGATGAACGAAGTTTTCTCCATGTCTTTCGGCGCCATTTTGATCTGGTTATAGCCCGAGAATCCATCCATGAAGGAGAAAACTTTGAACTTTGTTGTACTGTCTACCAGCATGTCAATGTGTGGTAAAGGAAAGTCGTCCTTTGGACTAGCCTTGTTCAGATCCTTGTAATCAACACACATTCTGACCTTTCCATCCTTTTTGGGAATGGGTACAATGTTGGCTAACCATTGAGGATATTCTGATGTGGCGAGGAAACCTGCACCAATCTGTTTCTATACCTCCTCTTTGATTTTGATGGCCATGTCCGAGTGAGTGCGTCTCAACCTTTGCTTTACTGGCGGACATTCTAATCTTAACGGTAGATGATGTTCCACGATGCTGGTATCCAACCCTGGCATATCCTGATAGGACTAAGCGAATACATCGGGGAATTCTTTGAGAAGCTTTATCAAACTCTCTTTGGCATTTGGACTGAGCAGTGCCCCAATCCTGATTTCTTTTCTCTCTTTTTCCGAACCCAAGTTTACCGTTTCCAACGGCTCTTTCTGAGGTTCAATGGACCTTTCCTCTTGTCTGAGTAATCGGGAGATCTCTTCTAGAATTTTTTCATCATTTTCTTCTTCAGCCCCGAATACCGGGAACTCAAAGTTGGGAGAAGGCATCGGATCGTATGTTTCAATGGGGTTTAAAACAAACAATCTGCATGACGTGATGATTCGTGATTAGAAGAAATAGAGAAAATGCAAGAGTGTGTGCAGTGTATTTCTTTTACTGCTTGTTTTTATTTTTGAATTGTTTTTTAGGATTACCATTTTCTGAGAAAAACGAAAAGAGAAAACTGCAATTAATGCGGAAATTACAGAACGACGTTATTTTATTAATGAACAAGTCGATCCTTGAAACTACAGCCCTATAAAACAAAACTCTATCGCTTCAGGCAAAGCAAAGAGGGAAATTTACAGAAAGCGAGCCCTATCAAAACATCCGTTTCACCTGGGCAGGGTGAAAGGTTAAAAGATGGCAATTACTTTGACTGGTGGAGGACCTTCAGAACATTGACAGCAACCCATTGGCGGTGAACTCCTCGGTGAATCACAAAGTCTGGCACCTTCCTTGATTTGTCTTAAAAAATAACGCTGATTTCTGGTGGAGTAGGATCATTGGAATCTGTCTCCCAGGCAGAGTTGTTTTAGGAGGATTCCTCAGTTGTATTTCGCATAGTATTTGTGCTCTCAATTGTATCTCCCCATCCAGTCGGCTGGATGTCTTCGAACCTGATACGAGAGTTTTCAGGAGTAGTGTACTTGACCATATAGTCAAACTTTCCACTCGGTTGTCCCAAGGTGTCCCAAACTTCTTTGGAACTGGAGGAGTCATCCCTCTCGATGACGTTGACCTCGGGAAAAGCATAGTTGATGAATTCAAGTCCTGCAAACGTTGCGAATTCATCTTCATGTTGAGTAGCTTCAGGATGACCTGAGTGTTGATCCCATGACATGGTGGGGACACAGGTATTCTGTTCAATGAGACTCAGCTGATTTTCATTGTTCGGCTGACTTTTTTACCCCAAATCTCCTGGATAAGGTTGCCATATTGGCAGACCATCCATTGGGCCATAGTAGTTGTAGTAAAATTGGTATTTCATCAGAGTGTCCTCATCTAATGAGTTTGGTTGAGCACGACATCCTTCCGGATCACAATCTCCATAGATCATTTCGACGTCTGATCTGGGTATAAATCTCGGACTCTGTGCAGGATAGCAAAATGGCGTATACACCTCTTCCTGAGACATATAACCATCCTCGTTAAGGTAGGACTTCCATTCCATATCTGGGTCAGAGGGATCTTCCTCATTGATAGCGTGTACTGCTTGAGACACTGGGTGAAGGAAACCTCCACTGTGGAAGAAGTTTTGAAAGGGATGAAGACTTTCATCGTTGGCAGCTGTCTGGGTACAGGTTGCAGAAAAACCAAGACCCTTCTTTGTTTTATTGTCAATAGGAATGACAAGCTGTCCCCATCTGGTTGTATTGGTACTTTCGACCGCTTTGATAGCATCGTTGTATGAAGAAATGGAAGTTCCTTCTTTGAACTGATTTTCCTTGCTTACCAACAGTGCTTGGAACTGAGTTCCAATAACCTCCTCGGGTTCTACACAAGTAGATGATGACAAGTTACTTACAAGCAAGGCTTGTTCTCCACAGACTATGACAAGTTGATCATTCTTGACGAACTTTAGCTTTTGGTGGAGGGTTGACGTAACCGCTCCAGCCTGATGTATCCAAGGTCTTCCTAATAAACAAATATACGTTGCCCGGATGTCCATGACCTGGAAAGTGACTTGGAAAGTGTGAGGACCAATAGTTATGGGAAGATCAACTTCGCCGATAACCATTTTTCTGGATCCGTCGAATGCTTTAACGACAACCTCGCTGATTCTCATCGGAGGGCCTTTGAATGACAATTGCATCAAAGTGGACTTCGACATTACATTCAGGGCTGACCCTGTGTCTACCAGTACGCTGGTTAAAGCATTGTCCTGGCAGTTAACTGTGATATTGAGCGCCATGTTATGACGGCGACCCTCTTCGGGTAATTCCTCATCACTAAATCCCAAATTATTGTCGGAAGTGATGTTAGAGACAATGTTATCGAACTGTCTAATTGTTACATCCTGTTCCATAAAGGCTTGCTCCAAGACTTTCTGTAGAGCCTCCCTATGCGCTTCTAAACTGAGTAATAGTGATAATACCGAGATCTTTGAAGGAGTTTGTAACAGTTGATCGACAATGTTGTATTCACTCCTTTGGATGAGCTTCAGCATCTCATCGTTGTTTTTCGAAAGGTCGGGATTACTGGATTGACCGACTGGTAAATCAGGAGCTTCCGTCTGAAGTTCCTTTTCTTTGTTATGTTCCCTAACCCCTCGGTTGAAGATTCTACCACTCCGTGTTACTCGACTGATGTCTGTAATATTCACGACGAAGGGTAATGGAATTTCCTTTCCATTTTCAATTATTGTTGCATCGTATTTGTAAGGGATAGCCTTAGTTGATTCACACGGTAATGATCCCGGCAGATAGATGACTACGGGAGCCCTCTGATTTTTCTGACCATCATAAGTAATCTCGATCCGTTCCTGGTTGGGAACTTTAGATTCGTCAAGTAGAGGGATGATGGCAAAAACATCCCTGGTCCTGTGATGACCAGAGATTGTGACAACATCCTCAACTTGATCAGCAAGGTAGTTCAGCGTCTAGTTGATGGGTCCGGAACTCGGATATGGACGAATCTCTCCACGATCCACCTGACCCTGAAGAGCTGCTCGCACAAGGTAGCACCCTTGGTTACTTTCCGAACAGACGCTACAACGGTTATAATTGTGTGGTGGCACCTGGCCACGCCCACTTTGAATACAATGTAACCTCATTAGGTTAGCTTCCACAGATCGGACATCCTGACTCTGACGCCGAGTAGGATTCCTGTTACTGATACTAATTTGCTAAGTATCTTCATCCATATAAATTGGCATCCACCAGTGATTTAACAAGTGCTGAAGTGCCTCCTGGACAAGGGTACAACCTCGATCGTTTTTGCAACCCGCTTTACAACTTTGATAGTCATGTGCTACCAGGAATCCGAGTCAGACCTGTTCAGCATGTAACTCTACTAAGTTGGTATTCATCACGCGAATATCAAAGATTTGAACCATATTGATTTGATAGGAATTCCTATCATGGTAGTCTTGGATCCATCCAAGATCCATCTGACGCTGGAGGGCCTCTTGTATGAAAGAGCATCCATGTTTGTTTACCGAGCAAGCCAGACAAGAACTGTAATCGTGCCGCGGCAGATTATGATACTGGCTTTGCCTTGAGTGCATTTCCACCAAGTTGACATTCATCGCACGGATGTCGTGGTTTTGAATGACGTTGGAATTCGTGTAAACCATGTTAACTCCACGAACTCGGTGCTCTTGGATCCATCTGAGATCCATTTGTTCCTGTAGAGCTGCTTGCACCACAGAACATCCCTGGTTGTCTTTAGAGCAGATATCACACTGGTGATAGCTATGAGGTGGCACATGGCCATATCCACTATGTCTACAATGCATCTTGACCAGATTGGTTTTCAACAAGAGTACATCGTGAATTTGATAGACATTGTTAGATTCTCCTTCTATCAAATTGACTGCAGCCTTCTCGTGTTGAGGCAGCGGGTTCGTAAGAACATTAGGATTTGTATCCTTGAAGGATAAGACCCCGCTCCTAACAAGTTTTTGCACGTCGGACTTGAAATTGAGGCAATTCTCAATGTTATGCCCAGATCCTCCTTGGTGGTAAGGGCAAGTTTGATCCACCTTAAACCAAAAAGGAGGATTTTCCGATATTATAAGAGGATATTTAGTCTGAATGTGCCCCTTAGCCAGTAGTAATGGGAACAACTCTGCGAACGACACGGGTATAGGATCAAATCCTGATGGTCGTGTTGCACGGTTGTTGTTATATGGAGGACGAGCCTGCTGAAGAGGCTGTTGTGTCCTTTGCTGATCAGGTTGGCTCCGCGCAACCTGAGGTTGATACATAGGAATAGGCGCAGGGCTGATAGCAGGAGTCACAACTGCTACTGGTTGATATCATCGCCTTTGCTTTCGGAGAGAGATATTCCCAATATCTTGCTCTTTTTTCTTAGGGAGAGCACTACCGTATTTTTTAGTACCGCTCGTCGATCCAGTGTCTTTTACCAAATGTCCTTCTCAGACAGCTTCCTCAAGACGTACACCCATGCCCACCATCTCGGTGAAATCACTGGGTGCACTGGCAACCATTCGGTCATAGTAAAATGAGCTTAAGGTCTTTAAGAAGATCTTTGTCATCTCTTTTTCCTCAAGAGGCAGACAAATTTGAGCGGCAATTTCACGCCACCTTTGAGCATACTCCTTAAAGGTTTTCTTGTCCTTTTGCGACATTGATCTGAGTTGATCTCTGTCGGGTGCCATGTCCAAATTGTGTTTGTATTGTTGGACGAAGGCAGTACCAAGATCTCTGAATGTACTGATCGTAGTACAGTTTAAACCCATGTACCATTTTAATGCGGCACCGGTTAAACTATCCTGGAAGTAGTGAATCAGTAGGTCCTGATTCTCCGTCTGAGCTGACATTCGCCGAGCGTACATCACCAGATGGCTCTGAGGGCAAGAGTTACCCTTGTACTTTTCAAAGTCGGGCACTTGGAACTTGTGCGGGACTTTCACATTGGGGACCAAGCAGAGGTCTGCGGCGTCCTTTCCAAATAAATCCTGACCGCGAATGGCTTGCAGTTCTTTCTGCATTTCCAAGAACTGTTCCTGGAATTCATCCATTCTATCGAACATAGTTTCCTTTTTTCCAGAAGGTATCGGTGGAATCTGTCCTTCCGGGACAGTGTACACCACAGGGGGTGGTACCGTGACTACAGCAGCGAATCTTGGCGTTTCCCGAAGTTTGTAACCTTCAGGAGTCTTCAGTATGCCCCTGGCATCTTCGCTTTCCTGAAGTTTGTAACCTTCAGGCCCAGCGGCTTCTGTTGAGATTCCCTGATCTTCAATGATCGGCAGAACATATCCTTTCGGGATATAGTTAACAGGCATGCCCCAAGGACGATCTTTCGACATTTGATACCTAGGATCATACTTCTCCACGATGGGCGTTGAGGTGATCTCTGAGATCATAGTTCTTTGTAGCTGAGCTTCTGCCATGGCTTGCATGTCGTTACGAAGCTTTCTCATATCTTTTCTCAGAGCGTCGATCTCTTCTTTCAACTCTCTGTTTTCTTCCTCAAGATCATCCATCTTTTTCTGACGATTGTCCCGAGTATTGTACGAATGAGACAGTTTGACTCTAGAACCGAGACACAAACGTGAGATTCGTAGGGAAGAAGAATACGTGATGTGAGAATGATGAATGCAATGATTATATTAATTGTTCTTTTGGTTTAATCAAAATAAACTTCGACAATTAGATTGCAAATATCAAACAGTGGGGAAACCCCTTTTTATTGAATTCAAAGGATTACAGAAATGGAAATACAGTAGATTACAAGGCGCAGAAATAGAAACCTAAGCTAATGGGTCCCGAGTCCTCTCTGAAGAGAAATCGAGTGCTGACTCTGGCATTTTCCTTTTCTTTGACCGGGGTTCTTAGGCCATTGTCGGGTTGTCATTCCTTTTCCAGGTGAAAGGAGTGAGCAAATTCCTTTGGTCATCTTGATTCTCTACAGCATGTTGCTCCAAAATTTTAATCAGAGCATCCTTATCTTTTAGTATTTGCTGTATTTTGATGCACTCTACATTGAGGGCGTGGTACTTGTTCTTCCAAGACCTCTTCTCCCGTTGAACTTTGTTGAGAGTAACCTGAAGCTTTTCAGTTTCCGTCATGAAGTACATGACAGATTCCCTCGGCGGAAGAATTCCGTAACGAGGATAAGGCATTTTTAGCTTGAGAGCTCTAGTTTGTACCCAATGGAGATAAGGCTCCACCGAGACACAGTTCGGTTTTCCTAGAGACTCTCGTCTTTTCTTATGAACGTGTTTCCAAGTGTGCACTATTTCCATCTTTAGTGCTCTGTCACTTTCTCCTTCCTTGAAGAAAAGACCTTACAGATGAGCATTATGTGGGACATGCCTCATTGGGTATCCAAATTGACGACGAACGAGAACTGGATGGTAATTGATTCCTCCCTTAGTTCCTATAAGGGGTATGTTGGGGAAGTTTCCACAACGGTCAATGATCCTGATTCCATCATAAATCCTATTACACCAATCTATGTCAGAGTTGGTGAGGGACATGATCTTCTGCGACCAAGGTAAGGCACTCTTGCAATCCTAAAAAGTAGCAGACTTGGGCAAGTAGGAGATAAACCATTTATAAAGCAAAGGTACACAACATGTGATCTCCCCTCCGCTGTACAAATTTCCCAAGTGTACAGAATGATAAGCATCTGCGAGCAAAGTCGGCACAGGGTTTCCAATGAGAAAAACCTTAATAGAGTTAATATCGACGAAGTTATTGATGTTGGGAAACAAAAATAACCCGTAGGTGAGCAAGACAAAGATGCTTTCAAAAGCAGTTACGTTTCCTATACTGGCAAATTACAGGGCTTTCTTTGTCAAGAACTGGGCTGGCAAACCTTGGATGCCACCCTTAGCGGTCATGTGAGTCCTGACCTCAGACTCGTCCAAATGAATTGCTCTTGCAATGATCTGATTCTTTGGAATTTCTTCCAGTCCAGAAAATGGAGCTCGATCAGTGATATGTAAATCGACCAGATGAGAATACTCCTCCAGCGTTGGTGCTAGCTGGTAATCCGGGAATGTGAAACAGTGATAAACCAGATCATAAAACTGAATGAGCGCATCCATGATTCCCTCAATCACATGGACTCTTAACAGTGGTAGCAAACCTCCGTGCTTGGCTCTGAAAGCCTCTGGGTTAGTGATCATCCTTGCTAACCTTCTCAAAACCTCTAGCTTTGGAACCTTGAAGGTATACCTATGGGTTCTCCTTCTACCGAAATCCATTAGTGCAATCCTTTTCTCTGATATTTGCAATCTCAGTCTTAGTTTAATTTAAAAAACAGAGAGACTAGAAGAGAAATTTTTTGAATGTTTTAATGTTTTTTAAATGAATCCATGAATGCAGCACACAAAAACATAGGAAAAACATGGGGTTAAAGGGTCGTTGTCATGAAGTCAAGGCTCTACCCATCCCCAAAGGTTTATACTAGGGTGATTTTTGTACCTGTACTCATTATCATCAGCTCCTCCCAGAAAAGCAAAACAACAAGCGGATCGCCAGCGAGTTGTAGAGCAATCTTAGAGTAAGTGCCATTCACCGAGAATAGATCACCAGCTTCAAATGAGGGTAGTATCGCGTAACAACTATTCCCGATAGTTTTCGCACTACAAAAGGGTTTGGCTCCCCAGCTTCTCAGACATCACAATCGGCCCATTGTCTAGGTGAGAGAATGGGTTGCATTTGTCAGCCTCCACTGAGGTTGATGGTCGACCTCATCGCCATCACTTATCTTAAGTGTATACTCAATCTTTCCACATGCGGCATCACACGCATTCCCATTAGAAGAAAAATAAACATGTATAGCAATTAGGAAAAGCAGTATATATATTTGTCCTAAACATCCTAGACCTTTAAAGCTATGAATCCTAAGTTCATGATAGAAATGGGTTCCCCGGCGGAAGCCCCAATCTATGGTTTTCACACAAGTGAAGAGAAAAAAGGTTTAAAAGAAAGGCCCCACGGTGGGCGCCATTTTTCTATAGCGAGCGATTTTGGACGCGGTTCTTAAGCGCGGTCGCTCTCTATGGTTGAGTTTACTACAGGTCGATTCATTTTTTATCCTATTAAAGCTGATGAAGGAAGGGAAATAGATGTCTCCAATTAACCCTGCTTGCATACTGAGTTTAAACAGCAGTCTGTTAGGTTATGGATGCTATCAATGTGGGGGGCCTTTGTACTGGTTATTTGTATTTTAGCCAATACTGATTTCTCTCTGGGGGGTTTCTTAGGATACTGCTTCAGATTAGGATATATGGGATTTTGGGTTTTTGTTTAGTGTGCTCGCTAAGATTTTTCTTTCAATCTTATGCCTACGTATTCCCGTTTACCGAAATAGGGAAATCAGAGCGTTCATAGTTCCTCCTATTTTATGGGATGAAATGGGTGTTTTGGTGTCTTGTTCAAAGCCCAAGACGTGAAGCGAAAGGTGATTTGTATCTTGTTCAAAGCCCAAGATGTGAAGCTAAAGGTGTTGACTTTAGAGAGAATTTGTCATCTCTAAAGGGGGTCTGTATGTCACAACTGTTGGGTGACTGGTTATAAAGGGAGGATTACTTTAACCGGGATACGCGGATCCTAGCAATGCCATAATTTCCTTTATAGGGGATTTTAACCTGAAGGAGAAGACTTTAACTCAGTTTAGAGTAATGCCATCTTTCCTTAGGAATTTCTCATGCTAAAAGAGGGACAGTGGCATGGATGTAGATGATCCAGAGGCTTGCCGTTTACAGCGATTAGATGAAGGGGAAGGAGTTGTTGATGTTTGTGTACTGTGAACGAGGCACAACTTTGATGCTAAAAGGTTTATTGGACCAACCAGTGGTTTTCTTATACAAAGCCTAAGAGGAGGCTAGTATGTGTCTTGTACAAAGCCCGAGAGAGAGGCTAAAAGGTTTTGACTCAACGATGGAGTCTTTTGGTATCTCGTATAAAGCCCGAGATGGAGGCTATTTGACTCAACAGGAGAGTTTTTTGTATCTCGTACGAAGCCCGAGATGGAGGCTAAAATTTGTTTGGCTCAATAAGAACCTTTTTATATCTCGTATAAAGCCCGAGATGGAGGCTAAACGTTGTTTGACTCCGCTGGGGAGAATCATTGTACAAAGCCCAAGAGGAGGCTAGGGTGCTGTTTCAGTTGAGTGACGAGTCCAGTATACTGATTTAAAGAGAAAATCAGTTCTTATATGAGTAATGTTGTACTCAAGGATTTGATTTGAGGATCCGGGTTATTCCTGTTCTTTAAGGAAGCGGGAAATTCGAAGGGTATTGAGACTGTCTGAGTCTACGGGTTTTCTTCCTATTTAAGGAAGGGGTCACTTGAGAATGTCTTTGAGACTCAAGGAAATTAGATTGTCTAAGTTTAGAGTTTCATCTTTTGTACTATGCTTTGAGAAACAGTAGTAGACTCTTTGAAATGATTGTTCTATGCAGATGATTAAGTTCTGTTCCTATACCTCTAGGAGGTCGTCGGGACAATTTGTAAGAAGCCTAAGAGGAGGCTGGAAACTTTTAAGAAGCCGACGGGTCCTTGTAGGAAGCCCAAGAGGAGGCTATCATTCCCAGAGGAAGAGATCATTATACGAAGCCTAAGAGGAGGCTGTGAATACTTCTAAGAAGCCGGTGGGTCCTTGTACTAAGCCCAAGAGGAGGCGAGGGTGCTTTTAGGAAGCCTGTGGGTCCTTGTACGATGCCCAAGAGGAGGCCGATGCTTTTAAGAAGCCTGTGGGTCCCCAAACCCCTAGAAATTCAAGGAAAACTATTCACAAGGAATAGATCAAGTCAGGAAAGTTTGAGAATTTGGAAGAAACTCAAAGATGCCATTCACAGAGAATACATTCATCTCTGGGAGTAGAGTTTCTTGACAATTCCTAATGAGGACAGTCGAAGAGAAGAATGTATCTGGTGATCCTATTGGGGATCTAGTTGTCTATTTCTACAAATAAACAAAACGGCGTCACCTAGTTCTAGACGTAGTTGCAGGGGAAACTCGAAATATCTATACTATTATTACACAGTTGATATGAGTTTATGAAACAATACTTACAGTGAAACAGCCCCACAATACAGTTATATGTATATGAAAGCGGTAAATGAAAGCGTGTAAACACTTACTCGGTTGTAGAGCTTCCATGCTGTTTGGTTAGTTGTTCAACAAAGAAAGATTGAAAAAACAACAGTATATTTCAAAATCAAAGGAGAAAGTGCTTTGAAAAAGAAAATTTGGGGCTTACAGCTCAAGGAGAGGCCCAGGGTTTTATCAGTGAGCGCACTATTTGAATTTGTACAGAGGGACTTATACAAGTGACTGGGGCCCAAAAAAGGTTTTCTGTACAAAGGGAAGGGTCTTACAGTCTCTCAAGAGGCCCAAAAAGTTTAAAGAAAAGAAATGGGTCTTACTACTCGAGGGTAGGCCCAGTTGATTTGATTTTGAATTGGCGATCGCGCCGAGGTTTTCTTTTAACGCGCAGGGACTTATACAATAAGTGAGGCCCAGAAATGTTTTGGTTAAAAGGGGATTGGGTCTTACACTCTATTAGAGGCCCAAAAGTTTTGAATGGGTCTTATAGCTCAAGGAGAGGCCCAAGGTTTTGTTTTTGAAAAGGCGACGATCGCGCCGTTTATTTTGACGGTATCGGGACTTATACAATATACTGAGGCCCAAAAATGATTGGTCAAAAAAAGGATTGGGTCTTACACTCTATTAGAGGCCCAAAAGTGTTTTAAAATTGTTTTATGAGGGTGAAAATCAAAGAAACCCTAATTTTAATCTTTAAAAGTAAATATTTAAAGAAAATCAATGAAAAATACCAAATAGGTTTGAATAAACCACTTGTGATTGTTGTTTAAGGTTTGAAAAATCAGGTATAAATCACAAGAGATATTTAAACTCATTAGGTCTTGATTTTCAAAGTAAATATTCACTTTTAAAATGTTTAAAAAACAATTAAAAATGAATTTATTCACAAAAATACTAATTATATTAAATAAATAATATAAAACTAATTTTTTTGTGGAATAAAATATTTCAACATTTTTATGATTTTTTTGCAAAAAGAATCAGTAAAAAATAATTAAAATTGAGTGAGTTATTAATTTTTCAAATCATTAACAAAATAATATGAAAAATAGGAAAAAGTGATAAAAAAAAAGGGTCTGGGGCGAGGGGGATTCAAACCCCAGACCTTTCGCTCGCTAGTACACACAAACCAGTTGACCAACCACTAGGGCGCAATGCCAATTCATTAATAACATGGCAAGTGAAAAATATATATCAAACTAGTTGGATTTTCTGAAAATGGCGCCATGGCCATCTTCTTCCTCAAGCTCTGATGCGTGAAGCCCTCTATCTCACTCATTTCTCAACCATTTGACATGATTCAAACACCAAACTCATGCGTTTTTTCACAAGGAAGAAGATGGCAATACCCAATTTCATTCATTTTCAGTGTATAACAAATTATATCATTGTGGCCGTATGAACCCTAATTTTGCAAAAGCAATCGTGCAGACATGATTATGAGTCCTATGATCAAATTTTCTGAGGGAAAACAATCAACATATGATGGCAAGCAATTGGCAAAAATATCATGCGAGGAAATATGCATGGATCATGGAGTTGGAGTTTTGAGGCTTACCTTGATGCAAGCTGAAATGGAACTCTGCACAAACTTTGTTCCAGTTGTGAATTAATGATCCCTACAGCTTCAATGGATGTTATGGAGTGTGTTGCAAGCTTTGGAACACTTTTAAACTCTTTGGATCAAGCTGGAGACCTCCAACTGCATAATTGAGGCATAATGGCTTGGTTGAAGGGTGATTTTGAGCCTGAGGTGTTACAGTCAGTGTTTAAGTGTTTGGACACCTCAAATACATCATATGTGATGTGTTTGAGCAATTGTAATTGATTGCTTAAGGCTGCAACTCAAAACCCGATAGTGGTTACTCAAAAACCAAGAAACTTGATGTTTATGGAAGAATGAGAGAAAGCAGTGCTGTAACTGGCTTTGGTGTGAGTTGAATGATCCATTGGAACCTCTATTTATAGGTGATCAATTTTTGTCTTGGAGGAATAGTGAATGGCTGCTGGATCATATCACATTCGCATGGATTGGCTTGGAGGATTTCTTCTAAAGCAAGGCAAACTAGCTATTCCCAAGAGCAGGGCTATGCCTTGACCAAAATCACATTCTTCAGATGTTTTTATTGTTGTTTAATCAGAGAACTTGACTGAGTAGAGTGGCTTTGTTGAAAATGCACTATTCCACATTAATGCCCTTTGAATTCAAGGCAAAATGTGCCAAAGTGGATGAATTTCAAGTTGGAAGATTCCTTGGCTTTTTGACTCAGCCCTACCAGTTGGATCAGTTGGTTCATGATCAGATTGAAGGCATGTGGCATAGTGATCATTCCTTTGGACTCAGAAATCATGGATGGCACAAAACTCCCAAACTGATTTTTCATGGCAGCCTTGACATGGTGTGTTGTGGCAGCCATAATTCTTGGCACAAGTGGATTGGTTTCATGCTATTGAGTTGCTTGGATTCTTGGCAACATTTGCAACAACATTGATGTTTATCTTTGGAACTGATTCAGCTTATAATTGTGTGAAAAAACCTCACAAGTTTTGGTGTTTCCAACAAAACCTGTCTTGGACAGAATTTTTTCTAAGTGTTGGAAAAGTGGTACTTTCATGTTTTCAGCCATTTTGGCTCACTCATAGCTCAAACTCCACAATGAATTGGAGTTAGGTCTAGTTGAAGTTTTTGTAAAGGGAAATGAGATCTACAAATCAAGCCTTGGATGGGGAAAATGGCTTTGTGGTTTAGGAGTTATGACCCTCCAAAGTTGGTACCCTAGCCACTTTATTTTTAACTTAGAAAATTTTCTAAGTTTTTATGGTTACCCCTTTTAAAAGTTATCCAACTTTTCTTAATTTTTCTTGATGAATGATGATTCAAATCATACATTAACATCATTTTAGGGTTAAAAATCCATTTTTTTGAAAAATCTCAAAAAGTCAAAGTTGACTTTTGTGCACAGTTGACTTTTTACCAGATGAATTCCAAACTGTGCAATTCTTCAGGAAATCATGTCCTTGACCTAAATCAAACTTGATGGACATGTTCCATGGGTGTCATAGGGTATATTGATGCATGTCATAGGGCTTGGGAGCATGTCCTGGTCAAAAGTCAAAGTTACAGTTGACTTTTTCCTCAAAACCCTAACTGTGGCTCAGATGAAATTGAGACTTGTTGCTCAAACTTCTTGGATCAATCCATTGTTGTGAATGGATCAATGTAACATGTTAGAGACCCTCAAATCCTCCTTTGAGTTCTTGGTTCATGATTTGTCCCAAAAGTCAACTTAGGGGTGAATTAGGTCAAGAAACCCTAATTCCTGATTTTTTATGAATGCATCCCCTGAGGTCAAATTGACTTGATGATTGGGTTTATGATGTTCCTTGGAGCATCATAGGTTATGCTTTGAAGAAATGGCTCATTCCCTGAGGAAAATTTCCATCTGGAGGCCCTGGTCGACCAAAACCCAAATTTGGTGACACTGGCGATCTTAAGGCTTGATCCACCTAGAAGGGGGCAGCTTTGTGCTTAATCCTTGGAGTGGGAGTCCTCTTGATCCCTTGTAGCTACTTGAGAGGCTCTACAAGTTGAAGATCATGTCATTCCTGATCATTTGTCTAAAGCTCTGAGAGGGCTTGAAACCCTAAATTTGCTTGCAGTGGATGCTCACCCATCTTTGGGGAGACTAATGGTCCATCTTTACTGTGATGATAATTTTCCCAATGATGGGAAATCTTAGTGGTCAAAATTTGGGGTATGACAGCTTTGTATAAGGAAAACCCAGGTTGAGCCAATCAACCTTTTAGCATCAAAGTTATGCCTCGTTCACAGTACACAAACATCAACAACTCCTTCCCCTTCATCTAATCGCTGTAAGCGGCAAGCCTCTGGATTATTTACATCCATGCCACTGTCCCTCTTTTAGCATGAAAAATTCCTAAGGAAAGATAGCATTGCTCTACACTGAGTTAAAGTCTTCTCCTTCAGGTTGGAACCCCCTATAAAGGAAATTATGGCATTGCCTGATTCACATATCTCGGTTAAAGTAATTCTCCTTTATAAACAGTTGTGACAAACAGACCCTCTTTAGAGATGACAAATTATCTCTAAAGACAACACCTTTTAGCTTCACATCTTGGGCTTCGAACAAGATACAAATAGACCCTTCAGCTTTACATCTTGGGCTTTGAACAAGATACAAACCACCTTCAGCTTCACATCTTGGGCTTTGAACAAGATATAGATCACCTTTTGCTTCACGTCTTGGGCTTTAAACAAGACACCAAAACACCCATTTCCTCCCATAGAATAGGAGGAACTACGATCGCTCTGATTTCCCTGTTTCGGTAAACGGGAATACGTAGGCATAAGATTGAAAGAAAAATCATAGCGAGAACACTAATCCAAAAACCTAAAGTCCCATATCTCCACCCAATCTGACAAATTCCCCATGAATAGTCCCAGTTTTCCACCTTAATAAAGTAAGAAGAAAGAAAGGCCCCATTACCATATAGCATCCTTAACCTAACAGACCGCTGTTTAAACTCAGTATGCAAGCAAGGTTAATTGGAGACATCTATTTCCCTTCCTTAGTCAGCTCACAATAGGATAAAAAATGAATCGACCTGTAGTAAACCCCAAAGAGCGACAACGCTTAAGAACCGCGTCCAAAATCGCTCGCTATAAAAAATTGGCGCCCACCGTAGGGCCTGTCTTTGGAAACTCAAGGTGAAAGCCTTGGATAAACCTTCACTGGGAATTTCACTGGGAATGAGACTTTTTTTGACTTCACTAGGATCTTAGGTCAAAAAACTTTAAGTTGGGAAGGAACCACAGAATGGAGACTCTGTCGGGGAGCCATTTTCTGTCAGGAACATAGGATTCATAGCTCTTAAAAGTCTAGGACATTAGGACAAATATATGTACTACTTTTCCTAATTGATATATGTGTTTATTTTTCTGCTAATGGGAATGCGTGTGATGCCGTATGTGGAAAGATTGAGTATACACCTAGGGAAAACCTCTTTTAGTGGTGCGGAAACTATCGGAAATGGTTGTCACGCGATACCACCCTCTTCTGAAGGTTCTTCGAAAAAATATCACCTAGCATGGTTCCCGGTGTAGCGAGCGATTTTGGACGCGGTTCTTAAGCGCTGGTCGCTTTCTGCGGTTGAGTTTACTACAGGTCGATTCATTTTTTTATCCTATTAAAGCTGATGAAGGAAGGGAAATAGATGTCTCCAATTAACCCTGCTTTGCATACTGAGTTTAAACAGCGGTCTGTTAGGTTACGAATGCTATCAATGTGGGGGGGCCTTTGTACTGGTTATTTGTATTTTCGCCAATACTGTTTTCTTTCTTTCTAGGAATTTATAGCGGGGAACAAGGATTAGGATGTTAGGACTGATGCTTTTTGATAGATACACGAGAGTATGGGATTTTGGGTTTTTATTTAGTGTGCTCGCTAAGATTTTTCTTTCAATCTTATGCCTACGTATTCTCGTTTACCGAAACAGGGAAATCAGAGCGTTCGTTGTTCCTCCTATTCTATGGGAGGAAATGGGTGTTTTGGTGTCTTGTTCAAAGCCCAAGACGTGAAGCGAAAGGTGATTTGTATCTTGTTCAAAGCCCAAGATGTGAAGCTGAAAGGGTTTGACTTTAGAGAGAATTTGTCATCTCTAAAGAGGGGTTTGTCTGTCACAACTGTTTATAAAGGAGAATTACTTTAACCGGGATACGCGGATCCTAGCAATGCCATAATTTCCTTTACAGGGGGTTTTAACCTGAAGGAGAAGACTTTAACTCAGTGTAGAGCAATGCCATCTTTCCTTAGGAATTTCTCATGATAAAAGAGGGACAATGGCATGGATGTAGATGATCCAGAGGCTTGCCGCTTACAGCGATTAGATGAAGGGAGTTGTTTGATGTTTGTGCACTGTGAACGAGGCACAACTTTGATTCTAAAAGGTTAATTGGATTAACTAGTGGTTTTCTTATACAAAGCCTAAGAGGAGGCTAATATGTGTCTCGTACAAAGCCCGAGAGAGAGAGGCTAAAAGGTTTTGACTCGATGATGGAATCTTTTAGTATCTCGTATAAAGCCCGAGATGGAGGCTAAGGATGGTGACTCACCAAGAGAATCTTTTATACTCAACAAGAGAGTGTTTTGTATCTCGTACGAAGCCCGAGATGGAGGCTGTTGTTTGTTTATTTGGCTCAATAAAAACCTTTTTGTATCTCGTATAAAGCCCGAGATGGAGGCAAAAGGGATAATTGACTCAACGAGGGAGTCTCCTGTGTGTCTCGTATAAAGCCAGAGAGAGAGAGGCTAAACGTTGTTTGACTCTGCTGGGGAGAATCATTGTACAAAGCCCAAGAGGAGGCTATGGTTACTGTTTCAGTTAAGTGACAGGTCCAGTATACTGATTTTGAAGAGAAAATCAGTTCTTATATGAGCAACACTGTACTCAAGGATTTGATTCAAGGATCCGGGTTATTCCTGTTCTTTAAGGAAGCAGGAAATCCGAAGGGTATTGAGACTGTTCGAGTCTACGGGTTTTCTTCCTATTTAATGAAGGGGTCACTTGAGAATGTCTTTGAGACTCAAGGAGATTTAGACTATCCAAGTCTAGAGTTTCATCTTTTGTACTACGCTCTGAGAAACAGTAGTAGACTCTTGAAAGGACTGCTCTATGGAGATGATTAAGTTTTGTTCCTATACCTCTAGGAGGTCGTCGGGACAATTTATACGAAGCCCAAGAGGAGGCTGGAAACTTTTAAGAAGCCGATCGGTCCTTGTACGAAGCCCAAGAGAAGGCTATCATTCCCGGAGGAAGAGATCATCATATGAAGCCTAAGAGGAGGTTGTGGTGACTTCTAAGAAGCCGACGAGTCCTTGTACTTAGCCCAAGATGAGGCCGGGTTGCTTTTAGGAAGCCTGAGGGTCCTTGTACGATGCCCAAGAGGAGGCCGATGCTTTTAAGAAGCCGATGGGTCCCCAAACCCCGAGAAATTCAAGGCAAGCTATTCACAAGGAATAGATCAAGTCAGGAAAGTTCGAGAATTTGGAAGAAACTCAAGAGATGCCATTCACGGAGAAAAGATCATCTCTGGGGAGTAGAGCTTCTTGACAAGTGCTTTTAAGAAGCCTGTGGGTCCCCAAACCCCGAGAAGTTCAAGACATGCCATTCACCGAGAATAGATTAAGCCAGGAAAGTTCGAGAATTTGGAAGAAACTCAAGAGATGCCATTCACGGAGAAAAGATCATCTCTGGGGAATAGAGTTTCTTTGACAACTTCTATGAGTGACAGTCTATGAAAGGGTTCACAGAGAATGCTGCCTTTCATGTCTCCATATTGTTTAACCCCAAGAGGAGGGAAGACTGTGTCTGGTAATCCTATGGGGATCTAGTTTAGACTATTTAAGAGTGATCAACGGGCTTAATGCTAGACGTAGTTGCCGGGGAAACTCTAAATATCTATACTATTATTACACAGTTGATATGAGTTTATGAAAGAAGACTTACAGCGAAACAGCCCCACAATACAGTTATATGTATATGAAAGCGGTAAATGAAAGCAATAACCACTTACTCGGTTGTAGAGCTTCCATGCTGTTTGGTTAGTTGTTCAACAAAGAAAGATTGAAAACAACAGTATATTCAAAATCAAAGGAGAAAGTGCTTTGAAAAAGAAAGATTTGGGGCTTACAGCTCAAGGAGAGGCCCAGGGTTTTATCAGTGAGCGCACTGTTTGAATTTGTACAGCGGGACTTATACAAGTGACTGAGGCCCAAAAGGTTTTCTGAACAAAGGGATGGGTCTTACACTCTCTCAAGAGGCCCAAAAAGTTTAAAGAAAAAGAGTGGGGCTTATAACACGAGGGTAGGCCCAATTGATTTTTCGTTTAAAAATGGCGATCGCGCCGAGGTTTTCTTTTAACGCGAAGGGACTTATACAATAAGTGAGGCCCAAAATGTTTTGGTTAAAAGGGGATTGGGTCTTACACTCTATTAGAGGCCCAAATATTTTGAATGGGTCTTATAGCTCGAGGAGAGGCCCATGGTTATTTTTTTTTTAAAAAGGCGACGATCGCGCTTTTTTTTTTTTACGGTATCGGGACTTATACAATACGCTGAGACCCAAAAATGATTTGGTCAAAAAAGGATTGGGTCTTACACTCTATTAGAGGCCCAAAAAGTTTTGAAAATGATTTATGAGGGTTGAATTAATCCAAAACCCTAATTTGTTTTCAAAAATTTATTTAATTGAATAAAAATTCAATTAAAATGATCAAAATTGTTTAACATATGAAAAACAAATTGTGATCTTGGATTAATGCTTCAAAAATTAAGTATTGACCTACAAAATAATTAGACAGCATTAAAAGTTGCAAAATCAAGGTGGAAAAAATATTTTAAATGTTAAAAACAATTAAAACATTAATTCTTTGCAAAAATATCAATTATATGAAATAAATAATATTTTTGGGATTTTTTGATAAAATAAAATATTTTAACATTTTTGTGAATTATTAAAAAAAGAATCAACTCAAAATCATTAAAACTCAGAGAGAAATTAATTTTTGAATCAATTAAATAAAATCACAAAATTCAAATATTTGAATTTGAAAGAAATGGCGCCAAGAACACGCGCGTGTTCTGGGTTTGGCCAGATTTGCATTTTCTATCCAATCTCACTGAATACTTGATTATATCATGCAATCCACATACCAATCAACTCGTTTCAACCTCACGATCATGTCTATGGCATTTAATTTCATTTCAATTAAACATATAACAAGAAATCACGAAAAATCCTCAAGAACTCTAATTTCTGCATGAAGGCTAGGATTTTTGATACACGATTCAAACAATGCAATTAATTGAGGGGAAATATTCTATGCATGATTATGAACATATGGCCAAATTATTGTGCTAGGAAATATGCATAGATTGTGAGATGACCAAGTATATTCTTACCTCTAGGCCGTGACAGCAAGTGCAATGTGATTTTGGATTTGGAGGTGTTACAAATGAGTGGTGATGATCTGAACAGCTTCCCTACACCCTATGGAGTGTGTTTGAATGCTTGGACTTGATTAAAATTGGCTGGATCACTTCATGGCATCTCAACTGCATTTTGGTTAAAACCTTGAGCAATTGACTGGTGATTCTGAGAAATCAGTGTTCCAGTTGTTGTTTAAGTGTTTGATCAGCTCATATGTGATGTATGTGAGGTGTGTGAGTGATTGGTTTGGTTGGAATTGCTCTCAAACTCAAAACCCGATAGTGACTTGCCTTAGAAGGCAAAATTGGAGTGAAAGAAGAGATTTTGATGAAAGCATCTGTTTGATGGCTTTGGTGTCCTTAAACTGATCACAATTAAGCTCTATTTATAGTAGATCAAGTTTGTTTTGCAAGGAATAGTGAATGGCAACTGCTGAGTAGGTTTGGCCAATGTTGGCAAATGAAAATCCAAGTCTCCTCTAGCCATTGACTAGAGGTTAGGGCACAGGCTGCTGGTTCCCTTGGTCTTGGATAAGTCTTGACTGATTTCAGATGAGGATGGCTCAGTCCATGCCACCTTGATGCTTCCATTGAATGCTCCAATCCAAAATTGGAGTCTTGTCCCTATTTTGGCAATTCTAGGTTCAACATGCTATTTCTTGTTCCAAAGACTTTGGAGGCTTGGCTCAGTGATTGTCCCCTTTAGATTCAATCCTTAGAGGTGTCCAAGTGGATAGGAGCATTTGGATTTGGCTGATTTTGGCAAATCGAGCAAAATTGCAATTTCTGCCTTGCCTTGGCAGATTTCAGCAAGGCAACTTGCCAATGTCATATCTCATGACCCAAATGGAGTTTGGTAATGTTCTTGGCCATTTTGGACAGCCCTTACATGATACAACAACTGTTTGAACATGTTTGGTTTTGATATCTTTTGAATCCAAGTGAAAAATCCCCCTACATTTGGCAAAAAGTAGGGTAAAATCTGACTTAGTGAAATTTTCACTAAGTGTTGGAACAAAGTGACTTTTCTTGATTTTGATCACTCCATAACTCAAAAACCATGAGGAATTTGGATATAGGTCAGTATGAAGCTTTTGTAGAGGGAAATGAGATCTACAAATCAAGATTTGAGTGGGGAATAATGGCCTTGTGGTTTAGGAGTTATGGTCCTCCAAAGTTGACACATTAGTGTAACTTTTTCCATAACTTATAAAATTTTCTAAGTTTTTATGGTTACCCCTTTTACAAGTTATCCCACTTTCTTTGATTTTTCTTGATGAATGATGATTCAAATCATACATTGACATCATTTTAGGGTTAAAAATTCATTTTGGTGAAAAATCTCAAAAAGTCAAAGTTGACTTTTGTGCACAGTTGACTTTTTATCAGATGAATTCCAAACAGTGCAATTCCTTAGGAAATCATGTCCTTGACCTAAATCAAACTTGATGGACATGTTCCATGGGTGTCATAGGGTATGTTGAGGTATGTCCTAGGGTTTGGGAGCATGTCCTGGTCAAAAGTCAAAGTTACAGTTGACTTTTCCCGCGAAACCCTAATTGTGGTGCAGATGAAATTGAGACTTGTTGCTCAAGCTTCTTGGATTAATCCATTGTTCCAAATGGATCAATATAGTTCATTAGAGACCCTCAAACCCTCTCTTGAGGTCTTGGCTCCTGATTTTCCCCAAAAGTCAACTTAGGGGTGAATTAGGTCAAGAAACCCTAATTCCTGATTTTTGATGAATGCATCCCCTGAGGCAAAATTGACTTGATGATTGGGTCCATGAGGTTCCATGGAGTATATTAGGTTATGTTTTGGATCCTTGGCTTGTGCCCAGATGAAAATTTTCCATCTGGAGGCCCTGATTGACAAAAACCCTAATTTGGAGATACTGGCGATCTTGAGACTTGATCCACCTAGAAGGGAGCAGCTTTGTGCTTAATCCTTGGAGTGGGAATCCTTTTAATCCTTTATGTGTGTTTGAGAGGTTTAGACAAGTTGAAGATTATGTCATTCCTTGATTGATCCTTTGTTTAAGGCTCTGAGAGGGCTTGAAACCCTAATTTTGATTGTAGTGGATGCTCACCCATCTTTGGGGAGACTGATGAAGTATAATGGTTCCTCCATATTGTGATGATGATTTGCACAATGATGGGAAATCTTAGTGGTCAAAATTTGGGGTATGACACCCGGCCCGCTGGTGTTTTCTCGATAAGAACTGATGATTTTGAGAGACAGGTACAAAAATCACTAGTATAAACCTTTGGGATGGGTAGAGCCTTGACTTCATGACAACGACCCTTTGACCCCATGTTTTTTCTATGTTTTTGTGTGTTGCATTCATGCATTCATCTAAAAAATATTAAAACAAAGAAAATTTTTCTCTTCTAGTCTCTCTTTTTCAAATTAAACTGAGACAATGATTGCAAATGTCAGAGAAAAAGATTGCGCTTATGAATTTCGGTAGAAGGAGAACTCATAAGTACACCTTCAAGGTTCCAAAACTTGAGGATTTGAGAAGGTTAGCGAGGATGATCACTAACCCTGAGGCTTTCAGAGCCAAGTACGGAGGTTTGCTACCTCTGTTAAGAATCCATGTGAATGAAGGAATCATGGATGCACTCGTTCAGTTTCACGATCCGGTCTATCATTGTTTCACATTCCTGGATTACCAGCTAGCACCAACGCTAGAGGAGTACTCTCACCTGACTAATCTACACATTACTGATCAAGCTCCATTTTCTAGACTGGAAGAAATTCCAAAGGATCAAATTATTGCAAGAACAATTTATTTGGACGAGTCAGAGGTCAGGACTCACATGACCACTCAGGGTGGCATCCAAGGTTTGCCAGCCCAGTTCCTAACAAAGAAAGCTCTATACTTTGCTAGTATAGGGAACATGACTGCTTTTGAAAGCATCTTTGTTTTACTCACCTTGAGTTTCTAAAGACAGGCCCCACGGTGGGCGCCAGTTTTTTATAGCGAGCGATTTTGGACGCGGTTCTTAAGCGCTGGTCGCTTTCTACGGTTGAGTTTACTACAGGTCGATTCATTTTTTATCCTATTAAAGCTGATGAAGGAAGGGAAATAGATGTCTCCAATTAACCCTGCTTTGCATACTGAGTTTAAACAGCGGTCTGTTAGGTTACGAATGCTATCAATGTGGGGGGGCCTTTGTACTGGTTATTTGTATTTTCGCCAATACTGTTTTCTTTCTTTCTAGGAATTTATAGCGGGGAACAAGGATTAGGATGTTAGGACTGATGCTTTTTGATAGATACACGAGAGTATGGGATTTTTGGTTTTTGTTTAGTGTGCTCGCTAAGATTTTTCTTTCAATCTTATGCCTACGTTTTCTCGTTTACCGAAACAGGGAAATCAGAGCGTTCGTAGTTCCTCCTATTCTATGGGAGGAAATGGGTGTTTTGGTGCTTGTTCAAAGCCCAAGACGTGAAGCGAAAGGTGATTTGTATCTTGTTCAAAGCCCAAGATGTGAAGCTGAAAGGGTTTGACTTTAGAGAGAATTTGTCATCTCTAAAGAGGGGTTTGTCTGTCACAACTGTTTATAAAGGAGAATTACTTTAACCGGGATACGCGGATCCTAGCAATGCCATAATTTCCTTTACAGGGGGTTTTAACCTGAAGGAGAAGACTTTAACTCAGTGTAGAGCAATGCCATCTTTCCTTAGGAATTTCTCATGCTAAAAGAGGGACAATGGCATGGATGTAGATGATCCAGAGGCTTGCCGCTTACAGCGATTAGATGAAGGGAGTTGTTTGATGTTTGTGCACTGTGAACGAGGCACAACTTTGATTCTAAAAGGTTAATTGGATTAACTAGTGGTTTTCTTATACAAAGCCTAAGAGGAGGCTAATATGTGTCTCGTACAAATCCCGAGAGAGAGAGGCTAAAAGGTTTTGACTCGATGATGGAATCTTTTAGTATCTCGTATAAAGCCCGAGACGGAGGCTAAGGATGGTGACTCACCAAGAGAATCTTTTATACTCAACAAGAGAGTGTTTTGTATCTCGTACGAAGCCCGAGATGGAGGTTGTTGTTTGTTTATTTGGCTCAATAAAAACCTTTTTGTATCTCGTATAAAGCCCGAGATGGAGGCAAAAGGGATAATTGACTCAACGAGGGAGTCTCCTGTGTGTCTCGTATAAAGCCAGAGAGAGAGAGGCTAAACGTTGTTTGACTCTGCTGGGGAGAATCATTGTACAAAGCCTAAGAGGAGGCTATGGTTACTGTTTCAGTTAAGTGACTGGTCCAGTATACTGATTTTGAAGAGAAAATCAATTCTTATATGAGCAACACTGTACTCAAGGATTTGATTCAAGGATCCAGGTTATTCCTGTTCTTTAAGGAAGCAGGAAATCCGAAGGGTATTGAGACTGTTCGAGTCTACGGGTTTTCTTCCTATTTAATGAAGGGGTCACTTGAGAATGTCTTTGAGACTCAAGGAGATTTAGACTGTCCAAGTCTAGAGTTTCATCTTTTGTACTACGCTCTGAGAAACAGTAGTAGACTCTTGAAAGGACTGCTCTATGGAGATGATTAAGTTTTGTTCCTATACCTCTAGGAGGTCGTCGGGACAATTTATACGAAGCCCAAGAGGAGGCTGGAAACTTTTAAGAAGCCGATCGGTCCTTGTACGAAGCCCAAGAGAAGGCTATCATTCCCGGAGGAAGAGATCATCATATGAAGCCTAAGGGGAGGCTGTGGTGACTTCTAAGAAGCCGACGGGTCCTTGTACTTAGCCCAAGATGAGGCCGGGTTCCTTTTAGGAAGCCTGAGGGTCCTTGTACGATGCCCAAGAGGAGGCCGATGCTTTTAAGAAGCCGATGGGTCCCCAAACCCCGAGAAATTCAAGGCAAGCTATTCACAAGGAATAGATCAAGTCAGGAAAGTTCGAGAATTTGGAAGAAACTCAAGAGATGCCATTCACGGAGAAAATATCATCTCTGGGGAGTAGAGCTTCTTGACAAGTGCTTTTAAGAAGCCTGTGGGTCCCCAAACCCCGAGAAGTTCAAGACATGCCATTCACCGAGAATAGATTAAGCCAGGAAAGTTCGAGAATTTGGAAGAAACTCAAGAGATGCCATTCACGGAGAAAAGATCATCTCTGGGGAATAGAGTTTCTTTGACAACTTCTATGAGTGACAGTCTATGAAAGGGTTCACAGAGAATGCTGCCTTTCATGTCTCCATATTGTTTAACCCCAAGAGGAGGGAAGACTGTGTCTGGTAATCCTATGGGGATCTAGTTTAGACTATTTAAGAGTGATCAACGGGCTTAATGCTAGACGTAGTTGCCGGGGAAACTCTAAATATCTATACTATTATTACACAGTTGATATGAGTTTATGAAAGAAGACTTACAGCGAAACAGCCCCACAATACAGTTATATGTATATGAAAGCGGTAAATGAAAGCAATAACCACTTACTCGGTTGTAGAGCTTCCATGCTGTTTGGTTAGTTGTTCAACAAAGAAAGATTGAAAACAACAGTATATTCAAAATCAAAGGAGAAAGTGCTTTGAAAAAGAAAGATTTGGGGCTTACAGCTCAAGGAGAGGCCCAGGGTTTTATCAGTGAGCGCACTGTTTGAATTTGTACAGCGGGACTTATACAAGTGACTGAGGCCCAAAAGGTTTTCTGAAGAAAGGGATGGGTCTTACACTCTCTCAAGAGGCCCAAAAAGTTTAAAGAAAAAGAGTGGGGCTTATAACACGAGGGTAGGCCCAATTGATTTTTCGTTTAAAAATGGCGATCGCGCCGAGGTTTTCTTTTAACGGGAAGGGACTTATACAATAAGTGAGGCCCAAAATGTTTTGGTTAAAAGGGGATTGGGTCTTACACTCTATTAGAGGCCCAAATATTTTTAATGGGTCTTATAGCTCGAGGAGAGGCCCATGGTTTTTTTTTTTTTAAAAAGGCGACGATCGCACCGTTTTTTTTACGGTATCGGGACTTATACAATACGCTGAGACCCAAAAATGATTTGGTCAAAAAAGGATTGGGTCTTACACTCTATTAGAGGCCCAAAAAGTTTTGAAAATGATTTATGAGGGTTGAATTAATCCAAAACCCTAATTTGTTTTCAAAAATTTATTTAATTGAATAAAAATTCAATTAAAATGATCAAAATTGTTTAACATATGAAAAACAAATTGTGATCTTGGATTAATGCTTCAAAAATTAAGTATTGACCTACAAAATAATTAGACAGCATTAAAAGTTGCAAAATCAAGGTGGAAAAAATATTTTAAATGTTAAAAACAATTAAAACATTAATTCTTTGCAAAAATATCAATTATATGAAATAAATAATATTTTTGGAATTTTTTGATAAAATAAAATATTTTAACATTTTTGTGAATTATTAAAAAAAGAATCAACTCAAAATCATTAAAACTCAGAGAGAAATTAATTTTTGAATCAATTAAATAAAATCACAAAATTCAAATATTTGAATTTGAAAGAAATGGCGCCAAGAACACGTGCGTGTTCTGGGTTTGGCCAGATTTGCATTTTCTATCCAATCTCACTGAATACTTGATTATATCATGCAATCCACATACCAATCAACTCGTTTCAACCTCACGATCATGTCTATGGCATTTAATTTCATTTAAATTAAACATATAACAAGAAATCACGAAAAATCCTCAAGAACTCTAATTTCTGCATGAAGGCTAGGATTTTTGATACACGATTCAAACAATGCAATTAATTGAGGGGAAATATTCTATGCATGATTATGAACATATGGCCAAATTATTGTGCGAGGAAATATGCATAGATTGTGAGATGACCAAGTATATTCTTACCTCTAGGCCGTGACAGCAAGTGCAATGTGATTTTGGATTTGGAGGTGTTACAAATGAGTGGTGATGATCTGAACAGCTTCCCTACACCCTATGGAGTGTGTTTGAATGCTTGGACTTGATTGAAATTGGCTGGATCACTTCATGGCATCTCAACTGCATTTTGGTTAAAACCTTGAGCAATTGACTGGTGATTCTGAGAAATCAGTGTTCCAGTTGTTGTTTAAGTGTTTGATCAGCTCATATGTGATGTATGTGAGGTGTGTGAGTGATTGGTTTGGTTGGAATTGCTCTCAAACTCAAAACCCGATAGTGACTTGCCTTAGAAGACAAAATTGGAGTGAAAGAAGAGATTTTGATGAAAGCATCTGTTTGATGGCTTTGGTGTCCTTAAACTGATCACAATTAAGCTCTATTTATAGTAGATCAAGTTTGTTTTGCAAGGAATAGTGAATGGCAACTGCTGAGTAGGTTTGGCCAATGTTGGCAAATGAAAATCCAAGTCTCCTCTAGCCATTGACTAGAGGTTAGGGCACAGGCTGCTGGTTCCCTTGGTCTTGGATAAGTCTTGACTGATTTCAGATGAGGATGGCTCAGTCCATGCCACCTTGATGCTTCCATTGAATGCTCCAATCCAAAATTGGAGTCTTGTCCCTATTTTGGCAATTCTAGGTTCAACATGCTATTTCTTGTTCCAAAGACTTTGGAGGCTTGGCTCAGTGATTGTCCCCTTTAGATTCAATCCTTAGAGGTGTCCAAGTGGATAGGAGCATTTGGATTTGGCTGATTTTGGCAAATCGAGCAAAATTGCAATTTCTGCCTTGCCTTGGCAGATTTCAGCAAGGCAACTTGCCAATGTCATATCTCATGACCCAAATGGAGTTTGGTAATGTTCTTGGCCATTTTGGACAGCCCTTACATGATACAACAACTGTTTGAACATGTTTGGTTTTGATATCTTTTGAATCCAAGTGAAAAATCCCCCTACATTTGGCAAAAAGTAGGGTAAAATCTGACTTAGTGAAATTTTCACTAAGTGTTGGAACAAAGTGACTTTTCTTGATTTTGATCACTCCATAACTCAAAATCCATGAGGAATTTGGATATAGGTCAGTATGAAGCTTTTGTAGAGGGAAATGAGATCTACAAATCAAGATTTGAGTGGGGAATAATGGCCTTGTGGTTTAGGAGTTATGGTCCTCCAAAGTTGACACATTAGTGTAACTTTTTCCATAACTTAGAAAATTTTCTAAGTTTTTATGGTTACCCCTTTTACAAGTTATCCCACTTTCTTTGATTTTTCTTGATGAATGATGATTCAAATCATACATTGACATCATTTTAGGGTTAAAAATTCATTTTGGTGAAAAATCTCAAAAAGTCAAAGTTGACTTTTGTACACAGTTGACTTTTTATCAGATGAATTCCAAACAGTGCAATTCCTTAGGAAATCATGTCCTTGACCTAAATCAAACTTGATGGACATGTTCCATGGGTGTCATAGGGTATGTTGAGGTATGTCCTAGGGTTTGGGAGCATGTCCTGGTCAAAAGTCAAAGTTACAGTTGACTTTTCCCGCGAAACCCTAATTGTGGTGCAGATGAAATTGAGACTTGTTACTCAAGCTTCTTGGATTAATCCATTGTTCCAAATGGATCAATATAGTTCATTAGAGACCCTCAAACCCTCTCTTGAGGTCTTGGCTCCTGATTTGCCCCAAAAGTCAACTTAGGGGTGAATTAGGTCAAGAAACCCTAATTCCTGATTTTTGATGAATGCATCCCCTGAGGCAAAATTGACTTGATGATTGGGTCCATGAGGTTCCATGGAGTATATTAGGTTATGTTTTGGATCCTTGGCTTGTGCCCAGATGAAAATTTTCCATCTGGAGGCCCTGATTGACAAAAACCCTAATTTGGAGATACTGGCGATCTTGAGACTTGATCCACCTAGAAGGGAGCAGCTTTGTGCTTAATCCTTGGAGTGGGAATCCTTTTAATCCTTTATGTGTGTTTGAGAGGTTTAGACAAGTTGAAGATCATGTCATTCCTTGATTGATCCTTTGTTTAAGGCTCTGAGAGGGCTTGAAACCCTAATTTTGATTGTAGTGGATGCTCACCCATCTTTGGGGAGACTGATGAAGTATAATGGTTCCTCCATATTGTGATGATTATTTGCACAATGATGGGAAATCTTAGTGGTCAAAATTTGGGGTATGACACCCGGCCCGCTGGTGTTTTCTCGATAAGAACTGATGATTTTGAGAGACAGGTACAAAAATCACTAGTATAAACCTTTGGGATGGGTAGAGCCTTGACTTCATGACAACAACCCTTTGACCCCATGTTTTTTCTATGTTTTTGTGTGTTGCATTCATGCATTCATCTAAAAAATATTAAAACAAAGAAAAATTTTCTCTTCTAGTCTCTCTTTTTCAAATTAAACTGAGACAATGATTGCAAATGTCAGAGAAAAAGATTGCGCTTATGAATTTCGGTAGAAGGAGAACTCATAAGTACACCTTCAAGGTTCCAAAACTTGAGGATTTGAGAAGGTTAGCAAGGATGATCACTAACCCTGAGGCTTTCAGAGCCAAGTACGAAGGTTTGCTACCTCTGTTAAGAATCCATGTGAATGAAGGAATCATGGATGCACTCGTTCAGTTTCACGATCCGGTCTATCATTGTTTCACATTCCTGGATTACCAGCTAGCACCAACGCTGGAGGAGTACTCTCACCTGACTAATCTACACATTACTGATCAAGCTCCATTTTCTAGACTGGAAGAAATTCCAAAGGATCAAATTATTGCAAGAACAATTTATTTGGACGAGTCAGAGGTCAGGACTCACATGACCACTCAGGGTGGCATCCAAGGTTTGCCAGCCCAGTTCCTAACAAAGAAAGCTCTATACTTTGCTAGTATAGGGAACATGACTGCTTTTGAAAGCATCTTTGTTTTACTCACCTACGGGTTATTTTTGTTTCCCAACATTGATAACTTCGTCGATATCAACGCCATTAAGGTTTTTCTCATTGGAAACCCTGTACCAAATCTGCTCGCAGATGCGTATCATTCTGTACACTTAGGGAATTTGTACAGCGGAGGAATGATCACATGTTGTGTACCCTTGCTATACAAATAGTTTATCTCCCATTTGCCTAAGTCTGCTGCTTTTTGGGATCACAAGAGTGCTTTACGTTGGTCGCAAAAAATCATGTCTCTCACCAACTCTGACATAGACTGGTGCAATAAGATTTATGACGAAATCAGGATCATTTCCCCCAACATACCCCTTATAGGAACTAAGGGAGGAATCAACTACCATCCGGTATTGGTTCGTCGTCAATTTGAATACCCAATGAGGCATGTCCCGCGTAATGCTAATCTGGAAGGTCTTTTCTTCAAGGAAGGATAAAATGACAGAGCACTAAAGATGGAAATAGTGCACGCTTGGAAACATGTTCATAAGAAAGGACGGGAGTCTCTAGGAAAACCAGACTGTGTCTCAGTGGAGCCTTATCTCCACTGGGTACAAACTAGAGCTCTCAAGCTAAAGATGTCGTATCCTCGTCATGGAGTTCTTCCACCAAGGGAATCTGTCATGTACTTCATGACGGAAACTGAAAAGCTTCAGGTTACTCTCAACAAAGTTCAACAGGAGAGGAGGTCTTGGAAGAACAAGTATTGCATTCTCAACGTGGAGTGTACCAAAATACAGCAGCTGCTGAAAGATAAGGATGCTCTGATCGAGATTTTAGAGCAACATGCTGTGGATAATCAGGATGACCAAAGGAATTTGCTCGCTCCTTTCACATCGCAAAGGAATGACAACCCGAAAACGGCCCAAGAGCCCCGGTCCAAGAAAAGGAAAGTACCAGAATCAGCACCCGAGTTCTCCTCAGAGAGGACTCGGGACCCATTAGCTTAGGTTTCTATTTCCGCACTTTGTAATCTACTGTATTTCTATTTTCACAATCCTTTGAATTTAATAAAATGGGGTTTCCCCATTGTTTGACATTTGCAATCTAATTGTCGAAGTTTATTTTGATTAAACCAAAAAAATAATTAATATAATCATTGCATTCATCATTCTCACGTCACGTATTCTTCTTACCTACGAATCTCACGTTTGTGTCTCGGTTCTAGAGTCAAACTGTCTCATTCGTATAATACTCGGGCCAATCATCAAAAAAAGATGAATGATCTCGAGGAAGAGAACAGAGAGTTGAAAGAAGAGATTGACGCTCTAAGAGAGGATATGAGAAATCTTCGTAACGACATGCAAGCCATGGAAGAAGCTCAGCTACAAAGAACCGTGATCTCAGAGATCACCTCAATACCCATAGTGGAGAAGTATGATCCTAGGTATCAAATGCCAAAAGATCGTCCCTGGGGCATGCCTGTTAACTATATCTCGGAAGGATATGTTCCGCTGATCACTGATGTTCAAGGAATCATAGCAGAAGCCGTTGGGCCTGAAGGTTACAAACTTCGGGAAAGCGAAGATGCCAGAGGCATAATGAGGACTCCTGAAGGTTACAAACTTCGGAAAACGCCAAGATTCACTGTCGTAGTCACGGTACCGCCCCCTGTGGTGCACACTATTCCGGAAGGACAGATTCTGCAGATACCTTCTGGTGGAAACGAAAGCATGTTCGAAAGAATGAACGAGTTCCAGGAACAGTTCCTGGAAATGCAAAGGGAATTGCAAGCTATTCGCGGTCAGGATCTATTTGGGAAGGACGCCGCGGACCTCTGCTTGGTCCCCAATGTGAAAGTTCCGCACAAATTCCAAGTGCCCGACTTTGAAAAATACAAGGGTAACTCTTGCCCTCAAAGTCACTTGGTGATGTACGCTCGGCGAATGTCGGCTCAGACAGAAAATTAGGACCTACTGATTCACTACTTTTAGGATAGTTTAACCGGTGCCGCATTAAAATGGTACATGGGTTTAAACCATGCTACGATTAGCACTTTCAGAGATCTTGGCACTGCCTTCATCCAACAATATAAATATAATCTGGATATGGCACCTGACAGAGATTAACTCAGATCAATGTCACAAAAGAACAAAGAAACCTTTAAGGAGTACGCTTAAAGATGGCGTGAAATTTCCGCTCAAATTTGTCCACCTCTTGAGGAAAAAGAGATGACAAAAATCTTCTTAAAGACCTTAAGCTCATTTTACTACGACAGAATGGTTGGCACTGCGCCCAGTGACTTCACCGAAATGGTCGGTATGGGGATACGTCTTGAGGAAGCCGTCCGAGAAGGATGTTTGGTAAAAGACGTTGGATCATCGAGTAGTGCAAAACAATACGGTATTGCTCTCCCTAAGAAAAAAGAGCAAGATATTGGGAATATCTCTCTCGAAAAGCAAATGTGACGTTTTCAACCAGTAGCAGCTGTAACTCCTGCTATCAACCCTGCACCTGTTTCTACGTATCAACCTCAGGTTGCGCAGAGCCAACCTAATCAACAGCAATTTCAGCAAAGGACTCAACAACCTCTTCAGCAGGCTCGTCCTCCATACAATAACAACCGTACAATGCGGCCACCAGGATTTGATCCTATTTCCGTTACTACTGGATAAGGGGCACATCCAGACTAAGTCTCCTCTTACAGTACCGGAAAATATGCCTTTTTGGTTTAAGGTGGATCAGACTTGCCCTTATCATCAAGGAGGACCAGGGCATAACATAGAGAACTGTCTCAGTTTCAAATCTGACGTACAAAAGCTTGTTAGGAGCGGGCTTTTATCTTTCAAAGATACGAATCCCAATGTTCTCACGAACCCGCTGCCTCAACACGAGAAAGCTACAGTCAATCTGATAGAGGGAGAGTCTAACAACGTCTATCAAATTCATGATGTACTCTTGTTAAGGACCAATCTGGTCAAGAAGCATTGTAGACAGAGTGGGTATGGCCATGTGCCACCTCATAATTATCACCAGTGTGATATCTGCTCTAAAAGCAATCGAGGGTGTTCTGTGGTGCAATCAGCTCTACAGGAACAAATGGATCTCGGATGGATCCAAGAACACCGATTTCGTGGAGTTAACATGGTTTATACGAATTCCAACATCATTAAAAACCACGACATTCATGCAATGAATGTCAACCTGGTGGAAATGCACTCAAGGCAAAGCCAGTATCATAATCTGCCGCAGCACGATTACAGTTCTTGTCTGACTTGCTCGGTAAACAAACAGGGATGCTCTTTCATACAAGAGGCCCTCCAGTGTCAGATGGATCTTGGATGGATCCAGGACTACCATGATAGGAATCCCTATCATATCAACATGATTCAAATCTTCGATATTCGCTTGATGAATACCAGCCTGGTGGAGTTACACGCAGAACAGGTCCGTCTCGGATTCCTGGTATCACATGATTATTAGAGCTGTAAAGCGGGTTGCGAAAACGATCAAGGTTATGCCTTTATCTAGGAAACACTTCAGCACTTGTTGAACCATTGGTGGATTCCAATCTATATGGACGAAATGCAGACCCCATTCTGCTTTCCCACACAGAGCCCGAGATTTATACCCAGGTCAGACGTCGAAATGATATATGGAGATTGTGATCCGGAAGGATGCCGTGCTCCACCAAACTCATTAGAGGAGGACACTCTAATGAAAGACAACTTTGACCACAACTATTATGGCCTGATGGATGGCCTGCCAATGTTGCAGTCATGCCCAGGAGATTGGGGCAAGAAAATCAGCCGAACAATGAAAATCAGCTGAGCATCATTGAACAGAATACCTGCGTCCCCACCATGTCATGGGATCCTCACCCAGGGTATCCTGAAGATACCCCACACGACGATGAATTCGCAACGTTCACAGGATTAGAGTTCATCAAATATGCTTTTCCCGAGGTCAACGTCATCGAGAAGGATGACTCCTCCAGTTCCACAGTGTGGGACACCCTGGGACAACCAAGTGGAAAATATGACTATATGGTCAAGTACACTGCTCCCGAAAGCTCTCGCATTAGGCTCGAAGACATCCAACCTATTGGATGGGGAGATCTACCTGAGAGTACAAATGCTATGCAAAATACAACAGAGGAATTCTCCTACGACAACTCTGCCTGGGAGACAGATTCTAATGATCCTGCTCCACCAGAAATCAGCGTTATTTCTGAAGACAAATCGAGGAAGGTGCCAGACTTTGTGATTCACCGAGGAGTTCGCCGCCAGTGGTTTGCTGTCGATATTCCGAAGATTGTTCATAAGTCAAAGTAATTGCCATCTTTAACCTTTCACCCTGCCCAGGTGAAACAGATGTTTTGATAGGGCTCGCTTTCTGTAAATTTCCCTCTTCGCTTCGCCCAAAGCGATAGAGTTTTGTTTTATAGGGCTGTAGTTTCAAGAGTCGACTTGTTCATTAATAAAATAACGTCGTTCTGTAATTTCTGCATTAATTGTTGTTTTCTCTTTTTGCTTTTCTCGGAAAATGGTAATCCTAAAAAACAACTCAATAATAAAAACAAGCAGTAAAAGAAAAATACACTGCACACACTTGCATTTTCTCTATCTCTTCTAAACACAAATCATTACGTCATGCAGATTCCTTGTTTTCAACCCTGTTGAAACATACGATCCGATGCCTTCTCCCGACTTTGAGTTCTCGGTATTTGGGGCTGAAGAAGAAGTTAACGAAGAAATTCCAGAAGGGATCTCCCGATTACTCACACAGGAGGAAAGGTCCATCGAACCTCACAAAGAGCCGTTGGAAACGGTAAACTTGGGTTCAGAAAAAGAGAGAAAAGAAATCAGGATTGGGGCACTGCTCAGTCCAACTGCCAAAGAAAGTTTGACAAAGCTTCTCAAAGAATTTCCTGATGTATTTGCTTGGTCCTACCAGGACATGCCAGGGTTGGATACCAGCATTGTGGAACATCATTTACCGTTACGGTCAGAATGGCCGCCAGTAAAATAGAGGTTGAGACGAACTCATCCGGACATGGCCATCAAAATCAAAGAGGAGGTACAAAAACAGATTGACGCGGGTTTCCTCGCCACGTCTGAATATCCTCAATGGTTAGCCAACATCGTACCCGTTCCAAAAAAGGACGGAAAGGTCAGAATGTGTGTAAACTACAGAGATCTAAACAAGGCTAGTCTAAAGGATGACTTTCCTTTACCACACATTGATATGCTAGTAGACAGTACAACAAAGTTCAAAGTTTTCTCCTTCATGGATGGATTCTCGGGCTATAATCAAATCAAAATGGCGCCGAAAGACATGGAGAAAACTTCATTCATTACCCCATAGGGTACCTTTTGTTACAAGGTAATGTCGTTCGATTTGAAGAACATCGGGACAACCTATCAAAGGGCCATGACTACTCTATTTCATGACATGATACACAAGGAAGTCGAGGTATATGTCGATGATATGATTGCCAAATCTAAAACAGAGGAGGAGCACGTGACCCACCTGTCAAAACTATTCGAGCGGTTGAGAAAGTACAAACTCTGCTTGAATCCTAATAAGTGCACATTCGGCGTCTGCTCAGGGAAACTCTTAGGGTTCATCGTCAGCCAGAAAGGAATTGAGGTTGATCCTGACAAGGTCAAGGCCATTCAAGAAATGCCTTCTCCGAAAACTGAAAAACAAGTCAGAGGATTCTTGGGACGTCTCAATTACATTTCTAAATTTATATTCCTCATGACCGCGACATGCGTGCCAATCTTCAAACTGCTCAAGAAGATACAATCCTTTCTCACTGATTCTCGGGGTAAGTGGACTCCGAATTATGACGGCCCCTATGTGGTCAAGAAAGCTTTCTTAGGCGGCGCCTTGAGACTCGCAACCATGGATGGAGAAGAATTTGCCTACCCCACGAATGTTGACGTAGTCAAGAAATACTTCTCCTAAACTAAACTAAAAAAAAAGTCTCGGTGGATTGAAAACCCGAAAGGGCGATCCAGGCAAAAATTAGAGACATGATCAAAAATCATCCCGGTGGATTGGAAATCTCCAAGTACAATCCAGGCAAAAGTTAGTGATTAATGGCAAGTAACTACGTCTGATCAGTTCAGCTCCTCAGCAGTCATGCCATCCATCAGAGACTCCAGTCAAGGTCATCTTCGACAGAAGCTCAGGATGTCCAGAATTCAAAGTTGGTAGAAAGATAGCGGTCGTTATGTTTCAATGTAGCCCTTTTCCCTGTAAATTACCATTTTCAAACTTTATAAATACTCTATGGAATCACGCGTTCGGCTGATTTCCATCCCATCAATAAAATTTGAGCCCTTGTGCTTTTGTTTATAATTCTTCCTTGTTTTAGCTTTACAGAATGATGTTTTTAACAAGATTAATGATTCTTGAAAATAAAACAAAAATGAATTTACTTGTCAAACTTTTTCTGCTTTTAAAATAAAGATGACAATTTCTTTTGACTGTTGAACATCAGAAGAACATCGGTCGCTTCTCCAGAAGTAATCGAACCTCAAAGTGCAGAATCAAAGTACTCCTTCTAGACCATTACGCCTGAATGAAGGATCAACTGTGTTAGAGACCATGTTTCGTCTGACATCCTCGGCCGAGTTCTCATATCCTAAGCCCGACAAGCGTCGCTCCCAATAGGGACCATTTCTCCTAAGCAAGGATATTTCTACATGCCCCACTGTGGCCGAGTATCCAGCCGTGTTCATCCTTTAGTCTGTATGTTGCACCAGTTTTTTCAGCATATACATACATACATCATGCATTATTGATCTACATTCATATTCATATTGTATCACTATCACTCTAGTCGGTCTTATCCCCTAGTGATAAAAGTCCTCTCAATCGAGTTGTCAGATCTTTCCTCATCAGGAAGTGAATCATCTAAGTAATCTCTCTCCCGTTTATCTCTGGATTAGAGACGGTCCTTGACCACTTTGATAACTTGAACCTCTGAGAAATAAGAAAAATTTCAACAAATATCACTCTTCGCCATTGAAGATGATATATTCGCTTTCCCGGATTAAGGAAAATCCCCAGAGAAAGCCCCTCAAAATTGGGGTACATCGTATGGCATTTCTCTGAAAAGACCTCAGGAAAAGTATGATGTAACACCCCCAAGAGGAAACAGTCTCTCAAGAGACTCGCTTTCCCCAGTAGAATCGATAAATGGCATCTCCAAACAGAGAAGTTTGTGTACCTCTACAATTCAGACGAATGGGTTCCCCAGCAAGTCTGACATCAAAACTTTTTCCACTCAAATGGCATCTCCCCAGGAAAATTCAGCGAGAAGTTTGAAGGAAAGCCACTACGAATAGCGTCCCTTGTCAAGAAAGTTTATTAACAAAAGAAACTGAGACCGGTTCCTTGGTGGGAAACCAGGATCGAGGGGAAGTTTATTTCGGAAACTGAGACCAGTTCCTTGGTAGGAAACCAGGATCGAGGGGAAGTTGACATCAGAAACTGAGACCAGTTCCTTGGTAAGAAACCAGGATCGAGGGGAAGTTTATTTCAGAAACTGAGACCAGTTCCTTGGTAGGAAACCAGGATCGAGGGGAAGTTTACTTCAGAAACTTAGACCAGTTCCTTGGTAGGAAACCAGGATCGAGGGGAAGTTGACATCAGAAACTGAGACCAGTTCCTTGGTAGGAAACCAGGATCGAGGGGAAGTTGATATCAGAAACTAAGACCAGTTCCTTGGTAGGAAACCAGGATCGAGGGGAAGTTTAAATCAGAAACTAAGACCAGTTCCTTGGTAGGAAACCAGGATCGAGGGGAAGTTAACAAAAGACACTAAGACTAGTTCCTTGGTAGGAAACCAGGATCGAGGGGAGGTTTATTTCAAAAGAAAACTGAGACCAGCTCCTTGGCTGAAGACCAGGATCGAGGGGAAGTTTTACCTTTTCTAAGCATCATTACTTAGCTAAAGAAAATGAATGCGTAAGCTACCATTCATAACCACCATCAAAATTTTGGGTATTCTGATATTTAATCCTCTTGCACCCCGAATGCCCAAATACCTTCGCCATTCACACCTTCGGGTCCAATAAGATTAAATAGGGGCATCTGTCATACCCCAAATTTTGACCACTAAGATTTCCCATCATTGTGTAAATCATCATCACAATATGGATCTACCTTTGTGCCTCATCAATCTCCTCAAGGAATTGTTGAGCATTCACTACAATCAAGCTTAGGGTTTCAAGCCCTCTCAGAGCCTTTAAACAAATGATCAATCAAGAAATGACATGATCTTCAACTTTTCTAGCCTATTAAATAGCCAAAAAGGATCAAGAGGACTCCCACATCAAGAATTAAGCACAAGAGTGCAACATTTCAAGTGGATCAAGCCTCAAGTTCATCTAATACAAAGTCCACTGAGCAGAAGGTCAAAGTTTGACTTTTGGTCAACTTTGTGCTTCACAAGCCATTACTCAAGAAAATATGATGGAGGATTTAATTTGATCAAATTTAAATCAAGAAATCATGCAAAATTGCAAAATTTATCAAATTGAAAGAAACTTAGAAATTTTTTCTAAGTTAAAATCATGTTCAAGTGCAGAACTTTTCAAGGTTGTAACTATTGACCCAAGCATCCATTGGTTTTGCGTCAGGGCTAATTTTAAAGAGGGTATTTGATACTTCAACATTGTAGAAGGAATCAACTCAAAATATCATAAGGATTTAAAGATATAGGTGATCAAAGTTGGGAATTCTTAATGTCCGATGTTCCAACATTTCGTAGGACATCATTAATATTTTTCCAGCAAGAATGTCCCAACTTCAAGGATATTTTGCTCCTTGATCCAAGTTGATTCAAGCCAAACCTTGAACATCAAAGTTGAAGTACGTCATCTCACCTTTCCAGAAAGTCCTAGAAAGCTCATTTATCATTCCTGAGCAGAAAGTTATGGTCTTTGCAAAAGGCATTGATAAAACAGAATTTTCATGACAGCTTTTAGGAAAGATTTGATCACACAAGTTCAAGGTCATTTTTGACAACTTTATAAGACTAATCTTCACAAACCTTGAACATCAAAGTTGAAGTACGTTATTTCAGATTTCCAGAAAGTTGTAGAACGTCCATTTATCACACTCGACCAGGAAGTTATGGAATTTACAAGAAGGCTTGCTGCAACTGTTTTTTAGGACAGATTTTGTGCACTTTTTCTTGTGCCACACAATTTTCAAGCTTTGTCACCATGCAAGACAAGCATCAAGGATGCAATTCAATTCAACTCAAAATATCATAGTGGATTAAAAGATACAAGTGATTAAAGTTTGGAATTATTAATGTTCTTAATGTCAGATGTTCCAACATTTCATAGGACATCATTAATATTTTTCCAGCAAGAATGTCCCAACTTCAAGGATGTTTTTCTCCATGATCCAAGTTGAACCAAGTCTAGGGTCAAACATCAAAGTTGAAGTATGTCATCTCAGCTTTCCATAGAGTCCTGGAACAACATTTATCATTCTTGAGCAAGAAGTTATGGATTTTACAACAAGGCTTGCTGCAGCTGATTTTTAAGACATGTTTCAGGACAGATTTGCACATTTCTTGTGCCACACAAATTTCCAAGCCTTGTCATCATTTTGGACACATCTGAGGATCAAATCCAAGGGGGGTGATCTGATCCATAAGCCTCCCAAGTCCAAGATTCCACAAGTAGCATGCCAAACCTAAAAAACCCTAAAAGAGGGACAAGACTCCAATTTTGCTTTGGAGCATTTAATGGATGCTTAGAGGTGACATGAACTGAGCTTCCTCTAAATGAATTCAGTCAAGATTCGTCCAACAACTAGGGAACCAAAGGCTTGTGCTCTAACCTCTAGTCAATGGCTTGAGGAGACTTGGATTTTCATTGGCCAACATTTGCCAAATCTCTGCTGCAGCCACCATTCACTATTGCTTGCAAAACAAACTTGCTCTACTATAAATAGAGCTCATTTGTGCTTAGTTTGAGTACACCAAAGCCATCAAACAGATGCTTTCCTCAAAATCACTTCTTTCACTCCAAAATGCCTTCTTTAGTAAGGTAATTCTGAGTTTTTGAGTTAGAGAGCATTTCCATCACATCTCACGATCCTAACACCTCATAAACATCATATGTAGGTGATCCAAACTATCACAAGTGACCTGTAACACCAAAATCACAAAGTCACCTCTCAAAACCTCAAAATTGGACTTTTTTGCATTTTTCAAGCCATGTCTTGATTCAGTCACTTTCCAAACCAGATAAAACCTCAAACACACTCCAAATATCATCCTTGAACTATCCCAAATGGTGCCACACATCTGGAACACCATTTGAGAGAGTTGGCATTTTGGCCACTTTTGTCCATTTTGCAAGAAAGTGTTCAAACTTGCTCCAGAGGTTTCCAACTGATTCCAACCATCCTAAAAGCTTCTAAGAGGTCATTTGAGGGTGTCCAAAGCATCAAATCATTTCTGGAACAAAGCACTTGGTAGGTTGCACAAAATCTCCAAAAAGGAGGTAAAATTCACAACTTGAATTCTTTGAATCATGCTTTCCTTTGATGTGCACATACATGCATCATATTGAACAATTCTTGAAGCAAAAATGTAGTCCTTAATGTGTATGTTATGATCCTCCTACTGTTTGCACTTTAACATGCTTATATGTGGAGTTTATGTTGTTTTAAACTTAAGGTGCAGATCTGGTTTTTTTGCCTTGTGTGTGCTGTACATTAAGTTTCAGTATGTATGATTGATACCATTGGATTCCTTGCGAAAAATTGGTCAAGATAGGTGCTTACGGATTTTAATTTCGTTAAAAATTGAGAGAGTTATGAGTGTTGAAAGTTTGATAAGCAAAGATGTTTAAAATCAACATGCAATTCTGGTTTTTTGCCTTGTGTGTGATGTACATTAAGTTTCAGTATGTATGAGTGATACCATTGGATTCCTTGTGAAAAATCGGTCAAGATAGGTTCTTACGGATTTTAATTTCGTTGAAAATTGAGAGAGTTATGAATGTTTAAAGTTTGATAGCAAAAATATTGAAAACCAAGGTGCAATTCTGGTTTTTTAAGATGTCGAATGTGATGTTGTGACATCTTCCCTTTTTCTCTTATCTTCAAAACTCATGAAAGATGTCGAATGTGATGTTGTGACATCTTTCCTCTTTTTCTTAGTTTATCTTCAAAACTCAATCCATTCTTTTACATCGCAAAAATCATAATTTTCCAATTCTGTTTTACACACTTCTTATTCATACTCCATAATATTTTAATCCACAAAAAATCACAAAAAAATATTATTATTTGATATATTTTTAATATTTCAAAAATATTGTTTTAAATTGTTTTAAATGCTTTTAAAATGATTTCTTTTTCTTGATTTTTAAAACCAAAATTATTTTAAATATTCATGTGGATAAAATACTTTTTCATAAACCTTAATCTTTGTTTATAACATGATTAATGATTTTATTTGATATTTTTATCATTTTTTACTTGATTTTTCTTTGAAAAATGCCTTTAAAAAATGAAATTGGGGTTTCTTTGATTTTCACCCTAACAAATCTTTTTTCAAAAACACTTTGGGCCTCTAATAGAGTGTAAGACCCAAGCCTTTTTGTACAAAAATATTTTGGGCCTCAGTTATTGTATAAGTCTCGATACGTTAAAAATCTCGGCGCGATCGCCATTTTCAAACTGAAAATCATCTGGGCCTCCCCTCGTGTTGTAAGCCCCATTTATTTTCTTAAAATACACTTTGGGCCTCTAATAGAGTGTAAGTCCCATCCCTTTTGTAAATAAATATTTTGGGCCTCAGATATTGTATAAGTCCCTCTGTACATTTACAAAGTTCGGCGCGATCGTCACCTTTTAACAAAAAAGACAATTGGGCTTCTCCTTGAGCTATAAGTCCCGTTTCTTTTCATTTTTAAACCTTTGGGCCTCTAATAGAGTGTAAGACACAATTCCTTTGTAAATACCAAAATTTTGGGCCTCAATCACTTGTATAAGTCCCACGGTGTTTCTAAAACCTCGGCGCGATCGTCGCCCTTTTCAAAATCATCTGGGCCTACCCTCGCGTAGTAAGACCTACTTCTTTTCTCTAAATCATATTTTTTGGGCCTCTTGAGAGAGTGTAAGACCCATTCCCCTTGTACAGAAAACTTTGTGGGCCTCAGTCACTTGTATAAGTCCCACTGTACAAACTCATATCACAGTGCAATCACTACTAAAATCCCGGGCCTCTCCTTGAACTGTAAGCCCCAATCATTCCTTTCAAAGCACTTTCTCCTTTGATTTTGAAATATATTGTTGTTTTCAATCTTTCTTTGTTAAACAACTAACCAAACAACATGGAAGCTCTACAACCGAGTAAGTGTTTATATGCTTTCATTTACCGCTTTCATATACATATAACTGTATTGTGGAGCTGTTTTGCTGTAAGTCTTCTTTCATAAACTCATATCGACTGTGTAATAATAGTATAGATATTTAGAGTTTCCCCGGTAACTACGTCTATAACTAGGTAAAGCCATTTCGATCATTCTTAGAAATAGACAATACTAGATCCCCCATAGGAGCACCAGATACAGTCTTCTCTTCGGCTGTCCTCCTTAGGAATTGTCAAGATACTCTACTCCCCAGAGATGATCTCTTCTCCGTGAATTGCATCCCTTGAGTTTCTTCCAAATTCTCGAACTTTCCTGGCTTGATCTATTCTTTGTGAATAGTCTGTCTTGAACTTCTCGGGGTTTGGGGACCCACAGGCTTCTTAAAAGCATCCCCGCCTCCTCTTGGGCGTTGTACAAGGACCCGTCAACTTCTTAAAAGTATTCACAAGCTCCTCTTAGGCTTCGTATAAATGATTTCTTCCTCCGGGAATGATAGCCTCCTCTTGGGCTTCGTACAAATTGTCCCTCGGCTTCTTAAAAGTTTCCAGCCTCCTCTTGGGCTTCGAACAAATTGTCCCGGCGACTTCCTAGAGGTATAGGAACAGAAATTAGTCATCTTAATAGAACAGTCTTTCAAAGAGTCTAGATCTTTCTACCGTGAATGTACTACAACTGTTTCTTTAAGCATAGTACAAAAGATAAAACTCTAGACTTGGACAGTCTAATTTCCTTGAGTCTCAGAGACATTCTCAAGTAAGGAAACGCCCGTAGACTTGGACAGTCTCAAATACCCTTTGGATTCCCCGTTTCCTTAGAGAACAGGAAATAATCCCGATCCTCAGATCAAATCCATGAGTACAACATTACTCATATAAGAACTGATTTTCTCTTAACCAACATACTGGACCTGTCACTCAACTAAAACAGTACCCTTTTAGCCTCCATCTCGGGCTTCGTACGAGATAAAAAGACTCTCTTGTTGAGTCAAACCTTTTAGCCTCCATCTCGGGCTTCGTACGAGATACAAAGACTCTCTTGTTGAGTCAAAACCTTTAGCCTCCATCTCGGGCTTCGTACGAGATACAAAGACTCTCTTGTTGAGTCAAACCTTTTAGCCTCCATCTCGGGCTTCGTATGAGATACCAAAACACTTTCTTGTTGAGTATAAAAGGCTCTCTTGTTGAGCCAATCTCCCTTTTAGCCTCCATCTCGGGCTTTGTACGAGATACAAAAACACTCTCTTGTTGAGTATAAAAGGCTCTCTTGTTGAGTCAATCACCTTTTAGCCTCCATCTCGGGCTTCGTACGAGATACAAAATCACTCTCTTGTTGAGTATAAAAGATTCTCTTGGTGAGTCACCATCTTTAGCCTCCATCTCGGGCTTCGTACGAGATACAAAAACACTCTCTTGTTGAGTATAAAAGATTCTCCTATTGAGTCAACCCTTTTAGCCTCTCTCTCTCGGGCTTCGTATGAGACACATAAAAACTCCCTCTTGTTGGGCCAATAGCCTCCTCTTAGGTTTCGTATAAGGAAAACCCAGGTTGAGCCAATCAACCTTTTAGCATCAAAGCTGTGCCGCGTTCACAGTACATAAACATCAACAACTCCTTCCCCTTCATCTAATCGCTGTAAGCGGCAAGCCTCTGGATTATTGCCACTGTCCCTCTTTTAGCATGAAAAATTCCTAAGGAAAGATAGCATTGCTCTACACTGAGTTAAAGTCTTCTCCTTCAGGTTGGAACCCCCTATAAAGGAAATTATGGCATTGCCGGATTCACATATCCCGGTTAAAGTAATTCTCCATTATAAACAGTTGTGACTAACAGACCCTCTTTAGAGATGACAAATTCTCTCTAAAGACAACACCTTTTAGCTTCACATCTTGGGCTTCGAACAAGATACAAATAGACCCTTCAGCTTCACATCTTAGGCTTTGAACAAGATACAAACCACCTTCAGCTTCACATCTTGGGCTTTGAACAAGATATAGATCACCTTTCGCTTCACGTCTTGGGCTTTAAACAAGACACCAAAACACCCATTTCCTCCCATAGAATAGGAGGAACTACGATCGCTCTGATTTCCCTATTTCGGTAAACGGGAATATGTAGGCATAAGATTGAAAGAAAAATTTTAGCGAGCACACTAATCCAAAAACCTAAAGTCTCATATCTCCACCCAATCTGACAAATTCCCCATGAATAATCCCAGTTTTCCACCTTAATAAAGTAAGAAGAAAGAAAGGCCCCATTACCATATAGCATCCGTAGCCTAACAGACCACTCTTTAAACTCAGTATTCAAGCAAGGTTAATTGGAGACATCTATTTCCCTTCCTTAGTCAGCTCACAATAGGATAAAAAATAAATCGACCTGTAGTAAACCCCAAAGAGCGACAGCGCTTAAGAACCGCGTCCAAAATCGCTCGCTACAAGCGTGGTCTGGGAAGCAGATTGATTTGCAACCAGAGTTTCAACCAAAGCAGAGAACCTTTCAATACCAACTTTCATAGTAGTTACTTCCTTGCAGAGTTCCCGATTTCCTTGCTCCATGTCATTCATCTTCCTTCTTTGATTAACTTAAGTAGTGACTTGACAGCTCGTCTCTCGGAACAGAGGATTCAGGGTGACAGAAACACTGAAGAGACACAACAAGAATAAGCAAAAGAACAGACAATGCACATGCAAAGATGCAAAGATATGAGATGCAAATGCAAGAACGATGCAACTATCAAGGAACTCAAAATCATATTTGCAGTCATTATAGATATTAAAAATAAACGTTTTAATACGATTTGAAAGAAAGTTACAAAAAAGGCCATTACACCTACCCGGCTTATTACAACAATAAAAGAAAACAAAAGGGAACTAGGGCTTCGATCCACTGGATGATGACCCCTTTCTTCCACTGAGCTCCTCCATCAACCTATCAATCTGCTCCTGCAATATGATTTTGTCCAGGGTCAGCCTCTCTACTTCTGCTCTCAACCTTGAAACTTCGCTTGATTCAGCTACGGGAGGTTTGGGTCGGGGATACGACATCGTCAGACAGAAAGCTCTTTTGCGCGCCCATTCTAAACAAGATTCTGTAACAGTGCAATTAGGGTTTATTGTTGCAGTCATCCCTTGCCTGTTAATGCAGCGCCAGGCAAACACAATCTGGGTCTTCAACTGAAGGTCTTCTCCATCATAGAGGAAGATTCTTTTAAGGTTCTCTGGATCAGGCACTTCATCCATCGGATGTCCAAGCTGGCGACGGGAGAGAACATGATTGTAACTTGTGCATCCTTTTGTGCTAAGAAGAGGCACATTGGAAAACCCCCTATAAGTGTGAATCATGGGAATTCCTCTATACATTGGATCATGCCAAACGATGTCTGAGTGAGTGAATGCCATGAGCTTCACGGGCCATTCTGAACCATCCTTCACATCCCAGAAATCGATAGACCTCGGTAGGTGCGAAATAAACCACCTATAAAGGATAGCGGTACAGCAGATAAATTGACCTTCTCTCTTCAGAACCTTCGAGTGGATAGAATGGTAGGCATCAGCTAACAATGTGGGAACTGGATTCTTGAGCATGAAAATCCTTATGGCATGGACGTCAACAAAATCTTTGACATTGGGAAACAAAAACAGACCGTAGGCCAGCAGCGCAAAGACGTGCTCGAATGATCCAGTGTTCCCTACACTAGAAAAATGTCGAGCTTTTTCGAACAAGAATTGGGCAGGAAAACCATCGATTCCTCCTCTGACTGTCATGTGAGTCCGGATTTCCAAAATCTTTATGCGGGTCGCCCTTGCGATGTCTTCCTGGATGGGTCTTCCTTCTCCACCAGAGAACGGAGGTGAGTCTTTGACCGGGATCCCTAACAGAGCGGAGTACTCTTCCAACGTCGGCGTCAACTGGAAATCTTGGAAGATGAAACAGTGGTAAATTACGTCATACAGTTGAACCAGCGTTTCCAGCAAACCAACAACTATTCGGACCTGCAACAGTAGGAGGATCTTTCCATATTTTGCGGCGAAAGCCTCGGGATCTTTGATCTGATTTCCTAGTTCCCTTAGTTGTTCAACATCCGAAACCTTGAAGGTGTACGGCAAAACTCCCTTCTTTCCGTAATCCATCGTACAATGCTTGCAAAATAATTCTAAGTTCCTTGATAGAGAGAGAGAAATGAAAATGCGAATGATATGCAACAAGATTCATGGAAATTGACTACTTATAACCATCATGGGATATCAAAAGACGCATTTTATTAATCATAAAAGTCGGTTACAAAAATTAATGTCTGGAATACCGAAAAATGAAACCGTTTATTAAAACAAAATTTATTATAAAGCGACAACACACTTTTCAAGAATCATAACGGAAAAGCTAAATAAAAGCTAAAGAAGAAAGATCTAAGGAGATTCTCCAAAAAGCCTTGTCTTGAGCATCTTGATTTCCTCTTCCATCTGGCTATTCTCCAAGACGATCTTGTTGACAATCAAATTCTGAGGTGTTGATTGAGAGCTAGAAGAAGGCAACTCTTCTCGTGCTTTCCTTTTCTTGTAAGAAGTGACTTCTTCGTCTTTTATTTTGAGTTGTTGTTGAAGATCTGCATTCTCTTCCACAACTATTTGGTACTTGTTCTTCCAAGCCTCCTCCATCTGTTGAGATTTGTCCAAAGCAATTTTCAACTTTTCTGCATCAGACGAGAAAAATAAGACCGGTTTTTCTTTTAGGACCATCGGCTCCTGGCGGTAATAAGGCATCTTCAAAACAATGGCTCTTTTCCGGACCCATTGGAGATAAGGTTCTAAAGAGACACAATTAGGTTTCCCTAAGCTACTCTTATCCTTCTTGATCTTTTGACCCCAAGCGTCCAAAACCCGTTCCCTTGATTCCTTGCTTAATTTCTCTTCTTCGAAATAAATGCTTTCCACATAAGCACTAGAAGGTTTGTCTTTCAGAGGAAACCCTAGTTGTCTGCGGGCCAAGATTGGATTGTAACTGATTAATCCATTAATGCTAAGGAAACTTGTCCTGAATAGGTAACCCAATCATTTGAGAGTACTCTTCAAGTGTAGGTACAAGCTGATAATCTGGAAAGGTGAAACAGTGATACAGTGGATCATAGAACTGGAGTAGGGTAGAAAGCAGTCCTTCATCAATCTTTGTATTCATCACATATAAAAGTCTCCCATATTTGCCTCTGAAACTCTCCTCATTTGTTACCAAGGCTTCCAACCTCCTTAGATCATCCAAGTTAGGAATCTAAAAAGTGTACTTCATTGTATTCCTTCTTTTCGTATCCATAGTATCCCTACAATGTTTACAATCATAGTCAAGTTCCATGAATCTTTATGAAATGATGCTCATGAATGTATGCAACACACAAGACACACAACACAAAGCACACACGAGCAAAAGGGCCCTTGGTTTGAAGGGTCACGGCATGGAGTCAAGGTCTACCATCCCCAATAAGTGTGTACTATGGTTTCAAAAGTACCTGTCAAACGGGTTCTACAAAGTTCCAAGAGTCTACAATCCATATTTCAGATATTATCTATTTTCCAAATCACTTGGTAGTCAATAATATTCTCAAGAGAATCTCGTCCGAGTGTAGTATCGCTTAGCAACCAATTCAGGAATAGATTCCCTCATAGTCCCCGCACTACATCCTAATAGGCCAAGTTGGGTTAACGGTAACTACAGTCCCCAGTCTCGATGGGCTTTAGTTCGAAATAATATCGTCTTCATGAATGGACTCGTTGAACTATATCAAATTCGAGAGGGCCTAAACTGAGTGGTGAAGTCTCAATTCAACTTATTCAGGAATCGACTCCCTCAAAGTCTCCTTGAATTCTCACCGTCCTATCATAATTTTCACTCAAGTCCGGGTGTAGGACTTATCTCACCACACAAATCAAAACCCATAAAAAACCAGCACAATAGATAATAAGCAAATATAAGCAAGCAAATAAAGTAAGATAACATAAGAAAAATAAGATAGGGGAAACCCTCGACAAGTCCCCAGTGAAGTCGCCTTTTCTGTTACGGTGAGAATTGGATACCATAGTTATTAATTAACTAGGATCACATTTCTTTAATTGTTCACCACCGACTTTGATTTATCCAAAGGAAAGGTTCAAAAGCGAAAAAACCTAAGAGATCTAAGGTTCGGGGGTTGGTTACGCCTAGGGAAGGTATTAGCATCCTAAACGTCCGTAGTACTCTACGGGAACCTCTTGTTAGTACTTATGTTATCTATTATTCGCTTGCTAAGGGTACTATGCTAAAGGCTGCTATGCTAAGGAAGAAACCCTAGGAGTTAGTATCTAAGTATACTCGACAAGGTATCGCACCTTGTGCCTACGTATCCTCGGGAGTAGAATCAGAGTAATGCGTAGTTATGAGACGAGGAACTTCTTGACGGGGTCAAGGTTCCAAGGGGAGGTAAAGTCTCGGATGAGACCTTACATAGAGTAAGGCGGCTCTAAAGTTGTAGTTGGTTTAAGAGGGGTAGGCTTATAAATGTTCACGGCGAAACATTTACGTGGAGTACGACGACTCCGATCCTAAGGCAAGGGTACTAAATTGTCTACGGCGAGACGTGGAGTATGGCGACTCCGAATCCTAAGGCTAAGGGTTCTAAAGTTAGTCTTATGATGTTTGAGTCAATATTAATAACCTTTCCTTTGGAATTTCGAGGGGACAACTATCTTAAGATTTATTTGTGCGCACTAGCGAAGGTGGGCTAGTATAATGTATAGTGACCGAAAAGGTTGAATGCGATGCCTAAAGGCAATCGACTTACATGGGTAGAAAATGGGCTCGACGTTGGATCGAGATTTTTTATATTTTGAAAGGTTTTTGACAAAAATCAAGCAAGTAAACATCAAGTATAACAGTAAGCAAATAAATGCATAAATAAGGCATGATATCAATCAATAACACAAGACATACGATTCACTCAGACGCGTGACGAGGGATTCTAATAGAGGGGGCGATTTATTTAAGAAAAAGAGTTTTGATTCTAAGGTTATGGATAAAATGGTTTCTTGTTTTATTGTGAGAATTTGTGTTGAGGATTAATTTTAAATTAGAGTTTTCTTAAAAAAAAAGTTTCAATTGTTCTAAGAGTTTTTATTTTAGTTTTAAAATTATATTAATAAAGTTAATAAAAAATTTCTATTATTAAAAGTTTTAATATTAAAAGGTTCTTGTTATTATTTTATCTTTTATAAAAAGAGGGTTAAATTCTAACCAAATTAATTTATAAAAACTCTAAATTAACTAATTAAGTTATTTAAAAAAAAAAGATTAAAAAAACAGAGGGATAGGGTGCATACCAGGGAGAGAGGGTCCACGGTGGACCCTATGTCCTCAACCTTATGATGTGGGTGCATTATGATCTGAGGGACCAAAACGAGGGTGTGTGTGTGTTAAGATGTGTGTGCGTATATGGGATAACTAACGAAAAACTAAAAGAAAGAAAGAAAAAGAGATCCAAACGGATCTCTCACTCTCTTCTCTCCTCTTTCGTTCTCTCAGAAAAGGGTTTGAGGAACCCTAAATCAGCGCCGCTACCTCTCAACTCTCCCAATCTCTCGTCTCACTCGATCAAACAAAATCAAACAAATAAACCCCACCCCACACAGCCCAATACCCCGATGCTCATTATGATTGTGCGATTACAAGTTACAACGATGTAAAAACTGCAGCAAAAGGAAAAAAGGGGCGCGAAGCTGGAAGCGATCTATGGACGGCCCTACGAATCTTCCATTAAGGAAGTATTTCTTTTTCTCCTTACCCTTTGCATGCTTGCTGCTTTGTGGTTTATGTCATTGCCAATACTGGTGTTATGTGTTGCTGATGAATAGTCTGGTGTACGATTTGGGTTGATGAATCGGTTTGATGTAATTTTCTTTGAACTTGGTTTTCTGATGTATGATTTAATCATCTGATATGAGGACTTGGTTTTGTGATTGATATGAGGAATAGAGGAGAGATTTTGAATTGGTAGTTTTTTCTATTTTTTTTTCTCTCATTTTCTGATGCAATGATTTTCTTAAATAGGCCAATGATGAGTAATCCAAATAGGAAGGAATTTCATTGCTTTTGAAAACGCGATTTCAGAGATTGCCAATTGATTTTGTTTGATATTGTTTTGGGAAGAAATGACTTGCTGTCTGATATGATTGTTACGCTTGATTTGCTGATTCCACACTTGATGGTTTTGATTTGTTATGCTTGTTTTATTTAGGGAAAGAAAAATCTCTTTCATGATGATGATGTCCTGAATTTGTACGATATGATTCCTTGTGTGATTTTCTACACGTTATTTTGGGAAGATTATGCTGGTGGCATCCTTTTTGGATATTGCCCATAATTTTCAATTTGAAAATGATGAAAATTAATTCTGATTTGAAAACGAAATATCTGAGGCCTGATTTGGTTCCCTGGTTTTGGACTGAAAACTTAATTGGATTGCTTTTACTGATATGGAAATAATTCAAATTCTTGCCCTTTTTTATCTCTTGATAATTCTATTCATAGCCAACTTTATTTTGTACGATTGAGAATTGTCAGATAACATGTGGAAGTCAAATAACATGTGGTTCTTCGAACAGGTTTCATCAACATGTGTAAAGCCAATTGAGGTTTGATTTCTTCCTTCTCCATAGCGCGGCAGCAATCTCCGATGAGGTCAAGGAATATTTGGGAGCATCCTTCATCAGCAGTGAGTGATGCATCTTGCTTTAGTTTTTGAATATGTTCTTGAATTATTTCTTGGGCTTTTGCTTTGGTTTGGAAAATGATGATTCATTATTATTTCTATCGTGACATGTATCGGGTTAAGTTACGGTTGCGGAGGCCAGACAGGGGCTCGGACTTCTACCCGCATGATAAGTTTTAAATACAACGCTTCGTGAGATTTTGCACATGGTTCATAGCAGTTTCTACAAGCTCTGGGCTAAGCTTATAGGCAGAGATTCATATATGGCTGGTAGACTTCAAAGAGGAATTCCCGGGCGGAAGACATATGTGGTTCAACAACGGTCGTGAGGTGACAGATTCATGCTCCAACGATTCGATCGGATTGTCAGGCCTATTTTCTACTGTAAGAATTCAAACTAAATTGTCACTTTTCATCCATGATAGATGTTTATTCCTGATCTGCACAACATTAGGATAATTTGCAAGTAACCATCTTGCCTATGCCTTGTCGGTCACTTATTATTTGTCGCTATTTGCAGGCTGCCTTATCTGCTTTTGATATGAGAGTTGCAGTGTCATGAGAGCCATATTCTATATATGTGAACGAATTGTCAGCTTCTTTGATTTGTCTTGGAATTTGCTCTGCCGGTTTGATTAACAGTAATGGTTTTTTTAAGATTTTTCTAATACAATCATCAAGTAATCACTTCTCCATCCAACTTTGAGTATAGGAATATGCTGTGGTTCTGGTGTGAAAGAGAGGGATTTGTATATGTTTGAATGAGATAAAGGGTGAGGTTTGTTTAAGGATAAATATGGTTAGTGATGTCGGTGATGACTTTGTGTGTGAGTGTGGTGGATCAATGTTGCTATGACTTGCATAGACACTCTTGTAAAAGAAATTATCAAACGTGGCACTTATGAAATTTGACATGTAACTTGAAATGCTTGTGTAGAAATAATTTGAGTTTGGCAATCTTGTATCACTTAGTATACCGTTAATTTCTTCTTCAATATGCTTCTTCTGGACTGTTGGATTGCTTGTGCTTTCATTAAGACACTTATTGATAACATCTAGGATATACTCAAAAGGAAGTTCAGTCAAAAGATTTATAAAAGTTGTGCGTATGCTCTTATTTTTTTATTGTAGCATTTGATTCAATGAGAAGTTGCAAATCTCTTAGCACTTTCAATGGCACTACTTTTTTTCAAAAGACCAAATAGCCTTCAAAATGTCACTCTATAGGGACTTCACTTATGGAGAGAACTGACAATGTTCTTCTAAGACGCGCTACCACAACCAACATTAGTTTTAGTGATAAGTTTGATACTGATATAGCTTTGGGTACTGGCTTGGAAAAGAGTTGCTTAGAATTTCTCTTGTAAAAGGTAGCTATAGCATTAACTTGCCCTTACTCTTGTATAATTTTGTAACCATGAAATTTTCCAGCTTGAATGTGAATTTTATATGTAGAAAAGATGTCGAATTCTCATGCTTGAGCTTGTAAACTTGTAACGAATCAACGGGTTTGAATCTGTATCTTGGGATTTAAACTTCTAAGAGGGGAGATGTCATCACACATCCAATGACTAGTCTTTAGGGTGCCAAATTTCATATCAGAGGGGATGAGGACCTAACATTCTGTGGGGGAAAAACTGAGGAGTCTTGAGGGAGAAAAGGCTTGGTAGTGGTTTAGGGATCAAAAGGGTGAGGGCACAATCTCACAAGAATCAACACACACTTGCAAGACCAGAGAACCTTCACGAACACACACACAGCACAGCCTTAAAGACCATGAATCTTCTGCACCAGCACCAATATTCACAAATGAAACAAACAAGCAAAAACTAGATAAAGTGGTTAGCCATGCGCGAATGATTGGCCTAAGATGATATGCAAACGAATCAATGAATCTAAGGGAAAATTTTGGGGTATGACAGACTCCATTGAGCAAGAGGGCAAGCCACTCCGAGATTCGGTTAATCTAGGGGAATCAGGCCGAGACTCAACAAATTTCTTCAAAGAGCGGTTAGTCTAGGGAAACTCCCTCACAAATCAGTCAGTCAGTTGGAAAATCATCTCAAGACTCCATTGAACAAAAGATTCAGTCAAACTGGGGCAAGCCACCCCAAGAGCATAAAAGTTAATCTTTTCCAGAAGTCGGTTAATCTGAAGCACCTCACCAAGGTTCATAATATCGGGGAAGTCCATCCCAAACCATCATGGTACAGATGTCCCAGGCTTCCTTTCGAGGTAGATTCCTTAAGAGATCTCCCAAGCTGGGGTCAAGGCTGGCTGAAGAAGAGCATTGTTCCCATACCTCCAGAGCTACTCAAGCAAGTTTTGTTATCCACCAGGTTCAAGACGAATGTTGGGAAATCACGCTAAGCACATCCCATAAACTTTCAACCAAAAATCTTGTAGCCAGACAAAACGCTTTCCAACTTCAACCGTACATGACCTACCTCGAAGCTACCAATCGAACCGTCAAATCATTGCATAAATCATTACCATGCATTAGTCATGTCACTTCACTCATGCATATCATTCTCCTAGCATAGCATAGCATAAAGCCTTGTAAAACCAAACGAGAACATCCAAAGTCCAATCTCTATCACCACCTCAATCAAAATCTAATTCCTATTGGAACCTCAACTGAAGTCCAATCCATATTGGCACCTCCACCAAAAGTCCACTTTGCTGGCATCGTCATAAATTCAAAGCCCCATCCACATTGGTACCCAAAAAATCTCACCTTCGAAAAGAAGACCAATCTAAAAATCAATCATCATCTGGTTTAACATGTCCTTCCCAGCAAAGTCCAATCATACTTGGCACATCCTTCTTTCCCCCAACAAAGCCCAATCATACTTGCCACATCAAACCAAAAAATCCCAACCTTGTTTGAGATCCCCCTAAAGCCTAACCTTACTTGGCATCTCCCAAAAAATCTTCAACACTATTTTTAAAGCCCAACCACACTTGGCACAATCATAATCCCTGGATCACATATCCTCATATCTCCACAGAGAATGTTGAGCCCGTTCCCCCAGCAGATATTTTAATCAATATCTAACAGATGGACCTACAAAAACTTACTATCTCACACCCAGGGTCGTAGATCCGTCGACGTTACCCTCGATCAGTCCTTTGCCATCAAACCTTTAATGACGACTTTCAAATACTTTCTTTTTCATCGACTCTTTGACGAAGAAAAATCCTTTCCCATCAACCCCTTGATGAGATTCCTACTTGAGTTATCTTTCCGTCAACCCTTTGACGATGACAGTTGTTCTTTTCCATCAACCCTTCGACGATGACATTTTTCTTCCCATCAACTCTATGATGATGTGATTCTTTAGTTCAGTTATCTTTCCATCAACCCTTTGACAATGACAGTTTTCTTCCCATCAACTCTTTGATGATGTGATTCTTTAGTTTAGTTATCTTTCCGTCAACTCTTTGACGATGACAGTTGCTTTGTTCCGTCAACCCTTTGACGATGACAATTTTTCTTTCCATCAACCCTTTGATGATGTCACTCCTTAGTGCAGTTCTCTTCCGTCAACTCTTTGACGATGACACTCCTTAGTAAATTTTCTTTCCCATCAACCCTTTGATGACGATCTTACTTTCTATCAATCCACATGGTCGTAGATTATCTGTCAATCTTACCCTTTGTTTACACTTTATTTCCCCAGTGGTGTCATCTTTCTGTTTACAGTCTCTCGGTTGTAGATCCTGAAAGCTCATATGGTTTGACAAAATTTTGGTAAAACATATTGATGATAAAGATGAATAAATCTGGCCATAAACAAAGATGTCGAAGAAGATGTCCCAACCTGAAGACACGACATTTTGGAATGATATACTGATTTAGCATGTTTTTAGATCAGTAACAAATCTGCCAAGATTTAATGCGCATGGATCAAGGACCAAAGATATGAAGCCCAAGACTGCTGAAGCCTATAAAAGAAAACTTAGACCTAGGATTTTATATTCCTTTTATAACCTAGTTCTCTTGTGTAAAAATAAGGGTTTAGGGTTTTGAGAGTCGTTGGCTCTCTAGGTTGTAAGTCTCCTTTGTATCGTTTGATGCATTGTGGTAGACATAGGTGCCGCACAAATCCATAAGCCTTGAGGTATTGGATTGTGTATTGTTCTTGGATGAAGCTTTTAAGCAAATCCAAGTTAGCGTGTCTATCAAGAAAGCTTGACAGAATTCTGTATTGACATGGATGATGTAGATATCATAGTTTGTGATTAAGGTAAGTGAGTGAGGTATCTCGTATCAAAGAGGATGTTCTTTGATAAAGAATTCATTGGGTAGAGATTATGATATAAAGTTGTAAACAGGGGATTTTAGCTTTGTAACAATTCTACAGATAGTGGAGTCTTCTTCCTGGATTGGTATCCCCCAGATGTAGGTGAATTGCACCGAACTGGGTTAACAATTATTGTGTTCTTTATCATTCTGCAAATTTACTTTTCTGTTAGGGTTCATGATAAAAATGTTGGAACAGATGTCGTAACATCTGTGTTGTTACAGTTATGATATTCAAAGGTATCAGTCTGCTGTTTTGTTCCTTGTTTAAATGTTTATGCAGAACAATGTCTTGACATGTGTTAGGACATCTGTTGTATGCAATACCAGAATTTCAATTGGTATCAGAGCGGGCATCCTGTCTGGTTCTGGATGAGATCTTTGGGAGATACTTTCTGGTGTTTAAACAAGGAGGAGTTTTGAAGATCAGATCAATCAACTCAGACATACTCAAGGGTATTAATGGATGTTCTGGATCGAAGGTAACAACCCGGTGGTTGTTCATGTTGCATAGGAGGCTCTACAACAACTGCAGGAGAAGTGGCTAGCTCTCTTGTTGGGGTGTCTTATAAGATGTTTGGACATCTTATTAGGGCAAGCAGAATTTGTTCCTTGGTGGTTCTGCTGCATATGTTTCTGATGGAAGAGCTCTGGAATTATGAGATTCTGGAGTTGTTGCTGAAGCCAGATGGTGGAAGATCTCAATCTTCGGCCTCTATTTGTGAAGATATCTGCATCTTTTTATTCCAAAGTCAGGAGCGATGGAATGGAAAGATTTGTTGGAAGATGTCTGATATGGTGACTTTCTACTTGGAAGCTTGGTTCCATGGTGCAGTTTGAAGTCAGTTGAAGAGGAGAGGAATTGAGTTTAGGTTTATCAAGTTCTTGCTCAGGGAGTTTGATAAATTATTGATCGGCTAGGTTATCAAAGATACTTGAGAATTCTCTCAAGTTCACTCATATAGGCATCTCAGTCGTGAATCTGGAGTCTTCTAGTTATTCTTCTGACTAGAAGGTGTTTTTGTGAAACATAAACCTGAAGAAAGTGGAGGTGATTTATTTTTACCATCCAAAACAACAAGGAAGGATTCATATCTCCTAATCCTAACGGTGGATCCAATATGATTGGAGTTTTTAGAACTGTTGAGGTAAATGGGATTCGTTCAGAGAGAATCTTAGTTACTTGAGTCAAGGGTGGCAGCGTTGGTATCTCAACAATTTGTTGTCAAAGAAGATACTTACAAAATATTGAATACTTGATAAGTGTTCATGAAGTGATCTGCTGGAGAATAGCTACAACAGTGAAGAAGGATTATTGTACAAGGATTTAAGATCAATTGTTATTTGTGAAGTTCACAAGTATTTAATTGATTATTCTTGAAAGTCAAGATTGCTGATGTTCAACAAGATGTTGGAACATCTCATCATTAGAAATTGTGCAGAATCACGGGAGGGGTAATGCATGAGCTTTAACATCTATTTTGGTCTTGGGTGTTGACCTAAGAATCGGCTTCAGTCTGGTGTGATAGAAGTATGTGATCTCTGGAGAGTTTCCTGGAAAGAAACTGGTCTAGACAATGGTGATGTTGAAGATGAAGATGAAGACATCATAATCTTGATGGATTGTTCTTGGATCAGTTTATTCCTGATCTAAGAGTTTTGGAGTACAGTAGGTGTGTTCAAGTTGTTACTAGAAGCATCTGATGTTTATTTGGAAGGTGTCTTGGCAAGAGACCTGTCCAGAATGGAGTGCTGGTGTTGGCACAGCTAGGATCAGTTTATTTCTGATATAGATACTGAGGAGGATGGAATCTTGCTCATTTTGAAGGTAAAGGCTAAGTGGCAGTTATATCTGACTTTCTATAGATGGATCTACTAAGGAAAGTGGCATTCTATGGTATGGCTATAGTGTAGTCTATGACTACTTTATCTTTTGAAGATTCAGACGTGGCAGATGTGAAGTCTTTGGAGTTTCAAAGCAGTTATTCATCAAGGTGTGAGCTTGTATGGAATATCTGTGATAAGCAGGATGGAGGTTGTTTACTCAAACTTGATTGTTGAATCAAGTCAATGAGAGCATGGAACTCTTGTTCTGTTAAAGGGATAAGGTTCTTCTAAGTGGCAGAAGGAGGAGCTGAATTCAGCAGTTGGATGTCATATCATCATGTTCTGACATCTAGCTTAACATCAGAGTCTCAGCTGGTGATCTGGCACATCAGCTTAAGATAAGGTGATCTACAGGAGAATGGAAATTATGGATGCTTCAAAAAGGTCTATCTCATGCAGTTTGCGGGAGCTGTAGTTTAAGAAGATGTTACATGTCTAGAGGCTTGGTGGATCCAGATATCTTGCTAAGGAGTAAGTAGTTCATGTGACTTGAAGATCAGATTTCATTGGTGGATCAGTGTATCTTATGGGAGTTCTGAAGAAGAATGAGATCAGTCAAAAGGTGGCATTTGGTTGATCTTTAGTGTGCATTCAAGCAGGGTGCTTGGAACTAATTATTCTTGGGCAGAAGGGTAGTTGGTTGAAAATGTAAATAGGTTCTGGTTCTCTTGGAGCTTGTGGTAGAAGTTCTAGGTTAAGGATGGAAGTATGCCTTCTTTTGGTGGATGAGAGTTTATTTCTCTCTGGGTTTCTGGAGTTCTCTTTGTTCAAGCTGGTGGCGCAGTGTTGTGTGAAGATCTTTAGTTGGATTACTATGCAGATAGTAAGTCTAGTGGTGGAGCATATCAAGAACCATGGTGTGTGGTGTCTGTGATGTGTGAAGAATGTCCTAACAGATGTTAGAACATTTTCTGGGTTGGTTATCCTTGGAGTAGGATACTAAGTTCTAAGTGTAGAACTTGACTCTCACATCTTATCTAAGAAGTATTTATCTTATCATACGGGAGAATGATGGGTAAAGGATTGTCTTGGAAGTCTGATGTGAATGGGACAGCTAGAAGTAAATCAGTTGGTGCTTGTGGAGCAAATGGGCTGAAGATTTCTGGAGCATGTATACGATATCTGACATCGTTAAGAAGATAACAAACTAAGAGGTATGTTATCTCTTTGAGGAATGTGGATCATTCCAGATCAATTGGATTTTATCTCAAGGAACATGGAGGTCTATACATGATAATTCAAGAGGAATTCGTGTTGTGTATAGATGGGTTCAAGAAGAGGGGGATCAATGGAGCTTTGATCTTAATACAAGAGTTTGTTAATTTAGCATGGTGATCCTAATGTGACCTCACGGGAAGCATGATGGTGTTCATGTGTGAGTGATTATTGGTTATTGTCAGAAGAAGCAATAAGTGTCATTGATGATTGTGTTCAGCAGGTAGGTTAGACAGAGGGTGCGCTCTTGAAGACATGAATATGTGTCTTATGTTTTCCATTCATATATAAAGTGTTCATTGGAGGAGCACTAGTTATCTTAGATAGGGGGAGTTGCTCTTTGATCTAAGATATATTATTGCAGAGGTGCAGTTCTAAATCCCGTTTGTTTGGAGGTCAAGCAATCTGTGATTATTGTGAGGATAAGATGTCAAGTAGGATGCCTTGACATTTTCCCTGCTGCTGCAGACTGTGGTGGTATTGGTCAATACAAAAGTCTTTGCTAGACAATGTTTGACATGATGTCAGGACATGTGATAAAAGTAACTGGTCTTGTGGTCGATTGAGAACATGTGCGTTCATTGTAACTTGCATTACTTCTGGACGGTTTTCTTCAAAGAAGAAACAGTCAAAGCATTTTTGGTCGGTGTGCATTGGTTTCTGGTGAAGTTACAATCTTGGATTAATTACCTCATTGAATTGACTACTGTTATTTTCAATGGTTCAATATATTCGAAGGAAATGTCTTGGGTATTTAAGGGAGTCCTTGGATGAGTTTGTCTCAGACAATGTTTTCTTGGTGGTGTGTTCAAAATGTCTTTTGTTCAAGGCTGGTTTAGTATTGGTTGGGTATGGGAATTTCTTGGCTACCTTTGCCAATTTTTGGCTAAAAAGGGGGAGTGTGAGTCTCGAGTACAGGGGATGTGTGTGTTGTTCTTGCAGTTGTTTTGTAAGAACATTGTACAAGGTGTTGGATTTATCATCTTGTCTTTGTTTCTCCTTTTATGTCTTGTGACTTGAGTTAAAGATCAAGTTGTGTCTTGTGACCTGAGTTACATGTTTTATGTACTCAGATTCATGAATTATACAACTGATCTCTAGAGGGGAGTGTGTTTGAAAGGAGTGTCCAGTGTTCCGCTATTTCAGACTTTCTTTGCGTTTCTTTAGGAGTCTCAACTTCTGGACCTTTTTTAACTTCACTCACCCTGGGAAGAGGAAGGTTGTGTTATCTTCCTCCTGATGTACACCAACATGAATTCGGTGTGCTCAGTATTCCAATCATAATCTCCAGTCAGAATAAAAGGAGTTTTAGCCCAAATTTGTCAAAAGGGGGAGATTGAAAGCTCTTATGGTTTGACAAAATTTTGGTAAAACATATTGATGATAAAGATGAATAAATCTGGCCATGAACAAAGATGTCGAAGAAGATATCCCAACCTGAAGACACGACATCTTGGACTGATATACTAATTTAGCAGGCTTTTAGATCAGTAACAAATCTGCCAAGATTTAATGCGCATGGATCAAGGACCAAAGATATGAAGCCCAAGACTGCTGAAGCCTATAAAAGAAGACTTAGACCTAGAATTTTATATGCCTTTTATAACCTAGTTCTCTTGTGTAAAAATAAGGGTTTAGGGTTTTGAGAGTCGCTGGCTCTCTAGGTTGTAAGTCTCAAGTCTCCCTTTGTATCATTTGATGCACCATGGTAGACATAGGCGTCGCACAGATCCATAAGCCTTGAGGTATTGGATTGTGTATTGTTCTTGGATGAAGCTTTTAAGAAAATCCAAGTTAGTGTGTCTGTCAAGAAAGCTTGACAGAATTCTGTATTGATATGGAGGATGTAGATATCACAGTTTGTGATTAAGGGAAGAGAGTGTGGTATCTCATATCAAAGAGGATGCTCTTTGATAAAGTCTTCATTGGGTAGAGATTAGGATATAATGTTGTAAACGGGGGAGTTTAACTTTGTAACAATTCTGCAGATAGTGGAGTCTTTTTCCTCGATTGGTATCCCCCAGATGTAGGTGAATTGTACCGAACTGGGTTAACAATTGTTGTGTTCTTTATCATTTTGCAGATTTACTTTTCTGTTAGGGTTCATGATAAATATGTTGGAACAAATGTCTTAACATCTGTGTTGTTGCAGTTCTGATATTCAAAGGTATCAGTCTGTTGTTCCATTCTTTGTTTAAATGTTTATGCAGAACAATGTCTTGACATGTGTTAGGACATCTGCTGTCTGCAATGCCAAAATTTCAGATCCGTTGATCTTAATTCCCATTCCCCAGCTTTTGAGTCGCAAATCCGTTGATATTGCTTCTCCCTATTTTGTGGGTTGTAGATCCGTTGATCCTACTTCCTTTTCTTAGATCTGTTGATCTTCTTTTGAGTCGTAAATTCATCGATGTTGCTTCTCGTCATTTTATGGCTTGTAGATCCGTTTATCCTACTTCCTTTTCTTAGATCCGTTGATCTTTTCTTTTGGAGTCGTGTATTCGTTGATATTACTTTTCTCCACCTTTTGGGTTGTAGATCCGTTGATACTGCTACCTTTTCATAGATTTGTTGATCTTCTTTTGAGTTGCCAATCTGTTGATATTATTTCTATTTATCTTTTGGGTTGTAGATCCGCTTATCTTACTCCCTATTCTTAGATCCGTTGATCTTATCCTTCAAGTCGTAGATTCGTTGATCCTACTTATTTTCATCCTTTAGGTTGTAGATCTATTGATCCTACTTCCTTTTCTTAGATTCGATGATCTTCCTTTGGGTTGCAAATTCATTGATGTTACTCCTCTCTATCTTTTGGGTTATAAATGTGTTGATTCTACTCTATGTTTACCTTTTTCTTGAGTTATAGGTTCGTCGATCTTACCTCTCTTTATCTTCCTTTGGACTGTAGATCCGTTGATCTCGGCCCTTTTTTATCTTACCTTTCAATGTTACCATTACCTCATTACCGGTTACCTTTGTTTAACCTTTTCACCAAAAAAAACAGAGAGTATTTCATGCATTCGTAACATTTCATATCAAGCATATCATTAGCATACCATCCATTTACATCTTAAGCATATCATTGCACCTATCCATTTCTAATCGGTCAAATTCTAGGTATTCTAGTATTTAATCCTCTTTTACCTTGAATGTCTGAAAGTCGTTGCTATTCATACCTTCAGGTCCAAGAAGATTAAATAGGGGCAACTGTCATACCCCAAATTTTGACCAGGCATTTTTAAACTCACATTTCGGACATTATTTTCGCTTTTGCATCATCCGTATAGTATAACTTGTATTTCATTGGGCTCTTAAGACATGGGATAAGAGGTTTTCTGTTAATCTGGATTTCCATTATTCAGAGGTTATTTTATTTGTTTATTGTACTAAGGTTTGAAACAAGGTGTTAGATTTTCATCATCATGAGCATCTTTGATCAGAGGTTTATCAAAGTTCAATGTCAGTTTTCCATGAGTTTCTTCAAGGGTGTCAGTTATTCAGGGTTTTAGCGGTGACCTAACTGGAAAGATTCTGGATTAGAGTTTTGGTTCTCATCAACATCCTAAGTCACTGCTTCATCAGTATGCACTCAAGGCAAGAATATTAGGGTTTCTCACCCCTTTGTGTTTAAAATGGGCAAGTGTCGTTCAATTGAGTTTCATTTGAGGATATCACGTCAGGTGTGGGAGCAGTATTGTTTCAGTTTCAAATTGGATGTGACTTAATCTTGGCCAAATAAAGTGGTTTCGCTTCGTCTACAAGTCAACTATGTCATGGGCTGATTTGAAGGCGAGGATGTGATACAATCCCAAGTGTTTCATCAAGGATCAGATTTGCTTCCAATTAGGGTTTGGTGCAGTGTATTAAGGCTCATGGTTCAAGTTGTGATTCTCTAATTTCCAAGATATTTTATTTGGTCCCTAATAAAGACTTTGATCCATCAATGTCCAAATAGCTAAATTAATTCAAGATCATAGTTCCATTCAAGTGAGAATTCAAGCCTTCTATTCAGCTCAAGATCATTTCAAGGTGGATTCATTGCTCTGATGTCATTCCTCAAGATTGGGCTTTAGGTTTCTTTTTCACTTCAAGATTGATTTTATAAAGGATTTAAAGAAGTGAAAAATCAGTTTTAACCATGATTCTTAGATTCAAGTCAAGAGAGGCATTGAACATGAAAATTCAAGTTGTAATTATTATTTTGTTCCGTCATGGTTCATTTAAGTTCAAGAAATAATTTCAAAGATTGATTCATGGATTCAAGTCCAATTCATTCATCACTTTAGTCATGGTTTAAACCTTGATTCATAATCATTCTCATACAAGTCTATTTCAATTACCAAATTTCAAGCCCAAGTCGCAAGTCAAACTCATTGTCCAAACAAGTTACAAATCTTGTAAACAACATTACATTGCAAAAGAAAGAGTGCCATTCAAAATTTAGTTCAAGTTTGTAAGAGGTCTATGTCCAAATTTTATTACAACATTACATAAGCCCATGCAATAAATAAGCCCAATATATCTTTTTACAACAAAAACCAAAATATGCTATATGATAACAAGACCTGCTGCACCAAAATAACAACTTGTCCCAAGCTGTCACCCTGCAACAAGTCTTCGTCAACTTGTCCAAAAGAACATAACAATAAGAGATGGGGGAATTGAAAAAAAACAGTGTAAAAAGAACCTTTGAAAATTTTCAGCAGACAAACCTGATAGAAACTTTCTCAATGCCTCACGATAGACACATACACACACCCTGAGCTCTATTCATCTTCTTTAACCCTCCATTAACCTTCATGGTCATCCTTTAGTATGTTAAAGCACACTAACCTCCTCCATCACAAACTCAATCCAATAACCTTTCACTGTTACAACACTACTCTGAACACAACCACGAAATATGCCACCATCTAACCGACCCTGTTTCACCTTCAATCTTCGTGCACGCAAACTGAAATGCACCACCGTGTTCTCTCAGTTTCACCATCGCTCTACTACACATAGAGAATCCTCCTCTCCTAAGAAACTCTTCATGGTCAGATTCATCTTTAATCAACACTTGTAACTATGCCTTTGTCACCATTAAACCAATACAACAACAAGGCCACGACGGAAGCAGAGAAGAGAGAGTTGAACGGGATCGCGCAACAGTGAGGAAGATCGAGAGAGAGAGAGAGAAACAGAATACCACGCAAGACGGAGGGAGATCAGATTAGGGATAATGAGACAGATGATTTTGAACGAGGGAAAGTGGCAATGGATCGAGTGAGATTAAGTTTTTCCTCTATGAGTTTGTATTTTCTAAACTTTCTTCAAGTTAATCGTGTGATTGAGTCTTGTAAGAAGTCGTTTCCTTTTTTTGTTGTCTCTATTAGAGTTCAATAAGTTTATGAGGTGAAACAGGGTTAGGGTCGAGTGAAACCCAGCCCGGGTGGATTCTAGAGTGACTCGCTTCCTCTCCCTTGGGCCTATTACTATTTATTTTTTCTCGCAACCCATAGTCTCTCTTTAAATTTTATAATGTTAAACTTGTTTTATATTTCTTTTTTTTAGAAATTCTTGTTTTATGTTTTCTTATCAAAAAAATTATATTCTTGTTTTAAATTTCTCCTTCCAAAATATCCTTTAATTTTAGTTTGGTTTGTTTTAATTATTTAGGAAAATATATTCTTGCTTTAAATTTCTCCTTCTTAAATATCCTTTAATTTTAGTTTGGTTTGTTTTAATTATTTAGGATTAATAATAATTATTTAAGTTAATTAGTTCATTTGCTTTCATATAAATAATAAAAAACCTCAAAATATTTTTCTTAATTTATTTTGTGAATTAATTCATTTTTGACTTAGAATGTAAATATTAGGGTTTTCAATTTTTGATCATCTCGATTTTAATTTTCATTAATCTTCTTGACTTCTAACTTTTGTGATTTGTAACTTAGATATCTTTTGCTTAATCTTGTGATTTCGATTCTTGACTATTCTCTTGACCATGTTTTTGTGTTCACCCTTTCATTTCCCTTCATTATCATCTTCCCTTCTTATGATCAAAACCTTGGTCTTGTACCAAGTGCATTTTCAAACTTTTTTCTCAATAAACATGGATGGTTGTGGAGTGGTTAGGCGAAGGCCTTGTCCTATCTTGAGTGTTTGACATTACCGTCAGGGTTCACTGTCATAAAACACTTACCATCCAAAGTAAAACATCTCTTAAATAAAAACGAATATTGTCATCCTTGTATTAAACTAAAGAGAGGGGATTGAGTGAAGACTTCTTCCTCTCCGAGTATTAGGATGCTCTTTATAGAGTGTGTGGTCTCGATACTTGTCTTTCAATACAAAGACGTGACTATATTCGCCACACCATTTTCAAAGCAAATCTTTTGAGATAAAAAATTGGCTATTATTACCTACAAGGGTTCCTATCCGAGGACTTATTTCACCCCTAAAACCACTCATCACAAATAAAATGTGATATCTTGCCTCGATGGCAAAAATCTAAACCTTTTCAAAAAGGGCATGTTATTTCTATTCTACCACAATACAAGTAACACATAAGACTCCATGATCGACCGACAATACACCTAACTGCTGGAACGCGAACGTTAACATCGTCCATAAAAAACACCAACAACCTGTAGTCCCGTAAACTACGGATGCTCTGATTCCTCATTAGGGAATGAGGATACGTAGGCACAAGGATCCATATCCTTGGCGAGCTCACTAACAACTAACTCTCATTTTCTCTCTCCCCCGTGCGATCGAGACCAACTAACCGAGCCTTTTCTCTCGCCCCACTGTCATTGAGACCTTTTCTAACCCGTGGTTCCAAGAACTATGGACGCTCTAATTCTTCATTGGTCAATGAATATACATAGGCACAAGACGATGAAGTCTTGGCGAGCTACCTTTTCTTTTTCCCACCTTTTCCTTTGTCAACCTTTCTTCCACAGTCTTATTTTCTTTTCGCGCAATCCTTCTCGAGCACTTTGTTTCTAAACCATCTTCTTATTCCCTTTGAAGCATTCCTAGTGTCATACCCCAAATTTTGACCACTAAGATTTCCCATCATTGTGAAAATCATCATCACAATATGGAGGAACCATCATACTTCATCAGTCTCCCCAAAGATGGGTGAGCATCCACTACAATCAAAATTAGGGTTTCAAGCCCTCTCAGAGCACTTAGATAAAGGATCAATCAAGGAATGACATAATCTTTAACTTGTATAACCTCTCAAACATCCACAATGGATCAAAAAGACTCCCACTTCAAGGATCAAGCACAAGGCTGCTCCCTTCTAGGTGGATCAAGTCTCAAGATCGACAGTGTTACCAAATTAGGGTTTTGGTCAACCAGGGCCTCCAGATGGAAATTTTTCATCTGGGCACAAGCCAATGATCCAAAATATAACCTAATATACTTCATGGGACCTCATGGACCCAATCATCAAGTCAATTTTGCCTCAGGGGATGCATTCATCAAAAATCAAGAATTAGGGTTTCTTGACCTAATTCACCCCTAAGTTGACTTTTAGGGCAAATCATGAGCCAAGACCTCAAGAGAGGGTTTGAGGGTCTCTAATGAACTATATTGATCCATTTGGAACAATGGATTAATCCAAGAAGCTTAAGCAACAAGTCTCAATTTCATCTGCACCACAATTAGGGTTTCGCGAGGAAAGTCAGCTGTAACTTTGACTTTTGACCAGGACATGCTCCCAAGCCCTAAGACATGACTCAATATACCCTATGAAACCCATAGAACATGTCCATCAAGTTTGATTTAGGTCAAGGACAGGATTTCACGAAGAATTGCACAGTTTGGAATTCATCTGATAAAAAATCAACTGTTCACAAAAGTCAACTTTGACTTTTTGAGATTTTTCACCAAAATGGATTTTTAACCCTAAAATGATGTTAATGTATGATTTGAATCATCATTCATCAAGAAAAATCAAAGAAAGTGGGATAACTTGTAAAAGGGGTAACCATAAAAACTTAGAAAAATTTCAAAGTTATGGAGAAAGTGACACTAATGTGCCAACTTTGGAGGATCATAACTCCTAAACCACAAGGCCATTGTTCCCCATTCAAAGCTTGATTTGTAGATCTCATTTCCCTCTACAAAATCTTCATACTGATCTATGTCCAAATTCCTCATGGACTTTGAGTTATGGAGTGATCAAAATCAAGAAAAGTCACTTTGTTCCAACACTTAGTGAAAATTTCACTATGTCAGATTTTACCTTACTTTTTGCCAAATGTAGGGGGATTTTTCACTTGGATTCAAAAGAGATCAAAACCAAACATGTTCAAACAGTTGTTGTATCATGTAAGGGATTTCCAAAATGGCCAAGAACATTACCAAATTCAATTTGAGTCATGAGATATGACATTGGCAAGTTGCCTTGCTGAAATCTGCCAAGGCAAGGCAGATTTTTACACTTTTGGTCGATTTGCCAAAATCAGCCAAATCCAAATGCTCCTATCCACTTGGACACCTCTGAGGATTGAATCTAAAGGGGACAATCACTGAGTCAAGCCTCCAAAGTCTTTGGAACAAGAAATAGCATGTTGAACCTAGAATTTCCAAAATAGGGACAAGACTCCAATTTTGGATTGAAGCATTCAATGGAAGCATCAAGGTGGCATGGACTGAGCCATTCTCAACTGAATTTAGTCAAGACTTATCCAAGACCAAGGGAACCAGCAGCCTGTGCCCTAACCTCTAGTCAATGGCTAGAGGAGACTTGGATTTTTATTTGCCAACATTGGCCAAACCTACTCAGCAGTTGCCATTCACTATTCCTTGCAAAACAAACTTGCTCTACTATAAATAGAGCTCAATTGTGATCAGTTTGAGTACACCAAAGCCATCAAACAGATGCTTTCCTCAAAATCTCTTCTTTCACTCCAATTTTGCCTTCTAAGGCAAGTCACTATCGGGTTTTGAGTTTGAGAACTTCTCCAACTAAACCAATCACACACACACCTCACATACATCATATAGAAGTGATCCAAACACTCACATAACATCTGGAACACACATTTCACAAAATCACCAACCAATTGCCCAAGTTCTTGACACATTTACAGTTGGGGTACCATCTCAAGTTCCAGATCATTTCAATCCATTCCAAGTATTCATACACACTCCATGGCACCTAGGGAAGCTATCCAGATCATTGGAACCTAGCTGTAACACCTCCAACACAAATCACGATCACCAGCTGCAAGTGGTAAGCAAGAGCTCTTCTAACTCTATGATCCATGCAATTTTTGCTGCACAATAATTTGGCCATATGTTCATAATCATGCATGGAATGTTTCCCCTCAATTAATTGCATTGTTTGAATCGTGTATCAAAAATCCTAGCCTTCATGCAGAAATTAGGTTTCTTGAGGATTTTTCGTGATTTCTTGTTTTATGCTTAATTTAAATGAAATTAATTGTCATAGACATGATCGTGAGGTTGAAACGAGTTAATTGGTATGTGGATTACATGATATGATTAAGTATTCAATGAGATTGGAGAGAAAATGCAAATCTGGGCAAACCCAGAACACGCGCGTGTTCTTGGTGTGTTCTTGGCGCCATTCTTTGAAAATTCAAATATTTGAATTTTGTGATTTTATTTAATTGATTCAAAAATTAGTTTCTCTATGAGTTTTAATGATTTTGAGTTGATTCTTTTTTTTGATAATTCACAAAAATGTTAAAATATTTTATTTTCCTAAAAAATCCAAAAAATATTATTTATTTTGTATAATTGATATTTATGCAAAGAATTAATGTTTTATTTGTTTTTAACATTTAAAATATTTTTTCCACCTTGATCTTGCAACTTTTAATGCCTTCTAATTATTTTGTAGGTCAATACTTAATTTTTGAAGCATTAATCCAAGATGACAAATTGTTTTCCATATGTTAAACAATTTTGATCATTTTAATTGAATTTTTATTCAATTAAATAAATTTTTGAAAACAAATTAGGGTTTTTGGATTAATTCAACCCTCATAAATCATTTTTAAAACTTTTTGGGCCTCTAATAGAGTGTAAGTCCCAATCCTTTTTTTGACCAAATCATTTTTGGGCCTCAGTATATTGTATAAGTCCCAATACCGTAAAAAACAAACGGCGCGATCGTCGCCTTTTCAAAACAAAAAACCTTGGGCCTACCCTCGAGTAGTAAGACCCATTTCTTTTCTTAAAACTCATTTGGGCCTCTATTAGAGTGTAAGACCCAACCCCCTGTGTACAAAAAAATTTTTGGGCCTCATTCGTTGTATAAGTCCCTCTGTACATTTTCAAATAAACGACGCGATCGTCGCCAGTTTAAAATTAACCACCTGGGGCTCTCCTTGAGCTATAAGACCCATTCAAAATTTTTGGGCCTCTAATAGAGTGGAAGACCCAATCCCCTTTTAACCAAAACATTTTGGGCTTCAGATGTTGTATAAGCCCCTTCGCGTTAAAAGAAAATCTCGGCGCGATCGCCATTTCAAACGAAAAGTCAACTAGGCCTACCCTCGTGTTATAAGCCCCACTCTCACTTGTTTAAAACTTTTTGGGCCTCTATTAGAGTGTAAGACCCAACTCCCTTTGTACATAAAACCTTTTGTGCCTCAGTCACTTGTATAAGTCCCTCTGTATAAAACAACAGTGCGCTCACTGATAAAACCCTGGGCCTCTCCTTGAGCTGTAAGCCCCAAATCTTTCTTTTTCAAAGCACTTTCTCCTTTGATTTTGAATATACGGTTGTTTTCAATCTTTCTTTGTTGAACAACTAACCAAACAACATGGAAGCTCTACAACCGAGTAAGTGTTTACACGCTTTCATTTACCGCTTTCATATACATATAACTGTATTGTGGGGCTGTTTCACTGTAAGTCTTCTTTCATAAACTCATATCAACTGTGTAATAATAGTATAGATATTTCGATTTTCCCCGCCAACTACGCTAGAACTAGGTGACGTCGTTTCGTTTATTTGTAGAAATAGACAACTAGATCCCCAATAGGATCACCAGATACAGTCTTCTCTTCGGCTGTCCTCATTAGGAATTGTCAAGAAACTCTACTCCCAGAGATGAATGTATTCTCCGTGAATGGAATCTTTGAGTTTCTTCCAGATTCTCGAACTTTCCTGGCTTGACCTATTCTCTGTGAATAGCCTGTCTTGAATTTCTCGGGGTTTGGGGACCCATCGGCTTCTTAAAAGCATCGGCCTCCTCTTGGGCATCGTACAAGGACCCACAGGCTTCCTAAAAGCAACCCCGCCTCCTCTTGGGCTTAGTACAAGGACCTACCAGCTTCTTAGAAGTATTCACAGCCTCCTCTTAGGCTTCGTATAATGATCTCTTCCTCCGGGAATGATAGCCTCCTCTTGGGCTTCGTACAAGGACCTCTCGGCTTCTTAAAAGTTTCCAGCCTCCTCTTGAGCTTCGTACAAATTGTCCCGACGACCTCCTAGAGGTATAGGAACAGAACTTAATCATCTACATAGAACAGTCCTTTCAAAGAGTTTACTACTGTTTCTCAAAGCATAGTACAAAATATAAAACTCTAGACACGGACAGTCTAATATCCTTGAGTCTCAAAGACCTTCTCAAGTGACCCCTTTGTTAAATAGGAAGGAAACCCGTAGACTCGGACAGTCTCAATACCCGTTTGGATTTCCCGTTTCCTCAAAGAAAAGGAAATATCTCTGGTCCTTGAATCAAATCCTTGAGTACAGTGTTGCTCATATAAGAACTGATTTTCTCTTTCAAAATCAGTATACTGGACCTGTCACTCAACTGAAACAGTCACCATAGCCTCCTCTTGGGCTTTGTACAATGATTCTCCCCAACGGAGTCAAACAACGTTTAGCCTCTCTCTCGGGCTTTGTATGAGACACATAAGAGACTCCCTCGTTGAGTCAATCACCCCTTTCACCTCCATCTCGGGCTTTATACGAGATACAAAAAGGTTCTTATTAAAACAATAGCCTCCATCTCGGGCTTCGTATGAGATACAAAAAACTCTCTTGTTGAGTCAAATAGCCTTCATCTCTGGCTTTATACGAGATACCAAAAGACTCCATCGTCGAGTCAAAACCTTTTAGCCTCTCTCTCGGGCTTTGTACGAGACACATATTAGCCTCCTTTTAGGCTTTGTATAAGAAAATCATTGGTTGACCCAATCAACCTTTTAGCATCAAAGTTGTGCCTCGTTCACAGTACACAAACATCAACAACTCCTTCCCCTTCATCTAATTGCTGTAAGCGGCAAGCCTCTGGATCATCTACATCCATGCCACTGTCCCTCTTTTAGCATGATAAAATTCCTAAGGAAAGATAACATTGCTCTATACTGAGTTAAAGTCTTCTCCTTCAGGCTAAAATCCCCTATAAAGGAAATTATGGCATTGCCGGATTCACAAATCCCGGTTAAAGTAATTCTCCTTTATAAACAGTTGTGACATACAGACCCCCTTTAGAGATGACAAATTCTCTCTAAAGTCAAACCCCTTCAGCTTCACATCTTGGGCGTTGAACAAGATACAAACCACCTTTCGTTTCATGTCTTGGGCTTTGAACAAGACACCAAAACAACCATTTCCTCCCATAGAATAGGAGGAACTACGAACGCTCTGATTTCCCTGTTTCGGTAAACGGGAATACGTAGGCATAAGATTGAAAGAAAAATCTTAGCGAGCACACTAAACAAAAACCCAAAATCCCATACTCTCACATATCTATCAAGAAGCATCCATCCTAAACATCTAAACCGACGCCACTTTTAAAAAAATACACCCAATAGAGACCCCGAATCTTTGTAGCATTTGTAACCTAACAGACCGTTGTTTAACCTCAGTTTTCAAGCAGGGTTAATTTGAGACATCTATTTCCCTTCCTTCATCAGCTTTAATAGGATAAAAAATGAATCGAGTTGTAGACACCAAAGAGCGATAGCGCTTCGTACCCGCGTCCAAAATCGCTCGCTACAGAAAAAATGGCGACTTCACTAGGGAATTTGTCATTAGGATCTATCTCACCTTTGTAGCAAGATCTTGTTCTCTTCTCATCTATTAGGTAGAAACTTTATAAGCGGTGCCCACCGTGGGGCTCTTCTACCCTTTTTTCTTTTCTCTTGTATGAAACCACAGATTGGGGCTTCCGTCGGGTAACCCATTTTCTGTCAGGAACTTAGGATTCATAGCTTTAAAGTTCTATGATGATTAGGACAAATATATATACTGCTTTTCTTAATTGCTATACGTGTTTATTTTTCTACTAATGGGAATGCGTGTGATGCCGCATGTGGAAAGATTGAGTATACATTTAAGATAAGTGATGGCGACGAGGTCGACCATCAACCTCAGTGGAGGCTGACCAATGCAACCCATTCCCTCTCATAGGCAATGGGCCGATTGTGATGTCTGAGAAGCTGAGGAGCCAAACCCTTTTGTAGTGCGGAAACTATCGGAAATAGTTGTCACGTGATACTACCCTCATTTGAGGCTGGTGATCTATTCTCGGTGAATGGTACTTACTCTAAGATTGCTCTACAACTCGCTGGCGATCCGCTTGTTGTTTTGCTTTCCTGGGAGGAGCTGATGATAATGAGTACAGGTACAAAAATCACCCTAGTATAAACCTTTGGGGATGGGTAGAGCCTTGACTTCATGACAATGACCCTTTGACCCCATGTTTTTTCTATGTTTTTGTGTGCTGCATTCATGCATTCATTTAAAAAAAACATTAAAAAACATCAAAAAAAAATATTCTCTTCTAGTCTCGCTGTTTTTTCAAAATAAACTAAGAATGTGATTGCAAATATCAGAGAAAAGGTTGCGCTAATGGATTTCGGTAGAAGGAGAACCCATAGGTATACCTTCAAGGTTCCAAAGCTAGAGGATTTGAGAAGGTTAGCAAGGATGATCACAAACCAAGAGGCTTTCAGAGCCAAGTACGGAGATTTGCTACCACTGTTAAGAGTCTATGTGATTGGGGGAATCATGGATGCGCTCATTCAGTTTTACGATCCGGTTTATCACTGTTTCACATTCCCGAATTACCAGCTCGCACCAATGCTGGAGGAGTATTCTCATCTGATTTATCTACACATTACAGATCAAGCTCCATTTTCTGGACTGGAAGAAATTCCAAAGAATCACACCATTGCAAGAGCAATTCATTTGGACGAGTCTGAAGTCAGGACTCACATGACCGCTAAGGGTGGCATCCAAGGTTTGCCAGCCCAGTTCTTGACAAAGAAAGCCCTGTATTTTACCAGTATAGGAAACGTGACTGCTTTTGAAAGCGTCTTTTTCTTGCTCACCTACGGGTTATTTTTGTTTCCCAACATCAATAACTTCGTCGATATCAACTCCATTAAGGTTTTTCTCATTGGAAACCCTGTGCCGACTTTGCTCGCAGATGCGTATCATTCTGTACACTTGGGAAATTTGTACAGCGGAGGGGAGATCACATGTTGTGTACCTTTGCTTTACAAATGGTTTATCTCGCACTTACTTAAGTCTGCTGCTTTTTGGGATTGTAAGAGTGCCTTACGTTGGTCGCAGAAGATCATGTCTCTTACCAACTCTGATGTAGATTGGTGTAATAGGATCTATGATGGAATCATAATCATTGATCGTTGTGGAAACTTCCCCAACGTACCCCTTATAGGAACTAAGGGAGGAATCAACTACCATCCAGTTCTCGTTCGTCGTCAATTTGGATACCTGATGAGGCATATTCCGCTGAATGCTCATCTGGAAGGTCTTTTCTTCAAAGAAAGAGAAAACGACAGAGCACTAAAGATGGAAATAGTGCACGCTTGGAAACACGTTCATAAGAAAGGACGGGAGTCTCTAGGAAAACTGGACTGTGTCTCGGTGGAGCCTTATCTCCATTGGGTACAAACTAGAGCTCTCAAGCTAAAAATGCCTTATCCGCGTCACGAAATTCTTCCGCTAAAGGAATCTGTCATGTATTTCATGACGGAAACCGAAAAACTTCAGGTTACTCTCAACAAAGTTCAAAAGGAGAGAAGGTCTTGGAAGAATAACTACCGCACCCTCAACATAGAGTGCATCAAAATACAACAACTACTGAAAGAGAAAGATGCTCTGATTGAAATTTTGGAGCAACATGATGTAGAGAATCAAGATGACCAAAGGAATTTGCTCGCTCATTTCATCTGGCAAAGGAATGATAACCCGACAACGGCCCAAGAGCCCCGGTCAAAGAAAAGGAAAGTACCAGAGTCAGCACCCGATTTCTCTTCAGAGAGGACTTAGGACCCATTAGCTTAGGTTTCTATTTCCGCACCTTGTAATCTACTGTATTTCATTTCCGCAATCCTTTGAAATTCAATAAAAGGGGTTTCCCCACTATTTGATATTTACAATCTAATTGTCAAAGTTTATTTTGATTAACAAAAAAAAAAGAACAATTAATATAATTATTGCATTCATCATTCTCACATAACGTATTCTTCATCCCAACGAATCTCACGTTTGTGTCTCGATTCTAGAGTCAAACTGTCTCATTCGCACAATACTCGGGGCAATCGTCAGAAAAAGATGTATGATCTTGAGGAAGAAAACAGAGAGTTGAAAGAAGAGATCGACGCTCTGAGAGAGGATATGAGAAAGCTTCGTAACGACATGCAAGCCATGGCAGAAGCTCAGCTACAACGAACTGTGATCTCAGAGATCACCTCGACGCCCATAGTGGAAAAGTATGATCCTAGGTATCAAATGCCGAAAGATCGTCCTTGGGGCATGCCTATTAACTATATCTTGGAAGGATATGTTCCGTCGATCGTTGAAGATCAGGGAATCTCAACAGAAGCCGTTGGGCCTGAAGGTTACAAACTTCAGGAAAGCAAAGATGCCAGGGGCATACTGAAGACTCCTGAAGGTTACAAACTTCGGGAAACGCCAAGATTCGCTGCCATAGTCACGGTACCACCCCCTGTGGTGCACACTATCCCGGAAGGACAGATTCCACCGATACCTTATGGTAAAAAGGAAACTATGTTCGATAGAATGGATGAATTCCAAGAACAGTTTCTGGAAATGCAGAAAGAACTGCAAGCCATCCGCGGTCAGGATTTATTTGGAAAGGACGCCGCAGACCTCTGCTTGGTCCCTAATGTGAAAGTTCCGCATAAATTTCAAGTGCCCGACTTTGAGAAATACAAGGGTACTTCTTGCCCTCAGAGCCATCTGGTGATGTATGCTCGGCGGATGTCAGCTCAGACGGAGAATCAGGACCTACTGATTCACTACTTCCAGGATAGTTTAACCGGTACCGCATTAAAATGGTACATGGGTTTAAACCATACTACGATCAGCACATTAAGAGATCTTGGCACTGCCTTCGTCCAACAATACAAATACAATTTGGACATGGCACCCGACAGAGATCAACTCAGATCGATGTCGCAAAAGGACAAGGAAACCTTTAAGGAGTATGCTCAAAGGTGGCGTGAAATTGCCGCTCAAATTTGTCCGCCTCTTGAGGAAAAAGAGATGACAAAGATCTTCTTAAAACCTTAAGCTCATTTTACTATGACCAAATGGTTGCCAGTGTACCCAGTGATTTCACCGAGATGGTGGGCATGGGCGTACGTCTTGAGGAAGCCGTTCGAGAAGGACGTTTGGTAAAAGACACTGGATCGACGAGCGGTACTAAAAAATAAGGTAGTGCTCTCCCTAAGAAAAAAGAGCAAGATATTGGGAATATCTCTCTCAGAAAGCAAAGGCGACGTTATCAGCCGGTAGCAGCTGTAACTCCTGCTATCAGCCCTGCGCCTATTCCTACGTATCAACCTCAGGTTGCGCAGAGCCAACCTGATCAGCAAAGGACACAACAGCCTCTTCAGCAGGCTCGTCCTCCATATAACAACAACTGTACAACACGACCATCAGGGTTTGATCCTATACCCATGTTGTACACAGAACTATTTCCATTATTACTGGCTAAGGGGCACTTTCAGACTAAATCTCCTCTTACAGTACCGGAAAATCCGCCTTTTTGGTTTAAGGTGGATCAAACTTGCCCTTACCACCAAGGAGGACCAGGGCATAAAATTGAGACTTGTCTCAATTTCAAGTCCGACGTGCAAAATCTTGTTAGGAGTGGGGTCTTATCCTTCAAGGATACGAATCCCAATGTTCTCACAAACCCGCTGCCTCAACATGAGAAAGCTGCAGTCAACCTGATTGAGAAAGAATTTAACAGCGTCTATCAAATTCACGATGTACTCTTGTTAAAGACCAATCTGGTCAGGATGCATTGTAGATAGAGTGGATATGGCCATGTGCCACCTCATAACTATCATCAGTGTGATATCTGCTCTAAAGACAACCAGGGATGTTCTGTGGTGCAAGCAGCTCTACAGGAACAAATGGATCTCGGATGGATCCAAGAGCACCGAGTTCGTGGAGTTAACATGGTCTACATGAATTCTAACATCATTCAGAACCACGACATACGTGCAATGAATGTCAATCTGGTGGCAATGCACTCAAGACAAAGCCAGTATCATAATCTGCCGCGGCACGATTACATTTCCTGTCTGACTTGCTCGGTAAACAAACAGGGATGCTCTTTCATACAGGAGGCCCTCCAGCGTCAGATGAATCTTGGATGGATCCAAGACTACCATGATAGGAATCCCTATCAGATCAATATGGTTCATATCTTTGAAATTCGCTTGATGAATACCAACTTGGTAGAGTTACATGCTGAGCAGGTCCGACTCGGATTCTTAATATCACACGACTATCAAAGCTGTAAAGCGGGTTGCGAAAATGATCAAGGTTGTACCCTTGTCCAGGAGGCACTTCAGCACTTGTTAAATCACTGGTGGATGCCAATTTATATGGATGAAGATACTCAGCAAATTAGTATCAATAACAGGAATCCCACACGGCGTCAGAGTCAGGATGTCCGACTTGTGGAAGCTAACCTAGTAAGGTTACATTGTATTCAAAGTGTGCGTGGCCAGGTGCCACCACACAATTACGACCGTTGTAGCATTTGTTCGGAAAGTAACCAAGGGTGTTACCTTGTGAGAGGAGCTCTTCAGGGTCAGGTGGATCGTGGAGAAATTCGTCTATATTCGGGTTCTGGACCCATCAACTGGACGCCGAACTACCTTGCCGATCAAGTTGAGGATGTTGTCACAATCTCTGGTCATCATAGGACCAGGGATGTTTTTGCCATCATCCCTCTACTTGACGAATCTAAAGTTCCCAACCAGGAACGGATCGAGATTACTTACGATGGTCAGAAAAATCAGAGGGTTCCCGTAGTCATCTATCTGTCGGGACCATTACCGTATGAATCAACTAAGGCTATCCCTTACAAATACAGTGCAACAATAATTGAAAATGGAAAGGAAATTCCATTACCCTCCGTCGTAAATATTGCAGACATCAGTCGAGTAACGCAGAGTGGCAGAATCTTCAACAGAGGGGTTGGGGAACCTAACAAAGAAAAGGAACTTCAGACGGAAACTCCCGATCCATCAGTCGGTCAATCCAGTAATCCCGACCTTTTGAAAAATGATGATGAGATGCTGAAGCTCATCCAAAGGAGTGAATACAACATTGTCGATCAACTGTTATAGACTCCTTCAAAGATCTCTGTGTTATCACTGTTACTCAATTCAGAAACGCAAAGGGAGGCTCTACAGAAAGTCTTGGAGCAAGCCTTTGTGGAACAGGATGTAACAATCAGACAGTTCGATAGCATTGTCTCTAACATCACTTCCTGCAATAATTTGGGATTTAGTGATGAGGAATTACCCGAAGAGGGTCGCCGTCATAACATGGCGCTCAACATTACAGTTAACTGCCAGGACGATGCTTTAGCCAGCGTACTGGTAGACACAGGGTCAGCCATGAATGTTATGTCGAAGTCCACTTTGATGCAATTATCATTCAAAGGCCCTCCGATGAGAATCCGCGAGGTTTTCGTCAAAGCATTCGACGGATCCAGAAAAGCGGTTATCGGCAAATTTGATCTTCCCATAACTATCAGTCCTCATACTTTCCAAGTCACTTTCCAGGTCATGGACATCCGGGCAACGTACAATTGTTTATTAGGAAGACCTTGGATACATCAGGCTGGAGCGGTTACTTCAACCCTCCACCAAAAGCTAAAGTTCGTCAAGAAAGATCAACTTGTCACAGTTTGTGGGGAACAAGCCTTGCTTGTGAGTAACTTGTCATCATCTGCTAGTGTAGAGCCCGAGGAGGTTATTGGAACGCAGTTCCAAGCACTGTCGATAAGCAAGAACAATCAGTTCAAAGAAGGAACTTCCATTTCTTCATACAACGATGTTATCAAAGCAGTCGAGAGTACCGATACGACAGGATGTGGACAGCTTGTCATTCCTACTAGCAATACAACAAAGAAGGGTCTTGGTTTTTCTATAACCTGTACCCGGACAGCTGCCAACGATGAAAGTCTTCATCCCCTTCAAAACTTCTGCCACAGTGGAGGTTTCCTTCACCCAGTGTCTCAAGCAGTACATGTTATCAATGAGGAAGATCCCTCTGACACAGATGAAGAATGGAAGTCTTATCTTAACAAGGATGGTTATATGTCTCAGACGAAACGCAAACTCCTTTTTGCTTTCCTACACAAAGTCCGAGATTTATACCCAGATCAGATGTCGAAATGATCTATGGAGATTGTGATCTGGAAGGATGTCGTGCTCCACCAAACTCATTAGAGAAAGACACTCTGATGAAAGACCAATTTAACTACAACTACTATGGCCCAATGGATGGTCTGCCAATGTGGCAGCCTTACCCAGGAAACTTGGGGCAAGAGATTCAGCCGAACAATGAAAATCAGTTGACCGTCATTGAACAGAATACATGTGTCCCCACCATATCATGGGATCAACACTCAGGTCATTCAGAAACTACTCAACATGTAGATGAATTCGCAACGTGTGCAGGACTTAAATTCATCAACTATGCTTTTCCCGAGGTCAACGTCATCGAGAGAGATGACTCCTCCAGTTCCAAAGAAGTTTGGGACACCTTGGGACAACCGAGTGGAAAATACGACTATCTGGTCAAGTACACCGCTCCCGAAAGCTCTCGTATCAGGTTCGAAGACATCCAGCCTACTAGATGGGGAGATCTACCTGAGAGCACGAATACTATGCAAAATGCAACAGAGGAATTCTCCTACGACAACTCTGCCTGGGAAACAGATTCCAATGATCCTGCTCCACCAGAAATCAGCGTTATTTCTGAAGACCAATCAAGGAAGGTACCAGACTTTGTGATTCACCGAGGAGTTCGCCGCCAATGGGTTGTCGTCGAGGTTCCGGAGGTCGTTCATCAGTCAAAGTAATTGCCATCTTTTAACCTTTCACCCTTCCCAGGTGAAATGGATGTTTTGATAGGGCTCACTTTCTGTAAATTTCCCTCTTCGCTTTGCCCGAAGCGACAGAGTTTTGTTTTATAGGGCTGTAGTTTCAAGGATCGACTTATTCATTAATAAAATAACGTCGTTCTGTAATTTCCGCATTAATTGCTGTTTTCTCTTTTCGTTTTTCGGAAAATGGTAATCCTAAAAAACAATTAAAAATAAAAACAAGCAGTAAAATAAAGCACTGCACACACTTTTGCATTTTCTCTATCTCTTCTAAACACGAATCATCACGTCATGCAGATTGCTTGTTTTAAACCCCGTTGCAACATACGATCCGATGCCTTCTCCCAACTTTGAGTTCCCGATATTCGAGGCTGAAGAAGAAAATGACGACAAAATTCCAGAAGAGATCTCCCGATTACTCAGACAAGAGGAAAGGTCCATTGAACCTCACAAAGATCCGTTGGAAACGGTAATCTTGGGTTCAGAAAAAGAGAGAAAAGAAATCAGGAGTGAGGCACTGCTCAGTCCAACTGCCAAAGAGGGTTTGATAAAGCTTCTCAAAGAATTCCCCGATGTATTCGCTTGGTCTTATCAGGATATGCTAGGGTTGGATACCAGCATCGTGGAACATTATTTACCGTTAAGATTGGAATGTCCGCCAGTAAAGCAGAGGTTGAGACGCACTCATCCGGACATGGCCATCAAAATCAAGGAGGAGGTACAGAAACAGATCGACGCAGGTTTCCTCGCCACATCAGAATATCCTCAATGGTTAGCCAATATCGTACCCATTCCGAAAAAGGACGGAAAGGTCAGAATATGTGTTGATTACAGGGATCTGAACAAGGCTAGTCCAAAGGACGACTTTTCTTTACCACACATTGACATGCTGGTAGACAGTACAACAAAGTTCAAAGTCTTCTCCTTCATGGATGGATTCTCGGGCTATAATCAGATCAAAATGTCACCGAAAGACATGGAGAAAACTTCGTTCATCACCCCATGGGGCACCTTTTGTTACAAGGTAATGTCGTTCGGTTTGAAGAACGCCGGGGCAACCTATCAAAGGGCCATGACTACTCTGTTTCATGACATGATACACAAAGAAATCGAGGTATATGTCGATGATATGATTGCAAAATCAAAAACAGAGAGTGAGCACGTTGAACATCTGTCAAAATTGTTCGAACGTTTAAGAAAATTCAAGCTCCGCTTGAATCCTAACAAGTGCACCTTCGGTGTCCGTTCAGGGAAACTACTAGGGTTCATCGTCAGCCAGAAAGGGATTGAGGTTGATCCTGACAAGGTCAAGGCCATTCGAGAAATGCCTTCTCCGAAAACTGAAAAACAAGTCAGAGGATTCCTGGGACGTTTGAACTACATCTCCAGGTCCATATTCCTCATGACCGCGACCTGTGCGCCGATTTTCAAATTACTCAAAAAGAACCAGGATTGCGTTTGGTCAGAAGATTGCCAAATCGCCTTTGACAGTATCAAGGAATATTTGTTGAATCCTCCGATTCTATCACCTCCAGTGGAAGGAAGACCACTGATCATTTACCTCACAGTTCTAGAGGACTCAATGGGATGTGTACTTGGCCAACAAGACGAAACTAAAAGGAAAGAGTCTGCCATTTACTATTTGAGCAAGAAATTTACCGACTGCGAAACTCGGTATACGATGCTCGAGAAAACTTGCTGTGCTTTGGCTTGGGCAACCAAACGTCTTCGCCAGTACATGATTCGTCATACTACTTGGTTGGTCTCTGAAATGGATCCAATCAAGTACGTTTTCGAAAAACCTGTTCTTACGGGAAGGATTTCCCGTTGGCAGATGCTGTTGTTAGAATATGACATAGAGTACCACGCTCTGTAAGCCGTTAAGGGAAGTATTTTAGCCGATCATTTGGCTCATCAACCGATTGACAATCAAGAATCAATCGGGTTTGACTTCCCAGACGAAGATGTCATGTATCTAAAGATGAAAGACTGCGATGAACCGCTACCCAATGAAGGGCCAGAACCAGGTTCCCAATGGGGACTTATCTTTGACGGAGCAGTTAATCATTATGGAAACGGAATTGGGGCAATCATTGTTACCCCTCAGGGTACCCATATTCCTTTCACCGCTCGACTTACGTTCAAATGTACGAACAACGAGGCCGAATACGAAGCATGTATCATGGGTCTCGAAGAAGCGATTGATTTGAGGATCAAAAACTTGGACGTATATGGCGACTCAGCCTTGGTTATCAATCAGATAAAAGGAGATTGGAACACATACCAATCAGGATTGATTCCTTACAAAGACTATGCAAGAAGGTTGCTACCTTTCTTCAACAGAGTTGAGTTTCATCATATCCCTCGTGAAGATAATCATATGGCTGACGCTTTAGCCATCCTCTCTTCCATGATTAGTGTAGGTCAATGGAGTGACATACCTAAGATCAACATAATGCGCCTTGAACGACCCGCCTACGTCTTCTTGATCGAAGCAGTCATAGACAACAAACCTTGGTATCACGATATCAAATGCTTCCTTCAGAGACAAGAGTACCCATCTGGGGCACTCAGAAAAGACAGGAAAACCCTCAGAAGATTGGCAGGAAACTTCTTCCTGAGCGGTGACACTCTCTATAAGAGAAATTTTGACATAACTTGCTCCGATGCGTAGACAGACCAGAAGCAGACATGCTTATGAAAGAAATTCATGAAGGATCCTTTGGCACTCATGCCAACAGACACACAATGGCGAGAAAAATTCTCAGAGCAGGGTACTATTGGTTGACAATGGAATCCGACTGCTATAAGTACATGAGGAGGTGTCACAAATGTCAGATATACTCTGACAAAATTCATGTACAGCCATCACATCTCAAAGTTCTCTCTTCCCCATGGCCATTCTCGATATGGGGAATCGACATGATTGGCATGATTGAGCCCAAGGCTTCAAACGGACATCGGTTTATCCTAGTAACCATTGACTACTTCACCAAGTGGGTCGAAGCAGCGTCATTCGCCAATGTAACCCGACAAGTGGTGGTCCGATTTATCAAAAACAATATCATCTGCCGTTATGGTGTTCCAAGCGAGATCATTACTGATAATGGATCTAACTTGAACAACAAGATGATGAAAGAGTTGCGCACAGAGTTCAAGATCGAACATCATAACTCATCTCCCTTCCGACCAAAGATGAACGGAGCGGTAGAAGCGGCTAACAAGAAAATCAAGAAGATCGTTCAAAAGATGGTTGTAACCTACAAAGACTGGCATGAGATGCTACCCTTTGCTCTTCACGGTTATCGCACATCTGTCCGCACTTCAACAGGGGCAACCCCTTTCTCTCTAGTGTATGGCATGGAAGCAGTGCTCCCCATAGAAGTAGAGATCCCGTCAATCCGTGTATTGATGGAAGCTAAGCTCATCGAAGCTTAATGGTGTCAAAGGCGACACGACGAACTGAATCTGATCAAAGAAAAGAGAATAACGGCACTATGCCATGGTCAATTGTATCAACAGAGAATGAAGAGGGCGTTTGACAAAAAGGTCCGACCTCGTGTGTTCAGAAAAAGAGACCTCGTGCTCAAGAAGATACAATCATTTCTCACTGATTCTCGGGGTAAATGGACCCCAAATTATGATGGCACCTATGTGGTCACGAAAGCTTTCTCAGGCGGCGCCTTGAGACTTGCAACCATGGACGGAGAGGAATTTGCCTACCCCACAAATGTTGATATAGTCAAGAAATACTTCGCCTAAACTAAAAAAAAAAAAAAAAACGTCTCGGTGGATTGAAAACCCGAAAGGGAGGTCCAGGCAAAAGTTAGAGACAGAATAAAAAAAAATCATCCCGGTGGATTGGAAACATCACAGTACAATCCAGGAAAAAGTTAGGGATAATGGCAAGTAACTATGTTCAACAGAGGCAAGTCCCTCAGCAGCAGTTACATCATCCGTCAGGAAAGCTCCAGTCACGGTCATCTTCGACAGAAGCTCAGGATGCCCCGAATTCAAAGTTGGTAGAAGGATAGCGGTCGTTATGTTTCAACGTAGCCCTTTTCCCTGTAACTTACCATTTTCTAACTTTGTAAATACTCTTTGGAATCACGCGTTTGCCTGATCTCCATTTTATCAATAAAATTTGAGCCTTTGTGCTTTTGTTTGTAATTCTTATTTGTTTTAGCTTTACAGAATGACGTTGTTAACATGATTAACGATTCTTGAAATAAAACAAAAATGAATTTAATTGTTAAAACTTTTTCTGCTTTTTAATAAAGTCGGCAATTTCTTTTGACTGTTGAACATCAAAGGAACATCAATCGCTTCTCCAGAAGTAAGCGAACCTTGAAGTGCAGAATCAAAGTACTCCCTCTAAAAAGCCAGTACGCCTGAATGAAGGATCAACTGTGTCAGAGACCTTGTTTCATCTGACACACCTCGGCCGAGTTCTCATCTCCTAAGCCCGACCAACATAGCTCCCAACAGGGACTATCTTTCCTAAACAAGGTGGAATTGCTATCTTGAACCAGCGATACTTTTTCGCCCCGTGATGGCCGCGTATCCAGTCATGTTCATCTTTTAGTTTGTGTGTCGCGTCAGTTTTGTCAGCATATACATACATACATCATGCATTATTGATTTGCATTCACATTTCATATTGCATCACTATCACTCTAGTCGGTCTTGTCCCCTAGTGATAGAGGTTCTCTCAATCGAGTTGTCAGTTCTTGCCTCGTCAGGAAATGCTGCGTTTGAACAACCTCGCCTCCAGTTTGTTTCTGGAAGGAAGTTGGCCCTTGACCACTTTGATAACTTGAACCTCTGGTTTTCCAGAGGAACTTTCAGTCAGCATCACTCTTCGCCATTGAAGATGATATCCTTGCTTTCTCAGATTAAGGAAAATCCACGTAATCAGAGATTCGGCAGCATGCCAGTTTCGCTCCGAAAAGACCGCTGATGAAAAGGTCATCGGCACCTCAAAATTGGAACCCATCATATGGCATTTCTCCAGGAAGATCCCGAGAAAACTATGATGTAAGATCCCACGCAGAAGCAGCCTCTCAAGAGACTCGCTTTCCCCAGATAGAGTCGGCAAATGGCGTCTCCAACAAAGAAGTTTGTGCAACTCTAAAACTCAGACGACTGGGTTCCCCAGCAACTCTGACATCAATTTTTTTTCATCAAATGGCATCTCCCCAGGAAAATTCGGCGAGAAGTTTGAGGAAAACCACTACAAATAGCGTCCCTTGTCAATAAATTTTATTGACAAAAGAAACTAAGACCAGTTCCTTGGTAGGAAACCAGGATCGAGGGGAAGTTTATTTCAGAAACTAAGACCAGTTCCTTGGTAGGAAACCAGGATCGAGGGGAAGTTCAAGCATCAGAAACTTAGACCAGTTCCTTGGTAAGAAACCAGGGTCGAGGGGAAGTTTACCTTTTCTAAGCATCATCGCTTAGCTAAAGAAGATGAATGCGTAAGCTACCATTCATAACCACCATCAAAATTTCGGGTATTCCAATATTTAATCCTCTTGCACCCCGAATGCCCGAATACCTTCGTCATTCACACCTTCGTGTCCAAGAAGATTAAATAGGGGCATCTGTCATACCCCAAATTTTGACCACTAAGATTTCCCATCATTGTGAAAATCATCATCACAATATGGAGGAACCATCATACTTCATCAGTCTCCCCAAAGATGGGTGAGCATCCACTACAATCAAAATTAGGGTTTCAAGCCCTCTCAGAGCACTTAGACAAAGGATCAATCAAGGAATGACATGATATTTAACTTATCTAACCTCTCAAACATTCACAATGGATAAAAAAGACTCCCACTTCAAGGATCAAGCACAAGGTTGCTCCCTTCTAGGTGGATCAAGTCTCAAGATCGATAGTGTCACCAAATTAGGGTTTTGGACGACCAGGGCCTCCAGATGGAAATTTTTCATCTGGGCACAACCCAATGATCCAAAACATAACCTAATATACTTCATGGGACCTCATGGACCCAATCATCAAGTCAATTTTGCCTCAGGGGATGCATTCATCAAAAATCAGGAATTAGGGTTTCTTGACCTAATTCACCCCTAAGTTGACTTTTAGGGCAAATCATGAGCCAAGACCTCAAGAGAGGGTTTGAGGGTCTCTAATGAACTATATTTATCCATTTGGAACAATGGATTAATCGAAGAAGCTTGAGCAACAAGTCTCAATTTCATCTGCACCACAAATAGGGTTTCGCGAGGAAAGTCAACTGTAACTTTGAATTTTGACCAGGACATGCTCCCAAGCCCTAAGACATGACTCAATATACCCTATGACACCCATGGAACATGTCCATCAAGTTTGATTTAGGTCAAGGACATGATTTCATGAATAATTGCACAGTTTGGAATTCATCTGATAAAAAGTCAACTATGCACAAAAGTCAACTTTGACTTTTTGAGATTTTTCACCAAAATGGATTTTTGACCCTAAAATGATGTTAATGTATGATTTGAATCATCATTCATCAAGAAAAATCAAAGAAAGTGGGATAACTTGTAAAAGGCGTAACCATAAAAACTTAGAAAAATTTCTAAGTTATGGAGAAAGTGACACTAATGTGCCAACTTTGGAGGATCATAACTCCTAAACCACAAGGCCATTGTTCCCCATTCAAAGCTTGATTTGTAGATCTCATTGCCCTCTACAAAAGCTTCATACTAACCTATGTCCAAATTCCTCATGGATTTTGAGTTATGGAGTGATCAAAATCAAGAAAAGTCACTTTGTTCCAACACTTAGTGAAAATTTCACTAAGTCAGATTTTACCATACTTTTTGCCAAATGTAGGGGGGTTTTCACTTGGATTCAAAAGAGATCAAAACCAAACATGTTCAAACAGTTGTTGTATCATGTAAGGGCTTTCCAAAATGGCCAAGAACATTACCAAATTCAATTTGAGTCATGAGATATGACATTGGCAAGTTGCCTTGCTGAAATCTGCCAAGGCAAGGCAGATTTTTACACTTTTGGTCGATTTGCCAAAATCAGCCAAATCCAAATGCTCCTATCCACTTGGACACCTCTGAGGATTGAATCTAAAGGGGACAATCACTGAGCCAAGCCTCCAAGTCTTTGGAACAAGAAATAGCATGTTGAACCTAGAATTGCCAAAATAGGGACAAGACTCCAGTTTTGGATTGAAGCATTCAATGGAAGCATCAAGGTGGCATGGACTGAGCCATTCTCAACTGAATTCAGTCAAGACTTATCCATGACCAAGGGAACCAGCAGCCTGTGCCCTAACCTCTAGTCAATGGCTAGAGGACACTTGGATTTTCATTTGCCAACATTAGCCAAACCTACTCAGCAGTTGCCATTCACTATTCCTTGCAAAACAAACTTGCTCTACTATAAATAGAGCTCAATTGTGATCAGTTTGAGTACACCAAAGCCATCAAACAGATGCTTTCCTCAAAATCTCTTCTTTCACTCCAATTTTGCCTTCTAAGGCAAGTCACTATCGGGTTTTGAGTTTGAGAGCTTCTCCAACTAAACCAATCACACACACACCTCACATACATCATATAGAAGTGATCCAAACACTCACATAACATCTGAAACACAGCTTTCACAAAATCACCAGCCAATTGCTCAAGTTCTTGACAGATTTGCAGTTGGGGTACCATCTCAAGTTCCAGATCATTTCAATCCATTACAAGCATTCATACACAATCCATGGCACCTAGGGAAGCTATCCAGATCATTGGAACCTAGCTGTAACACCTCCAACACAAATCACGATCACCAGCTGCAAGTGGTAAGCATGAGCTCTTCTAACTCTATGATCCATGCAATTTTTGCTGCACAATAATTTGGCCATATGTTCATAATCATGCATGGAATGTTTCCCCTCAATTAATTGCATTGTTTGAATCGTGTATCAAAAATCCTAGCCTTCATGCAGAAATTAGGGTTCTTGAGGATTTTTCGTGATTTCTTGTTTTATGCTTAATTTAAATGAAATTAATTGTCATAGACATGATCGTGAGGTTGAAACGAGTTGATTGGTATGTGGATTACATGATATGATTAAGTATTCAGTGAGATTGGAGAGAAAATGCAAATCTGGGCAAACCCAGAACACGCGCGTGTTCTTGGCGCCATTTTTTGAAAATTCAAATATTTGAATTTTGTGATTTTATTTAATTGATTCAAAAATTAATTTCTCTATGAGTTTTAATGATTTTGAGTTGATTCTTTTTTTGATAATTCACAAAAATGTTAAAATATTTTATTTTCCCAAAAAATCCCAAAAAATATTATTTATTTTGTATAATTGATATTTTTGCAAAGAATTAATGTTTTAATTGTTTTTAACATTTAAAATATTGTTTCCACCTTGATCTTGCAACTTTTAATGCCTTCTAATTATTTTGTAGGTCAATACTTAATTTTTGAAGCATTAATCCAAGATCACAATTTGTTTTCCATATGTTAAACAATTTTGATCATTTTAATTGAATTTTTATTCAACTAAATACATTTTTGAAAACAAATTAGGGTTTTTGGATTAATTCAACCCTCATAAATCATTTTCAAAACTTTTTGGGCCTCTAATAGAGTGTAAGACCCAATCCTTTTTTTGACCAAATCATTTTTGGGCCTCAGTATATTGTATAAGTCCCAATACCGTCAAAAATAAACGGTGCGATCGTCGCCTTTTCAAAACAAAAAACCTTGGGCCTACCCTCGAGTAGTAAGACCCATTTCTTTTCTTAAAACTCATTTGGGCCTCTATTAGAGTGTAAGACCCAACCCCCTGTGTACAGAAAACTTTTTGGGCCTCATTCGTTGTATAAGTCCCTCTGTACATTTTCAACTAAACGACGCGATCGTCGCCAGTTTAAAATTAACCACCTGGGCCTCTCCTTGAGCTATAAGACCAATTCAAAAATTTTGGGCCTCTAATAGAGTGTAAGACCCAATCCCCTTTTAACCAAAACATTTTGGGCTTCAGATGTTGTATAAGCCCCTTCGCGTTAAAAGAAAATCTCGGCGCGATCGCCATTTCAAACGAAAAGTTAACCGGGCCTACCCTTGTGTTATAAGCCCCACTATCACTTGTTTAAAACTTTTTGGACCTCTATTAGAGTGTAAGACCCAACTCCCTTTGTACAGAAAACCTTTTGTGCCTTAGTCACTTGTATAAGTCCCTCTGTATAAAACAACAGTGCGCTCACTGATAAAACCCTGGGCCTCTCCTTGACCTGTAAGCCCCAAATCTTTCTTTTTCAAAGCAATTTCTCCTTTGATTTTGAATATACTGTTATTTTTAATCTTTCTTTGTTGAAAAACTAACCAAACAACATGGAAGCTCTACAACCGAGTAAGTGTTTACACGCTTTCATTTACCGCTTTCATATACATATAACTGTATTGTGGGGCTGTTTCACTGTAAGTCTTCTTTCATAAACTCATATCAACTGTGTAATAATAGTATAGATATTTTGAGTTTCCCCGACAACTACGTCTAGAACTAGGTGACGCCGTTTCGTTTATTCGTAGAAGTAGACAACTAGATCCCCAATAGGATCACCAGATACAGTATTCTCTTCGGCTGTCCTCATTAGGAATTGTCAAGAAACTCTACTCCCAGAGATGAATCTATTCTCCGTGAATGGCATCTTTGAGTTTCTTCCAGATTCTCGAACTTTCCTGGCTTGACCTATTCTCTGTGAATAGCCTGTCTTGAATTTCTCGGGGTTTGGGGACCCATCGGCTTCTTAAAAGTATCGGCCTCCTCTTGGGCATCGTACAAGGACCCACAGGCTTCCTAAAAGCAACCCCGCCTCCTCTTGGGCTTAGTACAAGGACCCACCGGCTTCTTAGAAGTATTCACAGCCTCCTCTTAGGCTTCGTATAATGATCTCTTCCTCCGGGAATTATAGCCTCCTCTTGGGCTTCGTACAAGGACCTCTCGGCTTCTTAAAAGTTTCCAGCCTCCTCTTAGGCTTCGTACAAATTGTCCCGACGACCTCCTAGAGGTATAGGAACAGAACTTAATCATCTGCATAGAACAGTCCTTTCAAAGAGTCTACTACTGTTTCTCAAAGCATAGTACAAAAGATAAAACTCTAGACACGGATAGTCTAATATCCTTGAGTCTCAAAGACCTTCTCAAGTGACCCCTTTGTTAAATAGGAAGGAAACCCGTAGACTCGGACAGTCTCAATACCCCTTTGGATTTCCCATTTCCTCAAAGAAAAGGAAATATCCCTGGTCCTTGAATCAAATCCTTGAGTACAGTGTTGCTCATATAAGAACTGATTTTCTCTTTCAAAATCAGTATACAGGACCTGTCACTCAACTGAAATAGTCACCATAGCCTCCTCTTGGGCTTTGTACAATGATTCTCCCCAGCGGAGTCAAACAACGTTTAGCCTCTCTCTCGGGCTTTGTACGAGACACATAAGAGACTCCCTCGTTGAGTCAACACCCCTTTCGCCTCCATCTCGGGCTTTATACGAGATACAAAAAGGTTCTTATTAAAACAATAGCCTCCATCTCGGGCTTCGTATGAGATACAAAAAAATCTCTTGTTGAGTCAAATAGCCTTCATCTCGGGCTTTATACGAGATACCAAAAGACTCCATCGTCGAGTCAAAACCTTTTAGCCTCTCTCTCGGGCTTTGTACGAGACACATATTAGCCTCCTCTTAGGCTTTGTATAAGAAAATCACTGGTTGATCCAATCAACCTTTTAGCATCAAAGTTGTGCTTCGTTCACAGTACACAAACATCAACAACTCCTTCCCCTTCATCTAATTGCTGTAAGCGGAAAGCCTCTGGATCATCTACATCCATGCCACTGTCTCTCTTTTAGCATGAGAAAATTCCTAAGGAAAGATAGCATTGCTCTATACTGAGTTAAAGTCTTCTCCTTCAGGCTAAAATCCCCTATAAAGGAAATTATGGCATTTCCAGATTCACAAATCTCGGTTAAAGTAATTCTCCTTTATAAACAGTTGTGACATACAGACCCCCTTTAGAGATGACAAATTCTCTCTAAAGTCAAACCCCTTCAGCTTCACATCTTGGGCTTTGAACAAGATACAAACCACCTTTCGCTTCATGTCTTGGGCTTTGAACAAGACACCAAAACAACCATTTCCTCCCATAGAATAGGAGGAACTACGAACGCTCTGATTTCCCTGTTTCGGTAAACGGGAATACGTAGGCATAAGATTGAAAGAAAAATCTTAGCGAGCACACTAAACAAAAACCCAAAATCCCATACTCTCACATATCTATCAAGAAGCATCCGTCCTAAACATCTAAACCGACGCCACTTTTAAAAAAATACACCCAATAGAGACCCCGAATCTTCGTAGCATCTGTAACCTAACAGACCGCTGTTTAACCTCAGTTTCCAAGCAGGGTTAATTTGAGACATCTATTTCCCTTCCTTCATCAGCTTTAATAGGATAAAAAATGAATCGAGCTGTAGACACCAAAGAGCGATAGCGCTTCGCAACCGCATCCAAAATCGTTCACTACACCTAGAAAGCAAGATCCTTTAGCAACATCCTTACACATAAGATAAATGAATGGTTCCCATCGAGTACGATGGATGTGAGGGGTGCTAATACCTTCCCTTTGCATAATCGGCTTTCGAACCCATAACTTGGTTGCGAGACCATCTTATCCTTCCTCTCAGGGTTTTCTTGATGTTTTCCCTTTCCTTTCGGGATAAATAAAGTTCGATGGTGACTCTGTGTCTTCGCCGGTTTTTTTCGCGTAGTGACAATGTTGACCATGTGGTGTTACGACTATGGTAGGGCGAGGTATACATCTTTTATGTTTAACTTTAACTTTTGTTTATATATGTTTGTCATAGGAGGTATCAACTAATTTGTTCATATGTTTTTGTCACAGGAGAGACCCACACTGAAGGTGGCATTGTACAGGTCGAAGATGAAGGACTTCCCAAAGATTCTGATGCCTGAGCAGGTCACTCAGATTATACGGGAGTTCCAGATGCTTGATTTTTCCCACTGCTCCCTCACCATGCTCGATGCTCCATTACTTAGTATATTTGTTGAGAGGTGGTGCAAGGAGACATCTTCATTTCATCTTCCGTTCCGGGAGATGACTATCACTTTGGACGATGTATATGCATTGTTCCATCTCACCATCGGCGGCAGATTCTGGACAGCTCTGTTAAAACAAGATTTTTTCATGACATATATCCTTTGGGTTTTGATGATAACAAAGTATTGAAAGAACAATGGTATTATCTAATATGTGTTCCAAGTATGCAGGTTCTAAAGCATAAAGAGAATACATTCAGAATCTGATATAAGGAAGCACTTTAGAGAAGTTGAGTTACTATCCTATAGTGGTTCAGAATCTGAAGAACACTCTCTAAGTGATGTCTGGCATAGACTCTAAAGCTGAAGGCCTCAGTATCTAAAGAGCAAAATATTGTCTATAATCTTAGTAAATGTATCAGCTTTTGATTAACATTCAGAGTTAGTAATAAATCTAAAGTTATCTATACCGCAAAAAGCAAGCTGCATTATCAAATCAGCTTGTCAGCTAGAGTCTATGTTCACAAGGCTCAAGAAGAGTTGACAGGCTTTACGGATATCAACTCTCAACGGATCTATAGTACAAGATTACATGGAAGATGCAATGATTAAACATGTTACACAATGGATTAAAATCATTTGGTGTATCTATCTTCAACATCTCTTGTACTATGAAAAAACAAAGACACTTGTTCAAGTTATCTCTTCCAACGGCTAGTCTTCTACATCTGCTATATAAGGCGCTGAAGATTTAATCTGAATCTTCAACAAGGAACAATGGAACAAGAAGCAATAAAGAAGGAAAGCCAAGAAGCATATGAGTGTTTTATACTTCTATCTTGATGGAGGAATAACAAGATCAATAATCAGCAACACAATCGAGCATGCAGAAATTCTTATGCTCCAACTCGCCCATTATGATCGTTGTGAGATATGTGGAAAGCTCATTCATCATCTTCTTGCAATACTTGACAAAGTTGAAGACCCGAGGTAGAGTGTTCTCTGGGCACATGGACCAATCGACTTCTTGAAGTTTTTCTAGGAGCTCCATCATGTGGAGATTATCAAACCTTGCCAAGTTATGGAACTTGCCTTTCCATTCAACATAAAGACCTTTAAGCTTCTTGATGACGCGCTCATCTTCATCTAGGGCTCCTCTGGCTTCTTCATATAACTTCCTCCAGTACACGTAATCATTCTTCAAGAGCATGTAGGCTACATCACTTTCTTGATTTTCCAAAGCAGAGATCCTCCTATTAGCTTTCCCTTCAAAGTGCAGACATCTTCTAATAGCTCCCTCATTTCTAAGGACATCACAAGACAACTCATTCTTGTACTTATGAAGAATATCCTTAAGTTCATGAATTTGAGCTCCATAGTTGCGCTTAACTTCACTCTTTCCATAAGTGACTGATTCAACATTTTTTCCAACTCAGGAATTTTGTATTCAGCTTTCTTGATCTGTTCATTTTCGATTTGGACTACAGATGTAGAACCCATGAGGATGTGATCAAGATCGTCCTATTGGTCTTCAAATAGCTTGACCCTCTTGTTGCTGTCTTCGAGCTCCTTGGCTTTCCCCTTACGTTCATCCTTCAATTTTCCATTCTCCAAAGAAATTAGGCTCATCTTAACCCTCAACTTAGTATTTTCCAATCTAAGCTCCTTAACCTTAGCATTAAGTTTTTCAACGTCCTCAGGACGTATAGGTTCTGGCTCAGCAACTAGAGGAAAGAAAGAGGGATCAAAAGAGTATGGCAGCTTGATTACTTGAACCCTTTCCTTCACCCACCGGATGTAAGGTTCCTTGGAAATTACATTCCTCTTTCCAAATTCTTTCCCTTTTCTAACAATTGTCTTCCAAGCTTTTCTGACCTTCTTCATATCTGGATTGTTCACCCCCATATCATACAAGACGAACGGTTCTAAGGCCTTAGTTTCTGGAGGGAGGCTCATAGCATAACCATGTTGTCTCAGAGATAGAACATGGTTGTAGTTAATGCAACCCCTAGTTCCCCATAATGGAACATTAGGGAACTGTCCACACTTCACGATAATATCCTCAGTTTCTCAATCCCTTATATACCACTTGATATTGTGAGCAGTAAGAAATCCTAGCTTTTCTGACCATTTCAGCTTCTTGGACACAATCAGACCTTCCTTCTTCAGTTGCATCATTAACCAAGCATGCAAGAGGGGATCACAACACAAGAGAGTCCCTATTTTCTTCTCATGACGATCATGGAGGGAGAAGTAAACATTTGATAGTAAAAAGGGCACTGGATTGCCAGCGAGAAACATTTCCACAGCTACTTGATCCACAAAGTTCTCCATATTTGGGAAAAGAACTACCCCATAGAAAGCATCCCAATTTTCCACCTTCTCAAACTCCAAGGCTAGACCTTCTAGAAATTCTATATGAAATTCCTTGAAACCTCCTTTCGTATCCCAATTGGCAATTACATCTGGGACACTGATGTTCAGATCTGAAGCTATTTTTTTGAAGAGTGACATCTTCTTCAAGCTTGGGGAAATGATTGCGCTTCTTCAAACTTCGACCCAAGATCCTATCAAATTCTTCCAATGTGGGCGCCAATTGGAAATCATAAAAAGCGAAACAATGCAATGGCGGATCATAGAAATTAGCCAAAGTGATAATGGCATATGGGTCCACTATTTTGTTTAGGATGCTCAACAAATTCCCATGTTCTTTCTAGAAATCAGTACGCATGGGATGAGTCATCTTGAAGCTCACTGCCTTCAAAACGTCAAGCTTTAGATTCTTGTATTTGAATGTGTACGTAAGTCTTCTTTTTGGATTCATCTTTTTCTTGCAAGATGTCTTAAATTCCAGAGATAAATAACAAGTAACTAAAAGCTTTGTGTCGCGGTGTGAATCGGATACCATAGCTATTATATTAACTAGGCTTACAAATCTTTGAAATTCACCACCGAACTTTGATTTATCCAAAGGAAAGGGTAAAGATCGAAAACCTTAATTGCAATGTAAAAACAATGCAAGAGATCTAAGGTTCGGGGGTTGGTTATACCTAGGGAGGTGCTAGCATCATAAGTATTTGTAGTACTCTACAGGAACATCTTATTTTAATGTTATTTTGTTATCTGTTTTCTAAGGGTGAAAAGAAAAAGGGAGACCTAAGGTGTTATTTCTAAGTATGCTCGCCAAGACATCGCATCTCGTGCCTACGTATCCTGATGGGAATGGAATCAGAGCATTCGTAGTTCCCCTCAATAGTGGTGAGGAACTCTTGACTGTGGTCAAGGTTCCAAATGGAAGAGGTAAGCGTCTGTGGCAAGGCACCTACATAAGGCGCGGCGACTCTAAACCTAAGGCTAGGTTAAACGGGAAAGGAAATGTCCATGGCAGGACACCTACATAGAGTACGACGACTTTAATCCTAAGGCTAGGATAAAGAGTAAAGTAAACCAGACTTGATCGCGCGGCGGCGTGAGATAAGGGAAGTTAGTCACATAAAGTTACTCACAAGTTAATTAAAATTTAATCCTAAATTATAATCAAAGACCACAAATTAGTGTTAAAAATTAATTACCAATTCTAATCAAAATTGATCACTAATATCAACTCTTAATTAAATTTAATCAAAGATCAAATATAATTGAGATATCCTAAGGGAACATGGCAAATCAAAATCAACATCGATATTAACATTCAATCAAAATAAATATTAAAATTAATATCAAGATCCAATTAAAATTAACATTGCAATTAACATCAAAATTCAAATAGAAATTAATATTAAAATAATATTAAGAATAATCAAAATAAAAGTCAAAATTAAGACTAATGTCAACATTAAATTAATCAAAATAAACAAAATTTTAAAATCAAGGAGAGTTGCTAGAAGGAGTTTGGGGTGTGCAAAAGAGAGCAGGATGTATGAATCAACTATGGGTCTATAACCCACTCCAAAATTTTACACAATTCATTGAATCTAAATGTCAATATTAACTAAAATAAATATTAATACATAAGATAAAATAATAATAATAATAAAATAAAAAGAAAGAAAATGTCATAAAACCTAAAATGTTCTCTCTCTCTCTCTCTCTCTCTCTCTCTCTCTCCACGTGAAAGGCCCGTATTCCTATCACTTTTTCATCTTTCACAAAAGCATCAAGACTCTTTGCTGAATAGCAACGATGCGATGCGTCTGGCTGCAAATCGTCTAGAAGATGGGTCGTGCGGTGCTTCTCGTCAATGGAGGAGCGGAGGGTAGCAGTCGAACGACGACAATTTTTCGTAGCCTCTGGTGGTGCACAGTTATGTGAGAGAGGTGTCGCTCCCAGGATTTTCATCCAAGTACAAACGCAAAAGTGGCACCAAAATAGAGTCGCCAGCAATGTGTATTTATCCCAAGAGAGGGAAAGAAAACACCGCATAAACCTGAAGGGAAGGAAAGAGCATGGTCTTGCGACCAAGAGAACTGGATTCGGGAGTCGGTTACGCGAGAGGAAGGTATTAGCACCCCCTCGCGTCCATCGTACCCGATGGGATCCACGCTTGCTTGTCTCGATCAAAGGGTGATAGAAAAGGATACTGGAAAAGGAACTGAAAGAAAGAAAGGAGAAAGAATGGAAAAGGAACGAGAGACAAATGTAGGGAAAATAAAAGAAGTGCTCAAATGGACCCTACCCCACTGCCTACGTATCTCATCGGGAACATGAGAATCAGAGCGACGTAGTTCCCCTCACTAGGGATGAATTGTTTGTGTTTTTTAAGGAACGGCTAACATTCTAGCTCAGGTGTTGCAGGCTCACTGGTCCGAGTGCGTTACCATCTTGCAAGAGAACGAGTAGAAGCGTGTTCATACGGTAAGAATGAGTGAGATGAGAAAAGAATTCCCGAAGGAAAGACGTTATTGTTTGTTTTTGTCTTTTAGAGAAAAATGTTTATTATTTGTTTGCGTATGATAGTGTATCTAAATCTTAGTCATTGGAATGTGTACATTCTCACATTCCAAGATGGAATGAGTAAGAAAGTACCCTAAGGGTGAAGAAGACCCTCACACTTAGTTCCAATTATTAAGGTTCAAACACACTAGCATACTTGTGTTTATTAAGTGTTTTTGTTGATTATGAAATGAAGAAGTGTTTTTTACTTGTACCTTCAACAAGTATTGCATTTAAGTCCCTCATACAAGATCAAATGTTTAACACATTGACCCAAGATGGGCTATATGCTACACATTCTAAGATTATAAGAGAAGATCCCTTGATAATCTTTTCTTTATATGAAAGGCCTAAATGCAATAAATGCCTACCTTTATTAGATATTTTGAGTTTTCTTTGAGATGAGAAGATGAAAGACTCAAGAGGTAGAGAAAGGCAAAATCTATGTGAACTAAGACTCAATCCTAATTGATTAGTTAAGGGAGTGATCCTAATAGTTTGTGAGGTTGCAAAACCTAAAGTCTAAAGAAGGAATGAATTAAACAATTCACTTCTAAAGTAGAAGATGAATTGAAACTCAAAAGGGAAAGTAATGAGTTAATCAAAGGAAGCACATAAGTGCTTAACAAAACACAAGATTGAATTGTAAAAGAAATGAAAGGAAAGAGGTTTGAATGTGGATTATTTATCCACACTCAATTTCAACTTACCAAAGCCCCTACATGGTTAGTAAACATGGAAACATGTATAAGAAGTAAAAAGGACTTAATACAAATTAAAGTTCAAAAGAAAAAGATGAAGAATCAAATCTTAACATCACAACCAGAATATGAATCATATTTACCACAAATGATTATTATCATACAAATTCAAATGAATAAGCAACAATCATCATCCATTATCATTTAAGCATGTTACCATAAGAAAGGATAGATGAAAGATGAAAAGGAATGAAAAGAATATGCATAAATGGAACATGTAATCCCACAGTCAGAATTGAAACTAAATGGAAAATGGGTCATAAACATCTCAAAGGTATTCATGAATCAACAATCAAGACATTCAAGAAGTGGTAGAAGAAGAAGTGAAGTGGAAGTTCAAAAGGAAGTGCAAACACTACATGTTAAGGATGCACAAAGTTCAAGTTGAAATGAATATGTAAAGATGACCTATAATGTGTACCAAAGTCCTATAATGTCTCATGGATAGGTCACAAAATATGCAAATGCTCATACAAATATGCACAAAAGAAATCATGCAAACATGCACTAAAGTTAGAATGGTATGACATGTATCATGCTTCCAATGTAAGGCATCAAATAAAAATCCAATGAACTCATGAAAATTATGCAAGCATAGTATTGGAATGCCTAGGTCAGAAGTGAATCACACATCAAAATAGCATGTCAAAATTCAAAGCAAAATGACTCTAAACAATGCATTTAGGTCAAGTTGAAACATCATACAAAGTGGTGCAAAGATAAGCATCACAACATGTCATAAAATGACCTAAAAATTAAAAAAAAAATCATCTAACATGATTCATTGTATTAGTGAATCAATTTAAAAAGAATCAAGTCAAAACAACTTGTAATGAGCAAGAACAAAATTCTACAAAATCATGTATCACATTTGGAATGCATACAAATGGAAATTCAAAGAAAATTATGAAACAGGGGTAAAAGTGTCATAAAATCATGAAATAAAAATATCAAAAATTTCCTAAATGTCTTGGTAATGTTCATGAATTTTTCTAGAATTTTATAATGTTGTTTTGTATTTTAAAAAATTAGAGATGAAACATGTACAAAATGAAGAAAATAAAAAGAAATGAAAATAAGAGTAGGGTGCATGCATAGTAAATATCCAGTTCAAAATTACTTGGGCTTCAAAATGTGAGGTGCAGATATCAAATTAGCCCAGTCCAAGTCTCAGCACGTGGAACACAATAATAAACATGGAATTCAGTCCACAAAGTTGACTCACGCATGGCCATTGGATCAGATCAAAGTCAAACCACAATCAAAGTAAGCAAATCATGCACATCATATTGCTGGCACATCATAACAATCATATACGCACACGCATGCAAGCATCAGATGAATTAAAATGAATTACGTGACACACACCCTCCCCATTAATTCGCTGGCAACATCTCCACCCTTGGATTAAACAAATCAGACGGTCACGACTTAAAACAAGATTAAAACCCTAGCAACTCAGACCACCGGCCGGAGATGACCCCCGATCATCTTCTCCGGCCAACCTCCGGTGACAAAAATTTTCAGGCAAGCACAAATGAGCAAAATATACACCGTTGGAAAGCTGAAGTGATGAGGAGCATGGATCCAGTGATAAAATGCACAAAAAGTTCATGAAATAACAGAATCGAGCAGAAGAAGTTTTGCCCTAACTTTTCAACTATGCCTCTAAAGGCCTATCAACTAGCCAGACAAGTTCTTAAGCTTATAAGAAGCTTCAAGAACCTGATAACATCTTCAAAGCATGTCTATAATGGTGGAAATTCGTACCTGAAGATTTGTGACCTTGAAATGTTCTTCAGAAAACCAGAGATTCTTGCTTCCTCTTTGAGCTTCACTTGGCCAAATAAAGGCTTAGATGAAGTATTTGAGGATGATTCAGTGGTGAGAAATTGAAATTAAAGCTTCAAAACCAGTTGTAATGTTGAGAAATTGAGAGAAATTGAGAGAGAAAGAAGAGATATTTTGAGGTGAAAATGAGAAAATGAACAAAGTGAAGCTCGAAAATCAGTTGCAATGGTGAGAGATTGAGAGAGAAGAAGAGAGAGTTTCTGAAGTGAATGTGGAAATGAGCGTTGAGATGAATTTTGAGGGTGAGGTTTCTATTTATAAGTTGTCTTGACTATGGTTAACATGAGTGAGTTAACTGAGTCATGGTGGTTTAGGTGAGTCATCCCTAACTAACTGAGTCAAGTTAGTTAGGGAGAGCAATGATAAGGTGTAGATGATTCATGGTGAGCTATGGTGGAGATGAGAATGAAAGGAATGGCTTGGTTGTTGTATCAGAAACTTGTTCAGCAAGTTGTTCTTTCCATTCTCATATGTAGTGAGGCACGTGATGTGGTGTATATGAAATGGTGTTTGGTTTAAAAGGGCAATGGATGAATGGTATGAGTAATGCACGTGCAAGCTTGGTAATAACAACATCAACAACATTTGTTTTTTCTGGTTTTTTATGGCAGTTTGGAACCAATTGAAACATGGTAGTTTGGTGATGAATTTTTCCATGTATTGTGGATGGTTTGATAAGGTTTTGGAGTCATTGGAAAGAAGAGATGTAGGAGAAAATGTTTGGTGTGAATTTTGAATTGAATTGAGGTGTATAGGATAATTTAAAATAGCTTAGAACATCCATATTTGAAACTAGTGGAAGGGAGAGGCATATGGTTGGCTGGCAAGGCAACATGGCATACAAAATTTCAGCATGATCACCCTATCTTGAGACCAACATAACTTCTTATCCTTTGATCAAATGAACAAATCATGAACACCAATTTTGAAGATCTCACATAGGGGAACAACTTTCATGTTGAAAGATTTTCCATTTGAGGCCTTTAACCATGTGTAATTGAACAAAACATTTGGTCCACCACATGTTTGTAGAAATGATGGCGCGTGACCTAAGATATGACCAAGCTGACTTGCATTTTGCCCAAGTTTTTCCTCAACTTTGATCATCCATAACTCTCTCATTTTTTATCCAATGGAGATGTTCTACACATGAATTTGAAGCTTAAAACAAGATCTTTTGTTGTGGCCGAGTGGAGTTTTCATTTGATGTCTGAATTTTGAATGGCCTTGGCTCAAAGTGTAGTGCAAAAATGGCTAAAATTACTAATTTTGGAAACCCTACTTCTTCCAAAAATGGCAACTTTTCAAATCTTGATTTTTCATGATCCTTTTGGAGTTTCTTGATCAAATTTTGTACATTGGTCACATATAACATGAATTTCATGAATTTGGCTTCAAAAAGTCAAGAGTTGACTTTTTCCTCTGATTATTTGACTTAGCCCCAATTTTCCTGATTTTTTATCTTTCTTCCAATTGAACCACTTCTAAAACCAATTGAGAGGCAATTTTCCACACTCATACACTTAAGTACATGTAGAATACCATGACATCAAGTTTTGTTCAAAAAATCAGAGATGACCTGATTTAATTGGAAACCCTAGTTTTGGCCCCTTCTGGTTAGGAGGAAATTGCACCTCTTCCAAATCCAAATTCCTCTGAGTATGTTGTGTATCCTCTTAAAGGATGATGAGATATGCCACTTGAGGGTGACTTTGAACCAATAAGCTATCTCTTTTGAGACATGAAAGACCTCTTGGTTTGCCTTGAGGCAACTTGTTTGACCTCTTGTGCCTTGAGTTATTCCTTGATTGTCCATCCTTCACCTGATCACATGCCTTGATGGTAAGAGGGATGCTATGCTTCATTTTTCTATGTTAAAAATGCAATGCAATGCTAATGAGATGGATATGATATGATATATGATAATGTTATGCTATTATGACAAAAGAGAGAGCAAATTTTGGGGTATTACAGCTGCCCCTATTCAAACGCTGTATACCTGAATGCCTGAATGCGATTGCTTTCAGACTTTCAAGGTATATAGTGATTGAATACCAAATATAACCAAAAATTTGCTCTGGATGATGAAGAACAAAAAGGATATAAACCCAACGAGACTGCTGGATCAAATCTTCAATGAAACGTTGTTAGAGAGATCTGTCTTTTGAACGACGCCAGGCGACTACTGGCTTGCCACTCTATGGATGGACTTTCAACAATGTCTTTTTGAACGACGCCAGACGACTACTGGCTTGCCACTCTATGGATGGACTTTCAACAATGTCTTTTTGAATGACGCCAGACGACTACTGGCTTGCCATACTATGGATGGACTTTAGCTGCTCTGCCACTCTAAACAATGGACTTTTACCAATCGTGTTAGATTTCTGCCAATCTGTCGTTAGACTTTTACCAATTCATTTTGGATTTTTGCCAATCTGTCGTTGGACTTCAATGATTACCAAACCGGCTTTGGAATCTCAAAATTGCCATACTCAGATGGACTTTTGCAGCTTTGCCAAATTAACATTGGACTTCGATGCTTACCAAACCGGCTTTGGAAGCTTTGCCAAATGATCATCCCACCTGCTGGAACGACCACCTGCAATACTATCCCACCTGCTGGAATAATACGAACGATTATCTGTATAATCATCCCACCTACTGGAACAATCATCTGCAATACTATACGAACGATTGTACATAATGATCACCCCACCTGCTGGAATAACCATCTGCAATACTATCTCACCTGCTGGAATAATATGAATAATTGTATATAATGATCACCCCACCTGCTTGAATAACCATCCGCAATACTATTCCACCGGCTGGAATAATACGAACAAACTGTATATAATGACCATCCCACCTGCTGGAACAATCATCCTCAATACTATCCCGCTGGCTGGAATAATATGAGCAAGCTGTATATAATGATCATCCCACCTGCTGGAACAACCATCTGCCATACTATCCCACCTGCTGGAATAATATGAACAACTGTCTGTATGCCAAAAATAAATTGGACTTTTGAGTTTAAAATGAGCAATGCTGAGAATTACACCACCGGCTGGGTAATATCATATGCTGACACTTTGCTGCAGAAGAGACTCCCTCGATCTATTTAGACCTTGTTGGGGAAATTACTATCAACACGTTGAACTCTGTGGGGATACCATTACCAGAGATACGATCATGCCGGGGAATCAGGGCTACTTTGCCGGGGATATACAAATCCTGGTTAGAACATTCCACCGTAGCTTGCTGGGAAAGAGTCCTTAAAGATCTGCCGAGGAATAAGACTGTCAAGCTTAGGATAGGTACCACAATGCCCCATGTTAGGCAAACCTGCCGTTTGATGACTCCGCTGGGGATGACGAGTTTATAACAAACTCTGCTGGAGAAAACTGCTTTAAAGCGTCTCGTGCTAGGGATGCCCTTTGAGAGGATTTTACAGAAGACCAAACATCTTCAAACTCTACTGGGGATAATAAATCTAGAACATCTTCTGCCGGGGAAATTCCAAATGCCCCATGCTTGGGAAGGTCAACAATCTTGCTTTTGCCCCAGATTACGCGGCTGATCTGAAGAAACATCATAAGAGGATTTTACAGAAGATTAAGCATCTTCAAACTCCTGGCTACTTCACTGGGGATTGACTATCAACCTCGGTGTCTGCGAGGCAACTCTACTGGGAAATTTGCAACCGTTATCAACACAGAAAAGCTTGTAGCTGTTGGAAGTACTGAATGAGAGAATCGACTTAATAAGATACAACGATACCCAGTTAAACTCAATTCACCGATATCGAAACGTCGTGAACGACCGTCGACCGAACGATAGACTCCATCAGTAAACGTTGTGACAAAAAGGTGACAAGTGAACCCTTCCCATTGTCTGCGATGTACCAGAAGATTTGCACTCGTTATGGAGTGCTCACTGCATTAATAACCGTTATCAACACAGGAAAATTCAATATTCGACAACCGTTTTCGTCCCAAAACCCGGTGGGAAATCTTGAATGAGAGAATCGACTTAATAAGATACAACAGTATCAAGTCATAGCAAATATATGTTGGTGTTGAGAGATGACTTTCGCACTGCTCGGATCAATCGTACTCATTACCTGCAACAGAAAGAATATATGCACATGCCCCAGGATATTGCGTGGTTTTTTTTTTGAGTCCACCATCCAAGGTTGTCCAACAAGCAAAGTAATTTTAATTGTCTTTTTTGTGCATGTTTTTGCAAGGCCATGATATTTTCACATCAATGTTTTATTATCAAAAATCAGACATTTTTGCAAACAAAACAGTAAAATGAAAAGAAAAGCTTGTGATTGAATATTCAATTTTATTGATAAAATGCCAAAATCGGCGAATTTACATTCGGAAGCAAACCCCTGAAAGAGTTGATTGCCATAAAATTGAGAAAAGAAATTTATCCTAATGATAATGCGGAAATTGGATTCCAACTGATTTCTGATTCTGTTATAACCAGTATGTCTTCCAACTCTCTTGATTATTTTCGCCTTCGGAAGCTCGTGGTCAGACCAATTCCTCCCTCGGAAAATTTGCTAGTTTGCTGAAGAGTAGAGAACGTACAGATTAATTCAGACTGCAGTCATTCGCTTAAATCCCTCTTTTGCGTGGATCGCCTTTTCAGGTTTTCAATCCACCAGGATACCCATTTTTGCCTAAGTTTCCCTTTCGGGTTTTCAACTTACCGAGTCAACAATTCTTTTCAATTATATCCCTAATTTTTGCCCGAACCTTTATTCTGTTTTTGGTTCCCCGGGATGCCCTTTTTTGCCTGGATTTTTTTCTTTTTTTTTTCATCCAGCGGGTCTATTTATACGAAGTATTTTTTAACTGCATCTGAATTAACAGGGGATGAAAAGTCTTCACCATCCATGGTTGTCAGTAATAAGGCTCCACCTGAGAAAACCTTTTTAACCACGAATGGACCTTCATAATTAGGAGTCCATTTGCCCCTGTGATCTGTACTCAGAGGAAGTATTCTCTTGATTACCACATCTCAGACCTTGTAAACTTGAGGTCGAACCTTCTGGTCGAATGCCCTCTTTATTCTGCGCTGGTATAGCTGGCCATGACATATTGCTGCTAATCGCTTTTCCTCAATAAGGCTCAGCTGATCAAATCTGGCTCGTACCCATTCAGCTTCATCTAGCTTAACGTCCATCAATACTCGGAGAGAGGGAATCTCAACTTCGATCGGTAGAACTGCCTCCATACCGTATACAAGTGAGTATGGTGTTGCCCCAGTGGACGTGCGGACTGATGTTCGGTACCCATGGAAAGCAAATGGTAACATCTCATGCCAATCTTTGTATGTGACAACCATCTTTTGTACAATCTTCTTGATATTTTTGTTGGCCGCTTCGACCGCGCCATTCATCTTTGGGCGATACGGAGTAGAATTGTGATGTTCGATTTTGAAGTCCCGGCATAGCTCAGCCATCATCTTGTTATTCAAATTAGAACCATTATCAGTAATGATTCTTTCGGGAACTCCATAGCGACAAATGATATCTTGTTTCAAGAAACGAGCTACTACTTGCTTAGTGACATTGGCATAAGATGCTGCTTCAACCCATTTAGTGAAGTAATCAATGGCGACCAAGATGAAATGATGGTCGTTTGAAGCAGTGGGCTCAATTTTCCCGATCATATCAATGCCCCACATTACAAAGGGCCACGGAGAAGACATGATACTCAACGGATTTGGAGGAACGTGTACTTTGTCTGCATAGATCTGGCATTTGTGACACTTGCGGGCATACTTGCAGCAATCTGACTCTATTGTCAACCAATAATAACCCGATATCAACAATTTCTTAGCCATTGCATGTCCTCCGGCATGGGTACCGAAAGAGCCTTCATGCACTTCAATCATCAACAGGTCTGCCTCGTGTCTATCCACGCATCTGAGCAGAACCATGTCAAAATTTCTTTTATACAGCACGCCATCCTTGTTCAAGAAGAAACTACCGGCTAGCCTTCTTAATGTCTTCTTGTCTTTGGAGGATGCCCCAGGCGCGTATTCCTGATTTTCCAAGAAGCATTTAATGTCATGGTACCAGGGCTTGTCATCAGACACTGCATCAACATCAAACACAAAAGCAGGTCTATCAAGACGAGATACATCAATCCTGGGTACAAAGTTCCAACCATGCACTTTGATCATTGAAGATATAGTGGCCAAGGCGTCTGCAAACTTATTTTCATCTCTGGGAACATGGTACAACTTGACAGTTGTAAAGAATGTCAGCAATCTCCTTGTATAATCTCTATACGGAATCAAATTCTGCTGATGTGTGTGCCAAGTTCCTTTGACTTAATTGATTACCAGTGCTGAATCACCAAAGATATCGAGGGTCTTGATTCGTAAATCAATAGCTTCCTTAATCCCTAGTATGCAAGCTTCGTATTCTGCTTCATTGTTGGTACACCCGAAAGTTACTCGGGCAGTGAAGGGCATGTGAACACCTTCTGGCGTAATGAGAACTGCACCAACTCCGCACCCATTCATATTAACTGCCCCATCAAACATCAAACTCCATTTGGATTCAGGGTCAGGCCCCTCCTCTAGAAGTGGTTCCTCGCAGTCTTTCGCTTTGAGAAACATGATGTCCTCATCAGGGAAATCAAACTTCATGGGCTGGTAATCATCAAGAGGCTGTTGCGCAAGATACTCTGATAGTATACTTCCTTTGATTGCTTTTTACGAAGTATATTGAATATCGTACTCTATCAGTACCATCTGCCACCTTGCGACTCTGCCTGTAAGTGCTGGTTTCTCAAAAATATGCTTGACCGGATCCATTTTTGAGATCAACAGGGTTGTATGTGTGAGCATATATTGTCTCAATCGCTTTGCTGCCCATGCGAGTGCACATCATGTCTTTTCAAGCATTGAATAACGCGATTCACAGTCTGTAAACTTCTTGCTCAGGTAGTATATAGCATGTTCTTTCCTACCTGTCTCGTCGTGTTGACCGAGAACACAACCCATGGATCCTTCGAGCACTGTCAAGTACATAATCAGTGGTCTCCCTTGAACTGGAGGTATTAGAATCGGAGGTTCCTGCAAATATCTTTTTATTTTATCGAATGCATTTTGACAATCATCGTTCCACCTGACCGTTTGATCTTTTCTTAGCATTTTGAATATCGGTTCGCAGGTGGCAGTTAGGTGAGATATGAACCTTGAAATGTAGTTCAATCTCCCTAGAAAGCCGCAAACTTCTTTCTCAGTTCTCGGTACAGGCATATCTTGTATAGCTTTCACTTTAGCAGGATCAACCTCTATTCCTTTTTCACAGACCATGAAACCAAGCAATTTTCTGGACCGCACGCTGAAAGTACACTTGTTACGATTCAGTCTCAACCTGAATTTCCTTAACCTCTCAAACAATTTCTTCAAGTTGATCAGATGTTCCTCTTCTATCTTTGATTTAGCGATCATGTCATCCACATAGCACTCGATCTCTTTATGAATTAGATCGTGGAATAACATCACCATTGCTCTTTGATAAGTTGCCCCTGCGTTTTTCAACCCAAAAGGCATTACTTTGTAACATAAGGTACCCCACGGGGTAATGAATGTCATCTTCTCCATATCTTCAGGCGCCATCTTTATCTGATTGTACCCAGAGAATCCATCCATAAATGAGAACAGTGAAAACTGAGCAGTATTGTCAACCAGCACATCAATATGAGGGAGTGGAAAATCATCTTTAGGGCTCGCCCTATTGAGATCTCTGTAATCCACGCACATTCTGACCTTGCCATCTTTCTTCGGCACCGGTACTATGTTGGCCACCCAGGGAGGATAGTTGGTTACTGCCAGAAAACCTACATCCAACTATTTCTGTACCTCTTCCTTGATCTTCAAAGCCATTTCTGGTTTCGTTCTGCGCAGCTTCTGCTTAACCGGTGGACAGTCATCTTTCAATGGTAGTCTATGCACAACTATGTCTGTATCTAAACCTGGCATATCTTGATATGACCAAGCAAAGATGTCAAGGTATTCACGTAGCATGACTATCAGCTCTTGCTTTACATCAGCCCGCAGACTTGTACCGATCTTGATCTCTTTCTTGCTTTCTTCTGAACCAATATTGATAACCTCAAGCTCTTCCTGATGAGGCTGAATGGTCTTCTCTTCCTGTTTCAACAACCTAGCCAATTCTTCCGGGAGTTCATAGTCCCCATCACTTTCCTCCTCGGCTTGATAGATCGGATGGTTGAAATCATACGTGGGCATAACAGAATCATTTTCAAAGGAATCCACAGAATCAAGTCTGCATGATTGGATTGATGCTTTATTTTAGATTATTTTTGCTTAGAAACAAAGGAAAAGAAAGTGCATTACCATTTTTAATTTTCTTTGTGCAAAAATAAAAATAAAGAAGGAATAAAGGAACACAAATTTGTAAACAAAAACGTCCTTTTTATTGATGTTTGAACATTATATGAGAAAATATGGTGGCCCTACAAATGGATCCTCACACCTTGGGCAGAGTGTGGGATTTTATGCATTATGAAAGACAAGAATTATTACTCTGAATGGTGTATAACATGAATGACTTCTTCACTAGACCAGTTTTGCAATGCCTCGCCTGGAGCCAGTGAATACACCCATCTGTCCAGATAATCTGAGCTTTCAGCGTCATCTTCTATTGTCGAGCAAGACTGATTAGGGTTGATAATTCCTCCACTGTTGAAATTGATTGGCCCACGGAATCGGGGAACTGGCGTCTGGCCCGGTTGATATCCAATGCCGAACTTATCTTCTTTCACAAACACTTCGATAGCTTTACCCCAACCTTGGGCATTTCCGCTTTCAACCACTTCTCGGGCCTGCTTGTAGGACGTAATTGATGCACTCGGCCCAACTGGCACATCTGACACCACTGATGTTGAAGCAAATTCTGGGGATTTGTTGATATTCAAGGCTTCAAAAGACTGGCACAGAGTTTCATGAATCTCTCCATCCATTTCCACATATTTGAAAGTGGATAGGTGACTCACAAATATATCTTCCTCGTCGCAAACAGTAACCACTTGACCCTCGAACACGTACTTGAGCTTCTGATGTAGTGTGGAGGTAACTGCGCCTGCTGCGTGAATCCACGGTCGGCCCAACAAACAGCTGTAAGCAGGCTGAATGTCCATAACATGAAAGATTGCCTTGAATATCTGTGGACCAACCTGTATTGGCAATTCTACCTCTCCAAACACCGATCTTTGGGATCCATCAAAAGCTCTCACGATCAGATCGCTGGGTCTAAGAATCAATCCATCTACTTCAATTTTCATCAGGGCCTTTTTGGGTAACACATTCAAGGAAGAACCTGTGTCGACCAGTACATGCGACAAAACAGCTCCTTTGCATTCAAGTGTGATGTACAACGCCTTGTTGTGATTACGTCCATCTGGAGTCAAATCCCTATTCGTAAACCCCAACCCATGGCTCACATTGACATTAGAAATTACTCCCTCCAACTGATTCACAGTAATATCTTGGGGAACGTAAGCCATATTTAAAACCTTCAACAAAGCAGCCCGGTGTGCATCTGAACTCATTAACAGGGATAATATTGAGATTTTAGAGGGTGTCTGATTGAGCTGATCAATGATCTTGTAATTGCTCTTTTTGATAATCCTCATAAATTCCTCAACATCACTATCAAAATTGACTTTAGGGTCCTCTTCCTGAACAGGCACCTTGTCATCAACAACCTGTTTCCCTTTTGCTTTTGCAGCGGCTTCAACTTCTTTATCACTCCTTAGAGTCTGGGGAGCAAACAGTCGACCACTCCTAGTGAAACCACTTGGTCCACTGACATTCTCAACACTGGTACCAACAACAGCCTCTGCTTTCTGTTGACTTCCTCCTTGATGAGTGTTAGTTCCATATTGCCATGGAACTGCCCGATTAGACACATAAGAAGCAGATTCAGGAACTATAATCGTAACATGTCTCGGCCTCTCGGGCATGATGATAGCAACAGGATCTTTAATGGGAACCTGTATTTCAACGGGACTATAATAAATGGTAACGGCCGAAACATCTTTTTCCTTCTCTATCTTATCAAACTGAAGTCTTCCTTCGTCCATAAGATCCTGCAGTCCAACTTTCAACTTACTGCAGCCATTAATCTGTCTTGAACAATCTTCACAATCAGAGCCACATCCAGGAAATACCTTTCCTTTTAACAAACGCTCTTTTACAACCAACAACGGAGTTTTTACCAAATTAACATCAGTAATCAGATTCAATTTCTCACCATCAGAAATAGCATTCGTGCCTGCACCTCCATGGTGGGGCATTGGATTATCACGAACATTCGGCGGCTTAGAGAAATTAATAGCTTTTGTGTCAATCAGATCTTGAACCTTATGTTGAAAGGCCCAGCACTTTTCTATCGAGTGACCCGGCGCACCAGAATGAAATTCACATCAAACATTAGCATCATAATTTTGAGGCAATTTTCCAGCATCCGGCAGCCTCATAGTCCGTAGTTCAACCAACTTCTCTTTGAGCAATTGTGGTAACAATGCAGCATATGTCATAGGCAAAGGATCAAACTTACGCTCCCTTTGTCTATTAGTCTGGAATCGGGGTCTAGCTTGCTGATCTGGAGCTTGTTGTCCTGCTGGAACCAGAATGGTTACAACATCCACCTGATGGTAGGATTGAGTCCTGCCTCTGCCTTTTCCTCTATACACAGCACTGGACTCCCCTTCTCTTTTTCTTGGTCCATTAGCAAAGGGTTTCCTCGAACTCGAAGCACCAGTTCCACTGACGTCTTGAATCTTACCCAACTTCAGCAAACTCTCTATTCGTTCCCTAGCAACAACAATGTCGGCAAACCCTGTTGAGGGACACGCAGCCAATCTATCCAAATACGGCCCTTGGAGTGTGCTCATGAACATATCAGCCATCTCACGATCACCCAAAGGTGGTTGAACTCGAGCAGCCAATTCTCTCCATCTCTGTGCGTACTGCTTAAAGCCTTCCTTGTGATCCTGAGTCATACTCTGCAGTTGAGTACGATTAGGTGCCATGTCCAAATTATATTGATACTGTTTCAGAAACCTAGCGCACAAATCTTTCCAGCTCTTTATATGAACCCTGTCCAGCTTAATGTACCATTCCAAGGAAGCGCCTGACAGGCTATCTTAGAAGAAATACATCCAGAGCTTTTGGTCTTCAGCATAAGCGGCAATCTTGCGATTGTTAGCTTGCAAATGTCTTTTGGGACAGGTACTGCCATTGTACTTATCCAATGTAGGGAGCTTGAACTTGGGAGGGATTCTCACACCCTACACGAGACCCATGTCTTCTACGTCAATCCCCAGAGGATTTTGGCTCTCAATAGCCTTGAGTCTTTCATCCAACCCTTCGTACTTCCGGTTTTCATTATAAAAACCCATGTCGTTGTTGAATGCGGTAAACTGGTCATCTTGACCATCCTCTAAACCATTATTATCAAATCCCAGATGTACCCCACCAGTGGGGACATTGATGACAGGAGGAGTGCGTACATTGCGATTTGGAATTTCAGTCTCCAGCCTCTGAATAGTGACTCTCATGGCATCTTGACCAACCCTCATGGTCTCCTGATCGGCCCTCAGCTCCTGCTGACCTTGAGCAATCCCCTGCATAAGGTTCATGAACTGCTCCATCCTTCCCCTCAAATCAGCTAACTCAGTCTGAACTTGTTCCATTAATCTGGCTTGATTGCGTCGGGTAGAGTATCGGTGAACTGGGGTATCAGCTAGCATGCCTGTAAACTGAATAAAGGTTAGCAGGCGCCTGCAAAAAGAACACCTGCAATGCAAAAATGATATGCTATGCAAATGCAAATGCACAGTTATGTTTGTCATTTCAAGATACTTTTCATATCCTGATTCCAATCATAACCACGAATTTCTAACGACCAGAAATCATGATTATTGAGTTTCGCCTTGAAAAGATATTCATATACACCAATCACAAATATCTGATGACCAGAAATAGTGATTTTGTAGTGTGCCAGTGTGCAGATATCTTATCACATCACATATATCTGAAGACCAGAAATTGTGAACAGAAATAGCTCATTTCATACAAATTCCCAAAAGTTTTCAAACACATTTGTCATAGTTTCAGCAACAGCAAAAGAAACAAGCAGTCAAATGGATCCATAAACAATTCTGATGGTAACCATTGCAAATTACAAAGAAATGACAAAAATCATTAATCTGATAGCTCTACGTCCTTCAGCTTCTGGCTGGAATACTTAATCTCTTCGAACAGGATGCGGGTACGCTGATGATGTGGCTTCTCAATCAGCTCTTTGATCACGACGTCCCTTTTTTCCAGTGCATCAGATAATGAGCCCATGTGCATCAGCAAGGCTTCATCTTCACCAGCTCCTTTACGCCTCTTAATTCCAGCTTGAATTTTAACCAGCTTCAGATCTACCGTGACATCTTCAAGCTCTTTGTTGGCAATTTTCAGCTTATCTTCAACATTCCTTACCTGTTCTTGGCTTTTGCCAAGATCTTCTCGATACTTTATTCTTTCTACATGTGCTTTCTTCAGCTCTTCATCTTTATCCTTTAACTGGGTCAGCAATTCAGAGTTTTCAATTCTGACTTCATCCCAAGCTTGACGAAGTTTAGCTAACGAATCCCTGCTTCGGGCTAAAGCCTGCTTTGTAGTCTTGTGAGCCTGACTAGTATCATCTGCTCCCAAAGTAAGTTTCCGGAAGTACCGAGCTCTATCATCAAAATCTTCTTCCTTGTCTGCCAAGATTTTCTCCGCTTTCAATGCTCTCTTCTCCAAATCTTTGTTGTCAGCCAAAGCTTTCTGAAGACATCTGCTCATCCCAGAGTTCTCTATCTGCAACTCTCTAACCATTTTCTTCCATTTCTCGCACTCTTCAGCCGGTACCATGGAGTGTTGATCTGGACATAAGAGAATCTCTCTTGAAAAGGGTAGCAACAGATCTTTGACCTTCATCTCAATCCAAGCATCGTAGTCAGGGTACGATCTACAACCTCCTTTGCCAAAAATTAACTTTCCCTCTCTTTGTCTAAATTTCCAAGCATTTATTACTTATGGCACTCTTTCATTCTTGGTTCCCACGAAAAACAGAGAAGCACTAATCTCTTCATCAGCAGGAGGATTTCTCGAAGCATAACCAAATTGCCTAATAGCCAACACCGGGTTGTAATTAACCCCACCTCTTCTTCCAAGTAGAGGCACATTCGAAAAACTTCCACATTTAACAGTAAGCTCTATTGTCAGTAATTTGCGATCAAACCGAATGATGTTACTGGCAGTCAAACCTATCAATCTCTTGGACCATTTCATTGTCTCAGCCGTTTCTACGAAAGCACCAGTTCGAGGTAAATGTTTGAAAAGCCAATGACATAACAATTGGGTACGGCAACCAACCAGACTTCCTCTTCCCTTCTCATTTTTGTAGTGTACTGAGTAATAAAAATCCCCTAGCAGGGTAGGAATCGGGTTCTTCAAAATGAACACTTTCATCGCCTGCATATCAACAAAGTCAGGTTGACCGGGGAAAAGCACCAAACCATAGATACAAAGAGCTAACATAGCATTATAAGTAGTCCAATTTCTAGCCTTGGCAGCTTCCTGAGCTTGTTAGAAAAGAAACTCCAAATGAAATCCTTCTTCTTCTTTAAGCATACTCAGGCCACTTTTCACAATAAACAGGTCCAGATGTAGAACAGCAGCAATTACTTCGGGGGTAAGAGCACCTCCAGAAAAAAACGGTATAGAAGACATGACTGGAATTCCCAAAATAAATGAGGATTCCTCCAAAGTAGGCATCAAAATGTAGTCCGGGAACAGGAAACATCTCATGGATGGTTCATAGAACTGTAAGAAAGTGTGCAACCCATCCTTCTCATACTTTGTGAATGCACATATGATTTTAATCAGCTCTCCGTATTCCTTCTGAAAAGTGCTGAGAACACCAGAACCAGCCATGCCTATCATCTTGTTCAATGAATCCAACTTAGGATCAGGGAATTTGTATGACACATTATTCTTCCTCTTAACCTCAACTTCTTGGCAACTCATGATTGGAATCAGACAATATGGTAGGTACCTGAAAATGACAAACATAACTTGTTATGATATGAGTATGCAAATGCAAAAGGCATGTGATCAAGTATCCAGATGTCTGTGTCTGTGTTGAACTGTGTGCACTGTGTCTCTGTACTGAATCTGGCAATATATCTGAGATGAATACTCAAACCAGTGTCATAGGATACACTGTCTGTGACAATCATAGAATCACAAGTAAGGTATGTAGGAGGCTAGGTTACCTGCAAACCTGTAAACATCCCACCCATACTCACATGTGGTTCCTAGAAAACAAGGCTTGTCAGCTTCGGAGGTTTGAGAAGCGATAGTACATTCAGCCCGTAGGATACAATGCTATGCCAATCAAAGAGGTCGTCCACTGACTCACCTTAGAAAATAAAGGTCATCCTATGCAAGTTCCAAAGTAGGCCCTCGGGTGCGAGTGGGTTTGTCACAGAATGTGGTCTGCCACTGTCACCACTAAAGAGAGATGTTTCCACTAAGGTCCTCATGATCGGTCACTAGAGTCGACAGCTCTCTAGATCGACATCCTGGAATACGCAAGATGCGTACGCCATGATGGGTCCCAAGATACCCTCGTCTAGCTGTGAATTTCGTGATTACCCAACGTACACAGATGGCACGTAGGTCCCACTACTCTCCACTCTAAATCTAAGTGTATACTCGAGCCTGTGTACTGAGCTCATCTCTCAGAAATCCCATCCCGCCAAACAGACAGAACAGTTCAACACAGTATAATATATGAAATGTAAATACTAACATGCTGTAAATATGGTACAAGTAATAAAATACAGTAAACAGCAAATACGAGATAACAATAAACACCCAATAAAAGAAAAGCAAACAAGTGCTAGGATCAACTCGCTTAGGATGGACCAGCAATAGGTCAACCTCTCCCCAGCAGAGTCGCCAGCTGTCGCTCCCGGGATTTTCATCCAAGTACAAATGCGAAAGTGGCACCAAAACAGAGTCGCCAGCAATGTGTATTTATCCCAAGAGAGGGAAAGGAAACACCGCATAAACCTGAAGGGAAGGAAAGAGCATGGTCTTGCGACCAAGAGAACTGGATTCGGGAGTCGGTTACGCGAGAGGAAGGTATTAGCACCCCCTCGCGTCCATCGTACCCGATGGGATCCACGCTTGCTTGTCTCGATCAAAGGGTGATAGAAAAGGATACTGGAAAAGGAACTGAAAGAAAGAAAGGAGAAAGAATGGAAAAGGAACGAGAGACAAATGTAGGGAAAATAAAAGAAGTGCTCGAATGGGCCCTACCCCACTGCCTATGTATCTCATCGGGAACATGAGAATCAGAGCGACGTAGTTCCCCTCACTAGGGATTAATTGTTTGTGTTTTTTAAGGAACGACTAACGTTCTAGCTCAGGTGTTGTAGGCTCGCTGGTCCGAGTGCATTACCATCTTGCAAGAGAACGAGTAGAATCGCGTTCATACGTTAAGAATAAGTGAGATGAGAAAAGAATTCCCGAAGGAAAGACGTTATTGTTTGTTTTTGTCTTTTAGAGAAAAATGTTTATTATTTTTTTGCGTATGATAGTGTATCTAAATCTTAGTCATTGGAATGTGTACATTCTCACATTCCAAGATGGAATGAGTAAGAAAGTACCCTAAGGGTGAAGAAGACCCTCACACTTAGTTCCAATTATTAAGGTTTAAACACACTAGCATACTTGTGTTTATTAAGTGTTTTTGTTGATTATGAAATGAAGAAGTGTTTTTTACTTGTACCTTCAACAAGTATTGCATTTAAGTCTCTCACACAAGATCAAATGTTTAACACATTGACCCAAGATGGGCTATATGCTACACATTCTAAGATTATAAGAGAAGACCCCTTAATAATCTTTTCTTTATATGAAAGGCCTAAATGCAATAAATGCCTACCTTTATTAGATATTTTGAGTTTTCTTTGAGATGAGAAGATGAAAGACTCAAGAGGGAGAGAAAGGAAAAATCTATGTGAACTAAGACTCAATCCTAATTGATTAGTTAAGGGAGTGATCCTAATAGTTTGTGAGGTTGCAAAACCTAAAGTCTAAAGAAGGAATGAATTAAACAATTCACTTCTAAAGTAGAAGATGAATTGTAACTCAAAAGGGAAAGTAATGAGTTAATCAAAGGAAGCACATAAGTGCTTAACAAAACACAAGATTGAATTGTAAAAGAAATGAAAGGAAAGAGGTTTGAATGTGGATTCTTTATCCATACTCAATTTCAACTTACCAAAGCCCCTACATGGTTAGTAAACATGGAAACATGTATAAGAAGTAAAAAGGACTTAATACAAATTAAAGTTCAAAAGAAAAAGATGAAGAATCAAATCTTAACATCACAACTAGAATATGAATCATATTTACCACAAATGATTATTATCATACAGGTTCAAATGAATAAGCAACAATCATCATCCATTATCATTTAAGCATGTTACCATAATAAAGGATAGATGAAAGATGAAAAGGAATGAAAAGAATATGCATAAATGGAACATGTAATCCCACAGTCAGAATTGAAACTAAATGGAAAATGGGTCATAAACATCTCAAAGGTATTCATGAATCAACAATCAAGACATTCAAGAAGTGGTAGAAGAAGAAGTGAAGTGGAAGTTCAAAAGGAAGTGCAAACACTACATGTTAAGGATGCACAAAGTTCAAGTTGAAATGAACATGTAGAGATGACCTATAATGTGTATCAAATACCTATAATGTCACATGGATAGCTCACAAAATATGCAAATGCTCATACAAATATGCACAAAAGAAATCATGCAAACATGCACTAAAATTAGAATGGTATGACATGTATCATGCTTCCAATGTAAGGCATCAAATAAAAATCCAATGAACTCATGAAAATTATGAAAGCATAGTATTGGAATTCCTAGGTCAGAAGTGAATCACACATCAAAATAGCATGTCAAAATTCAAAGCAAAATGACTCTAAACAATACATTTAGGTCAAGTTGAAACATCATACAAAGTGGTACAAAGATAAGCATCAAAACATGTCATAAAATGACCTAAAAAATCAAACAAAAATCATATAACATGATTCATTGTATTAGTGTATCAAGGTAAAAAGAATCAAGTCAAAACAATTTTTAATGAGCAAGAACAAAATTCTACAAAATCATGTATCACATTTGGAATGCATACAAATGGAAATTCAAAGAAAATTATGAAACAAGGGTAAAAATGTCATAAAATCATGAAATAAAAATATAAAAAATTTCCTAAATGTCTTGATAATGTTCATGAATTTTTATAGAATTTTATAATTTTGTTTTGTATTTTAAAAAATTAGAGATGAAACATGTACAAAATGAAGAAAATAAAAAGAAATGAAAATAAGAGAAGGGTGCATGCATAGTAAATTTCCAGTTCAAAATTACTTGGGCTTCAAAATGTGAGGTGCAGATATCAAATTAGCCCAGTCCAAGTCTCAGCACGTGGAACACAATAATAAACATGGAATTCAGTCCACAAAGTTGACTCACGCATGGCCATTGGATCAGATCAAAGTCAAACCACAATCAAAGTAAGCAAATCATGCACATCATATTGCTGGCACATCATAACAATCATATACGCACACACATGCAAGCATCAGATGAATTAAAATGAATCACGTGACACACACCCTCCCCATTAATTCGCTGGCAACATATCCACCCTTGGATTAAACAAATCAGACGGTCACGACTTAAAACAAGATTAAAACCCTAGCAACTCAGACCACCGGCCGGTGATGACCCCCGGTCATCTTCTCCGGCCAACCTCCGGTGGCAAAAATTTTCAGGCAAGCACAAATGAGCAAAATATACACCGTTGGAAAGCTGAAGTGATAAGGAGCATGGATCCCGTGATAAAATGCACAAAAAGTTAATGAAATAAGAGAATCGAGCAGAAGAAGTTTTGCCCTAACTTTTCAACTATGCCTCTAAAGGCCTATCAACTAGCTAGACAAGTTCTTGAGCTAATAAGAAGCTTTAAGAACCTGATAACATCTTCAAAGCATGTCTATAATGGTGGAAATTCGTACCTGAAGATTTGTGACCTTGAAATGTTCTTCAGAAAACCAGAGATCCTTGCTTCCTCTTTGAGCTTCACTTGGCCAAATAAAGGCTTAGATGAAGTATTTGAGGATGATTCAGTGGTGAGAAATTGAAATCAAAGCTTCAAAACCAGTAGCAATGTTGAGAAATTGAGAGAAATTGAGAGAGAAAGAAGAGAGATTCTGAGGTGAAAATGAGAAAATGAACAAAGTGAAGCTCGAAAATCAATTGCAATGGTGAGAGATTGAGAGAGAAGAAGAGAGAGTTTCTGAAGTGAATGTGGAAATGAGTGTTGAGATGAATTTTTAGGGTGAGGTTTCTATTTATAAGTTGTCTTGACTATGGTTAACATGAGTGAGTTAACTGAGTCATGGTGGTTTAGGTGAGTCATCCCTAACTAACTGAGTCAAGTTAGTTAGGGAGAGCAATGATAAGGTGTAGATGATTCATGGTGAGCTATGGTGGAGATGAGAATGAAAGGAATGGCATGGCTGTTGTATCAGAAACTTGTTCAACAAGTTGTTTTTTCCATTCTCATATGTAGTGAGGCACGTGATGTGGTGTATATGAAATGGTGTTTGGTTTAAAAGGGCAATGGATGAATGGTATGAGTAATGCACGTGCAAGCTTGGTAATAACAACATCAACAACATTTGTTTTTTCTGGTTTTTTATGGCAGTTTGGAACCAATTGAAACATGGTAGTTTGGTGATGAATTTTTCCATGTATTGTGGATGGTTTGATAAGGTTTTGGAGTCATTGGAAAGAAGAGTTGTAGGAGAACATGTTTGGTGTGAAATTTGAATTGAATTGAGGTGTATAGGATAATGTAAAATAGCTTAGAACATCCATATTTGAAACTGGTGGAAGGGCGAGGCATATGGTTGGCTGGCAAGGCAACATGGCATACAAAATTTCAGCATGATCACCCTATCTTGAGACCAACATAACTTCTTATCCTTTGATCAAATGAACAAATTATGAACACCAATTTTGAAGATCTCACATAGGGGAACAACTTTCATGTTGAAAAATTTTCCATTTGAGGCCTTTAACCATGAGTAATTGAACAAAACATTTGGTCCACCACATGTTTGTAGAAATGATGGCGCGTGACCTAAGATATGACCAAGCTGACTTGCATTTTGCCCAAGTTTTTCCTCAACTTTGATCATCCATAACTCTCTCAATTTTTATCCAATGGAGATGTTCTACACATGGATTTGAAGCTTAAAAAAAGATCTTTTGTTGTGGCCGAGTGGAATTTTCATTTGATGTCTTAATTTTGAATAGCCTTGGCTCAAAGTGTAGTGCAAAAATGGCTAAAATTACTATTTTTGGAAACCCTACTTCTTCCAAAAATGGCAACTTTTCAAATCTTGATTTTTCATGATCCTTTTGGAGTTTCTTGATCAAATTTTGTACATTGGTCACATATAACATGAATTTCATGAATTTGGCTTCAAAAAGTCAAGAGTTGACTTTTTCCTCTGATTATTTGACTTAGCCCCAAATTTCCTGATTTTTTATCTTTCTTCCAATTGAACCACTTCTAAAACCAATTGAGAGGCAATTTTCCACACTCATACACTTAAGTGCATGTAGAATACCATGACATCAAGTTTTGTTCAAAAAATCAGAGATGACCTGATTTAATTGGAAACCCTAGTTTTGGCCCCTTCTGGTTAGGAGGAAATTGCACCTCTTCCAAATCCAAATTCCTCTGAGTATGTTGTGTATCCTCTTAAAGGATGATGAGATATGCCACTTGAGGGTGACTTTGAACCAATAAGCTATCTCTTTTGAGGGTTTTTCTTCAGTTTTTTGGACCTCTTGCATAGTGTAGGATGTAGTGCTTCAATCTCCCATTGAATCTCACTTTCTTGAGGTTTTGGATGATCAATTGAGATAGTATGAGACATGAAAGACCTCTTGGCTTGCCTTGAGGCAACTTGTTTCACCTCTTGTGCCTTGAGTTATTCCTTGATTGTCCACCCTTACCTGATCACATGCCTTGATGGTAAGAGGGATGCCATGCTTCATTTTTCTATGTTAAAAATGCAATGCAATGCTAATGAGATGGATGTGATATGATATATGATAATGCTATGCTATGATGACAAAAGAGAGAGCAAATTTTGGGGTATTACAGCTGCCCCTATTCAAACGCTGTAGACCTGAATGCCTGAAAGCGATTGCTTTCAGACTTTCAAGGTATATAGTGATTGAATACCAAATATAACCAAAAATTTGCTCTGGATGATGAAGAACAAAAAGGATATAAACCCAACGAGACTGCTGAATCAAATCTTCAATGAAACGTTGTCGGAGAGATCTGTCTTTTGAACGACGCCAGGCGACTACTGGCTTGCCACTCTATAGATAGACTTTCAACAATGTCTTTTTGAACGACGCCAGACGACTACTGGCTTGCCACTCTATGGATGGACTTTCAACAATGTCTTTTTGAACGACGCCAGACGACTACTGGCTTGCTATACTATGGATGGACTTTAGCTGCTCTACCACTCTAAACAATGGACTTTTACCAATCGTGTTGGATTTCTGCCAATCTGTCGTTGGACTTTTACCAATTCGTGTTGGATTTCTGCCAATCTGTCGTTGGACTTCAATGATTACCAAACCGGCTTTGGAATCTCAAAATTGCCATACTCAGATGGACTTTTGCAGCTTTGCCAAATTAACATTGGACTTCGATGCTAACCAAACCGGCTTTGGAAGCTTTGCCAAATGATCATCCCACCTGCTGGAACGACCACCTGCAATACTATCCCACCTGCTGGAATAATACGAACGATTATCTGTATGATCATCCCACCTGCTGGAACAATCATCTGCAATACTATACGAACGATTGTACATAATGATCACCCCACCTGTTGGAATAACCATCTGCAATACTATCTCACCTACTGGAATAATATGAATAATTGTATATAATGATCACCCCACCTGCTGGAATAACCATCCGCAATACTATTCCACCGGCTGGAATAATACGAACAAACTGTATATAATGACCATCCCACCTGCTGAAACAATCATCCGCAATACTATCTCACCGGCTGGAATAATATGAGCAAGCTGTATATAATGACCATCCCACCTGCTGGAACAACCATCCGCAATACTATCCCACCGGCTGGAATAATATGAGGAGGCTGTATATAATGATCATCCCACCTGCTGAGACAAAAATAAAAAGAATTAAATATTATGTTTTTGTGTTTTTAGAAGGAGAAACATAATTAAGTATTGATTAAATAGGATTTTTTTTGTGTTTTTTATAAAACAAAAAAAGAAAATATTAATAAACAAATTAAAAATAAAATTAATTAATAAAAATAAAAATTTAAATTAAATATCTAATTAAATCTAAATAAATTAAATAATTATTTAACTATAAATAAATAAAAATGATTAAAAAAAGAAATAAAAAGTCAGGCAGAAAAGTGCTCGAAAAAAATAAAATGAACACCAAAATAATCAGCGCGAAATAAACATACTGGAAAAATACAGCGTTTGGTCAGATTTTGAAATAAATTTTACCCGCTAAAGAGGCTTAAACTGTCCGAAAATGCGGCTGAAAAGCGATCGAAAAATTAAAACGAACACGCCAGGTTAAACTACACGAAACGTAGATTAATATGACTGATGTTTGCAGGCTCGATTTTAAAATTTTTTGTCCATTGATTTTACGCATAGTGGACTTTTATTTGACCAATTCGGCTGTAATTCCAACAAGTTTATTCCAGCTGATAAATTGGTTATTATGCATGATAAAATGTGTGATATGCTATGCAAATGATGTGAAACGAAAAACAGAATCTCATGGTAAAAAATTAGGGTATGACAGATGCCCCTATTTTATTTTCTTCTATCCAGAGATATGAAGATTGAAATCTTCGTCTCGACGAGATAAGGGAGACTTAAATACAAACATGCAAAATTTTTGGCCCTAAGATGCCACAAAATGCTTATGATATGATATGATATGAAATGAATGCAAGACAAAGATCCTGTGGGGAATGATCTCACAGGGGATAACTGTATACAGAAATGTTGCTGAAAGCACAACTAAAGAATGAAAGACTCAACAAGGAACAACTTAGCAAACAAAGCAAGGTTCCACGGGGAAAAGTATCAAGGAGACACAACTAAGGAATAAAAGATTTTATGGACATCTGCCAAGGTGACAAAGAGTATCCAATAATACTTGGAAAAAGAGGGACAAAACCTGAATGGAGATACAGACATCGGGGAAAGCATCAGATGCTGAAAGGGTCACAGTCATCAGAGGTTTTGTCAGAAATGCATTGAACAAAACTCTGGAAAAGTACAACAACAACCATCAAAGTTATTCAGGAGAGCATTGAATAAACTTTGGAATATAAACAGGCATCCATTAGAGATATTCAGAATAGCATTGAATAAGCTCCACTGGGGAATCAACAATCATCATCCATGAATGGAACTGGATGGAAAAGAGTCGCAACATTCAGAAGATCATTGAATGAAGTGTGGAGAAAATCTGGGAAATACATGAGAGACATTCTAGCAAACATCAGAGACATTCAGAAAATCATTGAATGGACTCCAGAAAACACCAGAGATGTTCAAAAGAGCGTTGAATAAACTCAGGAAAACATCAGAGATATTCGGAAAAACATCGAGTAAACTCCAAAACACATCCAGAAAAACATTGGATGGAGAATAGAAACAGACTTGAAAACATTCAGCAACTGTTAACCAAAGTCAGAAATAAATTGAAGACATCTAGAAGAGCATTAGATGAAGACAATAATTCTGAAGATACATCAGAAACATTTAGAAAAGCCTTAAATGTACGAGAAAAGGTTTTGAAGACATATCTGGAAGAACGTCAGATAAGAAACATCACATTTGGAAGAATATCAGATAAACAAGGTCGTATCTGGAAGAACATCAGATAGACACAGCAGGGGTTTCTGGAAAAACATTAGAAGCAAAGTTGTATCTGGAAGAACATCAGATAGACACAAAAGGGGGTTCTGGAAAAACATCAGAACAGAAGACACATCTGGAAAATCATCAGACGGTAAAAGCAATAACATTCTGGAAAAGCATCAGAATTGCAAAGGTATATATCTGGAAACTCACTAGGGAGTAAAACGAATTCTGGAAGGGTATCAGAATCACAATGGAAATATCTGGAAAAACATCAGATAGGTTCTGGAAGAACAACATAACAAAAGACTCAATCTGGGAAAACATCAGAGAGATAAACACATCCGGTAAAATCTCAGATAAATTCTGGAAAAGCATCAGAATCAAAAGGGTATATCTGGAAAAACATCAGATAGGTTCTGGAAGAACATCAGAACAAGAGACTCAATCTGGAAAAACATCAGAGATATAAGCATATGTGACACCCAAGAATGGCATTGGATGCAAAAGAGGAACATACATGTCCAGAAAAACGATTGGATAAGAAAGGTCATATCTGGAAGAACATCAGGTAGACACGACAATATCAGCTTGGTAGATGTCAAGTAAGTTGGACTTTTACCACAAGGTAAGACGTGGATAACAACACGACTTGTGGTGAATGCAAAGGAGGATGCAACACTCTTGCTATACATATGTATATGAATTTTGCTATGATATATGATCAAATGAAAATGCAGATGCTGACGACATGGCTTGACTCTTTTGGGGAGAAGACAAGACTGGAAGACAGATTCCTCAACACATAGATCACTACCATTCTGCTTGGGGACTAAAGATGTTGCTAAACACAATCTCTGCCCCACTGGTAAATTGTATCAAGTTGATAATCCTTGTATGAAGGATGGAGAGTTTCTTGGGGATTTTTCAAGTAAATTGCCCCAGATTAGCTGATTGTTGTAGATGAACTGACCGTTGCTTTAGTTTGGCTGATTCTGTAAATGACTACTTTACTGTACACTTGGAAAACTTACCCCAGTATGAGTCTTGAAAGGTCTTTTGTATAAACCAATTCCAAGAAAGACTTGCACAAAACCACAAATCTTGAACTGATTCTCAATAGGATCTGGAAAGAACTTGCCCCTGATAGGATCACTGACCAAGTTTCTCAACTGTTTGAAAATTCCTTGAGAGGATAGTTTGCAAACAAAAGTATTTGTACAAACATGGTAATTTTAAAGCAAAGTCATGTAACTTTTGAAATCAAAATTATTTTTGGAAGATGCAAAACGTATGAGTCACTGGTCTAAACACGGCGGTTCAAGACATTCAAAGTGAGAAATAAAGCAAAAGGTATGATGCCAAAACAAATGATCTGCAAAGACCTTTTGGAGTCAGTTTACGCAACTTTGTTGTAGTATGCTTTCAAAATAACCTTGCTTCAGTTAGGTCTTTTGAGGGTTGTAACGTGGTCTGGTTCCTGGTTTAAGAAACAAAGGATAAAGGCTTAAAGTTTATTTGTACCCACCCAATCTTCGTGATGATCTTCAGTTCTATGCTCAGTTAACTCATACGATGCGCTCAGGTTCACAAAAGGTTGGAAATTGCACTGATGATAAAGATGATGATGGTTCAAAAGTCAAGGGACCCTTGAGAAGGCAGTCACTGCTTCCTCACAACATTGAGTTGTTGTTTTTACTTGAAGGCTTTCATGGTAAGGATTTGAAGATTTCCTCATTTATTATCCCTAACTTTTGCCTAAACTGTTTCTTTTGAAGCTTATAGTCAACAGGATGTCCCAGTTTTGCCTAAGTCTCCTTCATTGGTTTTGACTTAGCGGGCTTTTTATATTTTTTTTATTTTTATTCTTTTGAAAGAAAATGACTACCTGGCTTAATGATTACAATGAACCATCATTGGCTTTTTGACTTGAAAACATCTTCGACACTTGCTTGCTGCGTGTGAAGGAAAATTGTGAATGCAACCTTTATATGAAAGGTGTTTTGCGCGAACGCACAACCAAGCTAAGTGAGAACTATCCATCCCAAGGTTAAGATTGCGGGTTTTTGTATAGAAAGAAACTTCAACTTCTAGGTTCAAAGGGTTTAACAAAGGGAATAACTTCCTTATTTCTCCAGTATTTAGGGGAATTGAAACAATGCCTTACATCGCCAGTAAAGTTTATTTGAAAGCATACCAGCAAATATGGGTATAACGTTTTCGTCATCCTCCCTCCAATCTTTGCACAATAAAAAAGAAAGTGGAAAAGAGATAAAATATTTTTTTTTAAAAGGAAGGTACAAAGATGTGAATAATGGACAAAATGAATTGAATCAAAAGTTGCAATGCTCATTTCATTAATTACGAAAGTACAAACATAATTTGAAAGCAAACAGCTAGTACAAATAAAGGAAAAATGCAAACAGCAAGAAACATGGCCTAGTGACTAATCAAACACAAGGATGAGTTGTCCTGTCTTTGGGGAAGTAGCTAGGCTGAAGTCGACCTAAGCTTCACTTGGCGTGCTCTTACAGAGGATTGTTCTGAACATTAGGATTGCTGTCATGAAAGCTAAGGATTCCGACCTTAATCAAATCACGCACTCTAGCCTTTAGTGCATAGCAATTTTCCAGATCGTGGCCTGCGACACCTTCATGGAATACACAATGGAGATCAGATCTGAATCCAACTGGAAGACGATTTGGAGGAGGAAGTAGAGTCTTTGTGGTAATCAACCCTTTCTGAACCAGACCATGATAAAGTTCAGTGTACGTCATGGGAATAGGATCAAATTGATTCCTATTGCGGTACTGGTTCTTCCCTACAGCCGGACGTTGGCGAGCTTGAGGTTGTCGTGGAGCAGCAACCACAGGAGTAACAACAACAATGGTAGGGTGATTAGCATGATGAGGTCTAGGACGAGTTCTCACTCCAATGCTGAACATATTCCTTGAAAGACTCTTTCGCATTCTGAGACATATTTTGAAGTTGACGGCGGTCAGGAGCCATGTCGAGGTTGTACTTGTATTGCTTCATAAAAGCATTAGCAAGATCCTGGAAGAAGTGGATACTATTCTATTCAAGATTCATATACCATTTGAGAGAAGCTCCACTCAAGCTGTCTTGAAAATAGTGGATGAGCAGCTTCTAGTTGTTGGTATAAGCAGCCATCTTTCGAAAATGCATGACCAAATGAGCCCTTGGACAAGAGTGGCCCTTATATTTCACAAACTCGGGAGTTTTGAATTTGGCAGGCATAACAAGGTCAGAAACCAGGCACATGTTGTCTGCGTCCACACTAAAGAAGTCAGTACCCTCAACGACTCGGAGTCTCTTGTCTATGGTCTAAAATTGTTTGCAGACAACCTCAGGTTCAACAAAGTCTTCACAGTCTTCACCCTGAGCATTGTCAACATTGTACTCATAGAGAGGGTTCTCAAAAGGATCTCGAGCAGTCTGGGCAACAGCATGTACCATAGGTCGGGGCTCGGCAAAAACAGGAGCTTGAAAAACTGGTCTGACAGTTTGACCAATTATAGCAGTAGATGCAAGAGGTGGAGAATAATTATGGGGTAAACCAAACTGTGGCCAAGTTGAAGGTGGCACCTGAACAGGCTGAGGATTAGCATTTGAAACCTCCTGGATAACAGTCCTTTGGGGTTGATCTCCTTAAGCAATCAAGATCTAGAGCATTTCAGTGAGCTTTGTCATGCTTGACTTAAGATCATCGATCTCCATTCGGATCTCTGCGTTGTGTGCTTCTTGTTCTGACATCTTACGTCTGTAGTTAGCCCTAGTTCTATATCTGTGTCGAGGAATCATCTTGACGACTGAAAGATGACACTAGAAGATATAGACAGCTGGAAATGAGTCGCTGGACAAACAGACGCATGCAATGAATCATGCAAATATGCAAATGATATGAAACGCGATGCAAGACAGGATGAAAATCACGCAGACAACATGATCAAAGGTTTGTGATCACAACATGGAGTCTGGGTAAAGAACCAACCACAGGGTGTGTACTAGGGGTAAATCACCTGCACAACGGGTTCTAACAAGGTTCCCAGAGTCATCGATAAATCTTTCGGATATTATCGGTTTGCACGACTACTCATGCGGCTAATAATATTCTCAAGATAAACTCGTCTGAGTGTAGTATCGCATGACAATCACCACAGGTCTACACCTGGATAATCAGTGCACTACGTTATATATATATATAACTGTATTGTGGGAAGCTTGCTCACCTGTAAGTCCTTCTTTCATATCCTTTTAAATACTTGTCATATATCAACTGTATATATACTAGTATATCTGCTTAGAGTTTTCTTTGGCAACTAGGTCTAGAACTAGGTAAATCCAGTTGGTCACTCTTAAATACAGTCAAAACTAGATCCCCATAGGATTTCCAAATACAGTTTTGCCTTCTCTTGGGCTTAAACAATATGGAACAAAGGGAAAGGCATTATTCTCGGTGAAACTTTTCCCAGGTTGTCACTATTAGAAATTGTCAAATTCTATTCCCCAGAGATGAATTATTCTCGGTGAAACTTCTCTTGAGTTTCTTCAAACCCTAGAACTGTTCACTAAAGGAATTATTCTCGGTGAAACCTTTCTTGAACTTTTCTTAGGTTTGGGACCCCCAGGCTTCCTAAAAGCATCCTCGCCTCCTCTTGGGCTTTGTACAAGGACCCTCCGGCTTCTTAGAAGTTCTCATGCCTTCTCTTGGGCTTAATACAAGGACCCTGAAGACCTCTTAAAGGTATAGGACAGAACTTAGTCATCCTTTGTTACAACTGTCTTTCTAAAAGAGTCAAAACCTTGGACAATTTAGGGTTGATACTCATCCCTTAAGTCTTTCTGCCTCCTCTTGGGCATCATACAAAGATAAACTCTTCCATACCAGTAGACTTGGACAGTCTAATCCCCTATCGGGTCTCAAAGACATTCTCAAGCTCCTTAAAAACATAGGAGAAACCCTGGTCATTTTGGATCAATCTCCAGTAGAGTTAAAACCCATGGGTTCCAAAACCCAGTCTCTCTCCTAAAATTCCCCAGCCATGGTCAGTTTATCATCAGTATAACACTATCCTAAATCAGAACCTCAAGGTCTCTGATATCTCAATTCTTCTGTAACCCTCAGCAAAAGTTGATTCTTCATTTGGACCTGCCCTTGGATCTTAATAATACTCAGCAGAAGTCAGCCTCCTCTTGGGCTTTGTACAATGATTCTCCCTTAGAGAGCTAACCCTTTCAGACTCTCTTGTTGAGTCAATCACCTTTCAGACTCTCTTGTTGAGTCAATCACCCTTTTAGACTCCCTTGTTGAGTCAATCCCCTTTCAATACTCTCTTGTTGAGTCAACATCTTTTTAGCCTCAATCTTGGGCTTTGTGCAAGACAGATAAAAACACTCTCTTGTTGAGTAAATCTTTTTCAGCCTCCTCTCAGGCTTTGTATAATGATTTCTCTAGTTTGTTCAGCCACAATCATGGGCTTTGTACAAGACAGATAAAGTCACTCTCTTGATGAGTCAATCCTCTTTTCAGCCTCAATCTTGGACTTTGTACAAGACAGATAATTCGCCCTAGTGGAGTCAAAACCCTTTTTAGCCTCAATATTGGGCTTTGTACAAGACAGATAAAATCTCTCACCTATAGGGTTAGTTTCCTCTTTTATCCTCAATCTTGGGCTTTGTACAAGACAGACAGAATATGTTCCCCAGAAAAGTCAAACTTTTAGCCTCCTCTTAGGCTTTGTATAATGATACCCCCAAAGAGTCAGTCTCTTTTTAGCCTCAATCTTGGGCTTTGTACAAGATAGATAAACACTCTCTTGTTGAGTCAGTCTTTTCTAGGCTCCTCTTAGGCTTTCTATAAGGACTTCCCCAGTGGAGTCAATCAACCTCTTAGCTTCAACCTTGGGCATTGATCAAGGCACATAAAAATCAACATCCCCTCAGAGGAAATCAAAAACTCTCTGTAGGAAGTCATTTCTCTGTTTATCACTCTTCAAAATAGGACATTCAAAACAAACCCTAATCCCAGATAACTGCTGTAAGTGGCGCACTTGTTGATACAAATATCTAAGCTGTCATCCATCTTTTATCCTGGTAAATCCTTTCTTTCATCTAATTGCTGTAATCGGCAAGCCTCTGGATTATTTACATCCATGCCCCTGTCCCTCTCTTAGCATGAGAAATTCCTAAGAAAAAATGGCATTACTCAACACTGAGTTAAAGTTTCCTCCTTCAAGATAAATCCCCTATAAAGGAAATTATGGCATTGCTGGATTCTCACATCCCAGTTAAAGTAACCCTCCTTTATAATCAGTCACCCAACAATTGTGATAAACAGACAAGATGTCTCCCTTTTAGAGATGACAAATTCTCTCTCAGTCAAATCTTTTAGCTTCAATATTGGGCTTTGAACAAGACACAAATACTCAACCCTTTAGCTTCAATCTTGGGCTTTGAACAAGACACCAAAACATCTTTTTCCTCCCATAGAATAGGAGGAACTACGATTGCTCTGATTTCCCTGTTTCTTTAAAACGGGAATACGTAGGCATAAGATTGCGAAATCTTAGCGAGCATATTAATAAAAAACTCTAGGTTCAGTACCTTCATATCAATTAAAAACCCGAACATCAACAAAAACTCACACTCTCTCTCTCATATTTACCAAGAAACTTTCCCAACCCATTTATAGATAAACACCATCAAGTACAAAGCGAAACCTAATGCTAACAACCTGTGGATAACCATATATAGGATAGGTAACTGACAACTCCCCATTGTATAACCCGACCCCGAACCCCCCGAATCTCTTTAAGTGTTTGTACAGTTAAACATTCGTGTGCAAGGTTATTTTGAGATAGCTTCCCTTTCCCTTTCAGCTTTATGGGATAAATAAGAAATCAGAAAGTAGCACCCCAATATTCTGTGCGATAAGGTGGTCGTGTCACCGGCAAAAATCGCACACTACACCATGATGTTTATGAATTCATGTATGCACAAATATAACAAGATCACACTTAAAGATGGTGTAAGGCTTGAATGAAGTCAAAGGTTCAGCCTTCCCATTTGGTATATACTAGGGCTTATTGTACCTATACAACGGGTTCTAACAAGTTTCCAAAGTCATCAGCCCATCTTTCAGATATTATCAATTTCCCAATTTACTCGGTAGTTAATAATATTCTCAAGAGAACCTCTTTTGAGTGTAGTATCGCGTATCAACTATTTTGGAATTACTCCCTCATAGTCATCGCACTACGTTCCTAACAAGGCCAAGTTGGGTTAAAGGTAACTAAAAGTTCTCAGCTTCGTAGGCTCAATCAAGAAATGGTATTGTTTTTACAATCTCTTGATCAACAATACTTATTCTTAAAGGTGCCTCCACTGAGTGGTGATTTCTCAAGTTAGCTTGGCTGCGATTCAACTCCCTATAAGCCTTCTTGAATATGCCACCTTCCTATCTCAATTTGCTCTCAAGTCCAAGGTTGGGACTTATCTCACCACAAGGTAACAACCCAATGGAGCAACAAACAAACAAGCAAACATATAGCAAACACAAATAAGTTAGGCTTAATCCTCTTAAAAGAGTCTCTCCCCAGTGAAGTCGCCATTTTCTGTTGCAGTGAAAATTTGATATCAAGCTATTGATTAAACTTCAATCATAAATCTTTTTAAAGATTCACCACCAAACTTTGATTTATCCAAGGGAAAGGGTAAAGATCGTAAACAACCCTAAGTTTACAATGTAACAACAATGCTAAGAGATTTTGGGGGATCGAGGATTGGTTATACAAATGGAAGGTATTAGCACCCTAAGTATCTATAGTATTCTATAGGAACCTCTTACTTGTATTTGTGATATTGCTTGCTATTTGTTTGTGTTTGGGTTATATGGTGAGAGATAGGGACCTAAGGGTTTAGTTACTAAGTATGCTCGCCAAAACTTCGCGGTCTTGTGCCTACATATCCTTACAAGGATGGAATCAGAGCACTTGTAGTTCACCTAACTAGGGATGGATGAATACTTGATCATGATCAAGATTCAAGGGGATTAAGTGTGAAGGTCTTAACACTTACTTGACTTGACAAAGTCAAAAAATTTGTAGGTTCTAATCTAAGTCTAAGAGTAAAAAACCTAATGACTCTGACAAGGTCAAAGATGTAGGTAATGATGAGCTATGTATGACATGAAGTCAATAGAGAGACTTTCCCTTGGATTAAGGAATGGGGATAACTTGAGGATGGAAGCTAACAAGCTAACATCACTTGGGGGAATTACTTGACAAAGTTAAATGGAGTATGATTAAGTATGGATGGCATGAACAAACATGATATTCAAACATGATACCAATGGAAAGTAAATCAAAGTAACATTCAAACATGATGTTAGTGAAAGCAAAGCACAAGGTTACAACCAAAGCACAACATTTAGAATAAGGACTTAACAAAGTCAAGAACCAAACAAGGTAACTACCTAGTATGTTCAAAGGTTCAAAGAAGTTGAACATCAACATGGTGACAACCAAAGTAAGTTCAATCAAACAAAGATGTTACAACATCTAAACAAACATGGGATATAGTTCTTACTAGACTAAGGTATCATGGATGATGAGTTCAAGCACTTGATTAAGGCTAACATGCTTTAGGGTTTACTAACACCACTTAATCATGAATACATGACAAGTATGATAAGTTGTAACAACACTTAATCATGAATACAATTTAACATTCAAAGCATGGATAAGTCATTACAATACTTAAGCATGATAAGGTTCAAATCAACATGTGAAAGTTATGACAACACTTGAACATGGATAAGATTAAGGGTTCAAGTTTAACATGTAAAGGCTATAACAATACCTAAACATGAATGAAGTTCAAAGATGTAGTGAAACTTTACATAGATAAGTTAAGACATTACTTATCATGGATACAAAGTACATCAAGCAAATGGTGACAACCAAACATACTTGGACAAGAAAGACATGTTTATGACAATAACATGTTAGTGGGTATGTAAACATACAAAGGATGGTATGTCTGAATGCTTGAAGATGGCATATTGAAAGTTGGACATCATATGAACAAGTTAAGACATTACTGTAATATCCCAAAATTTCCCCTCTCATCTTTCATATCATTTAGCATATGCTTTCATTGGATTGCATTACATTCAAGTCATATAAAAATAAAGCATTCATCTTTGGTTCATCATAGGGCATGTGATCAGTTGATTTCAGAGTATTGATCATCCAAAGCAAGAGAGCAAGAGCCAAGGGTCTCCCAATAAGCCTCAAAGGTCTCTTACATCATATGTCAGCTCATTTGATCTCCCAAGTCATTGGAAGATGGGAATTCATAAAGAAGTTGGACAGTTCATCATCTCCTAGCAAAAGCAGTCCAAATTAGGGTTTTGAGTTCAAGCAGTTTCCTGATGAAATTTTGGTTCAAACTTGATCTCAATGTTTTCTACATGATGTTAAGTATCTAAGGATGGAAGATTGCCCTTTGGTTCATTTCAGAAGGTTTTCAATTGGCCAGTTGCTTGAGAATCAAGAAATTAGGAAAAAGTCAACTATGCAGGGGAAAAAGTCAACTCCTGACTTTTTAGGTCAAATTCATGAAATTCAAGTCACATATGTTCATTGGGCAAGATTTGATCAATAAAATCCAAGAGGTTCATGGAAAAATCAAGAAATCACAAAACTGCCAAATTTAGAAACTTAAGGTTTCTAAAAATGGCAAGTTTGGACCATTTTGCACTCCAATTCAAAGCATTCTTTCTTCAGGATAAAGGCTTCGAACTTCTTTCCTAAGTTGAGCCAAGTAAATATCACATTCCAAGCTTCAAATACATATAAAGAACTCTTCCATTGGCTCAAAATTGAGGGAGTTATGATCAATCAAAGTTTGACAAAACCAAGGCAAAAACCAAGTCATGACTAAGCCAGACTGGGCTGGCACACAGTCATTTCATCAAACATGTGGTGTTCCAAATGTCAAGCTAATTTTCTCCATCAAGCAGGCTTCAAATGAAAAATTATTGAACATTAAAGTTGTTCATCACCATGTCCTCTTTAACTTTGATGTTGGGCATTTTGTCATTTGAACAAGTTATGAAGGTCGTATGAGAGTTCAAAGAGAGATGTTTCACTCTGAAATTTCCATAGGCCATGTTGCCATGCATTTTCACAACTTGCCTCGCCCATAAGTCAGTTTGTTTGCTTGTGTTTCAAGTCATTTTCCATCACTTTCCAAGCTCCCAATCACTTTGATTCCAACTTCAAACTTGTTCTATTACATGTCCTCTTTCCATAACATCCAAAACCTTTCCATTTCATGCACCATGCTTAGAGAAATTCATCTGCAAATATCCATGTTTCCATTGATGCATTGACTGATTTTTTGTTGGAGGCTTCATGCATTATTTTTGGTTCAGGTTATCACCAACACTTCTATGCATTTTTTTACTTCATTTGGACCAGCATCCCACATGCCATACATGCACATAACCTGCTCCATACATGAAAGAGGAAAAGAACAAACTTGTGAGACAATTCAATGATGCATCAGTATCATACATCCTCATCATCACCACCATTGGTTCAGCATCAATACCATAACATGTTGTGAGCTACCCTACACATGATCACAACACGCACGAACTTCTTTTCCCTCTCCATTTCAGATTGCTTAGCACATCACTCTCCATTGCTTCTAACACTACCATTAACTCAACCTGAGTTCTAACCATCAACTGAGATGGTTAACTCCTAACCATACATATAAATAGAAAGCTCCAACAGAATTTAGGGAGAGGATTTCATTTTCACATTTCACCAACCTCACTCTCTCAAGTTCTCTTCAAAACTCTCTCTGCATTTTGAAGATTCATCATCATTGTTCTTCATTGTTCTTCGATCTTCTCAAGCTTTCTCATACAGATCTAAGTGAATCTTGTTCATCATCAAGTTTCAGTTCCAAGTTTCCATTTCTCAAGCAATATCACGCATTCTATAAGCCTTTATTTGGCCATATACAAGCTCAAGATCAAGTCCACACCTCTGGCTTTCACAACAATCATCAAGAAGCTTCAATCCAGGTTTGAACTTCTTCAACTTTTCTTGCTCGATTCTACTAATTTTAGCTTGTTGTTGTTGTGGTTTAAGATTAATAGAAGTTGTGGAAACTTTGGATAGTTGATAGAGCTTGTTAGAAGCTTAGATGAAAACCTAGGGCAAACTTCATGCTATCAAATCTCTCTGTATGTGCATGTTTTGTGATTTCTATTGGTGGATCTATAACCTACTAAGCATGCTGAACATTTTGATATCATCTTTGTGAATTTATGGAACATTTGAGGATTTACAGATGCCGGAGTTTGGCTGGAGAAGATGACCGGAGGTCCTTCTCCGGACGGTGAGAAGTTCAGTTAGGGTTTTAGGAACTTTAAAACGTGGCCATTGGATCTTTATGCATGAACGGTTAGGATGTTGCCCGTGAATAAATGAGAGAGTGTCTCTCTCACATGCCATAATTTGTGATCTGAATGCTTGTGTATGTGTGCATCATCATATCATAGCATGTGTATTAGATCTGATCCACTCATCATGCGTGCTTTCCTTGATCATTTGTGTTGACTGCATCCAATGAACAAGATTGAGTCAATGTTTGAGTTGCGTACATAGCATGGATCTCTCATCAGTGCATTTTTGTTATTGGACTGGGTTCTTGCTTTTCACACACCTAATTTTAAGCCCAAACACTTTTTGAACTGTGCTTTTACTAACGTGACACCCCCTGCATTATTGCTTTTGCATTTTATTTTCTCTTTTTTATACATATTTCATTTTCTTTTATTAAAAATAATTCCTAACCTCTAAAAATTACATAAAAATTCACATAGCATCTAAACACATTTAAATAATTTTCTATGATTTTTAATTCTAAGTTTCTTGAATTTTGCTCATATTTTCGTAATTTTCTTTTATTTTCCTTTTAAAGTGCATTCTTCATGATACTTGGTTCATTTTCATTTTAATTGAACTAGGTTCTTTTTGAATTTTTGAATGGCATTTGGTATGATCATATTGCACATCTTGATGCATTTCATCCATATTTTTTTTAATTTTTAAGGTCATTTTATCTTAGGGTTTAGAGGTGATGTTTGTGCATTGTACTTGATTGATCTTTGTGAACTTGTGAAGCATATTTGAGTATGATCTTTAAGAGGTTTTGACCTATAATTTTGTAATGTGTTTGCTCCCTGGTTGTACTTAATTTGATATGATTCTTGTAATTTTTTCCATCTTTCTAATATGTTTTTAATTCATCTTAGGTGCATTGATACATGTGGATCCTTAAGTGAATTATTTTGGAGTTTTGTGTTTGGCTTGAACAATTTGCTTTGCATTGATTGTTGAGATGTTTTATAGGTCATTTATTTGACATTATAGGTCATATTAAACCATGATTATAGATCATTTACTTTCATCTCTCATAACTTGTACATAATTGTTTCAACTTGTGTCATTACTTGAATTTGTTTGACCTAAACTTGTTTATCTCTTCTTGTACTCAACATGACTTGTTTGTGAATCATCCATGCCTATTCATGCATTTTATTTGCATTTAATATTGAGTATGCTACTTTCCCATAATCATCTCATACATTCAAATTTCATTCAACTTGTATACTTGTTCATGTTTGACACAATTCATCTTTCTTTCTTAACTTGTTTCAAAGTGGCTTGCATATGCATGTTATATGATTAATTCTTACATTCTAATTGCACCTTAAATTTCATTTGGTAATGACCCATAATCCATGATCATTCATCTTTGAGTTTCAACTTTGACTTGTGTTCCAAGTTACTTCTTTCCTTATGTGAAACTTGTTTGTCTTCTTCTCACTTCTTCGTCATTTAACTTCTCCTACTTGAACATCCATTCTCATAACTTGTATGCTTATTCATATGCATTATAAGACATCCAATTATGAGTTTTGATTATGACTTGCATCCATTTGCATTTATTTTCATGTTCTTTTCAACTTTGACTTGTGTTATAAGTTTCTTCTTTTCTTACTTGAACTTGAACATTGTTTGTTTCTACTTGCTTCATCTTCTTAAATCATTTCACTCATTCTTTGTATGATCATTCATTTACTTCCATATGCATTATAACATGCCATTCAACTCTGATCTTGAGGTTTATCCATGCATTCATTCATGTTTGTATGTCATACCAATTTATACTTCATCTTTAATTCATAACTTGAACTTGTGTGAATCTTTGGCATCTTTCTTGACATAGTTTGATCCCATTAGGTACCCTAACCCTAATAGAATATCATTAGACATAGCTACTGACTTTATAAGTCCTTAGACACTTAGGATCCTTTACCTTTAGACTTAGGCTTTGTTTGAACCCTAGTTTCTTTTTATAGGTTGTTTGATGCCTAATTGTCTTCCTTCTTTCATTTATGCTTTCATATTCAATTATTTTGCTAACATTTTCAGGGGATAATGGTAAGTCAAGTGTGTGGGTGTGATCCCACATACAATCTCTTCTCTTATCTTTTTAAGTTTTCAACTTGTGATTGTGATAAGCATTCAATGTTTTCTTTGAAACTTTACTTCTTTCATCCCTTTGAGTTCTTAACTTAACTTCAATCTTTGAAGTAAGTTAGAACTTGTTCTTCTTCTCTCTTCTTTTAGCTTAGGGTTCTCATACCATACTTAACTCTTAGGATCTCCAAGCATGACAACATTAGGGTTTGAGTCTTAGTCCCCTTTAGTCTTTACCTTTGTTTCTTTTGAGTCTCTTCTTTCTCATCTCAAAATAACTTCAAAATATCTTAATAAAGGTTGAAACCTCTTCATGAGCCTTATTCCATGGGGGGGGGGGGGGGGGGGGGAGGGCTTACATATATTCCATCTTGGAATGTGTTGTAGGTTCTCTAGCATGATGTACAAGTCTTTAACATGAAGTGATTTCACAAACAAAACCAAAAATACTTCTTGATTGAAAAATAACAAAAAAATCTAATAAAGGGAATAGGCTAGTGTATTTAAACCTTTAACTTTGGAAATAAGTTTGAGGATCTTCTTCATACTTAGTGTACTTCATTATCATTTCATTTTGGAATGATGCATGAGATGCACATTCCATTGAAAAAGACTTAGGTACACTCTCCTATGCAAAACACTTCAAATAAAAAACTTCTAAAACACTTCAAACAAACAAAAACGTCTTTCCCTCGGGAATTCTCTTCTCATCTCATTCACTCTCAACGTGCGAACGTGCTTCTCCTCGTTCTCTTGCAATACAGTAACACACTCGATTCAGTGAGCCTGCAACACCTGAGCTAGAACATTAGCCATTCCCTAAAAAACAAAAATAGTTTTCCCTTAGTTAGGGGAACTACGTCGCTCTAATTCTCATGTTCCCTATGAGATACGTAGGCGGTGGGGTAGGGCCCATTCGAGCACTTCCTTTATTTTCCCTACATTTGTTTCTCGTTCTCTCAATTCCTTTTCGTTTATCACCCTTTGAGCAGTACTTCAAGCGTGGATCCCGTCGAGTACGACGGATGTGAAGGGGTGCGATAACCTTCCCTTCACGTAACCGACTCCCTTACCCTTTCTCTTTGGTTAGAGAGACCTCGTTCTTTCCTTTCTCCCGGGTTTGTGCAGCATTACCCTTCCTTTTCTTTGGGATAAAAATGCCTGGCGGGTGACTCTCTTTCTTTCTTCCGCACCACTTTTGCGTTTGTACCTGGATGAAAATCCCGGGAGCGACAGCTGGCAACTCTGCTGGGGAGAACTGACCTTTTGCTGGTCCCTCCTCGATTCGAGTCTCTCCTAGCGCTTGTTTGTTTTTGCTTATTGGGTGTTTGATTTGTGTTTGCTTTAGTTTAGCTTTACTGCTTTTATTTACAGCTTTATCGCTTTACTTTACCGCCTTTATTGCATTTTATTTATATCATGCATCATATATTCTAGACTGTCTGATTTCCTTTGGCGGGATGGGATTATTACTGTGAGATGAGCCCATTACCCAGGCTCGAGTATACTTTAGGACGTAGAGTGGAAAGTCACAGGGATCTCATGGTGTTTTGCCATGGAAGTAGTTGTGAGTTCCACAGCTAGAGTGCGATTCTCTTAGGATTATCTTGCTTTGAGGGGTTTCCTCATTCAGGGTATGACTTTGAGGGTTATGTGCATCTGGTGACCGATCATTGAGGACCTTAGTGGAAACATCCCTCTTTAGTGGTGACAGTGGTAGACCACATTCTGTGGCAAACCCATTCGCACCCGAGGGCCCACTTTGGAACTTGCATAGGATGGCCTTTATTTTGTGGTGAATCAGATGACGATCTCTTTGTTTGGCGATAGCATTGTATCCTACGGGCTGAATGTGCTATTGCTTCTCATTTCAGGATCCGAATCTGAGGATCCTACCTTTTAGAACCCACATATGAGATTGGGGGGATGTTTACAGGTTTGCAGGTAACCTTGACCTTCTACCTACCCTTTTGTGTGGTTCTCATATGATCAGTGATTTGGGTACTTTGTTCTGGTATTTTGGATTCGGTTCTTTACTGGTGCTTGGGTCTGGTATTCTTGATATGATGCTACACAGACACTTGGCTCCCTCACAGTTATTATACCGACACTGTAGATTCTGGCTCTGATCACATGCCTAGTTGCATCACATTTCATGCATCATTAAAATTTTATGTTGTTTCTTTCCCAGGTCTCAGTATTGTTTCTGATTCCGGGTGGGTATTTTCTCTATTTCAGATGGAAGGTCCTCCGAGAAAGAATAATGTGCATTACTGGTTTCCGAAGCCTAAAGTGGGACAGATCAAAGAATTGGCAGATTTAATGAGCAGTAACCAGCTGGATAGTTTCAGAAAGAGGTTTGGGAACATCTTGAGTTATGTGAGCCTTCTTACTCTAGATCAACATGATACTCTGCATACTCTCTTGCAGTTTTATGACCCTCAGTTGTGTTGCTTCATATAAATGATTATCTACTGGTACCTACCTTGGAAGAGTTCTCTGATATTCTGAAGATTTCTGTCAAGGATACTCCTCCTCACTACAGTTCGAAGAAGGATATTCTTGACAATGTCATTTCAGAGGCTATTCATTTGAGGGTATCTGTGGTTAAAGATAATGTTAAGGAAAAGGAGGGTTGTAAAGGGTTCCATCTAGACTTTCTGATTGAAGGAGCAAAGAAGAGTTTTGCTGATGGTGATTTGGTTACCTCTAATGCAATCTTAGCTCTTTGTGTGTACGAAATTTGTCTGTTTCCGAATATAGATGGATTTATTGATATGGATGCAATTAGTATCTTTGTCAAGAAGAATCCAATCCCAACTTTGTTGGGCGACGTATACCATTCCGTGCATTACAAGAATGAGAAAAAATGAGGAAGGTTGGTAGCATGTTGTGCTCCCTTATTCCATGCTTAGTTTTATAGACATTTGCCAAAGACATGAGCTTTTGTGGATCTCCGAGGAACTGTTAAGTGCTCCAAGAGGCTGATGGGGTTGACGGCTGAAGATATAGTTTGGTGGCATCGGAAAGATATGGTGGGTATACCTATTCTTATTAGTTGTGGAGCTTTTCCAAATGTGCCTTTGGTAGGAAGGAGGGGAGGAATCAACTACAATCCTATCCTCGTGCTGAAGCAGTTTGGATATGCATTAAAAGAACCTCCTTTGGAAAAAGATGTGGCGGAATCCTTGTTTTATCTTGCTAAAGATAACGAATAGGTGTCATTTTCTATTGCTGAAGCCTGGAACACTCTGGTTAAGAAAGGTAAGATGGAGTTTGGGAGACCTGATCCTACGACTTATCATCCTTATACTGAGTGGCTGAAGCGCCGGGTAGCCATCACATTGTTGCCATTCTCTGTCGAGCCTCCGTTATATCCCAAGGTAGTGGAGCCAAGGACCTCAGTGCCAATTGAAGAATTCCGAAAGCTAGAAGTTTTAGTTCATGAACTCAGGGTTGAGAATGCGGATGTCACCAGCCTGTATCAGAAAGCTGTATTTGATAATAGAGGGTTGGAAGAGAAAGTCTGCATTGCTGAGAAGATGGCTAAAAGCAGGAAAGAAGAACTCGAAGGGAAGCTGAATTATTTCCAAAGATGGGGCTTAATTGATAAGAATAATGCCAGAGAATGCCAGAATCTCAAGAAGTCTTTGAAGTAAGCTAATGAGGCTATTACCTTGTGGCAACAAAAATGGGCCGACGACCAGAAGCGCCAGGACAAGGTAGAGGAAGAGTTTAAAGCTAAGGTTGAAGAATTGGAAGCTAAGGCCAAGACCTTAGTTGAAGAATTGAAAGCTGCACATACTCAGCGACGGAAGTACCGGGATAGTTTGAAAGAAAGTCAGAAGCTATTACAGGAAGCGCAGGCGGAAATAGATGATCTCAAGATCCAGGCAGAAGTGAAGAAGTCCAAGACACAGCCAGGCTATGGTAGTACTAATGGGGAAGAATTATGTCAGAATATCAACACTTTGTACCAATCCTTCAGTTTGAGAGAACGCTTAATCAGAGGCGTGATTGAGGCACCGGAAGATCCCGAGAATGTTGTGCTATTTGAGGAAGTCAAGAGGCTCAGTTTAGGGTTGCAGGATGTGGTGTTTCATCCGTTCTAGCTTTCATTATGTTGATGCTATCCAATTACCTAGAGAATTGTTATAGGAATCGCCGCTTTAATTTCTGAATTTGGGTTGTATGTTTTCAAATATTTGTCCAGACTCAGTCCCTTTGGGCTTTCTTCCAGTTATGATATGCTCAATATTTTCTCCAGTGGCTTTCCTGATATTACATCACTGTTCACTGACACTTGGTCACGACACCGCTTCACAGGGTTCTACACATATCTGTGCACTTGTCTGAATGAATGTTTTTATCAACTACTGTATCTCGTGTGTTATCTGAATGCTGCAGACTTCTGAAATACCGGAATCGGGGCACGAAAAGGCCTGGGAATAAAAAACATAACATTGCATTGCATGCATTTCATTTTTGCACTTTTGTTTGCTTTTTAGGTACCCTATTTGGTTCTCATATTTATTCTGTCAACAAGAAGTATTGCTACCGATCACATACATCGCTACTCCACACGAGGCAATCGAAACAGAATGGTTGATCAAATTCAGAATGATTTGGCTGAGATGAAGGCCCGCATGGACCAGTTCATGGATCTCATGATTGGTATGGCACAAAACCAAGAGAGGTTAAGACTTATGGTCGAACGTCCAGAGGTCACGCCGGAAGGTAATCACGTTGACAATTCACAGCCAAAAGGAAATCCTCCTCCTATTGGTACTCCGATTCCTAATGGTAATCTAGTTACTGGGGCTGCCAGAAATGTTGGTGTTAATCCTCCTCTGGAGGATGTTCAGGAAGGTCAATTCACCTTGCTGGATGCTGATATGGGTAATCCCAATGACATAAGGTATGATGAGCTGGCTGAGAAAATCAGGGCTATGGAGTGCAAGAACTCTCTAGGCATTTATGTTACCAATCAGGGTATGGTACCAAGGGTTAGAATTCCTCCAAAGTTCAAGCCACCCACTTTTGACAAATATAATGGCAATACGTGTCCCCAGACACATATTCAGGCTTACTTTGGAAGAATCTCAGCCCACACTGATGACGAGAAGTTGTGGATGCACTACTTTCAGGATAGTTTGGCTGGAGGTTCATTGACTTTGTACATGAAGTTGAACAGGGTTGCTGTGAGAAGCTGGAAAGATTTGGCAGAAGCGTTTTTGAAACAATATCAGTATAATATCGATATGGCTCACAACCGCACTCAGCTGCAAGGGTTGTCGCAGAGCGCTAAGGAAAGCTTTAAGGAGTACGCGCAGAGATGGAGAGAAATGGCCGCCCAGGTTCAACCCCCTTTGCTTGAGAGAGAAATGGCGGATATGTTCATGGGTACCCTGCAAGGGGAATTTCTTGACAGATTGGCTGCTTGTCCGTCAACATGATTTTCTAATATCGTAATTGCTGGTGAAAGGATTGAGAATTTGTTGAAACTGGGGAAGATTCAGGATGTAAGTGGTGCTGGAACAAAGAAACCTTTTACTAATGGGCAGAGAAGGAGAGAAGGCGAGACAAGCGCTATGTACAGAGGACGGGAAAAGGCCGTTCTCAGGCTTATCACCAAGTGGGTGCAGTGACAATTCCGACACCACCTGTTCAGCAACAGCAGCCACAACAGCAGGTTCAACAACAACAATAGCGACCACCGTTCCAACAGAGGTCTAGGCAGAGGGACCGCAAAATTGACCCTCTTCCTATGACTTACTCAGCATTATTACCCCAATTACTCCAATTGAAATTAGTCGAACTTCGTACCATGAGACCTCCTGTTGCTGGTAACTTGCCACCCGATTATGATGCTAATGCCCGCTGCGATTTCCATTCAGGTGCTCCGGGGCACACCACCAAAAAGTGCTGGGCATTTCAAAATAAGGTGCATGATCTGATAGATGCTAAAGCAATCAACTTTTCTCCACCTCCTAATGTTACCCAGAACCCTATGCCGAACCATGACGGGGAAAATGTGCATGCCATTGAGGATGGAAAGAGGTTGAACTTGGTGACAGATATTAATCGGGTGAAGACTTCATTACTGGTAGTGAAAGGTCGTCTGTTGAAGGGACAGGTATTCCTGGGTTGTGACCAAGATTGTTTGGAATGTATGGGTCAAGATAATGGCTGTGACAGACTGAGGATTGGTTTGCAGAATCTGATTAGTGAAGGCCGTCTACAGTTTGACCGTGTTGTGAAAGATAATGATGAGGTGTCAGCTGTGACAATTTATTATACCCCTGCTGAAATTCAGGTACCTGCAAGGGCAGCTCCTGTAGCGATTATGGTGCCGGAAAGACCCAACCCTGTTACCATCACGGTGCCGGGGCCGGTTCCGTTTACCTCTGAGAAAGCAGTCCCATGGCACTATAGGGCGGATGTGTACCATGAGGGGAAGAAGCAGGAAGTTGGAACATCGGCTAGTTCAAATGTTGATAATGTGGGTGGTTTAGGCGGCTTTACCAGGAGTGGAAGGTTGTTTTCTCCACAAACTCTTCGAAGTGATAAAGAAGTCGAGGCTGCGGCGAGAGCTAAAGGAAAACAAGTGGCTGAGAGTGTGCCCGTGCCTGAAGCAGATCCCAAAATTAAATAATAAAGAAAAGTGATTACAAAATCGTTGATCAATTAAACCAGACGCCCTCAACGATCTCAATTTTGTCATTATTGATGTGCTCTGATGCACACCGAGAGGCTTTGCTGAAGGTGTTAAAGATGGCCTATGTTCCATGGGAAATTACTGTCAATCAGCTCGAGAGTGTGATTTCTAATGTCAAAGTCAGCCATGGGTTGGGTTTCACGAGCCGAGATTTGACTTCTGAAGGTAGAAACCACAACAAAGCTCTGCATATTACAATGGAGTGTAAGGGCGCGGTGTTGTCCCACGTGCTCGTAGACACTGACTCTTTGCTTAATGTTTTGCCTAAGAAGGCACTGATGAAGCTGGAGGTTGATGGATTGATCTTGAGGCCGAGTGATTTGATTGTCAGAGCGTTTGATGGGTCGAAACGATCTGAATTCGGTGAAGTGGAATTACCTGTGCAAATTGGACCTCAAGTGTTCAAGTCTACATTCCACGTGATGGATATACAGCCTGCTTATAGTTGTTTATTAGGTCGCCCATGGATTCATGCGGCCGGGGCTGTTACATCCACATTACACCAGAAGCTGAAATTCGTGTTTGAAGGACAAGTAGTAATTATGTGTGGTGAGGAGGACATTTTTGTCAGTCACTTGTCCACATTCAAGTATGTTGAGATGGATGGGGAAATCCATGAAATGCTTTTCCAGTCGTTTGAGGCAGTGAATATTGATAAAGTTCCCGAATCTTCTCCTACACCAGCTAGAGCCCGCACGTCCATTTTGTCTTATAAGCAGGACGTAGAGGTTGTTAGAGCAGGTAATGCCCAGGGCTGGGGCAAGCCGATTGAGGTATCAGTGAAAGAGGATAAGCTTGGTATTGGCTACCAACCATCTCGGGCTTCGGCTACAAAGTACAACGGACCCATCACTTTCAGCAGTGGTGGAATCATTTACCCAGATCAGTCTTGTACGACTACAGAGGATGGCATCGACAGTGATTGTGACTTGGACAATTAGGTACGCCCACGTGTCTCGGGACAACAGTTGCAAAACTGGTCCGCTGAGGAAATCATTCAAGTTACTTTTCAAACAGAGTAATTTCCTTTGTTTTTCTCTAACCATAATGCATGTTAAAATCTTGCGCTCTGCCCAAGGCGTACAGATTCATCTGTAGGCACACATTTTCATTTGCAATTTTTAATCATTAATGAAGGACGTTTTGCATTCAAAATTCGTTCCCTGTCTTTCATCTTTTATTGTTGCACAAAAAACATTAAAAATGGCAATGTCCTGTTTTCTTTTTGTTTTTCAAAAATAAATTCTAAAATAAAGCATGAACCCCCTCGTACAGACTTGATCCTCCGGATTCCACTAATAACGGTTCTGCTATGGCCATGTATGACTTTGACAAACCGATTTATCAAGCCGAAGAAGGGGATGAAAAAGACTGTGAACTTCCCGAAGAATTGGCTAGATTGTTGAAGCTGGAGGAGAGGGTCATTCAACCTCACCCAGAGACAATTGAGGTTATCAACATTGGTTCCGAGGATGCAAGGAAAGAAATTAAGATTAGAGCCAGTCTGAAGGACGAGGTAAAGAAAGAGCTTATCAGTATATATGCGGGAATATGTCGACATCTTTGCGTGGTCATATCAAGATATGCCGGGGTTAGATACAGACATTGTTGTGCACAGGTTGCCGTTGAAAGAGGGTTGTCCTCCTGTCAAACAGAAGCTTCAGAGAACTAAACCAGAAATCGCTCTCAAAATCAAAGAGGAGGTACAAAAACAATTAGATGCGGGATTTCTGGCCGTCACCAATTACCCACCATGGGTTGCAAATATTGTTCCTGTTCCGAAGAAAGACGGTAAGGTCAGAATGTGCGTTGATTACCGGGATCTAAACAGAGTAAGTCTGAAAGATGACTTTCCTTTATCTCATATAGACATGTTGGTTGATAATACAGCTCAGTATTCAGTGTTCTCATTCATGGACGGTTTCTCCGGGTACAATCAGATCAAGATGGCACCTGAGGATATGGAGAAGACCACGTTCATTCCCCTATGGGGTACATTCTGTTATAAAGTGATGCCTTTTTGGTTGAAAAATGCAGGGGCAACTTATCAGCGGGCCATGATAACATTATTTCACGATTTGATTCACAAAGAGATTGAATGCTATGTGGATGATATGATTGCCAAGTCGCGAATAGAAGAAAAACACCCGATTAACTTGAAGAAGTTGTTTGAAAGGTTGAGAAAGTTCCGTTTGAGGTTGAATCCGAACAAGTGCACTTTCGGGGTGCGTTCTGGAAAGCTTCTGGGTTTCATCGTAAGTGAAAGGGGGATTGAGGTCGATCCTACCAAAGTGAAAGCAATACAAGACATGCCTGAGCCGAAAATAGAAAAGAGGTTTGTGGTTTTCTGGGTAGATTGAACTACATTGCAAGGTTCATATCTCACCTAACAGCCACGTGTGAACCAATATTCAAACTGCTAAGAAAAGATCAAACGGTCAGGTGGAATGACGATTGCCAAGTGGCATTCAATAAAATAAAAGAATACTTGCAGGAACCTCTAATTTTAATGCCTCCGGTTCCAGGGAGACCTTTGATAATGTACTTGACAGTGCTAGAAGAGTCTATGGGCTGTGTTCTCGGTCAACACGATGAGATGGGTAGGAAAGAGCATGCAATCTACTACCTGAGCAAAAAATTCACTGACTGCGAGTTCTGATACTAAAGGTTGAGAAGACATGTTATGCACTGGCATGGGCTACTAAGCGACTGAGGCAGTATATGCTCACGCACACAACTTTGTTAATTTCCAAAATGGATCCAGTCAAGTACATTTTCGAGAAACCAGCACTGACAGGCAGAGTTGCACGGTGGCAAATGGTTTTAACAGAATATGATATCCAGTATACTTCTCAGAAAGCCATCAAAGGAAGTATCATGTCAAACTATCTTGCGCAACAGTCGATCAATGATTACCAACCCATGAAATTTGATTTCCCTGATGAGGACATCATGTTTCTCAAAGTTAAAAACTGCGAGGAACCACTCCCGGAGGAGGGGCCAGACCCTGAATCCAAATGGAGTTTGTTGTTTGATGGGGCCGTCAACATGAATGGATGCGGAGTTGGAGCAGTTCTTATCACGCCGGAGGGTGTTCATATGCCCTTCACTGCCCGAGTGACTTTCGGATGCACCAACAATGAAGCAGAATATGAAGCTTGTATAATTGGGATTAAGGAGGCGATTAATTTGCAAATTAAGACCCTCGATATCTTCGGTGATTCAGCTTTAGTAATCAATCAAGTGAATGGGAACTGGTACACGCACCAGACACATCTGATTCTGTATAGAGATTATACGAGAAGACTGTTGATGTTTTTCACAACAGTAAAGCTGTACCGTATTCCTCGAGATGAGAATAAGTTTGCTGATGCCTTGGCCACGTTATCTTCTATGATCAAAGTGCAAAGGTGGAACCATGTACCCAAGATTGATGTGTATCGTCTTGACAGACCTGCATTTGTGTTTGTTATTGATGCAACGTCCAATGACAAGCCGTGGTTTCATGACATCAAATGTTTTTTGAAAAGTCAGGAGTACCCGCCTGGGGCATCTACCAAAGATAAGAAGACTTTGAGGAGATTGTCTGGTAGCTTCTTCCTGAACCAAGATGACGTGCTGTACAAACAGAATTTTGACAAGATTCTGCTCAGATGCGTGGATAGACACGAAGCAGACCTGTTAATGCAAGAAGTGCATGAAGGCTCTTTCGGTACCCATGCCGGAGGACATGCAATGGAAAAGAAACTATTGAGGTCGGGGTATTATTGGTTGACAATGGAGACAGATTGTTGCAAGTACGCCCACAAATGTCATAAGTGCTAGATTTATGCAGACAAAGTGCATGTGCCTCCGAATCCGTTGAGTGTCATGTCCTCTCCTTGGCAATTTGCAATATGGGGCATTGATATGATCGGAAAAATTGAGCCAACTGCTTCAAACGGTCATCGTTTCATCTTGGTCGCCATTGATTATTTCACGAAGTGGGTTGAAGCAGCATCTTATGCCAACGTCACTAAGCTGGTGGTAGCTCGTTTCCTGAAATGGGATATCATTTGTCGATATGGAGTGCCCAAGAGAATTATTACTAATAATGGTTCTAATTTGAACAATAAAATGATGGATGAGTTGTGCCGGGACTTCAAAATTGAACATCACAATTCTTCTCCGTATCGCCCGAAGATGTATGGTGTTGTGAGACGGCCAATAAGAATATTAAGAAGATTGTGCAGAAAATGGTTGTCACATATAAAGATTGGCATGAGATGCTACCGTTCGCCTTGCATGGCTACCAAACGTCAGTACGCACGTCTACTGGGGCAACACCATTCTCACTTGTGTATGGTATGGAGGCAGTCCTACTGGTTGAAGTTGAGATTCCACCCCTCAGAGTCATAATGGATGTCAAATTAGACGAAGCTGAATGGGTTCGCGCCAGGTTTAATCAGTTGAGCCTTATTGAAGAGAGACGACTGGCAGCTGTGTGTCATGGGCAGTTATACCAACGAAGGATGAAGCGAGCATTTGATCAGAAGGTGCGTCCTCGGGTTTACAAAGTCGGAGATGTAGTACTCAAAAGGATCCTTCTTCCTAGTACAGATCACAGGGGCAAATAGACTCCCAACTATGAAGGTCTATTCGTGGTTAAAAAGGTCTTCTCGGGCGGAGCCTTATTGCTTACAACCATGGATGGCGAAGACTTTCCATCCCCTATTAACTCAGACGCAGTCAAAAAATACTTCGCATAAATAGACCCGCTGGATAAAAAAAAAAGAGAGTCCAGGCAAAAAAGGGCATCCCGGCGAACCATAAAAACAGAATAAAAAGGTTCGGGAAAAAATTAGGGATATAAATGAAAAAATTGTACACCCGGTAAGTTGAAAACCCGAAAGGGCAACTTAGGCAAAAAGGGGTATCCCGGTGGATTGAAAACCCGAAAGGGCGGTCCATACAAAAGAGGGAGTTAAGCAAACGATTGCGGTCTGAGTTATTTGTACTCCATCACCGTTTCAGCAACTGACGTTCCAAAGGATATGAATCGGTCCAATCACTCCTCAGAAGGCAAGGTCGGGGAATTTTGAAGACATACTGGCTATAGCAGAATCGAAACTCAGTAGAATGCCGTTTTCACATTGCCATTAGGATATTTTCTCTTCTTAATTTACAGCAATCTCCTCTTTCCAGGGTTGCTTCCGAATGTATTTGCCGATTTCAGGCATTTTTCCATAAATTGAATTTCAGTCAAAAGCTTCTTATTTTGTTTTTACTGCTTTGTTTGCAAAACGTCCGAATTTTTGATAAAACATTGCATTTGAAAACACTGTGGCCTTACAATAACATGCGCAGAAAAACATTTAAAATCACTTTGAATGTTGAGTAATCCTAGATGGTGGATTCAAACCACGCAATATCCTGGGGCATGTGTGCATATTCTTTTGTTACAGGTAACAGGTACAAGCCTTTTCAAGAGCATGGGTCATTTCTTCCAAACAAGTAATCACTTACCCCTAAGTCAGAATACCGAGGTAACCATATTCAGGAAAGGGTTCCCATATCACCTTTTTGTCATAACTTTTACTGATTGAGTCCATTAATCAGCTGACGGTCGCTCACAACGATTCGATATCGACAAATTAATTTCCACTAAGTATCATTGTATCCTATCAAGTCAATTCTCCCATTTGGAACTTACAACAGTTACAAGCTTTTTTGTGTCGATAACGGTTGCAAATTCCCCATTAGAGAGTTGCTTCGCAGACCTCGCAGTTAATGTTCAAGACTCAGTGAGTGTCTAGGAGTTGGAAGATGCCAAATCTTCTGTAAAATCCTCTTGGGATGATTTCTTCAGATCAGCCGCGTAATCTGGGGCAAAAGTGAGTTTGTGACCCTCCCAAGCATGGGGCATTGTGAAATCCCTCCGACAGGATATGTTCTAGATCTATTATCTCCAGTAAAGTGACCTCTCAATTATTGTATTTTTAGCTCAAGTCTCGGCATTTGCTTAAGATTTTAAAGATGCTTGGTCTTCTGTAAAATCCTCTTAAGGGGCATCTCCAGCATGAGACGCTTTGAAGCGGTTTTCCCCAGCAGAGTTTGTTGTAAACTCATTATCCCCAGTGGAGTCGTCAAGCGGAAGGTTTGCCTAGCATGGGACATTGTGGCTCTTATTCTAAGCTCGACAGCTTTGTTCCTCAATAGATTACCGTGCATTTTCTTTGTGTTTTCCCAGCAGATCTCTAGGGACTCTTTCCTAGCATGTCGCAACAGAATGTCTTCTAACCAGGATTTGCGTATCCTCGACGGAGTAGCTCCGATCCCCAGCAAGATTGTATCCCCGACAGTTTGTTCTCAGCAAGAAGAGACTGTAAATTCATTACTTAGTAACTAGGGCTAAATACGGTGGTATCCCCACAGAGTTCAGCATTGAATCCAGCCAGTAATACTCCCCAGCTGAGTTGTTTTTTCTCCCCGCAGAGGTTTATCAGATCAACAGAATCTCTTCTTCAGCAGAGTGTTAGTACATTCTTTCCCCAACCAAGTCGGAAAGTTGTCATTCCTCCAGCGGAGTGGCTATGATCAGAATTCATCCCCAGACAGATGAAATAATTCCTGGCAGAGTCATCACTTCCCCATATCTCAAAGTCCAATTTATTTTTGGCAAGCGTGGCAATTTGGAGTAGACGGATTGTTCAGTCATTCTCCGGCAGAGATATTATCCTTTCAGAAGCTTCTGAGGTCAAATCATTGATCATTGTTCCTCAGCAGAGTCAGCAAGGATGTCTGATACGTATGCCGAGCGTAATCCAGTGTTGAATTTTTGCAAAAGTCCACCCGCAGTGTGGCCAATCAGTAGTCAACTGACTTCATCCAAAAGGCATCTTTCAAAAGTCCACCCGCAGCGTGGCCCGTCGGTATTTGTCTGGTTTTATTCAAAAGACAAGGCAAAGTCCAATCGCAGATTGGCAAAAGTCCATCTTAGGGTGGCAAATCAGCAAAGTCTAACCGCAGATTGGCAAAAGTCCATCTTAGGGTGGCAAATCAGCAAAGTCCAACCGCAGATTGGCAAAAGTCCATCTTAGGGTGGCAAAGCAGGGTAAAGTCCAACCGTAGATTGGCGAAAGTCCACCCGCAGTGTGGCAAGTCAGTAGTCATCTGACTCCATTTAAAAGACAGTTTCAAGACCAACCGCAGATTAGTGAAAGTCCACCCGCAGTGTGGCAAGTCAGTAGTCGTCTGACTCCATTTAAAAGACAGTTTCAAGACCAACTGCAGATTGGCGAAAGTCCACCCGCAGTGTGGCAAGCCAGTAGTCGTCTGGCGTCGTTCAAAAGACATTATTAAAGTCCACCCACAGCGTGGCAAGCCAGTAGTCGTTTGGCGTCGTATAAAAGACATTGTTAAAGTCCACCCGCAGTGTGGCAAGCCAGTAGTCGTCTGGCGTCGTACAAAAGACGTTTTCCAAGTCTATCAGCAGTATGGCAAGCCAGTAGTCATCTGGCGTCGTTCAAAAGACATCTCTCCAATGCTATTCTTCCCATCAGAGTTTTATCCAAGCAGAGTTCATTTGGTTGGGTTTATATCCCTTTTCTTCTTCTCCACAGAGTGCAAATTTTTTGGTTATTTTCGGTATTCAATCCCTCCATACCTTGAAAGTCTGAAAGCAATCGCTATCATCCATTCAGGTCTACAGTGATTAAATAGGGGCAGCTATAATACCCCAAAATTTTCCCTCTCATCTTTCATATCATTTAGCATATGCTTTCATTGTATTGCATTACATTCAAGTCATATAAAAATAAAGCATTCATCTTTGGTTCAGCATAGGGCATGTGATCAGTTGATTTCAGAGTATTGATCATTCAAAGCAAGAGAGCAAGAGCCAAGGGTCTCCCAACAAGCCTCAAAGGTCTCTTACATCTTATATCATCTCATTTGATCTCACAAGTCATTGGAAGATGGGAATTCATCAAGAAGTTGGACAGTTCATCATCTCCTAGCAAAAGCAGTCCAAATTAGGGTTTTGAGTTCAAGCAGTTTCCAGATGAAATTTTGGTTCAAACTTGATCTCAATGTTTTCTACATGATGTAAACTATCTAAGGATGGAAGATTGCCCTTTGGTTCATTTCAGAAGGTTTTCAATTGGTCAGTTGCTTGAGAATCAAGAAATCAGGAAAAAGTCAACAATGCAGGGGAAAAAGCCAACTCCTGACTTTTTAGGTCAAATTCATGAAATTCAAGTCACATATGTTCATTGGGCAATATTTGATCAAGAAAATCCAAGAGGTTCATGGAAAAATCAAGAAATCACAAAACTGCCAAATTTAGAAACTTAAGGTTTCTAAAAATGGCAAGTTTGGACCATTTTGCACTCCAATTCAAAGCATTCTTTCTTCAGGATAAAGGCTTCAAACTTCAGACCTAAGTTGAGCCAATTAAAGATCACATTCCAAGCTTCAAATCCATATAAAGAACTCTTCCATTGGATCAAAATTGAGGGAGTTATGATCAATCAAAGTTTGACAAAACCAAGGCAAAAACCAAGTCATGACCAAGCCAGACTGGGCTGGCACGCAGTCATTTCATCAAACATGTGGTGTGTCAAATGTCAAGCTAATTTTCTCCATCAAGAACGCTTCAAATGAAAAATTGTTGAACATCAAAGTTGTTCATCTCCATGTCATATTTAACTTTGATGTTGGGCATTTTCTTATTTGAACAAGTTATGAAGGTCATATGAGGGTTCAAAGAGAGATGTTTCACTCTGAAATTTCCATAGGCCATGTTGCAATGCATTGTCACAACTTGCCTCGCCCATAAGTCAGTTTGTTTGCTTGTGTTTCAAGTCATTTTCCATCACTTTCCAAGCTCCCAATCACTTTGATTCCAACTTCAAACTTGTTCTATTACATGTCCTCTTCCCATAACATCCAAAACCTTTCCATTTCATGCACCATGCTTAGAGAAATTCATCTACAAATATCCATGTTTCCATTGATGTGTTGACTGGTTTTTTGTTGGAGGCTTCATGCATTATTTTTGGTTCAGGTTATCACCAACACTTCTATGCATTTGTTTACTTCATTTGGACCAACATCCCACATGCCATACATGCACATAACCTGCTCCATACATGAAAGAGGGAAAGAACAAACTTGTGAGACAAGTCAATGATGCGTCAGTATCATACATCCTCATCATCACCACCATTGGTTCAATATCAATACCATAACATGTTGTGAGCTTCCCTACACATGATCACAACCCACACGAACTTCTCTTCCCTCTCCATTTCAGATTGCTTAGCACACCACTCTCCATTGCTTCTAACACTACCATTAACTCAACCTGAGTTCTAACGATCAACTGAGATGGTTAACTCCTAACCATACATATAAATAGAAAGCTCCAACAAAATTTGGGGAGAGGATTTCATTTTCACATTTCACAAACCTCACTCTCTCCAGTTCTCTTCGAAACTCTCTCTGCATTTTGAAGATTCATAATCATTGTTCGTCATTGTTCTTCGATCTTCTCAAGCTTTCTCATACGGATCTAAGTGAATCTTGTCCATCATCAAGTTTCAGTTCCAAATTTCCATTTCTCAAGCAAGATCACACATTCTATAAGCCTTTATTTGGCCATATACAAGCTCAAGATCAAGTCCACACCTTTGGTTTTCTCAACAATCATCAAGAAGCTTCAATCCAGGTTTAAACTTCTACAACTTTTCTTGCTCGATTCTACTAATTTTAGCTTGTTGTTGTTGTGATTTGAGCTTAATAGAAGCTGTGGAAACTCTGGCTAGTTGATAGAGCTTGTTAGAAGCTTAGATGAAAACCTAGGGCAAACTTCATGCTATCAAATCTCTCTGAATGTGCATGTTTTGTGATTTCTATTGGTGGATCTATAACCTACTAAGTATGCTGAACATTTTGATATCATCTTTGTGAATTTCTGGAACATTTAAGGATTTGCAGATGCCGGAGTTTGGCCGGAGAAGATGACCGGAGGTCCTTTTTCGGCCGGTGAGAAGTTCAGTTAGGGTTTTAGGAACTTTAAAACGTGGCCATTGGATCTTTGTGCATGAATGGTTAGGATGCTGCCAGCGAATAAATGAGAGAGTGTCTCTCTCACGTGCTATAATTTGTGATCTGAATGCTTGTGTATGTGTGCATCATCATATCATAGCATGTGTATTAGATCTGATCCACTCATCATGCGTGCTTTCCTTGATCATTTGTGTTGACTGCATCCAATGAACAAGATTGAGTCAATGTTTGACTTGCATACATATCATGGATCTCTCATCAGCACATTTTTGTTATTGGACTGGGCTCTTGCTTACACTTTTTGAACTGCGCTTTTACTAACGTGACACCCCCTGCATTATTGCTTTTGCATTTTATTTTCTCTTTTTTATATATGTTTCATTTTCTTTTATTAAAAATAATTCCTAACCTATAAAAATTCTATAAAAATTTACATAGCATATAAGCACATTTAAATAATTTTCCATGATTTTTAATTCTGAGTTTCTTGATTTTTGCTGATATTTTCATAATTTTCTTTTATTTTCCTTTTAAAGTGCATTCTTCATGATACTTGGTTCATTTTCATTTTAATTGAACTAGTTTCTTTCTGAATTTTTGAATGGAATTTGGTATGATCATATTGCACATCTTGCTGCATTTTATCCATATTTTTTTTGATATTTAAGGTCATTTTATCTTAGGGTTTAGAGGCGATGTTTGTGCATTGTACTTGATTGATCTTTGTGAACTTGTGAAGCATATTTGAGTATGATCTTTAAGAGGTTTTGACCTATAATTTTGTAATGTGTTTGCTCCCTGGTTTTACTTCATTTGATATGATTCTTGTAATTTTTCCCATCTTTCAAATGTGTTTTTAATTCATCTTAGGTGCATTGATACATGTGGATCCTTAAGTGAATTGTTTTGGAGTTTTATGTTTGGCTTGAACAAGTTACTTTGCATTGATTGTTGAGATGTTTTATAGGTCATTTATTTGACATTATAGGTCATCTTAAACCATGATTATATATCATTTACTTTCATCTCTCATAACTTGTACATAATTGTTTCAACTTGTGTCATTACTTGAATTTGTTTGACCTAAACTTGTTTATCTCTTCTTGTACTCAACATTACTTGTTTGTGAATCATCCATGCCTATTGATGCATTTTATTTGCATTTCATATTGAGTATTCTACTGACCCATAATCATCTCATACATTCAAATGTCATTCAACTTGTATACTTGTTCATGTTTGACACAATTCATCTTTCTTTCTTAACTAGTTTCAAAGTGACTTGCATATGCATGTTATATGATTAATTCTTACATTCTAATTGCACCTTAAATGTCATTTGGTACTGACCCATAATCCATGATCATTCATCTTTGAGTTTCAACTTTGACTCGTGTTCCAAGTTACTTCTTTCCTTATGTGAAACTTGTTTCTCTTCTTCTCACTTCTTCTTCATTTAACTTCTCCTACTTGAATATCCATTCTCATAACTTGTATGCTTATTCATATGCATTATAAGACATCCAAATATGAGGTTTGATTCTGACTTACATCCATTTGAATTTATTTTCATGTTCTTTTCAACTTTGACTTGTGTTATAAGTTTCTTCTTTTCTTACTTGAACTTGAACATTGTTTGTTTCTACTTGCTTCATCTTCTGAAATAATTTCACTCATGCTTTGTATGATCATTCATTGACTTCCATATGCATTATAACATGCCATTAAACTCTGATCTTGAGGTTTATTCATGCATTCATTCATGTTTGTATGTCATACCCATTTATACTTCATGTTTAATTCATAACTTGAACTTGTGTGAATCTTTGGCATCTTTCTTGAAAAAGTTTGATCCCATTAGGTACCCTAACCCTAATAGAATATCATTAGACATAGCTACTGACTTTAGAAGTCCTTGTACACTTAGGATCCTTTACCTTTAGACTTAGGCTTTGTTTGAACCCTAGTTTCTTTTTATAGGTTGTTTGATGCCTAATTGTCTTCCTTCTTTCATTTACGCTTTCATATTCAATTGTTTTGCTAACATTTTTAGGGGCTAATGGTAAGTCAAGTGTGTGGGTGTGCTCCCACATACAATCTCTTCTCTTATCTTTTTAAGTTTTCAACTTGTGATTGTGATAAGCATTCAATGTTTTCTTTGACACTTTACTTCTTTCATCCCTTTGAGTTCTTAACTTAACTTCAATCTTTGAAGTAAGTTAGAACTTGTTCTTCTTCTCTCTTCTTTTAGCTTAGGGTTCTAATACCACACTTAACTCTTAGGATCTCCAAGCATGACAACATTAGGGTTTGAGTCTTAGTCCCCTTTAGTCTTTACCTTTGTTTCTTTTGAGTCTCTTCTTTCTCATCTCAAAACAACTTCAAAATATCTTAATAAAGGTTGAAACCTCTTCATGAGCCTTATTCCATGGGGGGGCTTGCATACATTCCATCTTGGAATGTGTTGTAGGTTCTCTAGCATGATGTACAAGTCTTTAACATGAAGTGATTTCACAAACAAAACCAAAAATACTTCTTCATTGAAAAATAACAAAAACATCTAATAAAGGAAATAGGCTAGTGTACTTAAACCTTTAACTTTGGAAATAAGTTTGAGGATCTTCTTCATACTTAGTGTACTTCATTATCATTTCATTTTGGAATGATGCATGAGATGCACATTCCATTGAAAAAGACTTAGGTACACTCTCCTATGCAAAACACTTCAAATAAAAAACTTCTAAAACACTTCAAACAAACAAAAACGTCTTTCCCTCGGGAATTCTCTTCTCATCTCATTCACTCTCAACGTGCGAACGTGCTTCTCCTCGTTCTCTTGCAATACGGTAACGCACTTGATTCAGCGAGCCTGCAACACCTGAGCTAGAACATTAGTCGTTCCCTAAAAAACAAAAACAGTTTTCCCTTAGTTAGGGGAACTACGTCGCTCTGATTCTCATGTTCCTGATGAGATACGTAGGCAGTGGGGTAGGGCCCATTTGAGCACTTCCTTTATTTTCCCTACATTTGTTTCTCGTTCTCTCAGTTCCTTTTCATTTATCACCCTTTGAGCAGTACTTCAAGCGTGGATCCCGTCGAGTATGACGGACGTGAAGGGGTGCGATAACCTTCCCTTCATGTAACCGACTCCCTTACCCTTTCTCTTTGGTTTGCGAGACCTCGTTCTTTCCTTTCTCTCGGGTTTGTGCAACATTACCCTTCCCTTTCTTTGGGATAAAAATGTCTGGCTGGCGACTCTCTTCCTTTCTTCCGCGCCACTTTCACGTTTGTACCTGGATGAAAATCCCGGGAGTGACAATTACTTGAACTTTTTGGCATGGCACAAGTTTAAACATATCAACACAAGTTGATAACAACCTAAACATGTTTGTTAGGGTTCTACATGGTTAAAAGTAAGGTGGGGGTGTCACAAAGGTCCTCACATACAAACATGTATTCCAAATCAATATTCAAGGTAGTAAACTTAGGTTTAAGGATACCTAAACATGGTAAAACTCAAAAAAGGGTACATGTACACACCAAAGTGTCATACCCCAAATTTTGACCACTAAGATTTCCCATCATTGTGAAACTCATCATCACAATATGGATGTACCATCATATTTCATCAGTCTCCCCAAAGATGGGTGAGCATCCACTACAATCAAAACTAGGGTTTCAAGCCCTCTCAAAGCCTTAGACAAAGGATCAATCAAGGAATGACATGATCTTCAACTTGTCTAAACCTCTCAAACATACACAAAGTATCAAAAAGGACTCCCACTTTAAGGATTAAGCACAAGGCTGCTCCCTTCTAGGTGGATCAAGCCTCAAGATCACCAGTATCACCAAATTAGGGTTTTGGTCGATCAGGGCCTCCAAAGGGATATTTTCCTCTGGGTATGAGCCAAGGATCCAAAACACAACCTAATATACTCCATGAACCTCATGGACCCAATCATCAAGTCAATTTTGCCTCATGGGATGCATTCATCAAAAATCAGGAATTAGGGTTTCTTGACCTAATTCACCCCTAAGTTGACTTTTGGGACAAATCATGAGCCAAGACCTCAAGACATAATTTTAGGGTCTCCAATATGCCATATTGATCCATTTGTAACAATGGATTAATTCAAAAAGCTTGAGCAACAAGTCTCAATTTCATCTGCACCACAATTAGGGTTTCACGAGGAAAGTCAACTGTAACTTTGACTTTTGACCAGGACATGCTCCCAATCCCTATTACCTGCATCAATATACCCTATTACACCCATGGAACATGTCCATCAAGTTTGATTTAGGTCAAGGACATAATTTCCTAAAGAATTGCACAGTTTGGAATTCATCTGATAAAAAGTCAATTGTGCACAAAAGTCAACTTTGACTTTTTGAGATTTTTCACCAAAATGGATTTTTAACCCTAAAATGATGTTAATGTATGATTTGAATCATCATTCATCAAGAAAAATCAAATAAAGTGGGATAACTTGTAAAAGGGGTAACCATAAAAACTTAGAAAAATTTCTAAGTTATGGAAAAAGTGACACTAATGTGCCAACTTTGGAGGACCATAACTCCTAAAACACAAGGCCATTGTTCCCCATTCAAAGCTTGATTTGTAGATCTCATTGCCCTCTACAAAAGCTTCATACTGACCTGTGTCCAAATTCCTCATGGATTTTGAGTTATGGAGTGGTCAAAATCAAGAAAAGTCACTTTGTTCCAACACTTAGTGAAAATTTCACTAAGTCAGATTTTACCCTACTTTTTGCCAAATGTAGGGGGATTTTTCACTTGGATTCAAAAGAGATCAAAACCAAACATGTTCAAACAGTTGTTGTATCATGTAAGGGCTTTCCAAAATGGCCAAGAACATTACCAAATCAAATTTGAGTCATGAGATATGACATTGGCAAGTTGCCTTGCTGAAATCTGCCAAGGCAAGGCAGATTTTGCACTTTTGGTCGATTTGCCAAAATAAGCCAAATCCAAATGCTCCTATCCACTTGAAAACATCTGAGGATTGAATCTAAAGGGGACAATCACTGAGCCAAGCCTCCAAAGTCTTTGGAACAAGAAATAGCATGTTGAACCTAGAATTACCAAAATAGGGACAAGACTCCAATTTTGGATTGAAGCATTCAATGGAAGCATCAAGGTGGCATGGACTGAGCCATTCTCAACTGAATTCAGTCAAGACATATCCAAGACCAAGGGAACCAGCAGCCTGTGCCCTAACCTCTAGTCAATGGCTAGAGGAGACTTGGATTTTCATTTGCCAACATTGGCCAAACCTACTCAGCAGTTGCCATTCACTATTCCTTGCAAAACAAACTTGCTCTACTATAAATAGAGCTCAATTGTGATCAGTTTAAGTACACCAAAGCCATCAAACAGATGCTTTCCTCAAAATCTCTTCTTTCACTCCAATTTTGCCTTTTAAGGCAAGTCACTATCGGGTTTTGAGTTTGAGAGCTTTTCCAATCAAACCAATCACTCACACACCTCACATACATCATATAGAAGTGATCCAAACACTCATATAACATTTGGAACATATATTTCACAAAATCACCAGCCAATTGCTCAAGTTCTTGACAGTTTTGCAGTTGAGGTACCATCTTCAACTCCAAACCATTTCAATCCATTCCAAGCATTCATACACACTCCATGGCACCTAGGGAAGCTATCCAGATCATTGGAACCTAGCTGTAACACCTCCAACACAAATCACGATCACCAGGTGCAAGTGGTAAGCATGAGCTCTTCTAACTCTATGATCCATGCAATTTTTGCCGCACAATAATTTGGCCATATGTTCATAATCATGCATGGAATGTTTCCCCTCAATTAATTGCATTGTTTGAATCGTGTACCAAAAATCCTTGCCTTCATGCAGAAATTAGGGTTCTTGAGGATTTTTCATGATTTCTTGTTATATGTTTAATTTAAATGAAATTAAATACCATAGACATGATCGTGAGGTTAAAACGAGTTGATTGGTATGTGGATTGCATGATATAATCAGGTATTAAGTGAGATTGGAGAGAAAATGCAAATCTGGCCAAACCCAGAACACGCGCGTGTTCTTGGTGTGTTCTTGGCGCGCTTTTTCAAAAATTCAAATATTTGAATTTTGTGATTTTATTTAATTGATTCAAAAATTAATTTCTCTCTGAGTTTTAATGATTTTGAGTTGATTCTTTTTTTAATAATTCACAAAAATGTTAAAATATTTTATTTTACCAAAAAATCCCCAAAATATTATTTATTTCATATAATTGATATTTTTGCAGAGAATTAATGTTTTAATTGTTTTTAACATTTAAAATATTTTTTCCATCTTGATTTTGCAACTTTTAATGCTTTCTAATTATTTTGTAGGTCAATACTTAATTTTTGAAGCATTAATCCAAGATCACTATTTGTTTTCCATATGTTAAACAATTTTGATCATTTTAATTGAATTTTTATTCAATTAAATACATTTTTGAAAACAAATTAGGGTTTTTGGATTAATTCAACCCTCATAAATCATTTTCAAAACACTCATGGGCCTCTAATAGAGTGTAAGACCCAATCCTTTTTTGACCAAATCATTTTTAGGCCTCAGTATATTGTATAAGTCCCGATATCGTCAAAAACAAACGGCGCGATCGTCGCCTTTTCAAAACTCATTTGGGCCTCTCCTTGAGCTATAAGACCCATTCAAAACTTTTGGGCCTCTCCTTGAGCTATAAGACTCATTCAAAACCTTTTGGGCCTCACTTATTGTATAAGCCCCTTCACGTTAAAAGAAAATCTCGGCGCGATCGCCATTTTGAATGAAAAATCATCTGGGCCTACCCTCGTGTTATAAGCCCCACTCTTTTTCTTTAAACTTTTTAGGCCTCTATTAGAGTGTAATACCCAACCCCCTTGTACAGAAAACTTTTTGGGGCTCATTCGTTGTATAAGTCCCTCTGTACAAATTCAAACAGTGCACTCACTGATAAAACCCTGGGCCTCTCCTTGAGTTGTAAGCCCCAAATCTTTCTTTTTCAAAGCACTTTCTCCTTTGATTTTGACATATACTGTTGTTTTCAATCTTTCTTTGTTGAACAACTAACCAAACAGCATGGAAGCTCTACAACCGAGTAAGTGGTTATTGCTTTCATTTACCGCTTTCATATACATATACTGTATTGTGGGGTTGTTTCACTGTAAGTCTTCTTTCATAAACTCATGTCAATTGTGTAATAATAGTATAGATATTTCGAGTTTTGCCGGAAACTACGTCTAGAACTAGGTGACGCCGTTTCGTTTATTCATAGAAATAGACAACTAGATCCCAATAGGATCACCAGATACAGTCTTCTCTTCGGCTGTCCTCATTAGGAATTGTCAAGGAACTCTACTCCCAGAGATGAATGTATTCTCCGTGAATGGCATCTTTGAGTTTCTTCCAAATTCTAGAACTTTCCTGACTTGATCTATTCCTTGTGAATAGCTTGCCTTGAATTTCTCGGGGTTTGGGGACCCATCGGCTTCTTAAAAGCATCGGTCTCCTCTTGGGCATCGTACAAGGACCCACAGGCTTCCTAAAAGCAACCCCGCCTCCTCTTGGGCTTAGTACAAGGACCCGTCGGCTTCTTAGAAGTACTCACAGCCTCCTCTTAGGCTTCGTATAATGATCTCTTCCTCCAGGAATGATAGCTTTCTCTTGGGCTTCGTACAAGGACCTCTCGGCTTCTTAAAAGTTTCCAGCCTCCTCTTGGGCTTCGTACAAATTGTCCCGACGACCTCCTAGAGGTATAGGAACAGAACTTAATCATCTGCATAGAATAGTCCTTTCAAAGAGTCTACTACTGTTTCTCAAAGCATAGTACAAAAGATGAAACTCTAGACTTGGACAGTCTAATCTCCTTGAGTCTCAAAGACATTCTCAAGTGACCCCTTCGGTAAATAGGAAGGAAACCCGTAAACTCGGACAGTCTCAATACCCTTCAGATTTCCCGCTTCCTTAAAGAACAGGAATAACCCGGATCCTTGAATCAAATCCTTGAGTACAGTGTTGCTCATATAAGAACTGATTTTCTCTTTCAAAATCAGTATACTGGACCTGTCACTTAGCTGAAATAGCGCCATAGCCTCTCACTTGGGCTTTATACAATGATTCTCCCCAGCGGAGTCAAACAACGTTTAGCCTCTCTCTCGGGCTTTGTACGAGACATATAAAAGACTCCCTCGTTGAGACAATCACCCCTTTCACCTCCATCTCGGGCTTTATACAAGATACAAAAGGTTCTTATTGAGCCAAACAAACAACAGCCTCCATCTCGGGCTTTGTACGAGATATAAAATACTCTCTTGTTGAGTCAAATAGCCTTCATCTTGGGCTTCATACGAGATACCCAAAATACTCCACCATCGAGTCAAAACCTTTTAGCCTCTCTCTCGAGCTTTGTACGAGACACATATTAGCCTCCTCTTAGGCTTTATATAAGAAAACCACCGGTTGATCCAATCAACCTTTTAGCATCAAAGCTGTGCCTCGTTCACAATACACAAACATTAATAACTCTTTCCACTTCATCTAATCGCTGTAAGCGAAAAGCCTCTGGATCATCTACATCCATGCCACTGTCCCTCTTTTAGCATGAGAAATTCCTAAGGAAAGATAACATTGCTCTACACTGAGTTAAAGTCTTCTCCTTCAGGTTAAAACCCCCTATAAAGGAAATTGCGGCATTGCTAGGATCCGCGTATCCCAGTTAAAGTAATCCTCCTTTACATTCAGTCACCCAACAGTTGTGACATACAGACCCCCTTTAGAGATGACAAATTCTCTCTAAAGTCAACACCTTTAGCTTCACATCTTGGGCTTTAAACAAGATACAAACCACCTTTTGCTTCACATCTTGGGCTTTGAACAAGACACCAAAAACACCCATTTCCTCCCATAGAATAGGAGGAACTACGAACGCTCTGATTTCCCTGTTTCGGTAAATGGGAATACGTAGGCATAAGATTGAAAGAAAAATCTTAGCAAGCACACTAAACAAAAACCCAAAATACCATACTCTCATGTATCAATAAAAAAGCATTAGTCCAAACATCCTAATCCTTGTTCCCCGCCAGAAACTCGTCATTCTGTCAAAATAACACAAGAAAGACCCCACCATATTGATAGCATTCGTAACCTAACAGACCGCTGTTTAAACTCAGTATGCAAGCAGGGTTAATTGGAGACATCTATTTCCCTTCCTTCATCAGCTTTAATAGGATAAAAAATGAATCGACCTATAGTAACCTTAACCGCAGAGAGCGATCGCGCTTAAGAACCGCGTCCAAAATCGCTCGCTATAGAAAAATGGCGCCCACCATGGGGTCCTACTTCTAAACCTTTTTTCTCTTCACTTGTGTGAAAACCACAGATTGGGGCTTCCGCCGGGGAACCCATTTTCTATCAAGAACTTAGGATTCATAGCTTAAAAGGTCTAGGATGTTTAGGACAAATATATATACTGCTTTTCCTAATTGCTATACATGTTTATTTTTCTACTAATGGGAATGCGTGTGATGCCGCATGTGGAAAGATTGAGTATACACTTAAGATAAGTGATGGCGACGAGGTCGACCATCAACCTCAGTGGAGGCTGACCAATGCAACCCATTCTCTCACCTAGACAATGGGCCGATTGTGATGTCTGAGAAGCTGAGAAGCCAAACCCTTTTGTAGTGCGGAAACTATCGGGAATAGTTGTTACGCGATACTACCCTCATTTGAGGCTGGTGATCTATTCTCGGTGAATGGCACTTACTCTAAGATTGCTCTACAACTCGCTGGCGATTCGCTTGTTGTTTTGCTTTCCTGGGAGGAGCTGATGATAATGAGTACAGGTACAAAAATCACCCTAGTATAAACCTTTGGGGATGGGTAGAGCCTGGACTTCATGACAACGACCCTTTGACCCCATGTTTTTTCTATGTTTTTGTGTGCTGCATTCGTGCATTCATTTAAAAAACATTAAAACATTCAAAAAAATTTCTCTTCTAGTCTCTCTGTTTTTCAAATTAAACTAAGACTGTGATTGCAAATATCAGAGAAAAGGATTGCACTAATGGATTTCGGTAGAAGGAGAACCCATAGGTATACCTTCAAGGTTCCAAAGCTAGAGGATTTAAGAGGGTTGCCAGGGATGATCACAAACCAGGAGGCTTTCAGAGCCAAGCACGGAGGATTGCTACCACTGTTAAGAGTCCATGTGATTGAGGGAATCAGGGATGCGCTCATTCAGTTTTATGATCCGGTTTATCAGTGTTTCACATTCCCGGATTACCAGCTCGCACCAACGCTGGAGGAGTATTCTCATCTGATTGATCTACACATTACAGATCAAGCTCCATTTTCTGGACTGGAAGAAGTTCCAAAGAATCAGATCATTGCAAGAGCAATTCATTTTTACAAGTCTGAGGTCAGGACTCACATAACCACTAAGGGTGGCATCCAAGGTTTGCCAGCCCAGTTCTTGACAAAGAAAGCCCTGTATTTTGCCAGTATAGGAAACGTAACTGCTTTTGAAAGCATCGTTGTATTGCTCACCTACGGGTTATTTTTGTTTCCCAACATCAATAACTTCGTCGATATTAACTCCATTAAGATTTTTCTCATTGGAAATCCTGTGTCGACTTTGCTCGCAGATGCGTATCATTCTGTACACTTGGGAAATTTGTACAGCGGAGGGGAGATCAAATGCTGTGTACCTTTGCTTTATAAATGGTTTATCTCCCACTTACCCAAGTCTGCTGCTTTTTGGGATTGTAAGGGTGCCTTACGTTGGTCGCAGAAGATCATGTCCCTCACCAACTCTGATATAGATTGGTGTAATAGGATCTATGATGGAATCAGAATCATTGATCGTTGTGGAAACTTCCCCAACATACCCCTTATAGGAACTAAGGGAGGAATCAACTACCATCCAGTTCTCGTTCGTCATCAATTTGGATACCCGATGAGGCATATTCCGCTGAATGCTCATCTGGAAGGTCTTTTCTTCAAAGAAGGAGAAAACGACAGAGCACTAAAGATGGAAATAATGCACGCTTGGAAACACGTTTATAAGAAAGGACGAGAGTCTCTAGGAAAACCGGATTGTGTCTCGGTGGAGCCTTATCTCCATTGGGTACAAACTAGAGCTCTCAAGCTAAAAATGCCTTATCCTCGTTACGAAATTCTTCCACCGAGGGAATCTGTCATGTACTTCATGACGGAAACTGAAAAGCTTCAGGTTACTCTCAACAAAGTTCAAAAGTAGAGAAGGTCTTGGAAGAACAAGTACCGCACCCTCGACGTAGAGTGCATCGAAATATAGCAATTACTGAAAGAAAAAGATGCTCTAATTGAAATTTTGGAGCAACATGCTGTAGAGAATCAAGATGACCAAAGGAATTTGCTCACTCCTTTCACCTGGCAAAGGAATGACAACTCGACAACGGCCCAAGAGCCCCGGTCAAAGAAAAGGAAAGTACCAGAATCAGCACCCGATTTCTCTTCAGAGAGGACTCGGGACCCATTAGCTTAGGTTTCTGTTTCTGTACCTTGTAATCTACTGTATTTCCATTTCTGTAATCCTTTGAATTTCAATAAAAAGGGGTTTCCCCACTGTTTGATATTTGTAATCTAATTGTCGAAGTTTATTTTGATTAAACAAAAAAAACAATTAATATAATCATTGCATTCATCATTCTCACATCACATATTCTTCTTCCCTACGAATCTCACGTTTGTGTCTCGATTCTAGAGTCAAACTATCTCATTCGTATAATACTCGGGCCAATCGTCAAAAAAAGATGGATGATCTTGAGGAAGAAAACAGAGAGTTGAAGGAAGAGATCGACGCTCTGAGAGAGGATATGAGAAAGCTTCGTAACGACATGTAAGCCATGGCAGAAGCTCAGCTACAAAGAACTGTGATCTCAGAGATCACCTCGACGCCCATAGTGGAGAAGTATAATCCTAGGTATCAAATGCCGAAAGATCGTCCCTGGGGCATGCCTGTTTACTATATCCCGGAAGGATATGTTCCGCCGATCACTGAAGATCAGGGAATCACAACAGAAGCCGCTGGGCCTGAAGGTTACAAACTTCGGGAAAGCGAAGATGCCAGGGGCATACTGAAGACTCCTGAAGGTTACAAACTTCGGGAAACGCCAAGATTCACTGCCGTAGTCACGGTACCACCCCCTGTGGTGCACACTGTCCCGGAAGGACAGATTCCGCCAATACCTGCTGATAAGAAGGAAACTATGTTCGATAGAATGGATGAATTCCAGGAGCAGTTCCTGGAGATGCAGAAAGAGCTGCAAGCCATTCGCGGTCAGGATTTATTTGGAAAGGACGCCGCAGACCTCTGCTTGGTCCCCAATATGAAATTCTGCACAAATTTCAAGTGCCCGACTTTGAAAAATACAAGGGTAACTCTTGCCCTCAAAGCCATCTGGTGATGTACGCTCGGCAGATGTCAGCTCAGACGGAGAATCAGGACCTACTGATTCACTACTTTCAAGATAGTTTAATCGGTGCCGCACTCAAATGGTACATGGGTTTAAACCGTACTACGATCAGTACATTCAGAGATCTTGGTACTGCCTTCGTCCGACAATACAAATACAATTTGGACATGGCACCCGACAGAGATCAACTCAGATCGATGTCGCAAAAGGACAAGGAAACCTTTAAGGAGTATGCTCAAAGGTGACATCAAATTGCCGCTCAAATTTGTCTTCCTCTTGAGGAAAAAGAGATGACAAAGATCTTCTTAAAGACCTTAAGCTCATTTTACTATGACCGAATGGTTGCCAGTTGTAGCGAGCGATTTTGGACGCGGTTCTTAAGCGCTGGTCGCTCTCTGCGGTTGAGTTTACTACAGGTCGATTCATTTTTTATCCTATTAAAGCTGATGAAGGAAGGGAAATAGATGTCTCCAATTAACCCTGCTTTGCATACTGAGTTTAAACAGCGGCCTGTTAGGTTATGAATGCTATCAATGTGGGGGCCTTTGTATTGGTTATTTGTATTTTCGCCAATACTGTTTTCTTTCTCTTCGGGATTTTCTGGCGGGGAACAAGGATTAGGATGTTAGGACTGATGCTTTTTGATAGATACATGAGAGTACGGGATTTTGGGTTTTTATTTAGTGTGCTCGCTAAGATTTTTCTTTCAATCTTATGCCTACGTATTCCCGTTTACCGAAACAGGGAAATCAGAGAGTTCGTAGTTCCTCCTATTCTATGGGAGGAAATGGGTGTTTTGGTGTCTTGTTCAAAGCCCAAGACGTGAAGCGAAAGGTGGTTTGTATCTTGTTCAAAGCCCAAGATATGAAGCTAAAGGTCTATTTGTATCTTGTTCAAATCCCAAGATATGAAGTTAAAAGGGTGTTGACTTTAGAGAAAATTTGTCATCTCTAAAGAGGCCTGTTTGTCACAACTGTGGGGTGACTGACTGTAAAGGAGGATTACTTTAACCGGGATACGCGGATCCTAGTAATGCCATAATTTCCTTTATAGGGGGTTTTAACCTAAAGGAGAAGACTTTAACTCAGTGTAGAGCAATGCCATCTATCCTTAGGAATTTCTCATGCTAAAAGAGGGACAGTGGCATGGATATAGATGATCCAGAGGCTTGCCGCTTACAACGATTAGATGAAAGGAGTTGTTGATGTTTGTGTACTATGAACGAGGCACAACTTTGATGCTAAAAGGTTGATTGGATCAACCAGTGGTTTTCTTATACAAAACCTAAGAGGAGGCTAATATGTGTCTCGTACAAAGCCCGAGAGAGAGGCTAAAAGGTTTTTGACTCAACGAGGGAGTCTTTTGGTATCTCGTATAAAGCCCGAGATGGAGGCTATTTGACTCAACAAGAGAGTTTTTTGTATCTCGTACGAAGCCCGAGATGGAGGTTGTTGTTTGTTTGGCTCAACAGGAACCTTTTTGTATCTCGTATAAAGCCCGAGATGAAGGCGAAAAGGGTAATTGACTCAACGAGGGAGTCTCTTATGTGTCTCGTACAAAGCCCGAGAGAGAGGCTAAATGTTGTTTAAGTTAAGTGACAGGTCCAGTATACTGATTTTAAAGAGAAAATCAGTTCTTATATGAGCAACACTGTACTCAAGGATTTGATTCAACGATCCGGGTTATTCCTGTTCTTTAAGGAAGCGGGAAATTCGAAGGGTATTGAGACTGTCCGAGTCTACGGGTTTCCTTCCTATTTAACGAAGGGGTCACTTGAGAATGTCTTTGAGACTCAAGGAGATTAGACTGTCCAAGTCTAGAGTTTCGTCTTTTGTACTATGCTTTGAGAAACAGTAGTAGACTCTTTGAAAGACTGCTCTATGCAGATGATTAAGTTCTGTTGCTATACCTTTAGGAGGTCGTCGGGACAATTTGTACGAAGCCCAAGAGGAGGCTGGAAACTTTTAAGAAGCCGATCGGTCCTTGTACGAAGCCCAAATGAAGGCTATCATTCCCGGAGGAAGAAATCATTATATGAAGCCCAAGAGGAGGCTGTGAATACTTCTAAGAAGCCGAAGGGTCCTTGTACTAAGCCCAAAAGGCGGCGGGGTTGCTTTTAGGAAGCCTGTGGGTCCTTGTTTGATGCCCAAGAGGAGGCCGATGCTTTTAAGAAGCCGATGGGTCCCCAAACCCCGAGAAATTCAAGGCAAGCTATTCAGAAGGAATAGATCAAGTCAGGAAAGTTCGAGAATTTGGAAGAAACTCAAGAGATGCCATTCACGGAGAAAAGATCATCTCTGGGGAGTAGAGTTTCTTGACAAGTACTTTTAAGAAGCCTGTGGGTCCCCAAACCTCGAGAAGTTCAAGACATGCCATTCACCGAGAATAGATCAAGCCAGGAAAGTCTGAGAATTTAGAAGAAACTCAAGAGATGCCATTCACAGAGAAAAGATCATCTCTGGGGAATAGAGTTTCTTTGACAACTTCTATGAGTGACAGTCTATGAAAGGGTTCACAGAGAATGCTGCCTTTCATGTCTCCATATTGTTTAACCCCAAGAGGAAGGAAGACTGTGTCTGGTAATCCTATGGGGATCTAATTTAGACTATTTCTAAGAGAGATCAACGGGCTTAATGCTAGACGTAGTTGCTGGGGAAACTCTAAATATCTATACTATTATTACACAGTTGTTATGAGTTTATGAAAGAAGACTTACAGTGAAACAGCTCCACAATACAATTATATGTATATGAAAGCGGTAAATGAAAGCAATAACCACTTACTCGGTTGTAGAGCTTCCATGTTGTTTGGTTAGTTGTTCAACAAAGAAAGATTGAAAACAACAGTATATTCAAAATCAAAGGAGAAAGTGCTTTGAAAAAGAAAGATTTGGGGCTTACAGCTCAAGGAGAGGCCCAGGGTTTTATCAGTGAGCGCACTGTTTGAATTTGTACAGAGGGACTTATACAAGTGACTGGGGCCCAAAAAAGTTTTCTGTACAAAGGGGTTGGGTCTTACACTCTAATAGAGGCCCAAAAAAGCTTAAAGAAAAAGAGATGGGTCTTACTACTCGAGGGTATGCCCAAGGTTATTTTGAAAAGGCGACGATCGCGCCGTTTATTTGAAAATGTACAGAGGGACTTATACAACGAATGAGGCCCAAAATGTTTCTGTACAAAGGGGGTTGGGTCTTACACTCTAATAGAGGCCCAAAAAGTTTAAAGAAAAAGAGTGGGGCTTATAACACGAGGGTAGGCCCAATTGATTTTTCGTTTAAAAATGGCGATCGCGCCGAGGTTTTCTTTTAACGCAGAGGGACTTATACAATAAGTGAGGCCCAAAATGTTTTGGTTAAAAGGGGATTGGGTCTTACACTCTATTAGAGGCCCAAAAGTTTTGAAAATGATTTATGAGGGTTGAATTAATCCAAAAACCCTAATTTATTTTCAAAAATGTATTTAATTGAATAAAAATTCAATTAAAATGATAAAAATTGTTTAACATATGGAAAACAAATTGTGGTCTTGGATTAATGCTTCAAAAATTAAGTATTGACCTACAAAATAATTAGAAAGCATTAAAAGTTGCAAAATCAAGATGGAAAAAATATTTTAAATGTTAAAAACAATTAAAACATTAATTCTTTGCAAAAATATCAATTATACGAAATAAATAATATTTTTGGGATTTTTTGATAAAATAAAATATTTTAACATTTTTGTGAATTATTAAAAAAAGAATCAACTCAAAATCATTAAAACTCAGAGAGAAATTAATTTTTGAATCAATTAAATAAAATCACAAAATTCAAATATTTGAATTTGAAAGAAATGGCGCCAAGAACACACCAAGAACACGCGCGTGTTCTGGGTTTGGCCAGATTTGCATTTTCTATCCAATCTCACTGAATACTTGATTATATCATGCAATCCACATACCAATCAACTCGTTTCAACCTCACGATCATGTTTATGTCAATTAATTTCATTTAAATTAAACATATAACAAGAAATCAAGAAAAATCCTCAAGAATCCTAATTTCTGCATGAAGGCTAGGATTTTTGACACACGATTCAAACAATGCAATTAATTGAGGGGAAACATTCTATGCATGATTATGAACATATGGCCAAATTATTGTGCGAGGAAATATGCATAGATTGAGAGATGACCAAGTATATGCTTACCTCTAGGCCGTGACAGCAAGTGCTATGTGATTTTTTATTTGGAGGTGTTACAGATGAGTGGTGATGATCTGAACAGCTTCCCTACACCCTATGGAGTGTGTTTGAATGCTTGGGCTTGATTGAAATTGGCTGGATCACTTCATGGCATCTCAACTGCACTTTGGTTAAAACCTTGATCAATTGACTGGTGATTATGAGAAATCAGTGTTCCAGTTGTTGTTTAAGTGTTTGATCAGCTCATATGTGATGTATATAAGGTGTGTGAGTGATTGGTTTGAGTGGAATTGCCCTCTAGCTCAAAACCCGATAGCTACCTTGCTAAGAAAGGCATTTTTGCCAAGAGAAAGAGATTTTGAGAAAGGCAAGTGTTGTAGGCCTTTGGTGTACTTAAATTGATCACAATTGAGCTCTATTTATAGTAGATCAAGTTTGTTTTGCAAGGAATAGTGAATGGCAACTGCTGAGTAGGTTTGTTCAATGTTGGCCAATGGAAATTCAAGTCTCCTCTAGCCATTGACTAGAGGTTAGGGTACAGGCTGCTGGTTCCCTTGGTATTGGATAAGTCTTGCCTGAATTCAAATGAAAATGGCTTAGTCCATGCCACCTTGATGCTTCCATTGAATGCTCCAATCCAAATTTGGAGTCGTGTCCCTATTTTGGCAATTCTAGGTTCAACATGCTATTTCTTGTTCCAAAGACTTTGGGGGCTTGGCTCAGTGATTGTCCCCTTTAGATTCAATCCTCAGATGTGTCCAAGTGGATAGGAGTGTTTGGATTTGCACAATTTTGGCAAATCGAGCAAAAATGCAAATTCTGCCTTGCCTTGACAGATTTCAACAAGGCAACTTGACAATGTCATAACTCATAGCCCAAATGGAATTTGGCAATGTTCTTGGCCATTTTGGAAAGCCCTTACATGATACAACAATTGTTTGAACATGTTTGGTTTTGATCTCTTTTGAATCCAAGTGAAAAATCCACCTACATTTGGAACAAAATGAAGACAGATTTGGACTTAGTGAAAATTTCACTAAGTGTTGGAAAAAATGACATTTTCATTTTTCAGCCATTTTGATCACTCCATAACTCAAAATCCTTAATGAATTGGACTTAGGTCTAGTTGAAGTTTTGGTAGAGGGTAATGAGGGCTACAAATCCATCTTTGGATGAGGAAAAATGGCTTTGTGGTTTAGGAGTTATAATCCTCCAAAGTTGGTACCCTAGCCACTTTATTTTTAACTTAGAAAATTTTCTAAGTTTTTATGGTTACCCCTTTTACAAGTTATCCAACTTTTCTTGATTTTTCTTGATGAATGATGATTCAAATCACACATTAACATCATTTTAGGGTTAAAAATCTATTTTGGTGAAAAATCTCAAAAAGTCAAAGTTGAGTTTTGTGCACAATTGACTTTTTATCAGATGAATGCAATTCTTCAGGAAATCATGTCCTTGACCTAAATCAAACTTGATGGACATGTTCCATGGGTGTCATAGGGTATATTGAGGCATGTCCTAGGGTTTGGGAGCATGTCCTGGTCAAAAGTCAAAGTTACAGTTGACTTTTTCCTTAAAACCCTAATTGTGGTGCAGATGAAATTGAGACTTGTTGCCCAAACTTCTTGGCTTAATCCATTGTTCCAAATGGATCAATATAGTTCATTGGAGACCCTCAAACCCTCTCTTGAGGTCTTGGCTCATGATTTGCCCTAAAAGTCAACTTAGGGGTGAATTAGGTCAAGTAACCCAAATTCCTGGTTTTTGATGAATGCAACCCCTAAGGCAAAATTGACTTGATGATTGGGTCCACGAGGTTCCATGGAGTATATTAGGTTGTGTTTTGGATCATTGGCTTGTTCCCAGATGAAAATTTTCCATCTGGAGGCCCTAGTCGACCAAAACCCTAATTTGGTGACACTATCGATCTTGAGGCTTGATCCACCTAGACGGGAGCAGCTTTGTGCTTAATCCTTGGAGTGGGAGTCCTTTTTGATCCTTTGTGTATGTTTGAGAGGTTTAGACAAGTTGAAGATCATGTCATTCCTTGATTGATCCTTTGTCTAAGGCTCTGAGAGGGCTTGAAACCCTAATTTTGATTGTAGTGAATGCTCACCCATCTTTGGGGAGACTGATGAAGTATGATGGTTCCTCCATATTGTGGTGATGATTTGCACAATGATGGGAAATCTTAGTGGTCAAAATTTGGGGTATGACAGATGCCCCTATTTAATCTTCTTGGACCCGAAGGTGTGAATGTCGAAGGTATTCGGGCATTCGGGGTGCAAGAGGATTAAATATCGGAATACCCAAAATTTTGATGGTGGTTATGAATGGTAGCCTATGCATTCATCTTCTTTAGCTAAGCAATGATGCTTAGAAAAGGTAAACTTCCCCTCGATCCTGGTCTTCAGCCAAGGAACTGGTCTCAGTTTCTTATTTAAACTTCCCCTCGATCCTGGTTTCCTACCAAGGAACTGGTCTTAGTTTCTTTTGTCAACTTCCCCTCGATCCTGGTTTCCTACCAAGGAACTGGTCTTAGTTTCTTTTGTCAACTTCCCCTCGATCCTGGTTTCCTACCAAGGAACTGGTCTTAGTTTTTTTTGTCAATAAACTTTACTGACAAGGGACGCTATGTGTAGCGGTTTTCCTCAAACTTCTCGCCGAATTTTCCTGGGGAGATGCCTTTTGACGGAAAAAGTTTTGATGTCAGACTCGCTGGGGGACCCAGTCGTCTGAGTTGTAGAGTTGCACAAACTTCTCTGTTGGAGACGCCATTTGTTTCTACTGGGGAAAGCGAGCCTCTTGAGAGACTGCTGTCGCTTGGGATCTTACATCATACTTTTCTCGGGATCTTCCCGGAGAAATGCCATATGATGGGGTCCAATTTTGAGGTGCCGATGACCTTTTCATCAGCAATCTTTTCGGAGCGAAACTGGCGTGCTACCGAATCTCTGATTACAAGGCTTTCTCTGTGGATTTTCCTTAATCCGGGAAAGCAAGGATATCATCTTCACTGGCGAAGAGTGATGTCAACTGAAGGTTCCTCTGTTTTTTCAGAGGTTCAAGTTATCAAAGTGGTCGAGGGCCAACTTCATTCCAGAAATAAACTGGAGGAGAGAGATTGTTCAGACACAGTATTTCTTGACGAGGCAAGGACTGGGAACTCGATTGAGAGGACTCCTATCACTAGGGGACGAGGCCGACTAGAGTGATAGTGATGCAATATGAAATGTGAATGCAAATCAATAATGCATGATGTATGTATGTTTATGCTGACAAAACTGACGCGACATACAAACGTACGGGTGAACACGACTGGATACTCGACCATCGTGGGGCGTGTAGAAATATCGCTGGTTCAAGATAGCAATTCCACCTTGCTTAAGAGAGATAGTCCCTGTTGGGGAGCTACCGTTGGTCGGGCTTAGGAGGTAAGAACTCTACCGTGGTGTGTCAGATGAAACAAGGTCTCTGACACAGTTGATCCCTTTATTCAGGCATACTGGCGTAGAAGGAGTACTTTGATTCTGCACTTTGAAGTTCGCTTACTTCTGGAGAAACGGTTGATATTCCTTTGATGTTTAACAGTCAAAAGAAATTGCCGACTTTATTTTAAAAGCAGAAAAAGTTTTAACAAGTAAATTCATTTTTGTTTTATTTCAAGAATCGTTGATCATGTTAAAATGTCGTTCTGTAACGCTAAAACAAATAAGAATTACAAACAAAAGCACAAAGGCTCAAATTTTATTGATAAAATGGAGATCAGCCAAACGCGTGATTCCAAAGAGTATTTACAAAGTTAGAAAATGGTAATTTACAGGGAAAAGGGCTACGTTGAAACATAACGACCACTATCCTTCTACCAACTTTGAATTCGGGGCATCCTGAGCTTCTGTCGAAGATGACCTTGTTAGGAGTTTTCCCCCGATGATGTAACTACTGCTGAGGAGCTTGCCCCTGTTGAACATAGTTACTTGCCATTATCCCTAATTTTTGTCTGGATTGTACTGTGATGTTTCCAATCCACCGGGATGATTTTTTTTTACTTTGTCTCTAATTTTTGCCTGGACCGCCCTTTCGGGTTTTCAGTCCACCGAGACATTTTTTTTTTAAGTTTAGGCGAAGTATTTCTTGACTACATCAACATTCGTGGGGTAGGCAAATTCCTCCCCGTCCATGGTTGCAAGTCTCAAGGCGCCGCCTGAGAAAGCTTTCTTGACCACATAGGGGCCGTCATAATTCGGAGTCCACTTGCATCGGGAATCAGTGAGAAATGATTGTATCTTCTTGAGCACGAGGTCTCCTTTCCTGAAGACGCGAGGTCGGACCTTTTTGTCGAATGCCTTCTTCATTCTCTGTTGATACAGCTGACCATGGCATAGTGTCGTGATTCGCTTCTCCTCGATCAGATTCAATTCATCGTGTCGGCTTTGACACCATTCAGCTTCGGTGAGCTTAGCTTCCATCAATACTCGGATTGACGGGATCTCTACTTCTATGGGAAGCACTGCTTCCATGCCATACACTAGAGAGAAAGGGGTTGCCCCTGTTGAGGTGCGGACAGATGTGCGATAACCATGAAGAGCAAAGGGTAGCATCTCATGCCAGTCTTTGTAGGTTACAACCATCTTTTGAACGATCTTCTTGATGTTCTTATTGGCCGCTTCTACCGTTCCATTCATCTTGGGTCGGTAGGGAGATAAGTTATGGTGTTCGATCTTGAACTCAGCGCACAACTCTTTCATCATCTTGTTGTTCAAGTTAGATCCATTATCAGTAATGATCTGGCTCGGAACACCATAACGGCAGATGATATTATTTTTGATAAATCGGACCACCGCTTGTCGGGTTACATTAGCGTATGACGCTGCTTCGACCCACTTGGTGAAGTAGTCAATGGCTACTAGGATGAACCGATGTCCGTTTGAAGCCTTGGGCTCAATCATGCCAATCATGTCGATTCCCCATATGGAAAATGGCCATGGGGAAGAGAGAACTTTGAGATGCGTTGGCGGTACATGAATTTTATCAGAGTATATCTGACACTTGTGACACCTCCTCATGTACTTGTAGCAGTCGGATTCCATGGTTAACCAGTAGTACCCTGCTCTGAGAATTTTTCTCGCCATTGTGTGTCCGTTGGCATGAGTGCCAAAGGATCCTTCAGGAATTTCTTTCATCAGCATGTCTGCTTCTGGTCTGTCGACGCATCAGAGCAAAACCATGTCAAAATTTCTCTTATAGAGAGTGTCACCGTTCAGGAAGAAGTATCCAGCCAATCTTCTGAGGGTCTTTCTGTCTTTTCTGAGTGCCCCAGATGGGTACTCCTGTTTCTGAAGGAAGTATTTAATATCGTGATACCAAGGTCTGTCGTCTATAACTGCTTCAATCATGAAGATGTAAGCGGGCCTTTCAAGGCGCATGATGTCAATCTTAGGTATGTCATTCCATTGACATACACTAATCATGGAAGATAGGGTGGCTAATGCATCAGCCATGTGATTCTCATCACGAGGGATGTGGTGAAACTCGACTCTATTGAAGAAAGGTAGCAACCTTCTTGCATAGTCTTTGTAAGGAATCAATCCTGATTGGTATGGGTTCCAATCTCCTTTGATCTGATTGATAACCAGGGCTGAGTTGCCATATACGTCCAAGTTTTTTATCCTTAAATCAATTGCTTCCTCGAGACCCATAATACAAGCTTCGTATTCGGCCTCGTTGTTCGTACACTTGAACGTAAGTCGAGCGGTGAAAGGAATGTGGGTACCCTGAGGGGTAACAATGATTGCCCCGATTCCTTTTCCGTAATGATTAACTGCTCCATCAAAGATAAGTCCCCATTGGGAACCTAGTTCTGGCCCTTCACTGGGTAACGGTTCATCGCAATCTTTCATCTTTAGATACATGACATCTTCGTCTGGGAAGTCAAACCCGATTGATTCTTGATCGTCAATCGGTTGATGAGCCAAATGATCGGCTAAAATACTTCCTTTAACGGCTTTTTGAGTGTGGTACTCTATGTCATATTCTGATAACAGCATCTGCCAACGGGCAATCCTTCCCGTAAGAGCAGGTTTTTCGAAAACATATTTGATTGGATCCATTTCGGAGACCAACCAAGTAGTATGACGAATCATGTATTGGCGAAGACGTTTGGCTGCCCAAGCCAAAGCACAGCAAGTTTTCTCGAGCATCGTGTACCAAGTTTCGCAGTCGGTGAATTTCTTGCTTAGATAGTAAATGGCAGAATCTTTCCTTTTAGTTTCGTCTTGTTGGCCAAGTACACATCCCATTGAGTCCTCTAGAACTGTGAGGTAAATGATCAGTGGTCTTCCTTCCACTGGAGGTGATAGAATCGGAGGATTCAACAGATATTCCTTGATACTGTCGAAGGCGGTTTGGAAATCTTCTGACCAAACGCAATCCTGGTTCTTTTTTAGTAATTTGAAGATCGACGCGCATGTCGCGGTCATAAGGAATATGAATATGGAGATGTAGTTCAAGTGTCCCAGGAATCCTCTGACTTGTTTTTCAGTTTTCGGAGAAGGCATTTCTTGAATGGCCTTGACCTTGTCAGGATCAACCTCAATCCCTTTCTGGCTGACGATGAACCCTAGTAGTTTCCCTGAACGGACACCGAAGGTGCACTTGTTGGGATTCAAGCGAAGCTTGAATTTTCTTAAACATTCGAACAATTTTGACAGATGTTCAATGTTCTCACTCTCTATTTTTGATTTGGAAATCATATCATCGACATACACCTCAATTTCTTTATGTATCATGTCATGAAACAGAGTAGTCATGGCCCTTTGATAGGTTGCCCCGGCGTTCTTCAAACCGAACGGCATTACCTTTTAACAAAAGGTGCCCCATGGGGTGATGAACGAAGTTTTCTCCATGTCTTTCAGCGCCATTTTGATCTGGTTATAGCCCGAGAATCCATCCATGAAGGAGAAAACTTTGAACTTTGTTGTACTGTCTACCAGCATGTCAATGTGTGATAAAGGAAAGTCGTCCTTTGGACTAGCCTTGTTCAGATCTGTGTAATCGACACACATTCTGACCTTTCCGTCCTTTTTCGGAACGGGTACGATATTGGCTAACCATTGAGGATATTCTGATGTGGCAAGGAAACCTGCATCAATCTATTTCTGTACCTCCTCTTTGATTTTGATGGCCATGTCCGGGTGAGTGCGTCTCAACCTTTGCTTTACTGGCGGACATTCCGATCTTAAAGGTAAATGATGTTCCACGATGCTGGTATCCAACCCTGGCATATCCTAATAGGACCAAGCGAATACATCGGGGAATTCTTTGAGAAGCTTTATCAAACTCTCTTTGGCATTTGGACCGAGCAGTTCCCCAATCCTGATTTCTTTTCTCTCTTTTTCTGAACCCAAGTTTACCGTTTCCAACGGCTCTTTGTGAGGTTCAATGGACCTTTCCTCTTGTCTGAGTAATCGGGAGATCTCTTCTGGAATTTTGTCATCATTTTCTTCTTCAGCCTCGAATACCGAGAACTCAAAGTTGGGAGAAAGCATCGGATCGTATGTTTCAACGGGGTTTAAAACAAGCAATCTGCATGACATGATGATTCGTGTTTAGAAGAGATAGAGAAAATGCAAGTGTGTGCAGTGTATTTTGTTTTACTGCTTGTTTTTTATTATTTGTTTTTTAGGATTACCATTTTCTGAAAAACGCGAAAAGAGAAAACAGCAATAAATGCAGAAATTACAGAACGACATTATTTTATTAATGAACAAGTCGAATCTTGAGACTACAGCCCTATAAAACAAAACTCTGTCACTTTGGGCAAAGCGAAGAGGGAAATTTATAGAAAGCGAGCCCTATCAAAACATCCGTTTCACCTGGGCAGGGTGAAAGGCTAAAAGATGGCAATTACTTTGACTGGTGAACGACCATCGGAACATCGACAGCAACCCATTGGCGGTGAACTCCTCGGTGAATCACAAAGTATGGTACCTTCCTTGATTTGTCTTCAGAAATAACACTGATTTCTGGTGGAGCAGGATCATTGGAATCTGTCTCCCAGGCAGAGTTGTCGTAGGAGGATTCCTCTGTTGTATTATGCAGAGTAGTTGTGCTCTCAGCTGCATCTCCCCATCCAGTTGGCTGGATATCTTCGAGCCTGATACGAGAGCTTTCGGGAGCGGTGTACTTGACCATGAAGTCGTATTTTCCACTTGTTTCTCCCAGAGTGTCCCAAACTTCATTGGAACTAGAGGAGTCATCCCTCTCGATGACGTTGACCTCGAGAAAAGCATAGTTGATGAATTCAAGTGCTGCAAACGTTGTGAATTCATCTTCATGTTGAGTAGTTTCAGGATGACCTGAGTGTTGATCCCATGACATGGTGGGGACACAGGTATTCTGTTCAATGATGCTCAGCTGAGTTTCATTACTCGGTTGACTTTCCGGCCCCAAGTTTCCTGGGTAAGGTTGCCACATTGGCAGACCATCCATTGGGCCATAGTAGTTGTAGTCAAAGTTGTCTTTCATCAGAGTGTCCTCCTCTAATGAATTTGGTGGAGCACGGCATCCTTCCGGATCACAATCTCCATATATCTTTTCGACGTCTGACCTTGGTATAAATCTCGAACTCTGTGCGGGATAGCAAAATGGCGTGGGCACCTCTTCCTGAGACATATAACCGTCCTTGTTAAGATAGGACATCAATTATTCATTTGTGTCTGAGGGATCTTCCTCATTGATAGCATGAACTCGCTGAGACACTGGGTGGAGAAAACCTCCACTGTGGAAGAAGTTTTGAAGGGGATGAAGATTTTCATCGTTGGCAGCTGTCCGGGTACAGGTTGCAGAAAAACCAAGACCCTTCTTTGTTTTATTGTCAATAGGAATGACAAGCTGTCCCCATCCGATTGTATTGGTACTCTCGACCGCTTTGATAGCATCGTTGTATGAAGAAATGGAAGTTCCTTCTTTGAACTGATTGTCCTTGCTCACCGACAGTGCTTGGAACTGAGTTCCAATAACCTCCTCGGGTTCTATACCAGTAGATGATGACAAGTTACTCACAAGCAAGGCCTGTTCTCCACAGACTGTGACAAGTTGATCGTTCTTGATGAACTTTAGCTTTTGGTGGAGGGTCGAGGTGACCGCTCCCGCCTGATGTATCCAAGGTCTTCCTAATAACAACTGTATGTTGCCCGGATGTCCATGACCTGGAAAGGGACTTGGAAAGTGTGAGGACCAATAGTTATGGGAAGATCAACTTCACCGATAACCGTTTTGCTGGATCCGTCGAATGCTTTGACGACAACCTCGCTGATTCTCATCGGAGGTCCTTTGAACGATAATTGCATCAAAGTGGACTTCGGCATAACATTCAGGGTTGACCTTGTGTCTACCAGTACGCTGGCCAACGCATCGTCCTGGCAGTTAACTGTGATATTGAGTGCCATGTTATGACGGCGACCCTCTTCAGGTAATTCCTCATCACTAAATCCTAAATTATTGCAGGAAATGATGTTAGAGACAATACTATCAAACTGTCTAATTTTTACGTCCTGTTCCACAAAGGCTTGCTCCAAAACTTTCTGTAGAGCCTCCCTATGCACTTTTGAACTGAGTAACAGTGATAACACAGAGATCTTTGAAGGAGTTTGTAAAAGTTGATCAACAATGTTGTATTCACTCCTTTGGATGAGCTTCAACATCTCATCGTTGTTCGAAAGGTCGGGATTACTGGATTGACCGACTGGTGGATCGGGAGCTTCCGTCTGAAGTTCCTTTTCTTTGTTATGTTCCCCAACCCCTCGGTTGAAGATTCTACCACTCCGTGTTACTCGACTGATGTCTGTAATATTCACAACGGAGGGTAATGGAATTTCTTTTCCATTTTCAATGGTTGTTGCACCGTATTTGTAAGGGATAGCCTTAGTTGATTCATACGGTAATGGTCCCGGCAGATAGATGACCATGGGAACCTTCTGATTTTTCTGACCATCATAAGTAATTTCGATCTGTTCTCGGTTGGGAACCTTAGATTCATCTAATAGAGGGATAATGGCACAAACGTCCCTGGTCCTATGATGACCAGAGATTGTGACAACATCTTCAATTTGATCGGCAAGGTAGTTCGGCGTCCAGTTAATAGGTCCAGAACCTGAATATGGATGAATCTCTCCACGATCCACCTGACCCTGAAGGGCTGCTCGCACAAGGTAGCATCCTTGGTTACTTTCCGAACAGACGCTACAACGGTCATAATTGTGTGGTGGCACCTGGCCACTCCCACTTTAAATACAATGTAACCTCACCAGGTTAGCTTCCACTGATCGGACATCCTGACTCTGACGCTGAGTAGGATTCCTATTACTGATACTAATTTGCTGAGTATCTTCATCCATGTAGATTGGCATCCACCAATGATTTAACAAGTGCTGAAGTGCCTCCTGGACAAGGGTACAACCTTGATCATTTTCGCAACCCGCTTTACAGCTGTGATAATTATGTGACACCAGGAATCCGAGTCGGACCTGTTCAGCATGTAACTCTACCAAGTTGGTATTCATCGTGCGAATATCAAAGATCTGAACCATGTTGATCTAGTAGGGATTCCTATCATGGTAGTCTTGGATCCATCCAAGATCCATCTGACGCTGGAGGGACTCTTGTATAAAAGAGCATCCCTGTTTGTTTACCGAGCAAGTCAGACAGGAATTGTAATCGTGTTGCGGCATATTATGATACTGGCTTTGCCTTGAGTGCATTGCCACTAAGTTGACATTCATCGTATGGACATCGTGGTTTTGAATGATGTTGGAATTCGTGTAGACCATGTTAACTCCACGAACTCGGTGCTCTTGGATCCATCCGAGATCCATTTGTTCCTGTAGAGCTGCTTGCACCACAGAACACCCCTGGTTGTCTTTAGAGTAGATATCACACTGGTGATAGCTATGAGGTGGCACATGGCCATATCCACTCTGTCTACAATGCATCTTGACCAGATTGGTCTTCAACAAGAGTACATCGTGAATTTGATTGACATTGTTAGTCTCTTTCTCAATCAGATTGACTGCAGCCTTCTCATGTTGAGGCAGCGGGTTTGTGAGAACATTAGGATTTGTATCCTTGAAGGATAAGACCCTGCTCCTAACAAGTTTTTGCACGTCAGATTTGAAATTGAGACAATTCTCAATGTTATGCCCTGAACCTCCTTGATGATAAGGGCATGTTTGATCCACCTTAAACCAAAAAGGCGGATTTTCCGGTACTGTAAGAGGGGACTTAGTCTGAATGTGCCCCTTGGCTAGCAGTAATGGAAACAGCTCTGCGTACGATACGGGTATAGGATCAAATCCTGGTGGCCGTGTTGTACGGTTGTTGTTGTATTGGGGATGAGCCTGCTGAAGAGGCTGTTGTGTCCTTTGCTGATCAGGTTGGCTCTGCGCAACCTGAGGTTGATACATAGGAATAGGTGTAGGGCTGATAGCAGGAGTCACAACTGCTACTGGTTGATAACGTCGCCTTTGCTTTCCGAGAGAGATATTCCCAATATCTTGCTCTTTTTTCTTAGGGAGAGCACTACCATATTTTTTAGTACTTCTCATCGATCCAGTGTCTTTTACCAAACATCCTTCTCGGACGACTTCCTCAAGACGTACACCCATGCCTACCATCTCGGTGAAGTCACAGGGTGCACTGGCAACCATTCGGTCATAGTAAAATGAACTTAAGGTCTTTAAGAAGATCTTTGTCATATCAGGGGGTGGTACCGTTACTACGGCAGTAAATGTTGGCGTTTCCCAAAGTTTGTAACCTTCAGGAGTCTTCAGTATGCCCCTGGCATCTTTGCTTTCCCGAAGTTTATAACCTTCAGGCCTAGCGGCTTCTGTTGTGATTCCCTGATCTTCAGTGATCGACGGAACATACCCTTCTGGGATATAGTTAACAGGCATGCCCCAAGGACGATCTTTCGGCATTTGATACCTAGGATCATACTTCTCCACTATGGGCGTCGAGGTGATCTCTGAGATCACAGTTCGTTGTAGCTGAGCTTCTGCCATGGCTTGCATGTCGTTACGAAGCTTTCTTATATCCTCTCTCAGAGCGTCGATCTCTTCCTTCAACTCTCTGTTTTCTTCCTCAAGATCATCCATCCTTTTCTGACGATTGGCTCGAGTATTGTACGAATGAGACAGTTTGACTCTAGAATCGAGACACAACCGTGAGATTCATAGGGAAGAAGAATACGTGATGTGAGAATGATGAATGCAATGATTATATTAATTGTTTTTTTGGTTTAATCAAAATAAACTTCGGCAATTAGATTGCAAATACCAAACAGTGGGGAAACCCCTTTTTATTAAATTCAAAGGATTACAGAAATGGAAATACAGTAGATTACAAGGTGCAGAAACAGAAACCTAAGCTAATGGGTCCCGAGTCCTCTCTGAAGAGAAATCGGATGCTGATTCTGGTTTTTTTCTTTTCTTTGACCGGGGCTCTTGGGCCGTTGTCGGGTTGTCATTCCTTTTCCAGGTGAAAGGAGTGAGCAAATTCCTTTGGTCATCTTGATTCTCTACAGCATGTTGCTCCAAAATTTCAATCAGAGCATCTTTTTCTTTCAGTAATTGCTGCATTTTGATGCACTCTACGTCGAGGGTGCGGTACTTGTTCTTCCAAGACCTTCTCTCCTTTTGAACTTTGTTGAGAGTAACCTGAAGCTTTTCAGTTTCCGTCATGAAGTACATGACAGATTCCCTTGGCGGAATAATTCCGTAATGAGGATAAGGAATTTTTAGCTTGAGAGCTCTAGTTTGTACCCAATGGAGATAAGGCTCCACCGAGACACAGTCTGGTTTTCCCAGAGACTCTCGTCCTTTCTTATGAGCATGCTTCCAAGCGTGCACTATTTCCATCTTTAGTGCCCTGTCATTTTCTCCTTCTTTGAAGAAAAGACCTTCCAGATGAACACCCCGTGGGACGTGTCTCATCGGGTATCCAAACTGACGGCGAACCAACACCGGATGATAGTTGATTCCTCCCTTAGTTCCTATAAGGGGTACGTTGGGGAGGTTTCCACAATGATCAATGATTCTGATCCCATCATAGATCCTATTACACCAATCTATATCAGAGTTAGTAAGAGACATGATCTTCTGCGACCAACGTAAGGCACTCTTACAATCCCAAAAAGCAGTAGATTTGGGCAAGTGAGAGATAAACCATTTATAAAGCAGAGGTACACACATGTGATCATCCCTCCACTGTACAAATTTCCCAAGTGCACAGAATGATACGCATCTGCGAGCAAAGTCAGTACAGGATTTCCAATAAGAAAAATCTTAATGGAGTTGATATCGACGAAGTTATTGATGTTGGGAAACAAAAATAACCCGTAGGTGAGCAAGACAAAGATGCTTTCAAAAGCAGTTACGTTTCCTATACTGACAAAATACAGGGCTTTCTTTGTCAAGAAATGGGCTGGCAAACCTTGGATGCCACCCTTAGCGGTCATGTGAGCCCTGACCTCAGACTCGTCCAAATGAATTGCTCTTGCAATGGTCTGATTCTTTGGAATTTCTTCCAGTCCAGAAAATGGAGCTCGATCAGTAATGTGTAGATCAATCAGGTTAGAATTCTCCTCCAGCGTTGGTGCAAGCTGGTAATCCGGGAATGTGAAACAGTGATAAACTGGATCGTAAAACTGAATGAGCGCATCCATGATTCCCTCAATCACATGAACTCTTAACAGTGGTAGAAAACCTCCGTGCTTGGCTCTGAAAGCCTCAGGGTTAGTGATCATCTTTGCTAACCTTCTCAAATCCTCTAACTTCGGAACCTTGAAGGTATACGTATGACTTCTCCTTCTACCGAAATCCATTAGTGCAATCCTTTTTTCTGATATTTACAATCACAGTCTTAGTTTAATTTGAAAAACAGAGAGACTAGAAGAGAAATTTTTTTTTGAATGTTTTAATGTTTTTTTAAATGAATGCATGAATGCAGCACACAAAAACATAGAAAAAACATGGGGTCAAAGGGTCGTTGTCATGAAGTCAAGGCTCTACCCATCCCCGAAGGTTTATACTAAGGTGATTTTTGTACCTGTACTCATTATCATCACCTCCTCCCAGGAAAGCAAAACAACAAGCGGATCGCCAGCGAGTTGTAGAGCAATCTTAGAGTAAGTGCCATTCACCGAGAATAGATCACCAGCCTCAAATGAGGGTAGTATCGCGTAACAACTATTCCCGATAGTTTCTGCACTACAAAAGGGTTTGGCTCCTCAGCTTCTCAGACATCACAATCGGCCCATTGTCTAGGTGAGAGAATGGGTTGCATTGGTCAGCCTCCACTGAGGTTGATGGTCGACCTCGTCGCCATCACTTATCTTAAGTGTATACTCAATCTTTCCACATGCGGCATCACACGCATTTCCATTAGCAGAAAAATAAACAGGTATAGCAATTAGGAAAAGTAGTATATATATTTGTCCTAAACATCCTAGACCTTTAAAGCTATGAATCTTATGTTCCTGACAGAAATGGGTTCCCCGGCAGAAGCCCCAATCTGTGGTATTCTCACAAGAGATGAAAAAAAAAAGGTTAGAAAGATAGGCCCCACGGTGGGCGCCACTTTTCGGTAGCGAGCGATTTTGGACGCGGTTCTTAAGCGCTGGTCGCTCTCTTCGGTTGAGTTTACTACAGGTCAATTCATTTTTTATCCTATTAAAGCTGATGAAGGAAGGGAAATAGATGTCTCCAATTAACCCTGCTTTGCATACCGATTTTAAACAGCGGTCTGTTAGGTTACGAATGCTATCAATGTAGGGGGCCTTTGTACTGGTTATTTGTATTTTCGCCAATACTGTTTTCTTTCTCTTCGGGATTTTCTGGCGGGGAACAAGGATTAGGATGTTAGGACTGATGCTTTTTGATAGATACATGAGAGTACGGGATTTTGGGTTTTTGTTTAGTGTGCTCGCTAAGATTTTTCTTTCAATCTTATGCCTACGTATTCCCATTTACCGAAACAGGGAAATCAGAGCGTTCGTAGTTCCTCCTATTATATGGGAGGAAATGGGTGTTTTGGTGTCTTGTTCAAAGCCCAAGACGTGAAGCGAAAGGTGGTTTGTATCTTGTTCAAAGCCCAAGATATGAAGCTAAAGGTCTATTTGTATCTTGTTCAAAGCCCAAGATATGAAGCTAAAAGGGTGTTGACTTTAGAGAGAATTTGTCATCTCTAAAGAGGTCTGTTTGTCACAACTGTGGGGTGACTGACTGTAAAGGAGGATTACTTTAACCGGGATACGCGGATCCTAGTAATGCCATAATTTCCTTTATAGGGGGTTTTAACCTGAAGGAGAAGACTTTAAATCAGTGTAGAGCAATGCCATCTTTCCTTAGGAATTTCTCATGCTAAAAGAGGGACAGTGGCATGGATATAGATGATCCAGAGGCTTGCCGCTTACAGCGATTAGATGAAAGGAGTTGTTGATGTTTGTGTATTGTGAACGAGGCACAACTTTGATGCTAAAAGGTTGATTGGATCAACCAGTGGTTTTCTTATACAAAGCCTAAGAGGAGGCTAATATGTGTCTCGTACAAAGCCCGAGAGAGAGGCTAAACGGTTTTTGACTCAACGAGGGAGTCTTTTGGTATCTCGTATAAAGCCCGAGATGGAGGCTATTTGACTCAACAAAAGAGTTTTTTATATCTCGTACGAAGCCTGAGATAGAGGCTGTTGTTTGTTTGGCTCAATAAGAACCTTTTTGTATCTCGTATAAAGCCCGAGATGAAGGCGAAAAGGGTAATTGACTCAACGAGGGAGTCTCTTATGTGTCTCGTACAAAGCCCGAGAGAGAGACTAAATGTTGTTTAAGTTAAGTGACAGGTCCAGTATACTGATTTTAAAGAGAAAATCAGTTCTTATATGAGCAACACTGTACTCAAGGATTTGATTCAAGGATCTGGGTTATTCCTGATCTTTAAGGAAGCGGGAAATCCGAAGGGTATTGAGACTGTCCGAGTCTACGGGTTTCCTTCCTATTTAACGAAGGGGTCACTTGAGAATGTCTTTGAGACTCAAGGAGATTAGATTGTCCAAGTCTAGAGTTTCGTCTTTTGTACTATGCTTTGAGAAACAGTAGTAGACTCTTTGAAAAACTGCTCTATGCAGATGATTAAGTTCTGTTCATATAACTTTAGGAGATCGTCGGGACAATTTGTACGAAGCCCAAGAGGAGGCTGGAAACTTTTAAGAAGCCGATCGGTCCTTGTACGAAGCCCAAGAGAATGCTATCATTCCCGGAGGAAGAGATCATTATACGAAGCCCAAGAGGAGGCTGTGAATACTTCTGAGAAGCCGACGGGTCCTTGTACTAAGCCCAAGAGGAGGCGGGGTTGCTTTTAGGAAGCCTGTGGGTCCTTGTATGATGCCCAAGAGGAGGCCGATGCTTTTAAGAAGCCGATGGGTCCCCAAACCCCGAGAAATTCATGGCAAGCTATTCACAAGGTATAGATCAAGTCAGGAAAGTTCGAGAATTTGGAAGAAACTCAAGAGATGCCATTCACGGAGAAAGGATCATCTCTGGGGAGTAGAGTTTCTTGACAAGTGCTTTTAAGAAGCCTGTGGGTCCCCAAACCTCGAGAAGTTCAAGACATGCCATTCACCGAGAATAGATCAAGCCAGGAAAGTCCGAGAATTTGGATGAAACTCAAGAAATGCCATTCACGGAGAAAAGATCATCTCTGGGGAATAGAGTTTCTTTGACAACTTCTATGAGTGACAGTCTATGAAAGGGTTCACAGAGAATGCTGCCTTTCATGTCTCCATATTGTTTAACCCCAAGAGGAGGGAAGACTGTGTCTGGTAATCCTATGGGGATCTAATTTAGACTATTTCTAAGAGAGATCAACGGGCTTAATGCTAGACGTAGTTGCCGGGGAAACTCTAAATATCTATACTATTATTACACAATTGATATGAGTTTATGAAAGAAGACTTACAGTGAAACAGCCCCACAATACAGTTATATGTATATGAAAGCGGTAAATGAAAGCAATAACCACTTACTCGGTTGTAGAGCTTCCATGTTGTTTGGTTAGTTGTTCAACAAAGAAAGATTGAAAACAACAGTATATTCAAAATCAAAGGAGAAAGTGCTTTGAAAAAGAAAGATTTAGGGCTTACAGCTCAAGGAGAGGCCCATGGTTTTATCACTGAGCGCACTGTTTAAATTTGTACAGAGGGACTTATACAAGTGACTGGGGCCCAAAAAAGTTTTCTGTATAAAGGGGTTGGGTCTTACACTCTAATAGAGGCCCAAAAAAGCTTAAAGAAAAAGAGATGGGTCTTACTACTCGAGGGTAGGCCCAAGGTTATTTTGAAAAGGCGACGATCGCGCCGTTTATTTGAAAATGTACAGAGGGACTTATACAACGAATGAGGCCCGAAATGTTTCTGTACAAAGGGGGTTGGGTCTTACACTCTAATAGAGGCCCAAAAAGTTTAAAGAAAAAGAGTGGGGCTTATAACACGAGGGTAGGCCCAATTGATTTTTCGTTTAAAAATGGCGATCGCGCCGAGGTTTTCTTTTAACGCAAAGGGACTTATACAATAAGTGAGGCACAAAATGTTTTGGTTAAAAGGGGATTGGGTCTTACACTCTATTAGAGGCCCAAAAGTTTTGAAAATGATTTATGAGGGTTGAATTAATCCAAAAACCCTAATTTGTTTTCAAAAAAGTATTTAATTGAATAAAAATTCAATTAAAATGATCAAAATTGTTTAACATATGGAAAACAAATTGTGGTCTTGGATTAATGCTTCAAAAATTAAGTATTGACCTACAAAATAATTAGAATGCATTAAAAGTTGCAAAATCAAGATGGAAAAAATATTTTAAATGTTAAAAACAATTAAAACATTAATTCTTTGTAAAAATATCAATTATACAAAATAAATAATATTTTTGGGATTTTTTTATAAAATAAAATATTTTAACATTTTTGTGAATTATTAAAAAAAGAATCAACTCAAAATCATTAAAACTCAGAGAGAAATTAATTTTTGAATCAATTAAATAAAATCACAAAATTCAAATATTTGAATTTGAAAGAAATGGCGCCAAGAACACACCAAGAACACGCGCGTGTTCTGAGTTTGGCCAAATTTGCATTTTCTATCCAATCTCACTGAATACTTGATTATATCATGCAATCCACATACCAATCAACTCATTTCAACCTCACGATCATGTCTATGTCAATTAATTTCATTTAAATTAAACATATAACAAGAAATCATGAAAAATCCTCAAGAACCCTAATTTCTGCATGAAGGCTAGGATTTTTGACACACGATTCAAACAATGCAATTAATTGAGGGGAAACATTCTATGCATGATTATGAACATATGGCCAAATTATTGTGCGAGGAAATATGTATAGATTGAGAGATGACCAAGTATATGCTTACCTCTAGGCCTTGACAGCAAGTGCAATGTGATTTTTTATTTGGAGGTGTTACAGATGAGTGGTGATGATCTGAACAGCTTCCCTACACCCTATGGAGTGTGTTTGAATGCTTGGACTTGATTGAAATTGGCTGGATCACTTCATGGCATCTCAACTGCACTTTGGTTAAAACCTTGAGCAATTGACTGGTGATTCTGAGAAATCAGTGTTCCAGTTGTTGTTTAAGTGTTTGATCAGCTCATATGTGATGTATATGAGGTGTGTGAGTGATTGGTTTGAGTGGAATTGCCCTCTAGCTCAAAACCCGATAGCTACCTTGCTAAGAAAGGCATTTTTGCCAAGAGAAAGAGATTTTGAGAAAGGCAAGTGTTGTAGGCCTTTGGTGTACTTAAACTGATCACAATTGAGCTCTATTTATAGTAGAGCAAGTTTGTTTTGCAAGGAATAGTGAATGGCAACTGCTGAGTAGGTTTGTTTAATGTTGGCCAATGGAAGTTCAAGTCTCCTCTAGCCATTGACTAGAGGTTAGGGTACAGGCTGTTGGTTCCCTTGGTCTTGGATAAGTCTTGACTGAATTCAAATGAAGATGGCTCAGTCCATGCCACCTTGATGCTTCCATTGAATGCTCCAATCCAAATTTGGAGTCGTGTCCCTATTTTGGCAATTCTAGGTTCAACATGCTATTTCTTGTTCCAAAGACTTTGGAGGCTTGGCTCAGTGATTGTCCCCTTTAGATTCAATCCTCAGATGTGTCCAAGTGGATAGGAGTGTTTGGATTTGCACAATTTTGGAAAATAGAGCAAAAATGCAAATTCTTCCTTGCCTTGACAGATTTCAACAAGGCAACTTGACAATGTCATAACTCATAGCCCAAATGGAATTTGGCAATGTTCTTGGCCATTTTGGAAAGCCCTTACATGATACAACAACTGTTTGAACATGTTTGGTTTTGATCTCTTTCGAATCCAAGTGAAAAATCCCCCTACATTTGGAAAAAAATGAAGACAAATTTGGACTTAGTGAAAATTTCACTAAGTGTTGGAAAAAGTGACATTTTCATTTTTCAGCCATTTTGATCACTCCATAACTCAAAATCCTTAATGAATTGGACTTAGGTCTAGTTGAAGTTTTTGTAGAGGGTAATGAGGGCTACAAATCCATCTTTGGATGAGGAAAAATGGCTTTGTGGTTTAGAAGTTATGATCCTCCAAAGTTGGTACCCTAGCCACTTTATTTTTAACTTAGAAAATTTTCTAAGTTTTTATGGTTACCCCTTTTACAAGTTATCCAACTTTTCTTGATTTTTCTTGATGAATGATGATTCAAATCACACATTAACATCATTTTAGGGTTAAAAATCCATTTTGGTGAAAAATCTCAAAAAGTCAAAGTTGACTTTTGTGCACAGTTGACTTTTTATCAAATGAATTCCAAATTGTGCAATTCTTCAGGAAATCATGTCCTTGACCTAAATCAAACTTGATGGACATGTTCCATGGGTGTCATAGGGTATATTGAGGCATGTCCTATGGTTTGGGAGCATGTCCTGGTCAAAAGTCAAAGTTACAGTTGACTTTTTCCTTAAAACCCTAATTATGGTGCAGATGAAATTGAGACTTGTTGCTCAAACTTCTTGGCTTAATCCATTGTTCCAAATGGATCAATATAGTTCATTGGAGACCCTCAAACCCTCTCTTGAGGTCTTGGCTCATGATTTGCCCTAAAAGTCAACTTAGGGGTGAATTAGGTCAAGAAACCCCAATTCCTGATTTTTGATGAATTCAACCCCTAAGGCAAAATTGACTTGATGATTCGGTCCATGAGGTTCCATGGAGTATATTAGGTTGTGTTTTGGATCATTGGCTTGTGCCCAGATGAAAAGTTTCCATCTGGAGGCCCTGGTCGACCAAAACCCTAATTTGGTGACACTGTCGATCTTGAGGCTTTATCCACCTAGAAGGGAGCAGCTTTGTGCTTAATCCTTGGAGTGGGAGTCCTTTTTGATCCTTTGTGTATGTTTGAGAGGTTTAGACAAGTTGAAGATCATGTCATTCCTTGATTGATCCTTTGTCTAAGGCTCTGAGAGGGCTTGAAACCCTAATTTTGATTGTAGTGGATGCTCACCCATCTTTGGGGAGACTGATGAAGTATGATGGTTCCTCCATATTGTGATGATGATTTGCACAATGATGGAAAATCTTAGGGGTCAAAATTTGGGGTATGACACCAGTGCGCCCAGTGATTTCACCGAAATGGTGGGCATGGGTGTACGTCTTGAGGAAGCCGTCCGAGAAGGACGTTTGGTAAAAGACACTGGATCGACGAGCGGTACTAAAAAATACGGTAGTGCTCTCCCTAAGAAAAAAGAGCAAGATATTGGGAATATCTCTCGGAAAGCAAAGGCGACGATATCAACCAGTTGCAGCTGTGATTTCTGCTATCAGCCCTGCGCCTATTCCTATGTATCAACCTCAGGTTGCGCAGAGCTAACCTGATCAGCAAAGGACACAACAGCCTCTTCAGCAGGCTCGTCCCCAATACAGCAACAACCGTACAACACGGCCACCAGGATTTGATCCTATACCCGTATCGTACGCAGAGCTGTTTCCATTACTGCTAGCCAAGGGGCTCATTCAGACTAAGTCCCCTCTTACATTACCGGAAAATCCACCTTTTTGGTTTAAGGTGGATCAAACTTGCCCTTACCACCAAGGAGTTCCCGGGCATACATTGAGCATTGTCTCAATTTCAAGTCCGACGTGCAAAAACTTGTTAGGAGCGGGGTCTTATCCTTCAAGGATATAAATCCCAATGTTCTTACGAACCCGCTGCCTCAACATGAGAAGGCTGCAGTCAATCTGATTGAGAAAGAGACTAACAATGTCAATCAAATTCACGATGTACTCTTGTTGAAGACCAATCTGGTCAAGATGCATTGTAGACAGAGTGGATATGGCCATGTGCCACCTCATAGCTATCACCAGTGTGATATCTGTTCTAAAGGCAACCAGGGATGTTCTGTGGTGCAAGCAGCTCTAAAGGAACAAATGGATCTCGGATTGATCCAAGAGCATCGAGTTCGTGAAGTTAACATGGTTTACGTGAATTCCAACGTCATTCAAAACCACGACATCCGTGCGACGAATGCCAACTTGGTGGCAATGCACTCAAGGCAAAGCCAGTATCATAATCTACTGCGGCATGATTACAGTTCTTGTCTGACTTGCTCGGTAAACAAACATGGATGCTCTTTCATACAAGAGGCCCTCCAGCGTCAGATGGATCTTGGATGGATCCAAGACTACCATGATAGGAATCCCTATCAGATCAACATGGTTCAGATCATTGATATTCGCGGGATGAATACTAACTTGGTAGAGTTACATGCTGAATAGGTCCGACTCAGATTCCTGATAGCACATGACTATCAAAGCTGTAAAGCGGGTTGCGAAAACGATCGAGGTTGTACCCTTGTCCAGGAGGCACTTCAGCACTTAATAAATCACTGGTGGATGCCAATCTATATGGATGAAGATACTCAGCAAATTAGTATCAGTAACAGGAATCCTACTCGGCGTCAGGAGGTTACATTGTATTCAAAGTGGGCGTGGCCAGGTGCCACCACACAATTATGACCATTGTAGCGTTTGTTCAGAAAGTAACCAAGGGTGTTACCTTGTGAGAGCAGCTCTCCAGGGTCAGGTGGATCGTGGAGAAATTCGTCCATATCCGGGTTCTGGACCCATCAACTGGACGCCGAATTACCTTGCCGATCAAATTAAGGATGTTGTCATAATCTCTGGTCATCACAGGACCAGGGATGTTTTTGCCATCATCCCTCTACTTGACGAATATAAAGTTCCCAACCGGGAGCGGATCGAGATTACTTACGATGGTCAGAAAAATCAGAGGGCTCCTGTAGTCATCTATCTGCCGGGACCATTACCGTATGAATCAACTAAGGCTATCCCTTACAAATACGGTGCAACAATCATTGAAAATGGAAAAGAAATTCCATTACCCTCCGTCGTGAATATTGCAGACATTAGTCGAGTAACACGGAGTGGTAGAATCTTCAACAGAGGGGTTGGGGAACCTAACAAAGAAAAGGAACTTCAAACAGAAGTTCCCGCCCCACTAGTCGGTCAATCCAGTAATCCCGACCTTTCAAAAAATGATGATGAGATGCTGAAGCTCATCTAAAGGAGTGAATACAACATTGTTGATCAACTGTTACAAACTCCTTCAAAGATCTCGGTATTATCACTGTTAATCAGTTCAGAAGCGCATAGGGAGGCTCTACAGAAAGTCTTGGAGCAAGCCTTTGTGGAACAGGATGTAACAATCAGACAGTTCGATAGCATTGTCTCTAACATCACTTCCTGCAACAATTTGGGATTTAGTGATGAGGAATTACTTGAAGAGGGTCGTCGTCATAACATGGCGCTCAATATCACAGTTAACTGCCAGGACGATGCTTTAGTCAGCGTACTGGTAGACACAGGGTCAGCCCTGAATGTTATGCCGAAGTCCACTTTGATGCAATTATCATTCAAAGGCCCTCCGACTAGAATCAGCGAGGTTGTCGTCAAAGCATTCGACGGATCCAGAAAATCGATTATCGGCGAAGTTGATCTTCCCATAACTATCGGTCCTCATACTTTCCAAGTCACTTTCCAGGTCATGGACATCCGGGCAACGTACAGTTGTTTATTAGGAAGACCTTGGATACATCAGGCTGGAGCGGTTACTTCAACCCTCCACCAAAAGCTAAAGTTCGTCAAGAACGATCAACTTGTCACAGTTTGTGGGGAACAAGCCTTGCTTGTGAGTAACTTGTCATCATCTACTGGTATAGAACCCGAGGAGGTTATTGGAACTCAGTTCCAAGCACTGTCGGTAAGCAAGGACAATCAGTTCAAAGAAGGAACTTCCATTTCTTCATACAACGATGCTATCAAAGCGGTCGAGAGTACCGATACAAAAGTATGGGGACAACTTGTCATTCCTACTGGCAATACAACAAAGAAGGGTCTTGGTTTTTCTGTAACCTGTACCCAGACAGCTGCCAACGATGAAAGTCTTCATCCCCTTCAAAACTTCTTCCACAGTGGAGGTTTCCTTCACCCAGTGTCTCAAACAGTACATGCTATTAATGAAGGAGATCCCTCTGACACAGATGAAGAATGGAAGTCGTATCTTAACAAGGACGGTTATATGTCTCAGGAAGAGGTGCATATACCATTTTTCTATCCCGTACAGAGTCTGAGATTTATACCACAGTCAAATGTCGAAATGATATATGGAGATTGTGATCCGGAAGGATGTCGTGCTCCGCCAAATTCATTAGAGAAAGACACTCTGATGAAAGACAACTTTGACCTTAATTACTATGGCCAGATGGATGGCCTGCCAATGTGGCAGCCTTACCCAAGAGACTTGGGGAAAGAAAATCAGCCGAACGATGAAAATCAGCTGAGCATCATTGAATAGAATGTCCCCACCATGTCATGGGATCAACACTCAGGTTATTCAGAAACTACTCAACCTGAAGATGAATTTGCAATGTTTGCAGAACTTGAATTCATCAACTATGCTTTTCCCGAGGTCAACGTCATCGAGAGAAATGACTCCTCCAGTTCCAGAGAAGTTTGGGACACCTTGGGACAACCGAGTGGAAAATACGACTATATGGTCAAGTACACCGCTCCCGAAAGCTCACGTATCAGGCTCGAAGATATCCAGCCTACTGGATGGGGAGATACAGCTGAGAGCACAAATGTTATGCAAAATGAAACTGAAGAGCTCTCCTACAACAACTCTGCCTGGGAAACAGATTCCAATGATCCTGCTCCACCAGAAATCAGCGTTATTTCTGAAGACAAATCAAGGAAGGTGCCAGACTTTGTGTTTCACCGAGGAGTTCGCCGCCAATGGGTTGCTGTCGATGTTCCGAAGGTCGTTCACCAGTCAAAGTAATTGCCATCTTTAACCTTTCACCCTGCCCAGGTGAAACGGATGTTTTGATAGGGCTCACTTTCTGTAAATTTCCCTCTTCGCTTAGCCTGAAGCGACAGAGTTTTGTTTTATAGGGCTGTAGTTTCAAGAATCGACTTGTTCATTAATAAAATAATGTCGTCTGTAATTTCCGCATTAATTGGTGTTTTCTCTTTTCGCTTTTCTCAGAAAATGGTAATCCTAAAAAACAATTCAATAATAAAAAAACAAGCAGTAAAATAAAACACTACACACACTTGCATTTTCTCTATCTCTTCTAAACATGAATCATACCGTCATGCAGATTGCTTGTTTTAAACCCCGTTGAAACATACGATCTGATGCCTTCTCTCGACTTTGAGTTCCCGGTATTTGGGGCTGAAGAAGAAAATGATGACAAAATTCCAGAAGAGATCTCCCGATTACTCAAACAAGAGGAAAGGTCCATTGAACCTTACAAAGAGCAGTTGGAAACAGTAAACTTGGGTTCAGAAAAAGAGAGAAAAGAAATCAGGATTAGGGCACTGCTTGGTCCAACTGCCAGAGAGGGTTTGATAAGGCTTCTCAAAGAATTCCCCGATGTATTCGCTTGGTCCTATCAGGATATGCCAGGGTTGGATACCAGCATCGTGGAACATCACTCACCATTGAGATTGGAATATCCGCCAGTAAAACAAAGGTTGAGACACACTCACCCAGACATGGCCATCAAAATCAAAGAGGAGGTACAGAAACAGATTGATGCAGGTTTCCTCTCCACATCAGAATATCCTCAATGGTTAGCCAACATCGTACCCGTTCCCAAAAAGGACGGAAAGGTCAGAATGTGTGTCGATTACAGGGATCTGAACAAGGCTAGTCCAAAGGACGACTTTCCTTTACCACACATTGACATGCTGGTAGACAGTACAACAAAGTTCAAAGTTTTTTCCTTCATGGATGGATTCTTGGGCTATAACCAGATTAAAATGGCGCCGAAAGACATGGAGAAAACTTCGTTCATTACCCCATAGGGTACCTTTTGTTACAAGGTAATTTCGTTCGGTTTGAAGAACGCCGGATCAACCTATCAAAGGGCCATGACTACGCTGTTTCATGACATGATACACAAAGAAATCGAGGTATATGTCGATGATATGATTGCAAAATAAAAAATAGAGAGTGAGCATGTTGAACATTTGTCAAAATTGTTCGAACGTCTAAGAAAATTCAAGCTCAGCTTGAATCCTAACAAGTGCACCATCGGTGTCCGTTCAGGGAAACTACTAGGGTTCATCGTCAGCCAGAAAGGAATTGAGGTTGATCCTGACAAGGTCAAGGCCATTCAAGAAATGCCTTCTCCGAAAACTGAAAAACAAGTCAGAGGATTCCTGGGACGTTTGAACTACATCTCCAGATTCATATTCCTTATGACCGCGACATGCGCGCCGATCTTCAAATTACTCAAAAAGAACCAGGATTGCGTTTGGTCAGAAGATTGCCAAACCGCCTTCGACAGTATCAAGGAATATCTATTGAATCCTCCGATTCTATCACCTCCACTGATCATTTACCTCACCGTTCTAGAGGACTCAATGGGATGTGTACTTGGCCAATAAGACGAAACTAAATGGAAAGAGTCAGCCATTTACTATTTGAGCAGGAAATTCACCGACTGCGAAACTCGGTACACGATACTTGAGAAAACTTGTTGCGCTTTGGCTTGGGCAGCCAAACATCTTCGCCAGTACATGATTCGTCATACTACTTGGTTGGTCTCCGAAATGGATCCAATCAAGTACGTTTTCGAAAAACCTGCTCTTAAGGGAAGGATTACCCGTTGGCAGATGCTGTTATCAGAATATGACATAGAGTACCACGCTCAGAAAGCCATTAAGGGAAGTATTTTAGCCAATCATTTGGCTCATCAACCGATTGACGATCAGGAATCATTCGGGTTTGACTTCCTAGACGAAGATGTCATGTATCTAAATATGAAAGACTGCGATGAACCGCTACCCAGTGAAGGGCCAGAACTAGGTTCCTAGTGGGGACTTATCTTTGACGGAGCAGTTAATCATTACGAAAATGGAATTGGGGCAATCATTGTTACCCCTCAGGGTACCCACATTCCTTTCACTGCCAGACTTACATTCAAATGTACGAATAACGAGGCCGAATACGAAGCATGTATCATGGGTCTCGAAGAAGCAATTGATTTAAGGATCAAAAACATGGACGTATACGGCGACTCAGCCTTGGTTATCAATCAGATAAAAGGAGATTGGAACACATACCAATCAGGATTGATTCATTACAAAGATTACGCAAGAAGGTTGCTACCTTTCTTCAACAGAGTCGAGTTTCATCACATCCCTCGTGAGGAGAATCACATGGCTAATGCATTAGCCACTATCTCTTCCATGATTAGTGTAGGTCAATGGAATGACATACCTAAGATTGACATAATGCGCCTTGAAAGGCCGGCTTACATCTTCACGATGGAAGCAGTCATAGACAACAAACCTTGGTATCACGATATCAAATGCTTCCTTCAGAAACAAGAGTACCCACCTGGGGCACTAAGGAAGGACAGAAAAACCCTCAGAAGATTGGCTGGAAACTTCTTCCTGAGCGGTGATACACTCTATAAGAGAAACTTTGACATGGTCTTGCTCCGATGCGTAGACAGACCAGAAGCAGAGATGCTGATGAAAGAAATCCATGAAGGATCCTTTGGAACTCATGCCAATGGACACGCAATGGCGAGAAAAGTTTTAAGAGCAGGGTACTACTAGTTGACCATGGAATCCGACTGCTACACGTACATGAGAAGGTGTCATAAGTGTCAGATATACTCCGACAAGATCCATGTACCGCCAACACATCTCAAAGTTCTTTCTTCCCCATGGCCATTCTCGATATGGGGAATCGACATGATTGGCATGATTGAGCCCAAGGCTTCAAACGGACATCGGTTCATCCTAGTAGCCATTGACTACTTCACTAAGTGGGTCGAAGCAGCGTTATACGCTAATGTAACCCGACAAGTGGTGGTCCGATTTATCAAAAACAATATCATCTGCCGTTATGGTGTTCCGAGCCAGATCATTACTGATAATGGATCTAACTTGAACAATAAGATGATGAAAGAGTTGTGCGTAGAGTTCAAGATCGAACATCATAACTCATCTCCCTATCGACCCAAGATGAACGGAGCAGTAGAAGCGGCCAATAAGAACATCAAGAAGATTTTTCAAAAGATGGTTGTGACCTACAAAGACTGGCACGACATGCTACCCTTTGCTCTTCACGGTTATCGCACATCTGTCCGCACTTCAACAGGGGCAACCCCTTTCTCTCTAGTGTATGGCATGGAAGCAGTGCTCCCCATAGAAGTAGAGATCCCGTTAATCCGAGTATTGATGGAAGCAAAGCTCACCGAAGCTGAATGGTGTCAAAGTCGACACGACGAATTGAATCTGATCGAGGAGAAGCGAATCACGACACTATGCCACGGTCAGTTTTATCAGCAAAGAATGAAGAAGGCGTTCAACAAAAAGGTCCGACATCGCGTCTTTAGGAAAGGAGACCTTGTGCTCAAGAAGATACAATCATTTATCACTGATTCCCGGGGCAAGTGGACTCCAAATTATGATGGCCCCTTGTCGCTCCCGAAAGATTCGCATCCAACGGTACAAACGCGAGAGTGGGGCGGAAAAACACAGAGTCGTCAGCAAAGTGTATTTATCCCAAGAGGGGGAAAGGAAACACTGCATAAACCTGAAAGAAGGGAAAGAGCATGGTCTCACGACCAAGAGAACGGGTACGGGAGTCGGTTACGCGAAGGGAAGGTGTTAGCACCCAACACGTCCATCGTACTCGACGGGATCCACGCTTGCTGTCTGCATCAAAGGGTGTCATCGTCTAGAACTCCACTGCTACTGGACCGAAGAAGAAACGAGAATGGAAAGAACGGAGAAACGAAGAAGAAAAGAAAAAGAAGTGACTCGATAGGACGGTATCGTTGTCCTAGGCCTACGTACTCCCTCAGTGCAATGGGAAAGTCAGAGTCAATGTAGTTTGGACGGGAACTGTGGGGGAAGGTTGCTCGCCAAGACATCGCCGTCTTGTGCCTACGTATCCTCAATCGGACGATAAAGAGGAAATCAGAGCAGTTGTAGTTCGACCTACGGGTCGAAAAGAGACAAAGAGGTGATAAAGAAAGGTTGTGAAAGAAATGTGCTCAGAGAGATCTCGCACGATCTCCTGCCTACGTATCTCGCTCGCGCGCGAGAATTAGAGCGATGTAGTTCCCCTCACTAGGGAAGAAAGGAAAGGATGGAAGGGTCTCAATCGCATGGGTGCGAGAGAAGGGTCTCGATCGCAAGGGTGCGAGAGAAGAGTGCTCGCCAAGGATAGGGATCCTCGTGCCTACGTATCCTCAATCGGACGAGAGAGAGGAATCAGAGCTCACGTAGTTCGTGGGAACGACCACGAAACAAGGGGAGGAAATTGGTGAAAAATGGAGAAGGTAGCCCGCCAAGATCTACGCAATCTTGTGCCTACGTATCTTAACTCGGACGAGAATAAAGAATCAGGGCAGTCGTAGTTCGTGGTAACGACCACGAAACAAGGGGAGGAAATTGGTGAAAAATGGAGAAGGTAGCCCGCCAAGATCTACCCAATCTTGTGCCTACGTATCTTTACTCGAACGAGAATAAAGAATCAGGGCAGTCGTAGTTCATGGGAACGACCACGAATGGGGAAAACGAGATCAGCCTCGATCGCACGGGTGCGAGAGAAAAGAGTCGGGACTCACGGAAAATCTAAAGGGGAAACTGAATCCTACAAGTTATCATGCAAAATGGCCCTAAGGTCAAGGATAAGAAGGGAATTCTACCTAATGTCTATCCTACTCCGAGCTTAATCAGAAATTAAGTCAGACTAGGAGCCTTAAGGGAGCTTGCGAATACAGAGGTAATCAACAAGTAAACATCAGACAGCTCAATCACAAAGAGAGAATCGAAAAAGAAACCAGATTAGAAGGAATTCAAGTATAAAGAGAAAATTAGGAATTAATCAACAATTAATCAAGATGGGCATCAAAATCAAAATCAAGAACTAATCAAGAATATCCAAGATAAAGTGCAAATTAAACTACAATTAAAAATCAAGACTAAAAGTTAGTCAACAATTTAAAATCTAAACCTAGGATTAATATCACATTAATTCCTAATTAAAAATTAGCCTAAATTAATTCAAAATTAAACTTCTAGAAAAACTATTAAGATTCAATTAAAAAGAGGTTAGTTAATAGTTATCAAAATTAAAGGTTAAATCAACAATTAATAAAAGTTACTTCATAATTATTTCCTAAGATTAAAATCTAATAAAAAACTGATTCTAAAATAATTGTCTCTTGAACAAACAAACCAAAAAAACCAATTAATCAAAAATTAAAGACAATTAACTAAACATAGAGGGTGCAGCCAGATCTCAGGGAGTGGGATTAAGAACCAGGCGCATGGGCCTTGTAGTCCAGCAAGCTCAATAACTCTATGGTTCACATCCAAGGGGGGTACAAAAACATCACAAGGGGTGAGATAGGAAAAAAAAACGAGTGGGCTTGAAGGCCCAGTTTACTACAACAAGATACAACCTAAAAAACTAAAGGACCCTCAGCAAGATCCTTCTTCATTCTCTCCCTGCGCCGTCGACGGCTTCCCTTGTTTTTTCATCCGCCATCACCAACCTTCTTTCTCCTTCCAAGTCGCCTGTGACAGATCTTCTCTTCTCCAACTCGCTGTTCCCGTATCCGTCTCAACTCACTCTCAGCCGTTCTTCTCGCCATTTCCTTCTCAATCGCGAAAACCAAACCTCCCTCCGCCTTGTTCTCGCTTAAACCCAAATAAACCAAAAACCTCACAACACCATACTCTCTCACCGTGCCACCTCTGTCTCACCTCCGTTTCCTTCCTCTCCTTCACCAACTCGCTTTCGTCTCTGTGCTTCATCTCTTCGAACTCATCTTCTTCACCGCCACGAACTTCACAACTCGCCACCGATACTCACCCTTCCTCCACACTATACATCAACAAAGCAACTCATCGAAAGAACCCTACCACTACTATTCGCAACTGAAAGACAGAAAAGAAACGAACAACCACATCGCACCAGCAAGCATCAAATTGAACGGCGTTACTTATGAGACAAAGACGACGTAGGTAAGAACCTCTAATTCACTCCTCTGTATAGAGTCTGACGCACTCGTTCGACCTCACTGTATCCTAATCAACGATCTCGAAACGACGCAAACAATGGAGGAACAATATATATTCGGAACAAACTTCCTTAACAACTTAAACGAAGGCTCTGAGGTACGTACCAGGGCGGAGCAGGGAGGATCTCCGACACGGCGTATTTTCGACAACCTTCTGCTATTATTCTGCTTCGTTCTCTTCTCGCTACTCTGCGAAGATGTTGCGTCTCAAAACTCCAGCCAGAGCTTCCTAGAGGTACGCATCTGAATTCGAATCTCTTCTCTTTCGATTCTACTTCTGAAATTGTTGTTGTTGCTGCAAGCTTCTATAAATTCAGCATTACCACATCTTCTTCTTTTCCTTTTCTGTGCTTTGTTCAATTGTTGCTTTTGATTTACTGAATCGTCTTGTTGATGTGAGCTTGCAATTTCTGCAGATCTGTGGAGTGGATCTTGTAGAGGCTGGAGAGTTGCAGAAGTTTGGAAGTAAATTAATGTTAAAGAATGTTGAAGCTGAAGGTTAATGGAAGATGAAGGTTAATGGAGGGTGAAGGTTGAATGAAAATGACGGAGAGTTTTTGCAAATTTGGGGAGAGTTGCAGAATTATAGGGTAATCAGTGATGAATCCCCTCCACTTTTTGTTGCAGGTTGTCTTATATAGGTAGTTTTAGAGGGTAGTTTGGGATTTTTTAATTGAAATTCTGTTTGTTCTGTTAGAGCTTTTTGAAATTGATCACGACTTTTGTACGTGTTTTCGTGAATTCCCTCTTGTCATTCTGCACGCACGTTTGGTGTTATCAGCAAGCCTTTTTTGTGTCATTTTGGACTTCGCTTTTTGCGTTTTGCATCAATTTGCTTGCAGCTGGGATATTATTTGGATTCAAGTTGAAGTGTCTTGGAAAGGTAGTAGCAGATTTTGTAGCATGTGGGCCGTGTAGAAGAATCATGAGCTTGTGTGATTTTTTTTTGTTTATATTAAAATGTAAATGGGCTTTATGCTTCATGGACTTTTGGGAAAATGGACATTTGAAATTGAGAATGGTTATCAAAAAAGAATGATATGGATAAAGAATAAAATCGAAAATGCATATTTGGTTGGATAAAATAAAAAGAGTGGATCCAAAAACTTGATTATTGTTTGAAAAATGAAAAAAAAAAGTTTTAATTTGGACATGGATTTAATTTGTTTTAAAATGGGTATTTGGATAATGGAATGTGGATGTAAAAATGGATAAAATGAAAAGAAAGGTTAAGAAGTGGTTAATTGGATTATGCTATGGATATTGATAAATGGTTATTTGGATTAAATTGGATTAAAAATGGATGCTATAGATGTTACTAAAAATGGATAGAAAATGGACAAAGAAAAATGGGAATGAATAATGGTTTTATGGTAGAAATTTGAATTCCAAGTAGCCCACACGACAAATCTCTAATTCCAATCACACTCTTAATCCACACCAAACTCACCTCTTCATTGAATCCTAATAATTCAATCAGTAAGCTCAATTGACCATGACCCAATGCCCTTCAAATCAGTCCATAACTGCTTTGTCCACAAACTCATCCATGAATAAGAACCTTAATTTTTCCTTGAGACGTACACCCTGATTCACACCAATGAACCTCTGACCCAAAGCCTTTGATGATTCCTCTGGATAAGAAAACCTCAGAACTTGACGCACCTCTAAATAGGAAAATACTGATAATAAGAAAAACCTCTCGATCCCATGTCTTAGGAACCCAATGCAAATGATTATGAATTATGACCTAAAGATGCAAAAAATGAGAAAGAAACATAAGCCAGAAAAAGGTAGAGCAAATTTTGGGGTGCTACAGCTGCCCCTATTCAATCAACTTGGACCTGAAAGGGTGATAGCAACGGCTTTCAGACATTCAAGGTAGAAGGTGATTGAATACAAAAAGAACCCGAAAATTTGCAAACCGTGGAGATGATGAAATAAATACAAGTACGAGAACGGCCGAAGGCGAACTCGGAGGGGCAGACCGGCCGAAGGCGGACTAAACTGGGGAGATATAAAGGTGTTACGAGAACGGCCGAAGGCGGACTCAGAAAAGAAAGACCAAGCCGAGGGTGGGCTTTCAAACAATGGATACAAGACCATGCCGAAGGTGGGCTCGAAAAAGAAAGACCAAGCCGAAGGTGGGCTTTCAAATAAAGGATACGAGACCATGCCGAAGGTGGGCTCGAAGAAGAAAGACCAAGCCGAAGGTGGACTTTCAAAGAAAGACTATACCGAAGGTAGACTTTCAAACAACAATAAGTAGAATCGACAGATCTACAAAGATGATTCCGCTGGGGAAAAGAGAAATCTAAATAGACAACTCTGCGGGGAAGACAACTCAACATCGTCAAGGAATTAACGAAGATAACACATTGTCATAGGGATGACAGGAAGAAGATGAAACCCAAGAAACACCTCGTCAAAGGGTTGACGGGAAGAAAACCTAACCGAAGAGAACGCATTGTCATAGGGATGACAGGAAAAAGATGAAACCCATAGAAAGAAAAGTGAACCCCAGAACCGCACCGATTATTTATCCGAAGAACCACATTGTCATAGAGATGACAGAAAGAGAACGAAAACCTGACCGAAGGGACACATTGTCATGGAGATAACACATTATCATAGGGATGACAGAAAAAAGATGAAACCCATATCCGAAGAAACACCTTGTCATAGGGATGACAGAAAGAAGATTCCATCGTAGGAACACATTGCCATGGAGATAACAGAACGAGGATGAAACCCAAGAAACACCTCGTCAAAGGGTTGACGGGAAGAAAATTGAAAACATCCGAAGGTACGCAACCTGATCTCGGAACACATCGTCAAAGGGTTGACGGAGAGAAAACCTGATAATATCCGAAGGTACACAACCTGAGCTCAGAACACATCGTCAAAGGGGTTTGACGGAAAGAAACTATCTGCTGGGGATTGACTCGGTATTCTCCCTGGGGATATGTCACTGTCTTGATTGAAGATTGATTCGGGTTTCTGTACAAGGTACCAAATCTGGCTTATGCTTCGCATGCATATGTTTGAATTTTGCCGTAATGCTCCATACGAAATGGAAATGCTACGCGTTTTGAGGATGAAATGCAAATATGCTTACAAAAGAGATCCCTCCAGCAAAATAAATGCTGAAGAGAAGAGGCCAAATCCGCTGGGGATGGCGAGCTGAACTGTCTCCGAGGTTACGAACCCTGCCGAGGAAGTCACACTGACCGGCCTTCCTGATATAACCACTGCTGAAGATGAAACCCGAAGAGAACTCCCACTCCGTTGGGGATTACGAATAAACCTTGAAGATGGACCCCAAAGATCTGTTACGGAAGAGGTTTCAATAATCATTGGACCCTGAATCTGGTGGGGATGTCAACCACTGTTGATCAAACCATTGAGATGACTATCACCTGCTTGGGGAATGAAGTCAATAACAGCGAACCTGCTGGAGAATATCATTGAACTTAACCCGTGGTCGGGGAAACACCCTTAACCTGCTGGGGAGTACCAGCCACCACCAAGTAATCTGCTTGGGGAACGATGTTTGACAACATCAACTCTGCTAGGGGACAACATTGAGCTTACTCCTCTGCTGGAGACTTACTTTCTACCCTTACTCTGTTGGGGAGAGAAACTCTACTGGGGACGTCACGTGTCGACCATCAACATGAACCCTACAGATGTGATATGACCAAAAGATGCCCTAATACAGCATAGCCCATAAAGGAACCTGTCTTCGAGAGGTTTCATGAAGATCTTATATATCTTGCCCCATGATCTTGATTAACCGTTCTCCTGAGAAATACCCTTTTGCTTTGGGGGTGACCTGCCCCAGTCTTGAAGTGATTTTGCCTTTGACTGGCTGATTTGTGAAGGAGTAACTCTGCCTGACTGACCTTAGAGAGATTTGTCGAATCTCGACCTGATTGCCCCAGATTAGCTGAATCTTGGAATGAATTGCCCCTTTGATATGACTATTTGATGGCTTGCCCCTGCTCAACGGAGTACTCGGGCACTTTACATCTTATCTTGATCAATCCTTCCATTGCAGAAACTTTCCTGAGTCAAGTACTTACTCGCAAGTAAAACACTTCATTTTGAAAATGACAATTTTAATGCAATGCATATGACAGCTTTGAAATCCAAGTCTGTTCACCGGAAAAATTTGTGACATATAGTGAATGAATCACTAATCACAGTGTCGCTGATACCAACATGAATGGTAAGAAGATCCTTTTAGGAGTCAGGTTCGACGCGATCTTTACCGAAGTATGCTTTCGAAACAACCTTGCTTCAATTAGGTCTTTTGAAGGTTGTAACGTGGCCTGGTTCACGGTTCGAGAAAGAAATGATATAAGGCTCAAAGTTTGTTTTAACCCACCTAATCTCCTTGTTGTTCTCCAGTCCTACGTTCAGCTAACTTGACACAAGCGCTCACCTATCAAAAAGGTTAATGAATGGTAAGAGGATAGAAAGACCCACACGGTTTTCGGAGTAACAGCCACCCCTTTTGCCTTTGGTGTCTGTAAACACACGACTTGTTCTTTATTTGAGGATTTTTCTTTTTCCATTTTTTTTTCGCTTTTTATTCTTTTGCTTTTCCCTGATTTTGCCTGGACTAACTCTTTTGACTTTTTCGATTTCGAAGTCCAGCGGGATGCCCTAACTTTTGCCTAAGTCACTTATCTTCAAGTTTCGACTTAGCGGGCTTTCTTTCTTTTGATTCTTTTTCTCCTATTTTTTTTTTGAACAAATCGTGTGACACTGGCTTGTCTGACTTGTTTGAAAGAGATGTGACTGCCTCACTCTTCGGTTGGTGAGGGATAACCATAGATTTGATCCTCGAATTGAACGCTCGGTTAAATTAATTGACACCTACCCTGCCCCAGGTTAAGATTGAGGGTTTTTTCATTTTCAGAAAGAAACTCCTACTTCTAGGCTCAAAGGGGTTGACAAGGGATTATCTTCCTTATATCTCCGGTGTTTAGGGATTTGAAACAATGCCTGTACATCATCAGCAAGGTTTTGTCCCAAAAGCATACCATCAGAAGTTCTGCGTCTTTGAATGTCATCATCCTCCCTCAGATCCTGCTTAAACAAGGGTTAGATATGAATAAAGAAAATATGAGTGAACACACAAGGATTTAATCAAAACATGCATATTCATTTCATTATCATTATCAACTGAAAACAGACAAGTTTTACAAATGAGTTTGCACTTTAACAGAAAAGAAACTACAAATGCAAAGAAATGACATGATCTAAAAGATTGCCAGCTTCGGGGAACTGGGCTTTCCAAGCTTGACTTGCTGCTGAACTAGCCATCTTCATAAATGCTCATCGAAGTCAGTCTGATAAAAACTTGCACCACTGCTCTCGGTGTCTTCTTCCATAACCTGAACTGATGAACCCACATAACTGGATGAAGGAGAGTTGTTGATCTGAATACCCTGAGGCGTGAACGAGAACATGTTGGAGTCAATAAGAGTCTGAACTTTGCTCCTAAGCACCTTACAGTCTTCAGTTGAATGCCCCTGTGCCCCAGCATGGTAGTCACAACGGGCGTTGACATCAAAACCTGGTGGATACGGAAAAGGCACTGGCTTCAATTCCTTCGGCACTATTAATCCACCTTCGATCAAATCTGGCAGCATCTGATTATACGACATTGGCAAATGAGTGAAATTCCCCTCTGGCTTCCTTGGTCTTTGTCGGGCGTGCTGACGCGGCTGACGACGATATGATCGTTGATTCTGAGATCCAGAAGATTGCTGACTCTGAACAGTTGATGCATCTGAATATTGAGGATGAGATGGTGGATGTTCCCAGATGGAATTACTTTCTTCCTCCCATTCCTCTTGAGAACTGACAACTGATTCACTTTCACTAGCCGGGAAGTTCGAGGCGCCATGGATTTTTCCACACTTGATACCGAACTCAACGCGTTCTCCAAGTATTACCAGGTCAGAGAATTTTGATACAGTAATCAACTTTTTGAAGTATGGTCCTTGCAAAGTATCCTTGAACATATCAACCAATTCTCCTTCCGAAAGTGGTGGTTGAACGCGAGCAGCTAACTCTCTCCATCTCTGAGCATACTCTCTGAATGATTCGTTATCCGCTTTAGATAAACCTTACAACTGCAGGCGGCTAGGAGCCATGTCAAGATTATAACTGTACTGCTTTACAAAGGCATTGGCTAGATCTGACCATGATCGGATGCTACCACTTTCTAACTGCATATACCAACTCAAAGATGCCCCACTCAGACTGTCCTGGAAACAGTGAATCATGAGCTTATCATTATAGACATGTGAGGTCATTCTTCGGCTAAACATCACCAAATGTAGCTTCGGACAGCTATCCCCTTTGTATTTCTCAAAATTCGGCATCTCAAATTTTGGAGGTAACACAAGGCCGAGCACCAAACACATGCTCGCAACATCCAAATCAAGGGTATCACGCTTCATTAAGGCATCAAGCTTCTCTTCCAACACACGACATCTTTCATCAAACTGAACAGCCCGTGGGTCCTTAGGCTTCATCTTTGGAGGTTTCATATTTGGAACAACCCCTTTGAAATCTGGCACAGAGAAGGCAAAGCTCCGATAATCTGTGGCATCAAGAGAATAAGAATATCCATCTCGGACGATGGCACGCTCGTGTATAACTTGATTCTCAGCAGGGATTCGTACATGCTGTGCTTGAGCAACATTGTTCACTGGAGGTGGAATGACATTCCCAGTAACTGAAGTCCTTTGAACATTGGCCTCTCCCCTATTCATGGCTGTCATAGCTTCCACAAGTTGATCCAACTGACTCTTCATCAACTCAACATCCGCCCTAGTTACAACCTGATTCTGTTCCCCTGAATTCATGATGATCCCCCCAAAAGCTTATTCAAGTCCGATGAGAAAGTCTAGAAATCAACTGCGGTTCAGACAAAGAATGGATGAGCTCTTTGATCAGGCCGGAGACAGATATGCAAAAAAAGATGCAAGATGCAAATGCAAATGCAATATGAATGCAGCAGACATGGGATCGAAGCTTCCACATATTCTGAATAACTGTTGTGCTGCTGATTGACGAGTTCAAAGGTCTGCTCTGAAGAGAATACCAGAATACCGGATGATCAGAATACCAGAATACCAGGATGATAAGTCCACACTGATAGGAAATCCAGAATACCGGGTATGTTGAAGGTCAAGGTTACCTGCAAACCTGTAAACAACCTGCCCCTCTCACATGTGGGTGCTAAGATCCTCAGTATCCCGGGCTCTCAGGTCAAGAAATGATGATACGTTCACCATTTCTGGTTTGACATCATCATTAATCGAGGAGGCCTCAACTGATTCTCCAAAAACGAAAGATCATCAGCTTCAGAGGTTTGAGAAGCAATAGCACATTCAGCCCAAAGGATACAATGCTAACGCCAATCAAAGAGGTCGTCTGCTGATTCACTTTCAAAAAGAAGGATCCTATGGCGAGTTCCCAGCATTGGGTCCTCGGATCGAGAATGTGCAATGGATTTGCCACAGAAAGTGGGCTGCCACTGTCACATCCTGGGAGGAGTACCGCAACTGAGTCCTCGGGAATGGTCATCAGAGTCGACAATTCCTCCAGAGAATAACTACTGGCCTGTATCAACATACAGTAGCAGAAAGCTCCTGATAGAACCTCGTCTGATTGTGGGGATCGTGATCACCCGCACGTGGCCAACACCACGGGAGCGTCATGCCTGCCTACGCTAAAACCTAGGTGTATGCTCGAGCCTGGGTAGTGGGCTCATCTCTCAGAACATCCTAACCCGCCAAACAGAAAACCAGCCAGCACAGTACAGTAATATCCAGAATGACAGTAATAAAATGCAATGCACTAAAAGCTGTAAATACAGTAAAATAAATAAAACAGCAATACAGTAATATACAATAAAGCACCATACGAAACACCCAATGAAATAAAACAGACAAGCGCTAGGATCGACTCGCTAAAGGGGATGGACCAGCAAGAGGTCAACCAGAGTCCCCAGCAGAGTCGCCAGCTGCCGCTCCCGAAAGATTCGCATCCAACGGTACAAACGTGAGAGTGGCGCGGAAAAACACAGAGTCGCCAGCAAAGTGTATTTATCCCAAGAGGGGGAAAGGAAACACTGCATAAACCTGAAAGAAGGGAAAGAGCATGGTCTCACGACCAAGATAACGGGTACGGTAGTCGATTACGCGAAGGGAAGGTGTTAGTACCCAACACGTCCATCGTACTCGACGGGATCCACGCTTGCTGTCTGCATCAAAGGGTGTCGTCGTCTGGAACTCCACTGCTACTGGACCGAAGAAGAAACGAGAATGGAAAGAACGGAGAAACGAAGAAGAAAAGAAAAAGAAGTGACTCTATAGGACGGTATCGTTGTCCTAGGCCTACGTACTCCCTCAGTGCAATGGGAAAGTCAGAGTCAACGTAGTTTGGACGGGAACTGTGGGGGAAGGTTGCTCGCCAAGACATCGCCGTCTTGTGCCTACGTATCCTCAATCGGACGAGAAAGAGGAAATCAGAGCAGTCGTAGTTCGACCTACGGGTCGAAAAGAGACAAAGAGGTGATAAAGAAAGGTTGTGAAAGAAATGTGCTCGGAGAGATCTCGCACGATCTCCTGCCTATGTATCTCGCTCGCGCGCGAGAATCAGAGCGACGTAGTTCCCCTCACTAGGGAAGAAAGGAAAGGATAGAAGGGTCTCAATCGCATGGGTGCGAGAGAAGGGTCTCGATCGCAAGGGTGCGAGAGAAGAGTGCTCGCCAAGGATAGGGATCCTCGTGCCTAAGTATCCTCAATCGGATGAGAGAGAGGAATCAGAGCTCACGTAGTTCGTGGGAACGACCACGAAACAAGGGGAGGAAATTGGTGAAAAATGGAGAAGGTAGCCCGCCAAGATCTACGCAATCTTGTGCCTACGTATCTTTACTCGGACGAGAATAAAGAATCAGGGCAGTCGTAGTTCGTGGTAACGACCACGAAACAAGGGGAGGAAATTGGTGAAAAATGGAGAAGGTAGCCCGCCAAGATCTACGCAATCTTGTGCCTACGTATCTTTACTCGGACGAGAATAAAGAATCAGGGCAGTCGTAGTTCGTGGGAACGACCACGAATGGGGAAAACGGGATCAGCCTCGATCGCACGGGTGCGAGAGAAAAGAGTCGGGACTCACGGAAAGTCTAAAGGGGAAACTGAATCCTACAAGTTATCATGCAAAATGGCCGTAAGGTCAAGGACAAGAAGGGAATTCTACCTAATGTTATCATGCTTGGATTGAGAGCCTAATGTCTATCCTACTCCGAGCTTAATCAGAAATTAAGTCGAACTAGGAGCCTTAAGGGAGCATGCGAATACAGAGGTAATCAACAAGTAAACATCAGACGGCTCAATCACAAAGAGAAAATTGAATATGAAACCAAGTTAAGAGAAAATCAAGTATAAAGAGAAAATTAGGAATTAAGCAGAAATTAATCAACAATTAGTCAAGAATAACCAAGTTAATTAAAGTGCTAATTAAAAACAAGATTCTAAGTAAAAAGAGTTAATTAAAAAATAAACCTAAAATTGATTCAAGTTAGTTTCTAAGATTTAAACTACTTAGTATTAAAACTAAAAAAAACAAAATAAAGTTCTAAATTCAAAATTAAAACTAATATTCAAATTATGATTGAAATCTAAAATCTAAATAAAAATTAAGTTCTAATTAAAAAAAAACCAATCTAATTACTAAGTCAAAATTAATTGTTAATTAAAACTAATTATCTAAACTTAATTAACAAATATCAATTAACAAGACAAACAAACAAAAAAACAATTAATAGAAAGGGTGCAGCAACAAAAATGAGAGTGTGAACAGAATCAGTCGCTGGGCTCTTGCATCAGGCCCAATAGTTTGTTAAAATGAAGCCAAGGGGGAGGTGCGCTTGGTAACTGGGTTGTGAGAAGGAAAAGGATGGGAATAAGGCCCAGTCCAACACCTAACCCTAAAAACAACAAAGGCATCGCCTCTTATCACTCATCTGTGAACACAACGATCCTCTCTTCCTTGTTCTTTCCATGGCCGCTATTTCTCACCATCAGCTTCTTTCACTCTGTCTCTCCTTCCTCACCCATCGCCACGCATCGCCATCCCCTTTCTCAACTCCCTTCTCCATCATCCTCTAATCTCCACAATCCAACCTCACTGTTTATCTTCTTCACCTTTTCACATAAATCCTTGCCGCCGCAACCATATAACATCTCTATCGTATCACCGTATTCCAAAACCTCGCCGGAGAAAAACACATCGCGCCGGTAGAAAACGACGTAGGTAAGAACCTCTAATTCACTCCTCTGTATAGAGTCCGACGCGACTCATTCGACCTCACTGTATCCTAATCAACGATCTCGAAACGACACAAATAATGGAGGAACAATATATATTCGGAACAAACTTCATCAACAACTTAAACGAAGGCTCTGAGGTACGTACCAGGGCGGAGCAGGGAGGATCTCCGACACGATGGATTTTCGACAACCTTCTGCTATTATTCTGCTTCGTTCTCTTCTCGCTACTCTGCGAAGATGTTGCGTCTCAAAACTCCAGCCAGAGCTTCCTAGAGGTACGCATCTGAATTCGAATCTCTTCTCTTTCGATTCTACTTCTGAAATTGTTGTTGTTGCTGCAAGCTTCTATAAATTCAGCATTACCACATCTTCTTCTTTTCCTTTTCTGTGCTTTGTTCAATTGTTGCTTTTGATTTACTGAATCGTCTTGTTGATGTGAGCTTGCAATTTCTGCAGATCTGTGGAGTGGATCTTGCAGAGGCTTGAGAGTTGTAGAAGTTTGGAAGTAAATTAATGTTAAAGAATGTTGAAGCTGAAGGTTAATGGAAGATGAAGGTTAATGGAGGGTGAAGGTTGAATGAAAATGACGGAGAGTTTTTGCAAATTTGGGGAGAGTTGCAGAATTATAGGGTAATCAGTGATGAATCCCCTCCACTTTTTGTTCCATGCTGTCTTATATAGGTAGTTTTAGAGGGTAGTTTGAATTGAAATTCTGTTTGTTCTATTAGAGCTTTTTGAAATTGATCACGACTTTTGTACGTGTTTTCGTGGATTCCCTCTTGTCATTCTGCATGCGCGTTTGGTGTTATCAGCAAGCCTTTTTTGTGTCGTTTTGGACTTCACTTTTTGTGTTTTGCATCAATTTGCTTGCAGCTGGGATATTATTTGGATTCAAGTTGAAGTGTCTTGGAAAGGTAGTAGCAGAGTTTGTAGCATGTGGGCCGTGTAGAAGAATCATGAGCTTGTGTGATTTTTTTTTGTTTATTTTAAAATGTAAATGGGCTTTATGCTTCATGGACTTTTGGGAAAATGGACATTTGAAATTGAGAATGGTTATCAAAAAAGAATGATATGGATAAAGAATAAAATCGAAAATGGATATTTGGTTGGATAAAATAAAAAGAGTGGATCCAAAAACTTGATAATTGTTTGAAAAATGAAAAAAAAAGGTTTTAATTTGGACATGGATTTAATTTGTTTTAAAATGGGTATTTGGATAATGGAATATGGATGTAAAAATGGATAAAATGAAAAGAAAGGTTAAGAAGTGGTTAATTGGATTATGCTATGGATATTGACAAATGGTTATTTGGATTAAATTGGATTAAAAATGGATGCTATGGATGTTACTAAAAATGGATAGAAAATGGACAAAGAAAAATGGGAATGAATAATGGTTTTATGGTAGAAATTTGAATTCCAAGTAGCCCACACGACAAATCTCTAATTCCAATCACACTCTTAATCCACACCAAACTCACCTCTTCATTGAATCCTAATAATTCAATCAGTAAGCTCAATTGACCATGACCCAATGCCCTTCAAATCAGTCCATAACTGCTTTGTCCACAAACTCATCCATGAATAAGAACCTTAATTTTTCCTTGAGACGTACACCCTGATTCACACCAATGAACCTCTGACCCAAAGCCTTTGATGATTCCTCTGGATAAGAAAACCTCAGAACTTGATGCACCTCTGAATAGGAAAATACTGATAATAAGAAAAACCTCTCGATCCCATGTCTTAGGAACCCAATGCAAATGATTATGAATTATGACCTAAAGATGCAAAAAATGAGAAAGAAACATAAGCCAGAAAAAGGTAGAGCAAATTTTGGGGTGCTACAGCTGCCCCTATTCAATCAACTTGGACCTGAAAGGGTGATAGCAACGGCTTTCAGACATTCAAGGTAGAAGGTGATTGAATACAAAAAGAACCCGGAAATTTGCAAACCGTGGAGATGATGAAATAAATACAAGTACGAGAACGACCGAAGGCGAACTCGGAGGGGCAGACCGGCCGAAGGCGGACTAAACTAGGGAGATATAAAGGTGCTACGAGAACGGCCGAAGGCGGACTCGGAAAAGAAAGACCAAGCCGAGGGTGGGCTTTCAAACAAAGGATACGAGACCATGCCGAAGGTGGGCTCGAAAAAGAAAGACCAAGCCGAATGTGGGCTTTCAAACAAAGAATACGAGACCATGCCGAAGGGGGGCTCGAAAAAGAAAGACCAAGCCGAAGGTGGACTTTCAAAGAAAGACTATGCCGAAGGTAGACTTTCAAACAACAATAAGTAGAATCGACAGATCTACAAAGATGATTCCGCTGGGGAAAAGAGAAATCTAAACAGACAACTCTGCGGGGAAGACAACTCAACATCGTCAAGGAATTAACGAAGATAACACATTGTCATAGGGATGACAGGAAGAAGATGAAACCCAAGAAACACCTCGTCAAAGGGTTGACGGGAAGAAAACCTAACCGAAGAGAACGCATTGTCATAGGGATGACAGGAAAAAGATGAAACCCATAGAAAGAAAAGTGAACCCCAGAACCGCACCGATTATTTATCCAAAGAACCACATTGTCATAGAGATGACAGAAAGAGAACGAAAACCCGAACGAAGGGACACATTATCATGGAGATAACACATTGTCATAGGGATGACAGAAAGAAGATGAAACCCATATCCGAAGAAACACCTTGTCATAGGGATGACAGAAAGAAGATTCCATCGTAGGAACACATTGCCATGGAGATAACAGAACGAGGATGAAACCCAAGAAACACCTCGTCAAAGGGTTGACGGGAAGAAAATTGAAAACATCCGAAGGTACGCAACCTGAGCTGGGAACACATCGTCAAAGGGTTGACGGAGAGAAAACCTGATAATATCCGAAGGTACACAACCTGAGCTCGGAACACATCGTCAAAGGGGTTTGACGAAAAGAAACTGTCTGCTGGGGATTGACTCGGTATTCTCCCTGGGGATATGTCACTGTCTTGACTGAAGATTGATTCGGGTTTCTGTACAAGGTACCAAATCTGGCTTATGCTTCGCATGCATATGTTTGAATTTTGCCGTAATGCTCCATACGAAATGGAAATGCTACGTGTTTTGAGGATGAAATGCAAATATGCTTACAAAAGAGACCCCTCCAGCAAAATAAATGCTGAAGAGAAGAGGCCAAATCCGCTGGGGATGGCGAGCTGAACTGTCTCCGAGGTTACGAACCCTGCCGAGGAAGTCACACTGACCGGCCTTCCTGATATAACCACTGCTGAAGATGAAACCCGAAGAGAACTCCCACTCCGTTAGGGATTACAAATAAACCTTGAAGATGGACCCCAAAGATCTGTTACGGAAGAGGTTTCAATAACCATTGGACCCTGAATCTGGTGGGGATGTCAACCACTGTTGATCAAACCATTGAGATGACTATCACCTGCTTGGGGAATGAAGTCAATAACAGTGAACCTGCTGGAGAATATCATTGAACTTAACCCGTGGTCGGGGAAACACCCTTAACCTGCTAGGGAGTACCAGCCACCACCAAGTAATCTGCTTGGGGAACGATGTTTGACAACATCAACTCTGCTAGGGGACAACATTGAGCTTACTCCTCTGCTGGAGACTTACTTTCTACCCTTACTCTGTTGGGGAGAGAAACTCTACTGGGGACGTCACGTGTCAACCATCAACATAAACCCTGCAGATGTGATATGACAAAAAGATGCCCTAATACAGCATAGCCCATAAAGGAACCTGTCTTCGAGAGGTTTCATGAAGATCTTATATATCTTGCCCCATGATCTTGATTAACCGTTCTCCTGAGAAATACCCTTTTGCTTTGGGGGTGACCTGCCCCAGTCTTGAAGTGATTTTGCCCTTGACTGGTTGATTTGTGAAGGAGTAACTCTGACTAACTGACCTTCGAGAGATTTGTCGAATCTCGACCTGATTTCCCCAGATTAGCTGAATCTTGGAATGAATTGCCCCTTTGATATGACTATTTGATGGCTTGCCCCTGCTCAACGGAGTACTCGGGCACTTTGCATCTTATCTTGATCAATCCTTCCATTGCAGAAACTTTCCTGAGTCAAGTACTTACTCGCAAGTAAAACACTTCGTTTTGAAAATGACAATTTTAATGCAATGCATATGACAGCTTTGAAATGCAAGTCTGTTCACCAGAAAAATTTGTGACATATAGTGAATGAATCACTAATCACAGTGTCACTGATACCAACATGAATGGTAAGAAGATCCTTTTAGGAGTCAGGTTCGACGCGATCTTTACCGAAGTATGCTTTCGAAACAACCTTGCTTCAATTAGGCCTTTTGAAGGTTGTAACGTGGCCTGGTTCACGGTTCGAGAAAGAAAGGATATAAGGCTCAAAGTTTGTTTTAACCCACCCAATCTCCTTGTTGTTCTCCAGTCCTACGTTCAGCTAACTTGACACAAGCGCTCACCTATTAAAAAGGTTAATGAATGGTAGGAGGATAGAAAGACCCACACGGTTTTCGGAGTGACAACCACCCCTTTTGCCTTTGGTGTCTGTAAACACACGACTTGTTCTTTATTTGAGGATTTTTCTTTTTCCATTTTTTTTCGCTTTTTATTCTTTTGCTTTTCCCTGATTTTGCCTGTACTAACTCTTTTGACTTTTTCGATTTCGAAGTCCAGCGGGATGCCCTAACTTTTGCCTAAGTCACTTGTCTTCAAGTTTCGACTTAGCGGGCTTTCTTTCTTTTGATTCTTTTTCTCCTATTTTTTTTTTGAACAAATCGTGTGACACTGGCTTGTCTGACTTGTTTGAAAGAGATGTGACTGCCTCACTCTTCGGTTGGTGAGGGATAACCATAGATTTGATCCTCGAATTGAACGCTCGGTTAAATTAATTGACACCTACCCTGCCCCAGGTTAAGATTGAGGGTTTTTTCATTTTCAGAAAGAAACTCCTACTTCTAGGCTCAAAGGGGTTGACAAGGGATTATCTTCCTTATATCTCTGGTGTTTAGGGATTTGAAACAATGCCTGTACATCACCAGCAAGGTTTTGTCCCAAAAGCATACCATCAGAAGTTCAGCGTCTTTGAATGTCATCATCCTCCCTCAGATCCTGCTTAAACAAGGGTTAGATATCAATATAGAAAATATGAGTGAACACAGATGGATTTAATCAAAACATGCATATTCATTTCATTATCATTATCAACTGAAAACAGACAAGTTTTACAAATGAGTTTGCACTTTAACAGAAAAGAAACTACAAATGCAAAGAAATGACATGATCTAAAAGATTGCCAGCTTCGGGGAACTGGGCTTTCCAAGCTTGACTTGCTGCTGAACTAGCCATCTTCAGAAATGCTCATCGAAGTCAGTCTGATAAAAACTTGCACCATTGCTCTCGGTGTCTTCTTCCATAACCTGAACTGATGAACCCGCATAACTGGATGAAGGAGAGTTGTTGATCTGAATACCCTGAGACGTGAACGAGAACATGTTGGAGTCAATAAGAGTCTGAACTTTGCTCCTAAGCACCTTACAGTCTTCAGTTGAATGCCCCTGTGCCCCAGCATGGTAGTCACAACGGGCGTTGACATCAAAACCTGGTGGATACGGAAAAGGCACTGGCTTCAATTCCTTCGGCACTATTAATCCACCTTCGATCAAATCTGGCAGCATCTGACTATACGACATTGGCAAATAAGTGAAATTCCTCTCTGGCTTCCTTGGTCTTTGTCGGACGTGCTGACGCGGCTGATGACGATATGATCGTTGATTCTGAGATCCAGAAGATTGCTGACTCTGAACAGTTGATGCATCTGAATATTGAGGATGAGATGGTGGATGTTCCCAGATGGAATTACTTTCTTCCTCCCATTCCTCTTGAGAACTGACAACTGATTCACTTTCACTAGCCGGGAAGTTCGAGGCGCCTTGGATTTTTCCATACTTGATACCGAACTCAACGCGTTCTCCAAGTATTACCAGGTCAGAGAATTTTGATACAGTAATCAACTTTTCGAAGTATGGTCCTTGCAAAGTATCCTTGAACATATCAACCAATTCTCCTTCCGAAAGTGGTGGTTGAACGCGAGCAGCTAACTCTCTCCATCTCTGAGCATACTCTCTGAATGATTCGTTATCCGCTTTAGATAAACCTTACAACTGCAGGCGGCTAGGAGCCATGTCAAGATTATAACTGTACTGCTTTACAAAGGCATTGGCTAGATCTGACCATGATCGGATGCTACCACTTTCTAACTGCATATACCAACTCAAAGATGCCCCACTCAGACTGTCCTGGAAACAGTGAATCATGAGCTTATCATTATAGACATGTGAGGTCATTCTTCGGCTAAACATCACCAAATGTAGCTTCGGACAGCTATCCCCTTTGTATTTCTCAAAATTCGGAATCTCAAATTTTGGAGGTAACACAAGGCCGGGCACCAAACACATGCTCGCAACATCTAAATCAAGGGTATCACGCTTCATTAAGGCATCAAGCTTCTCTTCCAACACACGACATCTTTCATCAAACTGAACAGCCCGTGGGTCCTTAGGCTTCATCTTTGGAGGTTTCATATTTGGAACAACCCCTTTGAAATCTGGCACAGAGAAGGCAAAGCTCCGTTAATCTGTGGCATCAAGAGAATAAGAATATCCATCTCGGACGATGGCACGCTCGTGTATAACTTGATTCTCTGCAGGGATTCGCACATGCTGTGCTTGAGCAACATTGTTCACTGGAGGTGGAATGACATTCCCAGTAACTAAAGTCCTCTGAACATTGGCCTCTCCCCTATTCATGGCTGTCATAGCTTCCACAAGTTGATCCAACTGACTCTTCATCAACTCAACATCCGCCCTAGTTACAACCTGATTCTGTTCCCCTGAATTCATGATGATCCCCCCAAAAGCTGATTCAAGTCCGATGAGAAAGTCTAGAAATCAACTGCGGTTCAGACAAAGAATGGATGAGCTCTCTGATCAGGCCGGAGACAGATATGCAAAAAAAGATGCAAGATGCAAATGCAAATGCAATATGAATGCAGCAGACATGGGATCGAAGCTTCCACATATTCTGAATAACTGTTGTGCTGCTGACTGACGAGTTCAAAGGTCTGCTCTGAAGAGAATACCAGAATACCAGAATACCGGATGATCAGAATACCAGGATGATAAGTCCACACTGACAGGAAATCTAGAATACCGGGTATGTTGAAGGTCAAGGTTACCTGCAAACCTGTAAACAACCCGCCCCTCTCACATGTGGGTGCTAAGATCCTCAGTATCCCGGGCTCTCAGGTCGAGAAATGATGATACGTTCACCATTTCTGGTTTGGCATCATCATCAATCGAGGAGGCCTCAACTGATTCTCCAAAAATGAAAGATCATCAGCTTCAGAGGTTTGAGAAGCAATAGCACATTCAGCCCGAAGGATACAATGCTAACGCCAATCAAAGAGGTCGTCTGCTGATTCACTTTCAAAAAGAAGGATCCTATGGCGAGTTCCCAGCATTGGGTCCTCGGATCGAGAATGTGCAATGGATTTGCCACGGAAAGTGGGCTGCCACTGTCACATCCCGGGAGGAGTGCCGCAACTGAGTCCTCGGGAATGGTCATCAGAGTCGACAATTCCTCCAGAGAATAACTACTGGCCTGTATCAACATACAGTAGCAGAAAGCTCCTGATAGAACCTCGTCTGATTGTGGGGATCGTGATCACCCGCACGTGGCCAACACCACGGGAGCATCACGCCTGCCCACGCTAAAACCTAGGTGTATGCTCGAGCCTGGGTAGTGGGCTCATCTCTCAAAACATCCCAACCCGCCAAACAGAAAACCAGCCAGCACAGTACAGTAATATCAAGAATGATAGTAATAAAATGCAATGCACTAAAAGCTGTAAATACAGTAAAATAAATAAAACAGCAATACAGTAATATACAATAAAGCACCATACGAAACACCCAATGAAATAAAACAGACAAGCGCTAGGATCGACTCGCTAAAGGGGATGGACCAGCAAGAGGTCAACCAGAGTCCCCAGCAGAGTCGCCAGTTGTCGCTCCCGAAAGATTCGCATCCAACGGTACAAACGCGAGAGTGGCGCGAAAAAACACAGAGTCGCCAGCAAAGTGTATTTATCCCAAGAGGGGGAAAGGAAACACTACATAAACCTAAAAGAAGGGAAAGAGCATGGTCTCACGACCAAGAGAATGGGTACGGGAGTCGGTTACGCGAAGGGAAGGTGTTAGCACCCAACACGTCCATCGTACTCGACGGGATCCACGCTTACTGTCTGCATCAAAGGGTGTCGTCGTCTGGAACTCCACTGCTACTGGACCGAAGAAGAAACGAGAATGGAAAGAACGGAGAAACGAAGAAGAAAAGAAAAAGAAGTGACTCGATAGGACGGTATCGTTGTCCTAGGCCTACGTACTCCCTCATTGCAATGGGAAAGTCAGAGTCAACGTAGTTCGGACGGGAACTGTGGGGGAAGGTTGCTCGCCAAGACATCGTTGTCTTGTGCCTACATATCCTCCATCGGACGAGAAAGAGGAAATCAGAGCAGTCGTAGTTCGACCTACGGGTCGAAAAGAGACAAAGAGGTGATAAAGAAAGGTTGTGAAAGAAATGTGCTCGGAGAGATCTCGCACGATCACCTGCCTACGTATCTCGCTCGCGCACGAGAATCAGAGCGACGTAGTTCCCCTCACTAGGGAAGAAAGGAAAGGATGGAAGGGTCTCAATCGCATGGGTGCGAGAGAACGGTCTCGATCGCAAGGGTGCGAGAGAAGAGTGCTCGCCAAGGATAGGGATCCTCGTGCCTACGTATCCTCAATCGGACGAGAGAGAGGAATCAGAGCTCGCGTAGTTCGTGGGAACGACCACGAAACAAGGGGAGGAAATTGGTGAAAAATGGAGAAGGTAGCCCGCCAAGATCTACGCAATCTTGTGCCTACGTATCTTTACTCGGACGAGAATAAAGAATCAGGGCAGTCGTAGTTCGTGGTAACGACCACGAAACAAGGGGAGGAAATTGGTGAAAAATGGAGAAGGTAGCCCGCCAAGATCTACGCAATCTTGTGCCTACGTATCTTTACTCGGACGAGAATAAAGAATCAGGGCAGTCGTAGTTCGTGGGAACGACCACGAATGGGGAAAACGGGATCAGCCTCGATCGCACGGGTGCGAGAGAAAAGAGTCGGGACTCACGGAAAGTCTAAAGGGGAAACTGAATCCTACAAGTTATCATGCAAAATGGCCCTAAGGTCAAGGATAAGAAGGGAATTCTACCTAATGTTATCATGCTTGGATTGAGAGCCTAATGCCTATCCTACTCCGAGCTTAATCAGAAATTAAGTCGGACTAGGAGCCTTAAAGGGGCATGCGAATACATAGGTAATCAACAAGTAAACATCAGACAGCTCAATCACAAAGAGAGAATCGGAAAAGAAACCAGATTAGAAGGAATTCAAGTATAAAGAGAAAATTAGGAATTAATCAACAATTAATCAAGATGGGCATCAAAATCAAAATCAAGAACTAATCAAGAATATCCAAGATAAAGTGCAAATTAAACTACAATTAAAAATCAAGACTAAAAGTTAGTCAACAATTTAAAATCTAAACCTAGGATTAATATCACATTAATTCCTAATTAAAAATTAGCCTAAATTAATTCAAAATTAAACTTCTAGAAAAACTATTAAGATTCAATTAAAAAGAGGTTAGTAAATAGTTATCAAAATTAAAGGTTAAATCAACAATTAATAAAAGTTACTTCAAAATTATTTCCTAAGATTAAAATCTAATAAAAAACTGATTCTAAAATAATTGTCTCTTGAACAAACAAACCAAAAAAAACAATTAATAAAAAATTAAAGACAATTAACCAAACATAGAGGGTGCAGCCAGATCTCAGGGAGTGGGATTAAGAACCAGGCGCATGGGCCTTGTAGTCCAGCAAGCTCAATAACTCTATGGTTCACATCCAAAGGGGGTACAAAAACATCACAAGGGGTAAGATAGGAAAAAAAAAACGAGTGGGCTTGAAGGCCCAGTTTACTACAACAAGATACAACCTAAAAAACTAAAGGACCCTCAGCAAGATCCTTCTTCAATCTCTCCCTGCGCCGTCAACGGCTTCCCTTGTTTTTTCATCCGCCATCACCTACCTTCTTTCTCCTTCCAAACCGCCTGTGACAGATCTTCTCTTCTCCAACTCGTTGTTCCCGTATCCGTCTCAACTCACTCTCAGCCGTTCTTCTCGCCATTTCCTTCTCAATCGCGAAAATCAAACCTCCCTCCGCCTTGTTCTCGCTTAAACCCAAATAAACCAAAAACCTCACAACACCATACCCTCTCGCCGTGCCACCTCTGTCTCACCTCCGTTTCGTTCCCCTTCTTCACCAACTCGCTTTCGTCTATATGCTTCATCTCTTCGAACTCATCTTCTTCACCGCCATGAACTTCGCAACTCGCCACCGATACTCACCCTTCCTCCACACTATACATCAACAAAGCAACTCATCGAAAGAACCCTACCACTACTATTCGCAACTGAAAGACAAAAATGAAACGAACAACCACATCGCACCAGCAAGCATCAAATTGAACGACGTTACTTATGAGACAAAGACGACGTAGGTAAGAACCTCTAATTCACTCCTCTGTATAGAGTCCGACGCGACTCGTTCGACCTCACTGTATCCTAATCAACGATCTCGAAACGACGCAAACAATGGAGGAACAATATATATTCGGAACAAACTTCATCAACAACTTAAACGAAGGCTCTGAGGTACGTACCAGGGCGGAGCAGGGAGGATCTCCGACACGGCAGATTTTCGACAACCTTCTGCTATTATTCTGCTTCGTTCTCTTCTCGCTACTATGCGAAGATGTTGCGTCTCAAAACTCCAGCCAGAGCTTCCTAGAGGTACGCATCTGAATTCGAATCTCTTCTCTTTCGATTCTACTTCTGAAATTGTTGTTGTTGCTGCAAGCTTCTATAAATTCAGCATTACCACATCTTCTTCTTTTCCTTTTCTGTGCTTTGTTCAATTGTTGCTTTTGATTTACTGAATCGTCTTGTTGATGTGAGCTTGCAATTTCTGCAGATCTGTGGAGTGGATCTTGCAGAGGCTTGAGAGTTGCCGAAGTTTGGAAGTAAATTAATGTTAAAGAATGTTGAAGCTGAAGGTTAATGGAAGATGAAGGTTAATGGAGGGTGAAGGTTGAATGAAAATGACGAAGAGTTTTTGCAAATTTGGGGAGAGTTGCAGAATTATAGGGTAATCAGTGACGAATCCCCTCCACTTTTTGTTGCAGGCTGTCTTATATAGGTAGTTTTAGAGGGTAGTTTGGGATTTTTGAATTGAAATTATGTTTGTTTTGTTAGAGCTTTTTGAAATTGATCACGACTTTTGTACGTGTTTTCGTGAATTCCCTCTTTTCATTCTGCACGCGCGTTTGGTGTTATCAGCAAGCCTTTTTTGTGTCGTTTTGGACTTCGCTTTTTGCGTTTTGCATCAATTTGCTTGCAGCTGGGATATTATTTGGATTCAAGTTGAAGTGTCTTGGAAAGGTAGTAGCAGAGTTTGTAGCATGTGGGCCGTGTAGAAGAATCATGAGCTTGTGTGATGTTTTTTTGTTTATTTTAAAATGTAAATGGGCTTTATGCTTCATGGACTTTTGGGAAAATGGACATTTGAAATTGAGAATGGTTATCAAAAAAGAATGATATGGATAAAGAATAAAATCGAAAATGGATATTTGGTTGGATAAAATAAAAAGAGTGGATCCAAAAACTTGATAATTGTTTGAAAAATGAAAAAAAAAAGGTTTTAATCTGGACATGGATTTAATTTGTTTTAAAATGGGTATTTGGATAATGGAATATGGATGTAAAAATGGATAAAATGAAAAGAAAGGTTAAGAAGTGGTTAATTGGATTATGCTATGGATATTGACAAATGGTTATTTGGATTAAATTGGATTAAAAATGGATGCTATGGATGTTACTAAAAATGGATAGAAAATGGACAAAGAAAAATGGGAATGAATAATGGTTTTATGGTAGAAATTTGAATTCCAAGTAGCCCACACGACAAATCTCTAATTCCAATCACACTCTTAATCCACACCAAACTCACCTCTTCATTGAATCCTAATAATTCAATCAGTAAGCTCAATTGACCATGACCCAATGCCCTTCAAATTAGTCCACAACTGCTTTGTCCACAAACTCATCCATGAATAAGAACCTTAATTTTTCCTTGAGACGTACACCCTGATTCACACCAATGAACCTCTGACCCAAAGCCTTTGATGATTCCTCTGGATAAGAAAACCTCAGAACTTGACGCACCTCTGAATAGGAAAATACTGATAATAAGAAAAACCTCTCGATCCCATGTCTTAGGAACCCAATGCAAATGATTATGAATTATGACCTAAAGATGCAAAAAATGAGAAAGAAACATAAGCCAGAAAAAGGTAGAGCAAATTTTGGGGTGCTACACCCCTATGTGGTCACGAAAGCTTTCACTGGCGGCGCCTTGAGACTTGCAACCATGGACGGAGAGGAATTTGCCTACCCCACGAATGTTGATGTAGTCAAGAAATACTTCGCCTAAAGAGAAAAAGAAAAAAACGTCTCGGTGGATTGAAAATCCGAAAGGGCGGTCCAGGCAAAAATTAGAGACATAATAAAAATCATCCCGATGGATTGGAAACATCATAGTACAATCCAGGCAAAAATTAGGGATAATGGCAAGTAACTATGTTCAACAGAGGCGAATCCCTCAGCAGCAGCAGTTACATCATCTGTCAGAAAAGTCCAGTCAAGGTCATCTTCGACAAAAGCTCAGGATGCCCCGAATTCAAAGTTGGTAGAAGAATAGTGGTCGTTATGTTTCAACGTAGCCCTTTTCCCTGTAAATTACTATTTTCTAACTTTGTAATTACTCTTTGGAATCACGCGCTTGGCTGATTTCCATCCTATCAATAAAATTTGAGCCTTTGTGCTTTTGTTTGTAATTCTTATTTGTTTTAGCTTTACAGAACGACATTTTAATATGATCAACGATTCTTGAAATAAAACAAAATGAATTTACTTGTTAAAACTTTTTCTGCTTTTAAAGTAAAGTCGGCAATTTCTTTTGACTGTTGAACATCAGAAGAATCTCGATCGCTTCTCCCAAGGTGTTTGAACCTCAAAGTGCAGAATCAAAGTACTCCTTCTAAAAAGCCAGTACGCCTGAATGAAGGATCAACTGTGTCAGAGACCTTGTTTCATCTGACACACCACGACCGAGCTCTCATCTCCTAAGCCCGACCAACATAGCTCCCAATAGGGACTATCTCTCCTAAGCAAGGTGGAATTGCTATCTTGAACCAGTGATATTTCTACACGCCCTGCGATTGCCAAGTATCCAGTCGTGTTCACCCGTCAGTTTGTATGTAGCATCTGTTTTGTCAGCATAAACATACATACATCGGGCATTATTGATTTGCATTCACATTTCACAATTGCATCACTATCACTCTATTCGGTCTTGTCACTTAGTGATAGGAGTCCTCTCAATCGAGTTCCCAGTTCTTTCCTCGTCAGGAAATACTGTGTCTAAACAATCTCACCTCCAGTTTATTTCTGGATTGAAGTTGGCTCTTGACCACTTTGATAATTTGAACCTCTGAAAGACCAGAGAACGTTCAACAAAAATCACTCTCGCCATTGAAGATGATATCCTTGCTTTCCCGGATTAAGGAAAATCCACAGAGAAAGCCTCGTAATCAGAGATTCGGCAGCACGTCAGTTTCGTTCCGAAAAAAAACGCTGATGAAAAGGTCATCGGCACCTCAAAATTGGACCCCATCATATGGTATTTCTCCGGGAAGATCCCGAGAAAAGTATGATGTAAGATCCCAAGCAGAAGCAGCCTCTCAAGAGACTTGCTTTCCCCAGTAGAAACAAATGGCGTCTCCAAACAGAGAAGTTTGTGCAACTCTATAACTCAAACGACTGGGTTCCCCAGCAAGTCTGACATCAAAAGTTTTTCGTCAAATGGCATCTCCCCAGGAAAATTCGGCGAGAAAGTTTTTCTTCAAATGGAATCTCCCCTTGTCAATTAAGTTTATTGACAAAAGAAACTGAGACCAGTTCCTTGATAGGAAACCAGGATCGAGGGGAGGTTTATCCCAAAAAGAAACTAAGACCAGTTCCTCGGTAGAAAACCAGGATCGAGGGGAAGTTTATTTCAGAAACTAAGACCAGTTCCTCGGTAGGAAACCAGGATCGAGGGGAAGTTTATAATCAGACACTAAGACCAGTTCCTTGGTAGGAAACCAGGATCGAGGGGAAGTTTATAATCAGAAACTAAGACCAGTTCCTTGGCTGAAGACCAGGATCGAGGGGAAGTTTTACCTTTTCTAAGCATCATCGCTTGGCTAAAGAAGATGAATGCGTAAGCTACCATTCATAACCACCATCAAAATTTTGGGTATTCCGATATTTAATCCTCTTGCACCCCGAATGCCCGAATACCTTCGTCATTCACACCTTTGGGTCCAAGAAGATTAAATAAGGGCATCTGTCATACCCCAAATTTTGACCACTAAGATTTCCCATCATTGTGAAACTCATCATCACAATATGGATGTACCATCATATTTCATCAGTCTCCCCAAAGATGGGTGAGCATCCACTACAATCAAAACTAGGGTTTCAAGCCCTCTTAGAGCCTTAGACAAAGGATCAATCAAGGAATGACATGATCTTTAACTTGTCTAAACCTCTCAAACATACACAAAGGATCAAAAAGGTCTCCCACTTTAAGGATTAAGCACAAGGCTGCTCCCTTCTAGGTGGATCAAGCCTCAAGATCGCTAGTATCACCAAATTATTTCATCAGTCTCCCCAAAGATGGGTGAGCATCCACTACAATCAAAACTAGGGTTTCAAGCCCTCTCAGAGCCTTAGACAAAGGATCAATCAAGGAATGACATGATCTTTAACTTGTCTAAACCTCTCAAACATACACAAAGGATCAAAAAGGTCTCCCACTTTAAGGATTAAGCACAAGGCTGCTCCCTTCTAGGTGGATCAAGCCTCAAGATCGCTAGTATCACCAAATTAGGGTTTTGGTCGATCAGGGCCTCCAAAGGGAAATTTTCCTCTGGGTATGAGCCAAGGATCCAAAACACAACCTAATATACTCCATGTAACCTCATGGACCCAATCATCAAGTCAATTTTGCCTCAGGGGATGCATTCATCAAAAATCAGGAATTAGGGTTTCTTGACCTAATTCACCCCTAAGTTGACTTTTGGGACAAATCATGAGCCAAGAACTCAAGATATGATTTGAGGGTCTCCAATATGCCATATTGATCCATTTGGAACAATGGATTAATCCAAAAAGCTTGAGCAATAAGTCTCAATTTCATCTGCACCACAATTAGGGTTCCGTGAGGAAAGTCAACTGTAACTTTGACTTTTGACCAGGACATGCTCCCAAGCCCTATTACCTGCATCAATATACCTAATGACACCCATGGAACATGTCCATCAAGTTTGATTTAGGTCAAGGACATGATTTCCTGAAGAATTGCACAGTTTGGAATTCTTCTAATAAAAAGTCAACTGTGCACAAAAGTCAACTTTGACTTTTTGAAATTTTTCACCAAAATGGATTTTAACCCTAATACGATGTTAATGTATGATTTGAATCATCATTCATCAAGAAAAATCAAAGAAAGTGGGATAACTTGTTAAAGGGGTAACCATAAAAACTTAGAAAAATTTCTAAGTTATGGAAAAAGTGACACTAATGTGCCAACTTTGGAGGACCATAACTCCTAAACCACAAAGCCATTGTTCCCCATTCAAAGCTTGATTTGTAGATCTCATTGCCCTCTACAAAAGCTTCATACTGACCTATGTCCAAATTCCTCATGGATTTTGAGTTATGGAGTTATCAAAATCAAGAAAAGTCACTTTGTTCCAACACTTAGTGAAAATTTCACTAAGTTAGATTTTACCCTACTTTTTGCCAAGTGTAGGGGGATTTTTCACTTGGATTCAAAAGAGATCAAAACCAAACATGTTCAAACAGTTGTTTTATCATGTAAGGGCTTTCCAAAATGGCCAAGAACATTACCAAATTCAATTTGAGTCATGAGATATGACATTGGCAAGTTGCCTTGCTGAAATCTGCCAAGACAAGGCAGATTTTGGACTTTTGGTCGATTTGCCAAAATCAGCCAAATCCAAATGCTCCTATCCACTTGGACACATCTGAGGATTGAATCTAAAGGGGACAATCACTGAGCCAAGCCTCCAAAGTCTTTGGAACAAGAAATAGCATGTTGAACCTAGAATTGCCAAAATAGGGACAAGACTCCAATTTTGGATTGTAGCATTCAATGGAAGCATCAAGGTGGCATGGACTGAGCCATTCTTAACTGAATTCAGTCAAGACTTATCCAAGACCAAGGGAACCAGCAGCCTGTGCCCTAACCTCTAGTCAATGGCTAGAGGAGACTTGGATTTTCATTTGCCAACATTGGCCAAACCTACTCAGCAGTTGCCATTCACTATTCCTTACAAAACAAACTTGCTCTACTATAAATAGAGCTCAATTGTGATCAGTTTAAGTACACCAAAGCCATCAAATAGATGCTTTCCTCAAAATCTCTTCTTTCACTCTAATTTTGCCTTCTAAGGCAAGTCACTATCGGGTTTTGAGTTTGAGAGCTTTTCCAATCAAACCAATCACTCACACACCTCACATACATCATATAGAAGTTATCCAAACACTCACATAACATCTGGAACACAGATTTCACAAAATCACCAGCCAATTGCTCAAGTTCAAAACAGTTTTGCAGTTGAGGTACCATCTTCAACTCCAAACCATTTCAATTCATTCCAAGCATTCATACACACTCCATGGCACCTAGGGAAGCTATCCAGATCATTGGAACCTAGCTGTAACACCTCCAACACAAATCACGATCACCAGCTGCAAGTGGTAAGCATGAGCTCTTCTAACTCTATGATCCATGCAATTTTTGCTGCATAATAATTTGGCCATATGTTCATAATCATGCATGGAATGTTTCCCCTCAATTAATTGCATTGTTTGAATCGTGTATAAAAAATCCTAGCCTTCATGCAGAAATTAGGGTTCTTGAGGATTTTTCATGATTTCTTGTTATATGTTTAATTTAAATGAAATTAAATACCATAGACATGATCGTGAGGTTAAAACGAGTTGATTGGTATGTGGATTGCATGATATAATCAAGTATTCAGTTAGATTGGAGAGAAAATGCAAATCTGGCCAAACCCAAAACACGCGCGTGTTCTTGGTGTGTTCTTGGCACCCTTTTTCAAAATTTCAAATATTTGAATTTTGTGATTTTATTTAATTGATTCAAAAATTAATTTCTCTCTGAGTTTTAATGATTTTGAGTTGATTCTTTTTTTAATAATTCACAAAAATGTTAAAATATTTTATTTTACCAAAAAATCCCAAAAATATTATTTATTTCATATAATTGATATTTTTGCAAAGAATTAATGTTTTAATTGTTTTTAACATTTAAAATATTTTTTCCATCTTGATTTTGCAACTTTTAATGCTTTCTAATTATTTTGTAGGTCAATACTTAATTTTTGAAGCATTAATCCAAGATCACAATTTGTTTTCCATATGTTAAACAATTTTGATCATTTTAATTGAATTTTTATTCAATTAAATACATTTTTGAAAACAAATTAGGGTTTTTGGATTAATTCAACCCTCATAAATCATTTTCAAAACAATCATGGGCCTCTAATAGAGTGTAAGACCCAATCTTTTTTTTGACCAAATCATTTTTAGGCCTCAGTATATTGTATAAGTCCCGATACCGTAAAAAATAAACGGCGCGATCGTCGGCTTTTCAAAACTCATTTGGGCCTCTCCTTGAGCTATAAGACCCATTCAAAACTTTTGGGCCTCTCCTTGAGCTATAAGACCCATTCAAAACCTTTTGGGCCTCACTTATTGTATAAGCCCCTTCGCGTTAAAAGAAAATCTCGGAGCGATCGCCATTTTGAATGAAAAATCATCTGGGCCTACCCTCGTGTTATAAGCCCCACTCTTTTTCTTTAAACTTTTTGAGCCTCTATTAGAGTGTAAGACCCAACCCCCTTGTACAGAAAACTTTTTGGGCCTCATTCGTTGTATAAGTCCCTCTGTACAAATTCAAACAGTGCGCTCACTGATAAAACCATGGGCCTCTCCTTGAGTTGTAAGCCCCAAATCTTTCTTTTTCAAAGCACTTTCTCCTTTGATTTTGACATATACTGTTGTTTTCAATCTTTCTTTGTTGAACAACTAACCAAACAGCATGGAAGCTCTACAACCGAGTAAGTGGTTATTGCTTTCATTTACCGCTTTCATATACATATAACTGTATTGTGGGGCTGTTTCACTGTAAGTCTTCTTTCATAAACTCATATCAACTGTGTAATAATAGTATAGATATTTCGAGTTTCCCCGGCAACTACGTCTAGAACTAGGTGACGCCATTTCGTTTATTCGTAGAAATAGACAACTAGATCCCAATAGGATCACCAGATACAGTCTTCTCTTCGGCTTTCCTCATTAGGAATTGTCAAGGAACTCTACTCCCAGAGATGAATGTATTCTCCGTGAATGGCATCTTTGAGTTTCTTCCAAATTCTCGAACTTTCCTAACTTGATCTATTCCTTATGAATAGCTTGCCTTGAATTTCTCGGGGTTTGGGGACCCATCGGCTTCTTAAAAGCATCGGCCTCCTCTTGGGCATCGTACAAGGACCCACAGGCTCCCTAAAAGCAACCCCGCCTCCTCTTGGACTTAGTACAAGGACCCGTCGGCTTCTTAGAAGTACTCACAACCTCCTCTTAGGCTTCATATAATGATCTCTTCCTCCAGGAATGATAGCTTTCTCTTGGGCTTCGTACAAGGACCTCTCGGCTTCTTAAAAGTTTCCAGCCTCCTCTTGGGCTTCGTACAAATTGTCCCGACGACCTCCTAGGAGGAAAGGAATAGAACTTAATCATCTGCATAGAATAGTTCTTTCAAAGAGTCTACTACTGTTTCTCAAAGCATAGTACAAAAGAAGAAACTCTAGACTTGGACAGTCTAATCTCCTTGAGTCTCAAAGACATTCTCAAGTGACCCCTTCGGTAAATAGGAAGGAAACCCGTAGACTCGGACAGTCTCAATACCCTTCGGATTTCCCGCTTCCTTAAAGAACAGGAATAACCTGGATCCTTGAATCAAATCCTTGAGTACAGTGTTGCTCATATAAGAACTGATTTTCTCTTTCAAAATCAGTATACTGGACCTGTCACTTAACTGAAACAGCGCCATAGCCTCTCTCTTGGGCTTTATATAATGATTCTCCCCAGCGGAGTCAAACAACGTTTAGCCTCTCTCTTGGGCTTTGTACGAGACACATAAGAGACTCCCTCGTTGAGTCAATCACCCCTTTCGCCTCCATCTCGGGCTTTATACGAGATACAAAAGGTTCTTATTGAGCCAAACAAACAACAGCCTCCATCTCGGGCTTTGTACGAGATACAAAAAACTCTCTTGTTGAGTCAAATAGCCTTCATCTTGGGCTTCATACGAGATACCCAAAAGACTCCACCGTCGAGTCAAAACCTTTTAGCCTCTCTCTCGGGCTTTGTACGAGACACATATTAGCCTCCTCTTAGGCTTTATATAAGAAAACCACTGGTTGATCCAATCAACCTTTTAGCATCAAAGCTATGCCTCGTTCACAGTACACAAACATCAACAACTCTTTCCACTTCATCTAATCGCTGTAAGCGGCAAGCCTCTGAATCATCTACATCCATGCCACTGTCCCTCTTTTAGCATGAGAAATTCCTAAGGAAAGATAGCATTGCTCTACACTGAGTTAAAGTCTTCTCCTTCAGGTTAAAACCCCCTATAAAGGAAATTATGGCATTGCTAGTATCTGCGTATCCCGGTTAAAGTAATCCTCCTTTACAGTCAGTCACCCAACAGTTGTGACATACAGACCCCCTTTAGAGAAGAAAAATTCTCTCTAAAGTCAACACCTTTAGCGTCACATCTTGGGCTTTGAACAAGATACAAACCACCTTTCGCTTCAGGTCTTAGGCTTTGAACAAGACACCAAAAACACCCATTTCCTCCCATAGAATTCAGCAAAAGCTGCCAAATCATCCATGGGGCATGCTGCACAAGTTTATGTGATATGTCACAATTTCTATTAATCCGTCAGCCGAAGAAAATCCTAAGCAGGTGAAAAGAGTTCCCAAAAGTGGAACTGCATCATTGATCTCAATGTATGCGAGTGGGAACCTTATTCAGAAGACCCCGGGTATATGTCCCCAGAAGATGCGTATGTATCGTTCCATACCATGCGATCTATCAAAATGGCCACTAAGAACCACCTTTTTTATGTATCCGCAAGGATTAAAAAATCGATCAATTTAACTCTACTAGAAGTCAGTGTTGTTATTGAAGACGGGCTTGAAAGGGATTCACAAGACTTTGTGACACCTGGGAAAGTTTCTCAAAATTGGATAGTTGTTGATGTTCCAACTGTTGTCCACATCTCAAAGTAAATGTTTATTTTTGTTTTGTCCTTTTGCTCTGCCAAAAGTGAGAGATGTTTTTTAGGGCACCTGTCTTAAGTATTAGGCTTTTGTTTCAAGAAATAATTAATCAATAATAAATATGTTATTTTCAACACCATGTTGTTTGTTTGTTTTTTTACTTTTCTATTTTTTCGGAAAACATTGATTATAAGAAAAACACAAAACAAATATAATAAACACTTTCGATGTCTGTACATCACCGCATTTATCAGTTTTCTAAAAAACAACAATCAATCACATGTGCAGATTAAACATCGAAAACTCCATTGAAAACGAGGAAGAAATTTCGGATGAAGACGAGGAAGAAATTTCGGATGAAATTTCCTGACAACTTGAACGAGATGAAGCTTCCGTTCATCTTTACAAAGAGCCGATAGAAGTGATCAACCTTGGTTCCGATGAAGACAGAAAAGAGGTCAAGATCGGGGCACTACTTAGTCCAGCTGTTAAATTAAAAATGATAGAACCTCTCAAAGAGTTCTCGGATGTGTTTGCTTAGTCCTACCAAGACATGTCAGGGTTGGATACCAATATTGTGGAACACCACTTACTAGTGAAGCCAGAATGTCCACCAGTCAAATAGAAGTTGAGAAGAATGCGCCCGAATATGGCCATCAAAATTAAAGAGGAAGTGCAGAAGCAGATTGACGCAGGATTCCTTACCACAGAAGAATACCCTTAGTGGTTGGCTAACATAGTGCCTATTCCGAAAAAGGACGGAAAGGTCAAAATGTGCATGGACTACCGATACTTAAACAAAGCTAGTCCAAAAGATGACTTTCCACTACCACATATTGACATGTTGGTCGACAGCACTGCAAAATTCAAAGTGTTTTCCTTCATGGACAAATTCTCCGGATATAATCAAATCAGAATGGCACCGGAAGACATGGAAAAAACCTCATTCATTATGCCATGGGGAACATTTTGCTACAAAGTAATGCCTTTTTGTCTAAAGAATGCAGGTGCAACTTACCAAAGAGCCATGACAACTCTTTTTCACGACATGATGCACAAAGAAATTAAAGTATATGTCGATGACATGATTTCCAAGTCCATAACTGAAGAAGAACATGTGAAATATTTGTTGAAGTTATTTCAGCGTTTGAGAAAATTCAAACTCTGCTTAAACCCTAACATGTATACATTTGGCGTTCGTTCAGGGAAACTCTTGGGTTTCATTGTCAGCCAAAAAGGAATTAAAGTTGATTCTGATAAAGTCAAAGCCATTCAGGAAATGCCAGTGCCCAAAACTGAGAAGCAAGTAAGAGGATTTCTGGGTCGTCTAAACTACATCTCAACATTTATATCCCACATAACCGCAACTTCTGGGCCGATATTCAAACTTCTTTGAAAGAACCAGAGTTGTATATGGACACAAGATTGTCATAAGTCCTTTGACAAAATCAAAGAATATCTGCTTGAGCCTCATATCCTGATTCCTTCAGTAGAAGGAAGATCTTTGATCATATACTTAACAGTATTGGAAGATTCCATGGGCTGTATGCTTGGACAGCAAGATGAAACTAAGAAAAAGGAGCACGCCATTTATTACTTGAGTAAGAAATTCACGGACTGTGAATCTCGTTACACTGTGCTTGAAAAAACCTGTTGTGCCTTGGCTTGGGCTGCTAAACGTCTCTGACAATACATGATTTGTCATACTACTTGGTTGATCTCCAAAATGGACCCAATCAAGTATATATTTGAAAATCTCGCCTTAACCGGAAGGATTGCTCGCTGGCAGATGCTATTGTCAAAGTATGATATTGAATACCATGCTCAAAAAGCTGTCAAGGGAAGCATTCTAGCTGATCATTTGGCTCACCAACCAATTGATGACTATGAATCTGTTAAATTGACTTCCCTGATGAGGATGTTATGTACCTAAAGATGAAAGACTGCGATGAACTGTTACCAAACGAAGGGCCAGAGCCAGGATCCCGATGGGGATTAATATTCAACTGAGCTATCAACGCTTATGGAAATGGAATTGGGACAATTATTGTAACACCTCAAGGTACCCTTATTCCTTTCACCGCAAGATTGACATTCAAATGCACCAATGATGAAGCTGAATATGAAGCCTGTATCATGGGACTTGAAGAAGCCGTTGATTTAAGGATCAAAATTTTGGATGTATACGGAGACTCAACTTTGGTCATAAATCAGATCAAAGTTGAATGGGAAACTCGTCAACCCGGATTGATTCCTTACAAGACTATGCAAGAAGGCTGCTACCTTTCTTCAACAAAGTTAAGTTTCATCACATTCCTCGTGAAGAAAATAACATGGCTGATGCACTGGCTTCATTATCCTCCATGATTGTTGTAAATTGATGGAATGATATACCTAGAATTGATGTTATGCACCTTGACATGCCCGCTCATGTATTTAACGTGGAAGAGATTGTTGATGATAAACCATGGTACCATGATATCAAATGCTTCCTTCAAAACCAAGAATACCCGCTTGGGGCATCAAAGAAAGATAGGAAGACTCTTAGGAGATTGGCTGGAAACTTTTTCCTGAATGATGATGTGTTGTACAAAAGAAAGTTTGACATCGTCTTGCTCAGATGCCTGGATAGACATGAAGCAGACATGTTAATGGAAGAAATTCATGAAGGTTCTTTCGATACTCATGCCAATGGGTAAGCAATGGCAAAGAGAATGTTAAGATTAGGATACTATTGGTTGTCAATGGAATCTGATTGCTGCAAATACTTAAGGAGGTGTCACAAATGTCAGATTTATGCCGACAAAATTCATGTACCACCGACTCTTCTCAATATTCTCTCCTCTCCATGGCCCTTCTCCGTGTGGGGAATTGACATGATTGGAATGATTGAACCTAAAGCTTCCAACGAACATCATTTTATCCTAGTGGCCATTGATTACTTCCCTAAATGGGTTGAAGAAGCATCCTATGCCAATGTAACCAGGAAAGTAGTGGTCCGTTTTATCAAGAACAATCTAATCTTCTGTTATGGTGTTCCAAGTAAGATCATTACTGATAATGGTTCGAACTTGAACAACAAAATGATGAGGAATTATGTGTTGAATTCAAGATTGAACACCATAACTCTTCTCCCTACCGGCCTAAGATGATTGGGGCTGTTGAAGCAGCTAATAAAAATATCAAAAAGATCATTCAGAAGATGGTAGTGACTTACAAGGATTGGCATGAGATGCTACCATTTTCCCTTCAAGGATATCTTACATCTGTTCGTACTTCAACAGGGGCAACCCCTTTCTCTTTGGTGTATGGCATGGAAGTTGTGCTCCCCATAGAGGTGGAATCCCATCAATGAGAGTCTTTATGGAAGCTAAGTTGACAGAGGTTGAATGGTGTCAAAGCAGATACGATAAGCTGAATTTGATTGAAGAAAAGAGAATGACGGCTTTATGTCATGGTCAGCTATATCAATGAAGAATGAAGAAGGCTTTTGACAAGAAGGTTTGACCTCATATATTCAGAGAAGGTGACCTTGTGCTTAAGAAAATTCAATTATTTCTTACTAATTCTAGGAGGAAATTGACTCCTAATTATGACGAGCCATATGTCGTTAAGAAAGCCTTCTCAGGCAGTGCTTTAATGATTACAACTATGGATGGTGAGGAATTCCCTCGTCCTACGAACGCCGATACAGTCAAGAAATACTTCGCCTAACAAAAAGAAAAAAAAGAGCGTCTCGGTGGATTGAAAACCTGAAAGGGTGGTCCAGGAAAAAATTAGAGACATAAAAAGAGATAAATCATCCCGGTAGATTAGAAACCTTAAAGGGAAATCTAGGCAAAAATTAGGGATATATGACAAGTAACTGCATCACACCAGATTGGATTGTCTGAAGCAGCCGCGTCCATCAAAAATCTCTCCAATCAGAGCACCTCCGCCTAAGTTCAATGAACATTGGAAATTCAAAGTTGATAGGGAGAATTTGGTCATTATATTTTAATGTAGCCATTTCCCTTTAAATTATTGTTTTTCCACTTTGTAATAATCCATGGAATCACGCAATTTGCGGGTTACCATTCTATCAATAAAATTTGAGCTTCTGCCTATCTTGTTTGCAACTTTTGTTTTATTTATATCTTGTAAAATAAAATTTTTATTTTACTTTATTCTTGAAACAAAAAGTTAAAATTTGTTTTTAAAATGCTTGTGTTTACTTTCCTTTGATTTGGGAACATAAAGAGGAATATCAACAGTTGCCCAAGAACGGTTAAACCTCGAAATACAGGATCAAATGTTCTTGCGATTTTCCTTGAAAGGTATCTCCGAAATGATGGACCTATAACTCCATCCACACCTTGGTATGACGGACATATAATTCCATATCTCTGGTAAAAGAGGACCCAATGCTCGCCACAATTGAATGAGTACCAGGTCACGTTGTGATGTTTATTTCATCGTCAATATATCTCTTTCACCTGTTTTGTCAGCATAAGAACATAACACGCATTCATAACATACATATATCATACATAATTGAATTCATATTCATGTTCATATTGCATTTATTGATAGTATTTGTTTCATTCACCTTGGTTGTGTTCATCCCCAAGTGATATATTTCCTCTCTCCAATAGATTGGTCAGCCATAGGCATGAAATATATGTCCTTTCTAAACTCCCCAATGAGTCAATCCTCATGGAAGTTTTGATTTAGTTCTCCTTTCCACACTTGGATAGGATAAATCCCAGTTCGAGTTCATTCCTCACTGGTTAGCGTCTTGTTTGACGGTATCTCTCCAGCTTGTTCCTAGATTGAGTTGTTCTTTTGGTCATTTTGATAACTTGAACCTCTGAATTAAAAGGGCATTTATTTTGCGCCTTTTAGGTGGTTTAAGGTCCTAGAGAGAATATGTTGAAGTTTCCCCCAGCAAGATAAATTTATTCCACTTTGGAATCTACACATGATAGCAAGTGGCGATAGAAGTTTGTTCATATCCTCAGATTTTCTAGGAATCGGAAAATGGCAGTCTCTTTCCGAACAGCTTGTCTATCCCCATTGAAGCAATCAACATATCTTTCATCTTATGGCATCTCTCCGAAGAAGGCTCGAAGAGAAGTATGATGAAGATATTTTTTCCATCAAATGGCATCTCTCTAGTGAATCCCTGTGAGAAGTTTGATGAAGACCCTTACGAAAAGTTTCTCTTTATTTGAGAAATTTATTTCGCAAAGTTAACTAACCCACATCTCTTTGAAGATCCCCGGTGAAGTTATTATTTTAGCAAGTGATTGCCCTTTTAGGAACCTGCCTATTTTTACCCTTTTCAAGAAGAAGACTTGATTAAAGAAGAAACCGAGACCAGTTTCATAGCTTATGTCCAGAAACGAGGGGAAGTTTATTCCAGATAACCGAGACCAGTTTCATGGCTTATGTCCAGAAATGAGGGGAAGTTTATTCCAGAAAACCGAGACCAGTTTCGTGGCGTACGACTCGAAACATGGGGAAATTTATTTTACACTTGCTAAGTAATACTACTTAGTCAAAGAAGATGCTAAATCATTTTTCTAAAGATGGAAGTTCAAATTTGTCAGAGTTATAACACCATCCCCCATAGAGTTGTGTTCCTTTATCCCCATTGAAGTTCTTGTCTCTCTCCAAATAAGAGTTACAACATTTTCCCCAAATTTTCTTTCCCTAGTGGATAATCCTGTTGTTATACCCCTATCGTTTAGACTATTCTCAATCTCCTGTGGCATCATTTCCCACAGGTCTCATATCTTGCATTCTTAAGCGCATTCATATCATATCACCTTTTGTGGCTTTTTAAAGGCCAAAATTTTGTATTGTTGTATTTAAGCCTCCCCTATATGGTCGAGACTAAGATGTCAATCTTCATCTCTCCGGACCGGAGAAAATTAAATAAGGGCTTCTTTCATACCCTAATTTTTTACCCCAAGATGCCACCTCATTTGCATCATTGGCATAACATTCATCATTACATATATACATATCTGTATGCATCACTAACCCATCATAAGTACAAGATGTGTGTGCTTACTTGCTTTACAGGTTAGGTGATCCCCCTAAAGCTCAAGCAGGTGAATTATCAAAGGGATAGTCATTTTGTTCAAACATCTCAAGTCCCTTTGTCATCCATGAAGATCAAGAGTTTTCATCCATCAATAATCAAGTGCAAAATTGCATCATGAAGAGCTCATCAAGCCTCGAGACCCTCAGTACACCTTAATTAGGGTTTTGACCTGATTCAATCCCTGGTTTGACTTTTCAAGCAAGGCATGATCTCAACACCTTAAAATATGTTTCATGGACCTCAAAACCCCCATATTGGTCCATTCATATGATTGGATTAACCCAAAGGATTCATAAGCTATGCATGAAGTTAAATTCATCTGGCCCACAAACTAGGGTTTTTGGGGAAAAGTCAATTGTACCTTTGACTCTTAACCAAGACGTGATCTCAAACCTTGGGACATGACTCAAGACTCTCAAAAACACCTTTGGAGTCTATCCATGATGTTTAAATATCCCAGGGGTTTGATTTCATAAAGGGTCACAAAGTTCCAAAATCCATCTGATACAAAAGTCAACTATGGTCAAAATCAAGTTTGACTTTTGAAGTTTTTGGTCAAACATGGTCTCTTCAATTCAATAACAATGTTAATATGTGATTTGGATCATGTATGATCAAGAAAAATCAAGAAATGTGAGGTTACTTGTGAAAAGGGCAACATTGAGGAAGTTGAATTTTTTTCTAAGTTATAAAACTCAATGATTTTTACCCTACTTTGCAAAGGCATAACTTCCAAACCAAGTAACCATTTTCTTTGATCCAAAGATCAAATTGAAGAGCTTGTTACATACTACAACTTTGTAAATAAGGGTGGATTCCCAAAAGGTGCATAGATTTTAAGATATAACGCCATGAAGTTGGAGGTTCCATACTTTTGAACCTAAACACTTAGTGAATTTTTGGACAGAATATGTCTTGTGTTTAAGCCAACTTTAGGGCTATTTTTCACTATGATCCATAATGATTCAAGACAAACTTTAAACATCAAAGTTGAAGTATGATATACCAACTTTCCAAAATGACCAAGTACTTCAAATTCCCTTACTTGAGCAAGAAGTTATGGATGCTGCAACGTGCCTTGCCACAACTGGTTTTCAAGACAGAATTGCTAAACCTCAAAATCCACACGACTTGGATAAGCTTTGCAAGCCTCCAATCTTCACAATATCAACTCCCAAATGATCATACAACCATGTGCTCTGCAAAGCATAACTGAATTTTTAAATATTCATCACTTGGCATATGAAAGTGATCATTTCAAAAGTGAGAAGTGAGGTTTTGTCCTCTAGTATTAAAGTGGAATAGTGATTTTGAGAAAAACCCCTCCAATATGTTAGAACTTGATCAGAGCATTAAGGGATGGGATGAAATCATGAGGAACCAAGCTTAAAAGATTAGAATTCAAGCCATGTGAAGAATAGCCCATGTGTACCTTGGCTTTCAAGTAATAGGTTTGTGACATCACCTATTGGATAATAGCATGCATCATGATCCTCTCAAATTCACAAATATCTGATCAAGTTTCCCTATAAATAGAAGTCACTTTGATCATTCTAAACACACCAAAACCGTGCAAGAGCTTGTTTTCCCTCATTCCTGCTCCTTCAAACTTTTTTCAAGTCTCAAAGAGTGAAAACTTGAAATCTCAGTTCAAGGTCATTTCCAATCAAACCAAGCATCCAAAACTTTACATAATCATCATAGAAGTGATCCATAACCCCAAATCACTTCTGTAACACCAGAATCACCAGTTCACATCCCTTTTCCTCCATTTGCTTCAAAGCTGCAGTTTGAATCGAGCCAAGTGATCCAGGAGGTTTCAACTAATCCTAAGCATTGCAACACCATCCTTAAGGGTCAAGGAAGTTGTCTAGATCATCAAATCACTTCTGTAACACCTCCAACAGAGAATTCGATTCTCACTTGCAAGGTAAGTTTCCTCAAAACCTAAATTCTATGACTCATGGATCAAATTTGATAATTTAAGTTACTGACATGTCTGTCATGATATTGTGATCATTTTCCCTCATTTAATTTCTAGTTGTCATGATTGTATGAGATTTCATGTTAAAAAGTTCAGTTAGGGTTCATACGGTTTTCAAATCAATATCTTTAAATACATTGAATTTAAATGAAATTTAAAAGAACCATTCAATTTCTCTTGAAAAATCCAACAACTTTCAATTTTATTTCATTCAATTTGGTTGCATATTGGGGGAGTTAGGAATTTGAAAAATCTGATGAAGATGATGAAGACGAGAATGGTGGTGGTGGCGCCATTTCTGAAATTTATGTTGTTTTAAAATATAAATAATTGGGTGTGGTTTGATACACGAATGTATCACTACCCTAGTGGTTAAGGCATGTGTTTAAGAGGTTTGTGAGTGTCAGGTCTGGGGTTCGAATCCCCTTCGCCCCAGACCCTTTTGGCTTTTATTTTTTTTCCAATCATTTTCAACTCAACTCTCTATATTATTTTCACCTTCTATTGTTTATCAACCACACGCGTGTGGTTCAGATGGTTATCTTTTAAACCCATAAACCCAAGGGCGCAGGTTCAACACCCATAGGGACCATTCCTAATTTTTTAACACTATTTTTTCTATTTTTTCTTCACAAATTCATCAATTTATTTCACCAAGAAAAAATAATTATTTTGAGCCAATTTTTTGTACACTTCCTATCTATCTTATCTATTTTATGAATCCACAAAAATATTATTTATTTGATCAATTTTTATTAGATTAAAATATGATCCTTTTTAAATGTTTTTATACTTTCTAAAGGATTTTCCTTGATTATTTCTTGACCTAATTGATCTTAAATCTTCATAGGACCATAACATGCTTTGGTTAACTCTTGTCCAATGTTCATAACATGTCATCTTGAGTTATTTTGCCTTTCATACCATGATTAATTGAATTTTGAACTTTGAACTTTGAACAAAGCTTGTATTAATTGTTTTGAAATTAAGGTTTTGTTTTCAACTTTGTGAGAACACCTTTGTACATAACTAGGGCTTCCACTTGAGTTTGGATTCCCCAAAGCCCTTGATTCAATCATGTTTGAATGCTTTGTCCATATGTTTATCTCCTTTAGGGTTTTGATTACCCTTCACCATATTCATCGGATCCTTGATTCATTTATGAATATCTGTTTACTTGAACTTCTTTGTGATTGCTTCCATATATTAAAATCTTTGCTCACACAGCAAAAGTATTTCCTTCATAAACTCTTACCATGATGAACATATCTCATTGTCTGATACACTTCCACATGTTGATATATCATGCTTAATCATTTCATGTTCATGTCATCCTCGATGACTACACTTGTTTAAAAGCTTAAATAAACTTACCTTGTTAACTTTCTCTTGACATTTTTTACACTTCAGGCTTACGTTCGAACTACGAACCTCTGATTTCTCAACTTCCTTTTGAGAATACATAGGCATAGGATTGCGAGATCTTAGTGAGCACAGTAACAAACATTTTTTTAGCTTTTTCCTTTATGTTTATACACAAAAGCATTGGGATACCCTTCAGCTATAACTTAGTTCAAACACTAGGTTCCCCTTGTTGAAGTTCCAACTAATAACCTTAGCCTCCTCTTGGGCTTTGTACAAGGAAGTGAAACTTAGCCTCCTCTTGGGCTTTATACATGGAAACTTAGCCTCCTCTTGGGATTTGTACAAGTAAGTGAAACTTAGCCTCCTCTTGGGCTTTATACAATGAGACTTCGCAAATAACCTTAGCCTTCTCTTGGGTTTGGTACAAGGAAGTGAAACTTAGCCTCTTCTTAGGCTTTACACAAAGAGACTTCACAAATAACCTTAGCCTCCTCTTGGGCACTGTACAAGGAAGTGAAATTTAGCCACCTTCTGGGCTTTATACAAGGAGACTTCACAATCAACCTTAGCCTCCTCTTGGGCTTTGTACAAGGAAGTGAACCTTAGCCTCCTCTTGGGCTTTGTACAAGAAAGATAGACTTCAAAACTCTTCAACAAAGAGATGATAATTCCCATTTTGAAGTCCTAAAGTCAACATTGTCTCTTATGGCTTCAAACCTTTAAACTTCAAGTTAAACCCTAGCAAACCTTTGGCTTCAAACTCAAAACACTTCCCTAGAGATGAGGCATGAGTCATCTCTATGGAAGAAATGTCTCTTCTATTTCCCACAATATAAATCAAAACATTTCTTCCATTTAAGTGATGTAAGTGGTACACTTGTTGATTCAAAATCCAAGATGGAGTCCTTCTCTTATTATGGTGTACAAAACATTTCTTTAATTTAAGTGATATAAGTGGCATACTTGTTGATTCGATATCCAAGTCAAAGCCCTTCTCTTAAAATGCAAAGGCTCAGTTAAAGGAAGATGTGGCATTACTCTGGATTTTTTACATCCAAGTTTAAAGCTTCTTCCCTTATTCTCTTATTTCAAAAAAAAATGTTTATGGTGAATTGGTGAGATATCTCCCTTAAGATGACAATTTGTCTCTTCTCCAAAGCCAACAAACCCAATTCCACCCATTAGTAGGTGGAACTACGAACACTCTGATTTCTCAACTTCCTTTTGAGAATACGTAGGCATAAGATTGTGAGATCTTAGCGAGCACAATAATAAAAAAAACCATTAGTTTTTACACCTTTGTCTTAGTTTACTTTAATTTACAAAAACACCAAAAACATTTCCCATTCACTCACTTAAAAACCAATCAACAAATTCCCATTACACAACAAGTAAAACAACAGTAACACAAATATAAGCAAGAGGTTCCTATAAGATACTATAGATACTTAGGGTGATAATACCTTACCTTTGTATAACCAATCTCGATTCCCGGTCTCTCAAGTGCATTGATATTGCATTGCATACACTCACGGGTTTATTCAGATTTTTCCCCTTCCCTACCTTTGGGATAAATTAAAAGTTCACATGTAAAAGGGCGAGTCTTTTCGTGCTGCAACATTATGACAACACCACCTACTCATATATGATTTGTAAATCCAAGAAGTTATAACTTATACCCTAAAGTTAGGTTAGGGTGGTATGACTTGAAAAAGTCATGCGAGAAATGTTTTATGATAAGGATTACTTTTAGGGGAACAAAGATTTTACAAGCTATATAGATGAGACATCATCTAAGGATGACTTGACAAAGTCACAAGGGGAAAGGTATGATAATAATCATTCAAAGTGAACAAAAACTTCACAAGTTATATAGATGAAAACAACATCTAAAGATGACTTGACAAAGTCATGGGGAAACAAACATGTTAACCACAAAAGAGATACACACATACATTCACAAGGTTGAGACATCATCAAAGTTTAATGGCATATTAACAATCATGGTTCCAAACTTCACACTCATGGTATAGCATGCATTAGGTTCATGTTCATCATAAAGATTCATCTCACAAGATTGATTTAAACATAGTAAGAAAGTCAACCATGCTTCTTAAATAAGGATAGGGCAACAAAGCATTTAATCCTCATACATGTCATTCATCAACCTAAGATTTCAAATTACGCCAAAATGATCACTTATTCACAAATTCATATCACTCATGGATTGGGCAAGTATCATGATTTATCCCAAAGAATCTTCATCAACCATTTAATCAAAAGCATTTACAAATCATGAACAAAACAAAAATCATTTACAAATAATTGTATGATTAAACCTAATATACAAATTACAAAATTAAAGAGTAAATAAAGGAATAAAAATCAAAGTATAAAAGTATTGATGAATATGTGAAATATAGGTCACAAATATTTTGGAATAAAAGAAGGAATAAAAATGAGAGTGTTAAAGGTATTTTATAACAATCAAATAAATAAGGAATATATTTCTTGAAATTTTTAAAGTTAATTAATAAATGAAACAAATAAACGAATAAAGTGTGAAAATAATATTTGGGTTTAAATAAATACTGAATTAAATTACTTTTGGTTATTTAATAAGAGAAAAAGAAAATAAATAAATAAATAAATAAAATAAAAAAGGAAAAAAGAGAGAAAGAGGGAGAAAGAAGTGAAAATAAAAAAGTGGAAAAAATTTTGGGGAGGCTGGGGTTCGAACCCCCTCCCTCACTCTCCACACACAAAACTAACCCTCTGGCCACTAGGAAAAGGCGCGCGCCTTGTCAACTAACCCTAACGAATAAATAAAATATTAAAAAAAATTAAATCTGAAAAAAAAATGCGCCACCATTGTTGTCTTCCCTACGAGCTTCATCATCATCATCAAAATTCAAAAATGATATTTTCTTATTTCTCAACCAAATTTAACAAGTTGATATACCATTTTGATCAAAATTTCCTAAGGAAATCAACCATACCATTCAATTTCATTTATATTAATCCTAGCTCAAGAAATCAATGGAAAACCAGAAGAACCCTAATTTTTCAAAAAAAATTAAATTCCATACAAGCATGATCAATAAACACAATCATAGGGCTTTTAATCCTCACATTATGGCAAGCATATTGGTAACAAGAATGAATCAAAATGATGCTTCTATCATAGAGTTCTAGAAATGAAAACTTACCTCAAAGTGGTGAAATCATGATTTGCTTTAGAGCCTTCCCAGAAGCAATGTGATTATCCCTACAGCTTCCTTGGACCTCAAGGAGTGTGTTGATGTGCTCAGCTTGCCTTGAAACCTTCTAGAGCTCTCTTTTCGAATCAACTTGCAAAGTGGAAAAAGTGAGATTGTGATATGGTGTTCTAGCTATTACATAAGTATTATAAGGGTTTGGAACACTTCTATGAAGCTTATGTGAAGTGTTTGTGGTATTGGAATGGAGTTTGGTTGGAGGAAATGGAAGATCACAAGTTATGGTTTCTTGACAACTTTGAAAGTTTGAGATTTTGGTTCAATGTAATTCTGATGTTCTTGAGGTTTTTGGTGTGTGTTTGTTGATGAATTGTGGCCTCTATTTATAGTGTAGATGATCTGAATCAAGAGAAATAGACAAAATCATTGTATGATGAACTTTGAAGGAAAACTAAAAAGATGGTTAAAAGGTACAAAAAGGTGGGTCTTGCTTTTTGGCTCCAAGTTGACTTTGCAAGTGTGATCTGAAGATTGTACAAACCTCTTCTGATGGTAGGATCATGTTCCTGCCTTTGCTAACAAGTCAACGTGATTAAAGGGCTTAATCATGTATTAGCCAAAATCAAACCATCTTAGCATGTTAGACCAAAGCTTTACACTATGAAAGAAGATCAATTCTTGTTGAATTTGCCACCCACTTGTAGATTTTATGACAATGAACAAGTTCCAAGTTGATCTCATGATGAAAAGAAACTTAAAAAGTGGCCAAAAGATGTCTCAAAATTGTGCACAACCAATTTGATGCAATTTTGTTTTGGAAAATCAGCATTGACATGGCCTCTTCCCAATTTTGTAACTTCATGCTCAAGCAAAAGAAATTCATGCTCTTGGTACCATTGGAAAGGAGGTATCACATACTACAACTTTGATGTTGATCACATGAAGAAACTCAATTTGGATCATTGAGAAAACTAGCCATCAAAATTATATTTTTCAACTGTTTGACACTTAGAAAAACTTCTAAGTATTTGGCAATTTTCACAATTTGAAAAGTCTCAACTTTGATCATTCATAACTTCCAATCCTTGTGAGCTTTTGATCCAATTCTTCCACAATGTTGAAGTATATAATGTCATCTTCAAGTTCATACCTTGGGCATGAAAAGTTGTTACTTGAATTGATCACAAAGTGGTCTTAAAGTCATGCACTTGTTAAGGTGAAAAAACATAGAAAAATTTCTAAGTGTTTGGATTTTCAGCAAATTGAAAAAATCCTAACTTTGAAAATCAATAACTTCCACTCCAAGAAAGCTTTAGGCTTGTAATTTTCATCAAATTGAAGTACCAAATTCCATCTTTAAGAAGAGTCCTTAAGTGTTTGCATTGGATGCTTGAGGAAGAAGTTATGATCTTTGAAAGTTGGTTACTTGATCATGTGTTTCCATAACTTAGAAAAAATCCAAAACACCAATTTCACAACTTTGAATCTTTTTCTTGATTTTATTGATTAATCATGATCTGATTCACTTATCTTTCATATTTTCATGATTATTGACTTGAGGAAGTCATGTTTGACCTAAAAAGTCAAAAGCCAAACTTTGACTTTGATCAGGTTGACTTTGTATCAGATGAATCCAAATCTTGCACTTGCTAATGAATCAAACTTCTTGAGCTATTTAGATCATGTGAAGGGACTTCAAAGATGTATTTGAGGGTCTTGGATCATGTTCATAAGTTTGGGATCATGCCTTGTTCAAAAAGTCAATATCCAGTTGACTTTGACCAAACCCTAATCAGGTGCACTTGGGGAATTGAGGCTTGATGATCTTGATATAGTGCTACCTCAAACATGATTGTTGATGGAGGAGAAACTTTGACCCATGGTTGGAGTAGTTGAGATGTTAATGAACACCACAAGCCTTGATTGATCAACCACGTGGTCTTCTTGATGTTATGCAAATGATGGAACTAAAGATGATGGAATCTAGAGGGTAAAAGTTGGGGGTATGACAGTTGCCCCTATTTAAATATATTTACCAGATGGCATGAGTGATTACAATACTCATGAGATCAAGGTGAAAGGTATTTAAGTATAAAAACCTGAAATTTTGCCCCTAGATGCAATGACATGGTATACTATGGACTGACGTACTTCCTTTTTTTATCGGTTTACTGGGGATATGATGTGAAATGAAATGAACCTTAGCATGATTTTTATTTTATGATGAATGATATGAACATGTGGGGGATGATGGAAACACATGTGATGGTGATCCACATGAAAATGTCAACAATGGGTGAAGACTCACTAGGGATGACAAATTGTTGGGGAATCGATACTGGGGAATATCCAAGGTGATTCAACGATAGGTTCATACATGACCTGGTGACCCTTTAGAATATGACTGACAGTGTTGGAGTCTTCTAATGAGAAGATTATCCACAAAAAAGATAAAATTATGAGTCTCCTGACGAGAAGATTATCCGAAAAAAGGAAACAAAACTAGGAATCTTCTAATGAGAAGATCATCCAAGAACAGTAGATGAAGTTTCTTTATGAAGAGGTCCATCCAAACAAAACATCATTGAAATTTTCAAAAAACATCCAAGCCTCTAGAAGAAATCCTTAAAACGAAGATTCATACATGACCTTCTAGGACCCATCACGAAAACAAACAGGGTAATTAAACTCTCTGTTTGTGCCAATAACAATTGGACTTAGACCACAAACAATGGTTATGACCGGCGTATAACGGATTAGTGCCAGCGACAATTGGACTTTTAACGGAGTTGGCAACAACCAAACTTCAAGTACCAATTACGATTGGATTTTCAACAAGATGCTAGTTATTACTGGACTTGTAGTAAACAGAATTCAATACTTGTTACAATGGGAGTTAGAAAAAAGCATGACAGTTACAACTGACCAGTAATGATTAGATTTGAAAGATAGATACGACTGACCAATAATGATTGGACATAAAAGAAGAATAGCAGTTACGACTGACCAATGATGATTGGATTTGAAAGACAATTACGACTAACCAATAATGATTGGATTTGAAAGACAATTACGACTGACCAATAATGATTGGACTTAAAAAGAAGAATAGCAGTTACGAATGACCAAATATGATTAGATTTTTGGAAACAAGAAGACTGTAGTCAATGACATTGAGTGACGACTTACTGGAGATTGGAGAGTTTGTAGAGACTCTTTTATGGAGGTTTTGTTTCTCGACACCAATAATTTAAATCAAAATGCCACATGCTGGACACTAATTGGGGAAAGTATTATCAAACTAATAACGATCATGATCAGTGGGTCAATCTGGAGACTTGGCAGGTTATGCCCCATGGAGATCTTTTTTGTAATGATATAAAAGTGCTTTCGCAACCTGAGGTTCTCGGAAAAAACAGATGATTTCGTTTTGATTTTCCCATATGTCAAAGAAAATTGTGTTTCTTCAATTTGTTTTGTTTTAAAACCTTTTCAATTTCAAAAATTCATTATTAAAAAAATAAATGGCATTTTGCATAACAAAGAAAGATGGATAAAACAAGGATGACAATATTGATAGGCAAAGGTTGTATTTATTCAAGAATGGTAGCAGCCAATGGCAGTACTCCATGGAATATTATATTTTGAAAATGGCAATGGGGAAAAGGTTTACATCGAATCCAATGACCACTACAAGCCCTAATAACTATGACTTCTCAAGATCTTGATTTTGACGAGAGCGACTAGGTTGATCTTCCACATTTGACTCTTCTCGTATTGATGAACACCATCTGATGCAATCAATTCCTTTTGTCCCTAATTTTTTTCCTGGATTGCCCTTTCGGGTTTTCAATCCACCAGGTCGCTCTTTTTTTCCTAAGACGCCTTTTCAGGTTTTCAACTTAGCGAGCTATCATTTTTATTTCATCCCTAATCTTTTCCTGGATTTCCCTTTTCTGGTTTTTCGATCCATCAGGATACCCATTTTTGCCTAAGTCGCCTTTTCAGGTTTTCGACTTAGCTGGCTTTTATTAGGCATAATATTTTTTTACTGCCTCAGAGTTCACAAGGTGTGTGAGCTCTTCACCATCCATATTTGTAACCATTATGGAACCTCCGGAGAAAGCTTTCTTCACAACATATGGGCTTTCATAGTTAGGCATCCATTTCCCACGCGAATCTTTGTGTATAGGAAAAAATTTCTTGAGTACAATATCCCCTTGTTTGAATTCTCGGAGACGGACCTTCTTGTCAAATGCCATCTTGAGTCGTTTCTAGTAAAACTGACCATGGCACATTACGGTCATACGCTTCTCATCCATGAGATTTAACTGGTCATATATGTTCTGGATCCATTCAGCTTCTTCTAGCTTTGTTTCCATCAGAATTCTCATAGATGGTATCTCTACTTCAATTGGGAGAACTGTGTCCATCCCATACACTAAGGAGAACGGGGTCGCCCCTGTTGAAGTACGGACTAAAGTCTGGTATCCTTACAAATTTTGCAAGATCTTTTTGATATTCTTATTAGCGGCTTCAACAGATCCGTTCATCTTAGGACGATATGGAGAAGAGTTATGATGCTCAATATTGAAGTTTTCGCATAACTCTTTCATAGTCTTGTTGTTTAGATTCGTCCCATTATCTGTGATAATCCGGCTTGGAATTCCATAGTGGCAGATAATCTCCTTCTTGAGAAAATGGGCAACCACTTGTTTCGTTACATTAGCGTAGGAAGTAGCTTCTACCCATTTGGTGAAGTAATCAACTTCCAAAAGGATGAAGCGATGACCATTAGAAGCTTTGGGCTCTATTGCCCCAATCATGTCAATGCCCCACATCGAGAAAAGCCAAGGTGATGTCAAAACATTCAATAATGTTGGTGGCACATGCACTTTGTCAGCATAAATTTGACATTTGTGGCATTTCTTGGCGTAGTTGAAATAATCAGACTCCATGGTTAACCAATAATAACCAGCTCTCAAGATTTTCTTAGCCATAGCGTGCCCATTGGCATGGGTTCCAAATGATCCTTCATGAATCTCTTTGGTTAACAAGTCTGCTTCGTGTCTATCCACGCATCTGATCAGAACCATGTCATGGTTTCTCTTGTATAACACATCATTGCTTAGGAAGAATTTGGATGCCAACTTCCTCAGGGTCTTCTTATCCAGAGTTGTTGCATTGGCTGGGTACTCTTGATTTTACAAGTAGTTTCTGATATCATGAAACCAAGGTTTCCCATCATTTTCTTCTTCAACCAATTGACAATAGGTTGGCTCAGTCTTTTGTTCAATCCGAATAAGCGATACTTCATTACGGAATCTGACTTGCCACATGGAGGCTAACATAGCCAGAGCGTCAACTCTATGATTTTCTATTCTTGGGATATGACGGAAAGTGACTTCATCAAAGTAATTTATCAACTCTATGATGTAAGCACGATATGGGATCAACTTTTTATCACGGGTTTCCTATTCACCTTTGACTTGGTAGATTACCAAAGCTGAGTCTCCGCATACTTCAATAATCTTGATTCAGAGATTAATTGTAGCTTCCATGCCCAGGATACATGCTTCATATTCCACTATATTGTTTGTGCATTCGAAGCACAACCTCACGGTGAAAGGAGTATAACCGCCATTAGGATTCATCAAAACAGCTCCTACACCATGTCCATTGTAGTTGGAGGAACCATCAAACATGAGCTTCCACCGGGATCTTGGTTCAGGTCCTTCTTCCAAGCCTGGGATCTCATAATCTTTTACAACCATGATGTCTTTATCGGGGAAATCAAACTTCAACGGTTCATAGTCTTCAAATGGCTGATGCGCAAGGTATTCTAACAACACACTTCCTTTAATGGATTTCTGGGTCACATACTAAATATCGTACTCAGACAACAACATGTGCCAATGGGCAAGTCTTCCAGTTAAAGCTGGTTTTTCGAAGAAGTATTTTATTGGATCCATCTTTGAAATAAGCAAAGTAGTGTGGGAAATCATATATTATCTGAGACGTTTGGCAGCCCATGATAAAGCACAACAAGTTTTCTCCAAGAGTGAGTATCTGGATTCATAATCGGTGAACTTTTCGCATAAGTAATAAATAGCATGCTCCTTTTGACCAGTTTCATCATGTTGTCCTAGTACACATCCCATGGATTCTTCAAGCACTGTCAAGTACATAAGGAGTGGCTTACCTTGAACAGGTGGAATCAGGATATGAGGCTCTTGTAAATAATCTCTAATTTTCTCAAAGGCTCTTTGGCAGTCAGGGTTCCATTCAACCGCTTGATCATTGCGAAGAAACTTGAATATGGGCTCACACGTAGCAGTCATGTTCAAGATAAACCTGGAGATATAATTTAGTTGTCCAAGGAAACCTTTGACTTGTTTTTCAGTACATGGAGCAGACATCTCTTGTATTGCTCTGAATTTGTCTAGATCTCCACAATTCCTTGTTGACTAACGATGAATCCAAGTAATTTCCAGATCGAACACCAAATGTGTATTTAGCAAGATTCAATCGTAATTGGAATTTTCTGAGATGCTAAAATAATTTCTGTAAGTGGATCATATGGTCCTCTTCACTTTGGGATTTAGCAATCATGTCATCAACATAAACCTCAATCTCTTTGTGCATCATATCATGGAAGAGTATGACCATCGCTCTTTGGTAAGTTGCCCTTGCGTTCTTGAGACCGAAAAACATAACTTGTAGCAATACGTTCTCCAAGGGGTGATGAACATGGTTTTTTCCATATCACCGGGATCTATCTTGATCTGATTATAGCCTGAGAATCCTCCATAAAGGAGAGAAAAACAAACCTAGAAGTGTTGTCTACCAGAGTATCAATGTGTGGAAGAGGGAAGTCATCCTTTGGACTAGCTTTGTTAAAATCCCTATAATCTACGCACATCCTGACCTTGCCATCCTTTTTGGGTACGGCACAATGTTGGCTACCCATTGAGGATATTTTGAAACTGTGAGAAAACCGACATCAAATTTTCTTTTGACTTCTTCGTGAATCTTTAGAGCCATGTCTGGTCTTGTTCTTCAGAGCTTCTGCTTCACCGGTGGGCATTTTGGTTTAAGTGGCAGCTTGTGAACAACAATATCTGTATCCAGGCCTAGCATATCCTGATATGACCATGCAAACACATCCACAAACTCATGTAGCAGCTCGACCAATCTCTCTTTGACGTCTACTCCAAGCATGGCTCTAATCTTGATCTTTTTCTTTTCCTCCTCTGCTCTAAGGTTGATTATCTCCATTGCGTCCTGATGTGGCTGGAGGGTTGTGTACTCATACTCAAGTAGCCTTGCCAGTTCGTCGGGGATATCATAATCTTCCTCGCCCTCATCTTCTGCTTGGTAGATAGGGAATTCAAAGTTAAGAGGGGATATAGAGTCATTGGATTCAACGGGTTCATTGATTGTTCTACATGTTTTTGAATGATTTTTTTTATTAAAATGAAAAACAGAAGGATGCAAAAGGGAAAAAAAATTAGTAGTTTTGAAAAGATTACCATTTTTCTTTTAAAAAGTAAATAAAAAAAACGATAAAATAAACAACAAGAATTTAACAAAATGCCTTTCATTCATGATGATTTTTGAAATTTGGAAAGGTGGCCATACAAAATGACGCATTAGCCTTGGGAAGACCTAAGGATTTCAAAATAAAGGAAAACAACAAATTACTTTAACAAAGGAATGATTTTGGGGATTTCAACCGCCTCCCAATTAGCCAGAGCTGCTCCACACTGATACACCATACTTGATATATTTTCATCTTAAGCGCATTCTTCAATTGCATTGACTTGATAACTTGCACTGATGAATACCTCTTGGATGCCTCGCATTTGGCCCTTTGTAGGGGCTAGGGTTCCATTCTTTTCAGAAGCCTTATACCCCAAACCAAAGCGATCCTTCTTCACACTGACGTCGATGACTTGTCCTCAACTTTTTAGGACTTCCTTTCTCAATTGTTGATATTGTACTCTTCAAAGACACAAATCAAGATCTGACCTCTTTCACGGGTTCTTCCACTTCCACAAAAATAGTGTTAGCTATTTCAAGAGCTTGGAAAGAAGTTTCCAAAACATATTCATCAGCCTCTATGTAACGGAAGGAGGAGAGGTTTCTCACCATGAGATCCTATTTGCCCAAGACAGTCACCAGCTTATCGTTGACAGCAAACTTCATTTTTTGATGTAGAGTGGAAGTTACTGCCCCAGCAACATGTATCCATGGTCGCCCTAGAAGACAACTATAGTTAGGATTAATGTTCATAACTTGAAAGGTTATATTGAACACATGCGGACCGATCAGAATGGGTAAATCTATTTCGCCAACAACAGTTTTCGCGAGCCATCAATTACCTTGACAATTAATCCACTCGACTTCATTTCTGCTCCTTGAAAAGCTAATTTAGCGAGGGTTCTCTTTGGGAGAACATTGAGAGAAGACCTAGTGTCAACCAAAACTCTTGCGAGAGTGACCTCTTGACACTTCACGGATATGTGCAAAGCATGATTATGGTTCTGCCCTTCTTTTGTCAAATCCTCTTTGCTAAAGCTCAAGGTATTGCAAGTTGTGATGTTGGCAATCACTCCATCAAATTGTCCCACTGTGATGTCTTGGGTAACATGAGCCTGCGCCAGCACTTTCTGTAATGCGTTTCTATGAGCTGGGGACCTCATAAGCAAGGATAGAATAGAAATCTTTGATGGGGGTGTGGTGCAACTGATCAACGATCTTATAATCACTTTTGTTAATGATTCTTAAGAATTCAGCATCTTCCTTGGAGGGAACCTCATCTCTGTCTCTAGCGGGAACCGTGACTGGTGGTACATGAGGAGTTACATTAATCTAAGGAGTTTAGATTCGACTGCTACGAGTCATTCTGCTAGTTCCTGCAATGTTGGTTACATCAACATCATCATCTTTAAGCCTTCAAATTTCTGGTTAACTTTTTCAGATTATTGATCAACAATAGTTACATCGTACTTCCATGGTACTACCTTGGTACTTTCATAGGGGAAAGGACTAGGCACGTGGACAACCACATGTTTTGGATGATTAATTGGCTGGAAAGCCTCTTTTCTCTGATAAGGTATCACAACTGGCTCTGGAATACTGAAAACCGGCCTCAGCAAATTGAACACGGGCTCTAGCAGGTTTTATTTAGGCATAATATTTTTTGATTGCATCGACGTTTACGGGATGTGCAAGTTGTTCACCGTCCATTGTTGTGAGGATTAGGGAACCTCCTGAGAATATTTTCTGTGATGGCAATATTTTCTTGAGTACCAGATCTCCCTCTTTGAATTCCTGCAGGTAAACCTTCTTGTCAAACGCTCTCTTAAGCCTCTTTTGGTATAACTGCCCATGGCACATGGCTAACATCCATTTTTCATCGAAGAGGTTCAACTCGTCGTATCTTCTTTGGATCCATTCTGCTTCTTCCAACTTGGTTTCCATCAGGATTCTCAAGGATGGTATCTCCACTTCCATTGGGAGAACTGCTTTCATGCCAAAAACTAAGGAGAATGGGGTTTCCCCTGTTGAAGTATGGACTGAGGTCTGGTATCCATGCAAAGCAAAGGGCAGCATTTCATGCTAATCCTTGTAAATCTTGACCATCTTTTGCAGGATATTCTTCATGTTCTTGTTGGCAGCTTCAATAGCTCTATTCATTTTCGGACGGTAAGGTAAAGAATTGTGGTGCTCGATCTTAAAGGATTCGCAGAGTTCTTTCATAGTTCTATTGTTCAAATTAGTTCCATTATCTGTGATAATTCTGCTTGGAATTCCGTAACGACAGATAATTTCCTTCTTGATGAAGCGGACAACCACTTGCTTTGTCACATTGGCGTAGGAAGTAGCTTCTAGGAATTTTGTGAAGTAGTCGATGGAAACCAAGATGAAACGATGGTTGTTGGAACCTTTAGGCTCGATTGCTCCAATCATGTCAATGCCCCACATAGAGAAAGGCCACGGCGAAGATAAAACATTCAAAAGTGTTGGAGGCACGTGCACCTTATCAGCATAAATTTGACATATATGGCACTTCCTAGCATATTGGATGCAATCGGATTCCATGGTTAACCAGTAATACCCAGCTCTCAAAATCTTCTTGGACATAGCATGAACATTGGCGTGAGTTCCAAACGGTCTCTCATGAACTTCTTGAATTAACATGTCTGCTTCACGTCTATCAACACATCTAAGAAGAACCATGTCGTGATTTCTTTTGTACAACACATCATTGCTGAGGAAGAATTTCGACGCCAATCTTCTCAAAGTCTTTTTATCAAGAGCGGTAGCATCAACTGGATATTTCTGGTTTTGCAGGTACCTCTTGATGTCGTGGAACCATGGCTTTCCATCAGTTTCTTCTTCAATTAATTGGCAGTAGGCAGGCTCGGTCTTTCGTTCAATCCGGATGAGTGGCGCTTCATTAACAAATATGACCTTCCACATGGAGGCTATCATAGCCAAAGCATCAACAATATGGTTTTCAGACCTCGGGACATGTCGAAAAGTGATCTCGTCAAATCATTTGATCATCTTCACAATATAAGCACGGTATGGAATCAATGTTTCGTCTCGGGTATCCCATTCACCCTTAACTTGGTGTATCACTAAAGCTGAATCTCCACTTACTTCAAGGATTTTGATTCAGAGATCAATGGTTGCTTCAAGGCCTAGAATGCATGCTTCATATTTGGCAATGTTGTTTGTGCACTCAAAACATAACCTTGTTGTGAATGGAGTATAACCACCATCTGGATTCATCAGAATAGCGCCTACACCATGACCATTGTAATTAAAGGAACCATTGAACATCATCTTCCAACGGGAGCCTGGCTCGGGACCCTCATCTGGGCCAGGTTCTTCACAATCTTTCTTTATCAACATAATGTCTTCATCGAGGAAGTCAAGCTTCAGATACTCATACTCTTCAACTGGTTCCTCTGCAAGGTAATCTGACATGATACTTCCCTTAATAGACTTCTGAGTTACGTACTGGATGTCATATTCGGATAGCAACATATGCCAACGGGTAAGCTTTCCAGTCTTAGAAGGCTGTTCAAAAATGTACTTTATTGGATCCATCTTGGAGATCAATAAATTAGTGTGACAGATCATATATTGCCTGAGACGCTTAGTAGCCCATGCTAAAGCACAACAAGTTTTCTCCAAGAGTGAATATTTTCTTTCACATTCGGTAAACTTCTTGCTCAAATAGTAGACGGCATACTCTTTCCGTCCAGTCTCATCATGTTTCCCCAGTATGCAACCCATAGACCCTTCTAGCACAGTCATATACATGAAGAGAGGTTTCCTTGGCACAGGCGGAATTAGGATTGGAGGTTCTTGTAGATAACCCTTGATATTTTTGAAAGCTAGCTGACAATCATAATTCCATTCAACTGCTTGATCCTTTCAGAGTAGTTTGAAGATAGGCTCACAAGTAGCAGTCATATTGAAGATGAATCTGGAGATGTAGTTTAGTCTTCCAAGAAAACCTATGACTTGCTTCTCATTTTGCAGAGCGGGTATTTATTAAATGGCTATAACTTTATCTGGGTCAACTTCAATACCTCGTTGGCTAACAACGAATACGAGCAACTTTCCAGACCGAACTCCAAAAGTACACTTAGCTGGATTCAGTCGCAATCTGAACTTTCTGAGACACTTAAACAGCTAGAAAAAATGATCCATATGGTCCTCTTTGCTTTGGGATTTAGCAATCATGTCATCGACATAGACCTTTATCTCCTTATGCATCATGTCATGGAAAAGCCTAACCATCTCCCTTTGGCAAGTGGCACCTGTATTTTAAAGACCAAATGACATGACCTTATAAAAATAGGTCCCCCAAGGTGTGATGAATGTAGTTTTCTCCATGTCATCAAGATCCATTTTGATCTGGTTGAAACCTGAGAAGCCATCCATGAAAGAAAACACAGCGAATCTAGCAGTATTATCCACCAAGGTATCAATGTGCGGAAGAGGGAAACCATCCTTTGGACCGACTTTGTTCAAGTCCCTATAGTTAACATACATTCGATCCTTTCCATCATTCTTTAGTACAGGAACAATATTAGTCACCCACTGAGGGTATTTTACAACAGCAAGAAATCCGACATCAATTTGTTTTTTTACATCTTCTCTGATTGTCGTACCTCGAAAAATGAGAACGACCTCGCGAAGCGCAATCGCACGCCCGCTGGATGGACTTAACAGAGTCGCCACCGAGCTTTATTTATTCCCATAGAGGGAAAGGGAAAATATCGAATAAAACCCTTAAAGGAAAGGATAAGAATATGGTCATCGCAACCAATGTCTGAGTTCGGGAGTCGGTTACGCAAGGGGAAGGTATTAGCACCCCTCACGTCCGTTGTACTCAACGGGAACCATTTAGTTAGGGTCGAATGTATGTTAGCTTAAGGGTTGTTTCTAATCTTCTACTTAGAATGGGAAGAGAGAGAAATGTTTTCATATTTTCATATTAAAGAGAAAGGACCTAAAGGTTTTATTACTAGGGGGCTCGACAAGACTTCACAATCTCGTGCCTACGTATCCTCATAGTACAATGAGGAACTCAGAGCCTTCGTAGTTCAGGGCTACGATGAAAAATGGAAAGGTGGAATCCAAGAAGGCATTGGATGTAACGGAAAAGGTGGAATCCAAGAAGGCATTGGATGTAAAGGAAAAAGGAAAAGGTAGAAAAAGAAAAGGTGGAAAAAGAAAAGGTGGAATCCAAGAAGGCATTGGATGTAAAGGAAAAAGGAGAAGGTAGAAAAAATAAAAGGTGGAAAAAGAAAAGGTGGAATCCAAGAAGGCATTGGATGTAAAGGAAAAAGGAGAAGGTAGAAAAAAATAGGTGGCTCGCTAGGATCTCGCAATCCTATGCCTACGTATTCTCAAGATGAACTTGAGAAATCAGAGCGCCTGTAGTTCTGGCAACTACGGTGAAAAATTGAAAGGTGGCTCGCCAAGGATTAGAGCCCTTGTGCCTACGTATTCTCATTGTAAATGAGAAATCAGAGCGTCCGCAGTTCCGGAAACTACAGGTGAAAAGCTTGAAAGCAAAGCTTGTGAGGATTGGTTGTTTAGGAGAAGAGATTAATGGCTATCTCTTATGAAGGTTAAAGGAAGGGTTAAAAATCACAAGAGATTAATGGATATCTCTTGGAAAAGCTAGTGGTTTAAAAGTGGTTTGAATATGTTTTAAGAATGCCAAAGGGTTATGCCAGAGTGCTAGACTCTAACAGTCCTTTTCATTCAATATTGGTATGAAAAATGTTTAATGGACAGTGAACGCTTGATAGAAATCAATTGTTCAAGAGTTGCGCCAAGATGCTAGATCTTGACGGCTCTTATTCATCCAAGTTATGATTAAGATTGTTGTGAGTACAACAAGCTTTTGATGATAAAAAAGCTCAAAAGGGTTATGTCAAGATGCTAGATTTTAACGGTCCTTATTTGGTCAAATTGATATGAAAGTCGCTTAATGGACAATGGACGCTTGACGAGAATTAATTGTTCGAAGAGTTGTGCCAAGATGCTAGATCTTGACGGCTCCTATTCGTCTAAGTTAAGACTTAAAGTTATTTATCGGACAACAAACATTTGATGAAAGTCAATTATTCAAAGAGTTGTGCCAAGATGCTAGATCTTGACGGCTCTTATTCGCCCGAGTTAATAAAAATTGTTTAATGAAATGGAAATCGAAATGAAATCGAAATGGTCTCGTCTCAATCAAAATTTAATCGAGAAATCGATAATATAATGATATTTGACTTTCATTGACCAACCAAAGAAAATGAAATATAGCCTCATATTTATCAAGATTTTTAGTGATTTGAAATAAATCAACAAAAAGTCATGATTTTTGTAATATCATTGGCCCTAATAAAATCGAAAAATCGAAATGAAAATGAAAATGAAAATAAATATAATTAAATCTTAACATCAAGAATCAACCACCCCATTATTAAACAAGTGATAAATTAAAAATATTATTTTTTTTTAGAATATGAAATCTTAAAAAGGTGAAATAAAATAATATGAAGTTTTACAAAATGAGATTTTATAAAATAGTAATAATAAAAAAATGAAAACAAGTGAAACAAATAATGGGGGTGGCGATTTAAATAACGTGTTGGAGTAAGATACAAAGGAATGGGCTAAAAGCTCAGGAATATCAAAAGAAATGTGCGCATGAATTGCACATGGGAATTTGTAAGTGAAGCTCGGTCAACCATTCTAAAAGTATCAGACCTCAATATTTTATTAAAAGAAAACAAAAATAAAATCAACATCACTACCAAACGCGTCATCCTCAGTTTTATTAAAAATGAAAACAAACCCATTGATTCAACGAACAAGAACGCACGGCCATGGAAAGCGGTTTCCAACTATCAAACTCACCTCCTTCAATTCTCTCTAATCCAAAGATTTTCGATCCACCGTTTTCAATCAGCTCCTTCTTCTCGTCTCTTCCGAATCGCCGTCTCCTCCGCTCTCGTCTCTCGCAGCTTGCGCGATTCACCCTGGTTGTGATGATTTTGGGGAGGTGCCGACAAGACAGTTTATGGTTATTGTGGGTTGTCAAATTGGTGGAGAAGAAAAGCTGCAGGTAAACCGTAGCAGGTTTTGGGTCTAAGTTGTGAGAAGTTGTTGTTTTAGAGTTATGTGGTTTACGGTTTGTGAGTGACGATAAAAAGATATATGGTCTTTGTGGTTGATGCAAATGGAAGTAAAGGTGAGATGCTACAAGGTTATCATTTACGGAGCTGGGTAGAGACAAAGATTATTTATGGTTAGTTTCCTATGGTTGGAAGGAGGAGTAACCGTGGTGTATGGGTTGTGTAGATGTCGGTAACAGTTTGTTTATGGTGAACTGTATGAAAGGTTTTGTGTGAAGATGGAGGTTTGTTGAGCGGCGGATCAGAATATGATGCGAAGGGTACTGGTTTTGTAATGAGTGTGTTTACGATGTAGACTAAAAATGGAGTCAAGGAGATATGGTGTTCGGTGAAGAGTTTCAGGTATGGTTTTGAATCCGACGATGTAGGGCGGTTAGCGGCGGAGAGGCAAGATTTTCATGAATGAAGGGTCGATGATGAGAGACGGTTGCAGATCGCGGGTTTTATCAAAGAAGAAGAAGGTGGATTTTTCAAGGTTATTGGAAGTTTTGAGAGTGAGCAGGGTTACTGAAGGAAACAATAAAGTGGCGGAAGGAGGATTAAGGGATGAGCATGGAAGACCGTTGTTGTTAGAAAAATTTGAATGATGGAGGCTCCTTTGTAACGGTTTATGAAGGGAGATTTTATGTGAGGTTGGAGGTCCTTTTTGAATTTCAAAATTGTGATATTGTGTTGTTGTTGTCACTGCAGAAGACAGGGCTTGTGGTGTCGCTGTTTCTTGAAGCAGGGAGGTCGCAGGTCTTGGTTTAGCAGTGTAAAACTTGGAAGTAATAGCAGAGTGTTGACTTGGCGTGTTGTTGCAGCATTGTTGTAGAGAGGCGTGATGTAGACTTTGGACTTTTTATTATATATTTTTTAATCAATATTTTTAAAACAAGACAAATGTCTTAAATGAAATAATAATAGAAAAAGACTAATTAAATTGAATTATAAACTAATTAAAATTAAACCTAATTAAAATATAAACTAAAAGTAAATAAGAAATTAAACTAAACCAATAGCTAATAAGAAAAATTAAATTATAAATAAATTACTTAAATTGAAGTTAAAGATAAATTAAAGATGAACTAAATAAATAAAAATTAAAATTAGACTAAGTCAAAATAAAACTTAATTAAAAATTTCTACAATAATATAAAATAATGATCTAAATAAAAGAAATCAAGAAATGACAATGAATGATAAGATTGGCTAGAAAATGCATGATTAATGATCAATGAAATGTTTAACTAAAATGTAAAAAAAACGATGACTTAAAATGATATGACAAAGATCAGAGGATCTAAGGGTAAAATTTGGGGTATAACAGTTGCCCCTATTTAAATAACTTCACCGGATGACATGAGTGATGATAGTTCTCGTGAAATCATGGTGAAAGGTATTTAAATATAGATAACCAAAAATTTTGCCCTCAGATGTACTGACATGCAATGTCATGGACAAAAGAAACAAACTAAGATGCTGACATGCCATGAATTTCTAAGTTATGATGAAAATGATAGAATGATAAATGCAGAAATGCTGACGAAAACGAAAGCAGACGGGGACAAAGTTCACACAATGAGCAAACACTCACTGGGGAAGACAAAAACACTAGGGAAACTGAAATTAAACTGGGAAAAATTTAAAGTGATGAGACAACTGATTCAAGCGTGATCGGTTGAAACTTTAGAAAGAAAAGATAACACAAGATCCTCAATGGAAATAGAACCGGAAAGACGGTCTCTATTGGGGAATCAGATAACAAAGACTCAATCTGGAAAAACATCAGAAAGAGAAAGGCACATCAGGAAGAGCATCAGATGGCAAAAGAAACCAGACATCCAATAATGGCTTTGAATGAAAGGTATAATCACAATATCTGAGAAGGCGTCAGATGAAAGTGAACAAAGACTACATTCAAGAATGGCATTGAATGCAAAGGAACCAGTCATCCAATAATGGCTTTGAATGAAAGGTACAATCACAATATCTGAGAAGGCATCAGATGAAAGTGAACAAAATAGAGATCCAAGAAAGCATTGGATAAAGAAAACCCGTTATCCAATAAAGGCTTTGAATGAAAGGTATAAATCACAATATCTAATAATGGATTTAGATAAAAGTGAAAAAGGACTCGATCTGGAAAAACATCAGAAAGAGAGACACATCCAGAAAGGCATCAAATGGTAAAGAAACCAGACATCCAATAATGGCTTTCAATGAAAGGTGTAAATCACAATATCTAATAATGGCTTTAGATGAATGTGAACAAAGACTCGATCTGAAAAACATCAGAAAGAGAGACACATCCGGAAAGGCATCAGATGGTAGAGAAACCAGACTTCCAATAATGGCTTTGAATGACAGGTATAAATCACAATATCTAATAATGGCTTTAGATGAATGTGAACAAAGTAGGGATCCAAGACAGCATTGGATGCAAAGAAACCAATCACCCAATAATGGCTTTGAATGAAAGGTACGACTCACAATATCTAATAATAGCTTTAGATAAAAGTGGACAAAGATTACATTCAAGAATGGCTTTGAATGCAAAGGAACCAATCACCCAATAATGGCTTTGGATGAAAGGTATAAATCACAACATCTAATAATGGCTTTAGATGAATGTGAACAAAGATTACATTCAAGAATGGCATTGAATGCAAAGAAACTAGTCACCCAATAATGGCTTTAGATGAATGGTATAAATCACAACATCTAATAATGGCTTTAGATGAACGTGAACAGAGACTACATTCAAGAATGGCATTGAATGTAAAAATACACCAGTCATCCAATAATGGCTTTAGATGAAAGGTATAACTCACAATATCTAATAATGGCTTTAGATAAAAGTGAACAAAGATTTGATATGAAAAACATCAGAAAGAGACACATCCGAAAAGGCATCGGATGGTAGAGAAACCGGACATCCAATAATGGCTTTGAATGAAAGGTGTAAATCACAATCTCTAATAATGGCTTTAGATGAATGTGAACAAAGATATACCCAAGAAAGCATTGGATACAAAGAAAGAATAACGTCCAAGAAAGCATTGAACAAAGAAATACCCAAGAAAGCATTGGATAAGAGGAAAGAACTTTCAGGAATGGCACTGAAAGTAGAGGCAAATCACTATATTCAAGAATGGCATCAAATGATAGTGAGAAAGACATCCAGGAATGGCACTGAATGCAAAGGAGAAAGCCCATCTAGGAATGACACTGAATGAACAGATAAGACTTTCAAGATGACACTGAAAGATATCCAAGCAAATTTGATGGGGATTACAGAAGAGAGGCAAAACTTCCAGGAATAGTACTGGGAGAAACAAGAGGAATAAGATATCCAGGAATGGCACTGGAGATCAAAAGAGACAGACATCCAGGAATGACACTGGAGTGAAGGAATATGAGTATCCAGGAATAGCACTGGAATGAAAGGATAGGTAACGTTTTGGTAGGCGCCAAGTAAGTTGGACTTTGACCACAAGGTAAGACGCGGATAACGACACGACCTCGGGAGAAATGCAAATGGGAATGAAACACTCATGCTATGCATATGTATATGAATTATGCAGATGATATATGATCAAATGCAAATGCAGATGTCGACGACATGACTCGACTCTCTAGGAAGACAAGAGTGAAAGACTGATTCCTCTACACGGAGATCACTGCCATTCTGCTTGGGACTAGAGATGCTAATGCTGAACACATCATCTGCCACACTGATAAACTATATCAAATGATGATCCTTATAGGAAGGATGAAAAACTACTTGAAAGTCGCATGGGGATTCTTCAAGTAACTTGCCCCTGATTAGCTTACTGTTGTAGACGAGCTGGTCATTGCTTCAACTTGATTGATTCTAAAATGATTGTTTTGTCGTGCACTGGGGAAGCTTGCCCCAGCCTGAGTCTTGAAAAATCTTCTGGATAAACCAATTCTGAGAAGTCGCCATTAAACCACAAATCTTGAACTGATTCTCAACAGGATATGGAAGGAACTTGCCCCTGATTGGATCACCGACCAAGTTTCTCAAATGTTTGAAAATTTATTGAGAAGAAAGCTAGTTTGCAAACAAAAGTATTTGTACAAACATGGTAAATACAAAGTTCATGCAACTCTTGAAATCAATCATTTTTTAAAGAGGCAAAGTATATGAGTCATTAGTCAGAACACGGTGGTTCAAGACATTAAAGTGAAAAGTTTAAGCAAAAAGGCATGATGCCAAAACAGATGATCTGCAATGATCTTTTAGAGTCAGCTTACGTAACCTTGTTGTAGTATGCTTTCAAAATAATCTTGCTTCAGTTAGGTCTTTTGAGGGTTGTAACGTGGTTTGGTTCACGGTTTATGAAACAAAGGATAAAGGCTCAAAGTTTGTTTGTGCCCACCCAATCTTCGTGATGTTCTCCAGTCTTATGCTCAGTTAACTCAAACTAAGCACTCAAATTCCCATAGGTTAGGAATTGCACTGATGACAGCGATGATGGTTCAGAAGTCAAAGAACCCTTGAGGCGGCGGTCACTGCTTCCTTACAACTTTTGGTTGTCATACAAGCTTGTTCTTACTTCTCTTTGTATAAGGTAAGGTCATGAACTTCTCATCTTTCTTAGCTTTTGCCTTGAAAAAGGACTCGGCTCATTCTTTGAGTAAGGATTTCTTGATGATCCTTCTTCATTTATCACTTTGGGAACAACTTGTACTACATTTATTCATTTAATTTGGAAGAGTTGAAAGGTTGTGAATGTCTGGCTTAATGATTACAGTGAACCATCATTGGCGTTTGACTTGGAAGATATCTTCGACACTTGTTTGCTATGTGCGAAGGAAAACTGTGAATGCAACCTTTTGTTAAAAGGCGTCTTGCATGAAACTCTGGCACAATCAAGCTAACTGAGAACTACCCTGCCCCAGGTTAAGATTGCGGGTTTTTTATTTGTAAAGAAAAGAAACTCCTACTTCAAGGCTCGAAGTGGTTGACGAGGGATTATCTTCCTTATGTCTCCAGTGTTTAGGAGTTGAAACAATGCCTTACATCGTCAGCAAAGTTTTGATTTGAAAGCATACCAACAACAATTATGAGTATTTTGTTTTCATCATCCTCCCTCCAATCTTTGCATAATCAAAAGTGGACAAGAGGATTCTTTTATCTTTCTTGAAAGAAAAAGCATTAAGAAGTAAATAGCAAACACAAATGAATTGAATCAAAATAAGGAAGATGCAAACAAAAAGAAACAAGGCCTGGTGATTAATCAACACAAGGATGAGTTGTCCTGTCTTTAAGAAGTAGCTGAGCTGCAGTCGACTGAAGCTTCACTTGCCCTGACAGAGGGTTGTTCTTGACATTCTGCATCTGATGTTAGCTCTAGTCCGATATCAGTGTCGAGGAATCAGCTTGTCGACTCACAGACAGACTCTGGAATATAGAGAGAGTTGGAGATGAGTTGCTGGACAGACTGGATGTATGCAATGAACCATGCAAAGGATGCAAATGATATGCAATGTCATGCAGCAAAGGATACAGAAAGAAAATGCAATGTAGGTATGGTTAGGATCTGAGATAACACAAGTAAATCAGAACATCCTATTAGGTAGGTCTCCCTACAACGGATAGTTCTAGATTATCTACCAATAAACCCACTCACAGGATATTTTTTAGGTTTTTGATAAGGTTTCAAAGTCACGGACCTTAGGCGTATCAACGTTATGCAACGGGCTAGCCATTTTACAACGAGAGTGACGAAAAAGGTCTATTGTGATCGGGGCTTTCATATTGGTTGGAGCAAGAAGATGTCCTTGAAGTCCAATATTACGCGACCACCAAAATAGCATTGGTTCTAAATGGGGGACCTAGAGTCATGGACCCTTCATGAATCAGCGTCATGCAACAGGCTAGCTGTTTTATAACAAGATCTACAAACAGGTCTACTCTAGAGGAGCCTTCATGTTATTGCTACAAGGAGCTTGCCCTCGTAGTCTAACACAACTAACTACCAAATCTAACCTATGTTTTCTCTCTGCTTTTTCCAAAACCCGGGTGTAAAGCTTTATTCAAGATATCAGATCCCTAAAACCCACACATGGATATACAGATATATATATATATATATATATATATATATAAATGAAAAAGCAAAAACAAGAGCAATAAAACATATAATCAAGGAAGAAATAGAAACAAACAAAGCTAAACACACATACGAAAACCTAACTAAACTAGGCTTGACTCACTTAGGGATAGTCCCCAGCAGAGTCGCCATCTGTCGTACCTCAAAAAATAAGAACGACCTCGCGAAGCGCAATCGCACGCCCGCGGGATGGACTTAACAGAGTCTCCACCGAGCTTTATTTATTCCCATAGAGGGAAAGGGAAAATATCGAATAAAACCCTTAAAGGAAAGGATAAGAATATAGTCATCGCAACCAATGTCTGAGTTCGGGAGTCGGTTACGCAAGGGGAAGGTATTAGCACCCCTCACGTCCATTGTACTCAACGGGAACCATTTAGTTAGGGTCGAATGTATGTTAGCTTAAGGTTTGTTTCTAATCTTCTACTTAAAATGGGAAGAGAGAGAAATGTTTTCATATTTTCATATTAAAGAGAAATGACCTAAAGGTTTTATTACTAGGGGGCTCGACAAGACTTCACAATCTCGTGCCTACGTATCCTCATAGTGCAATGAGGAACTCAGAGCCTTCATAGTTCAGGGCTACGATGAAAAATGGAAAGGTGGAATCCAAGAAGGCATTGGATGTAAAGGAAAAGGTGGAATCCAAGAAGGCATTGGATGTAAAGGAAAAAGGAAAAGGTAGAAAAAGAAAAGGTGGAAAAAGAAAAGGTGGAATCCAAGAAGGCATTGGATGTAAAGGAAAAAGGAGAAGGTAGAAAAAAGAAAAGGTGGAAAAAGAAAAGGTGGAATCCAAGAAGGCATTGGATGTAAAGGAAAAAGGAGAAGGTAGAAAAAAGAAAAGGTGGCTCGCTAGGATCTCACAATCCTATGCCTAAGTATTCTCAAGATGAACTTGAGAAATCAGAGCGTCCGTAGTTCTGGCAACTACGGTGAAAAATGGAAAGGTGGATCACCAAGGATTAGGGCCCTTGTGCCTACGTATTCTCATTGTAAATGAGAAATCAGAGCGTCCTTAGTTCAGGAAACTACAGGTGAAAAGCTTGAAAGCAAAGGTTGTGAGGATTGGTTGTTTAGGAGAAGAGATTAATGGCTATCTCTTATGAAGGTTAAAGGAAGGGTTAAAAATCACAAGAGATTAATGGCTATCTCTTGGAAAAGCTAGTGGTTTAAAAGTGGTTTGAATATGTTTTAAGAATGCCAAAGGGTTATGCCAGAGTGCTAGACTCTAACAGTCCTTTTCATTCAAGATTGGTATGAAAAATGTTTAATGGACAGTGAACGCTTGATAGAAATCAATTGTTCAACAGTTGCGCCAAGATGCTAGATCTCGGTGGCTCTTATTCATCCAAGTTATGATTAAGATTATTTTGAGGACAACAAGCTTTTGATGATAAAAAAGCTCAAAAGGGTTATGTCAATATGCTAGATCTTAACGGTCCTTATTTGTCCAAATTGATATGAAAGTCGCTTAATGGACAATGGACGCTCGATGAGAATCAATTGTTCGAAGAGTTGTGCCAAGATGCTAGATCTTGACGGCTCCTATTCGTCCAAGTTAAGACTTAAAGTTATTTATTGGACAACGAACATTTGAATAAAGTGAATTGTTCAAAGAGTTGTGCCAAGATGCTAAATCTTGACGGCTCTTATTCGTCTGAGTTAATAAAAATTGTTTAATGAAATGGAAATTAAAATGAAATCGAATTGGTCTCGTCTCAATCAAAATTTAATCGAGAAATCGATAATATAATGATATTTGACTTTCATTGACCAACCAAAGAAAATGAAATATAGCCTCATATTTATCAAGATTTTTAGTGATTTGAAATAAATCAACAAAGTCATGATTTTTGTAATATCATTGGCCCTAATAAAATCGAAAAATTGAAATGAAAATTAAAATTAAAATAAATATAATTAAATCTTAACATCAAGAATCAACCACCCCATTATTAAAAAAGTAATAAATTAAAAATTTTTTTTTTTTAGAATATGAAATCTTAAAAAAGAGAAATAAAATGATATGAAGTTTTACAAAATGAGATTTTATAAAATAGTAATAATAAAAAAATGAAAACAAGTGAAACAAGTAATGGGGGGTGGCGATTTAAATAACGTGTTGGAGTAAGATACAAAGGAATGGGCTAAAAGCTCAGGAATATCAAAAGAAATGTGCGCATGAATTGCACATGGGAATTTGTAAGTGAAGCTCGGTCAACCTTTCTAAAAGTATCAGACCTCAATATTTTATTAAAAGAAAACAAAAATAAAATCAACATCACTACCAAACGCGTCATCCTTAGTTTTATTAAAAATGAAAACAAACCCATTGAGTCAAAGAACAAGAACGCACGGCCATGGAAAGCGGTTTCCAACTATCAAACTCACCTCCTTCTATTCTCTCTGATCCGACGGTTTTTGATCCACCGTTTTCTATCGGCTCCTTCTTCTCGTCTCTTCTGAATCGTCGTCTCCTCCGCTCTCGTCTCTCGCAGCTTGCGTGATTCACCATGGTTGTGATGATTTTGGGGAGGTGCCGACAAGACAGTTTATGGTTGTTGTGGGTTGTCAAACTGGTGGAGAAGAAAAGCTGTAGGTAAACCATAGCAGGTTTTGGGTCTAAGTTGTGAGAAGTTGTTGTTTTAGAGTTGTGTGGTTTACGGTTTGTGAGTGATGATAAAAAGATATATGGTCTTTGTGGTTGATGCAAATGGAAGTGAAGGTGAGATGCTACAAGGTTATCATTTACAGAGCTGGGTAGAGACAAAGATTGTTTGTGGTGAGTTTCCTATGGTTAGAAGGAGGAGTAACCATGGTGTATGGGTTGTGTAGATGTCCGTAACAGTTTGTTTATGGTGAACTGTATAAAAGGTTTTGTGTGAAGATGGAGGTTTGTTGAGCGGCATATCAGAATATGATGCGAAGGGTACTGGTTTTGTAATGAGTGTGTTTACGATGTAGACCAGAAATGGAGTCAAGGAGATATGGTGTTCGGTGAAGAGTTTCAGGTATGGTTTTGAATCCGACGATGTAGGGTGGTTAGCGGCGGAGAGGCAAGATTTTCATGAATGAAGGGTCGATGATGAGAGACGGTTGCAGACCGCAGGTTTTATCAAGGAAGAATAAGGTGGATTTTTCAAGGTTATTGGAAGTTTTGAGAGTGAGCAGGGTTACTGAAGGAAAGAATAAAGTGGCGGAAGGAGCATTAAGGGATGAGCATGGAAGACCTTTGTTGTTAGAAAAATTTAGTTTCAGTTTCTTGAATGATGGAGGCTCCTTTGTAACGGTTTATGAAGGGAGATTTTATGTGAGGTTGGAGGTCCTTTTTGAATTTCAAAATTATGATATTGTGTTGTTGTTGTCACTGCAGAAGACTGGGCTTGTGGTGTCGCTGTTGCTTGAAGTCGGGAGGTCGCAGGTCTTGGTTTAGCAGTGTAAAACTTGGAAGTGATAGCAGAGTGTTGACTTGGCGTGTTGTTGCAGCATTGTGGTAGAGAGGCATGATGTAGACTTTGGACTTTTTATTATATATTTTTGAATCAATATTTTTAAAACAAGACAAATGTCTTAAATGAAATAATAATAGAAAAAGACTAATTAAATTGAATTATAAACTAATTAAAATTAAACCTAATTAAAATATATACTAAAACTAAATAAGAAATTAAACTAAACCAATAGCTAATAAGAAAAATTAAATTATAAATAAATTACTTTAATTGAAGTTAAAGCTAAATTAAAGATGAACTAAATAAATAAAAATTAAAATTAGACTAAGTCAAAATTAAACTTAATTAAAAATTTCTACAATAATATAAAATAATGATCTAAATAAAAGAAATCAAGAAATGGCAATGAATGATAAGATCGGCTAGAAAATGCATGATTAATGATCAATGAAATGTTTAACTAAAATGTAAAAAAAACGATGACTTAAAATGATATGACAAAGATCAGAGGATCTAAGGGTAAAATTTGGGGTATAACACTGATCTTCAAGGCCATGTCTGGTCTTGTCCTTCGGAGTGGTAGCTTATGAACAACGATGTCTATGTCCAAACCGGACATATCTTGATATGACCATGCGAACACATCCACATATTCTTGGAGAAGCTTGACCAACCTTACCCTAACATCTACCCCAATTGTGGTGCCAATTTTGATTTCCTTTCTCTCCTCTTCACTGCCCAAGTTGATGGTTTAGACCTGCTCTTGGTGAGGTTGGAGATCTGTGTACTCATATTCAAGCATCTTAGCCAACTCATCTTGGATATCCCAATCTTCCTCACCCTCTTCTTTAGCTTAGTTGATGGGTACATCAAAGTTAGGAGAGATTGGAAAGTCATCGGATTCAAAGTAGGTATCAATGATTCTGCATGTTTTTAGATGATTGCTTTTATTAAAATGAAAAACAAAAGGTAATGCAATGAGAGAATGTTCTTTCTTTTTAGTGGTTTTTGAAAGACTGCCATTTTATTTTAAAAGTGAAAGAGAAAAAACAATAAATGAAGAAAACGGGAATTTAATAAAATGCCTTCATTCATTAAGATTTGAAAATCAGATAGGGGCCCTACAAAATAATCCTATAGCCTTGGGCATAGCTATGGATTTTTTAAAACATTAAAATGACAAAACAACAAAATTACTTTGGTAAAGGGAGGATTTCGGGGATCTCCACAGAGTCCCAATTGGTCAAAGCCACATCAGAATGATACACCAAATTGCTTAAGCCTTCATCTTTAGAATCTTTGTCAATTGCGTTCACTTGGAAACCAGTACTGACGAACACTTCTTGGATTTCTTTTGGACAACCCTTGATTGGAGTTGACACTTTGTTGGTAGTCGGTTTGTAACCCAACCCAAAGCCGTCCAACTTGACTTTGATGTTGATGACTTCACCCCCAGCCTTCTGGTTTACCCTCCTCAATGGTGGAAATGGTGCTCTTTAGAGATGCAAAATATGGAATGGCCCTCTGTACGGGCTCCTCTACCTCCAACAAGACTGCATTTGCAATTTCAAGCGCTTGGAAAGAAGTTTCCAACGCGTCCTCATCTGCCTCGATGTATTTGAATGAAGAGAGATTGCTCACCATGAGGCCTTCTTCTCCAAATATAGTCACCAACTTATTGTCCACAACAAATTTCATTTTCTGATGTAAGGTTGACGTTACTGCCCCAGCGCCAAGGATCCATGACCTTCCCAACAAGCAGCTATAATTGGGGTTGATATCCATAACCTGAAAGGTTATATCAAAAACATGGGGACCAATAAGAATGGGCAACTCCATTTCACCAATAATGGTCCTTCTCGAACCATCAAATGCTTTTACAATAAGAGCACTAGGTTTCATCTCCGCTCCTTCATATGCAAGCTTTGCAAGAGTTCTTTTGAGTAACTCATTGAGGGATGATCCAGTTTCTACCAATACCCTAACCCAAATGTCCTCTTGGCATTTAACAAAAATATGCAAGACACGATTGTGATTGTTACCTTCTTTGGGCAATTCCCCTCCATTAAAGCTTAATGTATTACAGGCCATGATGTTAGTTATCATGCTATCAAATTTTTCCATGGTGATATCCTGTGTCACATGAGCTTGAGCAAGAAGCTTCTGCAGAGCACTGCTATGTGCGGGGGAGCACATAGGGAGAGACAATATTGAGATTTTTTATGGTGTTTGATGGAATTGGTCAACAATCTTGTAATCACTTATCTTTATGATCTTGATAAACTCCTCGTCTTGATTGAAAGAGACAGCGTCCTTGTCTTTAGAAGGAACAACAGTGGTAGTTTCTTTTGGCATTTGAGGTATCACACATATTGGAGGGTTATAAATTCGACCACTACGAGTCATTCTGCTCGGCCCTGCTATGTTTTTTACTTCATCATTAACAACCATCAGCCCCTTTTCTAGATTCATAGATTTCTGACTATCAACAGCCACTTCGTACTTTCAAGGCACAACTTTTGTACTCTTGAAGGAAAAAGGAGTGGGTCTTCGCTCAACAAATGATCTTGGAACATGAAAAGTCTTCTTACCTTGAATAGGAGTCACAACTGGATCTGGAAGATTGGAAATTGGTTTAGGCAAATTGAAGACAGGTTCAACCTCATTGTGAGTATGCTCGGCCAAAATGATCACAAGAGTTGGTAAATTGAACACTGGCTCAATCACAGCTACTTCATTTTTCTTCACACATTTTCTAATTTGAAGTACACCTTAGTCAATTAAAATTTGGACATCCTTTTGGACTCCTTCACACCCCTTCGGTTGAACAGCGCATTCGGAACAATTCTTGTGACACACCTTGGCTAAACCTGTTTCAACCAACTTCGCATGAAACTCCAGAAATGGATTTTTGATGTTCTTCGCATCACATATTAAGACTTCATCAACTTCTTCTTCTATGGCATTGACAGATGCCCCATGGGCGGGCAAAGGATTACTCTTCACATTTGGATTTGTATCATTAAAAGGCAGAATCTTCTTTTTGACCAATTCCCTTACATATGTTTCAAAGCATAACAACCTTCAAGATCATGACCAGCAGCCCCCTCATGGAAAGGACAGTGGGCGTTAGGGTTGTAATAAGGTGGAAGTGGATCTGGAGGAGGACCCAAAGGCATCGGAGTTGCCAAGCCTTTCTCAATGAGAAACGGATATAATTTTGTGTAAGTCATATGGATGGGGGATATAGGAGGCCTCCCTCTCTGTCTTCTATTCTGATCTTGATTATTCTAGCATTGAACTGGATTGCTTTGAGGAGCGTTAGATGCTTGTTGATACTGAGGAAATGGTGGAGCTTGTTGAAATACAAGCACCTGCTGATTGAAAGTAGGGGTAACAGCTGCCACATATGGTTGAGGGGAAAACTGATACGCTGGTTGTTGAATGAATTGTTGTTGTTGCTAACGTTGTTGTTGATGCTTCCAAGACTAGTTTCTTCTACGGACATACATTACAACATTAGTTTCTCCTTCTTTCATCTTATGAAAACTGCTAGGAGGCTTTTTGGCATAATAAGTTGCACCACTGGAACTTCCAACTGAACTACTTATCTTTCCATTTTTCAGAACCAACTCTACCTTGATTCCCATAGCCACCAAATCAGAAAAACTGGCAGTGACACTACCCACCATTATTTCATTAAACTTTGGTCACACAGTATCGACGAACCAGTCTGCCAATTCATTCTCTGACAAAGAAGGCTCTGCCTGAGAGGCAGTCTCCCTCCATCTTTGTGCATATTTCTTGAAGGATTCAAAACTTTTTTGCGACATACTCACCAGTTGTCTTCTGTCTGGTGCTAAATCCATATTGTATTTATAATGCTTAATGAAAGCATCAGAGAGATCTTGGAAGCAGCGGATGCATGATTGGTCTAAAATCATATACCACTTAGAAGATGCTCTCTTTAAACTATCTTGAAAGTAGTGGATCATCAACTTATCGTTATCCACATGGGCGGCCATTTTGCGGTAGTACATGATAAGGTGGTTTTTAGGACAGGAGGCCCTTTCATATTGGTCAAATTTGGGAGTTTTGAAATTGGCTGGAATCACCAATCCATACACCATGCACATCTCTCGGGGAGCGGCTCCAAATATTTGATTCCCCTCTATGGCCCTTAGCCTTTTCTCAATTGTTTCCACATTCTCCCTCAGCTTATCATGCTTTTCATCTTCGTACTCGGATCCATCAGGTATATCATATACTTGATGATGGTCATCAAAGTAAGGCTGATTCACACGAGTATGCACTGCAGCAGGCGCAAAGATTGGAACTATGTTGGGAACATCAACGCTTAATGGAACAGTCTGTTGAGTAGTAACAGACACTTGCGGTTGGGGTACAAAACCAAAGGGAAGACCAAATGGAGGCCAAGTAACAGGAGTAGTAGTAGCCGACAGAGGGTCTATCACCGAATTTGTAATTTCAGAGACAACGGTTGGCTGGGTGTCCATCTTGGCACGGATTACTTGCAACATTTTCATGATTTGTCCTACGTTACCACATAGGTCTTCCAACTCATTGTTGACACGATCTATCTCTTGCTTGTGTTATGCCATTCTTCTTCTGGCATGAGCACGGGTATTGTACTGATGTGGAGGATTCAGCATGAAAACTGGAGATGATTAGAAGGAATAAGTTTATTTAAAGAAATGCAATGCAAATGTGACAACGGATGCATAAATACAAGATGTAAATGCAAACAAAATTTTCGTGGAACTTAATAAATATTTGCAAACATCAAGAGGGAATATCAAAGGAAACTCATTTTCATTAATCAAAAGAGAGGATTACAAATTTAGTACTTCTTACAAGAGCCCTAAACAAATAGCTAAATAAAAGATAACAAAGGTCCTAAGGAGATTCTCCTAACAGCCTCATGTTCAACTTCTTGATCTCCTCCTCCTTCTGAGTCTTTTCGAGAATGAGCTTATCCACTATCAGCTTCCAAGGAGTTGACTGAGGGCTAGAGGAAAACAAATCCTCTTGCGCCTTCCTCTTCTTACTAGAGAGTTCTTCGTCAGTCTTCATCTGTAGCTTCCTTTGGAGTTCTGAGTTCTCGTCGACGACAATTTGATACTTGTTATTCCAATCATCTCCTTCTCATTGTGATTTTCTCAAAGCGATCTTCAAATTCTCTGCTTTAGACATGAAAATCAGAGTGGGCTCTTTCTTTAGAGACATGGGATCTTGGCGAGGATAAGGCATCTTCACCTTGATGGCCCTATCTCGTACCCATTGGAGATATGGTTACAAAGAAACACAGTTAGGTTTTCCCAAGTCTTTCTTTCCCTTCCTATGCAAGTGACGCCAAGAAAACACAATCTTCTCCTTGAGTTCCTTGTTATATTCACCTTCTTTGAAGAAGAAACTATCCACATGAACACCACTGGGTTTGTCTCTCAAAGGATACCCTAGCTGACGGCGAGCCAAAACTGGATTGTAATTGATCCCTCATTTGGTACCAAGAAGAGGTACATTAGCAAAGTCCCCACAACTATCAATGATTATTACCCCATCATAGACACGATTGTACCAATCAATATCAGAGTGAGTAAGAGACATAATCTTTTGTGACCACCACAAACCATTTTTTAGATCCCAAAAAGAGCTAGACTTGGAAAAATAAACCACTTCTACAGTAATGGCACACAACATGTGATCATTCCTCCTCTATGGAAGTTCCTTAGGTGAACAAAGTGATAAGCATCTGCTAACAAGGTAGGGATTAGATTCTTCTTTAGGAAAATCTTGATAGCGTTGATGTTGACGAAGTTCTCAAAGCTAGGGAAGAGAAACACACCATAAATGAGTAAGGCAAGAATAGCCTCAAATGTATCCATGCTCAAATTATCAGCATAGTACTGAGCTTTGCCTATCAAAAACTGTGTGGTTAACCCAAAGACTCCTCCTTTAGTGGTCATGTTGGCTTGGATTTCAGACGATCCCAAATGTGTGGCTTTGGCAATGTCTTGTTCCTTAGGATCTTTCTCCAAGATAGGAAAGGGAGACTCATCAAGTATAGGCAACCTAACTAGATAAGAATACTCTTCCAATGTAGGCACAAGTTGGTAGTCAGGGAAGGTGAAACAATGATAGATTGGATCATAAAACTCAAGTAGTGTAGAGAGAAGTCCTTCTTCTATCTTAGTCTTCAACAGCAATAAAAGCCTTCCATACTTGTTCTTGAAACCTTCTTGGTCTGGGACCAAAGCTCCCAATCTCCTTAGATCCTGAAGCTTAGGACACTTGAAAGTGTACTTCAAAGTCTTTTTCCTTTCAAAATCCATGACAATCCTATGATGTTTGCAAACAAAATTTCCTAAGTTCCATGAAACTTTGATAAAAAATTATGCTTATGAATGAATGTATGCACAAACAGAACAAGTTTAAACAAAGCAAGGTTTAAAGGCTTACATGAAGTCAAAGGTTTTCCCCTCCCATTAGGTATGTACTAGGGTTTATTGTGTACATGTACTACGGGTTCTAACAAGTTCTCAAAGTCATCAATCTATCTTTCGGATATTAACAATTTCCCGATTACTCGATACTTAATAATATTCTCAAGAGAACCTCTTTTGAGTGTAGTATCGCGTATCAACTATTTTGGGTCTACACCCTCATAGTCATCGCACTACGTTGCTAACAAGGCCGAGTGGGGTTAAAGGTGACTAAAGGTTCTCAGCTTTGTAGGCCCAATCAAGAAATAGTATCATTTTCACAATCTCTTGATCAACAATACTTATTCTCAAAAGTACCTTCACTGAGTGGTGATTTCTCAAGTTAGCTTGGTCGGGAATCAACTCCCTATAAGCCTTCTTGAATATACCACCTTCCTATCTTATTTTATGCTCAAGTCCAGGTTAGGACTTATCTCACCTCATAAAAGGTAACCACCCATGAGAAATAGCAAAAAAAAAAGCAAGCAAACAATATAACAAATATAAGTAAGTTAGGCTTAACCCTCTTAGGAAATCCCCAGTGAAGTCGCCATTTCTGTTGTGGTGAGAATCAGATATCAAGCTATTGATTAGATTGAATCACAAATCTTTGAATATTCACCACCGAACTTTATTTTATCCAAGGGAAAGGGAAAAGATCATATAAAACCCTAAGTTGCAATGTAACAACAATGCTAAGAGATTGTAAGGTCCGGGGGTTGGTTATACCTAGGGAAGGTGTTAGCATCCTAAGCATCTATAGTACTCTATATGAACCTCATGTTTAATTTGTGTTATGTTATTGTTTGTTTGCTATTGTTTTGAAATGTCTTATGTTTGGGTTTTATTGATGAGGATAGGAACCTAAGGGTTTATTACTAAGTATGCTCGCCAAAACTGCGCAGTCTTGTGCCTACATATCCTTACAAGAATGGAATCAGAGCATTTGTAGTTCACCTTACTATGGATGAATGAACACTTGATTATGATCAAGGTTCAAATGGGAGGTAAGTGTCATAGTCTTAACACTTACATGACTTAACAAAGTCAACAAAGTTGTAAACTCTACCCTAAGTCTAAGTTGTAAAACTTAATGACTCTAACAAGGTCAAAAAGAATTTGAGTATTGCTAAACTACCTATGCCATTAAGTCAATGAAGTATTCTTTCCCTTGGATTTGGAAACAAAAGGCAACAAAAGAGGATGAAATCTAACAAGCTAGCATCACTTGGGGAATAACTTGACAAAGTATAAAGTAAACATGAACAAATGGATGAAATGAACAAGCATGATATTCAATCATGATATCAATTGTAAAAGTTAACATTCAAACATGATGTTAATTAAGAATTTATATGATATATGACAAATTTTAGATGCATATGGTAACAACCAAAGCACAAAGGTAGATGTGATAACATCTAGAACAAAGACAAAGATCAAGGTAACAACCATTAACACATTTAAGACTTAATGAAGTTACAAATAAACATGGTAACAATCAAAGTAAGTACATACAAGCAAAGATGTTACAACACCTAAACATACATGAGGTATAGTTCTAACAAGACTAAAGCATGGATGTAATAAAGAATTCAAATCAATCATGGATATAACAAAATCAACATGGTATCATGCATGACAAGTTCAAGTACACAACTTAAGATAGGCATAGATTAAGGTTTACTAACACCACTTAACTATGAATACAAGACAAGTATAGACAAGTTATAACAACACTTAATCATGAATACAATTTAACATGGACAAGTTGTAACAACACTTAATCATGAATACAATTTTACATGGACAAGTTGTAACAACACTTAATCATGAATACAATTTAACATGGACAAGTTTTAAAAACACTTAATCATGGATAAGATGAAGTAAAACATGTATAAGTCAAAACATCACTTAACATGGTATCATTCATGGTTCAAAACAAACATGTATAAGTCAAAACATTACTTAACATGTGTAGAGGTTCAAGAGTTCAACAAAGCATGGATATGGATATCAAACATGAATAAGGTCAATCAACATGAATGGATTAAAACATGGTTCAAACATGACATGTACAAGTTAGGGAATCATATTGAGACATGGTTTAGGTTAAACACCACTTAATCTTGAATACAATTTAGGATATTAAATACAAGTAAAGGTAACAACCAAAGCATACTTGAGAAAAGAGACATGTTCATGACAATAACATGTGGTGGAGGATGCAAGCTCACAAAGGATGACATGTGAGCATACGTAGATGACAAGCTATAGCTTAAACATCATTTAGTCATATGAACAAGTTAAGTCATTACTTGAACATTCAATCATGGATACAAGTTGAACATGTTTAGTACAATTAGGTAACAACCAAACATTCATGTCAGGGATTCAAACATGGTCTTAAATAAGATGGAAACACCTCAAAGGTTTAGACATACAAGCATGTATAAAAAGACATATTAAGGCAAAAATCAAAGGTTTATGAACACCTAATCATGGTATGATTCACACAAAGTACATATGCAAATCAAGATTCATACAAAACATGGGAGAAAGTCACATATCAAGGACAAATGACCAAGCAAAAATCTCATGGTATGATTAAAGATTCAACATACACTTTAACATGTAAACATGCACCAAAAATGTATCAAACTCAAGTTAAAACAAAGATGCACAAGTTCACAACATCCCATAAGGTCTATACAAGGTGTATGAGGTTCATACAAGTCAATGTGCACAAAGAAAATCAAAGGATCAATCAAAGATTTAAGAGAAAACCCTAAGAAACCCTAAAGAAATCACCTACTTTAAGCAAGCATAAGTGCAAAAAAAATAAATGTTTTTGAAAATTTCTTTTTACAAACAAAAAGTATACATTTTCATGAACAAATGGCAAAAAGAATGGGTCAAAAAGCTTTTGAGATGAAGGAGTTATGATGTTTTCAATTTGTGAAAGAAAACGAGAAAATAAGTGATAAAAAATTAGGAAATGGCCTTGGTGGGACTTGAACCTAGTCCAGGTTAGTTGGCAACTCAAAATAAGGCCAACTAAGTTAAGGCGCGCATTTGAAAAATGGTGGCAGTGTAACACCCCCAATCTATAACCCGAGTAATTAAAGAAAATAACAGATAATCAGAGTATAATTAAAACATTCATGGCATAGACGGGAGCGTCACATCAAAATGATGAAATAAAATAACATGCTCAAATAGATATGCAACAATCAGGTAGCCACATAAGCAGAGGAACTCAGTTCCTATCACCCACTATTCAGATACAGAATAAAAGTGGAAAATTTGCAACTGAAATCTCATATGTATAAACATAGAAGTTTGTCTATCATACACAGAATCATACATGTACAATCCAAAAAGATATATATACATATACACATAAATCACATAACGATCTCCCCGACTTCCCGGTGCTACATATCATAGCCGACCGACAAAAGAATGAAGACATAATCTTCAGAAAAAGACCCTCAGCATCTAATCTGCAATGCCTCAAAGAGCATTCAAAATAGCAGAAAGGTGAGAAACACAATTATAATATAGTTGCATACAAATATATAATGACACAAAATACACATGTAAAACATTCTCACCACAACTTACACCATAATTCAAATACAAAACACCATAATCCATATCTCATACATCCATCACAACGGCATATCAATCATGCTCAATGCATTTATCACCAACATATATATATATATATATATATCAACTCATCAATTCCATTCACAATTCCACACATAATCAATCCATTCATGATTTATGCAAATGCACAGAAACCGACACAACGACTCTATGCAATGCAATACGGTACTGTTCCATCCATCATCTCATCATTAATTCACTCAAGAATTATTGGAATCATCGCCTGTTACTTAGTGTAACTCCCCGTCGCTTTAGGTCCTCTTGGTATAAGGCTCACGACGTTTATGGATCGCTTTAGGTCCTCTTTGTATAAGGCTCACGATCCGATCGCTTTAGGTCCTCTTTGTATAAGGCTCACGATCGTCTATAATGTCGCTTTAGGTCCTCTTGGTATAAGGCTCACGACCGTTATAGCAGATTCCCTCTGGAATCGTTTCGTCGCTCACACCCACTAGGGCACACGACATCACAAGAATGCATATCATAATGCTTGGCATACAATGACTCATGACAATCAAATGCATAACATACATAACCATGTGAACCATTCCAACATCCATAATCATGCATATACAATCAAACCCAAAACAGTGCATTTATTTGCCATAAGGCCACAAACCATCATCACAACATTGCATTACATGCATTCACATCATATAACAACACACAAGCTATACGTTATATATATCAAAACATATTTCATGATAACACATCAATCGCACATAATTACGACGATAAAAGTCGACAAAACGATCAATTCCACATTCCTGACACAATTAAATCGGCCACTAATCTCAAAACCATTTTTTTATAAGAAAGAACATTCCATTAGCTTCCCAACGCATCCAACCGCGCCTCGATCCGAGTTACGGATCAAAAGTTATGAAGGAAACAAAACTGCACAAACTGTCATGTTCGCTAGGCGAACCTTCTAGCGAGAATTCGCTACCACCTTCACTAGGCGAATGTCCAAGCGAAACCACAAACAGACACAAAGTTTGCTAGGCGAACCTTCGCCTTGCCGTTTGCTTCACGAACCTCTGGGCGAACCAAGGCAGCAACAAACATAACTGAAAAGATACAAAGTTCGCTAGGCGAACAGCGTTGGTGAACATTCGCTGACCTTCGCTGACGGGCTCGCTAGGCGAACCCTCGAAAATCATTCGCTTTCACTTCATCCCAGGTTCGCTAGGCGAACCAAGGAAAACTCATAAATTCTGCAGCACTGTTATGGGTCCAAAAACCATATTTCTTCAACCAAAATCACTTTCAAACCATAACATAACCACTAAAACATACCAAAATCATAACAACAAGTATCCTACAACATTTATATCACATTCCAACCGCAAAAACATCGATTCCCAATCATTGTCTCATTTCCAACCTAGAATTGAAAACTATGGAAAGACAAGTAGACTTTAAACACACACATACATATTCATACACAATGATAAGATAATCGAGTTTCACACCCTTACCCGATTAATCGTGCCTCAAAGTGTCGGTTGATTCGATTTCTTACACTCCAAGTTTTTCCTCTTTTTCTTCTTTCCTTTCTCGTTTCCTTCTTTTCTTTCTATTCTCTATTTTTCTCTCTATTTCCTATTTTATGAAAAACAATAACCCACCAAGCCAAAAAGACCAAAATACCCCTACACTCAATTGTCTCGCAAACGTTCTCAAAACGAGATAAAACATAATAACCAAGAATAAAATAATATAAAGATCAAAAATAATTAAATCGACTCGATTAAATAAATCTAACAAAAACCGGGGCGTTACAACTCTCCCCCACTTAGAAATTTTCGTCCTCGAAAATATTACCTGAGATGAACAACTCCGGATACGATTCCCGCATCCAACTCTCCAACTCCCAAGTCAAATTGCCCTCAGTAGCGCCTCCCCATGCTACTTTCACAAGCGCAATGTCCTTGCCTCTTAACCGCTTCAACTCGCGATCCAAAACTCTCACCGGTAATGCCTCAACGGTAAGGTTCTCCCTTACCCCAACCTCATCCATCGAAATCACATGCGACGGATCCGGAACATACTTCCGAAGCTGTGAAACATGGAACACATCATGCAAATTCGAAAGATTCGGTGGCAACGCCACCCTATAAGCCACAACACCCACTCTCGCCGATATCTGGTAAGGACCAATAAACCGAGAAGTAAGCTTCTTCGACTTCAATGCACGACCAACACCCGTCACCGGTGTAACTCTCAAAAATACATGATCGCCTTCTTGAAACTCCATATCTTTCCTCCTTCGATCATGATAACTCTTCTGCCTACTCTGAGAAGCCTTCATTTTCTCACGAATAATTTTCACCTTTTCCGTAGTCTGTTGAATTAACTCCAGTCCAACCACCGAACTCTCACCAGATTCATGCCAACACAAAGGCCTTCGACATCTTCTTCCATACAATGCTTCAAAAGGTGTCATTCCAATAATCGAATGGAAACTATTGTTATACGTGAATTCCACCAACGAAAATAACTATCCCAAGCACCACCTTGCTCAAGAACACATGCTCTCAGCAAATCTTCCAACGACTGGATAGTTCTCTCGGTTTGACCATCCGACTGCGGATGATAAGCCGAACTCAATCTCAACTTGGAACCTAACGCCTTTTGCAAACTTTCCCAAAATCTGGAAGTAAACCTCGGATCTCGATCTGAAACAATACACAACGGAACACCATGTAGCTTCACAATCACACGGATATAAATCTCAGCCAACATCTCCATAGAAAAACTGATGTCAATCGGAATGAAATGTGCCGATTTAGTCAGCCTATCCACAATCACCCAAATGGCATTATGTCCCCTCTGTGTATTCGGCAACCCTGTCACAAAATCCATAGAAATGCTGTCCCATTTCCACTAGGGAATATCCAACGATTGCAAAAATCCACTAGGCTTCTGATGTTCTACCTTTGACTTCTGACACGTCAAACACGCACAAACAAACTGAGCCACATCCCTCTTCAATCCGGATCACCAAAAGATCTTCTTCAAATCTTGATACATCTTATTAGCTCCCGGATGTATACTCAAATTACTCCGGTGTCCTTCCTTTAAAATCATCTTTTTCAATTCCGAATCATCAGGAATACAAATTCTACCACAGAATCTCAAAACACCCTGATCTTCCACCTTAAAGTCACCATTCACACCTTCATCTCCAACCGTCATCAAATCAACAAATTTCACATCCAGCTTTTATTTCTCGCTAATGGTCAACAGAAAATCATTAGTAACCTTTAACATACCAAGCCTCACGCCATCAGATGTCAATTCACACACCAAACTCAAATCTCTAAATTCTTCCAAAAGTTCCCACTCTTTAACCATCAAAGCAGACATATGCAATGATTTCCGGCTTAACGCATCGGCTACCACATTAGCTTTATCGGGATGGTAATTCAAGCCAAAATCGTAGTCCTTCAAAAATTCCAACCATCTCCGTTGCCTCATATTCAACTCTTTCTGATCAAACAAGTATCTCAAACTCTTATGATCACTAAAGACATCGAATCTTGCACCGTAGAGATAATGCCTCCAAATTTTCTATACAAAAACCACTGCCGCTAATTCCAAATCATGCGTAGGGTAATTCTTCTCATGAACCCTCAATTGCCTCGAAGCATAAGCCACAACCTTACCTTCTTGCATCAACACTCCACCTAACCCAATCAAAGACGCATCGCAATACACCACAAACAGTTCACTAGGATTCGGTAAGATCAAAATCGGAGCTGTAGTCAATCTTCTCTTCAGCTCACTAAAACTTTCCTCACACTGAATATCCCAAATAAACGCTTTACCTTTACAAGTCAGCTGGGTCAAAGGAAGTGCTAACTTGGAAAAGCCTTCAATGAATCTTCAATAATATCCAGCTAAACCCAAAAAGCTTCTAATTTCAGTAACAGATCTAGGAGCCTCCCATTGTAGTACTGCATCTACTTTAGATGGATCCACAACAATACCATTACCTGAAATCACATGCCCAAGAAAACTCACTTCTGACAACCAGAACTCACACTTGGATAACTTGGCATAAAGTCTCTTTTCCTTCAAAATTTGCAATACAATACGGAAATGCTCCGCATGTTCCTCCCGAGACTTAGAATAAATCAAGATGTCATCAATAAATAGAACAACAAATTGATCCAATTGCTCATGGAAAATACGATTCATATACTCCATAAACACTCCCGGCGCATTAGAAACCCCGAACGCCATCACGGAATATTCGTAATGTCTGTATCGTGTCCTAAAAGCCGTCTTTTGAATATCTTTCTCTTTCACTCTAATCTGATGATAACCTGACCTCAAATCAATCTTACTAAACACACACACACCTACCAACTGGTCCATCAGATCATCAATTCTCGGAAGAGGATACTTATTCTTATTCGTCACCTTATTCAGCTGGCGATAATCAATACACAATCGCATACTTCCATCTTTCTTCTTCACCAATAAAACTGGAGCACCCCAAGGCGATACACTCGGCCTCACAAACCTCTTTTCTAACAATTCATTCAACTGCTTCTTCACCTCAACCAACTCAGATGCCAACATACGATATGGTGCCATAGATACAGGCCTAGTACCGGGAACTAGATCTATAGAAAACTCCACCTCTCTCTCTGGCAGCACAACTGAAATATCCTCTGGAAACACCTCTAGAAAATCACACACGACTGGAACCACATCAATTACAACTTGACTATCCACTGTCAACGATGCAAACAACCCGAACAACTAAGCTTCATCCGCCAAAAGTTTCTTCAACTCTTTGGTAGATAAGAAACTCGATTCCTCGTCTTCTTCAAGAGAAGAAAATCTTATAAACTTATGATAACAATCGATATGAACTCGATTGAACTGCAACCAATTCATTCCCAGAACCACATCTAAACCCTCCAACGGCAGACACACCAAATCCATCTCAAAATCTTTACCATAAATGGTCAAAGGACAACTTAAATAAACCAAAGAAGTAGTTACCCACCCCATTGCAGGAGTATCGATAACCATCTCTCCATCCATCGATGACAACAAAAGATTCAGACGCTGCGAACACTCATACGAAATAAACGAATGAGTCGCTCCGGTATCAATAATAGCAACTAAAGGCGTACTATTAATAAAACAAGTACCTCTGATCAGACGATCCGCACTAGTAGTCTGAGTTCCTGCCAATGCAAATACTTTCCCACTAGCTTGAGCTTGCTTTGGTTTCGGACACTTCGTACTAATATGACCAGGTTCACCACAGTTGAAACACTTCACCACACTCTTCTTGCACTCAGTTGTTACATGTCCTATACCTCCACAATTGGAACACTTCCTCATATCCTTTCTTCATTCAAACTGACGATGTCCTAAGTCACCACACCTAAAACATCTCAGAGGATTATTCATACCTCCCCCACTTGGCCTTTTATCAAAATTAGCCCTTTGCTTACCCTTGTCAGCTGGTGACACATAAGGACCCCCACGAAACGGTTGCTTTCCTTTCCTTTCGTTCACACTCTTATAATGAATAGAACGCGCTTTGCTCTCCTCCTCATAAATTCTACAACAATCCACCAAATCTGGAAACCTCCTAATTCTTTGATAACCAATTTCCTGCTTGATCTCGGGATGCAACCCATTCTCAAACTTCACACATTTGGAAAACTCAGTAGTTGCTTCAGCATAATGTGGATAAAACTGAACAAGCTCCACAAACTTAGCAGTGTAATCAATAACAGACATATTACCCTGTTTCAACTCCAAGAATTCTATTTCTTTCTTTCCTCTAACATCTTTCGGAAAATACTTCCTCAAAACCTCCCTACTAAACAAAGTCCAAGTGACCTCTTCACCTGTAGCTTCCCACACATGACGCGCACTAACCCACCAATCGTCAGCCTCCTCCTGCAACATGTGAGTACCCAATCTCACCTTATGTTCCTCTGCACAGTCCATCACTCAAAAGATTCTTTCAATCTCCTTAAGCCAAATCTGAGCACCATCAGGGTCATGTCTTCCTTTGAAGACAGGCAGTTTGTTCTTCCTGAACTCATTATTCCCACCAGCATTAGGTGCACCCCGCACAGCCTGAGCCATAGCTTGCATAACAGCAGCAAGAGCAGCATCATTCCTACCAGCCATATTCTGTTCATCCAATAATAGTAACTATGGTTAAACAAACAGCTCACCCAACACAAACGCCGCACAACAAACAACTTGGTCACAATGATCGACACGGACTGACACAGACACAAAGTGACACAACTGGCTCTGTTACCACTTAATGTAACACCCCCAATCTATAACCCGAGCAATTAAAGGCAATAACAGATAATAAGAGTATAATTAAAACATTCATGGCATAGACGGGAGCGTCACATCAAAATGATGAAATAAAATAACATGCTAAAATAGATATGCAACAATCAGGTAGCCACATAAGCAGAGGAACTCAGTTCCTATCACCCACTATTCAGATACAGAATAAAAGCGGAAAATCTGCAACTGAAATCTCATATGTATAAACATAGAAGTTTGTCTGTCATACACAAAATCATACATGTACAATCCAAAAAGATATATATACATATACACATAAATCACATAACGATCTCCCCGACTTCCCGGTGCTAAATATCAGAGCCGAACGACAAAAGAATGAAGACATAATCTTCATAAAAAGAGCCCCAGCATCTAATCTGCAATGCCTCATAGAGCATTCAAAACATCAGAAGGGTGAGAAACACAATTATAATATAGTTGCATACAAATATATAATGACACAAAATACACATGTAAAACATTCTCACCACAACTTACACCATAATACAAATACAAAACACCACAATCCATATCTCATACATCCATCACAACGGCATATCAATCATGCTCAATGCATTTATCACCAACATATATATATATATATATATATATATATATATATATATATATATATATATATCAACTCATCAATTCCATTCACAATTCCACACATAATCAATCCATTCATGATTTATGCAAATGCACAGAGACCGACACAACGACTCTATGTAATGCAATGCGGTACCGTTCCATCTATCATCTCATCATTAATTCACTCAGGAATTATTGGAATCATCGCTTGTTACTTAGTGTAACACCCCGTCGGGCAAACGATGTTCCCCGTCGCTTTAGGTCCTCTTGGTATAAGGCTCACGATGTTTATGGATCGCTTTAGGTCCTCTTTGTATAAGGCTCACGATCCGATCGCTTTAGGTCCTCTTTGTATAAGGCTCACGATCGTCTATAACGTCGCTTTAGGTCCTCTTGGTATAAGGCTCACGACCGTTATAGCAGATTCCCTCAGGAATCGTTTCGTTGCTCACACCCACTAGGGTACACGACATCACAAGAATGCATATCATGATGCTTGGCATACAATGACTCATGACAATCAAATGCATAACATACATAACCATGTGAACCATTCCAACATCCATAATCATGCATATACAATCAAACCCAAAACAATGCATTTATTTTCGATAAGGCCACAAACCATCATCACAACATTGCATTACATGCATTCGCATCATATGACAGCACACAAGCTATACGTTATATATATCAAAACATATTGCATGATAACACATCAATCGCACACAATTACGACGATAAAATTCGACAAAACGATACGTTTCCACATTCTCGACACAATTAAATCGGCCACTAATCTCAAAACCATTTTTTATAAGAAAGAACATTCCATTAGCTTCCCAACGCATCCAACAGCGCCTCGATCCGAGATACGGATCAAAAGTTATGAAGGAAACAAAACTGCACAAACTGTCATGTTCGCTAGGTGAACCTTCTAGCGAGAATTCGCTACCACCATCGCTAGGCGAATGTCCAGGCGAAACCACAAACAGACCAAAACATACACAAAGTTCGCTAGGCGAACTCCTTGGTAAACCTTCGCCTTGCCGTTCGCTTCGCGAACCTCTGGGCGAACCAAGGCAGCAACAAACATAACTGAAAAGATACAAAGTTCGCTAGGCGAACAGCGTTGGCGAACATTCGCTAACCTTCGCTGACGGGCTCGCTAGGCGAACCCTCGAAAATCATTCTCTTTCGCTTCGGCCCAGGTTCGCTAGGCGAACCAAGGAAAACTCAGAAATTCTGCAGCGCTGTTATGGGTCCAAAAGCCATATTTCTTCAACCAAAATCACTTCCAAACCATAACATAACCACTAAAACATACCACAATCATAACAACAAGTATCCTACAACATTTATATCACATTCCAACCGCGAAAACATCGATTCCCAATCATTTTCTCATTTCCAACCTAGAATTGAAAACTATGGAAAGACAAGTAAACTTCAAACACACACATACATATTCATACACAATGATAAGATAATCGAGTTTCACACCCTTACCCGATTAATCGTGCCTCGAAGTGTCGGTTGATTCGATTTCTTACACTCCAAGTTTTTCCTCTTTTTCTTCTTTCATTTCTCTTTTCATTCTTTTCTTTCTATTCTCTCTATTTTTCTCTCTATTTCCTATTTTATGAAAAACAATAACCCACCAAACCAAAAAGACCAAAATACCCCTACACTCAATTTTCTCGCAAACGTTCTCAAAACGCGATAAAACATAATAACCAAGAATAAAATAATATAAAGACCAAAAATAATTAAATCGACTCGATTAAATAAATCTAACAAAAACCGGGGCGTTACAGGCAGCATCACATAATATATGAAAGTCTCTTCATGAAATGGATTAAAAAAAATACAAAAGGTCTGGGGCGAGGGGGATTCGAACCCCATACCTATAGGACAAACATGAACACGCGCATCACATTCTACCACTGGGGTGGCCAATACATCAGTGTATTAAGCCCCCCAGTAAAATATATATTGTATGCTTCAATCAAAACTGCCACCTCAGCGCCACATCACATTTACCTTCAACCTCTCGCCCTCACTTCTTTCTCTCTTCTCGTGCCCTAACCTTCTTTCTCCCTTCAGAACTTCAACTCAGAATATCTCTCCCATCTCTCAACAATTTTAATTTTGTAAAAACCAAACTTGAAGCATTTTTTACAAGGATTCTAAATATACCATTAGTTCATTCTAAAACTAACTGTACAACACATAATAAACTCAACAACAGTGCAACACAACAACATTATCACATGTCAAAACATCACATGTTCAACTCATTCAATTCCACATATGTTTCAAACATATTATACATGATATGGACTCCATTTTTGCTTCACAAATAAGTCATTAAAGATGCATGAATCATGAGATTAATGAAACAAGAAGCTTACCTCTTGGAGACAATCCAAGGCTTCTTCAAATGCTCATATAGAAAGGAAATGATGGTCTCCTTAGCCTTGTTGGTCCTTGGATAGAATATATGAATGCTTAGATTGCTTGGAAGTAGCTTCCAAATCCAAACCCGGTCATTCTTGCAAGATGAAGGTATGAAATGGTAAATAACGTGTGGGATGATACAGAACTTATTTAATGATTGGAACAAGTTCTATTGAGTGTCTAGAGATGGTTTATGAAGTTTCTTTTAGGAATGCATGAGTGGAAGATGTTTGGCTTGAGAATTTGCAAAAATGAGCTTATTTGAAAATTTCCTTGGGAGGGTATCATACCCTAAATTTTCACCACAAGATTCCACATCATTGTACAAATCATCACCACAATATAGAGGTATCTTCATACCTCATCAATCCTCTGAAAGATTGTTGAGCATTCACCTCAATCAAGAAGTAAGAGTTTTGAGCCCTCTCAGAACACTCAGACAAAGGATCAATCAAGGATTGACATGATCTTCAACTTTTCAAGCGTCTCAAACATCCATGAAGAATCAAGAGGTCTCCCACATCAAGAATCAAGCCCAAGAATGCAACATTTCAAGCTGATCAAGCCTCAAGATCACCAGTGTCACCAAATTAGGGTTTTGGTCGACCAAGACTTCCAGAGGTAAATTTTCAACTGGGCATGGGCCCATATCTCAAAACATGATACAAGAATCTCAAAGGGACCTCATGGATCCAATCATAAGTTCAAAATAGCCTCAAGGGATGCATTCATCAAAAATCAGGAATTAGGGTTTCTTGACCTAATTCACCCCTAAGTTGACTTTTGGAGCAAGGCATGAGCCAAGACCTCAAGAAATGTTTTGAAGACCTCAAGTATCATATATTGATCCTCTCACATGTTTAAATTGACACAAAGAACTTGGTTCATAAGCAATATAAAGATTCAAATTCATCTAGACCACAAACTAGGGTTTTTGAGAAAAAGTCAACCGTACCTTTGACTTTTGACCAAGACATGATCTCAAACCTTGGTAAATGATTCAAGACACTCTAAAACACCTATGGAATCCATCCATTAGATTTAATTTAGCCCAAGAGCTTGATTTCCTAAAGGATCACAAAGTTTGAAATTCATTTGATAAAAAGTCAACTATACTCAAAACCAAGTTTGACTTTTGAGATTTTTTTACAAACATGGCTTCTTTAAGTAAAAAACAATGTTAATTTATGGTTTAGATCATCATCGATCAAGAAAAATCAAGAAAAGTGAGGTTACTTGCAATAGGGGCACCTTAAGAAACTTAAAATTTCACTAAGTTATGAAAAAAAGTGATTTTTACCCAACTTTGCAAGGCCATAACATGTGATCCAAGCAACCTTTTTCTTCCATCCAAAGCTCAAATGAAAGCTCTCATTACACACTACAAGATTGTCAACTACCCTAAATTCCAAATCTTCATGGATTTTGAGTTATGGATTGATCAAAATCACAAAAATGAAGAAATGAACCTTTCTTAACACTTAGAAAACTTTAAGACATAATCTGTCTCATGTTTTGTACAACTTTGGAGGCATTTTCCATCATGATCCAAGATGAATCAAGACCAAAGTTTAACATCAAAGTTGAAGTATGATATATGGGCTTTCCAAAAAGTACAAGAACTCATCCTAATTCAATTTGAGCAAGAAGTTACAAGCCTTGCAACATGACATAAAATTATGGTTTTTCAAGACAACATTGGTGCATGACTTATGCCACACGATTTTCTCCTTCAAATTTTGTCACTTTGCCAACTTTGTCATCTTCCCAAAACACAAAACTCTTGATGACTCACTTGTTACTTGATCAAAGAGGCAAGAATTCCACTTAGCATGTGCAAATCCATCATGACATGAACCTTGAATTTCAAATTTGGAAATGTTACATTAATATAATGCATTGAGGTGTCATGAACCAAGCCACATCAATCCAAACAAGTCAAGATTCAGTCCAAAGCTCTGAGTGTTCAAACCTGCAGAAATTGAATTGAGTCAAGCTAGAGGAGATTTGGCACTTTGAAACACCCAAGTCAATGGCTACCTAGCTACACACTATGATCAACCTCCATTCACTATTCCTTGCAAAACAAAACCTCATCTACTATAAATAGAGGTCATTTGTGACTGATCAACACATACCAAAACATCAGAATCAACGTTTTCCACCATTTCTCTCTTGAACCTCAAAAATCCATTTCAAAGAAGTGAGAATCGTGTTTTGAAATAGAGAGAAATTCAGCTGAAACCAATGATTCTAACACCTCATATACATCATATATGAATGATCTAAACACTTGAACAACATCTGTAACACCAGATTCATCAAGTTCATACTCCACCCCAAAGCCATCTGCAGTTGGAGTCGTGGCCACCAATCTAGAGGTTTTCAATCCATTCCAAGCTTCTCAACACACTCACTAGGGTCCATTGAAGCTCTCCAGATCATTCAAACACATCTGCAACACATACAACTAAGGATTCGAATTCCTCTTACAGAGGTAAGCCTGAACCTCTCAAACTCTATGATCCATGCATCATGAATGTATTTTCAAGTTACAAACATGTTTATGTACTTGTGTAGAGTGTTTCCCCTCAATTAATTGCTTTGTAGCTATCGTGTATGGAATTTCATAGTGTTCTTGCAAAAATTAGGGTTCATCTGTTCTTCACATGATTTCTCACTCCACACTTAAAAGAAATGCAATTAATTGGTATCATTGAAATCCTTATTAAGAAACGAGCAACTTTCATGTTTACAAAAGACATTTTCATTACGTATTGAGTGAGATATGTGAGCTTTTGCAAATCATCCATGGCGGACACACACGAGGAAGAAGAAGGAGCCATTGGCACCCTTTTTCAATTTTTTGAATTTTTAAATATTTTTTAATATTTTCAATTAATTTCAAAAATTCATATCTCTCTCATTTCTAATCTTTTTCAAATTATTTTTTAAACATAAATCATTTATACATTTTAAAATTTAATTTCACAAAAAAAAATAAAAAAATATTTTTTATTTGATATATTTTTGAATTTTTCAAAGAATTTCTTTTTTAATTGTTTTAAACATTTTAAATAAATTCTTTTTCTTGATTTTTCAAAATCAATTGCGTTCAAATCATCTTGTGAAATAAAACATCTATTTTCAAAAAAAATTCAAAGTTCACAACATGTTTTTGAATATATTTGATATTTTATATCATTTTTTATTTAATTTTCTTTGAAAAAATTGTATTTTAATTAAAATTAGGGTTTTCCCTTGATTTTAAAATTTTCAAACTTCATTTGAAACATTTTTGGGCCTCTAATAGAGTGTAAGACCCAACCATTTTTGTAAATAAATAATTCCTGGGCCTTTGTCATAATATAAGTCCCGGTGTGATTTTCAAAATAACAGTGCGTTCATTATTTTTTATTTGGGCCACTCCTTGACTATAAGCCCCACTTTTCTTCTTTTCAAACACATTTTGAGCCTATAATAGAGTGTAAGACCCTAACCCCTTTGTACATAAATAAATTTTGGGCCTCTGCTATAGTATAAGTCCCACAACGTCTTTCGGTATTGCTGTACGGTCCCTGTTTTCAAAATAAGTCATCTGGGCCTCTCCTTGAGTATAAGCCCCAACCTTTTGTTAATAAACTTTGTTTTAAAACAATAAATAACTTCCATGGGCCTCTCCTTGAGTTATAAGCCCCGTCCCTCTGTTTTCAAAATCATCTGTCTGTTTTAAACTGGTACTAAGAGGAGCATTATTCCCAGTGAAACTGCTATTAGAGCACTTGGGCCTCTCTTTGAGTTATAAGCTCCAAACTTTATTTTTTTTAAACAACTTTCTTTTAATTCAAATTCAAACTCAAAGTTTTCTCAAAACTTTCTTCAATTTCTTAAAACCCTAATCATACAGTTGAAGTCAATATAATTAATCACAATACACTTGGGCCTCTTTTCAGAGTGTAAGACCCAACCTCTTTTCAATTTAATGCATACTTGTTTATATACCTGTTAATACACTTATTTGTATATACTTGTGCGTATCTGTCTAGAGTTTCTCCAGTAGTTAGGTTTACACTTAGGTCAAACCAGAGGTTACTTCTAACATAGTCAATAACTAGTTCCCCCATAGGAAACTTCCCTCAATACAGGCTGCCTCCTCTTGGGCTTTATTCAATATGGAACAAAGAAAGGCATTATTCCCGGTGAAACTTTTCTCAAGACTGTCAAAACTTAGAAATATATAAAAGAAATTCATTTCCCCGAAGAGGATTAATTCCCGGTGAAACCTCTTTTGAATTTCTTCAAACCTTAGAACTGTTTAACAAAGAAAGGATTATTCCCGGTGAAACCTTTCTTTAACTTTTCTTAGGCTTGGCCCACAGGCTTCTTAGAAGTTCCCCTCAGCCTCCTCTTGGGCTTAGTATAAGGACCAACAGGCTTCTTAAAAGTTCCCCCAACCTCCTCTTGGTCTTTGGACAAGGACCCAAAGGCTTCCTAAAAGCCTAGGGTAGAAATTAGTCATCTCTATTAATTCACTCCCCAGGGAAGTCAAAACTCCAGAATACCCAATCATTCCAGGGCTGGTCCTCATCCCTTAAACCAACAGCCTCCTCTTGGGCATCATACAAAGACCTTTTTCCAACCAGAGTCTACCTCTCCTTAAGAGACTTAGACAGTCTCACTCTCCTCTTGGGCTTCGTACTAGAAAACTTGGAAAGTCTCATTATCATAGTCTCTTTTTTAACACAAAGACCCACAGTTTTCCTAAAAGTGTAGGATAAATCCTGATCATTTTTCCAATACACCAGCCCCCAGAAGAGTTAAAACCTCCGAGGCTTTCAAACTCACCTTTTACTTCTCTGACCCCTAACCAAGCTTAACTTTCACCTTGAAAATCCTAGCTAGGGTCAATTTACCATCAACAAATCCTCAATAGGATCAGAGCCTCATGGCATCTGGCAATTCAACTCTTCCCTGATTCCCCAGCAAGAGTTAGTTTCCCTTTGGATTCCCCAATACTATTTAGACCTTCTCCTGGATTTCAATAAATCCTCAACAAGAGTCAGTCTCCTCTTAGGCTTCATATAAGAATTTTTCCATTCAGCCTCAATCTTGGGCTTTGTACAAGACATATATAACACTCCCTAGATGAGTCATTTTCTTTCAGCTTCAACCTTGGGCTTTAATCAAGGCACACAAAATCCATCATCCCCTCAGATGAGACCACGAGTCCTCTCTGTAGGAAGATATCCCCTCTATACATCACATATCAAAACAAAGAATTAAAACCTTTATCCTAGATAAACTACTGTAAGTGGCACACTTGTTGATTCAAAATCCAAGCTGAAGTCCCTCCTTTATCATGGTAAATATTCCTCTTTCATCTAACAGCTATAAGTGGCAAGCCTCTGGATCCCATGCATCCAAGCCAATGTCCCTCTCTTAGCATGAAAGATTCATAAAGGAAAAAGTGGCATTGCTCTACACTGAGTTAAAGCTTCTTCCTTCATGACATTTCTCTTATAAAGGAAATTATGGCATTGCTGGATTCCACACATCCCAGTTAAAGTAATTTCCCTTATAACCAATTAACTGACATTTTGTGATGAATAGGTGAGATTTCTCCCTTTAGAGATGACAAATTCTCTCTCAGTCAAACATTTCCTTTAGCTTCAATCTTGGGCTTTGAACAAGACACAAACATTTCTATTAGCTTCAATCTTGGGCTTTGAACAAGACACCAAACAAACTTTCCTCCCATAGAAATAGGAGGAACTACGATTGCTCTGATTTCCCAAATCTATTTACGGGAATACGTAGGCATAAGATTGCGAAATCTTAGCGAGCACACAAATACAAAATCTTAGGTCCAGTACCTTCCCAAAAACAATAGAAACCCGAAAACAACAAAAACATTCACTTAACCCTCTCAAAGGAGAAACTTTCCCAATCCATAATAGATAAACACAATAAAGCATTTCAAACAATAGAAATACATGCAAAAAAAGGTTCATATAGATTACTATAGATACTCTGGGTGTTAATAGCTTCCATTTGTATAACCAAACCCCGTTCCCCGATCTCTTAGCATTTGTTAAAGAAAACACCTGCGTGCAGGGTTAGTTTAAGATATCTTCCCCTTCCTTTCAAGCTTCATAGGATAAATACAGAAATCAGAAAGTAGCACCAAAATGCGGTAGGTGGTCGCGTCACCAAATAACCGACGCTAAAGAAAAATGGTGACTCTGTTAGGGATTTTTAGGATTAGATTTCCTAAGTGGTTTAGGCCTTGTTCTGCATTTATTTTTCTGCTATCTTACTTGCTTTCTCATTTTTATATATCATCTGCTGTCATATTACTTGATATATTTGTTTAAATTACTATTATCTGGGAATACGATTAATATGCATGTGGCGAGTCCGAGAGAACATTAAGATAAGTGGTGGCATATTCAGGAAGGCTTATAGGGAGTGAGTCCCGACCAAGCTAACTTGAGAGTACGCCGAATCAGCGGAGGTGCCCTCGTGGAATTACCAATGTTGAACAAGCAATTCGTGAAAGCATTGTATTTTCCCATTGGGTACCCTTGAAACTGAGGATTAGTAAACATTTAACCATTTGACCATTGTTAGGTAGTGCGGTGACTATCGAGAATAGTTGATACGCGATACTACACTTAAAGGAGATTCATCTTGGGATATTACAGCTCTCATGAGTCAGTTGGTTTGTTGTTAGTATCCTTAAGAGGGGTCAATGATTTTGGGAACCTTTGTTAGAACCCATTCTAAAGGTACAAAAATTGACCTTTAGTACACAGCTTGGGAATGGGTAGATCCATCGCTCCATGCTCGTGACGATGAACCATTAAACCCATGTTTTCAAATGTTTTTATTTACTGCATTCATGCATCCATGCATTTCATTAAAAAAACTCTTATTAACAAGAAAAAAAATCTTTTTCTAAAAGAACTAAAACAATAATTGCAAATATCAGAAGTTGCGTTATGGATTTCGGTAGAAGAAAATGTACAAGTACACCTTCAAGGTTCCAAAACTGGAAGACCTAAGGAAATTGGGAAGGATCATTACTAATCCCGAAGCTTTCAGAGCTAAACATGGAGGACTGTTGTCTCTTTTGAAAGTCAACATGGTAGAAGGAGTCTTGTCTCTATTGGTTCAGTTCTACGATCCAGTATACCACTGCTTCACTTTTCCAGATTATCAGCTCATACCCACATTGGAAGAGTACTCTCACCTGATTGATTTACCTATAACTGATCAAGATCTATTTTCTGGATTGGAAGAAATTCCAAAAGATCAAACCATTGCAAGAGCAATCTCTTTGGAAGAGTCGGATATCAGGACTCACATGACCACCAAGGGAGGAATCCAGGGTTTACCAGCTAAATTCCTGATGGAGAAAGCCCTATACTGGAACTTTTCCAGTATAGGAATTATAACTACTTTCGAGGATGTCTTTGTTCTGCTCATATATGGGTTATTCCTCTTTCCCAACATTGAAAACTTCGTCGACACTAATGCTTTTAAGATATTCTTAATTGGGAACCCAGTCCCAAACCTGCTCGCCGATGCTTATCATTCTGTACACTTAAGGAATTTGTACAGTGGAGGGATGATCACATGATGTGACCATTACTCTACAAATGGTTTATTTCCCACTTGCCCAAGTCTGCTGCTTTTTGGGATCATAGAGTGGTATGCGATGGTAGCAGAAGAATATGTCTCTTACCAATTCTGACATAGATTGGTACAATCGGATCTATGAAGGAATAAAAATCATTGACAAATGTGGAAGGTTCCCCAATGTGCCCCTCATTGGTACTAAGGGAGGAATCAACTATCATCCAATTTTAGCTCGCCGTCAACTTGGATACCTGATGAAGAATATCCCACATAACATTCATCTGGAGGGTCTTTTCTTCAAGGAAGGAGAGAATGACATGGCACTAAAGAAAGAAATAGTGCATGCCTGGCGACATGTTCATAGGAAGGGGAGAGAGTCCTTAGGAAGGCCAAATTGCATCTCTGCAGAGCCTATCTCCACTGGGTACAAACTAGGGCCATCAAAATGAAGATGCCTTACCCTCATCAAGGAGTTTTTCCCTTGAAGGAATTTGTCCTTTATTTCATGTCCAAAACGGAAAAACTCCAGATCGCTCTTAACAAAGTCCAACGTGAGAAAAACTCTTAGAAGAACAAGTACCAAATTATTAATTTGGAGTGTACAAAGATCCAAGAACTGTTGAAGGAAAAGGATGCTCTGATTGAGATATTAGAACAACATGCTATAGAAAGTCAGGAGGAATGAAGAAATTTGCTCTCTCCTTTCACATGGCAAAGGATCATCGACCTGACAACGGTTGAAGGCGCCCGATCAAAGAAAAGAAAAATTCAGGAACCAGCATCGGAGCTCTCCTCAAAGAAAACTCAGGATCCATAGGCCTAATTTTCCTTCTCACACTTTGTAAAATACTTTACTTTTTCCTTATAAATACTGCAATCTTTCGATTTCAATAAAAGAGTTTCCCCCGCTATATGATATTTGCAATATAATTGTTAAAAGTTCTTTTGAAAACAAAAACTAAAAAAAAAACATTCTCATTTTTCTGCATATCATTCATCATTCTCACATAACACATATTTGTCATCGAGTCTCACACATGTGTCACACTCTAGAGTCAAACGGTCTCATTCGTACAATACTTGGGCCAATAAACAAAAGAAAATGGACGATCTCGAAGAAGAGAACAGAGAGCTGAGAGAAGAAATCAACGCTCTGAAGGAGAGTTTGGAGAAACTCCACAACATGATGGAATCCCTGACAGCAGCTCAGGATCAACAACCTCAAAGGACGACAATCTCAGAGATTATGTCTATACCAACATTTGAGACACCTGGCAATCATCCTCAGTACAACATGACTAAAGGTTTTCCCTGGGGCATGCCTTTCATTTTCATGCCTGAAGGATATATACCTCCATTCAGTGAAGACCCGAAAGCCGTAGCAGGAACCTCCAGACCTGAAGGTTACAAACTTCAGGTAAATAAAGATGCAAAGGTTACGACAGAAACTCCTAAAGGTTACAAACTTCAGGTCACTGAAGCACCAAGAGTTAACGCATTAATGTCCATACCACAACCTGTGGTACACACTATCCTGGAGGAACAGATTATGCATGCCACTTCTGGCAGAAACGAAGAAGTATACGAAAGGATGAATGAATTCCAGGAACATTTCCTAAAAATGCAGAAGGAACTGCATGCCATTCGTGGACAGGACTTGTTTGGCAAGGACGCCGCTGACCTCTGTTTGGTCCCTAATGTAAAGATACCGCACAAATTCAAGGTGTCTGACTTTGAAAAATACAAAAGCAACTCTTGCCCTCAAAGTCATTTGGTAATGTATGCTCGAAAAATGTCTACCCAGACAGAAAACCAACAGCTACTAATCCATTACTTCCAAGACAGTTTAACCGGTGTCGTACTTAAATGATACATGGGTTTAAACCGCACCAAGATCAATACTTTCAGAGATCTCGGGGCAGCCTTCATTCAACAGTATAAATATAACCTGGACATGGCACCAGATAGGGACCAGCTCAGAGCAATATCCCAAAAAGATAAAGAAACCTTCAAGGAGTATGCTCAGAGATGGCGTGAAGTCGCCGCCCAGATCTGTCCTCCTCTCGAGGAAAAGGAAATGACAAAGATCTTTCTAAAGACATTAAGCTCATTTTATTATGACCGGATGGTTGCTAGTGCACCTAGTGTCTTCACTGAAATGGTGAACATGGGGGTACGCCTTGAAGAAGTAGTCTGAGAAGGACAATTGGTCAAAGATGCAGAACCATCCAGCAGTACTAAAAGATACGGTAGTGCTTTCCAAAAGAAAAAAGAGTAAGATACCAGTAATATCTCTCTGGGAAATCAAAGACGAAGGTATCTACCTCGACAGGTAGCAGCAGTAACTCCCGCTATCAACCCAGCACCTGCTCTGACATATCAACCTCAGGTTGCTTAGAGCCAACCAAATCAACAACAATATCAGCAAAGGCAGCAACAGCCTCTTCAGCAGGCTCGCCCGCAGTACAACAATAATAATTGTACTACATAATCACCAGGGTTTGACCCTATACCAATGTTATATGTAGAGTTATTTCCACTTCTGCTGGCCAAGGGGCACGTTTAAACCAGGACTCCTCTCGTAGTACCAGACAATCCACCTTTTGGTTCAAAGCAGATTAAACTTGCCCTTACCATCAAGGAGGATCAGGACTTAACATCGAGAATTGCCTCAGCTTTAAATCTGATGTACAGAGCTCGTCAGAAATGGGGTATTATCTTTCAAATATACTAATCTGAATGTTCAAACGAACCCATTACCGCAACATGAGAAGACTATGGTGAATTTAATAGAAGGAGAACTCGTCAGAAGCTATCAAATTCGCGATGTACACCTACTGGGAACAAATCTGGTGAAAATGCATTGCAGACAGAGTGGGTACGGCCATATGCCACCTCACAATTATCATCGGTGTGATATCTTCTCCAAGAACAATCAAGGATGTGCCACAGTACAAACAGTTCTTCAAGAGCAAATGGATCTAGGATGGATCCAGGATCATAGGATTCGTGAAGTGAACATGGCCCATGCACATCCAAACATTGTTCAAAATCATGACATTCGTGCAATGAACATCAATTTAGTGGCAATGCATTCAATACAAAGTCAGTATTACTGTTATTTCTGGGCTTTTTTGGTTGGCATTTATTTTGCTAAAACTATTCTAGCAGCAAGAAGTTGAAACATGAAGTTCTAATTTGCTGCATTCGACATGTCGAATGAAGATGTCCCATACCTGTGCATAGGACATCGTGTTTGGATTCAGTTTTTAAAGCAGATTTTGTTGCTGTGAATTGTTACTAAATATTCTGTGAATATTTGGTTATCCTATGTGGCATCCAAAGCATTTATGGATTGTGGTTATATGTTGATTTTTCGGATTTTCAGCTGTTTCTAATTATGGAGACATATTAGGAAACTTTGGATTGAAGACCTATTTTGTTGGAGTTTATTTTGCAGATTTGTGAGCAATCTATTTGCTGCGATTTTGAAGCCCAATTCAGTCCAGATTAAATGCTATATATTGACTGATGTAAACCTAGTTTAGGTGTGGAACTTACGTGTGTTTTGTTAGGGTTTTCGAGTGTATTTTGTGAGCCTAACTGGTATCATTCTGATAACAGTATAAGGACTAGTTTTTGTGTTGTAAGTTCTGTCAGTTACTCATAAGCTTTTAAGCATTGAGTTTCTTGTGTGTCAATTCTCATAAGCTGTGAAGTATTGAGAATTGTGTGTTTTGAAAGTGTGACTTTCTGTTTGTTACTTGTGTGGAAAGATACCAATCACGGGTTGTGGTTGTAGAGGGATTTGAGGAGGGCCTCATACCTAGGTGAGTCTTAGGTAGAAGTCATAGGAAGGGTAGTGATTAAGTGAGCAGATTATTCGGTAATTGTATGATCTGTGAATTGATACTATCGTATATTGGTTTTGTCCCTGGCTTGGTAGCCCCCAGATTAGGATTGTTGATCCGAACTGGGTAAACATATCACTGAGTTATTTACTTTCTGCACTGTTATTTTTGTTGTTATCTTGTTCATTGTGTTGGATATCAGTGTCTCAACATCTGTGTAGGACATCTGATATCTGTGCCAGAATTTCAATTGGCATCAAGAGCTTGCACCCTTGTGTGGTTCTGGGTGAGATTCAGGGAAGGTACTTTCTGGTACAATGGACAAGGATGGAGGATTTTTGAACAAACCACCTCTGCTTGACTGTTCCAACTATGACTATTGGAAACCAAGGATGATACCATTCATCGAATCCATGGATGATCAAGCATGGAAAGCTGTTATAAAAGGATGGGAGCCCCCAAAGGTTAAAGATGAAAAAGGTACCCCTACTGATGTGGTGAAGGAAGAGGAAGACTGGGATGATGCAGATTACAAAGGGTCCGTGGGAAATTCCAAAGCCATGAATGCATTGTTTAATGGTGTCAACAAGAATATCTTCAGGTTGATTGAACATTGCACCATTGCAAAAGAGGCGTGGAAGGTCTTGAAGGTTGCTCATAAAGGGACTTCAAAGGTGAAGATGTCAAAACTTTAGCTTCTCACTAGCAAGTTTGAGAGTTTGAAGATGAAAGAGGATGAGAGCATTCATGATTTTCACATGAACATTATTGAGATAGCTAATGCCTCTAGTGCTCTAGGTGAAAAGATGTCTGACAGCAAACTGGTCAGAAAAATCCTCAGATCTCTACCTAAGAGATTTGACATAAAAGTGACTACTATAGAGAAAGCTCATGATATAGACAAAATGAAAGTGGATGAACTGGTGATATCTCTTCAAACATTTGGATTAGGGATCAGTGAAAAGTCTGAAAAGAAGAAGAGCATAGCTTTTGCGTCAAATGCTGGTGACTCAGAAGATGAAGGTGACCTGGCCAGAGATGAAGGGGTGTCTAAAGATCTGGTATTGCTTGGAAAATAATTTAACATAGTGTTGAAAAGGATTGACTGGAAGTCGAGAGCAAATGCTCAGAACAAGTCACTCAACATCAGTAAGAACCAGGATGGAGGCAGAAGATCCAGAACTAAAGAAGACTCCAATCAAGGGAAGAGATTTCAGTGTTTTGAATGTGAGGGATATGGGCACATAAAGACTGAGTGTCCCACGTATCTCAAAAGGCAGAAGAAGGGCTTATCAGTGTCTTGGTCAGAAGGAGAGTCTGAGAGTGATCTTGAAGAAGAATCAGCAAAATTGGTGACAGCTTTGACTGGGATCTGTAAGGCTAATGGAGAAACTACTTGTGAGTCTGACTCTGACAAAGAATCCTATGTTGGAGAACTCACTAAGGAAGAAGTCTTCACATGGTTTTCAGAGTTGTGTATCAAGAATGAAGAAAGGTGCCAGATAATATTGGAACAGAAGGTTCTGATAGCTCAACTAGAAGCTGAAAAGGAAGAACATCTATCAACCATTGCTGATCTGAAAGAGGAGGTTGAATGGAAAAAGTCAAAACTTGACAATATGACCAAATCTATAAGAATGTTGAACAATGGTACCACGCAGCTGGATGAGATTCTTCAGACTGGGAAAGATGCTAGAAATGTGCAAGTCCTTGGTTTTAACAATCAAGCAGAGACTTACAAGAAGCCTGTATTGAAGTTTGTCCCTCAGAAAATAAAGCAAGAAGAGGGGATGTCAAATCACATGTTTCAACATCAGATGAAGCATCAGAAAAGAGTTTGTAGATCAAAGTATAAACCATGGAGATGCCATTACTGTGGAAAGATTGGTCACTTAAAGTCCTTTTGCTACAAGCTGCACGGCTATCCCAAAACTGCTCAGCAACAAAAAAAAGGACAGAGTTGGGGTAAAGTGAAGAGAAGATGGATTCCTAGACAAATGATGGTTGGTCTCATAGCACATACCTCTCTTAGAGCATCTGCAAGAGAAGGTTGGTACTTTGACAGTGGTTGTTCAAGACACATGACTGGTGTGAAGAAATTCTTGTCAGATATCAAGCCTCACTCCACCAATTATGTCACTTTTGGGGATGGATCAAAGGGTGAAATAAAAGATGTTGGAAAGCTGGACTACACAGGACAACCAAATCTAGATCGTGTTCTATTTGTCAAAGGGCTGACCGCAAATTTAATCAGTATAAGCCAACTGTGTGATGTAGGTCTCAAAGTAAATTTCACCAAATCTGAGTGTCTAGTAACCAATGAGAAAGATGAAGTTGTTATGAAGGGAACCAGGTTTAAGGATAACTGCTATCTGTGGAATCCTCAAGAACCTGAAAGTATGTCTACTTGTTTGATGTCAAAGGAAGATGAAACCAAACTGTGCCATCAAAAATTGGGTCACTTACACCTGAAAGGGATGAAGAAAGTTATGTCAAGTGAAGCTGTTAGAGGTATTCCCAAGCTGAAGATTGATGAGGATAAAATATGTGGTGAATGTCAAGTTAGGAAGCAAACAAGGGTGTCACATAAGAGGCTTCAACATCTTACCACAACTTCTAGAGTTCTGGAACTTCTTCACATGGACTTAATGGGACCTATGCAGGTTGAAAAGCTTGGTGGGAAGAAGTATGCCTATGTTGTCGTAGATGACTACTCCAGATTCACTTGGATAAGTTTTATCAGAGAAAAGTCTGAAGTATTTACAGCCTTCAAAGAATTGTGTCAAAGGATTCAACGGGAAAAAGATTGTGGTGTTGTTCGGATCAGAAGTGACCATGGAAAAGAATTCAAAAATAGCAGGTTTGAAGAGTTCTGCTTATCTGAGGGAATCACTCATGAATTCTCATCGCCGATCACTCCTCAGTAGAATGGTGTGGTGGAACGCAAGAACAGGACTATACAAGAGTGTGCAAGAGTCATGATTCATGCCAAAAAGCTTCCATATCATTTTTGGGCTGAAGCCATGAATACTGCGTGCTATATACACAACAAGGTGACTATCAGATCAGGTACTTCTGTCACTCTTTATGAGCTATGGAAAGGCAGAAAGCCAAATGTGAAGTATTTCCATGTGTTTGGGAGTAAGTGCTATATCTTGACGGATCGTGAGCAGAGGCGAAAGATGGATCCTAAGAGTGAGGAAGGAATATTTTTGGGATACTCTACAAACGGTAAAGCATATAGGGTATTTAATTCTAGAACTAAGGTGATGATGGAATCCATAAATGTGGTAGTTGATGACTCTGGAAAAGACGAAGATGTCCCAGATGATGTTGGAGCATGCCTTCCCATGAACAATTAAATCTCACAAGACATTGAGTCTGTAGAAGATCATGCTCAAGAAACCGACACTAGACCTGAGAATGAAGAGGTAGAGGATGCTAACAGGGGACCCTCTATAAGGATTCAGAAGGATCACCCTAAGGAATTGATTATTAGAGATCTGAATGAAGGTGTAAGAACCAGAACGAGGGAGACTGTGTCAAATGCATGCTTTGTTTCAAAGATTGAACCAAAGAATGTCAAAGAAGCATTGACAGATGAGTTCTGGATAAGTGCTATGCAAGATGAACTTTGTCAATTCAAGAGGAATGAAGTCTGGGAACTGGTACCACGACCAGCAGGAACAAATGTGATTGGAACAAAATGGGTTTATAAGAATAAGTCTGATGAACAAGGAGTTGTTACCAGGAACAAAGCCAGACTAGTTGCTCAAGGATACACACAGATTGAAGGAGTAGACTTCGATGAAACATTTGCTCCTGTGGCTCGATTGGAATCTATCAGATTGCTGCTAGGAGTGGCATGTTTGTTGAAATTCAGATTGTTTCAAATGGATGTCAAGAGTGCCTTTCTGAATGGCTATCTTAATGAGGAAGTCTATGTTGAGCAGCCTAAAGGGTTTGTGGATCCAAATTTTCCTGATCATGTTTTCAAGCTGAAGAAGGCTTTGTATGGGCTGAAACAAGCTCCACGAGCTTGGTATGAAAGACTGACTGAGTTCTTAGTCAACAATGGATACAGGAAGGGTGGTATTGATAGAACACTTTTTGTCAAGGAGAAGGATGGGAAACTAATGATTGCTCAGATTTATGTAGATGATATTGTGTTTGGTGGGATGTCGGATGAAATGGTCCAACATTTTGTCAACCAAATGTAATCTGAATTTGAGATGAGCTTGGTAGGTGAATTGACCTACTTCCTTGGATTACAAGTCAAGCAAATGGAAGATTCCATTTTTATCTGTCAGAGCAAATATGCGAGGAACATTGTGAATAAGTTTGGACTGGATAATGCCAAGCATAAGAGGACTCCTGCTCCTACTCACTTGAAGTTATCCAAAGATGAAAAGGGAGTGAATATTGAACAAAGTTTGTATAGAAGTATGATTGGCATTCTGCTGTATCTTACAGCAAGTAGGCCAGACATAACATTTGCTGTTGGTGTGTGTGCAAGATACCAAGCAGAACCCAAGGTCAGTCACATCAATCAAGTAAAGAGAATTCTTAAGTATGTGAGTGGTACATGTGATTATGGGTTGTTGTACTCCCATGACTCAAGTCCCATTTTAGTAGGTTACTGTGATGCTGATTGGGATGGAAGTGCTGATGATAGGAAGAGTACCTCTAGAGGATGTTTCTTTTTGGGAAATAATCTTATTTCATTGTTTAGTAAGAAGCAAAATTTTGTATCCCTTTCTACTGCTGAAGCTGAGTACATAGCCGCTAGTAGTAGTTGTGCTCAACTGGTATGGATGAAGTAGATGTTATCTGAGTATAATGTCACACAAGATGTCATGACACTATTTTGTGACAACCTGAGCGCTATTAATATTTCCAAAAATCCCATTCAACATAGCAGGACTAGGCACATTGATATCAGGCATCACTTCATCAGAGAACTTGTGGAGGACAAAGTCATAACTCTTGAGCATGTGAGCATAGAAAATCAGCTTGGTGACATATTTACCAAGGCTCTGGATGCAGTTCAGTTTGAAAACTTGAGGAGGAGACTTGGGGTTTGCATTCATGAAGAACTATAGCAATTAATGTTCCTTCTGGCTGCCAGATTGGAAAGATTAAAGGAGGTTCTGGTAGTGCAGTGTGTGAATGGAGGGAAAATGCTGAAAGTTGAGCATGACACTTGGTCATGTGATGTGGTGTTTATTCTGGTTTATGATTTGACCATTTCTCAAATATTAATCGCGGGTATGTGGTGTTCTACTTGCCTTTGTCATATTTATGGCTAAAAAGGGGGAGTAGTATGTTTGTGTGTGGAGTGCTTGTGTGCTTGTGCTGTTTCAGTAGTTAAGGGGGAGATTGTGGAATGTTGCTGCAGTTGAGGGGGAGTTTTGCTATGCTTCTATGATGTGTTGTTTGCTGTGTTGTGTGTTGTATGCAGCTGAAGGGGAGTGCTGCTATGCTGATGTTTTTTTTTGCTGTGTGATGTTGGTTTTTCTCTGCTGTCTGATATAGATGTTTTTTGTTGTGCTTCTTTACAAGTTTATTTTGTGTGTAGTTTTAGCCAAAATAAGCCAAAGGGGGAGATTGTTATTTCTGTGCTTTTATGGTTGGCATTTATTTTGCTAAAACTATTCTAGCAGCAAGAAGTTGAAACATGAAGTTCTAATTTGCTGCATTCAACATGTCGAATGAAGATGTCCCATACCTGCGCATAGGACATCGTGTTTGGATTCAGTTTTTAAAGCAGATTCTGTTGCTGTGAATTGTTACTAAATATTCTGTGAATATTTGGTTATCCTATGTGGCATCCAAAGCATTTTTGGATATATGTTGATTTTTCAGATTTTCAGCTGTTTCTAATTATGGAAACATATTAGGAAACTTTGGATTGAAGACCTATTTTGTTGGAGTTTATTTTGCAGATTTGTGAGCAGTCTATTTGCTGCGTTTTTGAAGCCCAATTCAGTCCAGATTAAATGCTATATATTGACTGATGTAAACCTAGTTTAGGTGTGGAACTTACGTGTGTTTTGTTAGGGTTTTCGAGTGTATTTTGTGAGCCTAACTGGTATCATTCTGATAACAGTATAAGGACTGGTTTTTGTGTTGTAAGTTCTGTCAGTTACTCATAAGCTTTTAAGCATTGAGTTTCTTGTGTGTCAATTCTCATAAGCTGTGAAGTATTGAGAATTGTGTGATTTGAAAGTGTGACTTTCGGTTTGTTACTTGTGTGGAAAGATACCAATCATGGGTTGTGGTTGTAGAGAGATTTGAGGAGGGCCTCATACCTAGGTGAGTCTTAGGTAGAAGTCATAGGAAGGGTAGTGATTAAGTGAGCAGATTATTCGGTAGTTGTATGATCTGTGAATTGATACTATCGTATATTGGTTTCGTCCCTGGCTTGGTAGCTCCCAGAGTAGGATTGTTGATCCGAACTGGGTAAACATATCACTATGTTATTTACTTTCTGCACTGTTATTTTTGTTGTTATCTTGTTCATTGTGTTGGATATCAGTGTCTCAACATCTGTGTAGGACATCTGATATCTGTGCTAGAATTTCAATTACAATTTACCGCAACACGATTACAACGCCTGTCCGATTTGCTCAAAAGACAATCAGGGATGCTCTTTTGTACAAGAGGCCCTCCAGCGTCAAATAGATCTCGGATGCATCCAAGACTACCATGAAAGGAATGACCATCAGGTTAACATGGTTCAGATCTTCGACGTTCGCTTAATGAATACTAGTCTAGTGGAATTGCATGCCAAGCAAGTCATACTTGGTTTCCTATCCCCACATGATTATCCAGACTGCAAAGAATGCTCCAAAAATGATCAAGGTTGTGCACTTGTACAAAGAACTCTTCAACATCTGTTGGACCACTGATGGCTTCCAATCTACCAGGATGAAGACATGCAACAAGTTAGCATAACTAATGGAAATCCTGATAGACACCAAAGCTGTGATATCTGCTTACTGGAAACGGATCTGGTAAGGATGTACTGCATACAAAGTGGGTACGGTCGGGTACCACCTCATAATTATGAACGTTGTGGAATATTTTCAGAAAATAACCAAGGATGCTACCTCATACGAGCAGCTCTCCAGCATCAGTTAGACCGAAATAAAACTCAACCATGCTCGAATTCTCAATCAATCAACATGGTACAAGGTTGCCTCCCTGTTCAAAATAAGGACCGAGGACTACTGGACAAAAGGACTATCACCGTCTCCGACAAAAGAGAACTCATCAATCATGGAATTACCAAGGATGTTTGCACCATAATTCCTCTGCTCAAAGAGTCAAAGATCCCTCTTGATAGTATAAAAGTTCCCAACCTAGAGCCGATTGAGGTTGCCTATGACGGTCAAAAGGCTCAAAAAGCCCCTGTGGTTATCTACCTGCCAGGCCCAATACCATACAAGTCAGAAAAGGATATTTCATATAAGAACGGTGCAACTACGATAGAAGATGGAAAAGAAATTCCACTACCATTCATTGTCAACATTGCTGATATCAGCCGAGTCACCCGGAGTGGTCGAATCTTCAACAGAGGAGTTGGAGAACCTGCAAAAGAAAAGGAACCTCAAGTTGAAGTTCCTAATCAACAAATAGGTCAATCCAGTAACACGGAACCTGTGAAGAACAATGATGAAATACTAAAGCTCGTCCATAAAAGCGAGTACAACATTGTGGATCAATTGTTGCAAACTCCATCTCGAATCTCTGTGTTATCTCTCCTGCTTAGTTCAGAAGCTCACAGAGAAGCTCTACAGAGGGTTCTAGAACAAGCCTTTGTAGAAAAAGATGTAATAGTGGGTCAGTTCGATAGCATTATCTCCAACATCACTTCCTGCAACAATTTGGGTTTCAGTGATGAAGAACTTCCAGAGGAAGGCAAGAATCATAACATGGCACTCAATATCACAGTTAATTGCCAGGACGATGCTTTAGCCAGCGTACTGGTAGACACAGGTTCATCCTTAAACATCATGCCAAGGTCAACTTTGGTACGACTATCTTTTCAAGGTACTCCCATGAGAGGCAGTGAGATCATCATCAAAGCCTTTGACGGATAAAAAAAATAGTTATTGGCGAAGTCGATCTTCCCATAACCATTGGTCCTCACACTTTCCAAGTCACCTTCTAGGTCATGGACATTTGAGCAGCATACAACTATTTATTAGGAAGACCTTGGATACACGAAGTTGGGGAAGTCACTTCAACACTTCACCAGAAGCTAAAGTTTGTCAAGAACAACAAGTTGGTCATAGTATGCTGAGAAAAAGCTTTAATCGTAAGCAACCTATCATCATCCTCCTATTTAGAACCAGAGGAGGTTATTGGGACTCAATTTCAAACACTCTCGATGAGCAATGAGAATCACCAAGAAAGAGGAACTTCGATTTCCTCATACAAAGATGCTCTCAAAGTAATGGGGAGTGGTGACATAAAAGGATGGGGACAGATTATAATTCCTGCTAATAACAAAACGAGAAAAGGTCTTGGTTTTTCTCCAACATGTACCCGGAATACAAAGAAGGATGAAAGCATTCGTCCCATTCAGGATTTCTTCCATAGTGGAGGTTTCCTTCACCCGATATCTTAAGAAGTTCAAACCATCAAGGAGAACGACTCTTCTGATACAGATGAAGAGTGGAAATCCTATTTTAACAATGAAGGTTATATATCTAAGGGAGAAACGCACATACCATTCTGCTCTCTGAATCAAAATCCTAGATATATACCAAGATCAGATGTCAGAATGATCTACGGAGATTGTGATCCCGAAGGATGTCGTGCTCCACCCAACTCATTAGAGGAAGACACTCTGATGAAGGACAACTTTGACTACAATTTTTATGATCCCCTGGATGAGTTGCCTATCTGAAAGCCTTACATGGAAGACTCGGGGCAAAAGAGTCAGCCAAATAATGCCTATCTGCTGAATGATCTTGAAAATAATACGCCTGTTCTCCCAGAGTCATGGAATCCTTACCCAGAACAGTCCAAAAATGTCCAACACCACGTTGAAGAATTTGCAAAGATCGCAGGACAAGAATTTATTAACTATGCATTTCCTGAGGTCAACGTGATTGAAGAAGATGACTCGTCTATTCCCATAGAAACCTGGGATACCTTGGGGCAGCCAAGCGGCAAGTACGACTTTCTAGTAAAATACACTGCTCCCGAAAGATCTCGCATCATATATGAGGACATCTAGCTAACTGGATGGGGAGACCCTCTTGAGAATGAAAATACTATTGAGGATATGATAGAAGAGTCCTCTTACGATAACTCTGCATGGGAAGAAGACTCCAATAATCTCACTCTGCCAGAAATCAGTGTCATTACGAAGACAAACCGAGAAGAAAGATACCGAAATTTGTGATCCACCGAGGAGTTCGTCGCCATTGGGTTGCGGTCGATGTTCCAAATGTCATTCATAAATCGAAGTAATTGCAGCATCTTTGTTTTGACCTTTCACTTTGCCCGGGTGAAATGGATGTTTTATAGGGCTTACTATTCTGTAAATGTCCCTCTTCGCTTTGCCCAAAGCGACAGAGTTTTGTTTTATAGGGTTGTGTTTCAAGAATTGACAAATCATAAATAAAGAATGTCATTCTAAATTCTTGCATTTATTGCTATTTTCATTTTTTGCTTTTCCAGAAAATGGTAATCCTAAAAAATAGACCAAAATAAAAAAAGAATTTTTTCAAAAAAATACACTGCACACACTTTTGCATTCTCTCTGTCTTTTCTAAAAAGGAATCATCACGTCATGCAGATTACTTGTTTTAAACCCCATTGAAACATACGATCTGATGCCTTCTCCCAACTTTGAATTCCCGGCATTTGCGCCTCTGCTATAGTATAAGTCCCACAACGTCTTTCGATATCGCAGTGCGATCCCTGTTTTTAAAATAAGTCATCTGGGCCTCTCCTTGAGTATAAGCCCCAACCTTTTGTTCATAAACTTTGTTTTAAAACAATAAATAACTTCCATGGGCCTCTCCTTGAGTTATAAGCCCCATACCTCTGTTTTCAAAATCATCTGTCTGTTTTAAACCGGTACTATGAGGAGCATTATTCCCGGTGAAACTGCTCTTAGACCACTTGGGCCTATCTTTGAGTTATAAGCCCCAAACTTTTCTTTTAAACAACTTTCTTTTAATTCAAATTCAAACTCAAAGTTTTCTCAAAACTTTCTTCAATTTCTTAAAACCCTAATCATACAGTTGAAGTCAATACAATCAATCACAATACACTTGGGCCTCTTTTCAGAGTTTAAGACCCAACCTCTTTTCAATTTAATGCATACTTGTTTATATACCTGTTAATACACTTATCTGTATATACTTGTGCATATCTGTCTAGAGTTTCCCCAGCAGTTAGGTCTACACTTAGGTCAAACCAGAGGTTACTTCTAACATAGCCAATAACTAGTTCCCCCATAGGAAACTTCCCTCAATACTGTCTGTCTCCTCTTGGGCTTTATTCAATAGGAACAGAGAAAGGCATTATTCCCGGTGAAACTTTTCTCAAGACTGTCAAAACTTAGAAACATATAAAAGAAATTCATTTCCCCAGAGAGGATTAATTCCCGGTGAAACCTCTTTTGAATTTCTTCAAACCTTAGAATTGTTCAACAAAGAAAGGATTATTCCCTATGAAACCTTTCTTGAACTTTTCTTAGGCTTGGACCCACAGGCTTCTTAGAAGTTCCCCTCAGCCTCCTCTTGGGCTTAGTACAAGGACCAACAGGCTTCTTAAAAGTTCCATTTGCCTCCTCCTGGGCTTTGTACAAGGACCCAAAGGCTTCCTAAAAGCATAGGGTAGAAATTAGTCATCTCTATTAGTTCACTCCTCAGGGAAGTCAAAACTCCATAATACCCAGTCATTCCAGGGTTGATCTTCATCCCTTAAACAAACAACCTCCTCTTGGGCATCAAACAAAGACCTTTTTCTAACCAGAGTCTACGTCTCCTTAAGAGACTTGGACAGTATCAGTCTCCTCTTGGGCTTCATACAAGCAGACATGGAAAGTCTCATTATCATAGTCTCTTTTTTAACACAAAGTCCCACAGGTTTCCTAAAAGCGTAGGATAAATCCTGATCATTTTACCAATACACCAGCCCCCAGAAGAGTTAAAACCTCTGAGGCTTTCAAACTCACCTTTTAACTTCTCTAACCCCTAACCAAGCTTAACTTTCACCATGAAAATCCCATCTAGGGTTAATTTACCATCAACAAATCCTAAAAAGGATCAGAGCCTCATGGCATCTGGCAATTCAACTCTTCCCTGATTCCCCAGCAAGAGTTAGTTTCCCTTTGGATTCCCCAACATAATTTAGACCTTCTCCTGGATTTCAATAAATCCTCAGCAAGAGTCAGTCTCCTCTTAGGCTTCATATAAGAATTTCCCCATTCAACCTCAATCTTGGGCTTTGTACAAGACAGATATAACACTCCCCAGAGGAGTCATTTTCTTTCAGCTTCAACCTTGGGCTTTGATCAAGGCACACAAAATCCATCATCCCCTCAGATGAGACCATGAGTCCTCTCTGTAGGAGGATATCCCCTCTATACATCACATATCAAAATAAACAATCAAAACCTCTTTCCCAGATAAACTGCTGTAAGTGGCACACTTGTTGATTCAAAATCCAAGCTGAAGTCCCTCCTTTATCATGGTAAAAATTCCTCTTTCATCTAACAGCTATAAGTGGCAAGCCTCTGGATCCCATGCATCCAAGCCAATGTCCCTCTCTTATCATGAAAGATTCATAAAGGAAAAAGTGGCATTGCTCTACACTGAGTTAAAGCTTCTTCCTTCATGACATTTCTCTTATAAAGGAAATTATGTCATGAATAGGTGAGATTTCTCCCTTTAGAGATGACAAATTCTCTCTCAGTCAAACATTTCCTTTAGCTTCAATCTTGGACTTTGAATAAGACACAAACATTTCTGTTAGCTTCAATCTTGGGCTTTGAACAAGACACCAAACAAACTTTCCTCCCATAGAAATAGGAGGAACTACGATTGCTCTGATTTCCCAAATCTCTTTACGGGAATACGTAGGCATAAGATTGCGAAATCTTAACGAGCACACAAATCAAAAATCTTAGGTCCAGTACCTTCCCAAAAATAATAGAAAACCCGAAAACAACAAAAACTTTCTCTTAACCCTCTCAAAGGAGAAACTTTCCTAATCCACAGTAAATAAACACAAGAAAACTTTTCAAACAATAGAAATTCATGCAAAAGAAGGTTACTATAGATTACTATAGATACTCTGGGTGTTAATAGCTTCCATTTGTATAACCAAACCCCATTCCCCAATCTCTTAGCATTTGTTAAAGAAAACACCTGCGTGCAGGGTTAGTTTAAGATATCTTCCCCTTCCTTTCAAGCTTCATTGGATAAATACAGAAATTAGAAAGTAGCACCAAAATGCGGTAGGTGGTCGCGTCACCAAAAAACCGATGCTACAGAGGGGAAGTTTACTGAGGTTTCAAGTGTGTTTTTTGTTTCTTTTGTGGCTTAATGAAGCCCTCTATTTATTGGAAGATAGTGGAGCCAAGGAGCTAGTCAGATTATCAAGTTCTCAACCTTTGGCTTGGTTGAGTTGCAACTTGATGGTTCCATGAATTTGTGCCATTCCAATGCAAGGTACAAGATCTTCTAGGGTTGTTGAGAGGTTCTGACATGTTTCTTCTCAATACAAAGCCTTTTGAGTGCAGAAGAAACCAATGCAATGCTCAAGACAAGTTGACTTTGGTTTAAAGTGGCTTTATAAAAATGGAAGTGTGGCCTTTCTTCCAAAAATGGCATGATCCCTTGAACAAAGACTTAAACACTTGTGTAATGCTTCATTATTTCATGAAAAATTCTGATTATGGATAGATTTAGAGGTAATGTGGACTGAAAAGCAAGATTAAAGGGCATGGCTTGGGGATTTGGCCAAGAACAAGTTGTGAAAATGCCTTAAAATCCAACTTTGTGACACCAACTTCATGAATTCGAAAATCTCAGCTCAAGAATAGGATCAAAGAGTTTCCTTACTTTTTGAAAAGCCCCAAAAGTTCTCTACAACTTTCATGTTTGAAGAATTTCATGATTCTCAATGGATCATAATGAAAACTGGCTCCAAAGTTTGGTACTTCTTGGAAATAAAAACTGCCTTAAAAATTCTAAGTGTGGAAAGTTTTTCACTAACTTGATGGCTTCATAACTCAAAATCCCGTCACTTTTTGTAGATTAACCCTAACTGACAAAGTTATAGTATGTTGTAAGGGCTTCAATTTGATCTTTGGAACACAAAAACTGGTGGTCTAGATTGAATGTTATGACCTTTCAAAGTTGGTACCAAATTAGTGTTTTTCACCATACTTAGAAAAAATTCAACTTTCTTTTACTTTACCCCTTTTGTAAGAAACCTCCAAATTCTTGATTTTTCATGATCAAACATGTTTTCATGAAAATTAGCTTGAGGACTTCAATTTTGACCAAAAACCTTGAAAGTCAAAGGGTTGACTTTGCAGTTAAAAGCTTGTGTATAAGATGAAATTGATTGTGTGATCTTCCATGATCTTGAATTCTTGAGTCTTTCAAACATCATGGATGGAATCCAAAGATGTATTTAAGCATCTTGAATCATGTTCCAAGGCTTGGGATCATGCCTTGATCAAAAGTCAAAGGCATAGTTGACTTTGTCTGGTGAAATCCTAACTTGGGGTCAGATGAAGTTGAGCCTTGATGAGCTTGTAATGATATCAATTTGAATTTGATTCTTGGTGGAGAGAGGTCTCTGAGTGTATGCACACTTGGTAGGTTAATGATCAATCTAAGACATTTACTGATCAAATAAAGATCCTCTTGATTCCCTTGGTTCAAAACCCTAATTCATAGATGAAACAAACAAAAAGCAACTTGTACAAAGTTAGGGTTAGCAATGAAATGTATGATGCTCCTAGAATGATGATGAAATCTAGGGTCAAAATTTGGGGTATGACACATGGAAATGGAGGTTTGAGTATAGTTTGTATATATTTTAAGAATGATAAACATTTGATGATGATCAATTGTTCAAAGAGTTTGTGCAAGAGTGTTGAACTCTAACATACTCTTTCATTCAAGATTGATTAAGAAAATTGTTTGTGGACCATGAACATTGATAATGATCAATGGCTCAAAGAGTTGTGCTAGAGTGTTAAACTTCAACACCTCTTGGTCCAAGGTTATTTGTTAAGTGTTTTAAAGATGAAAGAAGGGGAAAATTAGCTACCTCAATGTGCAAGACTTGAGACCAATCTTTCAAGGGTTTTGCTAGAATGCTAGATTCCAACAATCCTTTTATTTAAAGTTTATTTTAAAATAGTATTTATGTATTTTGAAGTATTTTAGTTATCCTTGAAGAAGAAAGAAGTCTTGAAATGGATCTTGACAAAGGGGCAAAATTGAAGAGGGCACTTGATAAAGGGCCTAAGGTTTATTATGTTACTTGATGAAGAGTCAAAGGTTTGTTAGGGCACTTGATGAAGGGGCCAAGAATTTGCTTATGAGTGGTTCAAATTTTTAAGGTTAAGTTTGGACTTGTTTGATGTTTGGGATGTGGATTGGGATTTGAAGAAAGTTTGATAATCTTGATGAAGATTAGGCTTTTATGAAAGGTTCATGATCTTGATGAGGATTATGGTTGATGAAAGGTGAGGGTATTATGAGAAGTTATATTATTGATGAAGAATAAGGTTTAATGTGGGGTTGATAATCTTGATGAAGATTAGGGTTTTATAAGAGGTTGGTAATCTTGATGAAGATTAAGGTTTGATAAGAGGTTGGTAATCTTGATGAAGATTAAGGTTTGATGAGAGGTTGGTTATGTGTCATACCCTAATTTTTTACCCCCAAGATTCCACCTCATTTGCATTATTGGCATAACATTCATCATTACATATATACATGTCTTTATGAAACACTAACCCATCACAAGTACAAGATGTGTGTGCTTACTTGCTTCACAGGTTAGGTGATCCCCCTAAAGCTCAAGCAGATGAATTATCAAAGGGATAGCCATTTTGTTCAAACATCTCAAGTCTCTTTGTCATCCATGAAGATCAAAAGTTTTCTACCCTAAATTAAGGTTAGGGTGGTATGACTTGACAAAGTCATGGGAGAAATGTTTTATGATAAGGATTACTTTTAGGGGAACAAAGAGTTTACAAGCTATATAGATGAGACATCATCTAAGGATGACTTGACAAAGTCATAAGGGGGAAGGTATAATAATAATCAATCAAAGTGAACAAAAGGTTCACAAGTTATATAGATGAAAACAACATCTAAAGATGACTTGACAAAGTCATGGGGAAACAAACATGTTAACCACAAAAGAGATACACACATACTTTCACAAGGATGAGGCATCGTTAAAGTTTAATGGCATATTAACAATCATGGTTCCAAACTTCACACTCATGGTATAACATGCATTAGGTTCATGTTCATCACAAAGATTCGTCTCACAAGGTTGATTTAAACATGGTACGAAAGTCAAGCATGGTTCTTAAACAAGGTTAGGGAAACAAATCATTTAATCCTCATACATGTCATTCATCAACCTAAGATTTCAAATTATTCCAAAATGATCACTTATTAACAAGTTCATATCACTCATGGATTGAGCAATTATCATGATTTAGCCCAAAGAATCTTCACCAACCATTCAATCAAAAGCATTTACAAATCATGAACAAAACAAAAATCATTTACAAATAATTGTATGATTAAACCTAATATACAAATTACATAATTAAAGAGTAAATGAAGGAATAGAAATCAAAGTATAAAAGTATTGATGAATAAGTGAAATATAGGTCACAAATATTTTGGAATAAAAGAAGGAATAAAAATGAAAGTTTAAAAGGTTTTTTACAATAATTAAATAAATAAGTAATATATTTCTTGAAATCTTTAAGGTTAATTAATAAATGAAACAAATAAATGAATAAAGTGTGAAAATAATATTTGGGTTTAAATAAATATTGAATTAAATTATTGTTGGTTATTTAATAAGAGAAAAGGAAATTAAATAAACAAAAAATAAAACAAAAAAGGAAAAAAGAGAGAAAGAGGGAGAAAGAAGTGAAAATGAAAAAAAGGAAAAAAAATTGGGGAGGCTGGGGTTCAAATCCCCTCCCTCACTCTCCACACACGAAACCAACCATCTGGCCACTGGGACAGGGTGCGCGCCTTGTCAGTCAACCCCAACGAATAAATACAATATTTTAAAAATAATTAAATTTGAAAAAAAAAAGTGCCACCTTTGTTGTCTTCTCCACGAGCTTCATCATCATCGTCAAATTCAAATATGCTATTTTCTCATTTCTCAACCAAATTAAACAAGTTAATATACCATTTTGATCAGAATTTCCTAAGGAACTCAACCATGCCATTCAATTTCATTTATATTAATCTTAGCTCAGGAAATCAATGGAAAACCAGAAGAACCATAATTTTTATAACAAAAATTAAATTCCATACAAGCATGACCAATGAACACAATCATAGGGCTTTCAATCCTCACATTATGGCAAGCATATTGGTAACAAGAATGAATCAAAATGATGCTTCTATCATAGAGTTACAGAAATGAAAACTTACCTCAAAGTGGTGAAATCTTGCTTTGCTTTAGAGCCCTCCCATAAGCAATGTGATGATCCCTACAACTTCCTTGGACCTCAAGGAGTGTGTTGATGTGCTCAGATTGCCTTGAAACCTCTGGAGCTCTCTATTCGAATCAACTTGCAAATTAGAAAAAGTGAGATTGTGATATGGTGTTCTAGCTGTTACAGAAGTGTTCTAAGGGTTTGGAACACTTATATGAAGCTTATGTGAAGTGTTTTTGGTGTTGGAATGGAGTTTGGTTAGAGGAAATGGAAGATCAAAAATTATGGTGTCTTGACAACTTTGAAACTATGAGATTTTGGCTCAATGCAATTCTGACATTCTTGAGGTTTTTGGTGTGTGTTTGCTGATTAATTATGGCCTCTATTTATAGTGTAGATGATTTGAATCAAGAGAAATGGACAAAAGAATTGTATGATGAACTTTGGAGGAAAACTAAAAAGATGGTTAAAAGGTACAAAAAGGTGGATCTTGCTTTTTGGCTCCAAGTTGACTTTTCAAGTGGGATCTGCAGATTGTACCAACTTCTTCTGATGTTAGGATCATGTTCTTGCCTTTTCCAACAAGTCAACATGATTAAAGGGCTTAATCATGTATTAGCCGAAATCTAACCATATTAGCATGTTGGACCAAAGCTTTACACTATGAAAGAAGATCAATCCTTACTGAATTTGCCACTCACTTGGAGATTTCATGACAATGAACAAGTTCCAAGTTGATATTGAAAGCTCTTAAGGATTGACTAAAATTTGGTAAAACTTGATGAAGAACAAGATGATCCAACATGAAGAATTCTGCCAGAAAACAAAGATGTCGAATGAAATGTCCCAGCATGAAGACTCAACATAATGACAGACTTAGTAGGTTATTTTAATTCTGTTCCAAGATTCAAGGCGTGTTTAGTAGTGGATCAAGGACAGAAGATTTGAAGCCCAAGACAGCAGAAGATAATAAAAGGAAGACCAAGACCTAGGGTAGTAAAAAGAACGAATCCTTGTGTAATACTTGTAATGTAGTAAATAAGGGTTTAGGGTTTTGAGAGTCATAGGCTTTCTTGTGTTGTAAGTATCCCTTTGTATCGGTTGGATACATTGTGGTAGACATAGATGTTCATACAGATTCAGAAGCCTTGAGCTAATGAATTGTATATTGTTCTTGCATGAAGCTTAAAAGAAAATCCAATAGAATCCGAGTTGGATTGTTAGTCAAGGTTGCTTGGCTGAACTTTGTATTGAAAGAGGAGTCTTTCAAGTAGGATGATACAGTTATTGTGACTATAACTGTTAGATATCACAGGATGTGATTTTGGGAGTGAGATAGGTTTCTCTTATCAATTAGACGTGACTTCTAATGATAAAGTTTTCATTGGGTAGTGATAGGTAAACCAGAGGTTGTTTACTATAAACCATAGGTTGTTTACATAAAACTATACTATTGATAGTGGATTCTTCTTCCTGGCTTGGTAGCCCCCAGATGTAGGTGAGTTGCACCGAACTGGGTTAACATATCTTGTGTTATTTATTATTCTTCAATTTACAATTCAATAGTTGCTTGCTGATTAACATGTCGTAACAGATGTTGAAACATCTGTTGTGAATCTGTTGCTGATATTCAGAATATCAGCTTAATTATTCTGCCCTTGTTTTAAAGTTATGCAGAGAACAATGTCGTGACATGTGTTAGGACATCTGTGATATGCATGCCATAATTTCAATTGGTATCAGAGCAGGCATCCTATCTGCTTCTGGATGAGATCTTGGGAGATACTTTATGGCTCATTAAACAAGGTGTGTGCTTGTTTGATTAGACCTTTCATTCTGATGTTTTCAAAGGTATTGTATATCTAGAACGATTGGTATTGGATCAAGGATGACAGCTACTATTTGGTTGTCTTTTGCTACGGTGAAGATGCTCTAGCTGCTACTGGTGAAGAGGTTTTTCTCTGTATGATGCCCCATAAGATGTCTTGACATCTTGTCTAAAGTCTGTTGAAGATATTCTTTGGTGTTTCGCTGCATGTGTTTCTGATGAAAGGACTTTGGTAAAGCTAGATTGAAGACTTTGTTCATGAAGGTGTCAGCATCTATTAAAGTTCTAGCCGTTCCAGTAGGGAGTAATGGAATGGAGAGAGTTGTTTGTTGTTGTTTGCTTTTGACGTCTTGGTACTTGGAAGGTTGGTTTCTTCAGATATTTTGAAGTCAAAAGAGGGGAGGTCTAGGTTATCAATTTCTTGGTTTATGAAACTGGTAAATACCCTTGTCATGATAAAGTTGCCAAAGACACTTGAGAATTCTCTCAAGTTCACTCATAAAGGCATCTCTTGTCATGAGGACTATTTTTGTTCTGGTGTTTCTGGAAAAGATGGAATTCTAGTGTCTTCTGGTTGCTCCTCTAGATCAAGGATGGTCATGAGGATCATCAATCTGAAGAATTTGGGGGTGATTTATTTTCACCTTCCATGTCATGCAAGGTAGTGTTTCTTCAGATCAGTTGAAGTGGTTCTTCGCAAGGAAGATGTATAGGATTGTGCCAGCTAAGTCAACATGAGTCAAGGGTGTAAGTCTTGATGTCTCAACATTCTGCTTGGCAAGGAAGGTACCTTCACTGAAGAATACTTGATTGGTATTCCTAAAGTGTTGATATCTCTTGGATGTATGGCCTTCTGAACAAGGATTTATGATCAATTTCTATTTGTGAAATCCACAAGTATTTAATTGATTATCCATGTGTATGGTGTTCAATATTGGATGCAGTCAAGGTCATCAGTGAAGAACTCATTTGATAAGGATCTGATGTTAAACCAGATGTTGAAACATTCCATCAACTGAGTTTGTGCAGAATATTGGAGTGAATCTTTAGGAAAAGAGAGAGGAGTAGCTTATGCTCTGGGAACCAAACTTTTGTGTGTTGACATAAAGTGTTGGGAACCCTCTTCTGGTCTGATCTGCAGAGGCACATAACCTGACTAGGAAGTTTCATGGAAGGAAGCTTATCTAGAATATGGTAATGATGGAAGTGAAGATGAAGACTTCTTATTCTTGATGAAGATTGCTTGGATCAGTTTATTTCTGATCTAGGTGAATTGGAGTGCAGCTGCAGAAAGCATCTGATTCTTTTTAATATAGAGGTTTAGGATAAGTTTCCAGGACAGCATCTCTGACATCTTGAAAGGAGCTAGATTTCTTGTAGCTATTGACTACTCTCTCGTAAAGAATCAGACTTTGGCATGTTTGGTTCTTCTAAGGATGAGCTTTTGAAGCTGATGCTCTTCAAGGTATCTGGTCTTAAGATTGGTTGTGGACCATTAACATAGGATGGAGGTTGTCTACTTAAACTTGATATGTTAATCAAGTCCATGAGAGCATGGAACTCTTATTCTATAGAAGTGGAGAAGTTCCTCGAGTTGATATGTCTGAGGGGAGTTGATCAAGACTGTGTTAGACAAACTTGAGCTCATCAGCTGGAAGTCATGACATTGATGTCGGATGTCCCGCCATCATGGTTAGTATCAGATTATTCACTCAGTGGGATCTGATTATAGTGGATGTATATTATCTTGAGAGAAGCTGATATGAGTGAAATGGATGCTCCAAAAAGCCTCTGTAATGTATGGGAATTGTAAAATCTAGAAGAGTCTACATTTCATAGTCTTAGTGTATCTAAGATGTCTTGCCGAAGACCAGATTCTTGGCTGGAGATCTGGAGGAAGGTGTGACACTTTGTTGTGTTTAACCATTCTCTCTTGAATCCAAGAACAAATTACCTTTGTGTAGAAGGGAGGTTGTTTGAAGACCAAAGGAGGAGCTGGTTTTTCTCTTGGCTTACTGATTGTTGAAGGGATCTTCACTTAAGGAGCTTGCTTTGGTGGGAGTATGAGAGGTTATTCCTCTCTATAGTGGTCTAAAGTTCATGGTGATCAAGCTAGTAGGAGTTGTGTTCTCAGAAGATCTTCAGTTGGATTACTATGTAGATAGTAAGTCCAGTGATAATTGTAGCAAGAACCATAGTGTGTGGTGTCTGTGATATAATCACCAGTTGAATCAAAAGTGTTCTAACTTATCATACGGGAGAATGATGAAGTGAAGACTGTCTTGGATTATGTGGTGTCTATCTGGTAGTCTGACTCTTGTTGAGGTCAGAATGCTTTTAGGAGAGGTAGTTTCTTCTGCTACAAGTCACTCTAGAAAGAAGTGGATCAGTTTGGTGCTTGTGAAGCAAGTAAGCTGAGGGTTTCTGGAGCATGTATTTGATGCCTTTCAAGTGTGAAGGACATATGGGCTAGCTAACAAACTAAGAGATTTTGTATGTCTCTTTGAGGAATGTGAGCATTCCAGGTTCAATTGGATTTATTCTCAATGAACAAGGATATCTATGGCTGTAAAATTCAAGGTGGATTTGTACAGTATATGGATGGGTTCAGGATGAGAAGGATCAATGGTGATTTTGGTCTCAATCCAAGAGTTTGTTGGTTATGGTACAAGGATGTGATCCTGGTACATTCTAACTATATGAGCATGAAGTTGGTCATGTGATATCATGTGGTGATTTTGGGTGTTTCTTGTTGAAAGGAGCATCTTTTATGAAAGATAGGGGGATAACTTCTGTCTATTGGGTGTACTATTGTGGTACATAGATTGCTTGTGAATCAAGCAGTGAGTTAATACGTTCAGCAGGTGCGTTGAACAAGGAGTGAGCTCTTGAAGACATGAAGATGAGTCTTATGTTTTCCATTCACTTTAAGGTGTTCTTCTTACAAAGGAGCACTGGTTATCTCCGACAGGGGGAGTTGGACTTCTGCCTAGGAGTTGTTGCTGCAGTAGTGCAATTGTTTATCAAGATTGTTTGTGGTTTCAAGAAGTCTGTGATAGAATACCTCTGGTGAGTGTGTAATGTCAGACAAGATGTTGTGACATTGTGCTACTGTTATAGTTTTGGGTGGACTTGACAGGTTGATTTTTGTTCTGTCATTGGGTGTAAATGGAGTGAGTCAGAGTTGTATAAGCTTCTTGGGAGTATCCTGAGAATCACTACTTATGACTGGGAGAATTTATTTTTCTATACAGAATTAGACAAAGCTCTTGGGAGACTTTGTTGTTAACTGGGAGATGTTTGAATAAATGTCTTTACATCTTGGTTAGTTTTTTTTTACTTTTGGTTGAAAGGAGTATTCTTGGGGCTCATTGAAAGGCATTGTGACTATGCCTCAGAGTCTACAAGATGGACTAAACAAAGTCTGACAAGGTGTCAGGACATTGTTTAAGACGTGTAGTTATTTCCTAGTTGATTGTCTTGGACGGTGGAGAGAATGTGTCTTAGAAAAGGCGTGTTAAACATGTGTCTTGATACATGCACATTCTTTGGACGATTCTCCTTAAAAGAAGAAACAGTTAAATGTATTTTGGTCGGTGCACATTTGTCTGTGAAGTTACGTCAATCTTTTAATGCTCTTATTGAATTGACTTGTGTTATTTTCAATGGTTCGTTACATCCTAAGGAAATTTCCCTCGTATATAAAGGGGGTTCTTGGCTTCAACTTGTCTTAGGTTGTCTTTTCTGTTGTGTTGTGGGCTCATGGGATTTATCGCCTTTGGGTATGGGTCTCTCTTGGACATCTTTGTCAATTTTTGGATAAAAAAGGGGGAGAAAAGTAAAAGGGTTGAGTCTGTCCTTGTAGTTGATTTGCAAGGATGTTGGATAGAATGTTCTGACATTCTGTCCGAGTCTCAGGTTTATTCTCTATTCTGAGTCCTTCCTTCGTGTCTTGTGATCTGAGTTATGAACACAGTCGCGCCCTGTGTTCTGAGTTACTCGGGTGAGGGAGTATAGGTTCCTTGGTAAGGGGGAGATTTCTAGAGGGGGAGTGTGTTTGAAGGGATTGTTCTTTGATCAACCCTTTCAGACTTCCTTCTAGCTTCTTTAGGAGTCTCAACTTCCTTTCTGGACCCTTTTTCAACTTCACTCACCCTGGGTTGATTATGCAGAAGGAGTTTTAGCCAAAATTTGTCAAAAGGGGGAGACTGAAAGCTCCTGAGGTTTGACTAAATTTTGGTAAAACTTGATGAATATCAAGATGATCCAACATGAAGAATTCTGCCAGAAAACAAAGATGTCGAATGAAATGTCCCAGCATGAAGACTCGACATCATGACTGACTTAGCAAGTTATTTTAATTCTGTTCCAAGATTCAAGGCGCGTTTAGCAGTGGATCAAGGATAGAAGATTTGAAGCCCAAGACAGCAGAAGATTATAAAAGGAAGACCAAGACCTAGGGTAGTAAAAATAACGAATCCTTGTGTAATACTTGTAAAGTAGAAAATAAGGGTTTGGGATTTTGAGAGTCGTAGGCTTTCTTGTGTTGTAAGTCTCCCTTTGTACCAGTTGGATACATTGTGGTAGACATAGATGTTTATAGAGATTCAAAAGCCTTGAGGTAATGAATTGTATATTGTTCTTGGATGAAGCTTTGAAGCAAATCCAATAGAATCTGAGTAGGATTGTTAGTCAAGGTTGCTTGGTTGAACTTTGTATTGAAATAGGAGTCTTTCAAGTAGGATGATATCGTTATTGTGACTATAACTGTTAGATATCACAGGATGTGATTTAGAGGGTGATATAGGTTTCTCTTTTCAATTAGATGTGACTTCTAATGATAAAGTTTTCATTGGGTAGTGATAGGTAAACCATAGGTTGTTTACTGTAAACCAGCGGTTGCTTACATAAAACTATACTACTGATAGTGGATTCTTCTTTCTGGCTTGGTAGCCCCCAGATGTAGGTGAGTTGCACCGAACTGAGTTAACATATCTTGTGTTAATTATCATTCTGAAATTTACAGTTCAGTAGTTGCTTGTTGATTAACATGTCATAACAGATGTTGAAACATCTGTTGTGAATCTGTTGCTGATATTTAGAATATCAGCTTGATTATTCTGCCCTTGTTTTAAAGTTATGCAGAGAACAATGTCGTGACATGTGTTAGGACATTTGTGATCTGCATGCCAGAATTTTAGATCCCATGATGAAAAGAAGCTTAAAAAGTTTCCAATAGATGTATCCAAATCGTGCACAACCAATTTGAGGGAATTCTCTCTTGGAAAATCAGTATTGACATGGCCTCTTCCCAATTTTGTAACTTCATGCTCAAGAAAAAGAAATTCATGCTCCTGGTACCATTGAAAATGAGGCATCACATACAGCAACTTCGATGTTAATCACTTGAAGAAACTCAATTTGGATCGTTGAGAAAACTGGCCATCAAAATTTGATTTTTCTACCATTTGATACTTAAAAAAAATTCTAAGTATTTGGCAATTTTCACAATTTGAAAATCTCAACTTTGATCATTCATAACTTCCAATCCTTGTGAGCTTTTGATCCAATTCTTCCACAATGTTGAAGTATGTAACATTATATTCAAGTGCATACATTGGGCATGGAAAGTGGTTACGTGAATTGATCATAAAGTGGTCTTAAAGTCATGCACTTGTTAAGGTGAAAAAACTTAGAAAAATTTCTAAGTGTTTGGACTTTTCAGCAAATTGAAAGATCCTAACTTTGAACAGTATTAACTTCCACTCCAAGAAAGCTTTAGGCTTTTAATTTTCATAAAATTGAAGTACCAAATTCCATCTTTAAGAAGAGTCCTTAAGTGTTTTTATTGGATGCTCAAGGAAGAAGTTATGATCTTGGAAAGTTGGTCACTTGATCATGTGTTTCCATAACTTAGAAAAAATCCAACACCCTAATTTCACAACTTCGAATCTTTTTCTTGATTTTCTTGATTAATCATGATCCAAATCAGATGAACCCAAATCTTGCACTTGCCAATGAATCAAACTTCTTGAGCCATTTTGTTCTTGTGAGGGGACTTCAAAGATGTATTTGAGGGTCTTGGATCATGTTCCTAAGCTTGGGATCATGCCTTGGTCAAAAAGTCAATATCCAGTTGACTTTGACCAAAACCCTAATCAGGTGCACTTGGGAAGTTGAGGCTTTATGATCTTGATTTGATGTTACCTCAAACATGATTGTTGATGGAGGAGAAACTTGATCCATGGTTGGAGTAGTTGAGATGTTGATGAACACCACAAGCCTTAATTGATCAACCAGATGGCCTTCTTGATGCTATGCAAATGATACAACTAAAGATGATGGAATTTAGGGGGTAAAATTTTGGGTATGACAGGTAGCTACGAGTAAAATTTCTGGGCAAATAAGTTACCAGTCTCTTCGCCTTGATTCACTGATTGAATGCCCTTAACTACCTTGAATTTTTTCTTCGTATTAATCTTTTAATTTTACTTTGAAAAATTAGGGTTCTTCGTGTTCTTAAGCAAATTATCTCTGCTCAAAGACAATCAATGGCTCTGATGCAGAGATACATGAACGATGAAGTGTTTAAAAGCTAAATCCATGCATGATGCATGCTAAAAACATAAGTTCATGGAGATTGCAAGAGCAACTGAAGGTTGAAGATGATGACCATCGTGCGTTTGAAAACCTAGTCGTTGGCGCCAATTTTCAAACATTTTATTTTTTCTTTCTTTTTTTTTATTTTCATTTTCTTTTATGATTTTATTTTTTATGATTTTTAATCCATTTTTACTCCAATTTTTTTCATAAATCATAAAAAATATTTTCTATCACGTATATTTTTTGCATAATTTTTAAAAATCATTTTGCATTTAATTGTTTTTTCTACTTTTTTCATATAATTTTCATGTTACATTTTATTTTTAATCATTTTGAAACATTTTTCACTCCAACTTTTGAGATCTCTTTATTTTAAATATTCTTGACTTCTCATAATTTTCTCAACCATTTATTTGATTTTTTGTTGCCTTGTTTGAATTTTCCTTTTAATTTCCATTTTAATTCATTTTAAATCTTTTTTTATTTTGATTTTGTTCAAATTTTGGAATGTCTTAACATTGCCTCTTGATGATTACTTGGATGAACATATTTTCAACATTTCAAGTCCTTGATTGATGATCCTTTGGTTGATTCAACCTTCTTTGGTTCAAACATGCTAATGAATGATCATCTAATCATCTTTGGCACGTTGTATCAGAGATAGTTTATCCCTTGTTTGGTCATGCTTTGAGTCATTTGAATTGTTGATAGATGATCCCTATGTAATTGATTTATCCTTCATTGTATTCTTTATATCATGTCTTTCCCTTCTTCTTTTGTTTGACTATTGGGTTACATTGTTTTAGGAGGATGATTTTGTATCATCTCTCTAACATGTATGACACATAAATTATTATTGACTAGCCTCAGATAGGTGTGACTTCTACATAAGTCCAATTACGATTTCTTAATATAGCGCTAAATTATCCCGACTCAGTTGAATTCTTGTTAACACTAACATTGACATATTAATTGTGCTAACATCTAACATTTACTTTTATGCTCTTTACATTGATGTCACTTACATTTTTTATGTCGTTTACATTCATGCCATTTTGCATTCTTACCTTTTATTTTTACTCTTTACTTTATGCTTTATTGCTTTCTTATTTCAAAAGAACAAAAACATTATTAAATGGGTAAAACCCTAAAAAACTTTAATTTGATCTTCTGGACTTTGTGTTACTATCCCTTGCTTGAGGAGCATTTTAGACTTTGGACATTAGGACTTAGTGCTTTCCCTTGCTTGGAGTGGTATCTGAGACTTGATTATTCATATGAGACTTTGTGATTCGTCTGAGACCTTTTGATCTTCAACTCAAGACTTGGATGTTCTTTATGAATTTGTGGTTCATCTGGATCTTTTGATATTCATTTGATCATGTTGCCGGTGCATCTTGTGGCTCAATCCAAAGGGAAAGGAATGCTTGTTTTGACCAATGTCAAATGCTTGCTCCATCTGGTGGTTAGTATACTTGCACGAACAAAGCCTTTCTCTTGGGCTACCTTACAATGAGACCCTTTTACTTTATGCTTTAGGATAGTCTCTTCATCTCCTTCCCACTTCTTAAATTTTCAAAACTTCTCCCTATTTCAAAAAATTCTTGTTTTCAAACTTCACACCTTTTTCTTAATAAACCTTGACTTTTGTCAAGTGATCCAGAAAATTTTTTCTTTAATAATTGCTAACACACTTAAGCATATTCAAACTCTTTTCAAAATCTCTAAAAAAGACAAACCTCATCAAACTTCTTTTTGTGCCTTTGTGCACTTTTCTTTAAAGTCCTTTTTTCAAAAGATTGGATATTAGTCTATTCTTGTAGTGATGCAAATCACTATACTTCCACAATATGTTGAAAAATGATTAACATTTTCCTCTTGAAGGTTGAGATGTGCTTGTGAGAAAGTCCAAGTAAAAGTTATCCATATCAAGATGATGAAAATGCTCACTTCCTCATACTTGTGGGTAGTAAGTTGAATTTTCCACTTGAATATAATAAAATGTATTTTCAATTAAAATAAATCAACAAACAACCTAGCTTTTTATAAACACATATTTACAAGTGGTTCTTATAGAGTACCATAGATGTGACGGGTGCTAATACGTTCCCCTTGCATAATCAACCCCCGTATCCAGATCTCTCTCTTTTGTTTTACCTTTTATGGGTATTGTTCGACCTTTTCCATTTTCCATATCGAAACAGTAAAGTTCGGTGGCGACTCTTGCTTTTCGAGTTAAGTTAATCGGTAGCTTAATATCAATAATTTTTCCCGCCGCGACACTAACCAAGTATGCTTCCAAAATCGGATAGAATTGCCTGTCCCATGCTTTGTGAAAATTGCCATGGAAAACCAGTTACACCTATTAGGACCCTCCGAGAGCATACCAGTTCAGTTTTTCCACCAAAAGGAGCAATAATTTCCCATTAGCACGCTAGGATCATCCTTCATCTGGGCTTGTACATCACCATAACAAAATGCTAGAATCTTAAACCAAAAGGAATCGGTTTTGGTGAGGACTCTCCACTTCCATTTACTAAGCAATGCCAAGTTACATTTCTCACAATATTTAACCCCTAATCCTCCCTGTTTTTTGGTTTTCAAACTGTCGACCAACTCACCCAATTAATCTTCTTATTAAAATCTCCTCCACCCTTTAAAAAAGCTCTCTGAAGTTTAACTATATCTTGAATCACCTCTTGGGTGCTTGGTAGAATGAGAGTTGAAAAATCGGGAGATTCGTTAAGATGGCATTCAACATCCCCACCCTAGCTCCTATAGACATTTGCTTTCCCTTCCACTTGGCTAGTCTCTTCTTCACCTTTTTAACTAAATGAACCAAAGTTGCTTTCCTCCTAGGGTTAGCTCCCACTTGAATTCCCAAGAAATTAAAAGGAACTAAACCGACAACACACGCCAGAAAGTTTGAAGCACCCCCCATAACACCCGCTTGGAGATTAATCCCATAAACCTTACTCTTATTCAAATTCAAACACAGCCCGGTGCAAGTTCGAAACCATGCAAAACAACCTTAATAGTCCATAAGTTATTTAACTTACCATCGCAAACCAGAATCGTATCATCGGCAAATTGAAGGAGTTAGATGTGAAAATAATCATTGAACCTGAATCCTTAGAATTTGTCACGAGACACCGCATTCCTTATTAACCCTGCCAAACCTTCTGCCGCTATAAGGAACAAAACAGGTGAAAGCGGGTCCCCTTGCCTAAGACCTCTATACACCTCAAAGTCCATCGTAGGGCTGCCATTGATTAAAATTGACATGGAACTAGTGAACACCAGCATCTACATCCATTTAAGCCATCTACAACCAAAGTTCATTCTTCCAAGCACATACCTCAAGTAGTCCCACGCAACGCAATCGTAAGCTATGGTAAAATCCACTTTCACTAAAAGACATTCCCTCATTTTCTTTCCGGCAAAATCAATGATTTTGTTAATTGCAAAGACCCCGTCCATCATAGATCTTCTGGGAATGAAAGCGGATTGGTGAGTCAAAATCAACTCGCCCATCACCTTTCTCAGTCTATTAGATAAAATCTTTGAAACAATCCGATCAAGCGACCCGATGAGAGAAATAGGCCTGAAATCCTTTAAGCATTGAGGATTGGAACTATTTTTATTTAGTAGTTGATTTAATCCTTAATTTTATATAACGCGTTAAATTTAATATGCTATTTTAAGAGTCTTCTTTGTTTTAATTTTAAAAAATAATATCTTTTTTGTATTTTTTAAATGATTTTTATAAACACGGTTTTTTAAAATATTAAAGGTTTTTAAATTCATTTTATATAAATTGATAGACTATTTTCGAAATTCTATAACGTAAACATTTATTATTGAAGATCAAAATATAATTGAAATCATAATTTTTTTTAAAATAATTATATTTAAAAAATAATTTTTACGAAAAGTAATTTGAAATAGTTGATTTTTTAACATTTTCACTACTACAAAATACACATTCGGTAACATAATATTACTACGGTCAAACCTTCCACCGTTCTAATATCTGAATCTGGATGCGCCTATTGCTTCTTTAATTTTTTTGGAATTATTTAATCACGGTTGGTAGACACAACCGTGGTGATAAAGTGAGTGGTACAAAGTTCGAATCCTGACAACTACATTTTTTCCATTTTTCCAATTACAAAAGGAGTGTGTCATTTAAGTTCATGAATAAATAAATAATTGAAAATTTTTTAATCATGGATTTAATATGCAACCGGTGTTATATACCTGTACAACTTTTGCTCTTCCCGAAAGAGAGAAACGCTCTTCTCAACTATAATGATGATTGAAAATTTTCTTCATTTTTCAAGATGGTCACAATGTCATTCAAGAATATCAACCATTGGAAGTAATCATTTCAAGCATTAAATCATCATATGTTTCATCTTCAACCTCTTCAATAAAGGCACAGTTTCATATAATGAATTTCCACTTCTTCAAAACTATTTTTCTTAACTACATATAGCAACATGAGTTCTCCATCTGAGAATGCTAACATAAATATCTCAATTGAAGTCACCACATTATAACACCATGATCAGCAGTCAACTGAAGAGGTTCATCCATCTGTATCGACTGTTGTCAGGGATACACTTAGGGTTAGGAAGGCTAAGAAGAAGAAGAAGAAGAAGAAGAAGAAGAAGAAGCAGCTGAAGAAGAAGAAGAAAAAAAAAGGTGCCCAGGAAGATTTGTTACTATGATTCTCACGAGGGTAGTGAGGAGAGAGTCATAGATTATGAAGATTCTTTTGCTGCTAGGGATATTGTTCAGACATTGACAAAATTATGTAATGAAATTATTTATGTACTCTTCCCTCTTGGCCCTATTAATGAAATTAATTATTATTGTTTTATATACTCTTTCATTTATACAATATTATTGTTTTACAAAAAAAATTGTACAAGCCAACAAAAATAACAACAACAATCGCAACAGTAATGAAAAATAACAACAACAATAAATAATAACTCTCTCATTATTGAGTTCATAAATCAATAAAAATTGAAATTTGTTTAACCACGGTTTTACAAAAGAACCATTGTAAAAGTGATATATTATATCACTTTTTCTAACCGTGATGAAAAGTGATATTTTTTACTATATAAGCGAAAGTATCTATCGTTCAGTACATAACAATCGTTTCTCTCAAATGAAAACCCTAACATATTTCACTCTTCTCTCTCATAACATAACCCTGACATCCATGTCACTCTTTAAACTTTCTTAAACCTTCAGATTCGTCTTCACCAATCGCTATGATACTCTTTAATTATATTTCAAGTTCGTTCATTAAACTTATGCTTCGATTTTGTTTACATTTCTTGTTAAAAATGGGTTCTCATTCTTTTATTGGTGAATGTTCTCATTTTTTCATATTCGACTTCATCGCCTTAAGAAAGCGTATACTTTGGCTATAATACATATGGTTTGTGTAGCTATGACGAAAAATAAAAGAAGTATGAAGCTATTGTGTTAACTTCATTCACCTTGTACTTCTTCTTCATAGCTTCATAAACTAGGTGAAAATCATAATTTGTTCCAAATCCACGATTAGTTTAAAAAAAAGATATGTTCTTTAAAAGTTACATAATATCTTATGTTGTTGTATGTTGTTTTATGTTGTTGTTGTATGTTGCTATTGTTGTTATTGAACCTTATTTTGTTGTATGTTGTTGTGTTGTTGATAAATGTTGTTGTATGTTGTTATTGTTGATTAATATTTTGAGAATAAGAACAAAACATTGCTAAGTCACAAGAAAGAAGTTTCTTGTGACTTAGCAATGTTTTGTTTTTTAAATTCTTAAAACATTACATAATATCTTGTGTTGTTGTATGTTGTTGTATGAAGTTGAGTTTATTATATGTTATGTAGATTGTTTGTTTCACTAACCCTTCACTGAAAATACATTTCATTTAAATTGACATAGAAACTTATAATCTGAAAATTAAGTTGTATTTGAAAACCAACTTATATCAATCAATGTTTTCCAAATTGCATCTGTCTCATCATTCATCTCACGTTGTTTAACATATAGAATGTGGGTCAATGACCTGATTCCTTCATCACATCCATATCTTCTCTTATAGTTTAGTTTGAATAACAACAATTTATTGATATTATTCAAATTAAACTAGAATAGAATGAATTAATGTTATGAAGAACTTAGACCATTGAATCACATTCTATATGTTAAACATCGTGAGATTAACGTGAAGGATTTATTTAACAGATAGATACAAAATTATAGCATATCGTTATATTATTGAATAATCGGGAATAACAAGAACGGTGTACCTTTTTGGATTTGAGAGATTACCATCAGAAATAGTGACTATGAGAAGATTACTACCCTCATTACCGTCTAGGGTTGTCAGAGTATATTAATCCTTTAATGGGATAACGCTTAAATAACTAAACGGATGAGGACAGAGACCTCTCATTGGGCTTAACTGAATGGACCAATCTATCACGGTCCATTCAGATAGAAAACTCAATTAAATAATTTATCAATAATTAGTGTTTATTTATAATTGACCATAATATAATTAATTAATAGTTGATTATGTCAATCCACATTTGATTAATTAAATAATTAATCTAACAATCTCTCACTTGAATGACAATAATCAATTATTAAAAATTTTAACATTAGATTATTAGCTATGGTCAAAACACTAATTAATCAAAAGAAAAGTAAGCTTCAACGTTGCAGAAATTGTATTCGATAGGGAAAACAAATCATACATGTTAAAGACTCACATTTTACATAAAGAATGATGAACTGAGAGTAACATATTTAAGTTAAGAAAAATATGTTATAAAGAATGGCTCAGGCATATGAAAATGCTATTAATAAACTCCCACTAACCCAAAATATCATTAGACTTACTCATGTGTATAAGTCTGTGGTCAGTGATTAATGAGTTTTCAAATTAAACGTCATAGAATATCCACATAGGTCTAAGAATTGTAATTACATATAGAGATACCCTATTACGAGAGTAATTACATTTAATCGTAAGTACATTCATAACACAATATCATACTCGATAGGAGTATTGATATTTACTTGTATTTTCATATTATGACGTGACAAATGTAGACTATTGAAGATAGAATAACACAATATTATTGGTTGCAAAAAAATTATTGTGTCTTTTCAAAATCGACCTAAACATCAAATTATGATTTTTTCTGAGATTAAGAGAATAATATATATCTCAGTATAATAGAATAAGACTTCTTAGAGTTATTGTATATTTTAAAGTCTTCTTAGAAGCTCAAGAATATATGACAATATGAGAAAAATAATCTGAAATTTTTCAGATTATATTATTGTGTACACATGCACTCCCACTGATCCAATATGATGAAGATTTATCAGAGTCCACTATTATATAAATACTTTAATAATATAATACTAAATAGTGAAATACTTAAGTGCTAGTGCAAAATTATCAACAAAAGTGGTTGTAATTTACCAATATTTTAAAAACTAACCACTTATTTTGCAGATGAATATAACAGATCTATTAACACAAGTGGTTACAAAATAACAATATAAAACTCAATATTTAGCAATGGTAGATTTTTTTAATCTAAATTTGAGTTTCATAATTAACCACATATTCTGCATTTTGAAATAAGGAGATTGTTAATTTTCACTTACAATTTATAATGCAAAATCTCCTTATAACAAATAAAATTCTTAAAAGAATTTTCATAAACAAAATAACCTTCACATCAAAGAGTATGATAATTATATAAAACAAAATTATAATCATATGAGTGAGATTGAATCCCTAGTATTGTAAATTCCAAAATGGGATTCTATGAACTATTTTAATAGCTCACTCAAAACTCAAGTCTTACGATTAAAATCACACACACACACACTTGAGACATAATTAGGTTACACGCAGCGGAAATAAAAGATACTTTAATTTTAATTTTATTGAAGATACAACAAAATAGTCATAGATTTTCGTATATACATAAGACTATATTATCTTCAATATAAGTCTTTATACTAAACAAATGTTTATTAAATACATAACATTTATCAATTAACAACAAATTATATTAACAATAACATATCGACAGGGTACCACTATCATCAATATAATATTAAATATAATAAAAATAATGAAATTATTTAACAAGAAAAATTTACATAATTAATGACAAAATTATATTAACAATAACATACCGATAGGGTAAGACTATTATCAATATAATATTAAATATAATTAAATATAATTAATTATTTTACTAAACAAAATTTGAACAATTGTACCTACAATATGCAAGATTACAATCGTACAAATTAAGATTGAATAAATAATTATGTTAGATTAATTATTTAATTAATCAAATATGGATTGACATAATCAATTATTAATTAATTATATTATGGTCAATTATAAATAAACACTAATTATTGATGAATTATTTAATTGAGTTTTCTATCTGAATAGACTGTGATGAGTTGGTCCATTCAGTTAAGTCTAATGAGAGGTCCCTGCCCTCAGCCGTTATATTATAGAATAATCAAGAATAATAAGAACGGTGTATCTTTTTGGACTTAAACCATTGAACAACATTCTATATGTTAAACAACGTGAGATTAACGATGAGACGGATGCAATTCGAAAAACAGTGGCTTGTTTAAGTTGACTTTCAAGAATAGTTTAATTTTCAGATTATATACTTTTTCTTCAATTTGAATGGGTGTATGTTGTTTTGAGGTTTATTGAAAAACAAGCAATCTGCATATTATATAATAAACTCTGGGTACTTTCAACAACGGTTATTTATATTAACCGTTATGAAATGTTATTTGCCTAAATATATATACCACAACGGTTAGCAACTGTGATCATATATAGTACACTTTCAAAATTTTTACAACAATTATAAGACCGTGATTGTAGGTAGTGCATATGCAACCACGTCATACTTAATAACGGCAGGTCACGCGTGATGCTATCCCTTTTTCAATCGTTTTGTATATATTTTTCGTAGTAGTGGTTGATATAAAAAAATTATAATAAAATAATAAAATATTTAAAATACTTTTCTAAAAATAACAATTGAAACTAAATTTTCATTTGAATATACTAATAGTCGTCTCATAATTATTACAATTATTGTAATAGTAACAAAATGATTAGTTATCTTACAATTTTGTATTTATTGGAAAAAAATTGGGACTGTTATTTTGAAAAAATATACTGGATATGTAATTATGAGAAAAAATATTTTTAAATTTATTATATATTTTTATTAGATAAAAGTATAAAATTATTTTACACTATTAGTATAATAACTTTAATATCATGTAATCATTAGTTATCCGATTTTATTTGCTTATTTATATTAATTGGTTTGTTAGTTACAGGTTTCATTTCAATTCACAGTTGGATTGCTTTAATCATGTATTATTCGACATAAAAATATTAACGAATATATGTTTATAGTTTAACATCTGATTATGTATGCAATATACTCTAATTACACGTAAGGGTTGAGTACAAAGATCTTTTATTTTTATAAAACAAAAAACTAAACTATGTTTGGAAGACACACGTCAGATATTTTGTACATGATTATATTTTAAAAATAAAATATATGTTTCTATAAAGTGGTTAAGGAATATTTTGGGTATCTTGATTAAAATTATAAGACAGTGACATGAGTCTCTCGTACTTGATCACTTTGTTATTATTAATAAAAGTATATTTTAATGTAAATCATAAGCATAACTTTATTTAAAATATTAGCATGGAATCCAATTAATCTTAACTTTGTACTTGGTGATTGTTAGTTGCTAGCCATATGGTTCAACAAGATCGGTTTAATTCGAAGGTTCAATTTGGAATTTTATCCGTTTAACAATTAAATAAATAGACTTTTACCAAGAGTATGCATATTGGAATTGGGCATTGTACTCGTCGCAATAATTAGAATTAATTCAAAAGTTTTCTGCATTCGACCTTGCGTCCATTGAGAGTGGTTTTAACCATCGTTCATATATGAACATAATTTGGCGGCATATTGATGGAAGTCCAATAATTGATATATTTTTGGTCCAAACTCAAACGAAATGCTTGCTTTCATTAATTTTTAAGATGAAATTTGACTAACAAAAGATCCAAAAGGATGTTACTCTTGAATAGTTATGGTTTTGCAGGGATTGACAAAAGAACACATCAGGTACAAGCAAGAAGAATTCATGCCCTGCAATTTTCGCATAGCGAACTTTACTTCGCATAGCGAAGGTCGTGATGCGAAGCTGAAGCGAGCAACAACATAAAGGAACAAAATCAAAATCACCCAGATTCGCTTGAAGCGATAGAAGCGAAAATAGTTCGCATAGCGAACTTTCATTCGCATAGCGAACTTTCCTTCGCATAACGAAGGTCGCGATGCGAAGTTGAAGCGAGGAAAAACAGAATGAAACAGAATCAAACTCACTCAACTTCGCTTGAAGCGAGCGCAGCGAGAAGAAGCAAGAATAGTTTGCATAGCGAACTTTACTTCGCATAGCGAAATATGGCGGTTCCTGAAAGGCGGTTTTAACAGTTCAAATCTTAATGAAGAATGAGAGATAAGTTCGCATAGCGAACTTGCTCTCGCTATGCGAACTCAGGCGGCCAAAAACACTAGAAAAGGAGATCAAGTGCATTGCAGTGAGGCATCTCATGTTGTTTTAATACAGTTTTGTAATAGATAGGTTGTAAGAGATAGTAAGAGATGGAAAGTGAGGATACGAGGTGGATACGCATCAAGAGTCGGGAAATCGTCGTTGATGTTGATTCATCTCAATTCCTCCATTTTGTATCAAGCTACCATGAGTAGCTAAATCCCTTTCTTGCTGGGATTGGTTATAGTTCGCCGAAACAATATGTATTTTCATTAATCATGGCGTTATATGCAATTTATTTACGAATCATTATCGATGATATCTTTGTTTTATTGTTTAACTCCATGGATTTGAATTAATATGAGAAATACGGTTCTAATCTCGATCCAAGATAATCATTTATTAAACTATAAATGCTAGACATAGATTTAGGTTTAGTATTCACCGTAAGTATCGATTCTTAATGATGTCGTATTGTTTAATAGGCTGAGAAATCATCGATTAAACAATAAGGTAGAATTCTCATCAGATCTTTAGACATAAACACTGTTTGTAAGCGATACGTGATGATATTGGTACATGCTTAGATTGTGTATAGCTGATAAGTGGTTTGCATATTTAATCGGTGGATGAAATCCAATCCCAACAAGCTTATTCCTCTGAAAACTATTCTTATTACTTATATGTTTTTACATTTGGTAACTTACAAATCAAATATCTAGCAAAACTTCCGCTTAAAATCATATTAACTGTTGAACGTTGGAAATATCGCGACGGTCTCTGTGGATACGATACTCAATACTTTCTTTTGATTTACTCAACATCAAAATGGCGTCGTTGTCATGGACTGGCGTTTAGATTTACGAACATATCAACTATTGATATCTTTTTAAGTTGTACATTTGTTAAAAGACTGTATATATCTTTTCTCTTCTATTTATCTTACATTCTTCTAACATGTGTTGGTTAGAAATTGCAAAGCTTTGTGTATGCAAGGTACGAGCTCAAGGGAATTAGTACCTTTTGATCCCGAGATCGAAAGAACAACCCGAAAAAACAAGAGACGTACAAAGAAGTAAAAGCAATTAACCAAACACAAAAAGAAGGAATCCAATTCTGTTTCATCAACACCTCCAGCAAAAGAACAAATGGCCGAAGATGGACCTGAGGTTGTCAACGGTGGACCTTGCCGAAGCAGTCTAAGACGACTAGCTCGTCTCACCAGCACTCCAAATAATCGACAGGCTGAGATGAAGAATGGACTGCTGCAGATTATTTATGCTAATCCTTTTGCAGGTCTGGACCATGAAGATCCTTACAGTCATCTCACAAAATTATATGAGCTAGCCGGTATATTAGGAGCACTAGAAGCTGAAGAAGAGATAGTCTTCATGAGATTGTTTCCACATTCTTTGATCGGTAAAGCAAAGGATTGGTACTTGGACCAACCAACTGACATCATGACCAATTGGAACGTTCTTGAAGAACACTTTTTGAATAGGTTCTTCCCACACAACAGGTTTATGGATGCCAAAGAAGCAATCGCCTCATTCACGCAAAGTGCAACGGAAACTCTTCGTGAAGCATGGGAACGCTACAAATCTATGCTGCGAAAATGTCCTAATCATGAGTTTGATGAGCTTACACAAATCCATATTTTTAGAAATGGACTTCAGCCGCAACCCAAACTCCTACTTGATGCAACTGCTGGTGGATCTTTGTTATCTAAAAGCACATAAGATGTTGTATCTATCATCAACCGTATGCCTTTAAATTGTCATCAGGTGCATTACAATCAAGGCACGACACCAAGACAACTTGGGATCTTGGAGTTAGGTACAAATGACGCAATCTTAGAGAAAAACAAGATACTCACTCAAACAGTTGAAGAATTGACCAAGAAATTTTCCAAACTTCCTCAACAGCTCAAAGAGATGTACGACTCGGCTAAACCACAACAAGTAGCTATGTGCGAACTATCTACTGGTGACCATCCAATAGGTTTTTGTCCCCCAATCAATGAAGAAGTAATTATATGGGAACTCAACAAAGACCAGCACCATATCAAGGCAATCAAAATTATCAACGTGGAAACAACGCCAATTATGGTCAAGGTTAGAGACAAGACTCTGGAGCAGCAAGCCGGCCAAATCAGTATCAAAACTACCAACAACCGCAAAATGCAAATCAGTCAGATATAATATCCAAACTGGAAGACACATTGAATCAATTCATGCAATTATCCATTACAAATAAGAAGAATATGGATGCCTCGATCAGGAACTTGGAAACACAAGTTGGACAAATTGCAAAGCACTTAGCAGATTAACAAGGAGGTACCTTCACAGCCACCCCACAGACAAATCCAAAGGAACATTGCAACGCAATCACAACAAGGAGTGGTAGAGTGACTGAAACAAAAGTTGGTAAAATTGCGAAGAAAGAAAGAGTTGTGGTTGAAAGAAAAGAAAAACAAGAGGAATAGGTAGTTGAAAATGAGAAGGATTTGAGTGACAAGTGGAAAAAGCATAAGACAAGAGATGAGAAAGAAAAGATAATCAATCAGCCTGCACAACACCTACCGTATCCTCATTCTCCTACCAAGAAGAACCAAGAAAGGCAGTATACGAGGTTCCTAGATATTTTCAGAAGATTACAAGTTAACATCCCATTGGCTGAAGCCCTTGAACAGATCCTAACATATGCAAAGTTCATGAAAGAAATACTAACAAAGAAATGGAGAATCATGGATGAAGAAGTAATTCATGTGGATGTTGGCTGTAGTGCTGTTATTCAGAAAACTCTTCCACAAAAAGAAACTGATCTTGGAAGAGTTACGTTGCCTATTACTATAGGAAATGTAAATGTTGAAAATGCATTAATAGATCTCGGTTCCTGCATAAATCTCATTCCTTTATCAATGGTTAAGTGGGTAGGTAATCTGGGCATGAAATATACGAAGATGACACTACAACTAGCAAACAAATCCATCACCCGACCATCAGGAATAACTGAAGACGTATTGGTTAAAGTCGATAAATTTATATTTCCTGTAGATTTTGTGGTGATGGATATTGAGGAAAATGATGACACTCCTCTAATTCTGGGCCGACCTTTCATAAAGACTGCAAGAATAATGATAGATGTAGATAATGGATTAATGAAGGTTAGAGTGCAAAACAAAGAGGTCAAATTCAATTTGTTTGAAGACATCAAGCATCCAATCATCAAAGGATTATCCTTCAAAATGGATGCTAGTTCCAAAGAACAAAAGCACGAGGCAAGACCATGTGATATTGGAAAAGATGCTTCGATCATTTCAGAAGAACCACCTTGAATTCACTTGAAATAGGCGTCGAGCTAACGAAGTTAAACAAGCGCTGGTTGGGAGGCAACCCAACGTCATAAGTCATTTTATTTTTATTCTAGCTTTCAGTTCTTTCAGTTTCAGTTCCAACTTTAGTACTTTCTTTTGAAATGCCAGTTTATTAGTTTTATGTTGCAATCATTTGAAACTTTTTTACTGTAGTTCATACCGTAAATTCACTTGGTACTCCTTTAAATGATTGGTATTGGTGTGCTGCAAGTTCGTTTTGAAATTTTTTTTATTATGCTTGTTATGTTCCTGTTATCCTCATCATGAGCATTGAGTGCTTCTCTGGTATTTCGAACAAAGGCCAAATCAAGTATCTTGAACATTCAACAAGGAAAGAGAGTGAGTGGTAATGATAAGAATCAAACGAAAATCAAGTAAGGTACATGTTTACTTGCTTTGTAGTGAAAGCTCTTGGGGTTTGACTAAATTTTGGTTAAAACTTGATGAAGAATGTTGCATACAAAGATGTCGAATACAATGTTTCAACATCCAGATTCGACAAATATATCAGCTTTTAAATCTGGCGCAAGAATCATGGAACGATTACAATAGTGGATCAAGGGATCAATAAACAGAAGATTTGAAGCCCAAGACAGCAGAAGATTATAAAAGAAGACCAAGACCTAGGACTAAAGAACTGAACCTATTGTAACACTTTTGTAAAGTAGAAAATAGGGTTTAGGGTTTTGAGAGTCGTATGGTTTCATGTAAGTCTCCCTCTGTCTCGATTTGATACATTGTGGAAGACATATGTACTTGTACAGATTCAAAAACCCGTAGGTAATGAATCGTGTATTGTTCTTGGATGAAGCTTTTAAGCAAATCCAAGTTAACTTGTTAGTCAAGAATTCTTGACTGAACTTTGTATTGAAAGGGGTGTCTTTCAATAGGATGATACAGTTATTGTGACTATAACTGTTAGTGTTGCGGCTTGCAAAAATTTTCGAGTCGCCATCATATTTTTTCTAAGAAAAATAATGATAAACCTAAAAAATCCTAATCCCAAAGGTAGAGATTCCTAAGGTTCGGGAGTCAGTTAAGTGAGGGGAAGGTGTTAGGCACCCCTCACCTCCATTGTACTCAATGGGATCCTCCTTAGATTTTAGGGTATGCTTGTTTGTTTGTCTAAATGATTTATTTACAAAGGAAACCTAAGTTTTTTATACTCGCTAGGGTTCACAACCCTATGCCTACGTACCTTCAATTTGAAGGATCAGAGTAACCGTAGTTCACCTCCCCTATTCCTACCCCCTAATCCTATTACCATCCCTAATCCTAAACCCAATCCACTATTTATACTCTTGGATAAAGAGTTTTATCCCCGCATCTATTGTTTATACTCCTAGATAAGGAGTTCTATCCCTTTATCTATATTTATACTCCTAGATAAGGAGTTCTATCCCTTAATCTATATTTATACTCCTAGATAAGGAGTTTTATCGCTTATCCATTATTTATACTCTCGGATGGAGAGTTTTATCCCTTATCCATTATTAATACTCTCGGATGGAGAGTTCTATCCCTTATCCATTATTTATACTCTCGGACGGAGAGTTCTATCCCTAATCCATTTATTTATACTCTCGGATATCAAGAGTTTTATCCCTAATCCATTTATTTATACTCTCGGATATCAAGAGTTTTATCCCTAATCCATTTATTTATACTCTCGGATATCAAGAGTTTTATCCCTAATCCATTTATTTATACTCTCGGATATCAAGAGTTCTATCCCTAATCCATTTATTTATACTCTCGGATATCAAGAGTTCTATCCCTAATCCATTTATTTATACTCTCGGATATCAAGAGTTCTATCCCTAATCCATTTATTTATACTCTCGGATATGAAGAGTTCTATCCCTAATTCATTTATTTATACTCTCGGATATCAAGAGTTCTATCCCTAAATCCCTTTGGCCTATATTTTAACTCTTGGAACCTAAGAGCTTTATCCCTTATCCCATCCCTTATTTTTATATAAAAAAATATTCCCTTAATTTATTTAGAAAAAAACAGAAAATTAATTTTAATAATTTACAAAAATAACCATATTTTATCCCTTATTTCAAAAACCCTATTCCTTTATTTATGCTCTCGGAAATTAGAGCTCTATCCCATGTTTAAAACCCTAGAAGTCCCTTAGATATCCCACATAAAATGACTTGAATTTTCATAAAAAAAATAAAGTCCAAAATGTTATTATGCTAAACCCAAAATTTATACCCCCAAATTAATCCCAATAGATAAAAGATAATTTTCTTGAAATTTAAGAATAAACCCAAAACAGTATTTTAATCCCAAAAATACAATAAAATTTTAGTATAACTCAAATTTATCCAAATAAAACCTACCACTATTTTCTTTAAAATAAATCCTACAACCTAATTTTTACAAAAATTCCAAAATAAAGGTGCCTTCCATCCCCTAAAAATTAAAAACAACCTCCATTATGAAACCTTGTTAACAATTTAAAAAAAATTAAATACTTGACCTAATACTAGGAAATCCCTAAAATCCTATTTCCCCACCCTAATTAAAAATTTAAAACCCAATTAAGTAATTAGATTAAGTAATTAACCTAATTATTTAAAAAAAAGACCTAAGTTAAACCTAATCAATTAATTAAATTAAGTAATTAATTTAACTATTGAAAAAACTTAAAATCTAAAACCTACTTTACTAATTAATTTAAGTAATTAAATTAATTATTAAAGAACTAAATTAAGACTTAAATCTTGATTAAATAAATAAATTAAGTTATTGATTTATTTATTTAAAAAAAGCAGGGGGGTGTACTTTCTTTTTGAAGCAAAAGCAAATGGGCTTCTGGGGGGTGCTAATAGCGTTAGGGCGCAAGGCCCATTAGCTAGATGGTCCAAAGTTCAGTCTGGGAGTCCACGGGAGAGAGTCAACCAATTGACTCATCTACGGAACTTCAGATCCATCTAACGCCTCACAACCTGAATGAACCACGACCGATAGATCTGCGTACTTTTTAAAGTAATGCCTTTGAACGGTTCAGATGATAAGTCAGACAAGGTCTACGGGAGTCGAACGTTCCCTGGATAGGTCAACGTCTCCTAATCGCACGGCCCTGAAGAGGCCACGTGCCTTCAATCCTGCAGCGAAGAGAGGGAGTATATCCTTTGAACTCCTCTCAGCACTCTCTCATTTTCATTTATTTTTCTCTCTCTACTCCTCTCCCTCTCTCTCTAGTCTAATTCTCTCTCGCTTCTCTCTACCCTCTCTCTAAACAAACCACCGCCGGTGAGCCCTCCGACCACCGCGCACCACCCTAAACCACCCTCTATTTCCAGAATCCGATTGAGGATTCAATCGGGAAATTCAAACATCAAGAACCCTAACCCCAATTTCATGAACCCTACCCCTAAATTTCATGAACCCTAACCCACCTTCAACCAAAACCCAGAAAAATCTAAGAACCCCAAGAACCCTAAGGGTTTTGGGATGAACCCTAACCCTTACCGTATGAACCCTAACCTAAAATCAACTAAAACCCAGAAACTCTTTGAACCCTCAAGAACCCTAACCCTACATCATATGAACCCTAACCCTAATTTTACGAAAAAACCCAGAAACAAACAACAACAACAATCAGAAACACAATCTTAAAAATATGCTTAGTTTTTTTTTTGTCATTTACCGTCCGTGCCGTGAAACTAGTCGTATATTTGTTTATCCCTTTCTCTTCTAATCTCCTTTCTTTTCTTATTTTGCAGGTGTCGATGTGGCTTAGCTCAGAGCGATTAGGGTTCTAGTGATGAACCCTAAGTCTCTATTTGAAGATCGTGAGCTTTAGGTGAAGGGAGGGATTCGCGCAGCCGCAAGAGTTTTTTTTGCTTAGGGTTTTCCTTTCATCTGAATTTCTTTTAGCTTTTTATAGGTAAAAATTAGGTTTTAGATTCAATTAGATTTAGATTTGTTTTAGGAAAGTTTTAGTGTAATTTTTGTTTTTTTGATTGAGATTTGATTTGTATGTAAATTTAGATTGAAAATTAATAAAAGATTGATTCTGATGTTGATTCGATTTGTGATTTGATCTTGTTTTCCATAGATGCGGCGCAAAATTAGGGTTTATGCTGGGGGAAGAAGAAGGCCCATTCTGGGTCAACTATTTTGACCGAATGAAATAAAATAAAATAAACAATAATAAAAATGGACATATCCACAACCGTACGAAAAAAAAGCATTATCAAGCTTAAAATAAAATCACCAAAACAATCTTAATAATAAAACAATAATAAATAATAATTAGTATCTATATTAATAAATAAATAAAATCCAATACTAATCACTCTTAAACCTTAATTAACCAAAACCATTATCCCTAATAACTAATAATATATATTTAAAATCTAAATCTTAATTAAAATAAAGCCCTAATTAAAAAGTTCAGCAAAATAAAAATTTAAAAAATAAAAGGATACTAATAAAATATCCCCTAATTAACACTAAAATAAAACCTAATTATTTTCTAATTAATCTAAAATACCTAAATTCTAAAATAACAATCTAATTAACCTCACAATAATCTAAAAATAATAAATTCTAAGATGAAATCCCCCATTAATATCTTATAATAAATGATAAAAATAATTTTTTTTAAAAGAAAACTTTATTTTAAAATAAATGAGCAAAATAAAAATAGACCTGAACAAATAAAATTTAGTTCCTAAAATAAAAAACCCTTGTATAAACCCCATACCCAAAATGGGCCAACAAGTGTTAATGTAACCCCAAAGCTCAAATGACACCCCCTAGTAGCACCAAAAAACTCTAAAAGATGAAAAATCACTGGTCAAAATTTAGGGTACTACAGCTGCCCCTATTTAATCGTCTTCGAATCAGAAGGATGATGTCGACGAGCCCTCCTCCTTTGAGGAGGAGACGATTAAATACAAGAAGGACCCTAATTTTGACCGTTGAGCCAGACAAGTATCACGCTGACGACCCCTGAGATCCCTAATAACAAACCTGTAGCGAAGTATCCGATTAAACCCCTTTTACCCCAAAAGTACTTATAATTCTATGTCATGTATGCATGTTTAAAGGTATGTACGCTTTTATGCATGATGCATTATTTGGGCTAACACCTCTTTTTATGATATGTGATGCATGCATCTTTTACGGAAACCAATATCTCTTGTAACATTCCAACTTCCCAACCCCTGACTCCTTTGATGAGCGTAACATGTCATATGCTCTTGCTATTTGGAGATGTGTGTAATTCCTTTGAAGAAACTTCCGTAATGATTGCATCGTGACTGTTAACATGTAGATCCTGTGTTTAACTTGGGAGAAATATGATCCCTGTATATGTCTCCAAATCGAAGTAAAATACCTTTCTTTTTTCTCTTTTTTTTGAAAGCTTTTAATTTTGCCCAATGTTTCAGTGCATTACTCTATAATTAATCGACATTCTGTAATCAAGCGGAGTAATTGGAAAGAAAAGAAAATTTTATTTATTGAAAAAATGGCCCATAAACAGGCAACAGTACATAAGGAAAGTAATCCTCATAAGGAGGAATTACTATAACTCTACAAGATAAAAGAATGGCAATACAAAAAACAAATCTATCTATGTCCCTATTGAATTCAACACCAGCTAATATCCCTGAGTCTCCGAGGCCATGACACTTCGCTTCTGAAGATGACGACTCGATTGCTCATCCCTTTCTGAATCCTCGTTATGTGATCGTAAGTGCTATCAGTCCTATGCCTTTTGATATCCTTAATCTTTCCTGGACCGTTCTTTTTGAGTCTTGGTCCATCAGGATAATATACCATTTTTTTCAACTAGCCGCCCTTTAGGGTTTTTGACTTGTCGGGTATCATTTTTTATTTAAGTCCCTAATTTTTGCCTAAGCCGCCCTTTCAGGTTTTCGACTTAGCGGGCTTTTATCCTCTTTTTCTAGGCATAGTATTTTTTGACTGAATCGGAATTTACCGGTCGCGGCAAATCCGCTCCATCCATAGTAGTCAACATTAAAGCTCCACCGGAGAAGGCGCTCTTTACAACATATGGTCCTTCATAGTTTGGGGCCCATTTGCCACGAGGATCTTTATAGATGGGTAGCACTTTCCTTAATACCAGGTCTCCTTCTTCAAATAGGCGAGGACGAACCTTCTTGTCGAATGCTTTCTTGAGTCTCCGCTGATATAACTGACCATGACATACAGCAGCCATGCGCTTATCCTCTATGAGATTTGGTTGATCAAGTCTATTTTGTACCCACTCCGCTTCATCCAGCTTGGTCTCCATTATGACCCTAAGTCAAGGAATTTCTACCTCAATAGGGAGTACCACCTCTGTGCCATATACCAAGGAAAAAGGAGTAACTCCTGTTGAAGTACGCACTGAGGTTCTGTAGCCTTGTAGTGCGAAAGGGAGCATTTCGTGCCAATCCTTGTAGGTCTTCACCATTTTCTGAATAATCTTCTTTATGTTCTTATTGGCTGCTTCTACCGCGCCATTCATCTTCGGGCGATACGGTGATGAGTTATGATGATCGATTTTGAAACTCTCGCATAGCTCGTCCATTACTTTGTTATTTAGATTGAGCCCATTATCTGTGATGATCTTGTTAGGAACCCCATAGCGACAAATTATCTCTTTCTTGATGAATCGTGCAATTACTTGTCTTGTCACATTAGTGTAGGAAGCAGCTTCTACCCATTTGGTGAAGTAGTCGATAGCAACCAGAATGAACCGGTGTCCATTTGATGCCTTTGGCTCAATCATCCCTATTATGTCTATCCCCCATATAGAGAAAGGCCACGGAGCAGTTAATACATTCAGGGGAGTTGGCGGCACATGAATTTTATCCGTGTAGATTTGACACTTGTGGCACTTTTTGACATATTTAAAGCAGTCGGACTCCATAGTCAGCCAGTAGTACCCTGCTCGGAGAATCTTCTTAGCCATAGTATGCCCATTTGCATGAGTTCCGAAGGATTCTTCGTGTATTTCTCTGAGGAGCATGTCCTGTTCATGCCCGCCTAAACACCGGAGTAACACCATGTCATGATTCCTTTTATACAGTACCTCTCCATCAAGGAAAAACAGGGCGGCCAGCCTTCTAAGTGTTTTCTTATCCCCACTTGAGGCATTTGTAGGATATTCTTGTTTCTGGAGGAACTGTTTGATATCGTAAAACCATGGTTTATTATCTATTTCGGCCTCCACTACTGCACAATACGATGGTTCATCTAGGCGATTAATCCTTATAGCCGGTGCTTCGTTATACCATTTGACTTTGAACATGGACGCAAAAGTTGCCAAAGTATCTGCCAGTTGATTCTCATCTCTGGGGATATGATGGAAGGTGATCTCATCAAAGTATGCTATCCTTTTCCAGACACAATCTCGATATCGAGTCAGCTTGGTATTAAGCGTTCTACACTCTCCTTTGACTCGATTGATGACGAGAGCCGAGTCTCCATATACTTCTAAGATTTTGATTTCGAGGTTAATGGCTTCGTTAATTCCCAAGATACACGCCTCGTATTCCGCCATATTGTTGGTACACGTGAAGCATATTCTCGCAGTAAAAGGTATGTGGAATCCTGTTGGAGAAGTTATAATAGCCCCTACTCCATGTCCTTCTGCGTTTAAGGCACCATCGAATATAAGCTTCCACCGAGATCCGGGTTCAGGTCCTTCGTAGGAATCTGGGATGTCATCATCTCTTACAGCCATCACATCCTCGTCGGGGAAGTCAAATTGCATAGGTTGATAATCATCCACTGGCTGATGAGCGAGAATATGATCGGCTAACACACTCCCTTTTATGGCCTTTTGGGTAACATACTGGATGTCATATTCAGTCAGTAACATCTGCCACCGAGCCACTCTCCCAGTCACTGCAGGCTTCTCGAATATATACTTGATGGGGTCCATTTTGGATATTAAGAAAGTAGTATGGCACACCATGTATTGTCTTAATCGTCGGGCGGCCCATACAAGAGCACAACAGGTCTTCTCCAAGAGTGAGTATCTGGATTCACAATCCGTGAATTTCTTACTCAAGTAATATATTGCGTGCTCTTTTCTTCCTGTATCGTCTTGTTGTTTGAGTACACAGCCCATCGAATTGTCAAGCACCGTTAGGTACATTATGAGTGGTCTTCCAGGTACGGGTAGTACCAATATGGGTGGCTCTTGTAAATATTCCTTGATTCGATCGAAGGCCTTTTGACAATTTTCACCCCACTCGATGCTTTGACCTTTCCTTAACAGCTTGAAGATTGGCTCACAAGTAGCCGTAAGGTGTGAGATGAACCTGGCGATGTAATTTAATCTTCCCAGGAACCCATGCACTTCTTTTTCAGTCCTCGGTGCTGGCATTTCTTGGATGGCCTTCACTTTGTTCAGATCAACTTCTATACCTCTTTGACTGACTATGAGCCCTAACAACTTCCCAAATCTGACCCCAAAAGTACACTTCGCAGGATTTAGTCGTAGCTTGAACTTCCTTAGCCGTTCAAACAACTTATGTAAATTGATTATGTGCTCTTCCTCAGTTTGTGATTTAGCAATCATATCATCGACGTAAACCTCTATTTCCCTACGCATCATGTCGTGAAAGAGAGTTACCATTGCCCTTTGATAAGTTGCCCCAGCGTTCTTTAACCCGAAGGGCATTACCTTGTAACAGAAGGTTCCCCATGGAGTAATGAAAGTGGTCTTTTCCATGTCGGAGGGAGCCATCTTGATCTGATTGTATCCGAAAAACCAATCCATGAATGAGAAGACTGAGAATTGAGCAGTGTTATCCACCAACACATCAATGTGGGGTAGTGGAAAGTCATCTTTAGGACTTGCTCTGTTGAGATCTCGATAGTCTACGCACATCCTGACTTTTCCATGCTTTTTTGGCACAGGCACAATGTTGGCTACCCATTCTGGATACTTCACTGCGGCTAAGAACCCTGCGTCAAACTGCTTTTTAACCTCTTCCTTGATTTTAAGAGTCATATCTGGTCTAGTCCGTCTTAACTTTTGTTTGACCGGTGGGCATTCGGGTTTAAGCGGTAGCTTATGTTCAACAATGTCCGTGTCCAAACCGGGCATGTCTTGGTAAGACCAAGCGAGCACATCCACATACTATCGTAGTAACTTAATCAACTTCCCCTTGACGTCCTCGTTTAAAGAAGCACCGACTTTAACCTCATTTTTGTCCTCTTCAGTTCCCAGATTGATCACATCCACTGGTTCCTGATGAGGTTGTATCACCTTATCCTCTTGCTTAAGCAGTCTGGCTAGCTCTTCAGGGAGCTCACAATCGTCCTCATCACCCTCTTCCGCTTGGTTAATCAGGAACTCGAAGTTGTAAGGAATTATAGCGGTGTTGTTTTCAATAGGTTCATTTTTAAATCTGCATGAGGGATACTTTTTATGCTTATTATTTTTTGAATTGGTGCAAATGAAAGTACTGAAAAGAAAGTGTATTGCCATTTGGAAAAAGAACAACTAAGAAAGAAAAAAAAAGATCTTGATTGAAAACAAAATGCGATTTTATTATTAAATAATTCAAAGAAACAAAAGGTGGTCATACAAAGCTTGTCCATTTGCCTTGGGCATAACAAAGGACTTATTATTATTTTTTTAAAAGAAAGGTAAATTACTTTGAAATAGAAATCATCTCAGGAATCTCGACGGCCCTCCAATTGTGGAGAATTGTATCTGGTGTGCAATGGTGCACCCAATCTGGTACCCCTCTATTTTCCTCTTCAATTGCAGTCACGTGATCTTCATCTCTAAATCCGGCCTTATGGAAAGTTTCTTCAAGAGGAGGAAATGTCATCCGATGAGACTTCTAAACCCCTTTATTAGCTGGTTTGTAACCCAGCCCGAATTGATCCTTCTTTTCATGTATCTCTATCACTTTGCCCCAGCCCCTAGTATCCCAATTCTAAATCAAGTCTGTGATCCTTTTCGGCCTTTCCTCCTGTCGAATGACTTGGTTACGACTGACCGTCGCAACCTCCAAAGCTTGGAACGGTATTTCAAATATCTCCCCATCCACTTCTATGTATCTGAATGACAAGAGATGGATGACAAACATGTCTTCCTCCCCATCAACAATTATCAAATTGTCCCCAGATATGAACTTCAACTTCTGGTGAAGTGTGGAAGTAACTGCACCCGCATCATGAATCCATGGTCGTCCTAGGAGACAAGTGTAGGAGGGATTGATGTCCATGACTTGGAAAGTGATCATGAAGGTATGTGATCCCACCACTGTAGGTATGTCTACTTCCCCAATTACCATTCTTTTCGAACCGTCAAAAGCCCTAACAACCAGGGAACTGGTCTTCATAAAGGTCCTTACAGATGTTAATTTCATAAGGGTATCCTTAAGCATGACATTTAGAGCTGACCCTGTATCTACTAGTACCCTTGAGAGAATAGTGTCCTGACATTTGACTGATATATGCAAGGCCTTATTATGTGCTTGCCCCTCGGGAGGTAATTCCTCACTGCTGAAACCCAGGCAGGTACTGGCGGCAATATTAGCGACTACCTCGTCGAACTAAATTACTGATATGTCTTTGGTGACATGGGCTTCGTTTAGGACCTTCAGCAGGGATTCCCTATGTGCCTCTGAGCATAACAACAAGGATAGAATAGAGAATTTGGACGGTGTTTGATTTAGTTGGTCCACCACCCTATAATCACTTTTCTTTATGATTCTCAAGAATTACTCGGCGTCTTCTTAAGATATACCCTTCTTAGATGGTCCCTCACCTATACTTGTGGTCTCCTTCCCTTTTGAGCTTTCAGGGATATCCTTCTTGGGTTGTTCTGACGATTATACTCTTCCACTACGCGTCATTCCTCCAATACTAGCTATGTTAGTAACTGCTGGTGACGGTATTATAGTCTTTCCTCCCACTGACGCAGTGATGTCATATTTCCAAGGCACAGTCTTGGTGTTTTCATAGGGAAATGGCGTTGGTACATGGAACATGATAGGACCTTCTGACGTTGCAGGCACCGGAGCTTTGACTGGTGTAGGAACAAGTATTTGAATTGGTGTTCGCGCAGGCACCGGAATTGATATCTGAATAGGAGCTTGTGCCGACATTGAAACTGGTATTTGGATGGGCGCATGTGCCTGTCTGGGAACTGGTATTTGAATAGGCACTTGTGTAGACCTTGGAACTGGTATTTGAATAGGAGTCGTACCTCCTCTTTTCTGGTATGGAATCTCAGAAGGTATTTTCCCCTGGGAGTCTAAGGCAGCCACCTCATTGATATTCCTTAAGTACCCAATCTATATTATCCCTTGGTTCATTAGTTGTTGGAGGACATCCTTCATCTTCTTACAGCTATTGGGATTAACCGCATAATCCTCACAGTCACCGTGCAGCCTTTCAAACTCCTCGTACTCAATTAATACTTCCCTCACTTTTGTCATAGGGGTCTTTACTTGTTCTACCCCTCTAATTAGGACATTCTCTCCCAGTCCCTCAATGGAGTTAACAGTTGGTCCAGCGTGCCCTGGGAAAAGGGTTATCTCCTACATTTGGTGTGTCATAACTGAAGTTAATGACCTTCTGATCCAGTAAATCTTGCACCCTAAACTTGAGGGCTAAACACTTTTCAGTTGTATGCCCTGGCGATCCAGCATGGTAATCACATCTAGCATTAGCGTCATACCCTCGAGGAGGAGGCGTAGGATGGGGCCCTAACGACTTGATTTCTACCAATCCCTTTTGGTTTAACATTGGCAGGATCTGAGTATATATAGTGGGTATAGGGTCAAAGTCCTTCCATTGCCTCCTTTGCCCCCTTCGGGGGTACTGTTGTTGTTGCTGATTTTAAGGGGGTGGCGCCCTTGGCTGTTGGATCTGGAGCGTAGGAGATGCTTGACCAGAGGCCGTGGCCGCCACGTAAGGGTTATAAGGTACTTGAGTATACCTATCAGCAGAAATGGCGTTGGCCTCCTTCTTCGAATGGTTTCCGGAGTACCTTTTGTTGTTATGTTGATTGGAAGACGGTGTTCCAATCTTTCCGCTCTTTAATCCATTATCGATCCTTTCCCCAATGATAACCAAATCCACAAATCCTGTTGAGACAAATCCAATCATCTTTTCATAGTATAATCCTTGTAGAGTTCCCATGAATGTATCTACTAGCTCGCTTTCCCTCAATGGAGGTTGCACACGAGAGGCTAGCTCCCTCCATCTCTGGGCATACTCCTTAAAAGATTTGTTCCCTTTCTGGGACATGTTCTGTAATTGCATGCGATTAGGGGCCATGTCTACATTATATTAGTATTACCTTATAAAGGCGCTTGCTAGATCCTCCCAATTCTTGATGTATGCCATTTCTAGTTGTATGTACCAGTCCAAGGATGCCCCACTAAGGCTGTCTTGGAAAACATGCATCATCAGCTTTTCATTCTTAGCGTGCGCCCCCATCTTTCGGAAAAACATCTGGATGTGATTTTTGGGACAACTAACCCCTTTATACATCTCGAAGTTAGGTGCCTTAAACTTAGGAGGCACGACCACGTCGGGTACCAAACACATTTCCAAGGCATCAATCCCAAAGACCTTGGATCCTTCCATAGCCCTTAACCGTTCCTCAATCATCTTGTACTTTTCATCCTCCTTTTTTCCCTCCATGGCAGCTAGTTTGGTTTCACGAACTACTTGCCTTGAGTCTTCCTCTCCATATTGGAGGTGCCAGTCATCAGAGACCTCACGAGTGACAGGTATCTGTATAGGTCGTGATTCTCCATTGTGCTCGGGAGGAGGAATAGACCCTACAGGAGGTTGAGTGTTAGTCTTCCCTTTACTAGCCTCTAAGGCCTCACGTTCCAAGTCAACCGCAAATCCCAAAAGAGGATTGCTATCTTCATACTGGGGAGGAGGGGTAGGGACACTCCTACGGTTACTAGCCTCGGTGTCTCTTGCTATCATATTCTGAATAGCTCGAGTCAGCTGATCGATTTTGTCCTTCATTTCCTCCACATTTCCTTTGACAACGTTCACATCTCCCTTTAGAGCAGTGTGGTTCAGCTCCATTTGTTCCATATCTTTCTTCTAGTGAGCACGGGTGTTGGGTCGAGACGTCAGATTGTTGCGATGATTCTGAGAGAAGATATCAAAAAGTGATTTCTGTTTGATGTTTTTTTTTAATTATGTTATGCATGCATGAATGTATGAGTATGCAAAAATTATTTTTATTTCAGGAATCTTAAACTTTCGTTTATTAAGATTAAAGCTAAGGATAACGGAAAACAAATACTTTTATTAATGGAAAGAAAGTACTAGGGTCAAAGCCCCATTTAATACATAAGGAAAACCAAACTAGGGATAAACCCTTAAATTATTCATAACAAAACCAAACGTAAGAATTCATTACATAGGAAAGCTAAATCCTCCTCCTAATCCTAGCCCTAAACTCCTCTAACATCTCACGACAAAGTACAAGAAAATCGGCAATCTCTTTGACCGGCTTAAAGATATCAGCCATGTACTCAGCCTTCTTCAAACTTCGAGGGATCTCGTGGATGAGATCGTTAGATAGTAAGACCAACTTCTGATACCTTTCTCGATAATATACCTCGTTATCTCGTAACTTTGCCATGATCTCTAAATCCTCCCTAGTAGTTTGCTCTAGCTGTTGGTTATGTTCTTCAACATAAATGGCCCATGCCCTTAGATCTTCGTAGGAATCCTGAAGCTCCCCATATAGCCTTCTAAGCTCCTGGTTCTCCTCTTGAGTTTCTAAACATCCTTCTGGCCGTAGGGCAAGAAGTTCTTCGGCTGATCTCAATTGCATAGTTGCATCTAGGGCTTGCCTTTTGCTCTCGAGAAGAGCGCTAGATAAGCTTTAGACTTCAGCTTCAAGGTTGTGGATACGCCTATCATATCCCTCTTTGAATTCTCTTTGCGTTGACGTCATCCAAATGTCGCTCCACTCGTCCCTTTGACGCCAGGCTCTATCTAGTTGCTCTTTATGGTCTTTGAGGCGTGAACTCACAGCTTGAAGGTCGGCGTAAGCTTGTTCCTTCTTCTCTTCCTCCATATGAGCTATCCCCTTATTGATCTTTGATTGCTCCATAACTTCATTGAGACTCCTTCTTAACTGACTACTTTCTCCAGTGGCTTGGTAATATTTACCTTCCCACTCTTCTTTTTCTTTTTGTAATTGTGCAATAGTCTCTCTGAGTCTCTCACTTTCCTCTATGGAGATTGCGGCAGGTGGGGGAACCCTTGGATTAATAGGATGATCCAGAGTAAAAGGCAACTTCACTATACTCACCCTTTCTTTCATCCATTGCAGATATGGTACCCTAGATTCTTCCCTTGGTCTTTTAAGACTGCCCTTCCCTTTGATACTTAACTTCCAAGCTTGAGCAATATTTAGAACATCGGGATGATCTCCAGCTACATTTTGTAGGACGAAGCCTTCTAACAACCTATCCTCTGGCTTGTAGGCCAATGGATGCCCCAATTGCCTCATTGATAAGACCAGATTGTAACTTATGCACCCTCTTGATCCTATCAAAGGTACATTAGGGAATTCCCCACAGCTTAGGACCACGTCGCCTCGAAGGAGTATTTGGGGGAACCACAAGATGCCTTTATCCCCAAGAGATACCAAATATTGAGACCAATCATAGGCTTTCATTTTTTCCATATCCTTTAGATCCCTTACTAGATGAGAACACAACCATTTGTACAATAACTGAGAGTAACACAACATAGCCCCTCCCATTCTTTCAAATTTCTGGTGAAGGGTAAAGTATATATCTGCGAGGAGGGCCGACGTAGGATCTTCTTCTCCAATGGTCACAGCCAATAATAAATTAATGGCAGCGACGTCTACAAAGTTCTTCACGCTCGGGAATAGAACTAACCCAAAGATGAGGAGTACCATGATAGCGTCCATGGCTGCCCAATTTTTGCAAGCAGCAAAATGATTGGCTTTCTTCTCCAAGAACCCTTTAGAGAACCCATGAACATCTTCTTGAACCTTTAAGTTAGCTTGCAAGTCTTCCTCACGGATATGAAAACCATTTTCCATTTCTTTGAAGGTAGGGCGATACCCTAAAGCCTTGAATGGACCTTTGTTGTTCTTGGGGAGACCCAACATCCTACGAACTTCTTCTAGGGTGGGGGCTATTTGAAAGTCTTGAAACTGGAAGCACCTTAACTCTGTGTCGTAAAACTGAGCCAAGGCGGTTAGACCCTCTTCTTGAATAGGAGTAGTGACCAGATCTAATGTATCCCCATACTTACGAATTAGGGGCTTTCTCCTTTCCTGAGGCAACCCCCTAACATAAGCTTTTAAGCTCCCTATGTCAGACATTCTTACTTTGATCGTGATACTTTTCTTTTTCTCGAATTCCATTGTCTTTGACTTTAACCCCTTTTTTTTGAAAATATTTAAGATTCCTGTGACATGACCGTGTAAAAAAAGAATTTATGAGGATGATGAATGCAAATTTTATGTACTTTGATTAGGGTAAGGTAATATGCAAGCATGCCCTAGTAAAGGTAGGCTCCCTAGAATAGGTTGGATCTATGTTTTGTCTACCCAATCCCCTCACATGTAGGATATAAAGTTCGGGCAGCATAACGACCCTATAAGGTACAGACTATACCCTTGTTTTACCATGAGAAGGAGCATGCCTTCCTACGGTAATCCTTCAGGATAAGTCTCATCTGGGTAGACCCCTAGTAACATCCCTTGAGGGTTGAATACGTAGGGTCTCCATGAGTTGGTAAGGGGTAGGCTAAAAGTTCTCAGAGTCTCGGACCATATCCAAATCATCCTCTACGTTAGGGGCTATCCCTTTCATGAGGACACCTTTGGAAGGATCTATTCTGAGTGTGGCATCAATGAATTGTTGGGGATGTCGCATCCCCCCCAAAAACATTTCCGTTCCACATCCTAATCTAGGGTTATACTCCAAGCTTGGGCTTTAGCTTCACACATTATTTGCCCCAATCCAATGCATGATGACAAAAATAATAAAAAAAATATTATAGATAGATATAATAAATAAAAACATAAAATAAATCATAATAATAATAAAAAAACAAAAAATTAAAAACAATAAACATCCAAAACAAACAAGGACCCTAGAACCTAAGGTTAGGAGGGACTCTCTTTAGGGAGGATTCACCAGCAGAGTTGGCAGCTGTCGCGGCCGGCAAAAATTTTCGAGTCGCCATCATATTTTTTCTAAGGAAAATAATGATAAACCTAAAAAATCCTAATCCCAAAGGTAGAGATTCCTAAGGTTCGGGAGTCAGTTAAGTAAGGGAAAGGTGTTAGGCACCCCTCACCTCCATTGTACTCAATGGGATCCTCCTTAGATTTTAGGGTATGCTTGTTTGTTTGTCTAAATGATTTAATTACAAAGGAAACCTAAGTTTTTTTATTAATTATACTCGCTAGGGTTCACAACCCTATGCCTACGTACCTTCAATTTGAAGGATCAGAGTAACCGTAGTTCACCTCCCCTATTCCTACCCCCTAATCCTATTTCCATTCCTAATCCTAAACCCAATCCACTATTTATACTCTTGAATAAAGAGTTTTATCCCCGCATCTATTATTTATACTCCTAGATAAGGAGTTCTATCCCTTTATCTATATTTATACTCCTAGATAAGGAGTTCCATCCCTTAATCTATATTTATACTCCTAGACAAGGAGTTTTATCCCTTATCCATTATTTATACTCTCGGATGGAGAGTTTTATCCCTTATCCATTATTTATACTCTCGGACGGAGAGTTCTATCCCTTATCCATTATTTATACTCTCGGACGGAGAGTTCTATCCCTAATCCATTTATTTATACTCTCAGATATCAAGAGTTTTATCCCTAATCCATTTATTTATACTCTCGGATATCAAGAGTTTTATCCCTAATCCATTTATTTATACTCTCGGATATCAAGAGTTCTATCCCTAATCCATTTATTTATACTCTCGGATATCAAGAGTTTTATCCCTAATCCATTTATTTATACTCTCGGATATCAAGAGTTCTATCCCTAATCCATTTATTTATACTCTCGGATATCAAGAGTTCTATCCCTAATCCATTTATTTATACTCTCGGATATCAAGAGTTTTATCCCTAATCTATTTATTTATACTCTCGGATATCAAGAGTTTTATCCCTAATCCATTTATTTATACTCTCGAATATCAAGAGTTATATCCCTAATCCATTTATTTATACTCTCGGATATCAAGAGTTATATCCCTAATCCATTTATTTATACTCTCGGATATCAAGTTCTATCCCTAAATCCCTTTGGCCTATATTTTAACTCTTGGAACCTAAGAGCTTTATCCCTTATCCCATCCCTTATTTTTATATAAAAAAAATATTCCCTTAATTTATTTAGAAAAAAATAGAAAATTAATTTTAATAATTTACAAAAATAACCATATTTTATCCCTTATTTCAAAAACCCTATTCCTTTATTTATGCTCTCGGAAATTAGAGCTCTATCCCATGTTTAAAACCCTAGAAGTCCCTTAGATATCCCACATAAAATGACTTGAATTTTTATAAAAAAAATAAAGTCCAAAATGTTATTATGCTAAACCCAAAATTTATACCCCCAAATTAATCCCAATAGATAAAAGATAGTTTTCTTGAAATTTAAGAATAAACCCAAAACAGTATTTTAATCCCAAAAATACAATAAAATTTTAGTATAACTCAAATTTATCTAAATAAAACCTACCACTATTTTCTTTAAAATAAATCCTACAACTTAATTTTTACAAAAATTCCAAAACAAAGGAGCCTTCCATCCCCTAAAAATTAGAAACAACCTCCATTATGAAACCTTGTTAACAATTTAAAAAAAATTAAATACTTGACCTAATACTAGGAAATCCCTAAAATCCTATTTCCCCACCCTAATGAAAAATTTAAAATCCAATTAAGTAATTAGATTAAGTAATTAACCTAATTTTAAAAAAAAAGACCTAAGTTAAACCTAATCAATTAATTAAATTATGTAATTAATTTAACTATTGAAAAAACTTAAAATCTAAAACCTACTTTACTAATTAATTTAAGTAATTAAATTAATTATTAAAGAACTAAATTAAGACTTAAATCCTGATTAAGTAAATAAATTAAGTTATTGATTTATTTATTTAAAAAAAGCAGGGGGGTGTACTTTCTTTCTAAAGCAAAAGCAAATGGGCTTCTGGGGGGTGCTAATAGCGTTAGGGCGCAAGGCCCATTAGCTAGAGGGTCCAAAGTTTAGTATGGGAGTCCACGGGAGAGAGTCAACCAATTGACTCATCTACGGAACGTCAGATCCATCTAACGCCTCACAACCTGAATGAACCACGACCGATAGATCTGCGTACTTTTTAAAGTAATGCCTTTGAACGGTTCAGATGATAAGTCAGACAAGGTCTACGGGAGTCGAACGTTCCCTGGATAGGTCAACGTCTCCTAATCGCACGGCCCTGAAGAGGCCATGTGCCTTCAATCCTGCAGTGAAGAGAGGGAGTATATCCTTTGAACTCCTCTCAACACTCTCTCATTTTCATTTCTTTTTCTCTCTCTACTACTCTCCCTCTCTCTCTAGTCTAATTCTCTCTCGCTTCTCTCTACCCTCTCTCTAAACAAACCACCGCCGGTGAGCCCTCCGGCCACCGCGCACCACCCTAAACCACCCTCTATTTCCAAAATCCGGTTGAGGATTCAACTGGGAAATTCAAACATCAAGAACCCTAACCCCAATTTCATGAACCCTAACCCTAAATTTCATGAACCCTAACCAACCTTCAACCAAAACCCAGAAAAACCTAAGTACCCCAAGAACCCTAAAGGTTCTGGGATGAACCCTAACCCTTACCGTATGAACCCTAACCTAAATTCAACCAAAACCCAGAAAACCTTTGAACCCTCAAGAACCCTAACCCTACATCCTATGAACCCTAACCCTAATTTTACAAAAAAAACCCAGAAACAAACAACAACAACAATTAGAAACACAATCATAAAAAAAAGCTAAGTTTTTTTTTTGTCATTTACCGTCCGTGCCGTGAAACTAGTCGTATATTTGTTTATCCCTTTCTCTTCTAATATCCTTTCTTTTCTTATTTTACAGGTGTCGATGTGGCTTAGCTCAGAGCGATTAGGGTTCTAGTGATGAACCCTAAGTCTCTATTTGAAGATCGTGAGCTTTAGGTGAAGGGAGGGATTCGCGCAGCCGCAAGAGTTTTTTTTGCTTAGGGTTTTCCTTTCATCTGAATTTCTTTTAGCTTTTTATAGGAAAAAATAGGTTTTAGATTCAATTAGATTTAGATTTGTTTTAGGAAAGTTTTAGTGTAATTTTTGTGTTTTTGATTGAGATTTGATTTGTATGTAAATTTAGATTGAAAATTAATAAAAGATTGATTCTGATATTGATTTGATTTGTGATTTGATCTTGTTTTCCATAGATGCGGCGCAAAATTAGGGTTTATGCTGGGGGAAGAAGAAGGCCCATTCTGGTCAACTATTTTGACCGAATGAAATAAAATAAAATAAACAATAATAAAAAAAACAATAATAAAAATGGACATATCCACAACCGTACGAAAAAAAAGCATTACCAAGCTTAAAATAAAATCACCAAAACAATCCTAATAATAAAACAAAAATAAATAATAATTAGTATCTATATTAATAAATAAATAAAATCCAATACTAATCACTCTTAAACCTTAATTAACCAAAACCATTATCCCTAATAACTACTAATATATATTTAAAATCTAAATCTTAATTAAAATAAAGCCCTAATTAAAAAGTTCAGCAAAATAAAAATTTAAAAAATAAAAGGATACTAATAAAATATCCCCTAATTAACACTAAAATAAAACCTAATTATTTTCTAATTAATCTAAAAAACCTAGATTCTAAAATAACAATCTAATTAACCTCACAATAATCTAAAAATAATAAATTCTAAGATGAAATCCCCCATACCAAAAATAAAAATAGACCTGAACAAATAAAATTTAGATCCTAAAATAAAAAACCCTTGTATAAACCCCATACCAAAAATGGGCCAACAAGTGCTAATGTAACCCCAAAGCTCAAATGACACCCCCTAGTAGCACCAAAAAACACTAAAAGATGAAAAATCACTAGTCAAAATTTAGGGTACTACAGTTAGATAATCACAGGTTGTGATTTAGGGAGTGAGATGAGTTTCTCTTATCTAAGATGGACTTCTTAGATAAAGTTTTCATTGGGTAGTGATAGGTAAACCAGAGGTTGTTTATTGTAAACTAGCGGTTGTTTACATAAAACTATACTACTGATAGTGGATTCTTCTTCCTAGCTTATATACCCCCAGATGTAGGTGATTTGCACCGAACTGGGTTATCATATTCTGTTTTGTTTATCATTATGCAATTTACAGTTCAGTTTTGATTAACATGTTGTAACAGATGTCGAAACATCTGTGTTACTGTTGTTGCTGATATTCAAGATATCAGTCTGTGTAGTCTGCCCTTATTTAATAATTATGCAGAACAATGTCTTGACATGTGCTAGGATATCTGCTATCTGTTATGCTAGAATTTCAATTGGTATCAGAGTAGGCATCCTGTCTGTTTCTGGATGAGATCTTGGGAGATACTTTCTGGTGCTTTAAACAAGGAGGAGTTTTGAAGATCAGATCATTCACTCAGACATACTCAAGGGTATTAATGGATGGGATGGATGTTCTGGATCGAAGGTAACAACTATTGGTGGTTGTTCATGTTTTATGAGGAGGTTCTACAACAACTGCAGGAGAAGTGGCTAGTTCTCTTGTTGGGGTGTCTTATAAGATGTTCTGACATCTTATTAGGGCATGTTGAAGATGTTCCTTGGTGGTTCTGCGTCATATGTTTCTGATGGAAGAACTCTGGTATTTATGGGATTCTGGAGTTGTGACTGAAGACAGATGGTGGAAGATCTCAATTGTTGGCTTCTTCTTTTGAAGATATCAGCATCTCTTCATTCCAACGTCGGGAACGATGGAATAGAGAGAGTTGTTGGTTGATGTCTGTTATGGTGACTTGGTACTTGGAAGGTTGGTTCCATCTTGTATCCTGAAATCAGTTTGAAGATAAGGTGAGTTGAGATTGGATTTATCAAGTTCATGCTCTAGGAATTTGGTAAATTATTTTTTGGCTAAGTTGTCAAAGATACTTGAGATCTCTCTTGTAACACCCCCAATCTATACCCCCAATTAAATAAAGCAGTAAAAGAAAATTCAAAATTTCGTCAGAGTATATTTAAATTATCATGGCATAGACGGGGGAATCACATCAATTTGAAACAATACATATAACACCTACTCATAAAGATATGCAACAGTGGGGTAGCAATCAACAGAGGAACTTAGTTCCTTACACCCACATTTCAGGTTTTAGAATAAAAGCGGAAAATCTAAAACTGAATAACATATATATATATATATATATATATATATATATATGTATATATATATATATATATATATATATATATATATATATATATATATATATATCACATGAAAAGTTTGTCATACATCGAGCTATACATGCACAAGCCAAACGATATATATATATATATATATATATATATATATACATAATACACAAATAATCACAAACGGCCTCCCTAACTACCCGGTGTCACATATCAGAGCCGACCGACAAAAGAATGAAGACGCAAAGCTTCACAAAAATACCTCCAGCAACTCTAATCTGCAATGCCTCATAGAGCATTATAAAACAGCAGAAGGGTGAGAAAAACAACCATAATATAATTGCATACAGTTATATATAACACCAAAAACACACATATATATGATTCTCACCACAACTCATGCCATAATTCAAACACAAGGCAATACAAGGAATAATTCATATTTCCATCACTAACACATATCCATATATTAATTTTATCCACAATGTCACCCATAAAACAACCATTAATGATTCATGAAATGCAAGAGACCGACACAACGACTCTATGCATATGCACATGCGGTACCGACTTCCATTGTTTCTCATCACTAGTTCACTCAGGAACTCTGCTGGAATCATCGCTCGTTACATCACTGTAACTCCCCGTCGGGCATACGATGTTCCCCATCGCTCACACCCCACATGGGCACACGACGTTTATGGACCGCTCACACCCCACACGGGCACACGACCCGATCGCTCACACCCCACATAGGCACACAATCATCTATAATCATCACTCACACCCCACACGGGCACACGACGTTATAGCGAATTCCCTCTGGAATCCAAACGTCACTCAGGACGTCACAACAATGCATATCATGATGCTTGGCATACAATGACTCATGACATTAATATGCATACATATATGCATTCATCTCAATCAACAAAATCGCACTTTGGACTTATGCCCAAAACAATGCATTTAATTTCCATACGGCCATAAATCATCACAACACCATCTAAACACATACATTTACATCATACAACAGCACCTTGCATAATACACATTAATTACGCACAATTATAACGACAAAAGTCGACAACCGACACTATTCCCAATTTTCCGACATAATTAAATCGGCTAACAATTTCAAAATCATCATAATAAGAAAGTACAGCTCAATAGCTTTCCAACGATACCAAGAATGTAAAAATAAGATAAACGGAACCCAAGTTACGAAAGAAAAACGAAAACGATATTTTGAAAAGTCCTATTTTTCCATTCTCCTGGCCATACGCGTATTGCCCAGTTTTCTCGCCATGCCATACGCGTATTGCCCAAGGCCATACTCGTATGGGCAGAGACCATTTTTCACCAAAATTCCCATTTAAAAGTCCATACGCGTAATGCCCAACACCATACGCGTATTGCCCTAAAATGCTACGCGTACCCTACGCAAATGGGCAGATGGCCGAGTAAAATGACATCCCATACGCGTATTGGCCCAAAACACGCCCACGTTACGCGTATTTCCAAGGTCCATACGCATATGAACATGCCCCATACGCGTATGACCTGGAAAAACCAGAAAAATTTCTGCAGAACAAAGTTCTGCGTTTTCCCAACCAAAATCTTCCAATTTTCACCTACACCCAGAAAAATTACCAATACAATGCATAGCAACATGTATCTATCATGTATCAACAATAATGAACACTAAAAACATGATTTCCAACACATTTAATCGATTTCTAATCAATTTTACATAATATAGGTTCTACTAAAATTTTCCAATTCAATCCAATAACAACCACAAATACACATACATAATCATATACAAGCATACAATAATTGAGTTTCGCACCCTTACCCGATTAAATCGCGTTTAGAAAAGTCGGGAGATCGATTTCTTGAATTTCCAAGTTTTTCTTACTATTTCTCTTATTCTTCTCTTTTCTCCTCTTTTTCTTTCTTTCCCTTTTCTTTCTCTCTATTTTTCTCTCTTTCTATTTTCTATTTTCTACTTAATGAAAAATATCTTGAAATGACTAAAATATCCCCACACTCAAATATCTCGCAAACGTTCCCAAAACCCGATAAAATATCACAACATTGAAAAATAACATATTTTCAAATAAAAGTCGAAAATAAAATAATATAATAATAAAATAATCAATACGACTCGATTAAATAAAACTCACACAAAACTGGGGCGTTACATCTCTCAAGTCCACTCATAAAGGTGTCTCGGTCGTGCATCTGGAGACTTCTAGTTACTCTTTTGACTAGAGGGTGTTTCTGTGAAACATAAATCTGAAGATAGTGGAGGTGATTTATTTTCACCATCCAAATTTGCAAGGAAGGATTCTTCTTTCTTAATCCTAAAAATGAATCCAATTTGAAAGGAGATTTCAGATCTGTTGAGGTAAATAGAGTTTGTTCAGAGAAAATCTTAGTTACTTGAATCAAGGGTGGCAGCCTTGATATCTCAACACTCTATTTGTCAAGGAAGATACTTGCATGAAGTGATCTGTTGGAGTTTATCTACAACAGTTTGATAGGGTTACTAAACATGGATTTAAGATCAATTGTTATTTGTGGAATGCACAAGTATTTAATTGATTATCCTTGTATGTTGGAGTACAAGATCACTGATGTCAAGTGGTACATCAGGAAGTAGAACATCTCTTGTTGCAGCTGCTCAAAGATCTATTCTAAGGTGAATAAGTACATTCAAGATAAGGAACTAATGTTTTATTAAATGTTGAAACATCTTGACAGTGGAGCATGTGCAGAAGTCTGTTGATTCAAGGAATGAATCTCCAGAGCAAATGAGTTATAGCTGATGATCTTGGGATCATACATGTGTGTGTGGTAGATTCAGTCTTTCTTACAAGGTATGTATTCAGACTAGAAAGTTTCGTGGCAGGAAACTTGACTAGAATGTAGTGTTGTTGGAAGTGAAGATGAAGACAATTCTCTTGGTTCAGTTTATTTCTGACCTAGTGAAATCTGGCATAGTAGACAACAGATGTCCTAACACATGTCAAGACATTGTTCTGCATAAACATTTAAACACAGAGGCATAACAACAGACTGATACCTTGAATATCAGAACTGCAGAAACACACATATGTTATGACATCTGATCCAACATGTTTATCATGAACACTAACAGAATAATTAAATATGCATAGTGATAAAAGACACAGCAATTGTTAACCCAATTTGGTGCAATTCACCTACATCTGGGGGATACCAATTCAGGAAGAAAAATCCACTATCTGTGGAATTGTTACAAAGCTAAACTCCCCTGTTTGCAACTTTATATCCTAATCTCTACCCAATGAAATCTTTATCAAAGAATACCCTATTTGATATGAGATACCCCACTCACTTCCCTTACTCACAAACTGTGATATCTACATCATCCCTGTCAATACAGAATTCTGTCAAGCATACTTGACAAACACGCTAACTTGGATTTGCTTAAAAGCTTCATCCAAGAATAATACACAATCCAATACCTCAAGGCTTATGGATATGTGTAGTACCTATGTCTTCCACACTGTATCAAACCGATACAGAGGAAGACTTACAAATCTAGAGTCTACGACTCTCAAAACCCTAAACCCTTATTTTTACACAAGAGAACTAGGTTACCATTGTTACATACAAGGTACCTCTTTAAACCCTAGACCTAAGTCTTCTATTTATAGTCTTATGCTATCTTGGGCCTTCTAATCTTCTGTTTATTTCTTCCTTGATCCATGTTTTGATTGCTACTTAAATCTTGCAACAGATTTAGAAACATCCTTCAATATCAGATCATGATGTCGAGACATCCATTAGGACATCACATCTGACTAGTCTTCTTTCATCAGACTTCTTCATGTTTAAACATATCTTTTGACATTCTGGTCTTCCAAAAAACTGCTCAAATCAGCAGAGCTTTCAATCTCCCCCTTTTGACAAATTTTTGGTTAAAACTCCCTTGGCCAGAAAAAGAAAGTCTGACATTTCGTAGATATGATTGGAACACTTCTGAGACTCTTTCGAACCCCTGAAATTCCTAGCTGAATATTGGTGTACATGAGGAAGAGTACATAACCCACTCCCCCTCAAACCAGTACTTGCCACGGAGGGATAAATCTTCCTCTTAAGGGGCATACGAGAGCCCATAAGAAGGCCCGGTTGTATCGTGCGTAACATTGAGTCCATAGAGCATGTAACTCAGGTCACAAGACACAACCTGCTTCCTAACTCAGATCACAAGGCACAAAGGGAAAGACTCAGATAGAATGTTAGAACATCCTCTCCAACATCCTTGCAAAACAACTACAAGGATGTACCAGATGTGTGTTGAAAGACCCATCCCCACACAACCATTCTCCCCCTTTTTAGCCAAAAATTGACAAAAGTAGCCAATACAGTTCCATATCTATATGTTACTTATACAAACACGAATGAAAGACATGATGAATCAACCCACAACCTGGAATTCCACAAACAAATGCACTCTTTAAATACCTAAACGGTTTCTCTAGAGATCCACAGTCCAAAGAAGTTACTGCTGAACAATTCAATGGAGAAATAAATTTAGGTAGGTAAATTCAACATTAATAACTGTGCACCGCCCAGTTAGGATAATACTGTTTCAACTTTTAAGAGTAACCGTCCAAAAAGAACACTTGTACCAAGACACATGTTACCCATGCCTTCTCTAGGAAGTACTCTCCACCGTTCAAAACAGCCAGTTAGGACCCACCCTCGGGTCTTAAATAATGTCCTGACATTTTGTTAGGCTTGTTCAGTCCATCTGAATCATAGTTACCATCCTTTTGATGAGTCCCAAGAATAATCCTTTTAAACAGAAGAAAAATAGAACTGACCAAGATGTTAAGACATTTCTTCAAACATCTCCCAGTTAGCACCCAAGATACTTGTATTTACACTTTAATGATGGAATTAACTTTATACTGTTAAGTCCCCCACGACCTTGCAACAGTAATGTCAAGACATCCTTCTTGACACCTTAGCACAGCTTGCTTGACCCCCTCCCAAACAAACTGAATTTAGAACTGCACCCTTGCAGTAATACTTCTTAGATCAAGGAGCAACTCCCCCTATCTAAGATAACTAGTGCCCCTCTAATGAACACTTTGTAGATGAATGGAAAATATAAGATGCATCTTCATGTCTTCAAGAGTGCACCCTCTGTCCAACCTACCTGCTGAACACAATCATCAACTGCACTTATTGCTTCTTCTGACAAGAACCAATAATCACTCACACATGAACACCATCATGCTTCCCGTGAGATCACATTAACAAACTCTTGGATTAAGATCAAAGCTCCATTGATCCCCCTTTTCTTGAACCCATCTATACACCACACGAATTCCTCTTGAATTCTCATGTATAGACCTCCATGTTCCTTGAGATAAAATTCAATTGATCTGGAATGATCCACATTCCTCAAAGAGATACCATACCTCTTAGTTTGTTATCTTCTTAATGATGTCAGATATCGTATACATGCTCCATAAATCTTCAGCGCATTTGCTCCACAAGCACCAAACTGGTCTATTTCTATCATGTCCCATTCACATCAGACTTCCAAGACAATCCTTTATCCATCATTCTCCCGTATGATAAGATAAACACCTCTTAGACAAAATGTGAGTGTCAAGTTCTACACTCAGAACTTAGTATCCTACTCCAAGGATAACCAACCCAGAAAATGTTCTAACATCTGTTAGGACAATCTTCACACATCACATATACCACACACCATGGTTCTTGATATGCTCTGCCACTGGACTTACTATCTGCATAGTAATCCAACTGAAGATCTTCAAATAACACTGCGCCACCAGCTTGATCAACAAGAACTCCAGATAACCACAGAGAGAAATAAACTCTCATCAACCAAAAGAAGGTATACTTCCATCCTCTACCTAGAACTTCTACCACAAGCTCCAAGATGAACCAGATCCTCCTTACGTTTTCAACCAACTACTGTTCTGCCCAAGAGTAATTAGTTCCAAGCACCCTGCTTGAGTGCACACTATGAAACCAGCCAAATGCCACCTTTTGATTGATATCACTCTTCTTCAGAACTCCCACAAGATACACTGATCCACCAATGAAATCTGATCTTCAAGTTACATGAACTACTTGCTCCATAGCAAAACATCTTTGGATCCACCAAGCCTCTAGATATGTAACATCTTCTCAATCCACAGCTCCCACAAACTGCATGAGATGGACCTTTGTGAAGCATCCATAACTTTCATTCTCCTGTAGATCACCTTATCTTAAGATGATGTGCCACATCACCAGCTGAGACTCTGATGTTAAGCTAGATGTAAGAACATTCTGATACGACATCCAACTGTTGAATTCAGCTCCTCCTTCTGCCACTTAGAAGAACCTCCACCCTTTAACAGAACAATATTTCCATGCTCTCATAGACTTGATTCAACAACCAAGTTTTAGTAAACAACCTCCATCCTGCTTAGACAAATCATAGATATTCCATACAAGTTCACACCTTAATGAATAACTACTTTGAAACTTCAAAGACTTCACACCTGCCACATCTAAATCTTCAGAAGATAAAGTAGTCCTAGACTACATCATAGCCATAACAAAGAATGCCACTTTCCTTAGTAGAGCAGTCTGTAGAAAGTCAGAGATAACTATCACTTAGCCTTGACCTTCAAAATGAGCAACATCCCATGCTCCTCAGTACCTAAATCAGAAATAAATTGATCCAAGCTGTGCCAACACCAGCACTCCATTCTGGACAGGCCTCTTGCCAGGACACCTTCCAAATAAACATCAGATGCTTCTAGTAACAACTTGAACACACCTGCTGCACTCCAATACTCTTAGATCATAAATAAATTGATCCAAGAACAATCCATCAAGATTATGATATCTTCTTCTTCATCTTCCACATCACCATTGTCTAGACCAGTTTCTTGCCAGGAAACCATCCAGAGATCAGATGCTTCTGCCACACCAACTGCAACAGATTCTTAGGTCACCACCTAAGATAAATATAACCAAAAGCTTATGCAGTACCCCTCCCATGATTCTGCACAAACCAGATGAAGAGATGTTCCAACATCCTATTGAACATCAGCAATCTTGACTTTCAAGGATAATCAATTAAATACTTGTGAGCTCCACAAATAGCAATTGATCTTAAATCCTTGTCCAATAATCCTTCTTCACTATTGTAGCTATGCTCCACCAGATCACTTCATGAACACTTATCAAGTATTCAATCTTTTGCAAGTATCTTCTTTGACAACCAAAATGTTGAGATACCAAGGCTGCCATCCTTGACTCAAGTAACTAAGATTCTCTTTGAACGAACCCTATTTACCTCAACAATTCCGAAAACTCCTATCAGATTGGATCCACCCTTAGGATTAAGAGAGATGAATCCTTCCTTGCTGTTTTTGATAGTGAAAATAAATCACCTCCACTTTCTTCAGGTTGTATTTCATAGAAACACCTTCTAGTCAGAAGAATAACTAGAAGACTCCAGATGCACGAATGAGATGCCTTTATGAGTGGACTTGAGAGAATTCTCAAGTATCTTTGACAACCTTGCCGATCAATAATTTATCAAACTCCCAGAGCAAAAACTTGATAAACCTAAACTCAACTCCTCTCCTCTTCAACTGACTTCAAACTGCACCATGGAACCATGCTTCCAAGTACCAAGACACCATAACAAACATCTTCCAACAACTCTTTCCATTCCATCGCTCCCGGCTTTGGAATAAAGGACGCAGATATCTTCACATATAGAGGCTGATGATTAAGATCTTCCACCATCTGTCTTCAGTAACAACTCCAGAATCCCATAATTCTAGAGCTCTTCTATCAGAAACATATGCAGCGGAACCACCAAGGAACGGATTCTGCTTGCCCTAATAAGATGTCAGAACATCTTATAAGACACCCCAACAAGAGAACTAGCCACTTCTCTTGCAGTTGTTGTAGAACCTCCTCAGCGACATGAATAACCACCGGGTTGTTACCTTCGATCGAGAACATCCATCCCATCCATTAATACCCTTGAGTATGTCTGAGTTGATTGATCTGATCTTTAAAACTCCTCCTTGTTTAAACACCAGAAAGTATCTCCCAAAGATCTCATCCAGAAACAGATAGGATGCCTGCTCTGATACCAATTGAAATTCTGGCATAGCAGACAACAGATGTCCTAACACATGTCAAGACTTTGTTCTGCATAAACATTTAAACACAGAGGCATAACAGCAGACTGATACCTTGAATATCAGAACTGCAGAAACACACAGATGTTACGACATCTGATCCAACATGTTTATCATGAACATTAAAAGAATAATTAAATCTGCAGAATGATAAAAGACACAGTAATTGTTAACCCAGTTCAGTGCAATTCACCTACATCTGGGTGATACCAATCCCTCGTTTAGAACTTATATCCTAATCTCTACCCAATGGAATCTTTATCAAAGAACACCCTCTTTGATATGAGATACCCCACTCACTTCCCTTAATCACAAACTGTGATATCTAAATCATCCATATCAATACAGAATTCTGTCAAGCATACTTGACAAACATGCTAACTTGGATTTGTTTAAAAGCTTCATCCAAGAATAATACACAATCTAATACCTTAAGGCTTATGGATATGCGCAGTACCTATGTATTCCACACTGTATCAAACCGATACAGAATGAGACTTACAAATCTAGAGTCTACGACTCTCAAAACCCTAAACCCTTATTTTTACACAAGAGAACTAGATTACAATTGTTACATACAAGGTACCTCCTTAAACCCTAGACCTAAGTCTTCTATTTATAGTCTTATGCTATCTTGGGCCTTCTAATCTTCTGTTGATTTCTTCCTTGATCCATGTTTTGATTGCTCCTTAAATCTTGCAACAGATTTAGAAACATCCTTCAATATCAGATCAAGATGTCGAGACATCCATTAGGATATCATATTTAACCAGTCTTCTTTCATCAGACTTCTTCATGTTTAAACATATCTTTTAACATTCTGTTCTTACAAAAATTTGCTCAAATCAGCAGAGCTTTCACCTAGGAGTATTGGAGTGCGGCAGGTGTGTTCCAGTTGTTACTAGAAGCATCTGATTTTTATCTAGAAAGTGTCCTGGCAAGAAACTTATCCAGAATATGGTGCTGCTGATAGCACAACTTGGGTCAGTTTATTTCTGATCTAGGTACATAGGAGCATGTGAACTTGCTCATCTTGGAGGTCAAGGATAAGTGGCAGTTATCTCTGACTTTCTACAGAAGTCTCTACTTAAAGAAGGTGGGATTCCTTTTGTAAAGATCTTGAGTGACTAATCTCTTCTAAAGAATCAAGCTTTGTCAAGTTTTGGATGTCTGAAGATGAGGTGAGTGTTGTTGTACAACAAAGCAGGATGGAGGTTGTTTACTCTAACTTAATATCATTGATCAAGTCTACGAGAACATGGAACTCTTGTTCTCTTATAGGGAGAATATTCTTCTATGTGGCAGAAGGAAGGGCTGAATTCCTTAGCTGGATGACTAATCAGATGTTGTGACATCAAGCATAAACTTCAGGGTCTTAGTTGGTGTTGTGGTGCATCATCGTAAGATAAGTTGATCTTCTCATAAATAAATGGAATTAATGCTTTAAAAAGGTCTAACTCATGCAGTTTACGGGAGCTGCGAGAAGGAGTAGATGTTACATGTCTAAGGCTTGGTGTGTCCAAGATGGCTTGTTATGGAGTAAGTGGATTATGTAACTTGAAGATTAGGTTTCATTGGTAGATAAAAAGATTTTTTGAAACTTTGAAGAAAAGCTAAGATTAACCAAACAGTGGCATTTGGTTAATCTTTATCGTGCATTCAAGTAGGGTACTTGGAACTAATTACTCTTGGGCAGAAGGGTAGTTAGTTGAAAAATTAAAGGAGGTTCTTGTTCTGTTTATATCTTGGAGCTTGTGGTAGAAGCCCTAAGTTTCTTATGGAAGATTACCTTCTTTTGGGAGTTAAATGAGAGTTTATTTCTCTCTTTGGTTATTTGGAGTTCTTAATGATCAAGCTGGTGGTGCAGTGTTATCTGAAGATCTTCAGTTGGATTACTATGCTGATAGTAAGTCCAGTAGTAATTGTATCAAGAACCATAGTGTTTGGTGTCTGTGATATGATCAGGATGTCCTAACTGATGTTAGAACATCATCGTGGTTTCTGAACTTGGAGTTTAGATTGTGGAAGCTGATATTCACCAGTTGAATCAGAAGTATTCTATCTTATCATATGGGAGAATGATAAATTGAAGAATGTCTTGGATCATGGGGTGTTTATCTAGAAGACTGGCTCTTGCTGAGGTCAGAATGCTTGTGGAGAGGTGGTTCCCTTTGCTACAAGTCATGCTATAGAGAATTGGATTAGTTTGGTGCTTGTTGAGTAAATAAGCTAAGGATTTTTGGAGCATGTGTTTGATGTCTTCAAGTGTGAAGAACATCTTGGTGAGCTAGCAAACTAAGGGGCTATGTATGTCTCTTTGAGGAATATGAAGCATTCCAGATTCAATTGGATTGTATCTCAGGGAACAAGGATATCTATGGCTGTAAAGTTCAAGGTCAATTTGTACAAGGTATGGATGGTTTCTAGATGAGAGGGATCAATGGTGTTTTGGTCTCAATTCAAGAGTTTGTTGGTTGTTGTACAAGGATGCGTTCTTGGTACTCTCACTATATGATCATTAAGTTGTCATGGGATATCATGTGGTGATTTGGGGTGTTTCTTACTGAAGAAGCATCATTTGAAAAAAATAGGGGAAGAACTTCTGTCTGTTGAATGTACTAGTATGGTACATGGATTGCTTGAGGATCAGGCATTAGGTGAATGCGTTCAGCAGGTGTGTTGAATAGAGGGTGCGCTCATGAAGACATGAAGATGCGTCTTATATTTTCCATTCATTTAGGGTGTTCTTCTTGCAAAGGAGCACTAGTTATCTACGACAGGGGGAGTTAGACTTCTATTTTGGATATGTTGTTGCAGTAGTGTAGTTAGTTATCAAGATTGTTTGTGGTGTCAAGAAGTTTGTGATAAATTGCCTCAGGTGAGGTTGATATGTCAGACGAGATGTCGTGACATTGCTTTACTGGTATAAGTTCTAGGTGGACCTATCAAGTTATTATGATTCTATCATTGGGTGTCAATGGTTTGAATCAGGAGCAATACAAGTATCTTGAGAGTCTTTGCTGCTAACTGGAAGATGTTTGAAGAAATGTCTTAACATCTTGGTCAGTTACTCTTGGTCTTCTGGTTGAAAAGGATTATGAATATGCATCAGATGTTACAAGAGGTACTAAACAAAGTCTGACAAGATGTCAGAACATTGGTTAGGATGTATGGCTGTATCATTATTAATTGCTTTGGATGGTGGAGAAAATGTGTCTTAGGGAACGCATGTTAAACATGTGTCTCGGTAAATGCGCATTCCTTGGATGGTCCTGGTTAAAAAGAAGAAACGGTCAAAAGCAATTTGGCTAGCGCACTTTTGTCTATGAAAATACACTCTTTCATTTAATGCTCACATTGAATGGACATGTGTTACTTCCAATGGTTCGTTACATCCTAAGAAAAACACTCTTGTATATAAAGGGTGTTCTAGTCCTCATCTTGTCTCAGGTTGTCGTTTCTGTTGTGATGGGTTTTATCTATTTTTGGGTGTGCTCGGTTTGGTTATGGGTCTGTCTTGGACATGTTTGTCAATTTTTGGCTAAAAAGGGGGAGAAAAGTACAAGGGTTGAGTATGTCCTTGCAACTGGTTTGCAAGGATGTTGGACAAATATAGCAGCTTTTAAATCTGGTGCAAGAATCAAGGAACGATTACAGCAGTGGATCAAGGGATCAATAAATAGAAGATTTGAAGCCCAAGACAACAGAAGATTATAAAAGAAGACCAAGACCTAGGACTAAAGAACTGAACCTATTGTAACACTTTTATAAAGTAGAAAATAGGGTTTAGGGTTTTAATAGTCGTAGACTTTCATGTAAGTCTCCCTCTGTATCGATTTGATACTTTGTGGAAGACATAGGTACTTGTACAGATTCAGAAACCCGTAGGTAATGAATCGGGTATTGTTCTTGGATGAAGCTTTTAAGCAAATCCAAGTTAACTTATTAAATCAAGAATGCTTGACTGAACTTTGTATTGAAAGAGGTGTCTTTCAATAGGATGATACCAGCTATTGTTACTATAACTGTTAGATAATTGTAGCGCGGTTTTTGTGGTTTCGAATCACTATCACTTTGGTACTATAGTTCGATTCATTTTTTATCTTGTAAAGCTGATTAAGTAAGGGAAATAGATGTCTCCAATTAACCCTTCTTGCATACTGAGTTTAAACAGATGAGTGTTGGTTTACAGATGCTATCAAAATAGTGGGTTTCTCAGAGGTTATTTTGCTTAAGAATAGAGTGTCTTGACTGTTCATGAGGATTTTGGTAAGGTATTGGATCTGATGTTTTTTTGATTGATGTATGACGGTACTGGACCTAAAGTTTTTGATTAGTATGCTCGCTAAGATTTCGCAATCTTATGCCTACGTATTCCCGTTTAACGAAACAGGGAAAACAGAGCGATCATAGTTCCTCCTATTCTAAGGGAGGAAAAGATGTTTTGGTGTCTTGTTCAAAGCCCAAGATTGAAGCTAAAAGGCCTTTAGAGAGAATTTGTCATCTCTAAAGAGGAATTGTTGATTTTTGTATGCCTTGATCAAAGCGCAAGATTGACGCTAAAAGATTAATTGACCTGACTGGGGATTTCTTTATACAAAGCCTAAGAGAAGGCTAAAAGTTTGACTTTTCCGGGGAAGATGTTCTTTCTGTCTTGTACAAAGCCCAAGATTGAGGCTAAAAGGGATTTTTGACTCCGTTAGGGGGGGAGTTCGTATATGTATCTTGTACCAAGCCCAGGATGGAGGCTAAACTGAGTTTGACTCAACCAGAGAGTGTTTTTATCTATCTTGTACAAAGCCCAAGACGGAGGCTAAAGGGGTTTGACTCAACAAGAGAGTGTTTTTATTTGTCCTGTACAAAGCCCAGGGTTGTGGCTGAACAAGCTGGAGAACTTGAGAGGAGACTAGTTCCTACTAGGGGGAATCTTTATACCAAGTTTTGGATAAAGGCTGACTCAACAAGATAGTATTTTTATCTGTCTTGTACGAAGCCCAAGACGGAGGCTAAAAAGGTTGACTCAACAAGAGAGTCTGAAAAGGTGATTGACTCAACAAGAGAGTCTTTTATACTCAACAAGAGAGTGATTTGCTGTCTCGTACAAAGCCCGAGATTGAGGCTAAAAGGAGATTGACTCAACAAGAGAGTCTGAAAAGGTTAGTTCCACTGGGGAGAATCATTGTATAAAGCCCAAGATGTGGCTGACTTCCCTGAGGAAGGATCATTATACAAAGCCTAAGAGGAGGCTATCTTACTGCTGAGGGTTATTGAGATCCCTAGGCAGGTCCAAGTAGAGAACTCTCATGAGAGAGACTGGGTTTCTACTGGAGATTGATCCAGAATGATCGGGGTTTCTTCCTATGTTTAGAAGGAACTTGAGACTGTCTTTGAGACTCAAGAGGATTTAGCCTATCCAAGTCTATTAGTATAAGCGAGTTTTATCTTTTGTACGATGCCCAAGAGGAGGCACGGGCGTTAAGGGATGAGAATCAACCCTAAATGGTCGGAATTATGACACTGGAAAGCATGCTCTATCAAAGGATGACTAAGTTCTGTCTTATACCTTTAAGAGGTCGTCAGGGTCCTTGTATTAAGCCCAAGAGAAGGCATGAGAACTTCTAAGAAGTCGAAGGGTCCTTGTACAATGCCCAAGAGGAGGCGGGGATGCTTTTAGGAAGCTTGTGGGTCCCCAAACCAAGAGAAGTTCAAGAAATGCAATTCACCGAGAAGAGATCATACCAGGAAAGTTCGAGGATTTGGAAGAAACTCAAGAGATGCCATTCACGGAGAAAAGATCATCTCTGGGGAGTAGAGTTTCTTTGACAATTTTGAAGGGTGACAGTTTGAGAAAAGGTTCACCGAGAATACTGCCTTTCTCTTTGTTCCATATTGTTTAACCCCAAGAGAAGGGAAGATTGTATCTGGAATCCTATGGGGATCTAGTTTTGTTTGTATTCAAGAGTGACCAACGGGCTTTACCTAGTTCTAGACGTAGTTGCCGGGGAAAACTCTAAATAACTATACTAGTATATACACAGTTGATATATGACGAGTATATAGGAGGTATGAAAGAAGACTTACAGTGAAGCAACCCCACAATACAATTATTTATATGAAAGCAGGTAAAAGAAAGCGGATAAATACTTACCCGTTGTAGAGCTTCCATGCTGTTTTGTAAGTTGTTGAACAGAGAAATTAAAGAAACTTTTGATAACAACTATATATTTGGATTCAAAATCAAAGGAGAAAGTATTTTTGAACAGATATTGGGGCTTACAACTCAAGGAGAGGCCCAAATTTTAATAGTGATTGTACTGTTGCTTTGAATTTGTACAGGGACTTATATAAGTGACTGAGGCCCAAAAAGGTATTCTGTACAAAGGGATGGGTCTTACACTCTACCAAGAGGCCCAAAAGTGCTTTAAAGAAAAGAAATGGGACTTACAACACGAGGGCAGGCCCAGTTGTTTGTTTGAAAATGGCGATCGCGCCGAGGTTTTTGAAAATACAGTGGGACTTATACAATTACTGAGGCCCAAAAATGATTTTGGTTTTCAAAAGGGGTTGGGTCTTACACTCTATTAGTGGCCCAAAGAGTTTGAAAATGAATAAAGATGGGTCTTATAGCTCAAGGAGAAGCCCACTTGACAATAGTCTGAAAATGACGATCGCGTCGAAATTTCTGACGGTATCGGGACTTATACAATACACTAAGGCCCAAAATTGTTTATTTACAAAGGGATGGGACTGACACTCTACCAAGAGGCCCAAAAGTGTTTTGAAATATTTGAGTATGATTAAAAATCAAAGAAACCCTAATTTTCACTTTTAAAAAGTAATTTTTCAAAGAAAATTAATAAAAAATGATAAAAATACCAAATAGGTTTAAATAAACCACTTGTGATTTTTGGTAAAGGTTTGAAAAATGAGGTTTTAATCACAAGATGATTTAAAACCCATTTGGTTTTGATTTTCAAGATGGATATTCATTTTTAAAATGTTTAAAAATAATTAAAATGAATTTATTTACAAAAATACCAATTATATTAAATAACTGATATATAGAATAAAATATTTTACTATTTTTGTGATTTTTTAGAAAAAGAATCAACCAAAAATAATTAAAATTGAGAGAGTTATTAATTTTTCAAATCATTTAAAAATAATATGAAAAATGATAACATGTGGAAAAAAGGTAAAAAAGAGGATCTGGGGCAAGGGGAATTTGAACCCCAGACCTCTTGTGTGCAGTGCGCGCCTCCTACCACTAGGGTGGTGATACATCCGTGTATCAAAACCACCCTATGGATATATGAGGCATGCCTTGTTTTTGGCCTGGCCAAGGCAAGATTTTGGCCAAAAATGTGAAGCTTGTAACTTTCTCATTTCTCCATGGATTGGGACAAAATTTAGGTCTATCCTGCCTAGAATTTCACAAGGAATCCAATGGTGGTGGTGGTTTTTTCCAGATGAGGCTCCTATTTCAAAACCCGATAGTGTTCTTGAAATAGACATATAATTGCATTTTCTATGCTATCTCTTGTTACATGCATGAATTACATGATGAATTGGTTCAAACACAACATATATAGCATGCATGAGATGTGCATGATCAGTGGACCTCAAAGCAATGCATATTTCAAAGAGTTCAAGTTGTGATACTTACCTCTTTAGGAGCTTTTTGGACAATCTGTTAAGTGCTTTGTTCCAAAAATAATTTGATGCTTTCGACACCCTCAAATGATCCGTTAGAAGCTTTTAGAATGGTTGGAATAAACTGAAATCCTCAGGAACAAGTTTGAGCTCTTTCTTGCAAAAGGGGCAAAAGTGACCAATATAGCAACTGTCACAAATGGTGTTCCAGATGTGGGGAACCATTTGGGACAGTTCAAGGATGATATTTGGAGTGTTTTTTAGGCTTTATCTGGTTTTGAAAGTAACCGAATCAAGACATGGCTTGAAAAATGCGAAAAAAGTCCAATTTTGAGGTTTTGAGATGGGACTTTATGATTTTGATGTTACAGGTCACTTATGAGAGTTTGGACAACTTAGATATGACATATTGGATGTGTTTGGATCATGAGCTATGATGGAAATGCTCTCTAACTCAAAAACTCAGAGTTACCTTGCAAAAGAAGGCATTTTGGCCTAGAGAAAGAGATTTTGAGGAAAGCAAGTGTTGTAGTGCTTTGGTGTACTCAAACTGAGCACAAATGAGCTCTATTTATAGTAGAGCAAGTTTGTTTTGTAAGCAATAGTGAATGGCAATTGCAGCAGTTCATTGACTAGAAGTTAGAGCACATGCCTATGGTCTTTGGTTCAGAGATAAACTTGGACTGAATTCAGTTAGAAATGGCTCAGTTCATGCCACCTTGGTGCAACCATTGAATGCTTGAAAACAAAATTGGATATTTCGCACATTTTAGCCTTTTTAGGGTTTGGCATGCTACTTTGGGAATCTTGGACTTGGGAGGCTGATGAATCAGTGCTTGTCCATTGGTTGTTCCCCCTTGAGGTGTTTAGATGGATAAGAATGCTTGGAATTGCACAATTTGAGCAAATCGAGCCTTTATGCATAAATCTGCGTTGCCAAGACAGTTTGCAGCAAGGCATGTTGCAGCTGTCATAACTCCTAGCTTAAATGGAGTTTGATGAAGCTCTTGGAAATTTTGGAAAGCCCTTATGTGACACAACACAAGTGTGATCATATTTTGTCTTGAAACTTTTTGGATCCAAGTGAAAAACCCCCTACATTTTAAAAAAAACCAAGACAGATTCTGACTTAGTGAACATTTCACTGTGTTGGAAAAAGTGACATTTCATGTTTTCAGGCATTTTGATCACTCCATAACTTCAAATCCATGAAGAATTGGAATGAGGTGTAGTTGAAACTTTTAAAGTATGCCATGAGATCTACATATCCATCTTTGGATTAGCCAAAATGGTTGCTTGGATCTCAAGTTATGATCCTTGGAAGTTGGTACCCTAGCCACTTTGTTTCATAACTTAGAAAAATTCTAAGTTTTTTATGGTTACCCCTTTAACAAGTTATCCCACTATCTTTGATTTTTGTGAAAAATCTCAAAAAGTCAAAGTTGACTTTTGTGCACAGTTGTCTTTTTATTAGATGAATTCCAAACTATGCGATCCTTGGTGAAATCAAGTCCTTGACCTAAATCAAACCTAATGTCTATGTTCCAAAGGTGTTATATGGTGTATTGAATCATGTCCCAAGGTTTGGGAGCATGTCCTGGTCAAAAGTCAAAGGTACATTTGACTTTTCCCTCGAAAACCCTAATTGTGGTCCAGATGAAATTGAAACTTATGGATCAAGCTTCTTGGGTCAATCCATTGTTGCAAATGGATCAATATAGTGTATTGGAGACCCTCAAATCATGTCTTGAGGTCTTGGCTCATGTTTTGTCCTAATAGTCAACTTAGGGGTGAATTAGGTCAAGAAACCCTAATTCCTGATTTTTGGTGAATGCATCCCCTGTGGCTAAATTGACTTGATGATTGGGTCCATGAGGTCCCTTGGAGTATCTTGAGTTATGTTTTGAAGAATTAGCTCATGCCCAGAGGAAAATTCCCATCTGGAGGCCTTGGTCGACCAAAACCCTAATTTGGTGACACTGGCGATCTTGAGGCTTAATCCACTTGGAATGCTGCAGCCTTGTGCTTGATTCTTGATGTGGGAGTCCTCTTGATCCTTTATGGGTGTTTGAAAGGTTAGACAAGTTGAAGATCATGTCATTTCTTGATTGATCATTTGTCTAAGTACCCTGAGAGAGGTTAAAAACCATATTCTCTGATTGTAGTGAATGCTCAACAATTCCTTGTGGAGATTGATGAGGCACAAAGGTACATCCATATTGTGATGATGGTTTGCACAATGATGGGAAATCTTAGTGGTCAAAATTTGGGGTATGAAAGATGCCCATATTTAATCTTCTTGGACCCGAAGGTGTGAATGGCGAAGATATCCAGGCATTCGGGGTGCAAGAGGATTAAATATCGGAATACCTAAAATTTTGATGGTGGTTATGAACGACAGCTTGCTCATCCATCTTCTTTCGCTAAACAATGATGCTTAGAAAAGTTAAACTTCCCCTCAATCCTAGTCTTCAGCCGAGGAATTGGTCTCAGTTTTCTTTTGAAATAAACTTCCCCTCAATCCTGGTTTCCTACCAAGGAACTGGTCTCAGTTTCTGATGTAAACTTCCCCTCGATCCTGGTTTCCTACCAAGGAACTGGTCTCAGTTTCTAAAATAAACTTCCCCTCGATCCTGGTTTCCTACCAAGGATCTGGTTTCAGTTTCTTTTGTCAATAAACTTTGACAAGGGACGCTATTCGTAGCGGTTTTCCTCAAACTTCTCGCCAAATTTTCCTGGGGAGATGCCATTTGATGGGAAAAAGTTTTGATGTCAGACTTCCTGGGGAAACCCATTCGTCTAAGTTGTAGAGGTGTACAAACTTTTCTATTAGAGATGCCATTTGTGGACTCTATCGGGGAAAACGAGTCTCTCGAGAGACTGTTTCCTGTTTGGGGGTATTACATCATACTTTTCCTCGAGATCTTCTTGGAGGAATGCCATACCATGTGATCCAATTTGGAAGGGATTTCTCTGGGGATTTTCCTTAATTCGGGAAAGAGAAGATATCATCTTCAACGACGAAGAGTGATATTTGTCGAAGGTTTTCTTGCCTTTTCAGAGGTTCAAGTTATCAAAGTGATCGAGGACCGTCTCTAATCCAGAGATAAACTGGAGAGAGATTACTTAGATGATTCACTTACTGATGAGGAAAGAACTCACAGCTCGATTGAGAGGACTTTTATCACTAGGGGATAAGACCGACTAGAGTGATAGTGATGCAATATGAATATGAATGTAAATTAATAATGCATGATGTATGTATGTTTATGCTGACAAAACTGACGCGATATACATACTAAATACATGAACACGACTGGATACTCGGCCACTGCAGGGGACGAAGAGGTATCTTAGGTTCAAAATAGCAATTCTGCCTTGCTTAGGAGAGATAGTCCCTGTGGGGAACAACGTTGATCGGGCTTAGGAGATAAGAACTCTGCCGAGGGCGTCAGACGGAACATTCGCATCTAACACAGCTGATCCTTTATTCAGGTATAATAGTTTTAGAAGGAGTACTTTGATTCTGCACTTTGAGGTTCGATTACTTCTGGAGAAGCGATCGATGTTCTTTCGATGTTAAACAGTCAAAAGATTTACCATCTTTATTTTAAAAGTAGAAAAATTTGACAAGTAAATTCATTTTTGTTTTATTTCAAGAATCGTTAATCATATTAAAATGTGGTTCTGTAAAGCTAAAACAAATAAGAATTGCAAACAAAAGCCCTAAGGCTCAAATTTTATTGATAAGATGGAAATCAGCCAAACTCGTGATTCCATGGAGTATTTACAAAGTTAGAAAATGGTAATTTAAGGGATGAGGGCTACATCGAAACATAACGACCGTTATCCTTCTAACAACTTTGAATTCCGGGAATCCTGAGCTTCTGTCGAAGATGACCGTGATCGAGATCTTCCTGACGGATGACGTGACAGCTGCTGAGGGATTTCCCCCTTCGCTGGACGTAGTTACTTGCCATTATCCCTAACTTTTGCCTGGATTGTACTTTGAGGTTTCCAATCCACCGGGATGATTTTTGATTATGTCTCTAATTTTTTCCTGGACCGCCCTTTCGGGTTTTCAATCCACCGAGACGTTTTTTTTTTTAATTTAGGCGAAGTATTTCTTGACTACGTCAACATTTGTGGGGTAGGCAAATTCCTCTCCATCCATAGTTGCGAGTCTCAAGGCACCGCCCGAGAAAGCTTTCTTGACCACATAGGGGCCGTCATAATTCGGAGTCCATTTACCCCTGGAATCAGTGAGAAATGATTGTATCTTCTTAAGCACGAGGTCTCCTTTCCTGAAGACACACGATCGGATCTTTTTGTCAAACACCTTATTCATTCTTTGTTGATACAACTGATTGTGGCATAGAACCGTTATTCTCTTCTCTTCGATCAGATTCAGTTCGTCGTGCCGACTTTGACACCATTCAGCCTCTATTAACTTAGCTTCTATCAATACCCGAATTGATGGGATCTCTACTTCTATGGGAAGCACCGCTTCCATGCCATATACTAGAGAGAAAGGGGTTACCCCTGTTGAAGTGCGGATAGATGTGCAATAACCGTGAAGAGCAAAGGGTAGCATCTTGTTCCAGTCTTTATAGGTTACAACCATCTTTTGAACGATCTTCTTAATGTTCTTATTAGCCGCTTATACCGCTCCGTTCATCTTAGGTAGGTAGGGAGATGAGCTATGGTGTTCAATCTTGAACTCTGCGCATAATTCTTTCATCATCTTGTTATTTAGGTTGGATCCATTATCAGTAATGATCTGGCTTGGAACACCATAACGGCAGATGAGATTGTTTTTGATAAATCAGACCACCAATTATTGTGTTACATTGGCGTATGACGCTCCTTCGACCCACTGGGTGAAGTAGTCAATGGCTACTAGGATGAACCGATGTCCGTTTGAAGCTTTGGGTTCAATCATGCCAATCATGTTGATTCCCCATATGGAAAAAGGCCATGGGGAAGAGAGAACTTTGAGATGCGTTGGCGGTACATGGATTTTGTCTGAGTATATCTAACACTTGTGACACCTCCTCATGCACTTGTAGCTGTCGGATTCCATGGTCAACCAATAGTATCATGCTCTCAGAATTTTTCTCGCCATCGTGTGTCCGTTGGCATGAGTGCCAAAGGATCCTTCGTGAATTTCTTTCGTCAACAGGTTTGCTTCTGGTATGTCTACACATCGGAGCAAGACCATGTCAAAGTTTCTCTTATAGAGTGTATCACCGCTCAAGAAGAAGCTGCCTGCCAGTCTTCTGAGGGTCTTTCTGTCCTTTCTGGATGCCCCAGGTGGGTATTATTGTTTTTGAAGGAAGCACTTGATATCATGATACCAAGGTTTGTCGTTTATGACTACTTCAATCGTGAAGATGTAAGCGGGCCTTTCAAGGTGTATTATGTCGATCTTAGGTAAGTCGTTCCATTGACCTACACTAATCATGGAAGAGAGAGTGGCTAATGCATCAGCCATGTGATTCTCTTCACAAGGGATGTGATGAAATTTGATTCTGTTGAAGAAGGGTAACAACCTTCTCGCGTAATCTTTGTAAGAAATTAGTCCTGATTGGTATGTATTCCAATCTCCTTTGATCTGATTGATAACTAGGGCTGAGTCGCCATATACATCCAAGTTTTTGATCCTTAAGTTGATCGCTTCTTCGAGACCCATGATACAAGCTTCGTATTCGGCCTCGTTGTTTGTGCACTTGAATGTCAATCTGGCAGTGAAAGGAATGTGGGTACCCTGAGGTGTTATGATGATTGCCCCAATTCTGTTTCCATAATGATTGACATCTCCATCAAAGATAAGTCCCCATTGGGAACCTGGTTCTGGCCCATCACTAGGTAGCGGTTCATCGCAATCTTTCATTTTCAAGTACATAACATCTTCGTCTAGGAAGTCAAATCCGACTTATTCTTGATCGTCAATCGGTTGATAAGCCAAATGATCGACTAAAACACTTCCTTTGACGACTTTCTGAGCATGGTACTCGATGTCGTATTCTAATAACAACATCTGCCAACGGGCTATCCTTCTCGTGAAAGCAGGCTTTTCAAAGACATACTTGATTGGTTCCATTTCGGAGATTAACCAAGTAGTGTGACGAATTATATACTGCGAAGACGTTTGGCTGCCCAAGCCAGAGCACAACAAGTTTTCTTAAGCATAGTGTACCGAGTTTCGCATTCGGTAAACTTCTTGCTTAAATAGTAAATGGCAGACTCTTTTCTTTTTGTTTTGTCTGTTGGCCAAGCACACAACCCATTGAGTCTTCCAAGACTGTTAGGTAGATGATCAACGGTCTTCCCTCTACTGGAGGTGATAGAATCGGTGGGTTCAACAGATACTCTTTGATACTATCGAAGGTGGTTTGGCAGTCCTCTGTCCAAACACAGTCCTAATTCTTTTTGAGTAATTTGAAGATCAGCGCGCATGTCACGGTCATGAGGAATATAAATCGAGAAATATAGTTCAGACGTCCCAGGAATCCCCTGACTTGTTTTTCAGTTTTTGGAGAAGGAATTTCTTGAATGGCCTTGACCTTGTCAGGATCAACCTCAATCTCTTTCTGGCTAACGATGAACCCTAGCAGTTTCCCCGAACAGACATCGAATGTGCATTTGTTAGGATTCAAATGGAGTTTGTACTTTCTCAACCGCTCGAATAGCTTTGACAGGTGGGTCACATGCTCCTCCTCTGTTTTAGATTTGGCAATCATGTCATCGACATATACCTCTATTTCTTTATGTATCATGTCATGGAACAGAGTAGTCATGGCCCGTTGATAGGTTGCCCCGGCATTCTTCAAACCGAACGACATTACCTTGTAACAAAAGGTCCCCCATGGGGTGATGAACGAAGTTTTCTCCATGTCTTTCGGCGCCATTTTTATCTGATTATAGCCCGAGAATCCATCCATCAAGGAGAATACTTTGAATTTTGTTGTACTGTCAATCAGCATGTCGATGTGCGGTAAGGGAAAGTCGTCCTTTGGACTTTCCTTGTTCAGATCCCTGTATTCTACACACATTCCGACCTTTCCGTCCTTTTTCTGAACTGGTACTATGTTGGCTAACCATTGAGGATATTCTGATGTAGCGAGGAAACCCGTGTCAATCTGTTTCTGTATTCCTCTTTGATTTTGATGGCCATGTCGGGATGAGTCCGTCTCAGCCTTTGTTTTACCGGCGAACAGATCTCAACGGTAGCTGATGTTCCGCGATACTGGTATCCAACCCTGGCATATCCTGATAGGACCAAGCGACTACATCGGGAAACCCTTTGAGAACCTTTATCAAGTCTTCTTTGACAGTTAGACTGAGCAGTTCCCCAATCTTGACTTCTTTTCTCTCTTCTTCTGAACCCAAGTTAACCGTTTCCAACGGCTCTTTATGAGGTTCGATGGACCTTTCCTCTTGTTTGAGTAATCAGGAGATCTCTTCTGGAATTTTTTCATCATTTTCTTCTTCAGCCTCAAATACCGGGAATTCAAAGTTGGGAGAAGGCATTGGATCGTATGTTTCAATGGGGTTTGAAACAAGCAATCTGCATGACGTGATGATTTGTGTTTAGAAGAGATAGAGAGAATGCAAGAGTGTGTGTAGTGTAATTTTTTTTGAAAAATGCTCGTTTTAATTATTTGTTTTGTTTTTAGGATTACCATTTTCTGAAAAAGAGAAAAGAGAAAACAACAATAAATGCGGAAATTACAGAACAACGTTATTTTATTTATGACTTTGTCGATTCTTGAAACTACAGCCCTATAAAACAAAACTCTGTCGCTTTGGGCGAAGCGAAGAGAGACATTTACAGAAAGTGAGCCCTATCAAAACATCTGTTTCACCTGGGCAGGGTGAAAGGTTAAAGATGGAAATTACTTAGACTTATGGACGATCTTCGAGACATTGACAGCAACCCATTGGCGGCGAACTCCTCGGTGAATCACAAATTCTGACACCTTCTTTCTTGACTTGTCTTCAGAAATGACGCCGATTTCCGGTGGAGTAGGATCGTTGGAATCTGTCTCCCAGGCAGAGTTGTCATAGGAGGATTCTTCAGCTGCATCTTGCACAGTATTTGTACTCTCAAGTGTATCTCCCCATCCAGTTGGTTGGATATCTTCGAGCCTGATACGAGATCTTTCAGGAGCGGTGTACTTGACTAAGAAGTCGAATTTGCCACTCGGTTATCCTAAGGTATCCCACACTTCTTTGGAACTGGAGGAGTCATCCCTTTCGATGACGTTGACCTCGGGAAAAACATAGTTAAGGAACTCTTGTCTTGCAATCTTTGCAAATTCATCGTTGTACTGGATATTGTCTGAATGCCCTGAGTAATGATCCCATGCTTCTATGAGGACGCAGGTATTCTTTTCGATGATTCTTAGCTGATAATCATTGTTCTACTGATTCTCTTGCCCCAAGTCTCCTGGGTACGGCTGCCACATTGGCAGGCTATCCATCAGGCCATAGTAGTCAAAATTATCTTTCATCAGAGTGTCCTCCTCTAATGAGTTAGGTGGAGCAACTCATCCTTCCGGATCACAATCTCCGTAGATCATTTTGATGTCTGACCTTGGAATAAATCTCGGACTCTGCATGGGAAAGCAGAATGGAGTATGCGTTTCGTCCTGAGACATATAATCGTCCTTGTTAAGGTAGAACTTCCATTCTTCCTCTGTATCGGAGGAATCACCTTCGTTGATAGTATGCACTTCTTGTGACACTGGGTGAAGGAAACCTCCACTGTGGAAGAAGTCCTGAATGGGATGAAGACTTTCATCGTTAGTAGCAGTCTGAGTGCAGGTTGAAGAAAAACCAAGACCTTTCTTCGCTTTGTTATTAGTAGGAATGCCAAGCTGTCCCCATCCTTTCGCATTGTTGCTTTTGATTACTTCGAGAGAATCTTTGTACGAGGAAATCGAGGTTCCTCTCTCTGATTGATTGTCATTGCTCACCAAAAGTGCTTAGAACTGGGTTCCGATAACCTCCTATGGTTCTACACAAGTGGATGATGATAAGTTACTCACGAGCAAGGCTTGCTCTCCGTAGACCGTGACGAGTTGGTTGTTTTTGACAAACTTCAGCTTTTGGTGAAGTGTTGAAGTGACTACCCCGCCTCGTGTATCCAAGGTCTTCCTAACAAGCAAATGTATGTTGCCCAGATGTCCATGACCTGGAAAGTGACTTAGAAGGCATGAAGACCAATAGTTATGGGAAGGTCGACTTCGCCGATAACTATTTTTTGGAATCCGTCAAATGCCTTGACGGTGACCTCACTGGCTGTCATCGGAGATCCTCGGTATGATAATCGCATCAATGTAGATTTCAGCATCACATTTAGAGCTGATCCGGTGTCTACCAGTACGCTGGCTAATGCATCATTCTGGCAGTTGACTGTAATATTGAGTGCCATGTTGTGACGGTGGCCCTCTTCCGACAGTTCCTCATCACTGAATCCCAAGTTATTGTTGGAAGTGATGTTGGAGACGATGCTATCGAACTGTCGTATTGTTACATCCTGTTCCACTACGGCTTGCTCTAAGACTTTCTGTAGAGCTTCTCTGTGAGCATCAGAACTGAGTAAAAGTGATAACACGGAGATTTTTGAAGGAGTTTGCAACAGTTGATCAACAATGTTGTATTCACTCTTTTGGATGAGTCTCAGCATCTCATCGTTGTTCTTTGAAAGGTCGGGACCATTGGACTGACCGACTGGTTGATCAGGAACTTCTGTTTGAGGTTCCTTTTCTCTGGGTTCTCCAACTCCTCTGTGAAGATCCGACCGCTCCGTGTTACTCGACTGATGTATGCGATATTCACGACGGAGGGTAATGGAGTTTCCTTTCCATTCTAAATTGTTGTGGCACCGTATTTGTAAGGGATAGCCTTAGTTGATTCATACGGTAGTGGTCCTGACAGATAGATAACTACAGGAGACTTCTGATTTTTCTGACCATTGTAAGTAATTTCAATCAGTTCCTGGTTAACAACCTTTGATTCGTCAAGTAGAGGGATGATGGCACAAACATCTTTGGTCCTCTTATGATCAGAGATTAGGACGACGTCCTTGATTTAATCAGTGAAATAGTTTGGCATCAAGTTGATTGATCCAAAACTTGGACACAGTCGAATCTCTTTGTGATCCAACTGACTTTGAAGGGCTGCTCGCACGAGGTAACATCCTTGATTATCTTCCGAGCAAACTCTATAGCGTTCATAGTTGTGTGGTGGCACCTAGCCACGTCCGCTTTGTATGCAGTGTAACCTCACTAGGTCTGTCTCCATTGATCGAACATCCTGACTTTGATGCCTAGCAGGGTTCCTGTTAGTCATGCTGACTTGTTGTGTGTCTTCATCCATATAGATCGGAAGCCACCAGTGGTTTAACAAGTGTTGAAGCATTCTTTGAACGAGAGCACATCCTTGATTACTCTCACGGCACACTGCACAGTTCTGATAATTATGCAAAGTCAGAAAACCGAGCTGGACTTGTGTAGCGTGCAACTCCACCAAGCTGGTATTCATCAAACGAACATCAAAGATTTGAATCATGTTGACTTGATAAGGATTCCTATCATAGTAGTCCTGGATTCATCTAAGATCTATCTGAAACTGGAGGGCCTCTTGTACAAAAGAGCATCCTGTTTGTTTACCGAGCAGACCAGACAGGAATTGTAATCGTGCCGTGGCAGATTATGATGTTGGCTTTGCCTTGAGTGCATCGTCACCAAGTTGATATTCATCGCACGGATGTCGTGATTCTAGATGATGTTGGAATTCGAGTAAGTCATGTTGACATCATGAATTCGGTGCTCTTGGATCCATCCGAGATCCAATTGTTCCTGTAGAGCTGATTGCACCACAGAACATCCTTCATTATTTTTGGAGTAGATATCACACTGGTGATAATTGTGAGGTGGCACATGGCCGTATCCGCTCCGTCTACAATGCATCTTGACCAAGTTGGCCCTCAATAAGAGTACATCATGAATTTGATAGCTGTGGTTAGACTCTCCCTCTATCAAATTTACCGCAGCTTTCTCGTGTTGAGGTAGTGGGTTCGTGAGAACATTTGGATTCGTATCCTTGAAGGATAAGACCCCGCTCCTAACAAGCTTTTACACATCGGATTTGAAACTGAGACAGTTCTCTATGTTATGCCCTGGTCCTCCTTGATGGTAAGGACAAGTCTGATCCGTTTTGAACCAAAAAGGTGAATTCTCCAGGATTGCAAGGGGAGCCCTGGTTTGGACGTGCCCCTTGACCAGTAGTAATGGAAACAATTCTGCATACAACATTGGTATAGGTCAAACCCTGGTGGTCGCGTTGTATGGTTGTTATTGTATTGAGGACGAGCATGCTGAAGAGGCTGTTGTGTCATTTGCTAAAATTGTTGTTGATTCGGTTGGCTCCGAGCAACCTGAGGTTGATACGTAGGTACAGGCGTAGGGTTAATAGAAGGAGTTACCGCTGCTACTGGTTGGTACCGTTGTCTTTCTTTTTGAGAGAGATATTCCCAATATCCTGTTCTTTTTTCTTAGGGAGAGCACTACCGTATCATTTTGTACTACTTGATGATCCGACATCTTTGACCAGACGTCCTTCTCGGACCGCTTCCTCAAGACGAACTCCCATGCCTACCATCTCGGTGACGTCGCTGGGCGCACTGGAGGCCATTCTGTCGTTGTAAAATGAACTTAAGGTCTTTAAGAAAATTTTTGTCATATATTTTTCCTCAAGAGGTGGACAAATCTGAGCAGCAATTTCACGCCATCTCTGAGCATATTCCTTAAAGGTTTCCTTATCCTTTTGTGACATGGCTCTAAGTTGATCTCTGTCCGGTGCCATGTCCAGGTTATACTTATATTGTTGAACGAAGGAAGCGCGAAGATCTCTGAAAGTGGCGATCTTAGTGTGGTTTAATCCCATGTACCATTTTAGTGCGGCACCGGTTAAACTATCTTGGAAGTAATGGATCAGTAGCTAGTTGTTCTCTGTCTGAGTTGACATCCTCCGAACGTACATCACCAAATGACTTTGAGGGCAAGAGTTACCCTTGTACTTTTTAAATTCGGGCACTTTGAACTTGTGCGGAACTTTCACATTGGGGACCAAACAGAGGTCTGCGGCGTCCTTTCCAAACAGATCCTGACTGCGAAGGGCTTGCAGTTCTTTCTGCATTTCCAGGAACTGTTCCTGGAACTCCTTCATTCTCTCATCCATACTTTTGTTTCCACCAGAAGGTATCTGTGGAATCTGTCCTTCCGGGATAGTGTGCACCACGGGTGGTGGTACAGTTATTAGGCAGAGACTCTTGGTGCTTCCCGAAGTTTGTATCCTTCAGGAGTTGCTGTCATGCCTCTTGCATCTTCACTTTCTCGAAGTTTGTAACCTTTAGGCCTAGCGGTTCCTGCTACGGTTCCCTGATCTTCAGTGATCGGCGAAACATATCCTTCCAGGATATAGTTAATAGGCATGCCCCAGGGACGATCTTTAGGCATGTTATACCGAGGATCATACTTCTCCACTATGGGCGTCGACGTGATCTCTGAGATCGCAGTCCTTTGAATCTGAGCTTCTGCCAGAGCTTGCATGTCATTATGAAGTTTCCTCAGATCTTTTTTCAGAGCGTTGAGTTCTTCTCTCAACTCTCTGTTCTCTTCCTCAAGATTTTCCATTTTCTTTTGGCGATTGGCCCGAGTATTTTACGAATGAGACAATTTGACTCTAGAACCGAGACACAAATGTGAGATTCATAGGTAAGGAGAAAGCGTTATGTGAGAATGATGAATGATATGCAATGATTATATTAATTAAAATTTTTGTTTAATCAAAATAAACTTCAACAATTGGATTGCAAATATCAAACAGTGGGGAAGGCCCCATTTTATTGAATTCAAAGATTGCGGAAATGGAAATACAATAGATTACAAAGTGTTGCAAAAGGAAATGTCTAAGCTAATGGATCCAGAGTCCTCTATGAGGAGGGCTCAGGTGCTTGTTCTGGTACTTTCCTTTTCTTTGACCGGGGCTCCTGAGCCATTGTCGGGTTGTCATTCCTTTGCCAAGTGAAAGGAGCGAGCCAATTCCTTTGGTCTTCTTGATTTTCTACAATATGTTGCTCTAAAATCTCAATCAGAGCATCTTTTTCTTTTATCAGTTACTGTATTTTGTTACACTCCACACTGAGAATGTGGTACTTGTTCTTCCAAGACCTCTTCTCCTATTGAACTTTGTTGAGAGTAACTTGAAGTTTTTCCGTATCAGACATAAAGTAAAGGACGGGGTCCCTTAACGGAAGAACTTCTTGATGAGGGTAAGGCATCCTCAGCTTGAGGGCTCTAGTTTGCACCCAGTGGAGATAAGGCTCCACCGAGACACAGTCCGGCTTTCCTAGAGACTTTCTTCCTTTCCTATGAACATGTTTCCAGGCATGCACTATTTCTGTCTTTAGTGCCCTGTCATTTTCTCCTTCCTTGAAGAAAAGACCTTCCAAATGAACATTACGTGGGACATGCGTCATCGGGTATCCAAATTGACGACAAACTAAAACTGGATGATAATTGATACCTCCTTTAGTTCCTATGAGGGGTACGCTAGGGAAGTTTCCACAACGGTCAATGATTCTGATTCTGTCATAGATCCGATTGTACCAATCGATGTCAGAGTTGGTAAGAGACATGATTCTCTGCGACCAATGTAGAGCACTCTTATGATCCCAAAAAGTGGCAGACTTAGGTAAATGGGAAGTGAACCATTTGTATAGAAGGGGTACACATCAAGTGATCATTCCTCCGCTGTACAAATTCCTTAAGTGTACAGAATGATATGCATCTGCGAGCAAAGTCGGTACAGGGTTTCCAATCAGAAAACTTTAATGGAATTGATATCAATGAAGTTATCAATGTTGGGAAACCGAAATAACCCGTAGGCGAGCAAAGCAAAGATGCTTTCGAAAGCAGTCACGTTCCTTATACTAGCGAGGTACAGAGCTTTCTTTACTAAGAACATGGCTGGTAAACCTTGGATTCCACCAGTAGTGGTAATGTGAGTCCTGACTTCTGACTCGTCCAAATAAATTGCTCTTGCAATGGTTTGATCCTTTGGAATTTCTTCTAGCCCAGAAAAGGGAGCTTGGTCAGTAATGGGTAAATCAGTTAGGTGAGAGTACTCCTCCAGTGTTGGTGCTAGCTAATAATCCAGGAATGTGAAACAGTGATAGACCGGATCGTAAAACTGAATGAGCGTAGCCAAGATTCCTTTGATTACATGGACCGTTAACAAAGATAGCAGTCCTTCGTACTTAGCTCTGAAAGCATTAGGGTTGGTGATCATCCTTGCCAACCCTCTCAAATCCTCTAGTGTTGGAACCTTGAAGGTATACTTGTGAGTCCTCCTTCTACCGAAATCCATTAGCGCAATCTTTTTCTCTGATATTTACAATCATTGTCCTAGTTTAATTTGAAAAAGAGAGACTATAAGAGAAGATTTTCTTTGTTTAATGTTTTTTAATGAATGAATGCATGAATGCAGCATACAAAAACAAAGAAAAAACATGAGGTCAAAGGTTCGGCGTCATGAAGTCAAGACTCTACCCATTCCCAAAGGTTTATACTGGTGATTTTTGTACCTGTCTCTCAAAATCATTGATTCCTCTTGGGATAACAACAGCAGGATGGAATTACCCGAGCGAGCTGCAGTATCTTAGAGAGAAATCTCAAATGAGGGTAGTATCGCGTGACAACTATTTTCGATAGCTTCCGCACTACTAAATGGTCTTAGTCTACTAAAATCCTCAGCTTCTCAGACAACCACAATCGAACAATCTGCTTTCAACAACCGAAGTCGTATAGGCATTGAATCCGCAAAGGGTGTCTTCACTAATTTGATGGTCGACCGAGGTCTCTTATTTGGGAGTCACTGCCTGTAAGATTACTCGTCTAGTTCCATCACTTATCTTAGGTGTATACTCAATCTTTCCACATGCGACATCACACGCATTCCCATTAGCAGAAAAATAAACACAAATATCAATTAGGAAAAGCAGTATATATATTTGTCCTAACATCCTAGACCTCTAGTCCTATGATCCTATACAGACAATGACTCCCCAGCAGAGTCGTCATTTCTGTGACACTTTTGTGAGCTTAAGGGTTTCTCCCTCGGGGATGCAAGAAAGAATGCCTCCCACTGTGGTCGCCATTCTTCTGTAGCGCGATTTTTTTGGTTTCGAATCACTATCGCTTTGGTACTACAGTTCGATTCATTTTTTATCCTGTGAAGCTGAGTAAGGAAGGGAAATAGATGTCTCCAATTAACCCTTCTTGCATACTGAGTTTAAACAGATGACTGTTGGTTTATAGATGCTATCAAAATAATGGGTTTCTCTGAGGTTATTTTGCTTAAGAATAGAGTGTCTTGACTGTTCATGAGGATTTTGGTAAGGTACTAGATCTGATGTTTTTTTGATTGATGTATGATGGTACTGGACCTAAAGTTTTTTATTAGTATGCTCGCTAAGATTTCGTAATCTTATGCCTACGTATTCCCATTTAACGAAATAGGAAAATCAGAGCGATCGTAGTTCCTCCTATTCTAAGGGAGGAAAATATCTTTTGGTGTCTTGTTCAAAGCCCAAGATTGAAGCTAAAAGGCCTTTAGAGATAATTTGTCATCTCTCAAGAGGGATTGTTGATTTTTGTGTGCCTTGATCAAAGCCCAAGATTGACGCTAAAAGATTAATTGACCTGACTGGGGATTTCTTTATACAAAGCCTAAGAGAAGGCTAAAAGTTTGACTTTTCCGGGGAAAATGTTCTTTCTGTCTTGTACAAAGCCCAAGATTGAGGCTAAAAGGGAAATTTGACTCCGTTGGGGGGTGGGGGAGTTCGTATATGTATCTTGTACCAAGCCCAGGATGGAGGCTGAACTGAGTTTGACTTAACCAGAGAGTGTTTTTATCTGTCTTGTACAAAGCCCAAGACGAAGGCTAAAGGGGTTTCACTCAACAAGAGAGTGTTTTTATCTGTCCTGTACAAAGCCCAGGATTGTGGCTGAATAAGCTGGAGAACTTGAGAGGAGACTAGTTCCTACTAGGGGGGAATCATTATACCAAGTTTTGGATAAAGGCTGATTCAATAAGAGAGTATTTTTATCTGTCTTGTATGAAGCCCAAGACGGAGGCTAAAAAGGTTGACTTAACAAGAGAGTCTGAAAAGGCGATTGACTCAACAAGAGAGTCTTTTATACTCAACAAGAGAGTGATTTGCTGTCTCGTACAAAGCCCAAGATTAAGGCTAAAAGGAGATTGACTCAACAAGAGAGCCTTGAAAAGTGAGTGACTCAACAAGAGAGTCTGAAAAGGTTACTCTGCTGGGGTGAATCATTGTATAAAGCCCAAGAGGAGGCTGACTTCCTTGAGGAAGGATCATTATACAAAGCCTAAGAGGAGGCTATCTTACCGCTGAGGGTTATTGAGATCCCTAGGCAGGTCCAAGTAGAGAACTCTCACGAGAGAGACTGGGTTTCTGCTAGAGATTGATCCAGAATGATCGGGGTTTCTTCATATGTTTAGAAGGAACTTGAGACTGTCTTTGAGACTTAAGAGGATTTAGAATGTCTAAGTCTATTAGTATAAGTGAGTTTTATCTTTTATAAGATGCCCAAGAGGAGGCGCGGGCGTTAAGGGATGAGAATCAACCCTAAAATGGCTGGAGTTTTGACACTGGAAAGACTGCTCTATCAAAGGATGACTAAGTTCTATCTTATACCTTTAAGAGGTCGTCAGGGTCCTTGTATTAAGCCCAAGAGAAGGCATGAGAACTTCTAAGAAGCCGAAGGGTCCTTGTACAACGCCCAAGAGGAGGCGGGGATGCTTTTAGGAAGCCTGTGGGTCCCCAAACCAAGAGAAGTTCAAGAAATGCAATTCACCGAGAAGAGATCATTCCAGGAAAGTTTGAGGATTTGGAAGAAACTCAACAGATGTCATTCACGGAGAAAAGATCATCTCTGGGGAGTAGAGTTTCTTTGACAATTTCTAAGGGTGACAGTCTGAGAAAAGGTTCATCGAGAATACTGCCTTTCTCTTTGTTCCATATTGTTTAACCCCAAGAGAAGGGAAGACTGTATCTGGAATCCTATAGGGATCTAATTTTGTTTGTATTCAAGAGTGACCAACGGGCTTTACCTAGTTCTAGACGTAGTTTCTGGGGAAAACTCTAAATAACTATACTAGTATGTACACAGTTGATATATGACGAGTATATAGAAGGTATGAAAGAAGACTTACAGTGAAGCAGCCCCACAATACAGTTATTTATGTGAAAGCAGATAAAAGAAAGCGGATAAACACTTACCCGTTGTAGAGCTTCCATGTTGTTTTGTTAGTTGTTCAACAGAGAAATTAAAGAAAGTTTTGATAACAACTATATATTTGGATTCAAAATCAAAGGAGAAAGTATTTTTGAACAGAGATTGAGGCTTATAACTCAAGGAGAGGCCCAAATTTTAACAGTGATTGTACTGTTGCTTTGAATTTGTACAGGGACTTATACAAGTGACTGAGGCCCAAAAAGGTTTTCTGTACAAAGGGATGGGTCTTACACTCTACCAAGAGGCCCAAAAGTGCTTTAAAGAAAAGAAATAGGACTTACAACACGAGGGCATGCCCAATTGTTTGTTTGAAAAAGGCGATCGCGCCGAGGTTTTTGAAAATACAATGGGACTTATACAATGACTGAGGCCCAAAAATGATTTTGTTTTTCAAAAGGGGTTGGGTCTTACACTCTATTAGAGGCCCTAAGAGTTTGAAAATGAATAAAGATGGGTCTTATAGCTCAAGGAGAAGCCCAGTTGACAATAGTCTGAAAATGACAATCGCGTCGAAATTTCTGACGGTATCGGGACTTATACAATACACAGAGGTCCAAAATTGTTTATTTACAAAGAGATGGGACTTACACTCTACCAAGAGGCCCAAAAGTGTTTTGAAATATTTGAGTATGATTAAAAATCAAAGAAACCCTAATTTTCACTTTTTAAAAGTAATTTTTCAAAGAAAATTAATAAAAAATGATAAAAATACCAAATAGGTTTAAATAAACCACTTGTGATTTTTGGTTAAGTTTTGAAAAATGAGGTTTTAATCACAAGATGATTTAAAACTCATTTGGTTTTGATTTTCAAGATGAATATTCATTTTTAAAATGTTTAAAGACAATTAAAATGAATTTATTTACAAAAATACCAATTATATTAAATAACTTATATAAATTTGATTTTTTTATAGAATAAAATATTTTACTATTTTTGTGATTTTTCGGAAAAAGAATCAACCAAAAATGATTAAAATTAAGAGAGTTGTTAATTTTTCAAATCATTTAAAAATAATATGAAAAATGATAACAAGTAGAAAAATGGTAAAAAAAAGGATCTGGGGCGAGGGGGATTCGAACCCCAGACCTCTTGTGTGCAGTCCGAGCCTCCTACCACTGGGGTGGTGATACATCCGTGTATCAAAACCACCCCATGGATATATGAGGCATGCCTTGTTTTTGGCCTGGCCAAGGCAAGACAAGGCAAGATTTTGGCCAAAAACGTGAAGCTTGTAACTTTCTCATTTCTCCATGGATTGGGACAAAATTTAGGTCTATCCTACCTAGAATTTCACAAGGAATCCAATGGTGGTGGTGGTTTTTTCATATAAGGCTCCTATGTCAAAACCCGATAGTGTTCTTGAAATAGGCCTATAATTGCATTTTCTATGGTATCTCTTGTTACAGCCATGAATTACATGATGAATTGATTCAAACACAACATATATAACATGTATGAGATGTTCATGATCAGTGGACCTCAAAGCAATGCATATTTCAAAGAGTTCAAGTTGTGATGCTTACCTCTTTAGGAGCTTTTTGGACAATCTGTCAAGTGCTTTGTTCCAGAAATAATTTAATGCTTTGGACACCCTTAAATGATCCCATGGAAGATTTTAGAATGGTTGGAATTAACTGGAATCCTCAGGAACAAGTTTGAGCTCTTTCTTGCAAAAGGGGCAAAAGTGGCCAATATAGCAACTCTCTCAAATGGTGTTCCAGATGTGGGGAACCATTTGGGACAGTTCAAGGATGATATTTGAAGTGTGTTTGAGGCTTTATCTAGTTTTAAAAGTGAATGAATCAAGACATGGCTTGAAAAATGCAAAAAAAGTCCAATGTTGAGGTTTTGAGGGGGGACTTTGTGATTTTAGTGTTATAGGTCACTTATGAGAGTTTGGACAGCTTAGATATGACATATTGGATGTGTTTGGATCATGAGCTGTGATGGAAATGCTCTCTAACTCAAAAACTCAGAGTTACCTTGCAAAAGAAGGCATTTTGGCCTAGAGAAAGAGATTTTGAGGAAAGCAAGTGTTGTAGTGCTTTGGTGTACTCAAACTGAGCACAAATGAGCTCTATTTATAGTAGAGCAAGTTTGTTTTGCAAGCAATAGTGAATGACAACTGCAGCATGTAACACCCCAAAAATCTATATTAATCATTTATTTATTTAATTAATTTAGAAGGAATTAAGAGGTTTTTTGGTAATTTGGAGAACTATGGATTAAAAGAGTATTTTTAAATAATTTTAATAGAGTGAATAATCATGTATTATTTAGATTATTATTTATTATTTAAAAATATTAAGAAAAGGGCAAGATGGTCATAAAGGAAAAGGAGTAAGGGTAGAGTTGGAAGTTCATAAACTGGGATAATGTAACTAAAGAAGAAAGATCGATCAATTTTCTAACTGATCGTATTTTTATGAAGAACGCTGAAGAAGAGAAGAGGAGGAGGAAAACCAAGGGTTTTGAAGGATTGCTAGGAGAATCTTGGAGAAAGAAGGATAAAGCTTCGGATTACTCTAAGGTATGGGGAGTTTTCACGGTTTATTATAATTTTATAGGAATTGGTTTATGAATAGATTAGGTTTTGTGGATTCTTGAATAATGGTGGTGTTTGGTGATATAGATTGTGTTAGGAGTGAGTGTTGTGATGAGAATGAGTGAAACAAATTGGTGTATTTGATGTATGTGCATTGTGTGAGTCTTTTGATCAAATTTTGTATTTGGACAAAACTGAATTTTGGGGTATTCTGAGTCGAAAACGCAGCAGAAAAATCACTTTTTGGAAAATGGGGTTTTGTCACACCCTGACACGGGCCGTGTCACACAACACGGGCACCCGTGTCAGCTTACTAGTTGGGGAAAATGAAAACTTTTGTTACAGAGCTTCTGACACGGGCCGTGTCACAGGACACGGGCGGCCGTGTTAGGCCTCTGCTTCTGCTATAATTTTTCTGGTTTGGATTGTTCGTGCAGGCCTTCTGACACGGGCCGTGTCACAGGACACGAGCGGCCGTGTCAGACAACTGTTTTAGCCATTTTTTCTGTTTTAATGTTTTCTCTTGCTGATTGTTGTTGTCTTGTTGTTTTGATGCTATATGGATGATAAAACATGATGGATGGTGATTAACTATTGAATATGAAATGAATGATGCACACGTTGATATTTGATGAGTTGAGGAGAATTAGCATCATTGCATTTCATAGCATTTTATGTTGGGGCTTCGGCCTATTGGTAGCTTCAATCCCATTGTGTGGATTGAAGTGATATGTTGTTATGTTGTGCTCCCTTGTGGAGGGTTGATGGCCAGTGTCCATCACATGGAGAATTGGTACCACATGTATGTTTCCGATGAAGTTGCATTTCATTCTAAGTGGCATTGCATGTGTATGAGTTGATTTAAGAATAATATGTATGTTTTATTGTGGATATCATGGTGTTGTTGTTGATTAAACTATGATGTTGTTGTTGATTATATCATGATGTTGTTGTCGATTATACTATGATGTTGATGTTGATTGTATCATGATGTTGTTGTTGATTACATCATGATGTCGTTGTTGATTATACTATGATGTTGTTGTTTATTAAACTATGATGTTGTTGTTGATTATATCATGATGTTGTTGTCGATTATACTATGATGTTGATGTTGATTGTATCATGATGTTGTTGTTGATTACATCATGATGTCGTTGTTGATTATACTATTATGTTGTTGTTTATTTTACCATGATGTTATTGTTGACTACGCTATGAGGTTGATGTTGATTATGCTATGATGTTGTGGTTGATTATGCTACGATGTTGTTGATTGATTATCCTATGATGCTGTCGTTGGCTATGCCATGATGTTTTTGTTGCCTTCCTGTTCATTTCTCATGTACTTATATTACTATAATGAATTGTGATTTCTCACCCTGACTGCTTGTAAATGTTGCCTCTTATGTGGGTAACTTGCAGATAACCAAGTGTAGATTCGTGACGATGGAGGATGTAGCCTTGAAGTGTGTCTTTATCGCTATTTAGTTTAGAGGTGTCCTGCTCAGTGTCATGTAACATCGGGTTGGGATTTGTTGTGGACCTCGCGTTCTTTTGTTTTATGTTGAATTTTTACATTGTTGGTGATGATTTGATTTGGATATATTTAGTATGAAGTATTTTATTAAAATGACATAAAAAGTTGATTCCCGCTGCGTAGTTGTTGATTTTATTATTAAGAATGTGTAACCCGTGTTACGGGACAGGACAATGATTTTGAATGATGTTTGAATGTATGTGGCACCTTTCTTGCTAATTTTACTCTGATAATATTACGTATTTTCCTAAAATTGTTTGTGGGGTAGAAGGGTGTTACATTAGTGGTATCAGAACAGGTCGGTCTGTCCGGCCAAGTTGCCTAATGTCGTTTATCCCTTGGTACGCGACAAGTGTGGGAAACACTATTGATACTTGTTTGTTTACTAACCGTTGGCTCCCAGTGTTGGTTTGAAACAAGTGGGGTGAAGTTTGCTTCCAGGAGATGTTTCTGGTGTGAGGAGTTGACTCAAGGTGATATTAAGGGTAAGAGTACAAGTGTTGTTGGAGTTGTAATGTCGCGAACCGACGAGAGTACAGATTCACAAATTATTAGTTGCCTGTCAAGTTTGAGATTCCTAGAGGGAGAACAAGCCGGTATGGTTGATGTTTGCTTCTCGGATAAGAGAGGGCAATGTGACGAATAGTGATATGCAAGTGGAGTATATCTGGAGTGAGGTCGGATGATTTTTAGAGCTGGGTGAAAAACAAGGATTGTTGGAAGGGTTTGGAAGCAGGAGAAAGAGGTAGAACTCATGTTCACCAATTTCGGTTTTTATTTTCACATTTATGGAACAGCCTTCAGTAAAAGAGGCATAACTTTCTACTCGTAACCCCGATGAAGGCGATTCTGGACTTTTTGGAAAGTTTACGAAATTCCCTAAAGTTTGCGTATAAATTTTGTCTTCGGCATGTTTTTGAGAAGAGAGAAAGACACGTTTGAATAGTTGGGTCTGATGCTGTTTTTGTTTGGTGGAAGTTTGTATACGGGATTTCTTGACCAGTCCCATTGCAAGGACGATAACTTTTTACTCGTAATTCAGATTTGAGCGATTCTTAAAGTTCTGGAATCTACACGAAATTCCCTTCATTTTGGAATATAATTTTGTGTCTGGGAGGTCTGTATTGAAGAAGATAATCGTGTTTGAAGTGGACAATTCTTGCTGGAAATGGTAAGATGAAGTCAAGTATGAAATGTTTAGTAATAAGAAGAAGAATATCGGAGAAGCACATGGAAGTGCGGCGTATGATAGTTGAGAATGATTAAAGTATAGAAATCTTTGAGGAATGTTAAATAGTAAAGTGGATTGTGTGTTGTTGGCGAGATGTGTCGGCATGAGTCAGAAATTTTTGGAAGTTATATCACCAACCAGATGATGAGATGGTATTGTTGAGATTGTGATTGGAATGATGATCAAGTGTGAAATTATACAGCTCATCGAAGTTGTGAGGTTAAAAAGGAAGATGAAGGAGTGGTTAGGGTTGTCAAAGGTTTGAACTTAGATAAATGTTTCGACTGAAGTGGGTCGATTTGGATTGTACGTGATGTGGTAACGTTTCCGGTATTTGAAGGATATTTAATGATTGTGTTGTGCAACTAACTTGTATAGGAGAATATGTACTGGATTTTGGACTTTTCGTATCATTGACGAGATGGAAAATAAGAAAATTAAGAAAAATGTTTGTAAGCCTTAGAGAGATGGTGGAGCAGTATGCGTAGATAACTTTAAGAAAAAGGTAAAGGACGCTATTGTAGTTGGGTAATGATGATTTATGCCACCATTATGGTTGTCGGCTGTCTATTGACAAATTGAGGAACTGATCACCTTTAATCTCTTGTTGATAGTCGACGGAATCATGTTGGATGAAGTAGATGTGTCTTGCCAACTAGAATAGTATGCACAGTGAATTGTTTGGGGTTGAGCCAAGTGCTTATGAATTGTTTGAGTTGTCGATGCGGATTCCTATATAGGGGATTTGAGGCGGACTTGAGGATGTAGTATGAGGTTGCGAGTTGATCAGTGAGTAGTTTGGAAACTCACAGTTGTGTTTTGGATAACTTGGGTTTTGGTTTGTGGTGGATCGAGAATTTGACTGACATGAGACTTGAAGAACTGTAGAGATAAACCAAGTAGGAAGTAAATGGTAATGTAAGACTATGCTTTGACCAAGGATGTCGGATCGAGAAGGGTAGTGGCTGGTATGCCTTAAAGTGTATATATAAATGGTATTTTCCATACTTGTTTGGATGAGTTATAACTGGTGTTCGTTGTGGATATTCTGATGTTTTATAAAATCCGAAGAAGAGCGCGTAGAGTATTTGAGAGTTAAGTTGCAAGTATTGAAAGAAGTGAAGCTATATGCTGAGTTATCAAGGTGTGAATTATGATTTGTAAAGATGAAGTTGAGTGGTTGTGTTAATTCGGATGAGGGATTTTGGAGAATTGTGCTAGTATGAGTAGGACTTGAGGAATTAGTTTGTTTGATTGATTTGGTTAATATGCCATGTTAAGTGTAAGTTATTGAGGCTAAATCTATGGCTATTGGGTGTTAAGCTCTGTTTGGAAGATGATTTTTTTTCTTGTTGAGATTAATTGGACACATGTATCCTTATGTTGTGGTGAGATTGTTATGCGTTGAGATGAATTTTGATGATGTGTTAATACAAGGTGGTGAAGTTGTAGCTTATGTTGATGATAATTAGGAATTCTTGAAATTATCTATCCTATTCAAGGTTTGGAATTGGCTGCAGTTGTAGTTGTGTTGGATATTCGGAGGTATTGTTTACGGATCTAAGTTCGAAGTATTTAGTAATCACAAGAGTATAGAATGCCTGTTTGGATGGAATTTCCAATGAGTTAAGTTGAAAGGTCTTTTCTTATGTCTGCTTTGATGGTCGAAAGTTGATGTAAACTTGGTAGATTAGATAGTTGCGAGTACTCAGAGTGCGCAGCGAAAGCGTGGGTAGCGCAGTTGGTTCTTATGTGAGTATCAACGATGTCGGTAGTTGGTTACGTTGAAATAGTGCTTTGGGCCTTGTGTTCTTACCTTGTTGTTGCCTCGTTACCTATGGTGATGGTTCGAGTGCGAGTAGCTAATTCCTATGATGGGGAGTTAGGGGAAGGTTGCCTATGGTGATGGTAACGATCGTGTTGTATTCTGGTTCATAGTGAACCTGTATGTTCCTAACCTGATTATTCTCGGTGTTTTGAGTTGGTCGTCGAGTATATCGCGTGAGCATTTCATCTTGTTGTCGTTGGCACTGATAAGGTGTATTATTGTATTGCGTTATTCGTGGTATTGCCACACGCGGCATGAGAGTTGATTAGTCGGAGGTGATAACGTATCTGGAGTGGTCTGCATCGAGTAAATTTTCGAGGACGAAAATTCTTAAAGTAGGGGAGAGTTGTAACACCCCAAAAATCTAAATTAATAATTTATTTATTTATTTAATTAATTTAGAAGGAATTAAGAGGTTTTTGGTAATTTGGAGAATTATGGAATAAAAGAGTATTTTTAAATAATTTTAATAGAGTGAATAATCATGTATTATTTAGATTATTATTTATTATTTAAAAATATTAAGAAAAGGGCAAGATGGTCATAAAGGAAAAGGAGTAAGGGTAGAGTTGGAAGTTCATAAACTGGGATAATGTAACTAAAGAAGAAAGATCGATCAATTTTCTAACTGATCGTATTCTTGTGAAGAACGCTGAAGAAGAGAAGAGGAGGAGGAAAACCAAGGGTTTTGAAGGATTGCTAGGAGAATCTTGGAGAAAGAAGGATAAAGCTTCAGATTACTCTAAGGTATGGGGAGTTTTCATGGTTTATTATAATTTTATAGGAATTGGTTTATGAATAGATTAGGTTTTGTGGATTCTTGAATAATGGTGGTGTTTGGTGATATAGATTGTGTTAGGAATAAGTGTTGTGATGAGAATGAGTGAAACAAATTGGTGTATTTGATGTATGTGCATTATGTGAGTCTTTTGATCAAATTTCATATTTGGACAAAACTGAATTTTGGGGTATTCCGAGTCAAAAACACAGCAGAAAAATCAATTTTTGAAAAATGGGGTTTTGTCGCACCCTGACACGGGCCGTGTCACACAACACGGGCACCCGTGTCAGCTTACTGGTTGGGGAAAATGAAAACTTTTGTTATAAAGCTTCTGACACGGGCCGTGTCACAGGACACGGGCGGCCGTGTCAGGCCTCTGCTTTTGCTATAATTTTTCAGGTTTGGATTGTTCGTGCAGGCCTTCTGGCACGGACCGTGTGACAGGACACGGGCGGCCGTGTCAAACAACTGTTTTAGCTGTTTTTGCTGTTTTAATGTTTTCTCTTGCTGATTGTTGTTGTCTTGTTGTTTTGCTGCTGTATGGATGATAAAACATGATGGATGCTGATTAACTATTGAATATGAAATGAATGATGCACACGTTGATATTTGATGAGTTGAGGAGAATTAGCATCATTGCATTTCATAGCATTTTATGTTGGGGCTTCGGCCTATTGGTAGCTTCAATCCCATTGTGCGGATTGAAGTGATATGTTGTTATGTTGTGCTCCCTTGTGGAGGGTTGATGGCTAGTGTCCATCACATGGAGAATTGGTACCACATGCATGTTTCCGATGAAGTTGCATTTCATTCTAAGTGGCATTGCATGTGTATGAGTTGATTGTCGAATAATATGTATGTTTTATTGTGGATATCATGGTGTTGTTGTTGATTAAACTATGATGTTGTTGTTGATTATATCATGATGTTGTTGTCGATTATACTATGATGTTGATGTTGATTGTATCATGATGTTGTTGTTGATTACATCATGATGTCGTTGTTGATTATACTATGATGTTGTTGTTTATTAAACTATGATGTTGTTGTTGATTATATCATGATGTTGTTGTCGATTATACTATGATGTTGATGTTGATTGTATCATGATGTTGTTGTTGATTACATCATGATGTCGTTGTTGATTATACTATGATGTTGTTGTTTATTTTACTATGATGTTATTGTTGACTATGCTATGAGGTTGATGTTGATTATGCTATGATGTTGTGGTTGATTATGCTACGATGTTGTTGATTGATTATGCTATGATGCTGTCGTTGGCTATGGCATGATGTTATTGTTGCCTTCCTGTTCATTTCCAATGTACTTATATTACTATAATGAATTGTGATTTCTCACCCTGCCTGCTTGGAAATATTGCCTCTTATGTGGGTAACTTGCAGATAACCAAGAGTAGATTCGCGATGATGGAGGATGTAGCCTTGAAGTGTGTCTTTATCGCTATTTAGTTTAGAGGTGTCCTGCTCTGTGTCATGTAACATCAGGTTAGGATTTGTTGTGGACCTCGCGTTCTTTTGTTTTATGTTGAATTTTTACATTGTTGGTGATGATTTGATTTGGATATATTTAGTATGAAGTATTTTATTGAAATGACATAAAAAGTTGATTTTCGCTGCGTAGTTGTTGATTTTATTATTAAGAATGTGTAACGCGTGTTACGGGACAGGACAATGATTTTGAATGTATGTGGCACCTTTCTTGCTAATTTTACTCTGATAATATTACATGTTTTCCTAAAATTGTTTGTGGGGTAGAAGGGTGTTACACAACAACTCATTGTCCAATTGCATCACTTTGGAATCTTAAGTCTCCTCTAGCCATTGACTAGAGGTTAGAGCACAGGCCTATGGTCTTTGTTTCAGAGATAAACTTGGATTGAATTCAATTGGAAATGGCTCAGTTCATGCCACCTTGGTGCATCCATTGAATGCTTGAAAACATAATTGGATATTTGGCACATTTTAGCCTTTTTAGGGTTAGGCATGCTACTTTGGGAATCTTGGACTTGGGAGGCTGATGAATCAGTGCTTGTCCCTTGGTTATTCCCCTTGAGGTTTTTAGATGGATAAACATCCTTGGAATTGCACAATTTGAGCAAATCGAGCCTTTATGCACAAATCTGCCTTGCCAAGACAGTTTGCAACAAGGCATGTTGCAGCTGTCATAACTCCTAGCTCAGATGGAGTTTGATGAAGCTCTTGGACATTTTGGAAAGCCCTTATGTGACACAACACATGTGTGATCATAGTTTGTCTTGAAACTTTTTGGATCCAAGTGAAAAATCCCTCTACATTTTGAAAAAAAGCAAGACAGATTATGACTTAGTGAAAATTTCACTAAGTGTTGGAAAAAGTGACATTTCATGTTTTCAGCCATTTTGATCACTCCATAACTTAAAATCCATGAAGAATTGGAATGAGGTGTAGTTGACACTTTTAAAGTATGCCATGAGATCTACAGATCCATCTTTGGATCAGCCAAAATGGTTGCTTGGATCTCAAATTATGATCCTTGGAAGTTGGTACCCTAGCCACTTTGTTTCATAACTTAGAAAAATTCTAAGTTTTTTATGGTCACCCCTTAAACAAGTTATCCCACTTTCTTTGATTTTTCTTGATGAATGATGATTCTAATCACACATTAACATCATTTTAGGGTCAAGGAACCATAATTGTGAAAAATCTCAAAAAGTCAAAGTTGACTTTTGTGCACAGTTGACTTTTTATTAGATGAATTCCAAACTATGCGATCCTTGGTGAAATCAAGTCCTTGACCTAAATCAAACCTAATGGCTATGTTCCAAAGGTGTTATAGGGTGTATTGAATCATGTTCCAAGGTTTAGGAGCATGTCCTGGTCAAAAGTTAAAGGTACAGTTGACTTTTCCCTCGAATACCCTAATTGTGGTCCAGATGAAACTGAAACTTGTGGATCAAGCTTCTTGGGTCAATCCATTGTTGCAAATGGATCAATCTAGTGTATTGGAGACCCTCAAATCATGTCTTGAGGCCTTGGCTCATGTTTTGACCCAAAAGTCAACTTAGGGGTGAATTAGGTCAAGAAACCCTAATTCCTGATTTTTGGTGAATGCATCCCCTGAGGCTAAATTGACTTGATGATTAGGTCCATGAGGTCCCCTGAGGCTCATTCCCAGAGGAAAATTCCCATTTGGAGGCCTTGGTCGACCAAAACCCTAATTTGGTGACACTGGCGATCTTGAGGCTTAATCCACTTGGAATGCTGCAGCCTTGTGCTTGATTCTTGATGTGGGAGTCCTCTTGATCCTTTATGGGTGTTTGAGAGGTTAGACAAGTTGAAGATCATGTCATTTCTTGATTGATCATTTGTCTAAGTACCCTGAGAGAGGTTAAAAACCCTAATCTCTGATTGTAGTGAATGTTCAACAATTCCTTGAGGAGATTGATGAGGCACAAAGGTACATCCATATTGTGATGATGGTTTGCAAAATGATGGGAAATCTTAGTGGTCAAAATTTGGGGTATGAAAATAATCACAGGTTGTGATTTAGGGAGTGAGATGGGTTTCTCATATCTAGGATGGATTTCTTAGATAAAGTTTTCATTGGGTAGTGATAGGTAAACCAGAGGTTGTTTACTGTAAACCAATGGTTGTTTACATAAAACTATACTACTGATAGTGGATTCTTTTTCCTGGCTTGGTATGCCCCCAGATGTAGGTGATTTGCACCGAACTGGGTTATCATATTCTGTGTTGTTTATCATTCTGCAATTTACAGTTCAATTTTGATTGACATGTTGTAACAGATGCCGAAACATCTGTGTTGCTGCTGTTGCTGATATTCAAGATATCAGTCTGTACAGTCTGCCCTTGTTTAATAATTATGCAGAACAATGTCTTGACATGTGTTAGGACATCTGCTATCTGCTATGCCATAATTTCATGTAGAATGTTAGCATGATTTTGGATTTTGTTTTCTCTTATAAATTCATATCATGTCTCATTTTACATAGTACACACTTGCTTGAATCCTTTAACAAAAACTAGAAAAATGAGGTGAACTTCCATTATTTACAAAAAAATGTGAAATCCTTGTGTTTAACTCGGTTGATTCATGTTCATTCTAAAAATTCCATTTGAGCTTTGTAAAGGTATAAAGATGATCAAGACAATTGTTTGATTTTGAGAAAAACCACCATAGCCAAAAAGAATCTCATCAGAACCTTTACAAAATCTCATCAGTAAGTGAGTGAGCATTCGTAAAACCTTTTGAAATCGGAAAAATCAAAGGATGGATCAAATTTCGAAAATACAAAATCACTAAGGAAAGTTAGGATCCAATCCAAATTTCTTCTTGCACAAACTTGAACCAAAAAGGATAAGAATCATTAGAGCTTCCCTCATGAAAAGAAGTAAGTTGGGGAGAAAATTTGATGAGGTTACAAAATAGAAAAGAAAAATAAAGAAAGAAAAAGAAGGAGAAATCGAAAAAAGTAAGAACGTGGTATCATTGAAAGATTGAAAAGAAAAGAAAATTCAAAAGCATGGTGATAAATCAATGAGTGAAGCAAGTCAAGTAACAAAAGTAGACATGTTTTTTGAAAAATAGCTTTAGGAGAAAAACCATCTCTTTGTTAAACCTGGCCACATTACAACCTTAACAAGTCCTTGTGACTATGCCTTCAATTGCTCAAATTACGGAATTGTTTGGATGAAAACATTAATCGACCCGAATGTTGACCAAGTGATTAGATGAGAGTCATCACACCACATGATTAAAACAAACTTCAAAGTCTTCATCCCTTTTTATGAAGAAGAGTGTTAGGAAAGATTCAAGTGAGTTGTGTCATTATATTTTTGAGTACATGATATGATTTTGTGGGCGAGAACTTAATTCCATAATCATGCTCTGATTTTATAATCAGTTGAACATATTTCTTACTTGACAAGTAATCATTTGAACCATTCATTTTTCAAAGTGTTATTTCAAATACTTGATTGAAAAATCCTGAAAACAATTCTTGAAAAGATCATGCTCTTGATTGAGGACAACCAAGAAACTAAGTTAGGGAGAATTTGATGGAACTCCAATAATTGATATATCTTTGGTTAAAACTCAAACAAAATGCTTGCTTCCATTAACTTTTCAGATTAAATTTGACTAACAAAAGATCCAAAAGGATGTTACTCTTGAATGGTTATGGTTTTGCAGGGATTGAAAAAAGAACACATCAGGTACAAGCAAGAAGAATTCATGCCATGCAACTTTCGTATAGCGATCTTTACTTCGTATAGCGAAGGTCGCGATGCGAAGCAGAAGTGAGCAACAACAGAAAGAAACAAAATCAAAATTACCCAGTTTCGCTTGAAGCGACAGAAGCGAGCAGAAGAAAAAATAGTTTGCATAGCGAACTTGCGAAGGCCGTGATGCGAAGTTGAAGCGAGCAAAAACAGAATGAAACAGAATCAAACTCACCTAACTTCGCTTGAAGCGAGCGCAATGAGAAGAAGCAAGAATAGTTCGCATAGCGAACTTTACTTCGCATAGCGAAGTATGGCGGTTCCTGAAAGGCGGTTTTGACAATTCAAATCTTAATGAAGAAGGAAAGATAAGTTCGCATAGCGAACTTGCTCTCGCTATGCGAACTCAGGCGGCCAAAAACACTATAAAAGGAGATCAAGTGCATTGCAGTGAGGCATCTCATGTTGTTTTAATACAATTTTGTAATAGATAGGTTGTAATAGATAGTAAGAGAGGGAAAGTGAGGATACGAGGTGGATACACATCAAGAATCGGGAAATCGTCGTTGATGTTGACTCATCTCAATTCCTCCATTTTGTATCAAGCTACCATGAGTAGCTAAATCCCTTTCTTGCTGGGATTGGTTGTAGTTCGCCGAAACAGTATGTATTTTCATTGATCATGGTGTTATATGCAATTTATTTACAAATCATTATTGATGATATCTTTTTTTTATTGTTTAACTCCATGGATATGAATTGATATTGAGAAGTACGGTTCTAATCTCGATCCAAGATAATCATCTATTAAACTCTAAATGCTAGACATAGATTTAGGTTTAACCGTAAGTATCAATTATTAATGTTGCCGTATTGTTTAATAGGCTGAGAAATCGTCGATTAATAATAAGGTAGAATTCTCATCAGATGTTTAGACATAAACTCTGTTTGTAATCGATACGTGATGATATTGGTACATGCTTAGATTGTGTATAAGTGATCAGTGGTTTGCATATTTAATCGGTGGATGAAATTCAATCCCAGCAAGCTTATTCCTCTGAAAACTATCCTTATTACTTATATGTTTTTACATTTGGTAACTTAGAAATCAAATATCTAGCAAAACTTCCGCTTAAAATCATATTAACTATTGAACGTTGGTAATATCGCGCCGATCTCTGTGGATACGATACTCAATACTTTCTTTTGATTTAATCAACATCACATATTCAAGTATGATTCATTTCATTATTACATGTTACCCCTCTCTGATCTCAATGACTTGGACGCTGGAGTGTTAATATTGCAGGTACACCCCTTCCCACCTACCAGAGACTCCTGTCACCGTACTTTAGAGCTACAACGACATACTTCATAAAACATCACTTATCTCCTATTCTAGAATAGAATAGTGGCGCAATATGTGGAAACCGCATACGGATTCTCACAAAAATCCACGTCGAAATCTTATGATGTTCTCTATTACACCGCCGCAACCGTTTTTGTTAATCAATCATATTACCGTAAAATTTCTTAATCAACAATGATAGCTTCAAATTCAAACCGGTCAGCCGCTCAGCATGTACTTGTTCGTGCAACCGATACAGCCGTATTGGTCATTGTTTCTACTCATGAAGATACTCCATCTCCTGCTAAGAGAGACGACCCGATTTTCATGACATCTCTGACTACTTCGTCTCCCCTGATTCCAAGGTCAAACATTGAAACAACCTTTAACAAATCCAAGCCACACTCGGGATACAGGAAGCAAATGAAGTCAAAACAAGCATCTACAACCTAGTACAGTAATAGAGCGAACATTTTGTGGATGAGAGACTGATATGTATAGAAGAAAACCAACAAAGAGCTTCACCACGAGCTACTACACAGTTGTAGGCACTACAACACAACAACCTTGGGGCTACACCTAAAACAATTCTCGGCGACGCTAAGTCACAACATAAGAGGACCTCTAAAATTCCAAACATTGCCATCCTAAGGCCCATAAATCTCCTCCACGTGATTCAGGAGTCAGAGAAAGTAGCCACATCCCCTCCCGAAAATCTCTGCCCTAAAAGCTCCTCATCACACCATTCTTAAAAGAAGTTCAGCGAGATGCCAACTACCGGGCCTGTTCTCACCATCAGAAAAACCAATTCAGTGAACATATCATCGATTACACAATCCTTAAATCCCTCAAAAAACCATTGAAGCTAAACAAATAATATGGGACCAGAGACTCAAATGAGCAAATAAACCACATAGACACCATGCTCAACTATCACCACACAAGGAGCATAATGAAATGTAAAGCATTCATGTTAACTCTCAAAGGAGCCGTTATGACATGGTTCAAGACCCTAGAGGACAAATCTATAAATTCGTGGAGGAAGTTGTGTACTGAATTCACAGTGCAATTCATAATACAGAAATAACAACAAAAAAATAATATCCATCCTCAGTAGAATCCACCAAAAGAAAAAGGAAACCCTCAAAGAGTATATTAATTGGTTCACAAAAGTGGCAATGGAAGTAGGCCGATCCAACGATGGATTAAAATGCTAGATCTTCGAAAAGGGATTGTGGATATACTCCATGTTTTGTAAGAAGCTAAGCTAATAGGTGTGGGGAGCATTACTGACTTTCCTCACTTGATCCATATCCTATATCAATTATGAGGAGAAGTTGTTTGTCGAAGAAATTGAAAGAAATAAAGGGTTAAGGAACCCATCAAATGGTCAGATCGGAGATAAGAGACATTGAGATGACGGGCTTGAGATGCACACCATGGGCCACGAACTAGGTTATCATCATATACCTCACTCAACATTTCAAGATAAAATATTTTACAAGATTGTGCCAACACCGAATTCAAAAAGGCTTGTGTGAGGTACCCCACCTTGTTAAAGAATTTGTAAGGACGGACTTCCGCTTCCACAAAATCAATTGACACAACATAGTTGAATGCGTCCATATGAATGATGCCATTAAAAAGTTAGTTAAAAAGCGAATATTAATTTGATACTCCTAAGAGGATCATAGGAACTACGATTATGAAAGGCAAATAGGTTCTCCCAGAGGGTCTAGAAAGAGGAATGATTCACCGGGTAAGAAATAATCCCCCTACCGAGACGTATCATCACCAAAGAATACAAACGAAGTTTGGAGAAAAAATCGCCATTCATAGATACCATTTCAAGGGATAAAACTTCATTACACTTATCATTTTAGGGTTCTCACCCCTAAAAACATCGTCGAAGGGATCTGTGAAAGGGAATATTGTTCAACAACTAACTCCAAACACAAGAGGGGTGAGTTGTGATATTTAGTTTTTTTAAAAAAAATAGAAAACAAATGATTTTAGCTTGATTAATTTTAAGAAGAGTATAGAAGCAGAGATTAAGCAGCAAAAAAGATGAAAGACGAAAACTAAAGAGATATAATTTAGAGAGGTCACACCAGTAAAATATCTTTTCTCAGCCTTAAACCATGAGCCTTACTCCAATATCCAAGAGTTTCCTCTTAATACTTCCACTATCAACAAATTGAGCTTTTACACAGGTTCAAAATTTGGCTCAGAAATATAACTATACTAACTTTCTTTTATTTAGTGACCTTAATATCAAACATGTGAACAAGAAAAAGTTGTGGGCAACCTTATCGACTATAATCTAACTTGTAGTATTAATGAAACTTTATCTGCTTACCAACTTTATGATTTAGGTTATAATGGCAACATGGAGACTTGATACAATAATCATCATGGTGATAGGTTCATATCTGGTAGGCTAGAGAGATACATGGTTAACAAGGGTTGGACCAACATCTACCCTAATTATTCCATTACCCACCCCTAAGAATTAAATCTAATCATAACCCGAACCTTCTTAAGTTTCACTCAAACCTCTACCATCATATAAAAAAGAAACCTAAATACAAACCTAAAAGGTTTGAGAAACTTTGGATGGAGAAGCAAGATGCTGAAGATATCATATCCAAAAGATGGAACCTATATCCTAACATAGATCCCAATTATAAATTGCAAATGACCTTTAGTAATCTTTGGAATTGGGGAAAGAAAGAATTTGGTAACCTCACTTCACAGGTTAATAAACTCAAATATGTCATTAAAAACCTCTAAGATAATAACAACCTTAACAAAAACCACTATAGCATAAAGGATAACCATGCCAAGTTGGATATCTTACTCCACCAAGAAAAGATCTGGTGGGTCCAAAGGGCTAAGATGCACTCTGGGAAGGAGACATGAATACTAGGTTTTTTCACATTAAAGCTACTCAAATAAGATTGTAAAATATGATAAAGCTAATAACTAAATTTAATGTAGATATTTCTTACAAAGAGGAATATATGCAAGAAACTTTGGTTAATTTCTATAAAGAGTAGTTTACAATTGATAACATAACTGATAATGATGCTTGCTTAAGAGACCAACACATCAAAATTAATGAGGAGATGGCCAATAAACTTAATGCCTCTTTTACTAGTGAGGATGTTTTCTTAGATATGAAGAACCTCAAAAGTAATGTTACCCCTGGTCCTGATGGGATGCCAGCCTTATTTTACCAATCCTATTGGAAGATTGTGGGAACTGACATCACAAACATTATTCTTAACATTCTCAACAATGAGGAGAGTCCTAAAGGTTAAACAACATTTTTACATTAGACTTATCCCTAAAGTGAAAAATCCTACCAAGCCAACTGAGTACAAACTTATTGCCTTATGTAATGTCATTATGAAAATTATCACTAATTGATATCTAACATGTCAAAGCCTATTCTTCATAGTATTATTAGTGAAAATAAAAGTTCCTTTTTACAAAAAAAGGCTTAAAAGTGGTAATACTATGATTGATTTTGAAGCCTTTAATTACCTGAAAAAAGAAGACCAGAAGTAGGCAGGGGTATGTGGGAATTAAAATGAACATGGAAAAGGCCTATGATAGGTTGGACTAAATTTTCATAAAGAAGACCTTCATCAAAAGAGGGTGCCCTCCTAATATCATCAAAAACATTATGAATTGTGTGACAATTGTATCCTTTTCCATCTTCATTAATGGCTGCCAACTGAAAGCATCATTCCTACAGGAGGAATTAGACACAAAGACCCCTTAACTCCCTATCTCTTTATTTTATGTGCAGATGTCTTTTCCAATTTTATTAGAATGGCTCAAGAGGACAATTATTTCTCAGGTATATCTATATATAAAAGGGCTCCTAACATCGTTCATCTTTCTTTTTGTGGATGACAATATTTTATTCTCTAAAGCTATAGAAAGAGATGTCAGAACTCTCCTCAACATAATAAACATATCACCATAATGGCTTGGAAATTTCAGACTTAAAGATAAATTTCAGAATTTGTTTGTGGTTTCTTGCCTCAAGGAAGTTTCCATCGCATGCATGGGTGGCTGGCAGAATGATTCTTGGAGGTGGTCGGATCTTGGCAGTGCTGGTCTTTCTGCTTCAGAAGTTCAGACGCCTGTAGCAGAGGAGTCTGTCTCTATAGGGTTCAGGCTGGTCAATACAGTTAGTGTGTTTGGTTCGCAGGGAATTAACGGTAGGGGGAGTCTGTTTCTGTTCGGAATGACTCAGAGGGAGAGGTGGATGCAGTTCAGTATCATAGAATTGAGGAGAGGGAGGAATTAGTTCAGCAGCAGCAGCAGCGACTTGCTGCTTGGGAACTTCAGCACCTGCACCTGCTGCTGGGTGAAGTGGATCTTGTTCAAGGGCGGCGGGATAGTGTCGAGTGGTTGTCGGAGACTTCTGAAGTATTTTCGGTGGCCGATTTTTGTGATAAAGCCGGGAGATTTCGGATTCCGTTTGGTCCTGTTAACAAATATGATGGAGCTTTTGAATTAATTTGGAAGATGGAGGCCCCTTTTAAAGTAAAATGTTTTGGTTGGAGGTGTTTTCTTAATAGATTCCCCTCCAAGGTTAACCTTTCTAATAGAGGTTGCCATCTCTCGGATGATACTATTGATTGTGTTTTATGTCGTAATTCCATCGAAACAGGTATTCATTTATTTTTATCTTGCTCTGTCTCGAAATTGGTTTGGAAGGAGATTGGAGATTAGATCGGTTTTGATGATTTTGATTCCAATTGCTTAAAGGAGAGTTTTATGATTTGGAGCCAGTTTGGTTTTTAGAAGAGGTTGAAGAAGGGGAAGGTAGGTTGTGTTTGGTTAGCAACGGTGTGGAATTTGTGGTTATTAAGAAACATGATCATTTTTAGAAACGCCCATTGGAATGTGACGGACTTGGTTTGGAGCATAAAAGCTTTGGTGTGGAGATGGACTTTCATCGGGAAAATTACTCATCCCAATTACAATTTCTATGAATTTAGCAAATTCCCTTTGTTCTATTTATCTTAATGTTCAATTGGCTTGTAATTTTCCTTCTTCGAGCTTTACCTCGTTTTGTGTAAGCAGGTTGAGAACCCTCAGTTCTCCGATTCAATATATTTCTTGCTTATTAAAAAAAAACATAATAAACATATATCATGAAAAATCAGGGCAAAAGATAAATTTTCAAAAGCCTGAAAATATGTTTGGTAAAAACACCAATCAAACTTAAAAGGAGGTGTTTTATAGCCTTATAGGAATCCTTATTGTTCGAAAAATTCAATCTTATCTAGGTCTGCCTACTCAGATTGGAAACTCTAAGAATCAATGTTTCAATTTTCTAGTGGATAGAATAAAAAACAAGCTTTAAATGTGGAGGGCTAAATGTATTTCTTTTGCTGGTAGAGCCACTCTCATCAAAGGAGTGGCTCAAGCCATTCCTACATATGTGATGAACTCATTTTAGCTTCCTAAGAGCGTTTATATGAAGATGGCTAGCTTAATTTCTATTTTTGAGGGGTGAGTCTAAAATTTGTTTGATGAAATGTAAGGACCTATCTACTCCCAAGCAGGAAGGAGGCATGGGGTTTAGAGGTTTTGAAGATTTTAATAAAGCTATGATTACTAAAATAGCTTGGAGGATACATACAAATCCCCAATCCCTAGTGGCCAAAATCATAACAGCTAAGTATTATCCAGAGTCTGACATTGTGAATCCCAAACTAGGAAGAAACTCTATCTACTTATGGAGAAGCATTCATAATAGTCTTTGGATAATTAAAAGGGTAGCTGCTGGACAGTGGGAATTGGAAATAAAATCAATATTTGGGAGGACAATTGGCTTCCAAACTAGTGTAGGTTTAAAGTCCTAATACAAAAGTCCCTAGAAACAAGGTAAATTGGAGTTAGAGACCTCATTGATAAGGAAAATGGTTGTCGGGACATAAATATTATCAACCAAATTTTCATCCCCATGGGCAGAGAAGAGATCACAAAAATCCCTCTATATTAGAGGAAAAAGACTGGATCGGCTAGAAATTTAAGAAGGATGGGAACTATAGTGTGAGGCATGGGTATTATTATGGTAAAGATTGGGAGAAAGATCGTGGTATTGAATGTTCTAATAAAAAAACTAATAAGGAAGTGTGGAAAAAGCTATATAGTAGCAAGGTAACTCCTAGGAAACAAATCCTCCTTTGGAGAATTCTTAACAACTGCTTACCTAATAAGGATATCCTCAACAAAAGAGGTATATTGTGTGAACCTATCTGTCCTAGGTGTAACTTAAGATATGAGTCCACTGACCACTGTTTCAAGAACTACAGTTAGGCAAGTCATGTTTGGCTTGAATTACAACTGAACCTAAATTTTACTAACAACCAGGAATACAAGTTTATAGAGTGGATGAGAAATAACATACTAAAGATGAATCACACTACTATCTATAGATGTATCAACATCTTATATGAGATATGGGTAGCCATGAATAAAGCTATATTTGAGACTATGGACATATCTACTATGGAAACAATCCAAAAGGAAATGCAGAATCATGTCTATTTTAACTAATGTTCAGCTTGTGAAAATGAAGAAACGGAAAATCAAAGAAGGGAGAGCAATAATCAATAACAACTTCAGGCGAGAATTAAGAAGAACAAGATAAAAATTACCAAAGTAATTAATGGAGCTTCAAATTGATAATAATGATGATATTATATCTACTAAAAGAAATGATCAATGCAATGTTAAAAGGACCAAAGACTTCATTAGAAAAAATAATCATAATAATTAAGACATGAAGTCTTACACACCTGAAGAAAGAAACGAAGAGAATAATGACGATCTGAATCTAAAGAACATCCCAGGTACTTAGCAAGAAAAACAAAGGAACATGTTATCAATAACAACAACGACATCAATAACCAAACATATATTCATAAGGAAATTAGTAAAGGACGATAGTTACCATACATTAGGACAAACATGACGCAGGAGATGACCAACACGACTTAAAAGATTGACAAATCTACCCAAGAAAATAAGAAAGGTCAGAGAGATAACATAAACTCAAACATGCAAAGGGATATATGTAAAGAGATTATTTCTAATCATACCCATAATATAGCTAACAAATTGATTTCTAGGAATGCATCTATATTAGAGAACATGAGTGTCAACAAGGTAAATCAAAGGGATAACTATAAAGTTAAAAAAATCCAATAAGAAGCGAGGATTTCTTGGACCAGCATTTTGGAGTTAGATGCAACACCGATGCAAGCTTAATAACCAACGGATTATGGGGTTTAGGTTCCATTTTCTACAGAAAAGATGATATCACATTGGAGGAATGTGGGTAGTATATGCAAGGGGAGACTGGTATGTTAGTTGCTGAAGCAATGCCGATGAATCTCGCGATTGAGAGAGCAATTGGTAGAGGTTATACTGAGACATTTTTCGAATCAGATAACAAAGAGCTGGTAGAAATTTTTAATAATGGATAGGATAATATTCCCAAAAACTACATCTGATCTATATGAAAAGCAATGCTAAAGAAGGGTAAAAATGTCAAGGAAAAAAGTTTCAGACATATCAGAGACAATAACAAGAAGACACATGATATTTCTAGGGTTTTAGTGGGGTTGGGGAAAAAAGGTAAACTTTATGGGCCAAAGGCTCAACTTGTTACTCATAATGTGACTATCTGATTAGTAATTAAATTCTCTTAAGTGGATTTGATAAAAAAAACCTAACACCTTACACCAAGCTTTTTACAGGTTTAGCTTGCAACCTTTAAGCCAATTCAAAAAGCACATGGGGATTATGCTTTTGAGTAAACAAATTCAACAAAAAAAATATGACTCTCATATTAAGCTTCTCACTTTCTCAACTCTAAGTAAACTTCTAGTGAATAAAACTAATAACAGAAGAAGAATGAGTGAGATAAGAGAGTAGATAATTCAAAAATTTGTGTTTTAGAAGTGAGAACAAGCTTCCTTCATATAGGAAAAAATTAGAACTAGAAAGATTTTTGGGTCAGATCCGCTCTCTAAGCGATTAGATTTCCATTCTATTCGATTAAACAGTCGTCCTAATTAATTAGACCTAGTAAAAAAAGGAAAGATTTTCTAGAACAGTTTCCTAATCAATTATGTAGATTTTTTAATCTATTAAAGGTGAACTTTTGCCTCATAATCAATAAGATATGATCCATAATTGATTATAGGACAAAGTCTCGTTGCATAATAGATTAAGAAAAATCCATAATTGATTAGACGTTGGTCGAAATAAATTTTAGAAAGGCTTTAATAAAAGATGAAGTTTTGAAACTTAGTTTAAGTGAGTATGTGCAATGGCCTTAGTAATTCAAGACACTTTTTTTTGTTTATTTTACATATAACTTAACAGAAACACTAAAACACCCAAGCGCAAGATCATGTAAGCTTTCACATCTTTAGTTCCTTTCGATGTTGATCTTAGCAATTGATTATCATGATCCAAATATTGAAATCGTCTCACTTTTTTATTTTCTTAAATTTTGTTTTTCCTTTACGATGGTCATGATAGTTTTGCAAAGACTCATTTTGTCATAATCAAAACCTATTATACCCATTAAGCACATAGAGACATATTATCCCCCTTTTTAATTATGACAAAGCATCTTGCATGTAGGTGACTTATAAGAGAGTTTAAGAAGAAAAATGATTGGAATATACCCTCCTTAGAGTATACTTTTCCCCTTTTGGAATATCACAAATGAAAGAAGATGAAGCATAACGAGCAAAAAATATGGAGAAAAAAAACTCATTTAAAATGAAATGGATGAGTTACCTAATAAATGTAGAAAAATAAGCACATAATGACACATTTAAGGACATAAGACCATATTTCTACCCACGATGATATCACCAGGTTTGAGACCTGTTTATTGATAGGAAGTATTAGTTGAACTTATTCATCTTCATTGATGTTAACTTTTAGATTTATTTTTGCATTTCACATTCCTTAAGTTGATATGTTTAAGGATTCCTTTGTCTTATGATTTTTTTATCATCTTAATCTTCAAAGAGTTTTTCTCTTAGAATATCTGCATGCACAAAGAGTTCTATCTTTACAACAAAAAATAGGATTAATTAATCAATGGTAAGGTGTGTGAATTCTTTGTAAGTCAATACTTGGCACTTTGTAGCTTGTTTTCTTTGTGAGTGTGTGTGTGTGTTGGCACTATAGGGTTTTGATTGCTTTATTCGTATGCATGTGGCATTTGTGATTGAACCCCCGAGTCAGTGTGATGGGGCTTTGATCATTTTGGTTGTACGGCGATGATATTTGTTGCAACATCCTGACTCATCATTACCTTTATATTCACAAGGAAAAGAAATATTTAGTGAACATTTATTCATTCTTTGGTGGAACACCACTGTACACCATAATAGTCAATGCTTTACATTAGGACCTAATTAAAATTAACCAATTGACATAGCCACTACTTATTGATCATTGGGAATGTGATAAATGGCTTCGGCTTTAGTTGGATTGGCTACCTTCATATTTTTGACCAGGGGGATTCGCCTTACATGAAGGGGGCTTAATGGCCATGTACCTTAATTTCCTAATCAAGAAAGCCACGTTAATCTCCATAGCTTTACCTTTTCCTTCCTTTTGATCGTGTTTTAGCGCCTTGTGTATCCTCTTTTCCCTAAGTAGGTTGGCACTTATCATCACAGACTCATCATGGACATTATGGAACTTTAGCTTGACACGGTATGGGTACACCAATGCGTCTAAGGTATCTGCGAAGGATCTTTCTAGGATGCAGTATAGACGCTCTTTCAAGGAACTACCAAAAATTCAGAGTCTATTGTCATGGTATGTCGTTTTTCTCATAGGGTGACCATCAATTCAATGTACCTCTAAGGACGGGTTACCATTTCGTTAAAGGCTTGTGGGTCGAATCTTTCATCGGGCCACAAATTCTCTTTCTTCAGCTACATTTTTTCAAAAATATATGAATACATGATGTCAGAGGAACTTCCACCATAAATAAGCACCTGAGAGGCTTCTAAATTAGAAGTTATGCCCATTATCACCAAAAATAAATATCTTGTTAGAGACCCCCTTACTTTTTTGATGTCGCATAATCTGAGGATTGGCCTTTCTGGAACTCTGGTTGAAGTTCTTCCCTCCTTCTTGTTAATGACCATTAGTTCAAAGACCTTCCTCTTTGTCCTCCTTTTGGTGGATTCCTTGCCCTTGGTGCACTTTAGTGATGGAAGTGATGTCATAGTGCTTCCTTTTATGGCCTTCCTCTACTTCATTTCTAGTTCTAGAAACAACTTTTATGGTTTTCTTTGGAGATCTCTCTCTATCTCTCTGTCTCTCTCTCTCTCTCCCTCTCTCTCTCTCTCTCTCTCTCTCTCTCTCTCTCTCTCTCTCTCTCTCGGGGGAATGCTTCTTATTCGGTGAACCTTTTTGTCTTCCTTGACCTCTCTTACTATCTCTGGTATACTCAGACAGCTGGCCCTTCTTGATTAGTCCCTTTATTGCATCTTTTACATGGATGCAATCATTTGTGTTATGGTTGTGACTCTTATGGAAACAACAATATTTATACTTGTCAGTCAGAGAATATTGTCTAATCGGGTACGAGTTCTTGAACCTGACCTCATTGAACTCAGTATTTGCGCATTATTTCCAAAATTTCTCCCTCGAAGTATTCAGGGAAGTGTATGCATTGAACCTAGACCGGGGGCCATGTTCACCTTGTTCTTTGTGGTGGCCAGTGCCTTTCTCATGTTTCCAGTGGATTCCAAGATTTCTTGCTCCTCAGCCTCCTCCCTTGGCCATTAGGTTTTTCTCATAATTGATGTAAGGTCATGCCATACTCAATAGATCTTTTAAGCTATGAGCTTCTTTGAGTCCTAGCTTCTCCCAGAACCTGTAGTCTGACCTCAACCCCTTTTCGAATATCCATCACTTCAGGCCTCTATTCGTGCGTCCTACATCTACTATCACTTTAGTTAAGAGGTAAATGTACCCGTGTACGGTCTGTTTCTTCCCTTGGGTGATCCCACTAAGCACGACCATTATTTTGAGTTTCCTCTTTCAGAGATGAAAATGGGTGGTGAAGGCATCATAGAGATCTTGCAAAGAGTATATGCTCCCATCCAGAAGGGTATTGAACAAAATCATAGTGGATCCAATTAGGTTTAGTGCAAAGAGCCCCGCACTTTACACTCATATGGGCATGATAATAATATACTGGTTGTCCACGTTCTCGACGTGTTTGTATGGGTCCTCAGTTTCATCATAGCTGTGATTTGTATGTTTTTCTAGGGATCTTGGAATCATGCTATCATGGATGTGAGCAAAAAAAATATTTCTTCTTTGCTTTTGAATCAGAGCGTCCTTATCATACCTTTCCCTCATCCGAGGATGGTGGACCTCTAGGAAAGTGTGGCTACCCCTTCCCCCTTTAGGATTGAGAGGGAGAATTTGTGGGTCTTTGGTGATGGAGATGACAAGAGACCTTAATGCTTCTCTTCATGGTGTTGATGCTCTGACAGTGGCCAACTTAAGAATAATGAGTTGATTTTTTAGGAGGTTTCCCCATGCACGATGTTGTCCTTCAGATTCATGTGTTATAGGCTATCTTGAATCCTAAACAATCTTTCATTCAGGAATTGTAAATTTTGTTGTGGCACTAGATTGTACACATTATTTAGAAGATCAATAGCTCCTTGCATCCCAAGGTTATCTTGTAACAGATGAAGGCCGAGGAGATTCTCCTGTCTAGGAATTACAGGTAGTGGTGGAGGTTTATGCGAAGGTTTTGCTTGATTGAATTGTTGTGTCGATCCAAAGAACAGAAGAGCTTGAAAATTTTCTTGACCTACACTTGGTTGAACATAATCTTGTTGCAAAGATTGGTCTGTCTTCTGCTTGAGGAGGTTGGAGTGAATCTTTGACACCTTCAGCAGCAACGATATTGGCTTTTTGTTGGATGGTGGAGCAAGTGGCTTTAGATTCCACCTGTCATACCCTAAATTTTACCCTGAGTTTTCACCTGCATCAGCATATCATAATCATTCCATTTGATCATGCATTCTATCAGTCAAAAGCATTAATCTGGGTTTAGATGAAAAGTCAGGAGTTCTGGCATTTTATCTGGTCTTGATGGCATTCATCCAGTCATCTGTTGATTAAGAAGTCAAAAGGCTTGTCTTCTCAAATATCAGTGCATCATCCATTCCATTGCATCATGTTTCAAAGGTCCAAAGGGTGACATTCAAAAGTACTATTTTCATTTGAATCTCTATAGGGTTTTGAGTGAGATCTAGAATCAGAAGCAAATGGTCCAAGAGTGATTCCTTTGCATCCAATTGTCAATTCATGATTCTTCAAGTAGTAATTAAATGCATTCACGAGACATTTGTATCATCTATCCATCATAGAATGCATTTTGTCCTGCATAACGTCTAAAATATCAACCCGAATAAATTTTTGGATCTATATACATACCGATTGAATACATTTTCAAATGTACGCAGAATTAGCAGGAAAATTTTTTCAAAATCAAGCCTGCAGACGTCAGTATTATTAATCTACAGTTTGCATAGTTTAAGCTGGCGTGCTCAGTTTATTTTTTCGACTACTTTTTTCGGTCGCATTCTTATTATCCTGAGCCTTTTAACCGATCATTTTTTATTTCAAAATTTGATCAAAACCTGAATGTTTCCGAGAAGTTTATTTTGCACTGATCATTTTGGTTCATTTATTTTGCTTTTTCGAGCATTTTTGCACTCTTTTTAAATTAATTTTGAGTCCTTTTACTTTTATTTCTTTGTCCAAATGTTCGAATTAATTAAATGTAATTTTCCATGTTTTCATTTCGGCTTAATTTCAGTTATTTAGATTAGTTGGATTTTATTTTGATCTAGTTTTTGAAATTCATCTTAAATTCTAAATAATATTCAATGGCCATTTATATATTTTAAGAAAATGTATAATAAAAGAAACCCTTGTGGTATCCTATATATTGGCATTGTTGTGGAAAATGAGAGGATCTATCCACTCAAAAGGATCCACGTGGCGCAACATCTTGCCATTAATACTTCATTTAAAAAATATATATAAATAAAAAAGGTGGCAGCTCTTATGAGGATTATTGACATGTGAAAGAGACCTTTCTATGTTTGTACTGATCACACAAACATACACACACACACACACTCTCTCTCTCTCTCTCCATGGTCCACTCATTCGAATCTATGTAGCAAAACACATTTTTACCCAATCTCTCTCTCTCTCTCTCTCTCTCTCTCTCTCTCTCTATCCACTCGGAAGTTTCAAGAAAAAACCTTTCTTCTCAACATTTCCACTTCTCTTCTCCGCCTCACACCTTCTTCTTTTTCTGCTAAACTACACATTCAACCTTCGTCTAAAAACCCAGCTCGCCAATAACACACTCTGGTTTACCACCTCCCTTCAAACCTCTCACAACCACTGGAAATCGCCTATCTCTGCCTTGCTCTTCAACCATAATTCCATCCCTCTCCTCCAAACATCACTTTGTTCTCACCAAAACCTTCAACCACCACTACTGACCTGCACCTCAATCTACCACGCATAACCACGTTCGTTTACACCTTTCTCGTCAACTCACCATCCTCCACCCTTCACAACCACACACCAACAATAAACCTCATCCCTCACAAAACTCTCCAAAATCACCATCATCTCAACTCTTCCCTCTGCTTCACCTTATCTCCATCGAAACACCATAGCCCAACCGTGCTCGGCCTCCTTAGTACCAACATACCAAACACAAACTGAAACATAATCATACTCCCTCTAAATCATCTATGATAATCATCCGGTGTCGCAACTGCGAAAATCAACCGACGGAAAAGACAGAAGAGTCGCCACCAAATGTTATTCATCTTGACGCAAGGAAAGGAAACGATCGAAGAAAACCTGAAGGAATGGAAAGACATAGGTATCGCAACCATAACCTGGGTTCGGGAGTCGGTTACGTTAGAGGAAGGTATTAGCACCCCCTCGCGTCTATCGTACTCGATGGGATCCACGCTTGTTGTTATGATAAAAGGGTGTCGGTATCTGAAGCTCAACTGCTAACTGGAAAGAATGGAACGAGAAACAGAGAAACGGGGAAAGAAAATTAAAGGTGACTCGATAGGACATCGTCGTCCTAGGCCTACGTATTCCCTCGGGAGTGGGAAAATCAGAGTCAACGTAGTTCGGGGGACTACGGGATTGTGGGGGAAAGGTTGCACGCCAAGACATCACCGTCTTGTGCCTACATATCCTCAATCGGACGAGAGAGAGAGAGAGGAAGTTAGGGCAGTCGTAGTTCGACCTACAGGGTGGCTGTTTGTTTTGTGTTTTTAGGTGGACGACGCTAATGTTCGCGTTCTAGCAGTTTAGGTGTTGCCGCTCGTTGCGTGGAGTCTTACGCGTTTACCTATTTGCGGTAGAACGAAAATAGCGTATCCTTATGATTCGAGTGAGTGAGATGAGGGAAGAATCCCGAAGGAAGATGATTGATTTGTTTATGTTTTTTATACGAAAGTATTTTGATTTGTTTTGTTTGTGATATGTATCGTGCTAAAGACTATGACATAGGATCGAATGTGTTGCAAAATCGACCCAAGACGGGACGTATGCAAAACACCCTAGATAAGGTAAGGAGGGACTCCCGCTTATCACTTCCCATGTGCTTAAGGCTCGTGGCGCACTCCACATACAATATTTATTAAGTGTTTTGGTTTTCTTTTAGAGAGAGAAGATAGACTCAAATGGTTAAAAGAAAACTCTAAAGGGAACTCCATCCTATAAGTTGTCATGCAATGATTGATCCTATAGTTGAGGTTAAGAGGGAATCTCTACCTATGTTAGCATGCTTGGATTGATAACCTAATGTCTCTCCTACTTTGAACCTAATCCAAAATTGGACTCAAGCTAGGAATCCTAGGGGAACGTGTGATCATACACAAGTAAACATTAGATGTTTCAATCAAAAAAGAGAAGTAAAAGAGAAGTGAGATTAAAGAGAAGTCCTGTAAGTGTAAACATCAATTTAAAGTAACACAAGTACTTACCAACTCCAAGCCAAGCTCAACTATTAAATAGTTGAATGAAAATGCAAAACTATGCACTAGTGAACATGCAAATGTCCTAATTCTAATCTAGGAGCAATGTCAAACCATAAGCAAAGTGAAATGAGTCCTAAAGGTGTATGAAACTAAGAGGGGAAGTAGCTAAACCTACTATATCACATCTATATTAGTGTCCTAAAGGTGTCAAAAGAATTCAAGTTATGTCCTACCCTAGCACACAAACATTTATCATTCAAAGACTATGTCAAGTTAACCTTTAAAGGTCACACAAATGAAGTCAAGTCATGTATTCAAGTAACATACATGATGTAATCATATCAAAGGCATGCTTGAAATATTAAGAAGTGATCATGAAATACACATCAAGTCATGTTCAAGGTTTATCCAAGCACATGTCAAAACAAACACCTAACACTTCCATAAAGGCATGTTAATTGTCAAGCACTACGCCAAAGAAAGGAAAAGACAACGCTTTTTTTGGCCTTTAACAGTGCTTAAAAGCGCTGCCTAAGGTGGAACTGCCGTAGGTAAAGACAACGCTTTTTATTTATGAGAAAGCGCTGCTAAAGGCCTACTTTAGGCAGCGCTTTACCTTTAAAAGCGCTTTCTAAAGTAGGCCTTTAGCAGCGCTTTTAATTGAAAAAGCGCTTTCTAAAGTGGGCCTTTAGCAGCGCTTTTTTCTATCCTTTTATGCTTTCTATTGGCATCTTTAGGCAGCGCTTTCTCAGGAAAAAGCGCTTTCTATTGTCCCCCTTTAGACAGCGCTTTTGAAAGCGCTGTTTAAATTTTTTTTTCACTTTAAGGCAGCGCTTTTAATTGAAAGCGCTTTCTTTTTTATTTTTTATTTTCACTATAGGCAGCGCTTTTTCTTAAAAGTGCTTTCTTTTCTTCACGTTTTTTTAATGATTTTGAAAAAAAATCACATTTTCCATCTTTTTTATGTAGAAACCTGTATATTTTCCTTCACATTTTAAGCCATTTCCATTAACCATTTCTAATCCTTATAAATCACATAAACCATTCTAATCCATGATTCACATTTTAGGCCATTTCCATTAACCATTTCCATAATTAAACCATTCTAATCCATAAACCATTCAAATAATAATTAAACCATTCTAATCCATAAACCATTCAAATAATAATTAAACCATTCTAATCCATAAACCATTCACATAAACCATTTCCATAATTAAACCATTCTAATCCATAAACCATTAACATAAACCATTCACATAATTAAACTATTCTAATCCATAAACCATTCACATAAACCATTCATAATCCTTTAACTTTTAAAGATCTCCTAATACACAACAACTTCCAAAACTATACAATTACACTCCATAACTACACACCAACTTCCATACCTTATACGATTCTTTTCTCAATAAGGTATTCACACAATTCCTCCTTGATTTCTTCCAATTTATCTTTCGTGTAATGAGCACACGTGTATTCATCAAAGTACTACATAACAAAACACAATATGCGTGATTTAGTTTAAAATAATAAATTATATGAAATATCCGATAAGTATTAAAATAAATCCTAAGTTATAAATCCATACCGTGATGGGAATTCTAATCGATCCAATTGAAAGATTTCTCTCATAAACCTCAAAACGAAATAACCGCAGTCTATACCATTACGCTGACGAGGACACTACACATAAAAAAAACAAAAGAATTAATATATAGTTGTCTTGTGTTATCAAGTAGCATCACTATTATAAGCAACATTGTGAAAATTAATATACCTCCACTTTGATCCATGTAATGTTGTTTACTTTAGACCGTGATACTCGAGCTTCTCTTTGCGCTCGGTATACTAGTATTGCTCTATAAAAGAAAAACGTAAATTTAGAACAATCTCACAGAAATAATTAAATATACAAATACACACGAATATTTAGAACAATCTCACTTACGTATCAACCAAATCCTTCATATTCTGATATGTTATCCAATCATGATCTAATGAATTCAGATAATACACCACTTCTCTTGTAGGATTAATAGCAACCAACAACCAGTGTCCACTGTAAAATATAACAAAAGTTTAAATGGATAATTTCTACGCAAAAGATACAAAGATTAGAATGAAATTAGAATGAAAATCTTACCCGTTTCCAGTATTATACGGTAAAAGATACAAACTTTCTGTACTACTGGCCATAAATCTCTCGAGTAAGTGATTTCTTACTAAATTTGGATCAAAAGCAATTGTCGGTGCATTGACACGGGCGCAAGACAAGAAATAGAATTTGTTTGACAATTGATTCCCGCGCATCAATTTGTCATACAAGCACCTTAAATAAAAACATAATAAACATTAGACTATTTTCATTGAAATATATAAATAAATTGTTCAACTAATTAAATAATAGATTGATCGGAGTACCAGATGTATGAATGCATAACACCGATGCCTAATTCAAGATGCCGAAAAATTTGTTCCATGTCCTCTTTTGCAATTATTTCGGAATGAGGAAAACCAAAAACACCTTCGTCCATGTCTATTTGACGAATAGCACCATCCATCAAATCTGATGTTGCCACAAGTGTTTCAAGACACATCCGAAAGCGAGGTGTACGAGCTCTTTTTGCCTGCCCGGTCTTTGTAGGAGCTCTTTTCTTGCTGGCTTGTTGTGAAACTTGAGTAGAAACCTAAAAATCATATAAGTTAGGTAAAGTAGAAAATCATGAAGCTTTTGAATTTGAATCATAGAATAACACTTTCAATGTACCTCTTTTTGTGATGCAACAGACTCGTTGTGCGGCAAAATCCCTTTATCCTTAGATGCGGGTTTTGTAGGAGTCTACTTTTACCATGTAAAAAAAATGTACGTAATGGTTCAGAATGATTTTCATAATGGTTCAGAATTGACATTTGAATACTAAAAGATTCATAATGGTTTTCAACATACCTCATCATCTAATGCAATATCAACCGATACTTTCAGATATCCATCAGGTAGCGGTTTATGGTGAAGTAAATCTCCCAAAGTGTTATACACTTTTCCCTTGCCAACTATGCGATAAGTCGGTGACAATAAATACAGCTGACAAGATGAAATGCCCTAAACCAATAATAAATATGTTACTGTTAATGTGTATATATGTCAATTAAAATGAATGGGCTAATTTAATTTCATAATAACATATATAATTACCTCAGGAATTTTCTTTTGACAATTGATACTAGCTTTGTCACTAGTATCTTTCAACTCTGAGTCGCGCTTTTCCGCCTCATATCTCTCTATATTCTTTTGCAATTCAAGGACTCGCGCTTTTAATTCCTCCAACGATTGCATCACTTCTTGATTGCTAGGATTTTTTCTCTCTGGCTGCTTATACAAGGAAGATGTAGTCACACCAAATCCTTTACCCCTCACCCGACCGGAATACTCAGGAACATTTAGTACTCGACTAAGTATGCTCCTGCAATCCTCCTCACCTGTGGTTAAGGATTTAGATAGAGTCTCCTGAAATTCATTGACATATAAAAAATTATTAGTGGGGATTAAAAATTAATTATATTTTAATAAAATTTCGATTAACTTAAAGGCATAATGTTATACTTACACATTCGTCATAAACATGCTGAACATCTTCCCTAACAACTCCATCCTTTCCCACACGAGCTTCCTTCCACAAAACATGGTCCGAAAGTGATGTTTCTTCACTTTTCGTCTCTTCTAACTACACATTGAGATAAATAATAAGATCATCAATTATAACACAATAAGACAATTAATAAAATCATAGCATTTATATATACTTACCATTTTTTGCTGTAAGCGTGCATATCCCAAACGCCCTTTTCTGTATGGATACGCGGGTTTTGATGCTCTTTTGCGATTAATGGCACTCAATTCCTGGATAAACAAGTTTAAGTCATATCAGAACAAACTAATGGAACAAGTATATAATACAATTAATAGACATGACAAATTAACATTACATTGAATTTTTTGGTTTTTCGTTTGGCTTCAAAAGTGCCCCATTCTTCAGGTGTAATCAAGTCCGCATACAACTGTGGAAGTTCTGCTTCAACAGAATTTTTTTCCCATCCCTAAGATATTTGTTTGATAACATAGCTCGAAAACCTCTATGTCTTTTTCCGGCCAATTGAAGACAATACTTTTTTCGGCTTTCATCAATATTAAAAGACCTCTAAGAAAAAACATACACATAGAGTGTGTTAGTATAAGTAAATTAAAGACTTAATCGTCAACAAAAATCTAATAACATCAATCATATTTGGTAAGTACCTGTATCTCAGTCCATATTTTATCTTTACCGACTTGCAACAATTGATTCCTCCAATTATCACTGGTGATTGGAATGTGCTGACGGACAAGGGAACCTATGTAACTAGTCAACATTGAACCGTTTGGCTCAATTAGTTGGTTTTCATCACTCCAATGTACATCAATTTTGATCCCTTTATCTCTTGCACGAATGATTGACTTCATAATAGTTATTCCTCGTTTAATTTCACTTTCTACATTCTGAGCTTCATTTGTATCATGTGTCTCGTGTGAGTCTTCCTGGTTAATAGCCATTTGACCTGTAAGAAAGAAAAAAACAAAAATTAAATGACAAATATAAAAATCCATAATCCATAATCCATTGAATATATATAACATGACGACTATTTAATATTATTGAATGATATAAGCTATAATTTTATAACTAGTACCTTTTTCACTAACGTCTCTTTCTTTTCTTGGTTGGATATGGTCTACCCGTCTCTTAACAACACGGACGGTTGGATTGATCCAAATACCCTCATTATGATCATTTCTAGTATATGATTCATTCGCTATAATATTTTCATCTTGATCATTTCTAGTAAATGATTCAATATCAACATCAATATCACCTTGATCTCCAATGTTTTCATCAATTACTTTGTTAGATAAAAGCACTATAGACCATTTTGTACTTGTCAGATCAGTGACATAGAACACTTGTTTAGCTTGAGAGGCTAGAATAAAAGGCTCATCTTTGTACCCTACCCTATTAAGATCCACTTGCAAAAATCATGACTTATCCATTCGTATGCCACTATTATTTTTAACCCACTTGCAACAAAATATAGGAATCTGAAAATTCTCATAATCAAACACCCAAATGCGCTCGATAACCCCAAAATATGACAGATTTGAAAATTTGGGGTTTAAGTCCTTAACACTTGAAATGTGCATTGCTTCAGCTACCACGATGACACCACTATTTTGCATAGTACTTTTATCATCTTGTTCTTTGGTATAAAATGTGTATCCATTAATTGCGTATGCACTATAAGAAAACACAACCAAACTTGGACCATATGCTAAACATCTCAACCTTTCTGTTATAAAAGCGGATCTGAATAATACTTTGAATAAATATAATCCTTAAACTAATGTATGAAACTTCGATTGTGCTCTCATACTATCCAATTCTCATTTCTATTCGGATTTAAACCTCGGAGAACATCCTTGTGCATTTCAGAATACGGCTCAACCTCACTCTCATTGTGCAGAACATACAAATGCACTTGATCCCGTTCGACCCTTGATACTGTCACAACTTCATTTTCAATTAACTTTTTTCCTTCTTTTTTTCGACAATATGAGATTTGAGGAGTCCAATTGATTGTACATTGGACAGATATTCAGTACAAAACTCAATCGCTTCTTCAACAATGTATCGTTCGACAATACAACCCTCTGGTCAACTTCGGTTTTTAACATACCCATTTAATATTTTCATATAACATTCAACAGGGTACATCCATCTCATATAAGTCGGTCCACACAATTGTGTCTCTTTCACCAGATGAACAACTAGATGAACCATTATGTCAAAAAACTAGGGAGGAAAATACATTTCAAGATCACACAAAGTAATAACTATTTCTTTTTGCAATGTTGGTAAGATCGCAGGATCGATCACCTTACTGCAAATTGACTTGAAGAATAAACACAATTTAGTTATTACGCTTCTTACTTTTTCTGGAAGAATAGAACGTATACCTATTGGTAGAAAATGTTCCATTATAACATGGAAGTCATGCGTCTTTAAACTCTTTAACTTGAGGTCTTTCATAGACACAAGTCTTCTAATATCTGAAGAGTATCCTTCTGGAACTTTAACTTCACTTAGAAACTTACACAATACTTTTTTCTCCTTTCTAGATAGAGTATACGCAGCAGGTGGTAGATATGCTCTTTTTCCTTTCTTCAAGGGTCCTAATTCAGTTCTTATCCCCATCGCTATCAAGTCATTTCTTGCTTTATGGCCATCCTTAGACTTTCCTTGTATATTGAGTAACGTACCAATAACACTGTCAAATACGTTTTTTTTCAATATGCATAATATCGAGAAAATGTCTTACATACAACGACTTCCAATATGGCAGTTCAAAAAAAAATTGACCTCTTCTTCCACCCTCTCTTGAGAAGTGTATGTGCAAAAGGCTTGCCAAACTGAGTACTCACATCTCTCACCTTTTCAAAAATTCGATCACCTGTCAATATAGGTGGAGCTCTACCTTGTTCTGGCTCTCCATTGAATGCTTTTCTCCACCCACGGTAGTGATGATTAGAATTTAAGAATCTATGATGACCGAGAAAGACATTCTTCTGACCAAACTCCAATCGCGTCGAATCTGTTTTATCTTCACAAATAGGACACGCACATTGACCTTTTATGCTGTACCCTGATAGATTTCCGTATGTTGGAAAATCATTAATTGTGCCAAACAACATCGCCCTCAAGTTGAAACTTTCTTTCCTATACCCATCATAAACCTCCACACCGTTCTCCCACAAAAACTTTAAATCTTTGATTAAGGGTGCCAAGTGTACGTCTATGTCATTCCCTGGTTGTCTAGGCCCAGAAATTAACATAGATAACATCATATACTTACGCTTCATACATAGCCATGGAGGTAGGTTATAAATCATAATGATCACATGCCAAGTGCTATGTGAGATACTTTGAAGACCGTGTGGGTTCATTCCATCAGTAGATAATGCCAAGCGAAGGTTTCTTGCTTCTTTTCTAAATTCAAGATAATCATCATCAATTTTCATCCATTGTGGTGAATCTTCCGGATGTCGAAACTTTCCATCAATAATTCTTTCATCTGCATGCCAAGTCAAGTGTCTTGAATCGGTCTCACTACAAAACATGCATCTAAATCTTGAAATTATAGGAAAATACCATAAGAGTTTTGCTGGAGACAACTTTTTCTTATATCGAGAGACACCGCATTTAGGACACTCATTTAACGATGCATACTCATTTCGAAACAAAACGCAATCGTTCGGACATGCATGTATCTTATCATAGCTCATGCCAATAGAGCACAACATCTTTTCGGCCTCATATGTTCGATTGGGAAGAACATTATCCTCTGGAAGCATATCTTTCATAAGGGCCAATAACTCTGTGAAACTTTTATCCGACCATCCATTGCCCACCTTTAAGTTGTACAACTTTAATATCGCAGACAATCTTGTGAATTTAGTGCAACCATTATACAACGGTTTCTCTGCATCGCTTACCAACCTCTCATATATTTTGGGACAATCCTTAAGATCTTCTTCAAGAGCTTCTGTAATCTCTTCTACTCGATCATAATTGTATGTATCTGTGCCATTGTCGTTTGAAGCATAGGTCGTATTATCCCCCGGTTCAACATTCCCGTTAATTTTCTCACCATGCAAATTCCAACATGTATAACTTCTATCAATTCCACGCCTCTTTAAATGCCATGCCAACTGAACCGCGTCAACCCGACTCCCAAAACAGCAACCCAAACAAGGACATATCATTCAACTATGGTCTTCGGCATGCGCAACAGCAAACTTAACGAATTCCGATACCCCATTCTCGTACTCTTTCGACAACCGACTTGAAGACATCCATTTCTTATCCATAGTTATACTAATTAAGCTAAACAAAAACAAAATAAAAAATATTTACCTGTAGGGAAACGATCCGACTTTCACACTTTGATCACAAGTAACCCCTATATATAGCAAATTCAATAAGTTAGTTCTCAATCATTGCAAGCAATGCTCATCCATCATAGCAGTTCATTCAAAGTAGTTCATTCAAATGGATTTACTAATTAAGCTAAACAAAAACGTTAATTATTCACGCAACTATAGCAAAAGAACAACTAATTACCTATAGAGAAGTAATCAAGTTCTGGACCCACACAATGTAAGATTCCTCCAACGATCAGACTTTCACTCTGCACCTGTAAAATAATCATACTATAAATATCAATCCAACTTTTCACTTCTCAATGTCTCTTCAACAAGATATATCCTCAGGAACAAGGTAATCTTAATTGTTATGACAAATAGTTATTTAGAATAAAAAAAAGATATAAATCAAAATTAGAGTTAGAATTACATGTTAAAGGCTAGAAGAATAAAAGCAAATTAATCAAACAGGGTTTAGTATGATTAATTATATGATACCTTATGAAGTATTATTTGAAAAAGTCCCTAAATTTGACAACATGAAAATTTTTGGTTGTTTATGTTGTTATACTCTTAATAGAAGTCAAAAGTTCAAATTGTGGGGTACTCGTATGGGTCAGTCCCAACTTTAGGGATTAAATTATTCTAAAAAGATACAACAAGAGAGCTTTTTGATTTCATCATATATAATAAATGAAACTCTTTCTTTATTGTTATTGTATATGACACACACATTCTACACAAACCATGCACATGGAGAGTTTCTCATTGTTCAAGGTTCTTGTTACTAACAACTTTTAGAAGGTAAGTTGCAACGGGACCAAAGGTCCCTGCAAAGAAAACGGGTATGGCATTATAATTAATTAATTTGTATGCATATGTAGTAAAGTTTGGAAAAGTATCCAGTTCCGTGACAAAGACAACAAAAGGAAATAGAAAAGGAGTTGAATAATGATGGAAATATTAATTCATTCTCAACAGTAAAGGACATAGTTTGTATTGCTTTCTTGTGTAACTTATAACAATAAAGAAAAAAAGGACATGATTCAATACAACAGCAAAGGACTAAAGAAAAAAAGACCGAAAATAACCCTAAACAACACAGAGTCAATACAACATGATTCAATACAACATGAGCAACATTCAAGAACCAACATTTCCTCGTTCAAGAACTCTCAAGAACCAACATTCAACCTAAAATATGATGACAGTAACTCTCAACGACCAACATTCAAGAAAATAGGCTAAACTTAAACTCTAACATCTCAAGAAAACCTAAAACGGTCGGAGAAGAATGCGTACCTGCGCGATAACAGTCGGAGAAGAATACATAATGCCTCTTCTTCGTTTTCGTTTTCCGCTTCTTCTTCATCTTCGAATGAAAAATGAGTAGCAGACGATCGATAATGGAAAAAATGCAGAGAGAACGGAAAAAAATGAGTGATAACGGTCGGAGAAAGGAGGAAAGAGAAAGGAAGAACAGTCGCGAGAGTGAAAATGATTAGAAAAATTGAATAGGGCTCTTCTAAAAATGTGGTGTTTTTTAATTTTTAATTAATAAATGACCTAAGACAGCGCTTTTGAAAAGCGCTTTCTTAAGTGCTATATTTAGCAGCGCTTTTTCCTTATAAGCGCTTTCAAATGTGGGGCCAATTTAAGGCCTTTAGCAGCGCTTTTTCAAAAGCGCTTTCTAAGGTTAACATTTAGCAGCGCTTTTAGAAAGTGATTTCTAAGGTTATACCTTTAGCAGCGCTTTTATAAAGCGCTTTCTAAGGTTATACCTTTAGCAGCGCTTTTATAAAAGCGCTTTCTCAGGTGGTGTCTATGTAAGGCCTTTAGCAACGCTTTTAGAAAGCGCTTTCTAAAGGTATTAGGAGGCTTTAAAATGGTATTAGGAGGCTTTACCTCATGTCATAACAAGTGAAAATCAATGATCAAAAGATACCAAATGGATTTCATAAATGCATCATCAAACTTCAATCAATTAGGTAAGCATTACATAAGAATCGGGTATGCATTTAGGGTTCAAAGTAAGCATACAAATCATGATAAAAAACCAACGTCAAAAACATCACAATGGTGTACAAAGTATCTTCATGAATGTGCTTAAACATATCAAGAAATTTGGCCTAAGAAATATCACATACAAACATCAAACTCAACTTATCTCTAAACATACATCCACACACTAGGCATGAAATGAAATATTCATGAAAAATGGTTAAGCACCTTGAAATTTTTTGGAATTTTAACCAAGATGTTATGAGGTTAGAGGCTAAACATGTCCCAAAAATAGGGTCAAGATTCTACACAGAAGTGGTTCAAACCATAGCAAACATTAGGCAAGTCATCTAACAATTATCATTCAAAAGAAGCATAAAAAAGGCACTCAAAGTGAACCAAAAAATAATGGAAAAAATCCAAAGTGATCATCAATATGTCATATAATCATGTGATTAATGACACACAAAAATTTAGATCAAGATCAATTTGGAAAAAATTAGTTTCAAGCCACTATGTGAGAACTAGGTCAATTTGAACATATCCATATCAAAATTCCAAAAAAAATAGTGAAAATGTCAGAAATTGGAATTAAAAATTTTCAAAAATTATTTAAAATGTCCAAGATCATCCATGAATTATTTCAGAATTTTTGGAAGAAATAAACTATTTTTAATATGTTAAAATCAAACGTGCATCAAAATATAGAAATAAAAATGCACAAAGGACCAGGGGGTGCACTACTAGCAGATATCCAGTTCAATATTCTCATGTGGGCCAGATGAGGGGTGGCATTAGCAGTGCGCGTGAGGGCCCAAGCTACACAAAAACTCTCTTTTCTGATTATTTCAAAAGAGAGAAAAAGAAAGAAAAAGGAAATAGATCACGTGATGGATTACATGGCCTTCATTAATGCAGTGGCACACTATTATTGGCTGATTCAAATACATTCACACGCGAGAAGGGGATGTTACACGCTGGTAAATGAATGTTACATGGACCAATGAAGTGCATACACACGTGCGCTGACCAAGACTAGGGTTTGAAGATCAGGTACCGGAGATGACTTCCGGTCATCTTCTTCGGTGGGAAGCCACCGTGGCCAGCGGCGAAAATTCCCAGAACTAAAAAACAAGACCATGATCTTGGTCATCTAATTGCATAGATTACAGATATAAACTTAGAATTATCATATGATCACTCTATGAAACAAAACAAATGGTATAAGTTAAGCCCTAGAATCTTCAGAGTTCACATTTGGACCTAGCTTCTAGCCAAAAACATTGCCTTTGTTAAGAGGACTTCAGATGCACACAACTTATTTGATTCTAACCACATGAACACCATAAAATGATGCAAGAAAGTTCAAAATTTATGACCTATTTTAGATGCAATCCCAAGTGCCAAGAAACTCAATAACTTCCTGCAATTCATGTACTCTACTCTGGTAGGTAAAATAAATGCCTAAAACCTCTTGAATCTTGAGAAAAAAATGCAAGATCTTGGAGATGAGGTGTGGATTCGAATGTGGTGATATAGAGCTTCCAGAGGAGATCTAATGCATACAGTAAGTAGAGGGAAGATTGGTGATGATGATTGTGGAAAGAAACCTTGAAGAGCGCTCCCAAAATGATGGATTCGAAGCTCTGAAGTTGAGTGCTCCAATGGAGTTTTTTGATCTATTTTTGGTGAAACTGAAGTGTAACCAATTCTGTTAGAGGATTGTTAGAGTTTATATATGTGAGATTAGAGTAGGGTTAGTGTGTTAAGCATGATTGAAATGTGGGTTAAAGGTGAGTTAGAAAAATTGCAAAATGAGAGTGTGTTTTTGTGAGAGACACGGATTAGTGATTTATGTGTGTGGTGTATGGAATGCTATGGTGTATCATGGTGATGATCATGATGGTAATGTGTGGTGGTCATGCCTTGGTACAAACAGAACTTGTAATGCTTGTTCACTAATGTTATACCCCAAATTTTACCCCTTAGATGTCATGACATCTTGCACTTGCATTAGGGTTCAATCATCTATGCATTGATTAACTAACCATCATATTTTGCTAGTTTGTTATTCTTTTTGAAAGCCAGGGCTTACACAAGAAAGAGGACAAGATCAATGAGCCAAGTTCTCATATTATTTCAAGGTCTCCTAAGACAGTTTATCTAATCAAGAAAATCAACTAAGGCTCCAAAGGTTCAAATCTTTGGCCTTGAGGTCTAATCTTGAAGTTTTTAAATCATGTTCCATGGTCTCATGTGATTAGATCAAGAGAGATCAAAGAGAAACCATAACATCCAGAGTTGTGGAATTAGGGTTTTAACTTGAAGAAGTACAAAGGAATCTTGGTGTGATCAGTCAATGTCTTGATGGGTTCATCAACCAATTGAGCTTATATACATTCAAGAGCCCTTATTCATAAAGAAATGGAGTGTGTTTGGCTCACATCACAAGTGCAATGAGCCCCAAGTTTATCTGCCCCCAGATTAGGGTTTTGCCTGAAAAGTCAAACTTTTGACTTTTGATATTTTTAATCCAAGATGAAGTATTCAAGCCATATTCCACCAAGATATGTTTGATTTTTGAGCTTGAGCATGAGAATTCAACATTTTGAGAGGTTTCTTGCAAAAAGGGCAAGGTTTGGTTCTTGAAATTTTCTAAGTGTGGAATAATTCACTCCTTGTGTGAACTTTGAAGAGTCATAACTTTCAAACAACACATCCAAATTTGGTGGACCAAAGCTCAAATTGAAACTCTCATCATGAACTTTAAAATGTATTAGAGGGTCCTCCTCCAAAAAAGGCTTTGTTTTTAAGTTATGAGGTTTGGAAGTTCAAGACAACTTATGACTTAGTGAAATTTTCACTCCTTTTGCCCTAGTTTTACTCAACTTCACAGCCATTTTTCTCATAGTTCCAAGTTTCAAAACCAAAATTCTTAAACATGAAAGTTGTTCTTTGTTCTTCAAGCTTTCCAAGCATATGTAGAACTTCACATTTGGATTAATCAATCTCAAGTTATGTTGTTTCAAAGGTGGTGCTCCAATGTTGGTAAAATCCATAACTTAGAATTTTTCTAAGTTTCTTTTTGACATCTTGGTGGACACGATTTCATGGCTATTTTTCTCAACCATCCAAGTCTCATCTCAAGATGTTTTTCATATGAAAATTACTCTATGATCTCCCTACTTTACATTGAACCAAGAATCTCATGAATTGGAGTAGAGATCATCAAGTTATAGTGCTCTAAAGTGATGATATTGCAATGTAGATTTTGTAACTTAGAAATTTCTGACTTTGTTCTTTTCAATCACTAACTTTACCACCACTTTTCATGTGCTTCCAAACTCTATCCTAACCTTTCACCAACACCAACTTTGCTCTGTTCCATGTTATCTTTCAAGAGGAACAAGAATCATTTCAATTGGTTCAATGAACATGAAACTATCGTGTGTTAAAGTAGGGACCATGACTTTGTTTTCACTACACTAAACTATGCCAATACCATGAATCAAGGGTTGAATCTCAACACTACAATCTTGAGGTATCCAAGACAGATTTTCTTGGCCCTAAAAACCTGTCAAGCAAAGTCTCTCATGATGTTACTTTTTTCTTTGAAATGAACATGATATTTGAAAGATGCTTTAAACCAAGAGGTAAAGACATTACATGGCCATAACCCTCAAGATTTCGTCAACTTGTTTCTGACTTCAACCAAAGTACAAGCAAGATAGTACATTATTGGGCTCAAGGCTGAAAAGAAGGAGGGCCAGGCGTGTAGGGTTTGAAACCTATTTCTTTTTCTCTTAGACAAAGTGAAGAACCATCGTGTCCTCAAGAAGGACCAACTTTTTCTGGCTATAAGAAAAGACTCCATTTCTGTTTTATGGACACACAACAAAATACCACACAAGAAAAAGAGAGAACTCGTGAGAGACCAAGAAGAACCAGAGTTGCTAACTTCCTTAGTTGCCTTCATATCATCATTTTTCTCAAGAGAAGCTGGATCTTTAGCATTTCTTTTCATCATTGAAGTGAAGAGGCTGAGCTTGTTGGATTCTTAATCTCCTGAAGTAAAGAAGAAATGGACTTTCTCTACTTGGTAAGGCTTTCTTCATGTTCTCATGTGTTCATACTTAAGTTTAACTGATTTTAGATGCTCTAATGTTGTTCATACATTGCATCTGTATTAGCTTGAGATGATAGCATGGCTTGTTGATTGAGTTTGTGATTGTTTACCATCATTCAGTTTTATGTTTTAACATGAGATGTCTAGCTTTCGCATCCCTTGCTCTATGATGAAGTCATTGTTTTCAGTTGTATAGGGTATGATGTTGTTCTGCTCTCTGAGTGCTACAATGTGCTATTTTATTTTGCCACTTTTGGTTGAGGAATGAGGGTGAAAATGGATGAGGAAGAGAGCAAGAAACCATAGTTTTACTGGTTGTTGAGCTAGGGCTCGTGTGTTCATGAAGTTGCATGAGGAAGACGTTGAGTTGTCAGCGTGTGAGAGGGTGGCTTGTTTTTTTGTTGTGTAGTAACTTAAATGGTTGGTGACCGATTAACATAAGTCACATGGTTTTTTTGTAACATTTAATTTCTTTTCTTTTGGTGCACGGTTACTTCCTTGTTTCTGGGCCAGGGCTTTGTCCCATTTACTATTTGCACCTCCCTTTTGGGAGGCCCATACGAGGACTGTAGGTTCTCTTTGGAACCAGATTGCGGGGCACACCCCCAGCCTTGTTTGGTTTTTTTTTTTTTTTTATTCTTTTCTTTTCCTTTTTAATCCTTATTTTATTTTTGATATTTAAATAATCCAAAAATCACATAAAAAATATTTTTAGACACTTTAAAGTTTTAACCAATTTTCAATATTTATTTATTTATTTATTTCCATATTTTATTTAAATGTTTTATTTAAACTTATTTCTTAAAACACCCTTGTGTTAGGGTTTGATTTTTGGTTGACTTCCTCAAACTCTTTTGACTTAAATTTTTGTCAAGTTTCTATACATAATATAGGGATTCTAAAATATTTTTGTTGCCTCCAAATGATCTTTTTAAGTTGACTTTTGTTTTGACTTTTGAGGCCTCGATCTTTTTGATTACCTTGAGTTTGTTGGTAGCATTTGAGTTGGTTTTGCTACCAATCTTGTTATGAGCTTTTGCACACATATTCTTGATTTTTCTAGCATGACTCAAGGCTTTGAGTTGGGTTTTATTTGACCCTTTTTCTATTTTTGACTTAGACTTAAAGTTAGGTTTCCTTTTAGGCTTTGTTTTGGTGAGTGCCTTAACTTACTTTCTAGGTTTGTTTCTTTGAGTGATTCCCTTAATGTTTAGAGGGGGAATCATGAGTTGTATATCATTTGTATGCTACTTCCCCATGTGAACTTTGAGATGAAACTCAATGTTTACTTCTTTCCTTTATACATCCTTTATAATAATGTGTTTTTATAGCCTTGACTTGTGTTTGTTGTTGTTCTTAACAACTTGAAAGAGTTGAATGTGATATGATGTGGTTGCTGCCCCTCTTGGTTCCCTACCCCATTTGAACCTTTGGTTTTCTACCTTTTGATTATTATCATCTAATTCCACCCCTCTAATACTTGTTGTTACAAGTTGCTTGTTCCTCTCCTTCCAAATGAAAGCCTCTCCATTGATTTCAATATCTTGGATATCTAATTATCACTTGGCCTCATTAGAGCCATTTTTTACCCTTGGCCTCATAAGAGCCACTTCTCCATTAACTTAGTTAGGTTTCCCCTCTTGTATGCACTATCATTATAGATGCCTACTTTCCTTTGGCCTCATTAGAGCCACTTACCTCATAACTTAGGATCCACCTAGAGTTCTTCAACTCTATGTGAGCATCATCATTATGATGTTCCATTTCCCCTTTGGCCTCATTAGAGCCATTCACCCCTTAACTTAGAATTAAGTTAGAGTTCTTAAACTCTATGTGATTCTCATCTTCATGAGCATTCACTTACCCTTACAACTTAGACTTAGAGAGTTCTTTAACTCTATATGAGTATCATACTCATTCCCCTTGCAACTTTGACCATAGTCAATAGTCCCTCACCCCAGTTGAGGTGAACTATGAATGTTCTTATTCCATCCTTATTAGGATATGTAGGCACGAGATGCGATGTCTTGGCGAGCATACTTAGTGTATATACCCTTAGGTCTTTACCTTAGCACTTTTCCCTTAGCAATCAAACATAACATAACACAAATATAAACAAGAGGTTCATGTAGAGTACTACAGATACTTACGATGCTAACACCTTCCCTAGGTATAACCAACCCCCGAACCTTAGATCTCTTAATTGTGTCTTCACATAGCACAATTAGGGTTTTCTTCGATCTTTACCCTTTCCTTTGGATAAATCAAAGCTCGGTGGTGAATTTTAAAGATATGTGATTCAAGTTAATTAATAGCTTAATATCCAATTCTCACCGCAACAACTAAGTTTATATTCACTTTTCTTTCTTGGCATATGAAGTAAGTGTAGTAATGGTGCATGGTTTGTAAGGGAATGCATGGGCTAAATAAGGTAATGTTGAATGACATATGGTGCATGAGTTTGGACATTATGACTTGGTTTGCAATGTGAAGTCATGGCATGGTTTATTACATGAAGAACATGTGCCATGAGGGTGATTTTGAAATGTCATAACTTAGTGAATATGGGACCAAATGGTGAGGTCTTGGTATCAAGATAAAGAGTGAACTTGGCACAAAAACTTTTGTGTTGGAATCAAGTTGATTAGAGGCCTTTAACATCAAGAAAAATTGTGTTGAACATGCCATAACACAAGTTGCCCTTTGTACTTAGAAAAAAATTCTTAATCTTTCATGTTGAACAACTTTGAAACCATGATTTCAAGTGATCATAACTTTTGATTTACGAATCCAAATGGCACATACTTTATATGGTCGGAAAGGTGGAAGATCCCTATACAACTTTCATTTGAAAAAGATTTCAAAATGATGCTTGGAAGTAACTCAAAATTGAGGTTGAACATCAGCACAAAATCAGACCTTTAGACACTTAGAAAAAATTCGAAGTGTTGAAAATGCAAGTATGAAAATTCCTAACTTGCAACAACCATAACTTGCTCAAAAAAGATCTAATAGAGATGAATTACCTATGGTTAGAAAGCTTGAAATGCATACTACAACTTAAATGTTTGATGAAATTCGAAATGGAGCTTGTAAAATGGAGAAAATTGGCTTGGAAGATGGCTGCAAACCAAGAACTTTCCCAAAATGGAAAGTTTCTAAAACCCTAGTTTTCCAAATTGGGTAACTTTCCACAATCCTTGATTTTTCATGATCCCTTTGACATTTCTTGATCAAATCTCACCCATTGATCATATTTGACATGATGAACATAAGTTTGACTTCAAAAAGTCAAGAGTTGACTTTTTCCTTGATCAGTTGATTTTATCCTCAAGTTGACTGATTCTCAATCATCTGGCCAATTGAAAACCTTGTGAATGAAATTGATGGTCCATAATCCACCTATATATACTTGAGAACACATAGAGAGCCATGGAATCAAGTCTTGTCCAAAAAATCAGAGATTGACTGCTTTTATGCAAAACCCTAGTTTTGGCCCCAAAAGTTAGGAGATGTTGACTGATGTCTAAACCCCTAATTCCTTTGGAGTGAGTGAAGATCCTCTTAAACCCTGATGTTTTATCTGATAAGATGATGTCAAAGATCCAAGATCCTTGCTTAGGATGTGTCACATTCTCAGATGACCAAAACCCTAATTGGAGGATCAAGAGATAGGGGGAGGTGATCCTCTTCATGTTTTCTTGCCAATCTCAATCTTCTGATGGAATGGTGAACCAAATGTGATGTCTTGAGGTATGGGAACTCCTGTAGCTTGAGTTATTGAGCACATCCCATTCTCTTTGCTTTAAACTACCCATGATATAGACCTCTGATCCCATGCCTAGGGAAAGCCAATGATGCATGCATAATGCTTATGACCTAAATGCATATGAAATGTGAAGCATAAGCCACTTGTTGAGGGTATAAATAGGAGGGAAAATTTTGGGTTGTTACAACTGCCCATATTCAATCAACTGTGGACCTGAAGGGATGAGAGCAGCGACTTTCAGACATTCAAGGTGAATAGGGATTGAATATCAAAGGAAACAGAAAATTTGCACTCGGTGGTTAGGAAATAAGGGTAGAAAACTTGACGAGAGTAAAACTCTACTGGGGATGAAAGATAGGAGAGATTGAGAAATCTGTTAGGGAGAAGAAACGACACAAACAAGTGTCTAGAATCACGAGATTATTATCATCTAATTCCACCCCTCTCATACTTATTGTTACAAGTTGCTTGTTCCTCTCCTTCCAAAGGAAAGCCTCTCCATTAATTTCAATATCATGGATAACTCATTATCTCTTGGCCTCATTAGAGCCATTTTTTAGCCTTGGCCTCATAAGAGCCACTTCTCCATTAACCTAGTTAGCTTTCCCCTCTTGTAAGCACTATTATTATAGATGCCTACTTTCCTTTGGCCTCATTAGAGCCATTTACCTCATAACTTAGGATCCACCTAGAGTTCTTCAACTCTATGTGAGCATCATCATTATGATGTTCCATTTCCCCTTTGTCCTCTTTAGAGCCATTCACCCCTTAACTTAGAATTAAGTTAAAGTTCTTAAACTCTATGTGATTCTCATCATCATGAGCATTCACTTACCCTTACAACTTAGACTTAGAGAGTACTTTAACTCTATATGAGTATCATACTCATTTCCCTTGAAACTTTGACCATAGTCAATGGTTCCTCACCCCAGTTGAGGTAAACTACGAATGCTCTGATTCCATCCTTATTAGGATACGTACGCACGAGATGCAATGTCTTGGCGAGCATACTTAGTGTATATACCCTTAGGTCTTTACCTTAGCACTTTTCCCTTAGAAAGCAAACATAACATAACACAAATACAAACAAGAGGTTCCTGTAGAGTACTACAGATACTTAGGATGCTAACACCTTACCTAGGTATAACCAACCCCCGAACCTTAGATCTCTTAGTTATGTCTTCACATTGCGCAATTAGGGTTTTCTTCGATCTTTACCCTTTCCTTTGGATAAATCAAAGCTCGTTGGTGAATTTCAAAGATGTGTGATTCAAGTTAATTAATAGCTTGATATCGGATTCTCACCGCAACGGAAATGGCGACTTCACTGGGGAAATACAAGTGTTTTTGAGGGTTAAGCCCACCTTGTTTGCATTTGTGTTATTTTATATGTTTGCTCGCTTGTATATTTGTATATCTGTATACCTGTATATATCTGTATGTGCTTGGGTTTTCTGTATGCAGGGTTGCTACTTTGAGTGGTGAGGATGTCCTATACCCAGACTTGAGTGCACCTATGATAGGACGATGGTATATTCAAGGAGACTTTGAGGGAGTCGATTCCCGAAAAAGTAGAATTGAGAAACCATCACTCAGTTGAGGCCCCCTTGAGAGTTAGTTATGTTGAACGAGTCTATTCGTTAAAACGTTACTACTCTCGACCTAGGAGCCCATGGCACTGATAACCATTAGTCACCGTTAACCCCACTTTGGCCTTTTTAGGATGTTGTGCGATGGCTATGAGGGAGTCAATTCCCGAAATGGTTGATACACGATACTACACTCGGATGAGATTCTCTTGAGAATATTATTGACTACCGAGTCATTCGGGAAATCAATAATATCCGAAAGATAGGTTGTCAACTCTGAGAACTTTAAGAACCCTGTCCTACAGATGATAAACCCATAGTACATACCCGTTGGGAGGGATAGACCATGGCTTCATGCTCATGACCTAAACCTAGGCCCTTTTGTCTGTATATTTTTGAATATGCGAATATGTGAATCTGTACTTATCTGTGGTCGTGCATTCATAAGCATATATTTCATAGCAGTTTCATGGAACTTAGACCTCTTGTTTGTGAATATCATAGGGCTATCATGGACAGTACAAGGAAGAACACCGTGAAGTACACTTTCAAGAGTCTTAAACTGGACGGCCTGAGGAGATCGAGAGCCTTGCTGACAGACCCTGAAGGATTCAAGGATAGATATGGGAAGGTTTGGATTCTATTGAAGACGAAGGTTGATGAAGGACTCATTTCCACTTTACTTCAGTTTTATGACCCGGACTACCATTGTTTTACCTTTCCTGATTACCAACTCTTGCCAATGCTTGAGGAGTATTCTCAGTTAGTTGGTCTGTCTATTTTGGACAAATCTCCATTCCCCATCTTTGAGAAGGACCCCAAGGCACAAGAGATAGCTAAGGCCACACATTTGGGGTTAGTTGACATTCAAAACAACATGACTACAAAGGGAGGAGTATTGGGTCTGACTGTGAAGCTCTTAGTTGGGAAGGTTCAGTATTATGCCAAGCACCTAAGTATGGATACCTTTGAGGCCATCTTTTCCTTGCTCATTTACGGGCTCTTTCTTTTTCCAAGCTTCGAGAGCTTTGTAGATCTTAATGCCATCAAGATATTTTTGAAGAGGAATCCTATACCTACCTTGCTGGCTGATGCTTATCATTCCGTCCATCTAAGGAATGCCCACAATGGAGGACAGCTCACTTGTTGTACTCCTTTGTTGTATAAGTGGTTTTTTTCACATTTGCCAAAGGCGAACGCATTTTGGGACCCTAAGAGGGGGTGGTGGTCAAAGAAGATCATGGCTCTCTCTCACTCTGATATTGACTGGTACAACTGCATTTACGATGGGGTGATGATCACTGACAGTTGTGGGAACTTTGGGAATGTGCCTCTTCTTGGCACAAAAGGGGGAATAAGCTATAACCCAGTGTTGGCTCAACGACAGTTGGGGTACCCTTTGAAGGACAAGCCTCTGGGTGTTCATGTGGAAAATATCTTTTTCAAAGAGTATGGGAAGCATGAAGAACAAAAAAGAATGATCTTGAGCGCTTGGGGTCATGGGCACAAGAAAGGCAAGAATGCTAAAGGGAAGCCTAATTGCGTATCCATGGAGCCTTATCTCCAATGGGTTCGAAAGAGGGCTATTGAGCTGAAGATGCCCTACTCCCGACAAGAGCCGATCTCCTTGAAGGAGGAACCTATCCTGATCTTTATGTCAGAAGCGGAAGAGCTGAAGATTTCTTTGAACTAAGCTCAACAGACAGGAGAGGCTTGGAAGCACAAGTATCAAGTAGTTGTCGAAGAGAATCTAGAGCTCCAAAAGCAACTACAAGTGAAGAATGAAGAGATACTCTCCTGCAAAAAGAGGAAGACACAAGGAGAGCCAAGCACCTCTGACCCTCAGTCTACTCCGTGGAAGTTGATCGTTGATAAGCTCATCATGGAAAAAGCTCAGATGGAGGAAGAGATTAGGAAGCTCAACACGAGGCTTTTAGGAGAGTCTCCTTAGGTGCTTTTGTTAGCTTTTATTTAGCGTCATGTTTAATACTCTTGCGAAATGTACTGACTTTTGTAATCCGCTTTATTATTAATGAAAATGAGTCTTTTGGTATCCCTTAGTATTTCACAAATGGTTAAGTTCCATGAAACTTTTGCATTTGCATGTTGCATTTTTTGCTAACCCTATCAAGGAACTAAAATTTTGTTTTGTAGACATTGTAAGATGGATGTTGGGAAGAAAGGAACTTGGTCGTACACCTTCATGGTTCCCAATGTTGAGCAACTAAAGGAACTAGGGGAATTAATTAAAGACCCATTGACTTTCTCAGAAAAGTATGGAAGGATTCTCCCGCTGTTGAAGCTTCGAAGGGCTGAAGGACTGCTAGAGACTTTGGTTCAAATCTACCATCCCCTTTATCATTGCTTCGTGTTCCCTGATTATCAGCTGGCGCCGACATTGGAAGAATACTCTGCTTTGATGGGTCTCCCTGTCAATGATCTTCCTCCATTCTCTGGATTAGAAGACGAGCTTAGTGAGAAGGACATTGCAAGAGGAACGTGTCATACCCTAAATTTTGACCACCAAGATTTTCCATCATTGTGCAAATCATCACCACAATATGGAGGTACTTACATGACTCATCAATCTCCCCAAAGATGGGTGAACATTCACTACAATCAAGAATTAGGGTTTTAAGCCCTCTCAGAGCACTTAGACAAAGGATCAATCAAGAAATGACATGATCTTCAACTTGTCTAACCTCTCAAACACCTATAAAGGATCAAGAGGACTCCCATATCAAGAATCAAGCACAAGGTTGCAACATTCCAAGTGGATCAAGCCTCAAGATCGTTAGTGTCACCAAATTAGGGTTTTGGTCGACTAAGGCCTCCAGGTGGAATTTTTCCTCTGGGCATGTGCCAATACTTCAAAACATAACCCAAGATACTCCAAGGCACCTCATGGACCCAATCATCAAGTCAATTTAACCTCAGGGGATGCATTTACCAAAAATCGGGAATTAGGGTTTTTGACTTAATTCACCCCTAAGTTGACTTTTGGGACAAAGCATGAGCCAAGACCTCAAGACATGATTTGAGGGCCTCAAGTACACCACATTGATCCATTTGCAACAATGTATTGATCCAAGAAGCTTGATTCACAAGTTTGAATTTAATCTGGACCACAATTAGGGTTTTGAAGGAAAAAGTCAACTATACCTTTGACTTTTGACCAAGACATGATCCCAAACCTTGGAACATGATTCAATACACCCTATAACACCTATGGAATTCATCCATTAGGTTTTATTTAGGTCAAAGGCTTGATTTCACCATGGATCGCACAGTTTGGATTTCATCTGATAAAAAGTCAACTGTGCACAAAATCAAATTTGACTTTTTGGAATTTTTCACAAATATGGTTCCCCTAAGTCAAAAATAATGTTAATGTGTGGTATTGATCATCTTTAATTAAGAAAAGTCAAGAAAAGTAAGGTTTCTTGCAAAAGGGGCAACCATAAGAAACCAAAAATTTTCTAAGTTATGGAATAAAAGTGGTTTTGGTACCAACTTCCAAGGACCATAACTTGAGATCCAAGCAACCATTTTGGGTAATCCAATGCTGGATATGTAGGTCTTGCTACACTCTACAAAAGCTTCAACTACCTCCAACTCTAATTCCTTATGGATTTTAAGTTATGGAATGATCAAAATGGCAAAAAAAATGAAAATGACACTTTTCCAACACTTAGTGAAATTTTCAACAAATGTCAGAATCTGCCTTACTTTTTCCAAAATGTAGGGACATTTTTCACCTTGATCCAAGTTAAACCAGGTCTAGGGGTGAACATCAAAGTTAAAGTATGCCATGAGGGCTTTCCAACAAGTACTAGATCATCTCCAAATTCAATTTGAGCAGGGATATACAAACCTTGGAACATGGCATCATGGACTGGTTTTTACAAGGCAGAATTTATGCATTTTGCTCGATTTGTCCAAATCTGATAAATCCAAGCCTTGTCATCAATTTGGACACATCTGAGGATAAAACAAGAGGAGAATGATCTGATCCCCAAGGCTCCAAAGTCCAAGAATCTACACTTAGCCATAACAAACCTAAAAAGGCTAAAAAGGTGCCAAGACTCCAATTTTGTTGCAATGCATTTAATGGATACACCAAGGTGGCATGGACTGGCACATTCCTAACTGAATGAGTCAAGAATCAGCACTAAATCAAAGAACCATAGGCCTGTGCCCTAACCTCAAGTCAATGGCTAGAGGAGACTAAAGATTCCCTTGGATCAACATTGGCCAAAGGCCTGCTGCAGCTGCCATTTACTATTGCTTACAAAACAAACTTGCTCTACTATAAATAGAGCTCATTTATGCTCAGTTTAAGTACACCAAAGCACTACAACACTTGCTTTCCTCAAAATCTCTTTCTTTAGGCCAAAATGCCTTCTTTGGTAAGGTATCTCTGAGTTTTTGAGTTAGAGAGCAATTCCACCATAGCTCATGATCCAAACACCTCTAATATATCATATCTAAGCTGTTCAAACACTCACATGTGAACTGAAACACCAAAATCAAAAAGTCACCCTCCAAAACCTCAAAAATTGACTTTTCTGCATTTTTCAAGCCATGTCTTGATTCAGTCACTTCCAAAACCAAACCAGGCCTCAAAAACACTTCAAATATCATCCTCAAACTTTCCCAAATGGTTCCCCTCATCTAGAACACCATTTGAGAGAGTTGCCATATTGGTCACTTTTGCCCCTTTTGCAAGAAAGTGCCACAACTTGTTCCTGAGGATTCCAGCTGGTTCTAATCATTCTAAAAGCTTCTAAGGGATCAATTGAGAGTGTCCAAAGCATCAAATTACTTATGGCACAAGGAACTTGGCAGATAACACAAAAAGCTCCAAGAGGTAAGTGCATGACAACTTGAACTCTTTGAATTATACATTCCTTTGATGTCCACTGATCTTGAACATCTCATACATGTTGTATATGTTATGTTTGAACTAATTATCCGTGTAATTCTTGCCTGTACCATGAGATAGCATAAAACATGCAAAAATGGGCCTATTTTGAAGCCACTATCGGATTTTGAGGAGATATTTTCTGAAAATTCCAAGGGCACCATTGGATTCCTCATGAAATTCTAGGTCAGATGCACCTAAATTTCGTCCCAATCCATGGAGAAATGAGAAAGTTAGAGGCTTCACGTAAATTGCCCAAAAGCTTGCCTTGCCCAGGCCTAGAAACAAGGCATGCCTTATGAATTAATGGGGTGGTTTTGATACACAGATGTATCACCACCCCAGTGGTAGCGCGCATGTGTGTTTGTTTCCAAGGTCGTGGGTTCAAACCCCACCCAGACCATTTTGCCATTTTCCATATTTTTGCTATTTTTAATATTTTGTGGTTTTTATTAATTAATTCAAAAATTAATTTATCTCTCAATTTTAATTAATTTTTATTGGTTCTTTTTTTGAAATTTCCAAAAAATGTTAATGTATTTTATTCCATGAAAATTTCACAAAAATATTATTTATTTCATATATTTGATATTTTTGTAAAGAATTATATTTTTATTTGTTTTTAAACATTAAAAATATTTCTTTCTCTTGGTTTTGCAAAATTCAAATGATTTTTCAATCATCCCATGAATGAAACATGATTTTTCAAATATAAATCCAAAACAACAACTTGTTTTCCACACATGTTTGATAATTTTTATCATTTTAATTGAATTTTATTCAATTAAAATACCTTTTGAATAAAAAATTAGGGTTTTGATCATGATCACCCTAACAAATCTTTTTCTAAACACTTTTGGGTCTCTAATAGAGTGTAAGACCCAACCCCTTTTGAAAACCAAAAAAATTGGGCCTCAGTCAATGTATAAGACCCAATGCAATTTCAAAAATCTCTGCGCGATCGTCATTTCATTTCAAAATCAATTAGGCCTACCCTTGTGTTGTAAGTCCCATTTCTTTTCTTTTTCAAATACTTTGGGCCTCTCCTTGAGTTTTAAGACCTAACTCTTTGTAAATAAAACCTAATTTGGGCCTCAGTCGTTGTATAAGTCCCGATACAATTTTCTGATCAACGGTACGATTACTATTTTTCATCTGGGCCTCTCCCTGAGTATAAGCCCCAACAATCTTTTCAAAAACAACTTCCCTTTTGATTTAGGTTCAAATTCATAGTTATTATCAAAACTTTCTTTAATTTCTTGAACAACTAATCATACAGCTGTTACTATGGAAGCTTGCTCTCCTATAAGTTTTATCAGCTTTCATTTACCTGCTCTCATATATATATATATATATATATATATATATATATATATAACTGTATTGCTGGAAGCTTGCTCGCCTGTAAGTTTTTATCGGCTTTCTTTACATGCTTTCATATATATATAACTGTATTGCTGGAAGCTTGCTCACCTGTAAGTCCTTCTTTCATATCCTTTTAAATACTTGTCATATATCAACTATTTATATACTAGTATATCTGCTTAGAGTTTTCCCCGGCAACTAGGTCTAGAACTAGGTAAAGCCAGTTGGCCACTCTTAAATACAGTCAAAACTAGATCCCCATATGGAACAAAGAGAAAGGCATTATTCTCGGTGAAACTTTTCTCAGACTATCACTTTTAGAAATTGTCAAAGAAATTCAATTCCCTAGAGAGGAATTATTCTCGGTGAAACCTCTCTTGAATTTCTTCAAACCTTAGAACTGTTCACTAAAGGAATTATTCTCTGTGAAACTTTTCTTGAACTTTTCTTAGGTTTGGGACCCACAGGCTTCCTAAAAGCATCCTCGCCTCCTCTTGGGCTTTGTACAAGGACCCTCCGGCTTCTTAGAAGTTCTCATGCCTTCTCTTGGGCTTAATACAAGGACCCTGAGGACCTCTTAAAGGTATAGGACAGAACTTAGTCATCCTTTGTTAGAGCCGTCTTTCCAGTGTCAAAACCCGTGACAATTTAGGGTTGATATTCATCCCTTAAGTCTTTCTGCCTCCGCTTGGGCATTATACAAAGATACACTATTCTAATACCAGTAGACTTAGACAGTCTAATCTCCTCTTGGATTTCTAATACATTCTCAAGTTCCTTATAAAGATGGGAAAAACATTGGTCATTTGATCAATCCCCAGTAGAGTCGAAACCCGTAGATTCTAAAACTCCGTATTTTATCCTAAGTTTCCCCAACCAGGGTCAGCTTATCGTCAGAGCCTCAAGGCGTCTGATACCTCAACTTTTTTGTAAACCCTCAACAAGAGTTGATTCCCCACTTTGGACCTGCCTCTGGATCTCAATAATCCTAAGCAGAAGTCGGCCTCCTCTTAGGCTTTTTTATAATGACTTCCCCTAGCGGAAGCTAGTCTCCTCTTAGGCTTTGTATAATGATTTCTCCAGCTTGTTCAGCCACAATCTTGGGCTTTGTACAAAACAGATAAAAGCACTCTCTTGTTGACTCCACCCCTTTTTAGCCTCAATCTTGGGCTTTGTACAAGACAGATAAAGATTTTTCCATAGAGTCAGTTTCCCTTTTTTGCCTCAATCTTGGGCTTTGTACAAGACATATATAAACTTTCTCCAGCAAAGTCAAATTCCTCTTACACCCTGTGTAAGTACCTCCCTAGCGGAGTCAATTCCTCCCAGCCTTCTTTTAGGCTTTGTGGATTAATCTCTTAAGCAGAGTCAAAACCTCTTTTAGCCTCCGTCTTGGGCTTTGTACAAAACAGACAAAATATTTCCCCAGAAAGTTAACTTTTAGCCTCCTCTTAGGCTTTGTATAATGGTACCCCCAAAGAGTCAGTCCCTCTTTTTTAGCCTTAATCTTGGGCTTTGTACAAGACACATAAACACTCTCTCGTTGAGTCAGCTTGTATAAGGACTTCCCCAATGGAGTCAAATAATCTTTTAGCTTTAACCTTGGGCTTTGATCAAGGCACATACAAAAACCAAAATCCCCTCAGAGGAAATCAAAATCTCTCTGTAGGAAGACTTTTCTCTGTATATCACTACATCAAACAGAAAATTCAAAACAAACCCTAATCCCAGATAATTGCTATAAGTGGCACAATTGTTGATACAAATATCCAAGCTGTCGTCCGTCTCTTATCCTGGAAAACATCCTCTCTTTCATCTAATTGCTATAAGTGGCAAGCCTCTGGATTGTTTGCATCCACGCCACTGTCCCTCTCTTAGCATGAAAGACTCCTAAGGAAAAATGGCATTGCTCTACACTGAGTTAAAGTTTTCTCCTTTAGGATAAATCCCTATAATAGAAATTATGGCATTGCTGGATTCACATATCCCAGTTAAAGTAACCCTCCTTTTATAAACAGTCACCCAACAATTGTGATAAACAGACAAGATGTCTCCCTTTAGAGATGGCAAATTCTCTCTCAGTCAAACCTTTAGCTTCAATCTTGGGCTTTGAACAAGACACAAATACACCTTTAGCTTCAATCTTGGGCTTTAAACAAGACACCAAAACATCTTTTTCCTCCCATAGAATAGGAGGAACTACGATTGCTCTGATTTCCCTGTTTCTTTTAAATGGGAATACGTAGGCATAAGATTGCGAAATCTTAGCAAGCATACCAATCAAAAACTCTAGGTCCAGTACCTTCATACCAATCAAAGACTCTAGGTCCAGTACCTTCATACCAAAAAAAAACTTTAGGTCCAGTACCTTCATATCACCCAAACCATCAAAACTCTCTCTCTTCCACAGACATCCCTCAAAGAAGAAACTTTCCCATTTACAAATAAACACCATCAAGTACAAAGCAGAACCTAATGCTAACAACCTGTGGATAACCACATATAGGATGGGTAATTGACAACTCCCCATTGTATAACCTGACCCCGAACTCCCCGAATCTCTCTTAAGCGTTTGTTCAGTTAAACAATCGCGTGCAAGGTTAGTTTTAGATATCTTCCCTTTCCCTTCCAGTTTCACGGGATAAATAAGAAATCAGAAAGTAGCACCCCTTCCCTACCGTTGCGGTGAGGAAGAACCCATTTGCGATAAGGTGGTCGCGTCACAGACAAAAATCGCACGCTACAGATTAAATGGCGACTCTGCTGGGGAGTCAAAGTAGGATCTGTCTTACCTTAGTCATCATCGTCCCCATTTTCCACAGAAAAATGACGACTCTGTTGGGGAGTCAAAGTTTGAGTGATACCTAAGATAGGTGATGGCATAAACAGGCGGTCTTACAGGGAGTGAATCCCGAATAACCTGTCTCGGTAGACCATCAAATCAGTGGAGATACCCTTTGCGGATTCAATGTCTAATGACTTTGGTTGTGAAAGCAGATTGTTCGATTGTGGTATCCATGAAACTGAGGATTTAGTAGACAGTAACCATGTGGCTATTTTGTAGTGCGGTTGCTATCGAAAATAGTTGTCACGCGATACTACACTCAATTGAGATTACCCTAAGATACTACAGCTCGCTCGGGTGAACCAGCTTGCTGTTGTTATCCCAAGGGGGGTCAATGATTTTGAGTACCGGTACAAAAATTCACCATAGTACAACCATTGGGGATGGTAGAGCCATGACTCCATGCTCGTGACGCTGAACCTGTGAACCCATGTTTTTCTATGTTTTTGTGTGCTGCATTCATGCATTCATTTAAAAACTCTTAAACAAAGAAAAAAATCTTCTTTTCTCTTCTCTCTTTTTCAAAATTAAACTAAAACAATGATTGCGAATATCAAAGAAAAGGATTGCGTTATGGATTTCGGTAGAAGGAAGACGCACAAGTACACCTTCAAGACTCCGAAACTAGAGGTTTTAAAAGGGATGGCGAGGATGATCACCAACCCTGATGCTTTTAGAGCTAAGTACGGAGGACTGTTGTCTCTTTTAAGGGTCCATGTAGTTGAAGGAATCCTGTCTATGCTAATTTAGTTTTAAGATCCGGTTTATCACTGTTTCACAATCCCGGATTATCAACTAGCACCGACGCTAGAAGAGTACTCTCACCTGACTGATTTACCTATCACTGACCAAGCTCCCTTTTCTGGACTGGAAGAAATCCAAAAGGATCAAACCATTGCAAGAGAAATCTATTTGGACGAGTCAGAAGTCAGGACTCACATGACCATTAAGGATGGAATCCAAGGTTTACCGACCAAGTTTCTGGTAGAGAAAGCCCTGTACTTTGCCAGTGTAGGAAACATTACTGCTTTTGAAGATATCTTTGTTCTACTCACATACGGGCTTTTCATTTTTCCCAACATTGATAACTTCATTGATATCAATGCTGTTAAGATATTTATGATTGGAAACCCCGTACTAACCTTGCTCGCAGATGCTTATCATTTTGTACACTTAAGGAACTTGTAAAGCCGAGGAATGATCACATGTTGTGTACCCTTGCTTTATAAGTGGTTTACTTCTCATTTACCTAAGTCTACTGCATCTTGGGATCATAAGAGTACTCTACGTTGGTCACAGAGAATCATGTCTCTTACCAACTCTGACATAGACTGGTATAATCGAATCTATGACGGGATAAGAATCATCGACCGTTGTGGAAACTTCCATAATGTACCCCTCATAGGAACTAAAGGAGGAATCAACTATCATCCGATTTTAGTTTGCCGTTAACTCGGATACCCGATGAGACATGTCCCACGTAATGTCCATCTGGAAGGTATTTTCTTCAAGGAAGGAGAAAATGACAGGGCACTAAACACATAAATAGTGCATGCCTAGAAAGGTGTTCACAGGAAAGGAAGAGAGTCTCTAGGAAAACCAGACTATGTCTCTGTGGAACCTTATCTCCGTTGGGTACAAACTAGAGCCCTCAAGCTGAGGATGCCTTATCCTTGACAAAAAGTTCTTCCGCTAAAGGAATCTGTCCTTTATTTTATGTCTGATGCGGAAAAACTTTAGGTCACTCTCAACAAAGTTCAATGGGAAAAGAAATCTTGGAAGAACAAGTATCGTATTCTCAATGTGGAGTGTACCAAAATTCAGCAACTGTTAAAATAAAAGGATGCTCTTATTAAGATATTAGAGCAACATGTTGTAGAAAGTCAAGAAGACCGAAGAAATCTGCTCGCTCCTTTCACTTGGAAAAGAACTGACAACCCGACAATGGCTCAAGAGCCCCGGTCAAAGAAAAGGAAAATACCAGAACCAGCATCTGAGCTCTCTTCAGAGAGGACTCAGGATCCATGAACTTAGACATTTCCTTTTCCAGCACTTTGTAAAATACTGTATTTTCATTTATGCAATCTTTCAAATTCAATAAAACGGGGTCTCCCCACTGTATGATATTTGCAATCCATTTGTTGAAGTTTCTTTTTTATTAAAGCAAAAAATTAATATATATCATTGCATATCATTCATCATTCTCACACAACGCGTTCTTCTTACCTTCGAATCTCATGTATACGTCACGATTCTAGAGTCAAATTGTCTCATTCGTATAATACTCGGGCCAATCGACAAAAGAAAATGGACGATCTCGAGGAAGAGAACATAGAGCTAAGAGAAGAAATCGACCCTCTAAAGGAGGATTTGAGGAAACTTCACAGTGACATGCAATCCCTTGCAACATCTCAGAGGCAACAACAAAGGACTGTGATCTCGAAGATCACATCTACGCCCATAGTGGAGACGTATGATCCTCGGTATAACATGCCTAAAGATCGTCCCTGGGGTATGCCTATCAACTTTATCCCTGAAGGATATATTCCGTCGGTCACGGAAGACCCGGGAACTGCAGCAGGAACCGTTGGGCCTGAAGGTTACAAGCTTCAGGAAAGCGAAGACGCAAGAGTGATGATAGCAACTCCTGAAGGTTACAAACTTCGGGATAGGGAAGCACCAAGAGTCACCGCCGTGATGACTATACCACAACCCGTGGTACACATTGTCCCGGAAGGACAGATTCCACAAGTAATTTCGGGTGGAAACAAAAATATGTACGAAAGGATGAATGAGTTCCAGGAGCAATTCCTGGAGATGCAGAAGGAACTGCATGCCATTCGCGGTCAGGATTTATTCGGAAAGGATGCCGCAGACCTTTGTTTGGTCCCCAACGTGAAAATCCCGCACAAATTCAAGGTTCCTGACTTTGAGAAATACAAGGGCAACTCTTTCCCTCAAAGTCATTTGGTGATGTACGCTCGAAATATGTCAACTCAGATTGAGAATCAACAACTACTGATCCATTATTTCCAAGACAGTTTAACCGGTGCCGCACTCAAATGGTACATGGGTTTAAACTGCACTAAGACCGTCACTTTCAGAGATCCTGGCACTGCCTTTGTTCAACAGTATAAATAGAACTTGGATATGGCACCAGACATAGATCAACTCAGAGCAATGTCGTAGAAGGACAAGGAAGCTTTTAAGGAATATGCTCAGAGATGGCATGAAATTGCCGCCCAGATTTGTCCCCCTTTTGAGGAAAAAGAGATGACAAAGATCTTTTTGAAAACCTTAAGCTCATTCTACTACGACCGAATGGTCGCAAGTGCACCCAGTGACTTTACTGAAATGGTGAACATGGTAGTACGCCTTGAGGAAGCAGTCAGAGAAGGACGATTGGTCAAAGATACAGGACCATCAAGCAGTACCAAAAGATATGGTAGTGCATTCCCTAAGAAAAAAGAGCAACAAAGGCGAAGGTATCAACCAGTAGCAGCGGTTACTCCTGCTATCAACCCTGTGCCTGTTCCAGCATATCAACCTCAGGTTGCTCAGAGCCAACTGAATCAACAACAATATCAGCAAAGGACACAACTGCCTCTTCAGCAGGCTCATCCACACTACAACAATAACAACCGTACGACTCGACCACCAGGGTTCGATCCTATACCGATGTTGTACGCATAACTGTTTCCACTACTACTGGTCAAGGGGCATGTCCAAACAAGATCTCCTCTTACAATACCGAAAAATCCACCTTTTTGGTTCAAAGCGGATCAAACTTGCCCTTATCATCAAGGAGGACCGGGGCATAACATAGAAAACTGTCTCAGCTTTAAATCCGATGTATAGAAGCTTGTCAGGAATGGGGTCTTATATTTCAAAGATACAAATCCAAATGTTCAGATGAACCCGTTGCCTCAACATGAAAAAACTGCAGTAAATTTAATAGAAGAAGTTAGCTGCAGTTATCAAATTTGCGATGTACTCCTATTAGAAACCAATCTGGTCAAGATGCATTGCGGACAGAGCAGATACGGTCATGTGCCATCTCACAATTATCACCAGTGTGATACCTGCTCAAAGAATAATCAAGGATGTTCCGTAGTGCAATCAGCTCTACAAGAAGAGATGGATCTCGGATGGATCCAAGATCATTGAATCCGTGAGGTCAATATGACTCACGTAAATCCCAACATTGTCCAGAACCACAACATTCTGGTGATGAATATCAACTTGGTGGCAATGCACTCAAGGAAAAGCCAACATCATGATCTACCACGACACGGTTATAATTCCTATGCGATCAGCTCAATAAATAATCAGGGATGCTCTTTTGTACAAGAGGCCCTCCACGTTAGATAGATCTCGGATGGATCCAGGATTACCGTGATAGATGTAGCCATTAAGTTAATATGATTCAAATCTTTGATATTCGCTTGATGAATACCAGTCTGGTAGAATTACATGCTAAGTAAGTCAAGCTCGGTTTTCTGACTTCACATGGTTATCAGGACTGTAAAGTGTGTCGTGAAGACGACCAAGGATGTGCACTTGTCCAAAGAACACTTCAACACCTGTTGAACCACTGGTGGCTTCCGATCTACCTAGACGAGGACACATAATAAGTCAGTATGACTGACGGGAATCCTGATAGGCATCAAAGTCAGGATGTCCGCTCAATGGAAACAGATCAGGTAAAGTTGCACTGCATATAAAGCGAGTGTGGCTAGGTGCCACCACATAACTATGAGCGTTGTAGAGTTTGCTCAGAGAACAACCAACGATGCTACCTTGTGCGTTCAGCTCTTCAAAATCAGTTGGACCGAAAAGAGATTCGGCCATGTTCAAGTTCTGGTTCGATCAATGTGATGCAGGACTATCTTCCTGATCAGAGCAAAGACGTTGTTATAATCTCTAATCATGAAATGACCAAGGATGTATGCGCCATAATCCCTCTACTCCATGAATCAAGAGTTCCTCAAGATAGTGGAAGGTTTCTCAACCTCGAACCAATTGAGGCCACCTACGATGGTCAGAAAAATCAAAAGGCTCCCGTGGTTATCTATCTTCCAGGACCAATACAAATCTGATAAGGCTATCCCTTACAAGTACAGTGCAACAATAATCGAGAATGCAAAGGAAATTCTATTACCCTCCGTCGTAAACATTGCCGACATCAGTCGAGTAACACGGAGCGGCCGGATCTTCAACAGAGGAGTTGGAGAACCCACTAAGGAAAAGGAACCTCAAACAAAAGTTCCCAATCAACCAGTCGGATAATCCAGTGATCCCGACCTTTCAAAGAACAATGATGAGATACTGAAGCTAATCCAAAAGAGCGAGTACAACATTGTAGACCAACTGTTGCAAACTCCATCAAGAATCTCTGTGCTATCTCTATTACTCATTTTCGAAGCTCACAGGGAAGCTTTACAGAAAGTCTTAGAGCAAGCCTTTGTGGAACAAGATGTGACGATAAGACAATTTGACATTATCATTTCCAACATCACTTCCTGCAACAATTTAGGATTCAGTGATGAAGAATTGCCAAGAGAAGGCAAAAATCACAACATGGCGCTTAACATTATGGTCAACTGCCAAGATGATGCTCTGGCCAGCGTACTGGTAGATAACAGATCAACTTTGAATGTTATGCCTAAATATAATCTGATGCGACTCTCATTTCAAGGATCTCCAATGAGAGGCAGCAAGGTCATTGTCAAAGCATTTGATGGATCCCGAAAAGCAGTTATCGACGAAGTCGATCTTCCCATAACTATCGATCCTCACACTTTCCAAGTCATAGACATCCGGGCAGCATACAGCTGATTATTAGGAAGACCTTGGATACACGAGGCTGGGGCAGTCACTTCGACACTTCACCAGAAGCTGAAGTTCATCAAGAATGACCAACTAGTCACAGTCTGCGGAGAGCAAGCCTTAATCGTGAGAAATTTACCATTTTCCTGTGTAGAACCCGAGGAGGTTGTTGGAACTCAGTTCCAAGCACTTTCGGTGAGTAATGAGAATCGATCAGAGAAAGGAACATCGATTTCCTCGTACAAAGACGCTCTCAAAGTGATCGAGAGTAACAACGCAAAAGGATGGGGACAGCTTGTCATTCCTACTAATAACAAGACAAAGAAAGGTCTTGGTTTCTCCTCAACCTGTACTCAGACTGCTACTAACGATGAAATTTTTCATCCCATTCAGGACTTCTTCCACATTGGAGGTTTCCTTCACCCGGTGTCTCAAGAAGTACACACTATCAACAAGGCTAACTCCTCCGATACAGATGAAGAATGGAAGTCATATCTCAACGAGGACTGTTATAAGTATCAGGAAGAAACGCCTATGCCATTTTGCTATCCCACGCAAAGTCTGAGATATATACCTAGATCAGACGTTAAGAAGTACGGAGATTTTGATCCCGAGGGATGTCGTGCTCCACAAAACTCATTAGAGGAGGACATTCTGATGAAAGATAACTTCGACTATGACTATTATGACCCAATGGATGACTTGCCTATCTGGCAGCCGTACACAGAAGACTTAGAGCAAAAGAGTCAGCCCAACAACGCTTATCAAGTAAGCATCATTGAAAAGAATACCTGCATCCCCACCATGTCATGGGATCATTACTCAGGACATTCTGAAGATACCCAGCACAACGATGAATTTGCAAAGACCACAGGACCAGAGTTCATCAACTATGCTTTTCCTGAGGTCAACGTCATCGAGAAGGATGACTCCTCTAGTTCCACAAAAGTATGGGACACCTTAGGACAACCGAGTGGCAAGTACGACTACTTGGTCAAGTACACCGCTCTTGAAAGCTCTCGTATCAGGCTCGAAGACATACCAGCCAACTGGATGGGGAGATCCACCTGAGAATGAAAACACTGTGCAAGATACAACAGAAGAGTTCGTCTATGACAACTCTGCTTGGGAGGAAGACTCCAACGATCCTGCTCCGCTAGAAATTAGCGTCATTTCTGAGGACAAACCAAGAAAGAAGGTACCAAACTTTGTGATTCACCGAGGAGTTCGTCGCCAATGGGTTGTTGTCGATGTCTCGAAAGTCGTCCATAAGTCTAAGTAATTGCCGTCTTTAACCTTTCACCCCGCCCAGGTGAAACAGATGTTTTTATAGGGCTCACTTTCTGTAAATGTCCCTCTTCGCTTTGCCCAAAGCAACGGAGTTTTGTTTTATAGGGCTGTAATTTCAAGAATCGACTAAATCATAAATAAACATCATTCTGTAATTTCCGCATTTATTGCTGTTTTCACTTTTCGCTTTTTTAAGAAAATGGTAATCCTAAAAAAAACAAACTCCACAATAAAAACAAGCATTTTTCAGAAAATATACTGCACACACTATTGCATTCTCTCAATCTCTTCTAAGAAACAATCATCACGTCATGCAGATTGCTTATTTTAAACCCCATTGAAACATACGATCCAATGCCTTCTCCCAACTTTGAATTCCCATTATTCAAAGCCAAAGAAGAAGAGGACGAAGAAATTCCAGAAGAGATCTCCTGATTACTCAAACAAGAGGAAAGGTCCATTGAACCTCACAAAGAGCCGTTGGAAACGGTCAACTTGGGTTCAGAAGAAGTGAGGAAAGAAGTCAAGATCGGGGCACTGCTCAGTTCGACTGTCAAAGAAGATTTGATAAGAATTCTCAAAGAATTTCCCGATGTGTTTGCTTGGTCCTATCAGGACATGCCAGGGTTGGATACCAGCATCGTGGAACATCATCTACCATTAAGATCAGAATGTCCACCAGTAAAACAGAGGTTGAGAAGGACTCATCCGGACATGGCTATCAAAATCAAAGAGGAAGTGCAGAAACAGATTGACGCGGGTTTCCTCGCCACCTCAGAATATCCTCAATGGTTAGCCAACATAGTACCAGTTCCGAAAAAGGACGTAAAGGTCCAAATGTGTGTAGATTACAGGGATCTAAACAAGGCCAGTCCAAAGGATGACTTTCCCTTACCACACATAGACATGCTGGTTGACAGCACAGCAAAGTTCAAAGTTTTTTCCTTCATGGATGGATTCTCGGGCTATAATCAGATAAAAATGGCACCGGAAGACATGGAGAAAACTTTGTTCATCACCCCATGGGGCACTTTTTGTTACAAGGTGATAACACGAATTTATATCATATTTTTACTACGATTTATGTCAGTTTCTTATTCCGTTATTCGTCTAATATCCTATTTTCTCGAGATTATTTAAGTGTTTTTGCAGGTAATCGTATTTCACAAGTTAAAGTATGCTAAGTGTGGAAAAGAACCAAAACATGCAAGAAAAGAGCAGAAAAGAGAAGAAAAATTGAAGAAATCCATTTTTGCTGATATCACGACCGTCATGGGAGTGCCACGACCGTGGCAGCTTCAAAATGCACCACGACCATAACATTGTACCACGATCGTCATGCGCTCAAATTCACACACTGAAGCAGAAACATGTCTACGAATTTCCAGAGAAAGCAGTTTTCACACGATGTCATATCCTCCAAAGACTACTAGGTCCAAGGGGAGTAACCGTCAGTGTGAGTGGCTGAATTCTCTCCAATTTCTGCCTCAGCTGAGCCTATAAATACAAGCATTTATGAAGACAACGTGTGGCCAATTTCTCTTATCAAGTATACCATTTTGCTGCCAATTTGTTTCCAGAGCTTTAGTTTCATTTCTTTTACTTTGCATTTCCAATTCTTTGTTAACCATTACCGAACAAAGTAATAGTTTCTCACACTGAGGAACTATTACAACTTAGTTTAGTTTTTGTTTCATTGCCTTCAACCTTTGCACTTTATTTCACTCAAGCAAGAACCTACCGGCTTGTGGAGGGATTGATGTTGCTGTTATTACTGATTTCCAGGTTTCGTTATTTAATTCAAGCATTGTTTATTTCTTTCTTAGTTGTGTCTGTGTTTATTTATTTCCTTGCCTTTGCGTTTAATTTCCTAATTATGTCGAGCTAAACCGATATTATCGGTATGTAATGAAGTAACTAAAATGAATTAATTTTCTCTAGGCTAAAATCAATAATCAATCTTTCTCCTGGCTTCGATTTCTTAATTTAAAACCCAAGTTTTATTACGAGAGTAAAAAAAAGTAACATAGGTTAAAATCGAGACCACGGGAGTGTGAGGCTTTACCCGGATAGCTGAAATCGGGCATTAGTTTTAAAAATAGCGGAAGCGCTTTAAAGTTAAATAGGTTTAATTAGTTTTCAAAAAGAATTTTTAACCTCATACGGGCTAGCGAGAGCAGACGTATTGACTTAGAAGTATAGTCCGAAGCAATAACCACGGGAGTGTGAGTTGAGGGCTTTTAAACCGGTTTTTCCTACAGATGAATAGGGTGATAAATCTTTATAGGCTTAGGCTTAATTAATTCCACGTAGGTTACCGAATTATATACCGATAACTTAGTCATAACTAGTATTCCCAAATTTTAATTTCCCTTTAATTTTGCGTTTGAACTAAAAACCCAAATTATGATTAGCCTTAGATAAACATAGTAACGATAGATAAAGGTGCGTTCGATTTCTAGTCTCTGTGGGATAGATAATCTTTTAAAACTACGCGATACAACTGTATACTTGCAGTAACTCCCATTCGACTCATAAAGTCGCGATCAAGTTTTTGGCGCCATTGCCGGGGACTAATTAAGTCGACATCGTAATTCCTTTGTTACGTCGTATAAACTAAGGAAAAAACCAAAATTCCCTTTCTATTGATTGTATGCCAAGTACTTGCTCTTCTGGCGAAGACCTCGTACGACCAACAGACGAACCTGAACGTCTTCTTACCGTAAAAAGACGTATCCAAGAATACTGCTTAGCTCACGATATCCCTTTTCCTTTATCAGAACCTGAATCTCAATCAGATCCTGAACTTGAATCTGAATCAGATTCCGAATAAGAACCAGACATGGAAGATCCACCACAGAACCGACCTCTTAAGTATTATGTTGCCGCATCTCAACAAGAACCTCACAACAGCATTGTCGCTCCAGCTATCAACCGAAACGATTTCGAGTTGAAACCCTCCTTGTTATCTGAAACCCAACAGAAGATTCGAACGAACATCTGACCAAGTTTGTGCAGTACGCAGACACAGTGAAAGCAAATGGTGTAACCGCAGACCCCATGAGACTACGTCTTTTCCCTTTCTCATTAAGAGATAGAGCTTGGGCTTGGTTGCAATCCTTGCCATCAAATTCTATTACTTCTTGGGAAGATTTAAAGAAGGTATTTCTGGCATGATATTTTCCGCCAAGCAAAACAGCTATGCTGAGAGCCCAAATCAATAGCTTCAGACAAAAAGACAACGAGTCTTTATATGATGCATGGGAAAGATACAAAGATATGAGGAGGATATGCCCGCATCATGGTCTTAAGGATTGGTTAATTATCCATACGTTTTACAATGGTCTCTTGTACAACATAAGATTGACAATAGATGCCGCCGCTGGTGGTACACTCATGGATAAACCGTATGATTAAGCCCAACAACTCATCGAGAGTATGGCTCAGAATCACTACCAATGGGGAGGTGAAAGAACTCAAGTGGAGAAATCCCAACCAAAAGGAGAAATGTACGAAGTTTCTAGCCTAGATCACGTCCGTGCTAAGGTAGATGCAATCGCTCAAAAGATAGACAACTTGACCATGACACCCACAGCCACCGTGGCTGCTGTAGCGCCAAACTGCGAATTATGTGGAACAGCTGGACACGCTGCCCCTGAATGCCAAGTTTTAGCAGGAGCCTCTACAGATCAAGTGAATTATGCTCAAGCAAACCCCTATGCAAATACCTACAATCCTGGTTGGAAGAATCACCCCAACTTCTCTTACAAAACCAACAATGCACTGTATGCACCTGGTCAAGCACCTGCTGCACCACCAGGTTATCAAAAGGCTGCAACAGCTGCTCCAAATGTTCCTAGGAAGTCTAACCTTGAACTGATGATAGAAAACTTCATAGCTATCCAGACCCAGACAAACAAAGAGTTCCTGAATCAAAACGTACACACTAGTGAACAGATTAAGCAGTTAGCGAACAAAGTAGACGCTTTGGCCACTCACAACAAAATGCTTGAAATACAAATTTCCCAAGTGGCTCAACAACAAGCACCTACTGCTGCTCCTGCTGGAACATTTCCTGGACAGCCACAACCTAATCCCAAAGGACATGCAAATGTTGTTATACTGAGAAGTGGAAAAGAATTAGATGGACCCATTGACCCAAGACTTCAAAATCCAGCCATGTACCAAAAGTCTGCTAACGACCAAACAACTGAGAAGGAGAGTGAACCCAAGGAAAAGGAAGATAATGACCAAGAGGATGTAAACAAAGAAAAACCTTATGTGCCTCCACCGCCTTATAAGCCACCTATTCCGTATCCTCAAAGATTGAAAAGTTCTTAAACTGCAAGGCAATTTAAGAAATTTGTTGAACTTCTGAAACAACTAAACATCATGATACCTTTTACAGAAGCCATCACCCAGATGCCCTCGTATGCTAAGTTCCTAAAAGAAATCCTATCCAATAAGAAAAAGATTGAGGAAAACGAAACAGTTACGCTTACTGCTGAGTGTAGCGCAATAATTCAAAACAAAATGCCTCCTAAGCTAAAAGACCCAGGTAGTTTCTCAATACCTTGTGTAATTGGGAAGTTCGTCATAGAGAAAGCTCTATGCGACTTAGGAGCCAGTATTAGTGTTATGCCCTTATCCATATGCAAGAAGCTTGATATGGGAGAATTAAGACCAACTAAGATGTCTGTTCAATTAGCTGACCGCTCTGTTAAATACCCAGTTGGTATAATAGAGAATGTTCCAGTTCGTATAGGACAATTCTATATCCCTACTGATTTCATAATCATGGATATTACAGAAGACTCTACTACTTATATCATATTAGGAAGGCCATTCCTAGCTACTGCTGGAGCAATTATAGATGTAAAGAGAGGCAGGCTAACTTTTGAAGTTGGTGAAGAGAAAGTTGAATTTATCTTGACACAATTCTTACAAGCTCCAGCCATAGACGACACATGATATTTACTAGATGTCATAGATGAGTGCGTAAGAGAAATCGAGATGGAACCGACCATATATTCAGATATTCTAAAAATTCCAATACCTCCGATTTTCGAAGATGATAACTGGCGTGAACCTTATCAAGACGATAGCCTAAGCGAATGCTTAGCACTTACACCAGATCATCTACGTTGCCCAAAGAACCCAACCCTAAAACTGAAAACATTACCCAAAAATCTAAGGTATGAATTCCTAGACGAAGCTCTCGAACGACCTGTAATAGTCAATGCAGACTTAGGACAGACCGAAACAAAGAAACTATTAGATGTCTTAAGAAAATATCCAACTATGTTAGGATATAACATCGTTGACCTTAAAGGAATAAGCCCTTCTATTTGTATGCACCGCATTATGCTGGAGGAAGACTGTAAATCCTCTAGGGAACATCAGAGAAGGATTAACTCGATCTTGAGCACTGTAGTCAAGGACGAAGTGAAAAAACTTTTAGAAGCAGGAATTATATACCCGATATTAGACTGTAAATGGGTTAGCCCAGTACACGTCGCTCCAAAGAAGGGAGGTGTTACAGTTGTTAAGAACGAAAAAGGGGAATCTATAACAAAAAGGGTTGTAACTGGAAGTAGAATGTGCATCGACTATAGAAAGTTAAATAAAGCCACTCGTAAAGACCATTTCCCATTGCCTTTCATTGACCAAATGTTGGAAAGATTGGCTAAACACTCATACTTCTGCTATTTAGACGGTTACTCAGGATTCTTTCAAATTCCTATTCATCCTGATGACCAAGAAAAGACGACCTTCACATGTCCCTATGGTACATTTGCTTATCGGCGAATGCCGTTTGGACTATGTAACGCACCTGCCACATTCCAAAGATGCATGATGTCAATCTTTGCTGACTTTATAGATGACATTATGGAAGTGTTTATGGATGACTTTTCCGTATGTGGGCAGAGCTTCGAAGGATGTCTATCGAACCTAGAAATGGTATTGGAAAGATGCGTAAAAGTTAATCTCGTATTAAACTGGGAGAAATGCCATTTTATGGTAAATAAAGGAATTGTACTTGGACACGTTGTGTCCGATAGAGGAATTGAAGTTGATAAAGCCAAGATAGAAATTATAAAAGATCTTCAACCTCCGAAAACCGTACGAGAAATACGAAGTTTCTTAGGACACGCCGGTTTCTACCGACGATTCATAAAGGATTTCTCGAAAATCACTAAACCTCTTACCGGTCTATTAATGAAAGACGCTGAATTCATCTTTGATGAGAAATGCCTAAAAACGTTTGAACAGCTGAAAATAGCTCTTATTACCGCACCTATCATGCAACCACCAGATTGGATATTACCTTTCGAAATCATGTGTGATGCAAGTGATTATGCTGTAGGTGCAGTCTTAGGACAGAGGAGGGATAGAAAACTTCATGCCATTTACTATGCAAGTAGAACCTTAGATTCCGCCCAAATGAACTACGCTACCACAGAAAAATAACTTTTAGCCATGATCTTTGCCCTTGACAAATTCTGTTCCTACCTAGTGGGAGCTAAGATCATCATTTACACAGACCACGCAGCTATTAGATATTTACTTAACAAGAAGGATGCAAAACCTAGACTGCTAAGGTGGATCCTACTTCTACAAGAATTTGATTTAGAGATCAAAGATAAGAAAGGAACCGAAAACGTAGTAGCAGACCACTTATCTCGATTAGAGGGCATTAAACCAAAGCCAATACCCATTAATGAGGATTTCCCATATGAACGACTCATAGCCCAACTAGAAAGTGATATGTCTACTCTACAGTTGAATGACCCAAAGATGGAAGAAGTCGTGGAAGAAATTAACATGCACACAACCCTGCCATGGTATGCTGACATAGTCAACTACTTAGCAGCTGGAGTACTTCCACCAGACTTATCTTATCAACAAAAGAAAAAATTCTTTCATGATCTAAAACATTATTACTGGGATGAACCTTTGCTGTTTAAGAGAGGAGCCGACGGTATCTTCCGTCGTTGCGTCCCAGAAGAAGAAATAGAAAACATCATCTCTCAATGTCATTCTGCTCCTTATGGAGGACATGCTAGTACCTCAAAGACATGTGCTAAGATCTTGCAATCCGGCCTATTCTAGCCCAACCTTTGGAAGGATGTCCACATCGCAATACTAAACTGCGACCGGTGCCAACACACTGGAAACATATCAAGACGCGATGAGATGCCTCAAAAAGGTATATTAGAAGTAGAAGTCTTTGATGTATGGGGGATTGACTTTATGGGACCCTTTCCATCATCCTTTGGAAATAAATATACACTCGTAGCCGTCGATTATGTTTCAAAATGGATTGAGGTAATAGCTTCTCCTACAAATGACGCACGAGTAGTCATAAAGCTCTTTAAAAACACAATCTTTCCCAGATTTGGTGTGCCGAGACTTGTCATAAGTGATGGTGGTTCTCATTTCATATCAAAAATATTTGAAAAATTACTATCGAAGTATGGAGTAAAACACCGCGTAGCAACACCATATCACCCACAAACAAGTGGACAGGTTGAGGTCTCAAATCGAGAAATAAAACAAATTCTAGAAAAGACCATAGCCACCTCTAGGAAAGACTGGACATCAAAACCCAACGAAGCTTTATGGGCATATAGGACGGCCTACAAAACACCAATCGGAACTACACCTTTCAAGCTTGTCTATAGTAAATCTTGCCATCTACCAGTGGAATTAGAACATAAAGCCTATTGGGCTATTAAAACATTGAACTTAAGGTATGATTCCGCAGGTGAAAAACGTATCCTAGATCTGCAAGAACTAGAAGAGTTAAGATTAGACGCTTACGAGAATGCTAAGATATACAAAGAACGAACTAAAAGATGGCACGATAAGCGCTTATCTAGAAAAGAATTTAGTGTGGGAGACGTTGTACTCCTATTTAACTCAAGATTAAAACTCTTTCCTGGGAAATTAAGGTCTAGATGGTCCGGTCCTTTCGAGATTACAAAAATTCTACAAAGTGGAGCGGTAGAAATAAAGGGGAGGAATAGTAATCCATTTTTAGTCAATGGACAACGTCTAAAACACTATCACAACATTGAAAATAGAGATTATTTGAACAGCCTAAGACTTTTAGAGTTGCCCACCGAACCTCCTAACTAAGCATCTAATTGATTTCGTCAAGCTTTCGACGTTAAAAACAGCGCTTGATGGGAGGCAACCCATGATTTTTATTTTTCATGCTTTATATTTGTTATTTCTTTATGTTTTCGATGTTTTGTTTTTATTTTGCAAATTTTCAGTTTCATTTATATCGTTTTAAATTTAATTTGGAAATATTGTGTTGATCTTAAAAATTGAAAAAACTACAGGATTATAAAGTCTTTCTACTCTCTCTGTTCTCCTCTTCTGCTTTCATTTTTGCAAAAAGTACTAACTAATGGCAAACGAGGATAACATGCCAGTAGAATTCAGAGATGGAGCACAGTGGCATCGCTATGAGGCTTTGTCTCTTAGACCTTTTGCCTTGACAAAATTCGCCCACAGACCCACCATGACCGCCTTAGGTGTAGGTGAGAGCGTAGACTTTCTGTTTAGCCAGTTAGGTTGGGAGGGTTTTGCCAATAAGAAACATAAGTGCTACCGTAGGTTGACTTTAGAATTCCTGAGCTCTTTAAGCTATAACCCTCACTGTGGAAAAGGTTTAACCAGGGGAAGAATTACCTTTAGATTATTTGGATACAGCTGCCAGTTCACCATAAAGGAACTGTCGGATCTTTTGGGATTTCCTAAAGGACCCCATGTTTTCTCTGTGGTTCAAGAGGACTTAGTGTTAGTTGGAGAGCTGAGTGAATTTTGGGGTAGAATTTCAGGGAAACCTGATTTTGACATGGACCCTATGCTTTCAAGAGAAATACATAACCCCGTTTTCTGTTACTTTCATATAATCCTGGCCTATACCTTATTTGGTAAACTTGAAAATGATAACACTGTTTCGAGGGATGAGCTTTTTATTATGTTTTGTGCTTCTCAGTCTAGAGAGGTTAATGGACTCACTTTTATGCTGAATAACTTTTGCAAACTTATCAATAATGATAACAGTCCAATTTTGATAGGTAGCCTAGTTACTAAGATAGCTGATGCTATGGGATTCAGAACCCGACTTTCTAAGATTAACCCCTTTGGAGAATTTAGACCCATGAATATCACCTTTTGCTTCAATAGGGCTATGATTAGGGACCAAGGTCCGAACCATTTCCAGCTTTTAATTAACAATGTTGTCGTACCACACTTTACACTTCCAAATCATAAACGCACAAGTGTGCACGATCAACATAAATGGCTATATAACCTTGATGAACCCGTGCCTGAACCAGAAGAAACCTTTCTTGAACCTGAGATCGACCCAAAAATACCCCCTCATTACCATGATCTTGACTATATGGAATTCCAAGAGAACATTGACATTCCTAAAGCTGATGCCACTGATTATGCTTCTAATCTGAATTCTATCTTAAAGACTATGGATGAGTATCATAAAGAAATCACTTCAGTAAAGGATGAGCTTAACACTGTGCGTCAAAATATTGTTGGACTTATGGACTTGACCGTTGAACAATTTGATCATTTAAATCAAGCCATCGCATCTTTGAAGAAACGCCTTGGCTAGATTTATGAAGCACCTTATTTTCAAGACTTTTTATGCATTTTACTTTAGAATAATTTTACATTATTTCAGTTTTCATTTTTCATGTCGGGAATAATTTGATTTCATACAGTTTTGATACAGTGCTAGTAGTTTAACTAGCACCTTTCTGGTTTTAAATAATAATTCCATTTGCTGCTGCTATTAAATCTTTGTGATTTCAATTCCATTCCTATTCTTTTAATTCTATATTAATTTGTGTTATAATGTTACTTATCTCTTTGTATGCAATATAATGCTATTCCCATATGCTTCCCATGACCTGCTATTAAGTTATTGTGTTTGGAATTCTGTCTGTCATGAAACCAATTTACCACCCAGATTTTGTGAACGTCACGATCGTGATGACCCCGTGACGACCGTCATGCGGGTTTGAAACAGATTCTGCGTTAAAACAGAATTGTTTCACTCGTTCCCTCTTCTTTCTCTCATTCAAACCCCAGCCGTCCACTACCTTCTGAAATTCCACAACCGTCCCATTACCATTTGAACCACATTAATCATTTCCATAACCATTCAACTTACCATTACGCTATATAATCACACCGTACGCAACCCCTTTTCACAAACCCTCAAATTCCATAACCTACTTTCTTTCCAAAACCCTCTTTAACAAAACAATGGCACGTCGAATTCCAGATTTATCCACATTAAACTTCCGTGATGGAGAGGCGGGAGAATGCCAAAGAGCTTGGTATATCGATTTCTACCACCGTTTCGTTCAACTGACCCGCTATGTTGACGTTGCATGCTTAGAAGAACTCGGAATGCTTGAGGGAGTTCAATGGATGTTACAAAATGCCGGTCTTTGGCAGCTTTGCACTCAGAGCCGACCCACTTACGAAGACCTTACTTTAGAGTTCCTTAGTTCCTTCACCTACATAACCCCTCCGGGAGAAACGATCAAAATGCGCCTGCCCCTGATGATCAAGGACATGGACCTGTTGATGAGATGGAGCAAGAAATGGAAAACGCCCCTGAAAACTAACCACCGCCGGCCAATGATGCTCCTTCGACCTCCAAACGTCATCGCCGCCCTGACCAAGACCCGGTTACTAACGACGAAATCCTGAGAGCTATATGGCAACAAACCCAGCAACAGAATGAAATGATGACACTTGTGCGTCAAATCCAGCAAGGGCAAGTTGACCAAGGTCAAAGGCTTGACGGTGTCATCGAGGAGATGGGTGCATTGACAGTGCGAGTGCAGAGCTTACACGAGTACATCCATCACGTGGGCATTCCTGATCACGTAGCACAACATGGAAGAGGACTCTCTAGAGGCAGAGGACGTGGTCCACCTTGATTTTATTTTGCTTTTGTATTTTGTTTCTCTTATTAGTTTTCCTTGTTAATCCCCTTTATATCGCAACATTGAGGACAATGTCCGATATAGTGTGGGAGAGTTAGATTTATTTCCGTTTATTTCCATTTCTTGTACTTTCTTTTTCCTTATCAAAGTAATATATGAATATTTTCGTTCAGTGATCCGACTTCCTCACTTTATTCTGCCATAACAAATTTTTTTTTTACGATTAATGCACATCCGTGACATACCAAGCTTTAAACTATGTTAGGAAGCTGGGAAAGTGCTAACAAGATTGATACCGTCTTGACACCTTAGACCTCTTGCGTATGCGATATCAGTTTCGACACTTATTATACGATACCTTGAGTTCAGTCCTAAAGTAACCCTTAGTAGTTTATATTAGCAGTCAGCACCGTCTATATCACAAACCACGTGGGGAACTGATGAATATAAGTGTTTGATGCCCAATCAAAAAAAAGAAAAAAAATCTTTCTTATCTATATGCCGAGAAAAAATAAATAGAATATGCAACAACTCTCACAGTTGTGAAAATGTGCAAGAAAAGAAAGAAAATTCGTTGTTGATTGGTTCGGAGGTACCTGATTCTGAACTTGGTAGGGCGAACTACTGTTTGATCCCACGCAATCTACGAATGGGATGTATAAAGGGTTACCACATTTGTGTATCAGGCCCCGTGTAAGAAAATGGGATCAAAGTCACTAACCGGTTACTCCACTACATGCGTGAATAAGGCAAAGGGCTTAATGTGATTGCGTTAGAATGAAACCGGGTGAAATAAATACGAAAACTTATGGTTGAACTATAATATAATGATTTGGACTGGATTGTACAAAAGAGAGGTCTATGACAAGCTTGTTGCTTTGTGTCGTTATTGTATCCTTAGTGTTTTACACTAGTACACGTATAACTAACAAGAAACTCTTTTTCAACACCACTGGTACGCCAGGTATGTGCATTTGATGCAGTTTGTCTGCTTTAATAGATTGATTGCTTGAGGACAAGCAAAGATTCAAGTGTGGGAGAGTTTGATAACACGAATTTATATCATATTTTTACTTCGATTTATGTCAGTTTCTTATTCCGTTTTTCGTCTAATATACGATTTTCTCGAGATTATTTAAGTGTTTTTGCAGGTAATCGTATTTCACAAGTTAAAGTATGCTAAGTGTGGAAAAGAACCAAAACATGCAAGAAAAGAGCAGAAAAGAGAAGAAAAATTGAAGAAATCCATTTTTGCTGATAACACGACCGTCATGGGAGTGCCACGACCGTGGCAGCTTCAAAATGCACCACGACCGTAACATTGTACCACGATCGTCATGCGCTCAAATTCACACACTGAAGCAGAAACGTGTCTACGAATTTCCAGAGAAAGCAGTTTTCACACGATGCCATATCCTCCGAAGATTACTAGGTCCAAGGGGAGTAACCGTCAGTGTGAGTGGCTGAATTCTCTCCAACTTCTGCCTCAGCTGAGCCTATAAATACAAGCATTTACGAAGAACAACGTGTGGCCAATTTCTCTTATCAAGTAAACCGTTTTGCTGCCAATTTGTTTCCAGAGCTTTAGTTTCATTTCTTTTACTTTGCATTTCCAATTCTTTGTTAACCATTACCGAACAAAGTAATAGTTTCTCACACTAAGGAACTATTACAACTTAGTTTAGTTTTTGTTTCATTGCCTTCAACCTTTGCACTTTATTTCATTCAAGCAAGAACCTACCGGCTTGTGGAGGGACTGTTGTTGCTGTTATTACTGATTTCCAGGTTTCGTTATTTAATTCAAGCATTGTTTATTTCTTTCTTAGTTATGTCTGTGTTTATTTATTTCCTTGCCTTTGCGTTTAATTTCCTAATTATGTCGAGCTAAACCGATATTATCGGTATGTAATGAAGTAACTAAAATGAATTAATTTTCTCTAGGCTAAAATCAATAATCAATCCTTCTTCTGGCTTCGATTTCTTAATTTAAAACCCAACTTTTATTACGAGAGTAAAAAAAAGTAACATAGGTTAAAGTCGAGACCACGGGAGTGTGAGGCTTTACCCGGATAGCTGAAATCGGGCATTAGTTTTAAAAATAGCGGAAGCGCTTTAAAGTTAATTAGGTTTAATTAGTTTTCAAAAAGTATTTTTAACCTCATACGGGCTAGCGAGAGCAGACGTATTGACTTAGAAGTATAGTCTAAAGCAATAACCACGGGAGTGTGAGTTGAGGGCTTTTAAACCGGTTTTTCCTATATATGAATAGGGTGATAAATCTTTATAGGCTTAGGTTTAATTAATTCCACGTAGGTTACCGAATTATATACCGATAACTTAGTCATAACTAGTATTCCCAAATTTTAATTTCCCTTTAATTTCCCGTTTGAACTAAAAACCCAAATTCTGATTAGCCTTAGATAAACATAGTAACAATAGATAACGGTGTGTTCGATTTCTAGTCTCTGTGGGATCGATAATCTTTTAAAACTACGCGATACAACTGTATACTTGCAGTAACTCCCATTCGACTCATAAAGTCGCGATCACAAGGTAATGTCGTTCGGTTTGAAGAACGTCGGGGCAACCTATCAAAGGGCCATGACTACTCTGTTTCACGACATGATACACAAAGAAATCGAAGTGTATGTCGATGATATGATTGCCAAATATAAAATAGAAGAGGAGCATGTGACCCATCTGTCAAAACTATTTGAGCGTCTGAGAAAATACAAACTCCGCTTGAATCTGAACAAGTGCACGTTAGGTGTCCGCTCGGGAAAACTGTTAGGATTCCTCGTCAGCCAAAAAGGAATTGAGGTTGATCCTGACAAGGTCAAGGCCATTCAAGAAATGCCTTCTCCAAAGACTGAGAAACAAGTAAGAGGATTCCTGGGACGTCTGAATTACATTGCGAGATTTATATTCTTCATGACCGCGACATGCACGCTGATCTTCAAACTACTCAAAAAGATACAATCATTCCTCACTGATTCCCGGAGCAAATGGACTCCGAATTATGACGGCCCCTATGTGGTCAAGAAAGCCTTCTCAGGCGGCGCCTTGAGATTAGCAACCATGGATGGAGAGGAATTTGCCTACCCCACGAATATTGACGTAGTCAAGAAATACTTCGCCTAAATAAAAAAAAACGTCTCGGTGGATCGGAAACCCAAAAGGGCGGTCCAGGCAAAAATTAGAGACATAAACAAAAAAAATCATCCCGATGGATTGGAAATCTCAAAGTACAATCTAGGCAAAAATTAGGGATTAATGGCAAGTAACTACGTTCGACGAGGTTAAATCCCCAGCAGTAATGCCATCCATCAGGAAAACTCCAGTCAAGGTCATCTTCGACAGAAGCTCAGGATGTCCAAAATTCAAAGTTGGTAGAAGGATAATAGTAGTTATGTTTCAATGTAGCCCTTTTCCCATAAATTACCATTTTCTAAAATTTGTAATGCTCTATGGTATCACGCGCTTGGTTGATTACCATCCTATCAATAAAATTTGAGCCCAAGTGCTTTTGTTTGCAATTCTCATTTGTTTTAGCTTTACAGAATGACATTTTAACATGATCAACGATTCTTAAAATAAAACAAAAAAATGAATTTACTTGTCAAAATTGTTCTGGTTTTAAAATAAAGATGGCAATTCTTTTGACTGTTGAACATCGAAAAGAACATTGATCGCTTCTCTGAAGGTGATTGAACCTCAAAGTGCAGAATCAAAGTACTCCTTCTAAAACCAGAGCATCTGAATAAAGGATCCACTGAGTCAGAAACCATGTTTCATTTGACATCCCCGGCAGAGTTATTACCTCTTAAGACCGATTTAACATTTCTTTCTCTCTATAGGGATTGTCTCTCCTAAGCAAGGCAGAATTGCTATCTTGAACCAGTGATACTTTTCATCCCCCGCAATGGCCGAGTATCCAGTCCTGTTCATCACTTAGTCTGTATGTCATGTCAGTTTTGTTAGCATAAACATACATACATCATGCATTATTGATTCACATTTATATTCATATTGCATCACTATTACTCTAGTCAGTCTTGTTCTCAACTGATAAAGTCCTCTTATCAACCGAGTTGTCAGTTCCTTTCCTCGACAGGAAACGTGTCACCTAAACAATCTCTCCCCCAGTTTATTTCTGGATTGGAGCCGATCCTTGACCACTTTGATAACTTGAACCTCTGAAAGGCAAGAAGACATTCAACAAACATCACTCTTCGCCATTGAAGATGATATTTTCGCTTTCCCAGATTTAAGGAAAATCCCCATAGAAAGCCTCTCAACCAAAAACTCTCGGTAATACGGCAGTTTCTTTCTGAAAAATTTGCTATCGAATAAGGTCATCAGCACCTCCAAATTGAGTGACATCACATAACATTTCTTCGAAAAGATCTCGAAGAAAAGTATGATGTAATATCCCCTAACAGAAAACAGTTTCTCAAAGAGACTCATTTTTTCGCCGGTAGAGTCAACAAATGGCATCTCCAACAGAGAAGTTTGCACACCTCTACAGCTCAAACAAATGGGTCTCCCCCAGCAAGTTTGACATCAATTTTTTCAATCAAATGGCATCTCCCTAGTAAACTCGGCGAGAAGTTTGATAAAAACCGCTACACATAGCATCCCTTGTCAAGGAAGAAACTCGACAAGAAGAAACTGACACCAGTTCCTTGGCTGAAGACCAGGATCGAGGGGAAGTTTATATCAAGAAACTGAGACCAGTTCCATGGATAAAGACCAGGATCGAGGGAAAGTTTATTTCAAAAAAAAACTGAGACCAGTTCCATGGCTGAAGACCAGGATCGAGGGAAAGTTTATTTCAGAAACTGAGACCAGTTCTGTGGATGAAGACCAAGATCGAGGGGAAGTTTATTGACAAAAGAAACTAAGACTAGTTCCATGGGTAAAACCCAGAATCGAGGGGAAGTTTATTTCAAAAACCTAGACCAGTTCCTTGGCTGAAGACCAGGATCGAGGGGAAGTTTTTACCCTTTTCTAAGTATCAACGCTTAGTAAAAGAAGATGGACGGGGGAACTGCCATTCATAACCACCGTCAAAATTTCGGGTATTTTGATATTTAAACCTCTTGCACCCCGAATGCCCGAATACCTTCGCCATTCACACCTTCGAGTCCAAGAAGATTAAATAGGGGCATCTGTCACACCCTAAATTTTGACCACCAAGATTTCCCATCATTGTGCAAATCATCACCACAATATGGAGGTACTTACATGACTCATCAATCTCCCCAAAGATGGATGAACATTCACTACAATCAAGAATTAGGGTTTTAAGCCCCCTCAAAGTAATTAGACAAAGGATCAATCAAGAAATGACATGATCTTCAACTGGTCTAACCTCTCAAACACCTATAAAGGATCAAGAGGACTCCTACATCAAGAATCAAGCCTCAAGATCGCCAGTGTCACCAAATTAGGGTTTTGGTCGACTAAGGCCTCCAGGTGGAATTTTTCCTCTGGGCATGAGCCAATACTTCAAAACATAACCCAAGATACTCCAAGGGACCTCATGGACCCAATCATAAAGTCAATTTAACCTCAGGGGATGCATTTACCAAAAATCGGGAATTAGGGTTTTTGACCTAAATCACCCCTAAGTTGACTTTTGGGAAGCATGAGCCAAGACCTCAAGACATGATTTTAGGGCCTCAAGTACACCACATTGATCCATTTACAACAATGGATTGATCCAAGAAGCTTGATTCAAAAGTTTCAATTTCATCTGGACCACAATTAGGGTTTTGAAGGAAAAAGTCAACTGTACCTTTGACTTTTGACCAAGACATGCTCCCAAACCTTGGAACATGATTCAATATACCCTATAACACCTATGGAATTCATCCATTAGGTTTTATTTAGGTCAAAGACTTGATTTCATCAAGGATCGCACAGTTTGGATTTCATACGATAAAAAGTCAACTGTGCACAAAATCAAGTTTGAATTTTTTGAATTTTTCACAAATATGGTTCCCCTAAGTAAAAAATTATGTTAATGTGTGGTATTGATCATCATTCATTAAGAAAAATCAAGAAAAGTGAGGTTTTTTGCAAAAGGCAACCATAAGTAACCAAAATTTTTCTAAGTTATGGAATAAAAGTGGTTTTGGTACCAACTTCCAAGGACCATAACTTGAGATCCAAGCAACCATTTTGGGTAATCCAAAGCTAGATTTGTATGTCTTACTACACTCTACAAAAGATTCAACTACCTCCAACTCTAATTCCTTATGGATTTTAAGTTATGGAATGATCAAAATGGCAAAAAAAACATGAAAATGACACTTTTCCAACAGTTGGTGAAATTTTCAACAAAAGTCAGAATCTACCTTAATTTTTCCAAAATGTAGGGACATTTTTCACCTTGATCCAAGTTAAACCAGGTCTAGGGGTGAACATCAAAGTTGAAGTATGCCATGAGGGCTTTCCAACAAGTACCAGATCATCTTCAAATTCAATTTGAGCAGGGAGATACAACCCTTGGAACATGGTGTCATACCCCAAATTTTGACCACTAAGATTTCCCATCATTGTGCAAATCATCATCACAATATGGATGTACTTATATGCCTCATCAGTCTCCCCAAAGATGGGTGAGCATTCACTACAATCAAGAATTAGGGTTTTGAGCCCTATCAGAGCACTTAGACAAAGGATCAATCAATAAATGACATGGTCTTCAACTTTTCTAACCTCAAAAACACCCACAAAGGATCAAGAGGACTCCCACATCAAGAATCAAGCATAAGATTGCAGCATACCAAGTGGACCAAGCCTCCAGATCGCTAGTGTCACCAAATTAGGGTTTTGGTCGACCAAGGCCTCCAGATGGAAATTTTCTTCTGGGAATGAGCCAATGCTTCAAAGCACAACCCAAGATACTCCAAGGGACCTCATGGACCCAATCATCAAGTCAATTTAGCCTCAGGGATACACTCATAAAAAATCAAGAATTAGGGTTTCTTGACCTAATTCACCCCTAAGTTGACTCTTGGGACAAAACATGAGCCAAGACCTCAAGACATGATTTGAGGGCCTTAAACACCCCACATTGATCCATTTGCAACCATGGATTGATCCAAGAAGCTTGATTCACAAGTTTCAATTTCATCAGGACCACAATTAGGGTTTTGAGGATTTTGATCAAGACATGCTCCCAAACCTTGGGACATGAGTCAATACACCCTATAACACCTATGCAATCAATCCATTAAGTTTTATTTAGGTCAAGGACTTGATTTCATAGAGGATCGCACAGTTTAGATTTCATCTGCTGAAAAAGTCAACTGTACAAAAAGTCAAAGTTTGACTTTTTGATTTTTTGGTCAACCAAGGTTCCTTAACCCTAAAACAATGTTAATATGTGATTTGAATCATCATTCATCAAGAAAAATCAAAGAAAATGAGTTAACTTGTAAAAGGGGTAACCATAAAAAACTTAGAATTTTTCTAAGTTATGGAACAAAGTGGCTAGGTACCAACTTCCAAGGATCATAACTTGAGATCCAAGCAACCATTTTGGATGATCCAAAGATGGATTTGTATCTCTCATGGCATACTTTAAAAGTGTCAACTAGACCTCATTCCAATTCCTCTTGGATTTTTAGTTATGGAGTGATTAAAGAGGCTGAAAACATGAAAATGATATTTTTCCAACACTTAGTAAAATTTTCACTAAGTCAGAATTTGCCTTGTTTTTTCCAAAATGTAGAGGCATTTTTCATTGTAATTCAAGTTGGATCAAAACCAAAGTTGGACATCATATTGGAGTAGGATATGTCAGCTTTCCAAAATGTCCAAGAACTCCATCAAACTCCACTTGAGCTAGGAATTATGACAACTGCAACATGCCTTGCTGCAAACTGTCTTGGCAAGGCATATTGTGCATAAGGGCTTGATTTGTTCAATTTGTGCAAATGAAAAACAAGTTTATCCATCTGCACACCTCAGGGGGAGATCAAGGAGGAACAAACACTGATCCATAAGCTTCCCAAGTATTTGGAACTACAAGTAGGTATGCCACCTCTAAAAGGCTAAAGATTCCTCAAGACTCCAATTTTGTTTTGGAACATTCAATGGATGCTTAGAGGTGGCATGTATCAGAGCAAAGATGAACACTTCAGTCAAGCCTTGTCCTTGAATCAAAGAACCATAGGCCTATTCTCTAATCTCAAGTCAATCGCTAGAGGAGACTTGAAATTCCATTTGATCCACATTGGCCAAAGGCCTGCTGCAGTTGCCATTCCCTATTGATGCCAAAACAAACTTGACACACTATAAATAGACCTCATTTCTGATCAGTTTGAGTACACCAAAGTCCTATAACACTTACCTTTCTCAAAATCACACTCTCACTTCCAAAAATGCCTTCTAATGTAAGCTACTATCGGGTTTTGAATTAGAATGTGTTTCCAACCAAACCAATTACACACACACACACACCTCATAAACATCATATATGAGTTGATCAAACACTAAACCAACAACTGGAAAACCAAATTCATGAAATCATCATCCATTTGCTCAAGGTTTCATCACAGTTGCAGTTGAGGTGCCATAATCTATTCCAGTCCATTTCAAATCAATCCAAGCTTTCAAACACACTCCGTATGGTGTAGGGAAGCTGTTCAGATCATCACAACTCATATGTAACACCTCCAACTCAAAAATCAAATTGCTCTTGCTTCCACGACATTCAAGTAAGCCTAAGCTTGGTCATCTCATGATTCATGCATATTTCCTCGCACAATAATTTTGCCATATGTTCATAATCATGTATGGAGGGTTTCCCCTTAATTTATTGCTTTGTATGAATCGTGTATGGAATTTCTCAGCCTTCATGCAGAAATTAGGGTTCTTGAGGTTTCTCTTTAATTTCTCATTACAAGCTTAAAATAAATGAAATTAAAGACTATAGACATGATCGTGAGTTGAAAACAAGCAGATTGATATGTGGATTATGTTCATTCATCAAGTATTCAGTGAGATTGATGAGAAAACGCAAATCTGGGCAAAACAGGGCACGCAGGCAAGAACTTGGTGTTCTTGGCGGCCTTTTTCAAATATTTGAATTTTTGAATTTTTGTGATTTTATTTAATTGATTCAAAAATTAATTTCTCTCTGAATTTTAATGATTTTGAGTTGATTATTTTTTTAATAATTCACAAAAATGTTAAAATATTTTATTTTACAAAAAATCCCCAAAAATATTATTTATTTCACATATTTGATATTTTTGAAAAGAATTAATTTTTATTTGTTTTTCAACATTTTGAAAATTTTTCTTTCTCTTGATTTTCCAAACCTAAATGGTTTTCAATCATTTTTTTGGATAGAAACATGATTTTTGAAACATTGATCCAAGATCACCACTCATTTTTCACATGTTTTCAATAGTTTTTATTAATTTTTTAACAAAATGAATTCCATTTTAAACAAAATTAGGGTTTTGATTGATTCCACCCTCATCAATCTTTTTCAAACACTCATGGGCCTCTAATAGAGTGTAAGACCCAATCCTTTTGTAAATAAACCATTTTGGGGCCTCACACATTGTATAAGTCCCTCTGTACAATATCAAAAGTTTGGCGCATTCGTCGCCTTTTTAACAAATTTATGGGCCTCTCCTTGAGTTGTAAGCCCCACCACTTGTACAAAAAATAAATCTTTGGGCCTCTAATAGAGTGTAAGACCCAATCCCTTTTTTTAACCAAAACCATTTTTGGGCCTCAGACATTGTATAAGTCCCTTTGCGTTAAAAAAATCTCAGCGCGATCGCCATTTCAAAAATGAAAATCATCTGGGCATACCTTCGTGTTGTAAGTCCCATTTCTTTTCTTTAAATAATCCTTGAGTTGTAAGACCCATACCTTTGTACAGAAAACCTTTTAGGCCTCAGTCGTTGTATAAGTCCCAGTATAATCTTATCAAAACAACTTCCCTTTTGATTTAAGTTCAAATATACAGTTGTTATCAAAACTTTCTTTAATTTCTTTGAACAACTAACAATACAACATGGAAGCTTACTCACCTGTAAGTTTTTATCCGCTTTCATTTACTTGCTTTAATATATATAACTGTATTATGGGAAGCTGCAGACTGCGAGTCTTCTTTCATTCTTTTAAATACATGTCATATATATAACTGTATTGTGGGAAGCTGCGCACGGTTAGTCTTTTTTCTTACCCTTTTAAATACTTGTCATATATCAACTGTATATATACTAGTATAGTTATTTAGAGTTTTCCCCGGTAATTAGGTCTAGAACTAAGTAAATCCAGTTGGTCACTCTTTAAAATAGTCAAAACTAGATCCCCATAGGATGTCCAGATACAGTCTTGCATCCTCTTGGGCTTAACAATATGGAACAAAGAGAAAGGCAGTATTCTCGGTGAACCTTTTCTCAGACTGTCACGTTAGAAATTATCAAAGAAATTCTACTCCCCAGAGTTGATCTATTCTCGGTGAATAGCATCTCTTGAGTTTCTTCAAACCTTAGAACTTTCACTAAATGATCTATTCTCGGTGAATAGCATTTCTTGAACTTTTCTTGGTTTGAGACCCACAGGCTTCCTAAAAGCATCCCCGCCTCCTCTTGGGATTTGTACAAGGACCCTTCGGCTACTTAGAAGTTCTCATGCCTTCTCTTGGGCTTAATACAAAGACCTTGAAGACCTCTTAAAGGTTTAGGACAGAACTTAGTCATCCTTCGTTAGAGTTGTCTTTCTAAAAAGGAGTCAAAACTCTCAGACTAATTTTAGGGTTGATACTCATCACTTAAAAGAGTCGGCCTCCTCTTGGGCATCATACAAAAGATAAAACTCTTCCACACCAGAAGACTTGGACAGTCTAAATCCCCTTGAGTCTCAAAGACATTCTCAAGTGCCTTACAAAGTAAAGGAAAAACCCCAGATTCTGGACTAATCTCTAGCAGAGTTACAACTTGTGGGTTCCAAAACTCAGTCTCTCTCCTAAAATTCCCCAACCAGGGTCAAGTCATCATAATACTATCAGAGCCTCAAGGTCCTTGATGTCTTAACTCTTCTGCATTCCCCTGCAAGAGTTGATTTCCCCATTTGGATCTGCCTAAGGATCTCAAGAATCCCCAGCTGAAGTTAGCTTCCTCTTAGGCTTTGTATAATTATCCTTTCCGCAGCATAGTCAGCCTCCTCTTGGGATTTGTACAATGATTCTCCCCAGTGGAGCTAACCTTTTTAGACTCTCTTGTCGAGTCAATCACCTTTCCAGACTCTCTTGTTGAGTCAATCACCTTTTCAGACTCTCTTGGTGAGTCAATCAATTTCCAGACTCTCTTGTTGAGTCAATCATCTTTTTAGACTCTCTGGCTGAGTCAATCATCTTTAAATACTCTCTTGTTGAGTCGACCCCTTTTAGCCTCAATCTCGGGCTTTGTACGAGACAGATAAAAATACCCTCTTGTTGAGTAAATCCCTTTCATCCTCAATCTCGGGCTTTGTACGAGACAGATAAAAACCATTTTCTTATTAAGACAATCTTTTCTAGCCTCCTCTTAGGCTTTGTATAATGGTTTCCCCTAGCTAAGTTAGCCTACTCTTAGGCTTTCTCTAGCTTGTTCAGCCACAATCCTGGGCTTTGTACATGACAGATAAAAATACTCTTTTGTTGAGTCAAACCCCTCTTAGCCTCCATCTCGGGCGTTGTACAAGGTATAAATTTTCATAACCTACTCTTAAATCTTGGGACAAATATATTCTCCCAGCAGAGTCAATTCCTCCAGGCCTTCATTTAGGCTTTGAGAAATGAAATCCTAAGCAGAGTCAAACTCTTTTCAGCCTCGATCTTGGGCTTTGTACGAGATACCGTAAAATATCCTCCACTGAGTCAATAAAGTATCATTTTAGCCTCAATCTTGGGCTTTGTACAAGACATATAAAGATCCTCTTTCCCACAGAGTCAGTCTTCTTTTTTAGCCTAAATTTTGGGCTTTGTACAAGACAGATAAATACCTCCCCATCGGAGTTATCCTCCTCTTAGGCTTTGTATAATGATATCCCCAAAGAGTCAGTATCCTTTAGCCTCCATCTTGGGCCTTGTACAAGATACATATATATACACTCTCTTGTTGAGTCGGTCTCATACAGCCTCCTCTTAGGCTTTATATAAGGACTTTCCCAGTGAAGTCAATCAACCTCTTAGCTTCAACCTTGGGCTTTGATCAAGGCGCACAAAAACCAACAATCCCTCTTTAGAGATGACAAATTCTCTCTCAGTCAAACCTTTTAGCTTCAATCTTGGGCTTTGAACAAGACATAAATACTCCTTTTAGCTTCAATCTTGGGCTTTGAACAAGACACCAAAACATTTTTCCCTCCCTTAGAATAGAGGAACTATGATTGCTCTGATTTCCCTGTTTCGTTTAAATGGGAATATGTAGGCATAAGATTGCAAAATCTTAGAGAGCATACCAATCAAAAACTCTAGGTCCAGTACCTTTATATCAATCAAAACTTAGGTCCAACACCTTACCAAAAACTCACTCTCCCTGTCATACTTTCCCAAGAAACTTTCCCAACCCATTAACGGATAAACACCATCAAGTACAAAGCATAACCTAATGCTAATATCCTATGGATAACCGCATATAGGATGGGTAATTGACAACTACCCATTGTATAACCTGACCCCGGACCCCCCAATCTCTTTAAGCGTTTGTTCAGTTAAACATTCGCGTGCAAGGTTAGTTTTAGATACCTTCCCTTTCCCTTCCAGCTTCATGGGATAAATAAGAAATCAGAAAGTAGCACCCCTTTCTCCATGAGGAGGAAAACCCAAATTCAGCGATAAGGTGGTCGCGTCACCGACAAAAATTGCTCGCTACAGAAAAATGGCGACTCTGCTGGGGATTCCTTAGATTGATCCTTGGGGCATCATCCCCATTTTCCACAGTAAAATGGCGACTCTGCTGGGGAGCCATTGGCTGTTTAGGACTAGGATTATTATAACTCTTAAGAGGTCGAGGATGTTAGTTTTAGGAATGAATATAAATATATTGTTTTTCCAACTTGATATCCGTGTTTGTTTTTCTGCTAATGGGACTGCGGGTGATGCCGCATCTGGGAAGTTTGAGTGCCACCTAAGATAAGTGATGGCATGAGACGGGTAATCTTACAGGGAGTGACTCCCAAATAAAAGGTCTTGGTAGACCATCGAATCAATGGAGATACCCTTTGCGGATTCAAAGCCTATACGACTTCGGTTGTTGAAAGAAGATTGTTCGATTGTGGTATCTGAGAAGCTGAGGATTTTAGTAGACTAAGACCATGTTACTATTTTGTAGTGCGGAAGCTATTGGAAATAGTTGTCACGCGATACTACCCCCATTTGAGATTACTCTAAGATACATCAGCTCGCTCGGGTGAACCAGCCTGCTATTGTTATCCCAAGAGGGGTCAATGATTTTGAGGACAGGTACCAAAAATCACCAGTATAACCTTTGGGGATGGGTAGAGCCGTGACTTCATGACACCGAACCTTTGACCCCATGTTTTTTCTATGTTTTTGTGTGATGCATTTATGCATTCATTTAAAAAACTTCAAACAAAGAAAAATTTCTCTTCTAGTCTCTCCTTTTCAAATTAAACTAAGACAATGATTGCAAATATCAGAGAAAAAGATTGCGTTATAGATTTCGGTAGAAGGAAGACTCACAAGTACACCTTCAAGGTTCCAAAATTAGAGGATTTAAGAGGGTTGGCAAGGATGATCACCAACCTTGATGCTTTTAGAGCTAAGTACGGAGGACTACTGTCTCTGTTAAGGGTACATGTAGTTGAAGGAATTCTGTCTACGCTGATTCAGTTTTACGATCCGGTTTATCACTGTTTCACATTCCCGGATTATCAGCTAGCACCAACTGTTACTCCCGGGCTTTTCATCCAAGTACAAACGCGAAAGTGGCGCGAAACAGAGTCGCCAGCAATGTGTATTTATCCCAAGAGAGGGAAAGGAAACACTGCATAAACCTGGAGGAAGGAAAGAACAAGGTCTTACGACCAGGAGATCTGGGTTCAGGAGTCGGTTACGCGAGGGGAAGGTATTAGCACCCCCACGCGTCCATCGTACTCGATGGGATCCACGCTTGCTGTTTCGATCAAAGGGTGTAGGAAACTGGAGCTCCGCTGCTACTGGAAAGGAAAAGGAACGAGAACGGGAAAGAACGAAGAAACGAAGAAGAAAAGAAAAAGAAGTGACTCGATAGGACATTATCGTTGTCCTAGGCCTACGTATTCCCTCAGTGCAATGGGAAGTCAGAGTCAACGTAGTTTGACGGACTACGGGAAAGGTTACTCATCGAGATATCACATCTCGTGCCTACATATCTTTAATCAGACGAGAAAGAAGAATTAGAGCAAACGTAGTTCGGCTCAACAAGGGTTGCTTTGTTTATGTTTTTTCTTGAAACGTCAGAGTACGCGTCCCAGCAGTTAGGTGTTGCAGCTCACTGTATGGAGACTTAGCTGTTACCTGTTTGCGGTAGAACGGACGTGATGAGTCCTTAAGGAATAGAAAGAAGGAGATGAGAAGAGAATTTGTTTTTTTTTTGTATTTTAGAAAGAAGTGTTTTGATCATTTTTGTGTTTATAACGCATATTGTATTTAAGTCTTTCACGTAGGATCGAATGCCTCGCTCATCGACCCAAGACGGGACGTACACTAAACATTCTAAGAAAGTGAGAGAATACCCCTCACTATCTTATTCTCACATGAAAGGCTCAAATACAATATATGTTATGCCTTTAATAAGTGTTTTTGCTTTTGTTTTGAGATGAGAAGAAGAGAGACTCAAATGGTTGAGAAAGGTAAAATCTAATGAGGGAGACTAAGACTCAAACCCTAAAGTTATCATACATGGATGTTCCTAATGGTTAAGTGTGGTTTAGAAACCTACCTCTAAAAGAAAAGAGAAGGAGAGTGAGTTCTAACTTACTTCCAAGGTGAAAGTTAAGTTAAGACCTCAAAGGGGATGGAAGAGATTGAACAAAGAAAGCATAAGATGCTTATCACAATCACAATTTGAAAGCTTAAAAAGATAAGAGAAAAGAAGTTGGATGTGGGTGCACCCCCCACACACTTGACTTACCATAAGCCCCTGAAAATCTTAGCAAAACCATTTACAAGTAAAGAAATAAGGAAAGACTAACAAGTAAAGACCAAACAATTTAAGAACCAAAGAATAAAGGTCCTAAAGGTTGAAAAGCACTCAAGGTTAGAACCTAAACCATAAGAATGTTCTTTAAGGTTAAGAGATCAAACACCAACAAACTTTGCACAAACAATATTTTAACCATCCAAGAAATGGCACCTTGAAATTAGTTGATGAAACATGAACAAAAATGTAAGATGAACATGTATTTATGCTTAATGAAATGCCAAGGTCAAAAGCATACATCACATTATAATGCATATGGATGTATATGAAAAAATCATACAAGGCATGAATGGGATGATTCAAGTAATAGAGAATAGATGAAGAAGAAAGGAAAAGGAGAGAAACATGTTTCAATATAGATGCACACATTACATGTTAAAGATGCATAACATATGAAATGGGTATGAATGCATATGGACCAGTAGCATATAATTGATGATATGCAAATGGTATAAAAGAAATGGCATACACAATGCAAACACAAATCATGTAGAGCACAAGAAGAGATTAGATGAGGAATTAGGACAAAAATGCAAGCTAAAAGTGCATAAACAAACATCAATGGTAAACACAAATCAAAATGACCTATAAGTGAACCTAGAAGGACCTATAATACTCTAGACAAACCACATAACCTCACACAAAGCAAGCAAGAAAAGATGGCACAAGTGCCTCATCAAAATCATGTTACATGGAAGTAAAAGAACATGCACCAATGTTGCTTCAAATGCAAGATATCAAACAATTACCAAATCACATGAGAAAAATATGAAAATAAGTTTCAATTAACCTAAGTCAGAAACTAAAGACATGTCAAAGGCTCATGGCTAAACTCAAGAAGAAACCAATCCAAACAAGTCAACAAGATCACATTAGGTCAACAATGGATAATGCACAATGATATGGTTCAAAAGTAATGCAAAAATGTCTTTAAAAATATGAGAAAAATGATTTAAGATGTCTCAAGATATTAACCAAATATGACAAAAAGAATGAGTGCAAAAGATTGTGTGAGCCAAGAGAAATAAAATACGAAAGATCAAGTATCAATGAAGAGGATCATTTAAAATGAAATTAAAAAGAAATTCTGAAAATATAAGCAAAAATTACTAAAATCAGAATTAAAAATGATGGAAAATTATTTTTATATGTCAAAATAGTTGGTGAATTTTCATAGAATTTTTATTAAGGTTTTGGTATTTTTAAAAAAATAAAATGAAACATGTATAGAAAAAGAAAATGAAATGTGAAAGAAATAGGGATGGGGGTGCAGCGAAAGTAAAATGCCAGTTAAAATGTAATTGGGCTTAATGTGTGGTGTGCAAAAAGCAATTTAACAACCCAGTCCAATAGGCGTGTGTGTGTATTATGGTGCACTACAGTCAAACATGTGACTCAATCTGAGCCATACGATTAGGTCAATGAAATCAATTAAACAAAGCATTCATGATGAACAAATCAGAAAGCAAACACATGGTAACACTCATACACACGCCCACGCACAAGTCATCAGAGTCCAAAATAAGGCACGTGAGAGAGAGGTTGGTTCATTAATATGTTGGCACATTATCAACCCTTGGATTAAAATGATCTAACGAATGTGATATAAAATTCTAAACCCTAGCTGAAAATGTCCACTGGCCGGAGAAGGACCTTCGGTCATCTTCTCCGGCGAAACGCCACCACCTGCAACCTCCAAATTCTCCAAAAATTCACAAATCATATATCAAATGAAAGAGGAAGTCACGTAGGTAACGAATCCACAAATATTTTTCACAGATCATGCATATACACAGCAAATCGAACACAAACATCTTGCCCTAGGTTTTGCATCTACACCTCTAAAAGGTCTATCAACTAGCCAGAATACTCACACTGCTTCTATTAAGCCATAACCATCATGAAAAAACATCTTAAACACCATAAATGAAGCAAGTTCAGTTGATGAATTCCAAACCTGGCACTGTGAAGACTTGAATCTACAAGAATACCAGAGATGTAGGCTTGTTCTTGAGCTTCTAAGGATCAAAATAAATGCTCCTATTCCTTAGATCTTGAAGAGAATAGAGAGAAATTCAACTATGCAATGAAACTGTGCTTGCGGAAGTGAACTTGTTCTTGCTTGCTCTTGAACAATGAGGAACAAATGATGATGATGATGATGAAATGAAGAAGAAATCGGGCAATGAGAGAGAACTCAGTGAGAAAGTTTAGAGAGAAAAAGTGAGAACGATTTTGTGAAATGTGTGAATGAATCAAGCCTCCTTCAATTGTGTTAGAGCTAGCTTATATAGGTGAGGTTAAGATGTTAACTACTTCAGCTAACAGTTGGAACTCAAGTTAACTGAGTTAGTTAACTGAGTCTGAGCTAACTAACTGAGTTAGGTTAGTTGTGCCACGAGTTGGAGAGGTTTGGCTATGGTGTGGAGAGGTTTATGACAGCTATGGTGAGGTTGATGAAAGGAGAGGTGGTGATGAGGTTATGTGATCAGTAGCAGCAAGCTTGAACAACAAGTTTGTTCTTTTCCTTTTTGATGTATGGTTGATGATATGTACATGTATGTGTAAGGGTGGTGTTAGTTCAAAAGAGGCAAAAGGTGGATGGTGTTTGAAGCATGCGTGTGAACTGATGTGAATCATCAACCAATACCAATGCAAAGCCTTCTATTCTTGGCAGCATGGTTTCAATGAAAACAAGGGAGTTTGGTGATGAAATTCTTCATGTACAAGGCATGAAATGTTGAGGTTTTGGTGCCATTAGAAAGAAGAGACATGGTAGAACAAGTTTGTTGTTGGAATCCAATGGAATGGAGATTTGTAAGATGATCAAAAATAGCTTAGAACATCAAGGAACAAAACTGACTTCATGGCGTGACAACTTGGTTTGCAGACATGGCATCATGGCCTATGGAATTTCAGCATGAGACCCCTATGTTTGGACCGTCATAACTCTTCCATAACTTATTTAAATGGAAAAATGTCCAACATCAAAGTTGAAGAGGACATTTAAATGAACAACTTTGATGTTCTATATTTTTTCATTTGAAGAATTATTCAATGAGAAATATAGCTTGACATTTGGCACACCAGGTGTTTGATGAAATTATGGCCTGGGGGCCTGAACTTGCCATGACTTGGTTTTTGCCTTGATTTTACCAAACTTTGATTGATCATAACTCCCTCAATTTTGATCCAATGGAAGAGTTCTTTATATGGATTTGAAGCATGGAATGTGATCTTTGATTGGCTCAACTTGGGCCTGAAGTTTGAAGCTTTTATCATGGAGAAAGAATCCCTTCAAGTGTAGTGCAAAATGGCAACTTTATACAATTCTTGATTTTTGTTGATTCCTCCATCATTTCTTGATAAAATCTTGTCCATTGAACATATGTAACTTGAATTTCATGAATTTGACCTTAAAAAGTCAGGAGTTGACTTTTTCCACTGCACAGTTGACTTTCCCCCCAATTTCTTGATTCTCAAGCAACTGACCAATTGAACCTCTTCTTCTTGGGGAATTCTCTTCTTCCAATGACTTGTGGGATCAAATGAGATCATTTATGATGTAAGAGACCCTTGAGGCTTGCTTGAAGACCTTAGGCTCTTGCTCTCTTGCTTTGGAAATCAATGCTCTGAAGGGCACTGATCACATGCCCTTATGCAATATGAGATGAAATGAGATCTAACTGCAATGCAATGAAACATAAGCTAGGCAACCAACAAGAGGGCAAATTTTGGGGTGTTATAGCTTCCCCTATTCAATCATTTGTTAACCTGAGAAGGATGAAAGCAACGGCTATTCATATAGTCAAGGTGAATTGTGATTGAATACCAAGACAACCAGAAAATTTGCACGCTGAATAAAGAAGAAAAGGGATATAAACCCTTCTGGAAGTATCAGCCAATAACTGCATAGATTGATACGACGTGTATCGAAATAGGGCTACAGATCACTATCAAGGACCATACGAATGAGTATGGAAAGAAAACATGGACGGGTGTTGGAAGGACACAGACGGGTTTTAAAGGTCAATACGGACGAGTATTGGAAGGACACGGACGGGTGCCAAAGGTCAATACGGACGAGTATTGGAAGGATACGGACGGGTGTCAAAGGTCAATATGGACGAGTATTAGAATAAGGTTCAAACACAGACGAGTGCTGAAAGGACAATACAGACGAGTATTGAAATCAGGTTCAAGCACGGACGAGTGCTGAAGGGACACGGACGAGTGTCAAAGGTCAATACGGACGAGTATTGAAGTAAGAGTTCAAACACGGACGAGTGCTGAAAGGACACGGATGGGTGTCAAAGGTCAATACGGATGAGTATTGAAGTAAGAGTTCAAACACAGACGAGTGCTGAAAGGACACGAACGGGTGTCAAAGGTCAACGATGCGGACGAGCATCGGACAATCATCAGAGGTACACGACGAGTGACCAAGTCGACGACACGGACGAGTATCGGACGATGATTAAGAAGGGAACACTCACGAGTGTTCGGGTCAACGATACGGAAGAGCATCGGACAATCATCAGAGGTACACAACGAGTGACCAAGTCGATGATACGAACGAGTATCAGACGATGATTAATAAGATATGGACGAGTATCACGAAAGTCAATACGGACGAATATTGGCTAAAGTTCAAACACGGACGAGTGCTAAAAGGACACAGATGAGTGTCAAAGGTCAATACGAACGTGTATTGAATTAACAATGTATGATCAAGTGTTGTAGTAAGCTTTGTTGGGGTTGCACAACAATGTTTTGTCTTTGAATTGCTTTGGCTTGCAGGTAAACGGTTGAACCTAGCTTATGTTTCGTATGCGTATGTTTGAGTTTTGCCGTAATGCTCCATATCAATGGAATGCTACGCTTTTAGAAAATGCTATGCAAACTATATGCAAGTGCAAAAGAGACTCCGGACGAGGAATCCAACTCCGCGGGGAAAAGATCATTGTTCGATCCTTCAATTGCTCTGTGGGGATTAAACCTTCTGACGGGGATAACGCTTGCCACAAATTTCCAAAAATAAATTGGCTTGCCTATACACTGAGGTGTAATGATCCTGTTGAGGAAGTTTCCACGTGAATGACTCCGCCTTAGAGAGATTATTCTGCTCATAAGACTCCGCTGGGGATGAGAATTTTCTGAATGACGTTCTGCTGAGGAAAAGCATCATTAACTCTGCTTGGGGATCTATCAAACCCAAGATCTTCTGCTGGGATAATCAGCCTTATGACTCGGCTGGGGAAAGAACGTACTAACACTCTGCTGAGAAAAAGGTTCTGTTGATCTACTAAACCTCTGCGGGGGAGAAAGAATAACTCAGCTGGGGAGTATTACTAACAAGATTCAATGCTGAGCTCTGTGGGGACGCCACCGTATTTAGCCCTGGTTGCTAAGCAATGAATTTACAGTCTCTTCTTGCTGAGAACAAACTGCCGGGGATACGATCTTGCTGGGGATCGGAGCTACTCCGTCAAGGATATGCAAATCCTGGTTGGAAGATGTTCCGTTGCGTCGTGCTGAGAAAGAGTCCCTAGAGATCTACTAGGAAAACACAAAGCAAACCCACGGTAATCTGTTAAGGAACAAAATTGTCGAGCTTAGGATAAGTGCCACAATGCCCCATGTTAGGCGACCTTTCTGTTTGACGACTTCACTGAAGATAATAAGTTTACAACAAACTCTGCTGGGAAGAACCGCTTCAAAGCATCTCGTGCTTGGGAATGTCTCTTAAGAGGATTTTATAGAAGACCAAACATCTTCAAACTCTTAGACAAATGCCGAGACTTGATCTAAGAATACAATAGTTGAGAGGTCACTCTACTAGAGATAATAGATCTGGAACCCATCCTGTCGGAGGGATTTCACGATGCCCCATGCTTGGGAGGGTCACAAACTTGCTTTTGCCCCAAATTACAAGACTGATCTGAAGAAATCATCCCAAGAGGAATTTACAGAAGATTTGGCATCTTCAAACTCCCGGACACTCACTGAGTCTTGAACATTAGTTGCAAGGTCTGCGCAGCAACTCTACTGGGGAATTTTGCAACCGTTATCGACACAGAAAAGCTTGTAGCTGTTGGAAGTACTGAAAGAGAGAATCGACTTAATAAGATACACCGATACCCAATGGTGATTAACTTGTCGATATCGGATCATCGTGAACGACCGTCAGCCGAACGATGGACTCAATCAGTAAACGTTGTGACAAAAGGGTGACATGTGAACCCTTTCCTGAACATGATCGCCCCGGTATTCTGCATAGGGATAAGTGATTACTCGTTTGGAAGAAACGATCCATGATCTCAAAAAGGCTTCAATCTTGTTTTTGAGCCTAGTATACGGCTGCTACCTACAAGTATAGGATATGCACGTATGCCCCATGCTGGATATGACTTTTGCAATTGAGAAAATCTAACTCTGAACCACCACTTGTTGGGGAAAAAGGTTTTAATGCATCTCTTGCTGGGAACATGATTAATGAAGCCTGCTGAAGACAGGGGACCACAAATGCCTTGGTTGGAATGCCCCTTTGTTTCAAGCCTTTTGGTTGATTGACTGCATATGCGTGAACAACAGTTTTTTACAATTTTCACTTGCCCCCGACCAACACGGTCCACCAGAAGAAATTGTCTCAAGAGGATTTTACAGAAGACTTGACATCCAAAACGCCTCAATGTCTTCAAACTCTTGGGGAGATTCATCAGATCTCAAAGTAACTGCCTCAGACTATATGGTCTATAAAGGAATTCGCTTTGAGAAGATTCATTAACACTCTCATATCACCGTGAGATATTCTGCCCCAATACTCTAAACCCTGGATAGGCTGACCAGTCGTCTGGATGGACTAACTTCTCGTGCTCTTGGGGTGGCCTGCCCCAGTATGAACCTTGAAGTGGTTTTGACCCTGACTACTGGTCTTCGAAGGAAGACCCCGAATACCTGCCTTTGGAGAGATTTGAATCTCGAAGTAATTGCCCCAGTTTGGCTGAACTCTGAAGAGATTTCTCGGCGTGATTGGCTCATATTGGCTACACCTTAAAGAGATGATTCGACGTGATTGCCCCAAATCGGCTACGTCTTAACACAACTTGTTGGGAAAGCTCCTGCTCAACAAAGTTTCCTGAGGAAGTACCACTGGATATGGTTGTCCTTCGGGAGTTTCAGGATTCTCAACTCGGCAAGATTAAGCTTCTGGACTGAATTTCCATATGCAAACTTCTTTTGATGTCTAACAAATATATGCAAGCAGAAAAAGATTTAGTCTGAGAATGAAAATTCTAATGCAACACACATGTTAATCTTGAAGTTTTACTGAAAAGATGTCGCAAACCCTTTGTGAACGAATCATGGATTAGAATACGACATTAATTTTAGAACGAAAGAATGCAATGCACATGCAACATCAACAAAGATCTTTTAGCACAACTCATAGGATTCAGGAACGCTATCTCATCGGAGTACGCTCTCGAAATAAACCTTGCTTCAATTAGAACTTTTAAGGGTTGTAACGTGGCTTGGTTCACGGTTTTGAGAAAAAAAAGATTTAAGGCTCAAAGTTTATCGGTACCCTACCACTCTTCGTGACGTTCTCCAGTCCTACATTCAGTTAATTTGCACAAGCGTTCACCTCTTAAAAAGATTTTGTGATCTTTAAGGAACCCATGCATCTGATGGTTTGACACCCAATGAGGCTTTGGAGTGACAGTCACCCCTTTGTCTTTTGTTCGTAGTCACACGACTTTGTTCTTGCTCGAGGATTTTCTTTTGTAATCCTTTCGTTTTTTTGCTTTCGCATTCTTTTGCTTCCCTTTTTTTTTATCCCTAATTTTTGCCTGGACTGATTCTTTTGAATCTTTAGATTTTGAAGTCCAGCGGGATGCCCTAAATTTTGCCTAAGTCGCTTGTTTTCAAGCTTCAACTTAGCGGGCTTTTTCTTTTTTGTTTCGGAACAAATCGTGTGACACTGGCTTGTCCTGACTTTGTTGAAAGTATTGTGACTGTCTCACTCTTTGATTGTTGATAGATAACCATTGTGGTTTCACATCTCTTGACTTCTTGACAATGGAATAGAAAGTAATGGATCCTCATATGCACACTCCTTTTGAAATTTGAACGCTCGGTCAAATTAACTGACGCCTACCCTGCCCCTGGGTTAAATGTGAGGGTTTTTTCATACGAAAAGAAAATCCTACTTCAAGGCTCAAAGGGGTTAACGAGGGTCTATCTCCCTTATATCTCCAATGTTTGGGAGTTCGAAACAATGCCTGTACATTCTCAACAGGGTTCTTATTCAAAAGCACACCCCTAGAGATTTTTTTACGTTTTCAAATCATCATCCTCCCTCAAGTGTTTAAGTACGACAGTTGGTATTGCAATGAACATATACAAAAATTATGAGTGAATATGAATGGATTACTTCAGGAAAAACATGCGCGCTTTATTAGGATTAACATAAAAAGAAAAATAGATTTTATTCGTGCATACAAATGTTTGACAAACATACAAAGCTACACATGAGAATGTAGTAAAGAAGCTAAATGATTGTCCTTGTTGAGGAGGCTTGACTCCGTCTGGACTTATTGATTCTGAAGACCTCTTCACAAACTAGGTGCCCAATCTGATGAAGAAAGTTCAATATACGGGCCACCCGTCTGGTGTGATAACCTTTGCATTAATCAAGTCTTGCACCTTAAGTTTGAACACTCTGCAATTGTCAATTGTATGTCCAAACGTTCCCGAATGAAACTCGCACCTGGCATTCATGTCATAATCCGGAGGAAAAGGAAATGGCACTGGCGCTACCTTGCCCAGCTGAATCATCAAGCCTTGGAGAAGGTGAGCAAGAAGCCGGCTATGAGAAATAGGAACTGGAGTAGACACTCTTTCAGACCTCCTGAGTCCTTGTTGCCTCTGTTGCTGACGGTTTTGCTACAAATGTTGATTAGGGTGCCTAGTCTGCCCTTGTACTTTTCTTTTCACATTTGGCTGAGGAACAAACAAAGGTTGCTGACGTGATGACTTTGAAACCTGGAGCTGAGGAGTATACCCGTGACCTGAGGTAGACCCTAGAGAAGGGGAAGGAGTACTCACTTCCTTTGCAGCTACTGGCGTAAGATCACCTGATACCTTCAAGCTAGCTGGTCCGAACTCGATTGCTTTAGAGTCAATTAAGTCTTGCACTTGGTGCTGGAATGCTCTACACCCCTCAATATCATGGCCTAGTGCTCCTGAGCGAAAATCAAAATGAACATTAGCATCCCATCCTTTTGGAAGCTTTGTAGGAAGAGGAGTCAACTTCCGGAGCTCAATCAATCTTAACTGAAGCAGTTGCTGAAGTAATTTGGCATGACACGTCGGTAGAGGATCAAAAACCCTTTCTTGCTTCTGTTGATGATGAAGGGATACAACCGAGAGGGTCCAAGATGTGATTTGCTGATGCGGTAGTTTCGGAACCCAAGGCTTCTGGATTAGGGAAGGTCCCTGAGATGAGGGAGGAACATCCACCTCTTTAGCAGCAGTTGGAGGAACATCTCTTCGCTTGACAGTGCCGATGGGCGCGAACTCGGTTGCCCCTGAATCAATAAGCTCTTGGACCTTATACTTGAGCATCTTACAATTTTCAACATTATGACCAGGTACCCCTGAATGGAATTCACACCTATCATGGACATTGGAACCCATACGAAACTTGGTGTGGGGAGGTCCCGCAGCAATCAATTCAATTAGCTGAAACTTGAGCAAGTGTTGAAGCAACTGAGCGTATGGCATCGGGATCGGATCAAACTTCTTCTCAATCTTTTCTGGCTCAAGACCCTCAAGAAATGGTTATTAATGAAAAAGCTCTGACGGTGGAGAGGATTCACGAGGCAAACCATGGTCTAGAGGAGACCCCAAAGAGATAGGAGGCGTGAGAACCTCTGCTGCGGAAGCGGGCACCTGATTGTTTTCCTCTCTTAACACTTCATTTAGAATTTCCATAACCCGACCCATCTGAGTCTTTATCCGGTTGACTTCTTCTCTCAGCAGTTCCTGATCTCGTGACAACGCCTGAATGTCCCCCATAAAATGCCCCAGTTGGACCTTCATCTTAGTCAATTCAGTTTGCACCTGCTCCATGATCTGCGGTCTGTTTTCGCGAGTTGCGTGTCGATGGACGGGGTTATCAGCTATAATGCCTGAAACCAAATAAAGGTTAGAGGCCCTGCAACGAGTACCTGAAAAGCAAGCAACAAAATGCAAAATGATATATGCTATGCAATGTCATGTTTATTCATTTTGGGCATTCCTTCCCTCGATTCCAGTTTGACTGCAATGGAGTAACACATACACCTGCAACTGCTAATATTGATAGAACATCAGAGGTGCACATTAGTGAATCAGAATACCCATCATATACGGCCCAGTGAGTGTGTGAACCATTGTATAATCTGGTGAAGAATCCACCTCATAGAATCAATAATACCAAAATGAAATACCCATAGCATAAATGAAAACCCACAACCAGGTGTGGAACTGTCAAATACAATTTTTTTCTTAACAAATATAACTGAAAGCATGAATACCAACAAAAGAAAACCCATCAATAAGCCTGATGGTGAGTTCTTAGAACAATAACAAAAATGCTTCAGACACTAAGCTCATACAAGTCTTCCCGAACTTCCTTAAGAAGTGCTTCGGTAACGGGATCATTAGGGCACTCTGTAAGACTCCTGATCAGCTGACTCCTTATCTTGACAGCTTCCTCCAGTTTCCTGATTTGATCTTTAACAGCTAAATCATTTACCTTCTTTACTCCAGCGTGAACTTTCAGATCTTCAATTTCTCGGTTAGCTGAACTAAGTTTCTTGAGAAATTCGCTTTCTTTATTCTTCAAATTCTTTTTCAACTCATCATTTTCAGCCTTCATTCCTGCTTCAATCTTCCTTCGGCACTCGGAGAACTCATCCCATCTCTGCTGCCCTTTGGAAAGTGCATTTTCAAACTTTGCCAACTGCTCGTTGATACGCTTGCATGCCTCGTTTAATGCCATCTCATTTTGTTTAATCTTGCGAATATAGACAGTGTCTTTAGCAATTCTTTTCTCATTTTCCTCATGGCGCTCGGTTAACTTTTGAACTTCATGCTCAACCTTAAGCTTTTCACAAAGCGTCTTTCGGAGTCCTTCGCTTAACTTCTCATTCATCTTGACTGCCTTGTCCTTTTCCTCCTTAAGCTTGTTATATTCAACAACACTTATCATGGTCACAGGTTCAGCAGCAACTGGATCTGACGGTCCTTCCATAGAGAACGGCAAAAGGGTGATCTGAACTCTTCTTTTCAACCATGCATCATATTGAGAAGAAGACACGTTATTGCACTTGCCAAAGACAACTTTACCTTTTGTTTGCAAATTGCCCCAAGCTCCGACCACTTGCCTTACCAACAAAAGATTATCTTTTACAGGGAAAAAGAAAGATTCTTCTAATTCGCTATCCCTCGGAGGATCTATTAAAGCAAATCCCAATTGTCTTCTTAAAATAACTGGATTGTAATTGATGCAACCCCTTATTCCCAAGAGTGGCACATTTGAATGTCTTCCGCAACTGTTGATAAAATTCCCATCCATCGTTCTTTGATCAAACCAACGAATATCTTTTGTCGTCAACTTAATCATCCTTTTAGCCCAATTCATTGAAGGATGAGGATTCAAGAAAGCCCCGGAATTCGGTAAGTGTCTCATGAGCCATTTATGAAACAAAGGTGCACAACATCGAACCAATCCCCCTCGTTTCTTCTCATTCTTATAATGCACAGAATAATACAAGTCACCCAATAGCGTAGGTATAGGATTCTTCAACACAAAGATATGGATGACTCTCATGTCTACAAATTTGGACTCATCAGCACACAACATAATCCCATAAATGCTCAAGGCCAGAATAGCACAAATTGTTTCCCATTGAGCCTTAGCAGCACACTCTTCAGCTTTGGCAACCAAGAAATCCAGATGAAAGCCAGATAAACCTCCTTTGGTGGCGAGGTTATCTTTTACCACAGGTACACTCAGATGGAAAGCCTTAGCTATCTCCTCATGCATTGGAGGACGCATATCAGAGTTAAAAGGAATCTGGTGTTTGAGAGGTACACCTAGAAGAAGGGCATACTCTTCTAGCATCGGAGCCAACTGAAAGTCCGAAAAAGTGAAGCATCTCAACTGTGGGTCATAAAACTGCAAGCAAGTATGAATAACACTCCTCTCTGAAGCATTCAAATCATCAGCCATAGTTAGAATCTCTCCATGAGCCTTTCTGAACATACCCACATAATCTGGAGTAATAAGAGAAACCATCTTCTGTAACTGACCCACCTTGGTGTCAAAGAACGTGTAATGCACATTGTACTTTCTTGGAATATCCATAGCTGCAAAGGGAAATGTCAACCGGAATCAAAAGGAAGTATACCCTGCAAATGAATAAACATGAAGGTTAAATGCAAAAATGCGAATGATGATATGTATGCAAGGGCATGTGATCAATGTTGAACATATATTGCTGAACCCACTGTACTGCAGTCTGAATTTGGTGAAATACACAAAACCAAGATCAAAGTTCCAGTAATAAATCCAGAACACATAAGGAAACCGGGTATGCTGAAGGTCAAAGGTTCCTGCACACCTGTAAACAATCCCCCCAATCTCACATGTATGTACTGGAAAGTGAGGATTCTCAAATTCGGATCTCGAAATGAGAGGTAATAGCACATTCAGCCCGAAGGATACAATGTTATCGCCATACAAAGATATCGTCCTCTGATTCACCTCAAAATAAAGAGGGGTCATCCTAAAAGGTCATCCAGACTTAACAGCTCTTCCAGATAGCACTACCATTGTGGCAGACCCACAACGCAGAATTCTCTAGAGAGAACCACATCCAGATTGTGTTTCATATTCCCTCCTCACACCGAAATGGAGCGTGAGAGGACATGAAACACGCTAAACATAAGTGCACTCAGGCCTGTGTATTGGGCATATCTCTCAGAATACCCCATCCCGCCAAACAGACAAAGCAGCACAACACAATATAGTATAATACAGTATATGAAATGAAAATGCTAAAATGCGGTAAATACAGTAATGTACAGTAAAGCAGTAATACAGTAAACAGCAATATAGTAAAACAATAAATATAGCACAACACAGCTTCACAATAAACACCCAATGAAAGAAAAAAAACAAGCGCTATGAGTGACTCGCTTAGGAAACCAGAGATTCTGGGTTCGGTCCCCAGCAGAGTCGCAAGCTGTCGCTCCCGGGATTTTCATCCAAGTACAAACGCGAAAGTGGCGCGAAACAGAGTCGCCAGCAATGTGTATTTATCCCAAGAGAGGGAAAGGAAACACTGCATAAACCTGGAGGAAGGAAAGAAAAAGTTCTTGCAACCAGGAGATCTGGGTTCGGGAGTCGGTTACGCGAGGGGAAGGTATTAGTACCCCCACGCGTCCATCGTACTCGATGGGATCCACACTTGTTGTTTCGATCAAAGGGTCTGGGAAACTGGATCTCCGCTGCTACTGGAAAGGAAAAGGAACGAGAACGGGAAAGAACGAAGAAACGAAGAAGAAAAGAAAAAGAAGTGACTCGATAGGACATTATCGTTGTCCTAGGCCTACGTATTCCCTCAGTGCAATGGGAAAGTCAGAGTCAACGTAGTTCGACAGACTGCGGGAAAGTTTGCTCGTTGAGATATCATATCTCGTGCCTACGTATCTTCAATCAGACGAGAAAGAAGAATCAGATCAAACGTATTTCGGCTCAACAAGGGTTGCTTTGTTTGTGTTTTTTATGGAAACGTCAGAGTACGCGTCCCAGCAGTTAGGTGTTGCAGCTCGCTATATGGAGACTTAGGCGTTACTTGTTTACGGTAGAACGGACGTGACGAGTCGTTAAGGAATAGAATGAAGGAGATGAGAAGAGAATTTGTTTGTTTTTGTATTTTAGAAAGAAGTGTTTTGATCATTTTTGTGTTTATAACGCATATTGTATTTAAGTCTTTCACGTAGGATCGAATGCCTCGCACATCGACCCAAGATGGGACATACGCTAAACATTCTAAGAAAGTGAGAGAAGACCCCTCACTATCTTATTCTCACATGAAAGACTCAAATACAATATATGTTATGCCTTTAATAAGTATTTTTGCTTTTGTTTTGAGATGAGAAGAAGAGAGACTCAAATGATTGAGAAAGGTAAAATCTAATGAGGAAGACTAAGACTCAAACCCTAAAGTTATCATACATGGATGTTCCTAATGGTTAAGTGTGGTTTAGAAACCTACCTCTAAAAGAAAAGAGAAGGAGAATGAGTTCTAACTTACTTCCAAGGTGAAAGTTTAGTTAAGAACTCAAAGGGGATGGAAGAGATTGAACAAAGAAAGCATAAGATGCTTATCACAATCACAATTTGAAAGCTTAAAAAGATAAGAGAAAAGAAGTTGGAAGTGGGTGCACCCCCCACACACTTGAATTACCATAAGCCCCTGAAAATGTTAGCAAAACCATTTACAAGTAAAGAAATAAGGAAAGACTAACAAGTAAAGACCAAACAAGTTAAGAACCAAAGAATAAAGGTCATAAAGGTTGAAAAGCACTCAAGGTCAGAACCTAAACCATAAGAATTTTCTTTAAGGTTAAGAGATCAAACACCAATAAACTTTGCACAAACAATGTTTTAACCATCCAAGAAATGGCACCATGAAATTAGTTGATGAAACATGAACAAAAATGTAAGATGAACATGTATTTATGCTTAATGAAATGCCAAGGTCAAAAGCATACATCACATTATAATGCATATGGATGTATATGAAAAAATCATACAAGGCATGAATGGGATGATTCAAGTAATAGAGAATAGATGAAGAAGAAAGGAAAAGGAGAGAAACATGTTTCAATATAGATGCACACATTACATGTTAAAGATGCATAACATATGAAATGGGTATGAATGTATATGGACCAATAGCATATAATTGATGATATGCAAATGGTATTAAAGAAATGGCATACACAATGCAAACACAAATCATGTAGAGCACAAGAAGAGATTAGATGAGGAATTAGGACAAAAATGCAAGCTAAAAGTGCATAAACAAACATCAATGGTAAACACAAATCAAAATGACCTATAAGTGAACCTAGAAGGACATATAATCCTCTAGAAAAACCATATAACCTCACACAAAGCAAGCAAGACAATATGGCACAAGTGCCTCATCAAAATCATGTTACATGGAAGTAAAAGAACATGCACCAATGTTGCTTCTAATGCAAGATATCAAACAATTACCAAATCACATGAGAAAAATATGAAAATAAGTTTCAATTAACCTAAGTCAGAAACTAAAGACATGTCAAAGGCTCATGGAAAAAATCAAGAAGAAACCAATCAAAACAAGTCAACAAGATCACATTAGGTTAACAATGGATAATGCACAATGATATGGTTCAAAAGCAATGCAAATATGTCTTTAAAAATAGGAGAAAAATGATTTTAGATGCCTCAAGATATTAACCAAATATGACAAAAAGAATGAGTGCAAAATATTGTGTGAGCCAAGAGAAATAAAATGGGAAAGGTCAAGTATCAATGAAGAGGATCATTTAAAATGAAATTAAAAAGAAATTCTGAAAATATAAGCAAAAATTACTAAAATCAGAATTAAAAATTATGGAAAATTAGTTTTATGTGTCAAAATAGTTGGTGAATTTTCATAGAATTTTTATTAAGGTTTTGGTATTTTAGGAAAAATAAAATGAAACAAGTATAGAAAAAGAAAATGAAATGTGAAAGAAATAGGGATCGGGGTGCAGCGAAAGTAAAATGCCAGTTAAAATGTAATTGGGCTTAATGTGTGGTGTGCAAAAAGCAATTTAACAACCCAGTCCAATAGGCGTGTGTGTGTGTATTATGGTGCACTACAGTTAAACATGTGACTCAGTCTGAGCCATACGATTAGGTCAATCAAATCAATTAAACAAAGCATTCATGATGAACAAATCAGAAAGCAAACACATGGTAACACTCATACACACGCCCACACACAAGTCATCAGAGTGCAAAATAAGGCACGTGAGAGAGAGGTTGGTTCATTAATGTGTTGGCACATTATCAACCCTTGGATTAAAATGATCTAACGGATGTGATATAAAGTTCTAAACCCTAGCTGAAAATGTCCACTGGCCGGAGAAGGACCTCCGGTCATCTTCTCCGGCCAAACGCCACCACCTGCAACCTCCAAATTCTCCAAAAATTCACAAACCATATATAAAATGAAAGAGGAAGTCACGTAGGTAACGAATCCACAAATATTTTTCACAGATCATGCATATATACAGCAAATCGAACACAAACATCTTGCCCTAGGTTTTGCATCTACACCTCTAAAAGGTCTATCAACTAGCCAGAATACTCACACTGCTTCTATTAAGCCATAATCATCATGAAAAAACATCTTAAACACCAGAAATTAAGCAAGTTCAGTTGATGAATTCCAAACCTGGCACTGTGAAGACTCTAATCTACAAGAATACCAGAGATGTAGGCTTGTTCTTGAGCTTCCAAGGAGCAGAATAAATGCTCATATTCCTTAGATCTTTAAGAGAATAGAGAGAAATTCAACTATGCAATGAAACTGTGCTTGCGGAAGTGAACTTGTTCTTGCTTGCTCTTGAACAATGAGGAACAAATGATGATGATGATGATGAAATGAAGAAGAAATCGTGCAATGAGAGAGAACTCAGTGAGAAAGTTCAGAGAGAAAAAGTGTGAACAATTTTGTGAAATATGTGAAATGAATCAAGCCTCCTTCAATTGTGTTAGAGCTAGCTTATATAGGTGAGGTTAATATGTTAACTACTTCAGTTAACAGTTGGAACTCAAGTTAACTGAGTTAGTTAACTGAGTCTGAGCTAACTAACTGAGTTAGGTTAGTTGTGCCACGAGTTGGAGAGGTTTGGCTATGGTGTGGAGAGGTTTATGACAGCTATGGTGAGGTTGATGAAAGGAGAGGTGGTGATGAGGTTATGTGATCAGTAGCAGCAAGCTTGCACAACAAGTTTGTTCTTTTCCTTTTTGATGTATGGTTGATGATATGTACATGTATGTGTAAGGGTGGTGTTGGTTCAAAAGAGGCAAAAGGTGGATGGTGTTTGAAGCATGCGTGTGAACTGATGTGAATCATCAACCAATACCAATGCAAAGCCTTCTATTCTTGGCAGCATGGTTTCAATGAAAACAAGGGAGTTTGGTGATGAAATTCTTCATGTACAAGGCATGAAATGGTGAGGTTTTGGTGCCATTAGAAAGAGGAGACATGGTAGAACAAGTTTGTTGTTGGAATCCAATGGAATGGAGACTTTTAAGATGATCAAAAATAGCTTAGAACATCAAGGTACAAAACTGACTTCATGGCGTGACAACTTGGTTTGCAGGCATGGCATCATGGCCTATGGAATTTCAGCATGAGACCCTTATGTTTGGACCATAATAACTCTTCCATAACTTGTTTAAATGGAAAAATGTCCAACATCAAAGTTGAAGAAGACATTGAAATGAACAACTTTTATGTTCGACATTTTTTTATTTGAAGCTTTATTCAATGAGAAAAATGGCTTGACATTTGGCACACCAGGTGTTTGATGAAATTATGGCCTGGGGGCCTGAACTTGCCTTGCCATGACTTGGTTTTTGCCTTGATTTTACCAAACTTTGATTGATCATAACTCCCTCAATTTTGATCCAATGGAAGAGTTCTTTATATGGATTTGAAGCATGGAATGTGATCTTTGATTGGCTCAACTTGGGCCTGAAGTTTGAAGCTTTTATCATGGAGAAAGAATCCCTTAAAGTGTAGTGCAAAATGGAAACTTTATACAATTCTTGATTTTTGTTGATTGCTCCATCATTTCTTGATCAAATCTTGTCCATTGAACATATGTAACTTGAATTTCATGAATTTGACCTTAAAAAGTCAGGAGTTGACTTTTTCCACTGCACAGTTGACTTTCCCCCAATTTCTTGATTCTCAAGCAACTGACCAATTGAACCTCTTCTTCTTGGGGAATTCTCTTCTTCTAATGACTTATGGGATCAAATGAGATAATTTATGATGTAAGAGACCCTTGAGGCTTGCTTGAAGACCTTAGGCTCTTGCTCTCTTGCTTTGGAAACCAATGCTCTGAAGGCCATTGATCACATGCCCTTATGCAATATGAGATGAAATGAGATCTAACTGCAATGCAATGAAACATAAGCTAGGCAACCTGTAACGCCCCGTTTTGCCAATTTTATTTTATTGAGTCGTTTTTGATTATTTTATTATTATTTTATTGTAATTTCAACTTTTGTGTGAAAATATGTTATTTTTTCGTCGTGATTATATTTTATCGCGTTTTGGGAACGTTTGCGAGATATTTGAGTGTGGGGTTATTTTGGACATTTCATAGATATTTTTACTAAGTTAGTAAGAAAAGAAAATAGAAAATAAAAGGGAAAGAAAAATAGAGAGAAAGAAAGAAGAAAGAAGGGAAAAGAGAAGAAAAGAGGAGAAGGGAGAAAATTGGAGAAAAAGTGTGAAAATCATCAAGATCAATTCCTGGAATCGAATTAAATCGGGTAAGGGTGCGAAACTCTATTATACTATACTTGTATATGATTATGTATGAATGTGTTTGGATGATTCTCTTGCTTTCCATGTTTTTCACTTTTAGGTCGAAAACGATAAAATGAGTAGAATCGATGGTTTAACGGTTGGAAATCGATGTAAAGGTGGTAGATTGCTTGTTGACATGATTAGAATAGGTTCTGATTGATATATGTTGATTTGGAAATGGTTTGGGTTGGAAAATATCATTTTTGGGTTTTCAACAGCGCTGAAGGATTCTGAGTTTTCGCAGGTTCGCCTAGCGAACTATTCAGCGAAGGGTAGCGAAGGTTCGCTACGGGTATTCGCCTAGCGAAGGCATGAGCGAAGGTTCGCTAGAGTATTCGCCTAGCGAACTTTGGGTGTTTTTGGCTCTGTTTGGTTCTGACTTGGTTCGCCAAGTGCTCGCCTAGCGAACTTTGTGTCTGTTTTTAGCTAACAGTTGGTTCGCTGGAACATTCGCCTAGCGAAGGAGCTAGCGAATGGTCGCGAGGGATGTTCGCCTAGCGAAGCATCTAGCGAATGCTCGCGAGGTAGATTCGCCCAGCGAACAGAGCTGTTCGTGTAATTTTGTTTTCTGCATAACTTTTGATCTGTGTTTCGGTTTGAGGCGTGGTTTGATGCGTTGGAAAGCCATTGAGCTGTACTTTCTTATTATGATGGTTTAGAATTTGTTGGCCGATTTTATTTTGTCGGTAAATGTGAATAGTGTCAATGGGCGACTTTTGTCGTTTTAATGGTGCATAATTGTCATGTATTATGCTATATGTTGCGCTTTGGATATGTATGCCTTATATGCTGTTGTGAGGATAAGTTGTGGCCGAAAGGCAAGAAATGCTAAGTGTTGTATTCGATGATTTATGCATGATTATGAATGTGTGCATGGATGCAATGTGAGTGTCATGAGTCATTGTATGCCAAGCATCATAATGTACATTGTGGAAACGTCCTGAGAGACAGTTTGATTCCCGAGGGAAATATGCTATAACATCGTGTGCCTCGAAAATATGAGGCGATGCCTGAGGACTTAAAGCGATGGGTATAGACGATTATGGGCTCCTTTGGAGACTTAAAGCAATCCTTAACGTCGTGTGCCTCGAAAATATGAGGCGATGCCTGAGGACCTAAAGCGACGGGTGAACATCGTAGGCCCGACGGGGAGTTTCTTGAGATTCTCAGTAACGAGCGATGGTTCCAATAGTTCCTGAGTGAACTGATGATGAGACATGAGACAATGGAAGTCGGTACCGCATGGCATGTGCATAGAGTTGTGGTGTCGGTCTCTGTGCATTTGCATTTATCATGAGTCATTTGTGCATGGAATTGTGAATGTGATTAATGAAATGGAATATGTGTGATTGTATTGTGAATGATTGATGTGCAGTGGTAATTGATACGTGTGGATTGTACTGTGTGTTGTTATAATTTATTTGTGTGCTTTGGTGGTGAGAATACGTTACTTGTGCATTTTTGGTGTTAATATATAATCTTATGCAATTATATTATGGTTGTTTTTCTCACCCTTCTGCTGTTTTATAAAGCTCTATGAGGCGTTGCAGATTAGAGTTGCTGGAGGTATTCTTTTGTGAAGCGTTGCGTCTTCATTATTTTGGTCGGTCGGCTCTGATATGTGACTCCGGGTAGCATAGGGTGGCCGTTTGTGATTGTTTTGTATATCTGATGATTATATTTTGGTTGTACAGTTATAACTTGATGTATGACAGCCAAGTTTATATGTATATATGTATATGTGTTATTCAGATTTTAGATCTTTCCACTTTAATTCTAATTTCTGAAAAGTGGGTGTAAGGAACGAAGTTTCCTCTGTATGATTGTTACCCCACGTTGCATATCTAAAATGAGCAGGTGTTGCATGTTATGTGTATGTTTGGCTTCTTTGATGTGATTCTCCCATTCTATGCCACGATGTTTCAAATGTACTCTGATCAATTTTCGAATTTTATTTTTACCGCTTTAATTGCGTGTTAATTGGGGGTATAGATTGGGGGCGTCACATTAAGTGGTATCAGAGCCAGTCCGTGTCAGTTGTGTAGTTTGTGTCTGTTGTGTCTGGCATATTGGGCGAGTTGTGTTGAGCGAGTTGTTGTTTAACCATAGTTTCTATTTTGGACGAACAGAATATGGCTGGTCGTAATGATGCTGCTTTGGCTGCTGCGATGGAAACGATGGCACGAGCTGTGCAGGGTGCACCGAATGCTGCCGGAAATGATGAGTTTAGAAAGAATAAGCCGCCGGTCTTTAAAGGGAAACATGATCCGGATGGTGCGCAGTTGTGGTTGAAAGAGATTGAGAGGATTTTTAGGGTAATGGATTGTGATGACGATGATGATAAGGTGAGGCTGGGCACTCATATGTTACACGAAGAGGCTGATGACTGGTGGGTCAGTACTCGTCAGGTGTTGGAAGCTGATGAGGAGGAAGAAGAGATCACTTGGGAGGTGTTTAGCCGAGAGTTTCTAAGGAAGTATTTTCCCGAGGATGTCCGAGGAAAGAAGGAGATTGAGTTTCTAGAGCTAAAACAAGGTAATATGTCGGTTATTGACTATACTGCTAAGTTTGTGGAACTTGTGCAGTTTTATCCTCATTATGTGGAAGCGACTGCTGAATTTTCAAAGTGTGTGAAGTATGAAAGTGGTTTACGTCCTGAGATAAAGCAGACTATTGGATATCAGAGGATTCGAAGGTTTACTGATTTGGTGGAATGCTGTAGGATTTATGATGAAGATAGTAAGGCTCGTTCAGCTCACTATAAAAGTGTAAGTGACAGGAAAGGGAAACAACAGTTCCGTGGTGGTCCGTATGTGTCACCGGCTGATAAAGGTAAACAAAGGGGTAATTTTGATCGAAGGTCAAGTGGAGGAGGTATGTCTAATGCTCCTAGGTGTTTTAAATGTGGTGAATTGGGTCATCGCCAGATGGAATGTAGGAAGAAAGTGGATAAGTGTTCTAATTGTGGTGGTATCGGACATGTTTTAGCTGATTGTAAAAGGAAGAATGTAGTGAAGTGTTATAACTGTGGGGAACCTGGTCACATTAGTTCGAAGTGTCCTAATCCGAAGAAGGCTCAGACTAGTGGGAAGGTGTTTTCGTTGGCAGGAACTCAGACTTCAAGTGCTGATCGTCTGATAAGAGGTACTTGCTTTATTAATAATATGCCTTTAATTGCTATTATTGATACTGGAGTGACTCATTCGTTTATTTCGTCTGAGTGCGCGGAACATTTGAATCTTGGGTTGTCTTCGATGGATGGTGAGATGGTTATTGATACCCCAGCGATGGGGTCAGTAACTACTTCTTTGGTGTGTTTGAGTTGTCCTTTAGCCATTTATGGCAAAGACTTTGTGATGGATTTGGTGTGTTTACCGTTGGAAGGTTTAGATGTGGTGTTGGGAATGAATTGGTTGCAATTCAATCGGGTGCACATTGATTGTTATCATAAGCTTGTAAGGTTTCCTTCTCTTGAGGAAGATGAAGACTCGAGTTTCTTGTCTACTAAAGAGTTGAAGAGACTTTTAGCGGATGAAGCTCAGTTGTTTGGTTTGTTTGCTTCATTGACTGTGGATAGTCAAGTTTCTCTTGATGTGTTTCCTGTTGTGTGCGAATTTCCTGAGGTGTTTCCTGATGATATTTCAGATGTGCCGCCGGTGAGAGAGGTTGAATTTTCTATAGATCTAGTTCCTGGTACTAGACCTGTTTCTATGACACCTTATAGAATGTCGGCATCTGAATTGGTGGAGTTGAAAAAGCAGTTGAATGAGTTGTTGGAAAAGAGGTTCGTGAGGCCAAGTGTTTCTCCTTGGGGTGCTCCAGTTTTGTTAGTGAAAAAGAAAGATGGGAGTATGCGATTATGTATTGATTATCGCCAGTTGAACAAAGTGACGATTAAGAACAAATATCCGCTTCCAAGGATTGATGATCTGATGGATCAGTTGGTTGGTGCTTGTGTGTTTAGTAAGATTGATTTGAGATCGGGGTATCATCAGATAAGGGTGAAGGAAGAGGATATTCAGAAGATGGCCTTTAGAACATGTTACGGTCATTATGAATATTCAGTGATGCCGTTCGGGGTTTCTAATGCGCCTGGTGTGTTTATGGAATACATGAATCGGATTTTCCACGAGCATTTAGATCGTTTTGTGGTGGCGTTTATTGATGATATTTTAATCTATTCTAAGTCTCGTGAAGAACATGCAGAGCATTTACGTATTGTTTTGCAGGTTTTGAAGGAAAGGAAGCTTTTTGCCAAATTGTCCAAGTGTGAATTCTGGTTGTCTGAGGTGAGTTTTCTTGGGCACGTAATTTCAGGTAATGGTATTGCTGTGGATCCATCTAAAGTAGAAGCAGTTCTACAATGGGAGGCTCCTGGATCCGTTACCGAGATTCGAAGCTTTTTGGGTTTGGCGGGTTATTACCGGAGGTTCATTGAAGGTTTTTCTAAGCTAGCTCTTCCTTTGACGCAGTTGACTTGTAAGGGCAAAGCATTCATTTAGGATATTCAATGTGAAGAAAGTTTTTGTGAGCTGAAGAGGAGATTGACGACAGCTCCTATTCTGATTTTACCTAATCCTAATGAACCATTTGTTGTGTATTGCGATGCTTCTTTAATTGGTTTGGGTGGTGTTCTGATGCAGGAAGGTAAAGTTGTAGCTTATGCTTCAAGGCAGTTAAGAGTTCATGAGAAAAACTATCCTACTCATGATCTTGAGTTAGCGGCTGTAGTTTTTGTGTTGAAGATTTGGAGGCACTATCTCTATGGTGCAAGGTTCGAAGTCTTTAGTGATCATAAAAGCTTGAAATATTTATTTGATCAGAAAGAGTTGAACATGAGACAGCGGAGATGGTTGGAATTCTTGAAAAACTACGACTTTGGCTTGAATTACCATCCTGGTAAAGCTAATGTGGTAGCCGATGCATTGAGCCGGAAATCGTTGCATATGTCCGCATTGATGGTGAAAGAGTTGGAACTTTTGGAATAGTTTAGAGATTTGAGTTTGGTATGTGAAGTGACTTCGGTGAGTGTAATGCTTGGAATGTTGAAGGTTGCTAATGAATTTTTGTTGTCGGTTAGTGAGAAACAAAAGTTGGATTTGAAATTCGTTGATTTGATGAGGAATGAGAATGTGGATTTCAAGGTTGATAATTTTGGTGTTTTGAGATTCCGTGGTCGTATTTGTATACCTGATGATGCGGAGTTGAAAAGAATGATTTTGGAGGAAGGACACCGGAGTAATTTAAGTATACATCCGGGTGCGAATAAGATGTACCAAGATTTGAAGAAGATTTTCTGGTGGTCTGGTTCGAAAAGAGATGTGGCTTGTAATGCCCCTATTTTGATTATTCCATTATTCTTGAGTCTTTTATTTTAATTGGGTGATAAATTATTTTATTTGTTAAATTGGTGTGTTATATGTTATTTTACCGTTTTCGAGAGTTTTCGGGAAAATTAGAATGGAGGGTATTTTAGGCTTTTCTCAATTAATCATAAGTTAGAAATTATGTGAGAAAATGATAAGTTAGATATTTTTAAGTGAGAAAATGTATTATTAGATATTTGTGAGATATTTTGGTTAATTATTATATATGAGATATTTTAAGAAAAGAAATAGAAAAGAAAAGATATAATAAGTTAGAAGTGAGAAAGTTAGAAAAGAAAAGAAAACATAAGAGAAAAAGAGAGAAAGAAGAGAAAAGAAGAAAAAGAGGAAAAGTGGAGAAAAGCTAGAAATCGACGAAACGACCTCTAAGAATCGATTAAATCGGGTAAGGGTGTGAAATATTATTATTTTATCCATGTGTATGATTATGTATGTGTTTTGTGTGGATGTTTTGGTTGGTTTTCCATATTTTTCCGTTTAGTTCGAATTGTAGGAAATCGATAGAAATCGATGTTTTCACGGATGAATTTCAAAATAAATTGCGTAGATTAGTCGTATGAGGTTAGGCCGAGATTATAGAAACTCGTTTGGTTGAAATCGGTTGATATTGTGAGTTTTGACATTTTTGGGTTTTGAGAATTTGAGTTTTCGGGTGAAAATCGAACGTCGTAGAATTATCGTTTTATGGTCCTAAAACGTTGATATATATTTGGTAAGGATTACCATGTAATTATTCGGAAGAAAATAATTGAATCGGTCGGGTTTCGGGCGATTAGGCAGCTGTACCAGAATGTAGCAGAAATTCTGGTTTTGTGCGCAGGCGTACGGACGCGTGCTGTAGGTGGAAAATCCTAATTTTTCGGAAAACTTCGGAAATTCATATCTCTTGAACCGTAAGTCGGTTTTGACCCCCGTTCGAAGCGTTGGGAAGCTAACGAGATGTTCTTTCTAGGAAAAATGGTTTTGAGGTCTAAACCTGGTCCAATTGGAACAGTATTTTCGAACCGTTTCGTAGAATCGGGCCTCCGGTTTATGTTTTTGCGTTATTTTGAAATATACATATCTTCTTCGTTGTTTATTGGATTTAAGTGTTCTTTATATCGAATCGAAGCTGTGGATGAGTACTTTTTGATGATGATGGAAAATATTATTTTTAGCTGACTTTTAACCGACTTTTCCGGTAAACCGTAAATTGATTTGTTTGGATAAATGTGTATGTTGTTATACAATTGATTGTGAATATATGCATTGTTTGAGTTAAATGATAATGCATGTTGATTGTGAATATATGATGAGATGTTGTGATGATGGATTGTTGTGGTTGATGGTGAGTAATTCTTGATGTGAATTGATATGGGTGTAAATGATGAAATGCTATTTGTTGTGGGTTGTAGTTAGTGATAAATACATTGTTTAAGTAAGTATCAATGTATGTGGTTTCGAGTGTATGATTAATGTATGATATGGCGGCCTCTGTGGCGTAGATCCACAGCAAGATGAATGGTAAGGTATTGATTATCAGGGGATTGCTATAATAGTAATATTTGGTGTGTGGAATGGATTCCAATTGTGTTAGAATACTCATTGGGGTAGAATGGCTTATATGTCATTCCTAGTGAGGTAGTAATGTTTTGGTCGAACACATTAGGGTAGAATGACTGTAGGTTGTTCCTAGTGTTGTTGTTGTACTCATTAGGGTAGAATGACTTTATGTCATTCCTAGTGAAGTGCGAGTGTGTCGTTGGGTCCATTGGGGTAGAACGATTATATGTCGTTCCTGGTGGAGTACTCATTAGGGTAGAATGACTATATGTCATTCCTAGTGATGTACAATTGAGTTGTCGTGTCCACTGGGGTAGAATGACTATGTTGTCATTCCTAGTGGGATACTCATTGGGGTAGAATGACTATGTTGTCATTCCTAATGAGGTGTGCACTGGGGTAGAATGACGTTGATGTCGTTCCTAGTGTGGTGTCCACTAGGGTAGAATGACTATGTTGTCATTCCTAGTGGGATATTCATTGGGGTAGAATGACGATGTTGTTATTCCTAATGAGAGGTGCACTAGGGTAGAATGACTATGTTGTCGTTCCTAGTGAGGTATGTATTGGGGCAGAATGACTATGCTGTCATTCCCAGTTATGTGATGCGTGGTATTGTCGGGTCTTGATTGGATTGGTGAATTATGCATGATGTATATGTTGATGTGGAATGAGTAGAATTGTGCAGGTGTGCATGGATGGATAAACATGAATATGTGTGTTTGTGTTGAATGATAAGCATTATGAGGAATATGCTTGGTTTTATATATATATGCCTTGCGATGTATATTGAGTGAGATGTGATGATTGTGATATAGTAAACATAATATTTATGTTTATGTGGGATGATGGAATGGTGAGAATATGTGGTATATGTGTATTTTTATGTTGAGATATATAATTATATGCATTGTTATTATGATAATATTTCTCACCCTTCTGCTGTTTTATGATGCTCTACGAGGCATTGCAGATTAGGTTCTGGTGGTCTTTTTGTGAAGCGTGTCTTCATTTTCCTTGTTGGTCGGTTGGCTCTGATATGTAGCACCGGGTAGCTAGGACGTTTTGATCTTTTTGTGATACATTTGCATATGTATCTGGTTAATGACTTTATGTATATACCATGACTGATGTTGATGAATCATACTTGTTGATATATATATATATATATATAATGTATATATGTTTGATGTTATCAATGTTTAGATTTTCCGCTTTTATTCTAAATATTGAGATGTGGGTGTAAGGACTGAGTTCCTACGTTGAAAGTTACCCCACTGTTGCATATCATTTGTTGAGCAGGTGTTGTATGTTTTAATTTCAAGCATAATGTGACATGCCTTTTTATGCCGTGTTTACAATTATACTCTGATGAAATTTCCAATACGTGCCTAAATGATTTATTTGATTATTTGGGGGTATAGAAAGGGGGTGTTACATGGCTCAGTTTGTGTATGCGTGTTTGACTTGTCAGAAATCGAAAGTGGAACATTTGAGACCTAGTGGTTTGTTGCAACCGTTGGATATTCCTGAGTGGAAATGGGATAGCATTTCGATGGATTTTGTGATGGGATTACTGAACACTCAGCGTGGGCATAATTCTATTTGGGTGATTGTGGACAGACTGACTAAATCGACGCATTTTATTCCGATTGACATCAGTTTTTCTTTGGAACGGTTAGCTGAGATCTATATCAGTGTGGTGGTGAAATTGCATGGGGTTCCTTTAAGTATTGTTTCGGATCGAGATCCTAGGTTTACATCGAGATTTTGGGAAAGTTTACAGAAGGCTTTGGGTTCTAAATTGAGGTTGAGTTCGGCTTATTATTCGCAGACAGATGGTCAGACCGAAAGAACTATTCAGTCGTTGGAGGATTTGTTGAGAGCGTGTGTTTTGGAACAAGGTGGTGCGTGGGACGGTTATCTTGCTTTGATTGAGTTCACGTATAATAACAGTTTCCATTCTAGTATCGGAATGGCACCTTTTGAGGCCTTATATGGACGAAGATGTCGAACGCCGTTGTGTTGGCACGAAACTGGTGAGAGTTCTGTGGTTGGACCGAAATTAGTGCAACAGACGACGGAAAAGGTAAAGTTTATTCGTGAGAAAATGAAGGCTTCTCAGGATAGACAAAAGAGTTATCATGATCGGAGACGTAAGAATCTTGAGTTTCAAGAGGGTGATCACGTATTTCTGAGGGTTACGCCGGTAACGGGTGTTGGTCGTGCTTTAAAATCTAAGAAGCTTACTTCTCGATTTATTGGTCCTTACCAGATATCTGCGAGAGTTGGTGCTGTAGCGTATCGTGTGGCGTTACCGCCGAATCTGTCGAATTTGCATGACGTTTTTCATGTTTCACAGCTTCGGAAGTATGTTTCGGACCCTTCACATGTGATTCCGATGGACGAGGTTGAGGTAAGAGATAACCTTACGATCGAGGCATTACCAGTTAGGATTTTGGATCGCGAGGTGAAGCGGTTGAGGGGCAAAGAGATTGCACTTGTGAAAGTGGCGTGGGGAGGCGTTGCTGAGGGTAATTTGACGTGGGAATTGGAGAGTAGGATGCGGGATTCGTATCGGGAGTTGTTTGTATCAGGTAAGATTTTCGAGGACGAAAATTTCTAAGTGGGGGAGAATTGTAACGCCCCGTTTTGCCAATTTTATTTTATTGAGTCGTTTTTGATTATTTTATTATTATTTTATTGTAATTTCAACTTTTGTGTGAAAATATGTTATTTTTTCGTCGTGATTATATTTTATCGCGTTTTGGGAACGTTTGCGAGATATTTGAGTGTGGGGGTATTTTGGACATTTCATAGATATTTTTACTAAGTTAGTAAGAAAAGAAAATAGAAAAGAAAAGGCAAAGAAAAATAGAGAGAAAGAAAGAAGAAAGAAGGGAAAAGAGAAGAAAAGAGGAGAAGGGAGAAAATTGGAGAAAAAGTGTGAAAATCATCAAGATCAATTCCTGGAATCGAATTAAATCGGGTAAGGGTGCGAAACTCGATTATACTATGCTTGTATATGATTATGTATGAATGTGTTTGGATGATTCTCTTGCTTTCCATGTTTTTCACTTTTACGTCGAAAACGATAAAATGAGTAGAATCGATGGTTTAACGGTTGGAAATCGATGTAAAGGTGGTAGATTGCTTGTTGACATGATTAGAATAGGTTCTGATTGATATATGTTGATTTGGAAATGGTTTGGGTTGGAAAATATCATTTTTGGGTTTTCAACAGCGCTGAAGGATTCTGAGTTTTCGCAGGTTCGCCTAGCGAACCATTCAGCGAAGGGTAGCGAAGGTTCGCTACGGGTATTCGCCTAGCGAAGGCATGAGCGGAGGTTCGCTAGAGTGTTCGCCTAGCGAACTTTGGGTGTTTTTGGCTCTGTTTGGTTCTGACTTGGTTCGCCAAGTGCTCGCCTAGCAAACTTTGTGTCTGTTTTTAGCTAACAGTTGGTTCGCTGGAACATTCGCCTAGCGAAGGAGCTAGCGAATGCTCGCGAGGGATGTTCGCCTAGCGAAGCATCTAGCGAATGCTCGCGAGGTAGATTCGCCCAGCGAACAGAGCTGTTCGTGTAATTTTGTTTTCTGCATAACTTTTGATCTGTGTTTCGGTTTGAGGCGTGGTTTGATGCGTTGGAAAGCCATTGAGCTGTACTTTCTTATTATGATGGTTTAGAATTTGTTGGCCGATTTTATTTTGTCGGTAAATGTGAATAGTGTCAATGGTCGACTTTTGTCGTTTTAATGGTGCATAATTGTCATGTATTATGCTATATGTTGCGCTTTGGATATGTATGCCTTATATGCTGTTGTGAGGATAAGTTGTGGCCGAAAGGCAAGAAATGCTAAGTGTTGTATTCGATGATTTATGCATGATTATGAATGTGTGCATGGATGCAATGTGAGTGTCATGAGTCATTGTATGCCAAGCATCATAATGTGCATTGTGGAAACGTCCTGAGAGACGGTTTGATTCCCGAGGGAAATATGCTATAACATCGTGTGCCTCGAAAATATGAGGCGATGCCTGAGGACTTAAAGCAATGGGTTTAGACGATTGTGGGCTCCTTTGGAGACTTAAAGCAATCCTTAACGTCGTGTGCCTCAAAAATATGAGGCGATGCCTGAGGACCTAAAGCGACGGGTGAACATCGTAGGCCCGATGGGGAGTTACTTGAGATTCTCAGTAACGAGCGATGGTTCCAATAGTTCCTGAGTGAACTGATGATGAGACATGAGACAATGGAAGTCGGTACCGCATGGCATGTGCATAGAGTTGTGGTGTCGGTCTCTGTGCATTTGCATTTATCATGAGTCATTTGTGCATGGAATTGTGAATGTGATTAATGAAATGGAATATGTGTGATTGTATTGTGAATGATTGATGTGCTATGGTAATTGATACGTGTGGATTGTACTGTGTGTTGTTATAATTTATCTGTGTGCATTTTTGGTGTTAATATATAATCTTATGCAATTATATTATGGTTGTTTTTCTCACCCTTCTGCTGTTTTATAACGCTCTATGAGGCGTTGCAGATTAGAGTTGCTGGAGGTATTCTTTTGTGAAGCGTTGCGTCTTTATTATTTTGGTCGGTCGGCTCTGATATGTGACTCCGGGTAGCATAGGGTGGCCGTTTGTGATTGTTTTGTATATCTGATGATTATATTTTGGTTGTACAGTTATAACTTGATGTATGACAGCCAAGTTTATATGTATATATGTATATGTGTTATTCAGATTTTAGATCTTTCCGCTTTAATTCTAATTTCTAAAAAGTGGGTGTAAGGAACGAAGTTTCCTCTGTATGATTGTTACCCCACGTTGCATATCTAAAATGAGCAGGTGTTGCATGTTATGTGTATGTTTGGCTTCTTTGATGTGATTCTCCCTTTCTATGCCACGATGTTTCAAATGTACTCTGATCAATTTTTGAATTTTCTTTTTACCGCTTTAATTGCGTGTTAATTGGGGGTATAGATTGGGGGCGTCACACAACCAACAAGAGGGAAAGTTTTGGGGTGTTATACCAACACTGGAGGAGTACTCTCACCTGAATGATTTACCTATCACTGGCCAAGCTCCCTTTTTCGGACTGGAAGAAATTCCAAAAGATCAAACCAGTGCAAGATCTATCTATTTGGACAAGTCAGAAGTCAGGACTCACATGACCATTAAGGGTGGAATCCAAGGTTTACCAGCCTAGTTTCTGGTAAAAAAAACTCTGTACTTTGCTAGTATAGGGAACATGACTGCTTTCGGGAGCGTCTTTGTTTTGCTTACCTACGGGTTATTTCTGTTTCCCAACATTGATAACTTCGTTGATATCAATGCCATTAAGATATTTCTGATTGGAAAACCCTGTACCAACCTTGCTCGCAGATGCTTACCATTCTGTGCACTTAAGAGATTTGTATGGCGGAGGAATGATCACATGCTGTGTACCCCTGCTATACAAATGGTTCACTTCCCATTTGCCAAAGTCTGCCGCATTTTGGGATCATAAGAGTACTTTATGTTGGTCACAGAGAATCATGTCTCTTACCAACTCTGACATCGATTGGTACAATCGGATCTATGACGGGATAAAAATCATTGACCGTTATGGAAACTTCCCTAATGTACCCCTCATTGGAACTAAAGGAGGAATCAATTATCATCCAGTTTTAGTTCGTCGTTAATTCGGATACCCGATGAGACATATCCCACGTAATGTTCATCTGGAAGGTCTTTTCTTCAAGGAAGGAGAAAATGACAGGGCATTAAAGACAAAAATAGTGCATGCCTGGAAACATGTTCACAGGAAAGTAAGAGAGTCCCTAGGAAAACCAGACTGTGTCTCGGTGGAACCTTATCTCCACTGGGTACAAGCTAGAGCTCTCAAACTAAGGATACCATACCCTCGTCACAAAGTTCTTCCGTTAAAGGAATCTGTCCTTTATTTTATGTCTGATGCGGAAAAACTCCAGGTTACTCTCAACAAAGTTCAACGGGAAAGGAAATCTTGGAAGAACAAGTACCGCATTCTCAATGTGGAGTGTACCAAAATACAACAACTGTTAAAAGAGAAAAATGCTCTGATCGAGATTTTAGAGCAACATGTTGTAGAAAATCAAGAAGACCGAAGGAATTTGCTCGCTCCTTTCACATGGCAATGGAATGACGACCCGACAACGGCTCAAGAGCCCTGGTCAAAGAAAAGGAAAATACTAGAACCAGCACTTGAGCTCTCCTCAGAGAGGACTCAGGATCCATAAGTTTAGACATTTCCTTTTACAGCACTTTGAAATTTACTGTATTTCCATTTCCGCAATCTTTGAATTCAATAAAATGGGGTTTCCTCACTATATGATATTTGCAATCCAATTGTTGAAGTTTCTTTTGATTAAACAAAAAATATATATAATTATTGCATATCATTCATCATTCTCACATAACGTATTCTCCTTCTCTATGAATATCACATCCATGTCTCGATTCTAGAGTCAAATTGTCTCATTCATACAATACTCGGGCCAAAATTCAAAAGAAGATTGATAATCTCGAGGAAGAGAACAGAGAGTTGAGAGAAGAAATCGACGCTCTGAAAGAAGATTTGAGAAAACTTCACAATGACATGAAATCTCTAGCAACAGTTCAGAGGCAACAACAATGGACTGTGATCTAAGAGATCACATCTATGCCCATAGTGGAGACGTATGATCCTCGGTATAACATGCCTAAAGATCGTCCCTGGGGCATGCCACTATATATATCCCAGAAGGATATATTCCGCCGATCACAGAAGATCCAGAAACTGAAGCAGGAACCGCTGGGCCTGAAGGTTACAAATTTCGAGAAAGCGAAGATGCAAGGGGCATGACAACAACTCCTGAAGGTTACAAACTTCGGGAGAGGGAAGCACCAAGAGTCACTGCCGTAATGACTATACCACTACCTGTGGTACACGCTGTCCCAGAAGGACAGATTCCACAGATACCTTCTGGTGGAAATGAAAGTATGGACGACAGAAGGAAGGAGTTCTAGGAACAATTCTTGGAGATGCAGAAGGAGCTGCATGCTATTCGCGGTCAGGATCTATTTGGAAAGGACGCCGCAGACCTTTGTTTGGTCCCCAATGTGAAAATTCCGCACAAATTCAAGGTGCCCGAATTTGAAAAATACAAGGGTAACTCTTGCCCTCAAAGTTACTTGGTGATGTACGCTTGGAGGATGTCAACTCAGACAGAGAACCAACAGCTACTGATCCACTATTTTCAAGACAGTTTAACCGGTGCCGCACTCAAATGGTACATGGGTATAAACCACACTAAGTTCGTCACTTTCAGAGATCTTGGCGCTGCATTCGTTCAACAGTATAAGTATAACCTAGACATGGCACCAGATAGAGATCAGCTCAGAGTAATGTCGCAGAAGGACAAGGAACCCTTTAAGGAATATGCTCAGAGATGGCGTGAAATTGCCGCCCAGATTGGTCCACCTCTCGAGGAAAAAGAGATGACAAAGATCTTCTTGAAAACCATGAGCTCATTTTACTACGACAGAATGGTCGCCAGTGCGCCCAGTGACTTCACTGAGATGGTGGGCATGGGAGTTCATCTTGAAGAAGCAGTCCTAGAAGGACGTTTAGTCAAGGACGCTGGACCATCGAACAGTACCAAAAGATACGGTAGTACTTTCCCTAAGAAAAAAGAGCAAGATATTGGAAATATCTCTCTCGGAAAGCAAAGGCGACGATACCAACCAGTAGCGGTTGTAACTCCTGCTATCAACCCTGCGCCTATTCCAACGTATCAACCTCAGGTTGCTCAAAGCCAACCGAATCAACAAGAATATCAGCAAAGGACACATCAACCTCTTCAGCAGGCTCGTCCTCCATACAACAATAACAACCATACAACGCGACCACCTAGGTTCGACCCTATACCGATGTTGCACGCCGAACTGTTTCCACTATTACTGGTCAAGGGGCACGTCCAAACCAGGTCTCCTCTTACAATATTGGAAAATCCACCTTTTTGATTCAAAGCGGATCAGACTTGTCCTTACCATCAAGGAGGACCAGGGTATAATATAAAAAACTGTCTCAGTTTCAAATTCGATGTGCAAAAACTTGCCAGGAGCGGGGTCTTATCCTTCAAGCATATAAATCCAAATGTTCAGACGAACCCGTTGCCTCAACACGAGAAAGCGGCAGTAAATTTGATAGAGGGAGAGTCTAACTACAACTATCAAATTCATGATGTACTCTTATTAAGGGCCAACCTGGTCAAGATGCATCGCAGACAGAGTGGATATGGACATGTGTTATCTCATAATTATCACCAGTGTGATATCTGCTCTAAAGACAATCAAGGATGTTCTGTGGTGCAATAAGCTCTACAGGAACAGTTGGATCTCAAATGGATCCAAGATCACATAATTCGCAAAGTCAACATGACTTATACAAATTCCAACATCATTCAAAACCACGACATCCGTACGATGAATGTCAACTTGGTGGTAATGCACTCAAGGCAAAGCTAGCATCATGATCTACTGCGGCACAATTACGATTCCTGTCTGATTTGCTCGGTAAACAATCAGGGAGGTCTTGGATGGATCTTGGATGGATCCAGGATTACCATGATAGAAGTCCTTGTCAAGTTAACATGATTCAAATCTTCGATATTCGCTTGATGAATACCAGCTTAGTGGAATTACACGCTACACAAGTCCAACTCAGTTTTCTGACTTCACATGAGTATCAGAGCTGTAAAATATGTCGTGAGAATGACCAAGGATGTGATCTCATTCAGAGAGCGCTGCAGCACTTGTTGAACCACTGGTGGCTTCCGATCTATCTAGATGAAGACACGCAACAAGTCAGGATGACTAATGGGAACCCTACTAGACATCAAAGTCAGGACGTTCGATCTATGGAAACGGATCTAGTGAGGTTACACTGCATACAAAGAGAACGTGGCCGGGTGCCACCGCACAACTATGAGTGTTGTAGAGTTTGCTCGGAGAATAACCAAGGATGCTATCTCGTGCGAGCAGCCCTCCAAGTCAGTTGGACCACATAGAAACTCAACCATGGTCAAGCTCCGGTTCAATGTCAGACTATCATCCTAATCAAGACAAAGAAGTTGTCTTGATCCCTAAACGAGAAGTGGCCAAAGATGTATGCGCCATAATCCCTTTACTTCATGAATAAAGAGTTCCTCTTGATGGTGGAAGGATTCTCAACCTCGAACCAATTGAGGCCTGCAATGATGGTCAGAAAAATCATAAGGCTCCTTTAGTTATCTATCTGCCGGGACATGTACTGTACAAATCTGATAAGGCTATCCCTTACAAATACGGTGCAACAACAGTTGAGAATGGAAAGGAAACTCCATTATCCTCCGTTGTGAATATCGCAGACATCAGTCGAGTGACACGGAGTGGTCAAATCTTCAACCGAGGAGTTGGAGAACCTAACAAAGAAAAGGAACCGCAAACAGAAGTTCCCAATCAACCAGTCGGTCAATCAAGTAATCCCGACCTTTCAAAGAACAACGATGAGACGCTGAAGGTCATCCAGAAGAGTGAGTACAACATAGTAGATCAGCTGTTGCAGACTCCTTCAAAAATCTCGGTGCTATCTCTTTTACTCAGTTCCGAAGCTCACAGGGAAGCTCTACAGGAAGTCTTAGAGCAAGCCTTTGTGGAACAAGATGTGACAATAAGGCAATTCGACAACATCATCTCCAACATCACTTTCTGCAACAACTTGGGGTTTAGTGATGAGGAACTCCAGGAAGAAGGCAAAAGTCACAACATGGGGCCAAATATTACAGTCAACTGTCAGGATGATGCTTTAGCCAGCGTACTGGTAGATATCGGATCTGCTCTAAATGTTATGCCAAAGTCTACGTTAATGCGACTATTGTTTAAAGGATCTCCGATGAGGGGCAGTGAGGTCACCGTCAAAGCATTTGACGGATCCCGAAAAATAGTTATCGGCGAAATCGATCTTCCCATAACTATCGGTCCTCACACTTTCTAAGTCACTTTCCAGGTCATGGACATTCGAGTAACATACAGCTGCTTGTTAGGAAGACCTTGGATACACGAGGCTGGGGCCCTTACTTCAACAATTCACCAGAAGCTGAAGTTTGTCAAGAACGACCAACTAGTCACAGTCTGTGGAGAGCAAGCCTTGATCGTGAGTAACCTATCAACGGCCACTTGTGTAGAACCCGACGAGGTTGTTGGAACTCAGTTCCAGTCACTTTCGGTAAGCAATGAGAATCAGTCAGAAAGAGGAATGTCGATTTCCTCATACAAAAATGCTCTCGAAGTGATCAAAAATAATAATGCAAAAGGATGGGGACAACTTATCATTCCTACTGATAACAAAACAAATAAGGGTCTTGGTTTCTCTTCAACCTGTACCCAGACTGCTGCTAATGCTGCAAGTTTTCATCCCATTCAGGACTTCTTCCATAATGGAGGTTTCCTTCACCCAAGTCTCAAGAAGTACATACCATCAACGAGGGTGATTCCTCTAATACAGATGAAGAATGGAAGTCCTATCTCAACGAGGACAGTTATATGTCTCAGGACGTCCCACGCAAAGTCCGAGATTTATACCAAGGTCAGATTCAAAATGATATACGGAGATTGTGATCCTGAGGGATGTCGTGCTCCGCCAAACTCATTAGAGGAGGACACTCTGATGAAAGACAACTTTGACCACGACTATTATGGCCCAATGAATGGTCTGCCTATCTGGCAGCCGTACCCATTAAACTCGGGGCAAAAGAATCAGCCGAACGATGATTATCAGCTGAGCATCATTGAAAAGAATACCTGCGTCCCCACCATGTCATGGGATCAACACTCAGGGCATTCAGAAAATACCCAGCACGGCGATGAATTCACAAAGTTTGCAGGGCTAGAGTTCATTAACTATGCTTTCCCTGAAGTCAACGTCATCGAAAGGGATGACTCCTCCAGTTCCAAAGAAGTGTGGGACACCTTAGGACAACCGAGTGACAAGTACGACTACTTAGTCAAGTACACTGCTCCTGAAAGCTCTCGTATCAGGCTCGAAGACATCCACCCTATTGGATGGGGAGATTTATCTGAGAGCACGAACACTATGCAAGGTATAGCTTAAGAATCCTCCTAGACACCTCTGCCTGGGAGACAGATTCCAATGATCTTGCTCCACCAGAAATCAGCGTTATTTTTAAAGACAAATCAAGAAGGAAGGTACCAGACTTTGTGATTCACCGAGGAGTTCGCCGCCAATGGGTTGCTGTCGATGTTTCGAAGATCAGTCATAAGTCAAAGTAATTGCCGTCTTTGTTTTAACCTTTTACCCTGCCCAGGTGAAACGGATGTTTTGATAGGGCTCACTTTCTGTAAAATGTTCCTCTTCGCTTTGCCCAAAGCGACAGAGTTTTGTTTTATAGGGCTGTAGTTTCAAGAATCGACAAAATCATAAATAAAATAACGTAGTTTTGTAATTTCCGCATTTATTGCTATTTTCTCTTTTCGCTTTTTTAGAAAATTGTAATCCTAAAAAACAACTCGAACAATAAACAAGCAGTTTTCCAAAAAAAAATACACTGCACACACTCTTGCATTCTCTCTATCTCTTCTAAAAACAATCACCACGTCATTGCAGATTGCTTGTTTTAAACCCCATTGAAAGATACGATCCAATGCCTTCTCCCAACTTTGAATTCCCGGTATTTTAGGCTAAAGAAGAAAATGACGAAGAAATTCCAGAAGAGATCTCCGGATTACTCAGACAGGAGGAAAAGTCCATTGAACCTCACAAAGAGCCGTTGGAAACGGTCAACTTGGGTTTGGAAGAAGAGAGAAAAGAAGTCAAGATTGGGGCACTGCTCAGTTCAGCTGTCAAACAAGATTTGATAAAGCTTCTCAAAGAGTTTCCCGATGTATTTGCTTGGTCCTATCAGGATATGCCAGGGTTGGATACCAGCATCGTGGAACATCATCTACCGTTAAGATCAGAATGTCCGCCAGTAAAACAGATGTTGAGAAGAACTCACCTAGACATGGCCATCAAAATCAAAGAGGAGGTACAGAAACAGATTGACGTGGGTTTCCTCGCCACATCAGAGTATCCTCAATGGTTAGCCAACATAGTACCAGTTCCGAAAAAGGACGGAAAGGTCATAATGTGTGTAGACTACAGGGATCTGAACAAAGCCAGTCCAAAGGATGACTTTCCCCTACCACACATCGATATGCTGGTAGACAGTACCGCAAAGTTCAAAGATTTCTCCTTCATGGATGAATTCTTGGGCAATAATCAGATAAAAATGGCGCTGAAAGACATGGAGAAAACTTCGTTCATCACCCCATGGGGCACCTTTTGTTACAAGGTAATGTCGTTCGGTTTGAAGAATGTCGGGGCAACTTATCAAAGGGCCATGACTACTCTGTTTCATGACATGATACATAAAGATATCAATGTATATGTCGATGACATGATTGCCAAATCTGAAACAGAGGAGGAGCATGTAACCCACCTGTTAAAACTATTCGAGTGTCTGAGAAAATACAAACTCCGATTGAATCCAAATAAATGCACCTTCGGTGTCCGTTCAGGGAAATTGCTAGGGTTCATCATCAGCTAGAAAGGAATTGAGGTTGATCCTGACGAGGTCAAGGCCATTCAAGAAATGCCTTCTCCAAAGACTGAAAAACAAGTCACGGGATTCATGTGACGTTTGAATTACATTTCCAGATTTATATTCCTCATGACCACGACATGTGCGCTGATCTTCAAATTACTCAAAAAGAATCAGGACTGCGTTTGGACAGAAGACTGCCAAACCGCCTTAGACAATATCAAGGAATACCTATTGAACCCACCGATTCTATCACCTCCAGTGGAAGGAAGACCTCTGATTATCTACTTAACAGTCTTGGAAGACTCAATGGGCTGTGTACTTGGCCAACAAGACGAAACCAAAAGGAAAGAGTCTGCCATTTACTACCTAAGCAAGAAATTCACCGACTGTGAGACTCGGTATACTATTCTTGAGAAAACTTGTTGTGCTCTAGCTTAGGTAGCCAAACGTCTTCGCCAGTAAATGATTCGTCACACTACTTGGTTAATCTCTGAAATGGATCCGATCAAGTACGTCTTTGAAAAGCCTGCTCTCACGGGAAGGATTGGCTATTGGCAGATGTTGTTATCGGAATACGACATCGAATACCACGCTCAGAAAGCCATTAAAGAAAGTGTTTTAGCTGATCATTTGGCTCATCAACCGATTGACAATCAGGAATCAGTTGAATTTGACTTCCCAGCCAAAGATGTAATGTACTTGAAAATGAAAGATTGCGATGAACCGCTACCTAGTGAAGGGCCAGAACCAGGTTCCCAATGGGGACTAATCTTTGACAGAGCTGTCAATCATTATGGAAACGGAATTGGGGCAATCATCGTAACACCTCGGGGTACCCACTTTCCTTTCACTTCCAGATTAACATTCAAGTGTACAAACAACGAGGCCGAATACGAAGCTTGTATCATGGGTCTCGAAGAAGCGATCGACTTAAGGATCAAGAACTTGGATATATATGGAGACTCAACCCTGGTTATCAATCAAATCAAAGGAGATTCAAACACATACCAATCAGGACTGATTCCTTAGAAAGACTACACAAGAAGGTTGTTACCTTTCTTCAACAGAACCGAGTTTCATCATATCCCTCGTGAAGAGAATCACATGGCGGATGCATTAGCCACTTGTCATACCCCAAATTTTGACCACTAAGATTTCCCATCATTGTGCAAATCATCATCACAATATGGAAGAACCATTAGTCTCCCCAAAGATGGGTGAGCATTCATTACAATCAAATTTAGGGTTTCAGGCCCTCTCTGAGTGCTTAGGCAAAGGATCAATCAAGAATTGACATGATCTTTAACTTGTCTAGCCTCTCAAACATCCACAATGGATCAAGAGGACTCCCACTTCAAGAATCAAGCACAAGGCTGCAACATTCTGAGTGGATTAAGCCTCAAAATTGCCAGTGTCACCAAATTAGGGTTTGGTCGACCAGGGCCTCCAAAGCGGAATTTTCCTCTGGGCATGAGCCAATGCTTCAAAGCATATCCTAAAATACTCCATGGAACATCATGAACCCCATCATCAAGTCAATTTAGCTTCAGGGGATGCATTCACTAAAAATCAGGAATTAGGGTTTCTTGACCTAATTCACCCCTAAGTTGACTTTTGGGACAAAACATGAGCCAAGACCTCAAAGGAGGATTTGAGGGTCTCTAATACATCACATTGATCCATTTACAACAATGGATTGACCCAAGAAGCTTGAGCAACAATTTTCAATTTCATCAGAACCACAATTAGGGTTTTGAGGAAAAAGTCAACTGTATCTTTGACTTTTGACCAGGACATGCTCCCAAACCCTAGGACATGATTCAATACACCCTATAACACCTATGAAATCAATCCATAAAGTTTGATTTAGGTCAAGGACTTAATTTCATAGAGGATCGCACAGTTTGGAATTCATCTGAGAAAAAGTCAACTGTGCACAAAAGTCAAACTTTGACTTTTTGAGATTTTTCACAATTATGGTTCCTTAACCCTAAAATTATGTTAATGTGTGATTGGAATCATCATTCATCAAGAAAAATCAATAAAAGTGGGATAACTTGTAAAAGGGGTAACCATAAAAACTTAGAAATTTTTCGAAGTTATGGAACAAAGTGGCTAGGGTACCAACTTTGGAGGATCATAACTCCTAAACCACAAGGCCATTTTTCCCCATCCAAAGCTGGATTTGTAGCTCTTATGGCCCTCTACAAAAGCTTCAACTACACCTCATTCCAATTCATCATGGATTTTGAGTTATGGAATGATCAAAATCAAAAAAAGTGAAAATGTCACTTTTTTCCGACACTTAGTGAAATTTTCACTAAGTCAGAATCTGCCTTACTCTTTTCCAAATGTAGGGGCATTTTTCACTTGGATCCAAAAAGTATCAAAACCAATTATGATCAAACAGTTGTTGTATCATATGAGGGCTTTCCAAAATGGCCAAGAACTCCATCAAAGTCCACTTGAGCCATGAGATATGACAATGCCAATATGCCTTGCTGCAAACTGTCATGGCAAGGCAGATTTTGGAGTTTTGCTCGATTTGCTCAAATTTTCCAAAGGGCAAGCAACTCTATCCATCTGAACACCTCAAGGGGGGACCAAGGAGGAACCAACTCTGATCCCAAGCCTCCCAAGTCTGGGGAACCAAAAATATCATGCCAAACCTAGAAATCCCTAAAAGAGGGACAAGACTCCAATTTTGGATCGGAGCATTCAATGCATACACCAAGGTGGCATGGACTGAGCCATTTCCAACTAAATTCAGTCAAGACTTATCCAAGACCAAGGGGACCAGTGTCGCTCCCAGGATTTTCATCCAAGTACAAACGCGAAAGTGGCACCGAAACAGAGTCGCCAGCAATGTGTATTTATCCCAAGAGAGGGAAAGGAAACGCTGCGTAAACCTGAAGGAAGGAAAGAGCATGGTCTTGCGACCAAGAGAACTGGGTTCGGGAGTCGGTTACGCACAGGGAAGGTATTAGCACCCCCATGCGTCCATCGTACCCGATGGGATCCACGCTTGCTTGTCTCGATCAAAGGGTGTCGTCAACTGGAGCTCCGCTGCTACTGGAATGGAAAAGGAACTGCTAGCTAGAGAACCGGAAAAGGAAGGGAAAGAGAAAGAGAGAAAATTTAGGGAAAATAAAAGAAGTGCTCGCATGGGCCCTACCCCACTGCCTACATATCTCATCGGGAGCATGAGAATCAGAGAGACCTAGTTCCCCTCACTAGGGATGGATTGTTTGTGTTTTTTAGGGAACGACTAACGTTCTAGCTCAGGTGTTATAGGCTCGCTGGTCCGAGTGCATTACCATCTTGCAAGAGAACAAGGAGGAGCACGTTCGTACGCTGAGAGTGAGTGAGATGAGAAAAGAATTCCCGAAGGAAAGACGTTATTGTTGGTTTTGAAGTTTTTTAGAAAGAAGTGTCTTTTACCGCTATTTGCAACTTGCATTGAACCAAAGTCTTAAATATAGGAACGAATACTTTCGCGCATCGTCCCCAACAGGACGTACACTAGGTATCCTAAAATAATGAGAGGAAGCCCCTCGTTCCCCACTTCCCACATATAAGACTCAAGCGCAATACACGTTAACCTTTATTAAGTGTTTTTTACTTTTCTTTTGAGATGAGAAGAGAGAAAACGCAAAGGAACTCTAAAGGGAAACTAAGAGTCCTAATGTTATCATGCATGGATATCCTAGGGTTAGTGAGGTTTAGGAGAAAAGACTACTTAACCTAATGCTAATCCTACTCCAAGCTTAATCAAAAATTAAGTTGGACTAGGTAGCTCTAAAGAGGAAAGAATCCAAGACTTGAACAAGTCTTGAGATTCATGGGATGATAAAGAGTGACAGAGAAGAAAAGAGAAGGAGAAGAAGAGAGAAGAGATGGGGGCAGTAAGCACATCATAATCATCATATCCAAATCATAACATAGAACATGCTTTAAAGATCATATAAGCACATATCAAGTATACAAGTGAAGGCACACAAGAAAGGATGCAAGTAAACTTGCACAAGATTCACAATTTCACACACTAAGGTTTCATACAAAGATGACATGAACAAAATAAGATGAAGGTGAAACCAAGTCAGAATTCAATTCATATCATGATCATCTAATCCAACATGCAAGAATGTTTCACATTATGATGCATTATGAGCCAAAGAAACCACAAAACCAATGATGATGATATGCATCATACAAATCAAACCATGATGATTAAGTGAGATGAAAACCAAGTAATGACCTCAAGGGGCAGTAGCATATGTATCAACATCATACCAAAATCAAACTCAAGTCATGCAAGATGAATCCTTAAGCAACACATTCAAAACATGCATCAAAGTTAATCAAAACATCCACTTATCATTCACGCCAACAAACAAAGAAACATGTGAAGCAAAGAGTGAGAACATGTCACATAAAGCACCTTAAACCAAAAGGGTCAGAACCTCTAGCATGTCATACAAATAAAACAAAAGGCCTCATGCATTGGTTGAGATCAAACAAGGACACATCACAAGATTAGGTTGAACATATCACAAGATTCAAGCCCAAAACAACATCAACTTAGAAAATCAAGAACAAATTGAAAAATGATCAAATGGGGATGATTCCAAAGCCACAAGTAAGCTTAAACAGAACATGATTAGATCATAAAAACATCTCAAGCATCAATTCATTACAAGTGAGCAAATACATTCAAACTATATCATGTAACAAAGTATAACTCAATCAAACTTGCATCACAAGAAAAATTCAACAAAAAATAGAAAAGTGGATCAATAAAATCCCAAAAAATATTGAAACAAAATTTAACTCAGTCAAGTAACATATGCAAAAAGATTGGATCAAAAAGAGTTAAAGAGCTTGTCAAAAGATGAATCACAAGTCAAGAAGTGCACATAATCGAGCATGGATCGAGGGTTAATAAAACTTGAGTGGCAAGTCACTAAAAGTAACTCAAGCCATCATCAAACCAGCATCAAAACATCCTCAAATAATCCTCCACAAGTAACCAAAATATTGGTCTCAAATGATGAGTAAAAGTCAAGAAATATCCTAACCCTAGATGAAGGGTATCATTGGAAAAGCACTATCAAATTAATTCAAATACAAATAGGAAAAAAGAGCTAAAAGTAAAAAAATAAAAATGTGAAAATAAAGTTAATATGTTAATCATGTGAGAAAATATTTTGGTATTTTTTAAAAATGAGTTTAAGTATTAAAAAAAAATTGAAGTTAGAAGTGAGATAAAATAAGTGAAAGTGAAACCGGGGGTGCACTAGCAATTCCTGCTACACAGGATTTGCTTCATGGCGCGTGTTGGGCTCAACTGGGGGTACGGGAAGCATCAAAGGCGCAAGCCCAGCCCACATAACCATCCCTCCATTTAAATCAAATAAACAAAATAAAAAAGGGACAGAAATAACGAGAAAAAAAAAGGCATGTAACATTGCATCGAGCGGTCACATTTCCTTAAGTCACATAAGACAAAAAAACAAAACAACCAATCAGCTCACGACACACTTCATCTTCTACATAATAAACCCTAAAAACCCAGTTCATGCATCGTGGAAAATGAGAGAAACATAGCATCAACACACCAACTTACTCCATCAATTTCTCCATGGAAACTCAACCAAATCTAGCAAAATAAGACAACAAAATGAAGTTTGAAATTCATAGATCAACATGGTATAAACTATTTCTTGAAACGAAAACTCAAACACAGAGAAATAAGAGTTCAAAGATGTGGGTTCCAAGTAAAAGACAACAACTCAAATCATTCAAACATAAACTCAGATTCAAACACAAACAACGCCATCATTTCAGGCTATTCCAGATGCGATGCATGAGCAAAAATTCATATCCTAAACCATTTAGATCTAAGCATGAAAGAGAGGGTTACGAGAGATTACCTAGTGGATGCAAGTCCACTGCTTCTTCCACACTTTAACTTAAGAAAACCCCAAAAATCTTGAGTTATACACTCCAGAGAAGAAGAAATAATCCAAGCTTTGAAGCTTCTTTGTGAGAAATGAGAGCTTCAATGAAAACTTTTGAGTGAAGCAAAAAATTTCAGATCCGGTTTCTGAGCAATGTCAAGCGTCCAGAAGAGAAAGAAGGGTATAAACCACTTATATATGATGTGAAAATGAGGCTTGAGTGAAAAAAACCTGAGGAAACCGTTAGGAGGGCATTGTTGGAAGTTTTGACACTTTTTGCATATTGGATGCAAGCTTGCGTTTTGTGTGTGCTCAGGGTTGAAAAGTTGTGCGTTTTGACAAGTAAATGAAGTCATGGAAAGAGTGTGAGGATGAGCTGGCAAGGAGAGCACATGGGGAGAAAATTTTCAGCATTTTGTCCATTGCTAAAATTGGCAAAATTTGCAAAATGAGTGCATGGTTGGTACGTGGATGTTTGGCTTTCTTAGGCAAGGAAAATGGTACATGAAAATGTGGTACCATGCGTGTGACTTGTGAGAAGTAATTTTCCTGCCATATGACAAGATAAATCAGAGATAATCCACCTTAAAACTTATTGAAACTCTCCATTTAACATGAGTATAACTTGGTGAATACCACTCCAAAAAACATTCTCTTGTGTTCACCTTAAAGTAGGGCAAGAAATGAACAAATTTGATGTCCAAAGTTCCTTGAGAAAAGGTCCAAAAAATCATGCAAAATGAACTTGAAACCGTGTCCCCAAAACTGGTCCAACTATCTTAGAAAAACTAAGTTTTAAACTCACCATGAACATGAAAATCATGGACTTCAAGAAGCCATAACTTGCTCAATAACGATCCAATAAAGGCATACTTGTACTCTTTGGAAAGAGGGGACTGCCCTCTACAATTCTTATGTTAGAGGTTTCTCAATTCAAGGCATGGAAGTAACTCAAAACTGGCCAAGAACATTGGTGTACCAAGCTGTCAAAAGTAACTTAGAAAAAAAATCTAAGTTTTCCAATTTTCCAACTTGAAACCTCCTTTTTTAAAACATCATAACTTCCTCAAAAATGACCCAAATGGGACAAACTTTACATGGTTGGAAAGCTTGAAGAATGCTCTAAAACTTTCATGTGAAAAATATTTCCAAATAAAGCTTGCATCATAGAGGAATCTGGCCTTGAAAGTAGCTACTAAAACATGCAAAAGTTGCCAAAAATAGTAAGTTCTAAAACCTAGTTTCTTCCAAAAATGGCAACTTTGCAACTTTCTTGATTTTTCATGAATCCTTGAACATTTCTTGATCAAATCTTGTCCATGGACCATATTTGACTTGAAAATCATGATGTTGACCTCAAAAAGTCAAGGGTTGACTTTTTCACTGCATAGTTGACTTTATTCCCAATTCTCCTGATTTTCAAACCTCTGATCAATTGAAAACCTCCTGAAACAAATTGATGGGCAATCTCCCCTCCTTAGACACTTGAGGACATAAGGAATACCATAAGATCAAGTCTTGCCCAAGAAATTAGAAATAAACTGATTTTAGGTCCAACCCTAGTTTTGGCACCCTCTGGTTAGGAGGAAAAAAGACATCCTCCAAATCTTAATTCCTCTGAATATGTTGTGTATCCTCTCAAACAAAGGTGAGATATATCCTTTGGAGGTGATAAAAACTCAAAGAGCTTGCACATTTGGGGGACAGATCCCAAATTTTGACTGCCATGTGTAGGAGATCATGCACTGTCCAATCTTCTTGGTGAACTCTCCTCTCCCTATGACTTGTGAGGGAAAATGGAGATGATATAGGATATAAGAGATCCTTGAGGCTTGTGAGAAACACTTGGTCTTCTTCTTTAGCTTTGGATGATCAACACCGTGGAGGATCACCTGATCACATGCCCTTATGCAAGATACAATGCTAAATGCTTGATGCTTAATTTTTCTATGCTTGAATGCAATGCAATGCAATGAAAACTTATGCTAAAAGATATGAGGAAAAGAGAGGGCAAATTTTGGGGTATTACAGCTGCCCCTATTCAATCACTGTAGACCTGAACGGATGATAGCGATTGCTGTCATACTTTCAAGGTATGGAGGGATTGAATACTGACAATAACCCCAAAATTTACACTCTGCAGGGAAGAAGAAAAGGGATAAACCCAACCAAACGAACTCTGCTCGAAGAAAACTCTGGTGAGAAGAAAACCACTGGAATGATGTCTTTTATATAGCGCCAGACGACTACTGGCCAGCCACACTACGGGTGGACTTTAACAATGTCTTTTGTACAATGCCAGACAACTACTGTCTTGCCACACTACGGGTGGACTGTCTTGTTGAATGGAGTCAGAAGACTACTGACCTGCCACACTACAGGTGGACTTTGCCAAGCTACGGTTGGACTTTGCAGCTGAGATGCCACACTACGGGGGACTTTTGCCAATCTACGGTTGGACTTGCTGATGATTTGCCACCCTTGGATGGACTTTTGCCAATTTGCAGTTGGACTTAGCTGCGGTCTTTTAAAAGGAGTCAGACGACTACTGACTTGCCACACTACGGGTGGACTTTTGCCAATCTACGGTTGGACTTTAAGAATTTGCCACCCTTGGATGGACCTTTTGCCAATCTACGGTTGGACTTTCCAATGATTTGCCACCCTTGGATGGACCTTTCGCCAATCTACGGTTGGACTTTGAGAATTTGCCACCCTTGGATGGACCTTTTGCCAATCTACGGTTGGACTTTGATAACGTCTTTTAACAATGCCAGACGACTACTGGCTTGCCACACTACGGGTGGACTTTAGCAATTCCAATATTGGATTACGCTCTACATCCGTGTCAGACATCTCTGCTGACTCTGCTGAGGAACAACAATCAATGATTTGATCTCGAAGATTCCTGAAAGGATAATATCTCTACTGGAGAATGAATAAACAATCTGTCTGCTTCAAATTGTCAAGTTTGCCAAAAATAAATTGGACTTTGAAACATGAGGGGAGTGATGATTCTGCCAGGAATTACTTCATCTGCTTGGGGGATGAATTCTGGTCACCGCAACTCTGCTGGGGATGAGAATTTCTTCACATAACGTCTTTCTAGGGAAGAAAAGTCATCAAAACTCTGCTTGAGGATCTATCAAACCTGAGATCCTTTGCGGGGAGACTCAACCTGTTATCCGGCTGGGGAAAGCATGTACTAACACTCTGCCGGGGAATAGATTTTGTTGATCAACAGGCCTCTGTGGGGACAAAACAACTCAGCTGGGGAGTATTGTTAACAAGATTCAAAGCTGAACTCTGTGGGGATACCGCTACCAGAGATACGATCTTGCTGGGGATCAGGGCTACTCTGCCGGGGATATGTGAATCCTGGTTAGAACATTTCACTGCAACCTGCTGGGAAAAAGTCCCTATATCTGTTGGGGAAACCCAAAGTAATTCCATGGTATTCTGCTGAGGAATAAGACTGTTGAGCTTAGGATAAGTGCCACAATGCCCCATGTTAGGCAAACTTTCCGTTTGACGATTCCGTTGGGGATAATGAGTTTATCATCAACTCTGCTGGAGAAAAACTGCTTTAAAGCATCTCGTGCTAGGGAACATCTCTTCAGAGGATTTTACAGAAGACCAAACGTCCTCAAACTCTACTGGGGATGATAGACCTGGAATATCTCTTGCTGGGGAAATCCAAAATGCCCCATGCTCGGGAGGGTCAACAACTTGCTTCCTGCTCCATGATACCAGAGTCACCTGAAGAAACATCATAAGAGGATTTTACAGAAGATTGAGCATCTTCAAACTCCTGACGACTTCACTGGGAATTAACCATTAACCTCGGTGTCGGCGAAGCGACTCTACTGGGAATTTGCAACCATTATAGACACAGAAAAGCTTGTAGCTGTTGGAAGTACTGAATGAGAGAATTGACTTAATAAGATACAACGATACCCAGTTGAATTCCATTCCCTGATATCGAGACGTCGCGAACGACCGTCAACCATCTGATGGACTCAATCAGTAAACGTTGTGCCAAAAGGGTAACAAGTAAACCCTTCCCCGAACACGATTACCCCAGTCTCCTGTGTGGGAATAAATGATTACTCGTCTTGTGCTTAAAATCATCTGAATCTGTTACCTGCAATCAAAAGGAAACACACACATGCCCCAGAATATTGCGTGGTTTGATTCCACCATCCAGGATTATTCAACATTCAAAGCAATTCTAAATGTTTTTCTGCACGTGTTATTGTGAAGCTACCATGCTTTCAAATGCAATGTTTTATCAAAAATTCGGACGTTTTTGCAAACAAAGCAGTAAAACAAAAAAAAAGAAGTTTTTAACTGAAATTCAATTTATTGATCAAAAGGCCCAGAATAGGCAATTACATCAGGAAGCCATCCCTGGAAAGAGGTGATCGCTGAAAATTGAGAAAAGAAACTATCCTAATGGCAATGTGAAAACGGCGTTCCACTGAGTTTCAATTCTGCTATGGCCAGTGTGTCTTCAAGACTCCCCGACCTTGCCTTCTGAGAGATGATCAGACCGATTTCTACCCTTTGGAATGTCAGTTGTTGAAACGGATGATGGAGTACAGATAAACTTAGATCGTAGTCGTTCGCTTAAATCCCTCTTTTGCGTAGACCGCCCTTTCGGGTTTTCAATCTACCGGGATACCCTTTTTTGCCTGAGTTGTCCTTGCGGATTTTCAACTCACCGGATGTACGATTTTTTTTTTATTTTATATCCCTAATTTTTTCCCGAACCTTTTTATTCTTTTTTTGTGGTTCGCCGGGATGCCCTTTTTGCCTGGACTTTTCTTCTTTTTTTTTTTGTCCAGCGGGTCTATTTATGCGAAATATTTTTTGACTACGTCTGAGTTGACAGGGGATGAAATGTCTTCACCATCCATGGTTGTAAGTAACAAGGCTTCGCCTGAGAAAACCTTCTTAACCACGAATAGGCCTTCATAGTTAGGAGTCCATTTGCCCCTGTGATTTGTACTTGGAGGAAGGATCCTTTTGAGTACCACATCTCCCACTTTGTAAACCCGAGGACGCACCTTTTGGTCAAATGCCTACTTCATCCTCCGTTGGTATAACTGTCCATGACACACAACCGCCAGTCATTTCTCCTCAATAAGGCTCAACTGATCAAACCTGGCACGCACCCATTCAGCCTCGTCTAGCTTGACATCCATCATGACTCTGAGGGATGGAATCTCCACTTCTACTGGTAATACTGCCTCCATACCATATACAAGTGAGAATGGGGTTGCCCCAGTGGACGTGCGCACTGACGTTCGGTACCCATACAAAGCAAACGGTAACATCTCATGCCAATCTTTGTAGGTGACCACCATTTTCTGCACAATCTTCTTAATGTTCTTGTTGGCCGCTTCCACAGCGCCATTCATCTTCGGGCGATATGGAGAAGAATTGTGGTGTTCAATTTTGAAGTCCCGACACAGCTCAGCCATCATTTTGTTTTTCAGATTAGAACCATTATCAGTAATGATTCTTTCGGGCACTCCATAGTGACAAATAATGTCCCGTTTCAGGAAACGAGCTACCACCTGCTTAGTGACATTGGCATAAGATGCTGCTTCAACCCATTTAGTGAAATAATCAATGGCGACCAAGATGAAATGATGGCCGTTTGAAGCAGTAGGCTCAATCTTTCCGATCATGTCAATGCCCCACATAGCAAAGGGCCAAGGAGAGGACATGACACTCAACGAATTTGGAGGTACATGCACTTTGTCCGCATAGATCTGACATTTGTGACACTTGCGGGCATACTTGCAGCAATCTGACTCCATAGTTAACCAGTAATATCCTGATCTCAACAATTTCTTAGCCATTGCATGTCCTCCGGTATGGGTACCGAAAGAGCCTTCATGTACTTTCTGCATTAACAAGTCTGCCTCATATTTATCCACACATCTGAGGAGAACCATGTCAAAATTCCGCTTGTACAGCACATCATCCTGATTCAAGAAGAAACTACCAGACAACCTTCTCAACGTCTTCTTATCTTTAGTAGATGCCCCTGGCGGGTACTCTTGACTTTTCAAGAAACACTTGATATCATGAAACCATGGCTTGTCATCAGACGTTGCATCAACAGCAAACACAAATGCAGGTCTGTCAAGACGAGACACATCGATCTTAGGTACATGATTTCATCCTTGCGCTTTGATCATGGAGGACAATGTGGCCAAGGCATCTGCAAACCTATTCTCATCTCGAGGAATATGGTACAGCTTCACTGTTGTAAAGAATGTCAGCAATCTTCTTGTATAATCCCTATACGAAACCAGATTTGCTTGGTACGTGTACCAACTCCCTTTCACCTGATTAATTACCAAAGCTGAATCACCAAAGATATCAAGGGTCTTAATCCGTAAATTAATCGCCTCCTCAATCCCCATTATACAAGCTTCATACTCTGCTTTATTGTTGGTGCATCCGAAAGTTACTCGGGCAGTGAAAGGCATATGAACACCTTTCGGCGTGATAAGAACTGCTCCAACTCCGCATCCATTCATATTGACGGCCCCATCAAACATCAGACTCCATTTGGATTCAGGGTCTGGCCCCTCCTCCGGGAGTGGTTCCTCGCAATCTTTGGCTTTGAGAAACATGATGTCCTCATCAGGGAAATCAAACTTCATGGGTTGGTAATCATTAATCGATTGTTGTGCAAGATAGTCTGACAAGACACTTCCTTTGATGGCCTTTTGGGAAGTGTACTGAATATCATACTCTGTCAAAACCATTTGCCACCGTGCAATTCTGCCTGTTAGCGCTGGTTTCTCAAAAATGTACTTGATAGGATCCATTTTGGAAATCAACAAGGTTGTGTGCCTAATCATATATTACCTCAATCACTTTGCGGCCCATGCAAGTGCACAACATGTCTTTTCAAGCATTGAGTAACGGGACTCACAATCATTGAACTTTTTGCTCAGGTAGTAGATAACATGCTCCTTCCTACCTGTCTCGTCGTGTTGACCGAGAACACAACCCATAGAACCTTCAAGCACTGTCAAATACATTATCAAAGGTCTTCCTTCAACTGGAGGTATGAGAATTGGAGGTTCCTGCAAGTATCCTTTTATCTTATCGAATGCCAACTGGCAATCATCATTCCACCTGACCGTCTGATCTTTTCTTAGCAGCTTAAAAATTGGTTCACACGTGGCTGTTAGGTGAGATATGAACCTTGCAATGTAGTTCAATCTACCCAAAAAACCACGAACCTCTTTTTCCGTTCTCGGCTCAGGCATTTCTTGTATTGCTTTCACCTTGGCAGGATCAACCTCAATTCCTTTTTCACTCACAATGAAACCCAGCAGCTTTCCAGAACGCACCCCAAAAGTGCACTTATTTGGATTCAATCTCAAGCGGAACTTCCTTAACCTTTCAAACAGCTTTTTCAAGTTAACCAGATGTTCTTCTTCTATTCTCGACTTGGCAATCATGTCATCCACATAACATTCAATCTCTTTATGAATCAAGTCGTGAAACAAAGTTACCATTGCCCGTTGATACGTTGCCCCTGCGTTTTTCAACCCAAAAGGCATCACCTTATAACAGTATGTACCCCACGGAGTAATGAACGTGGTCTTCTCCATATCTTCAGGTGCCATCTTAATCTGGTTGTACCCGGAGAAACCATACATAAACGAGAACACTGAAAACTGAGCCGTACTATCGACCAGTACATCAATGTGTGGCAGTGGAAAATCATCTTTCGGACTAGCTTTATTAAGATCTCGATAATCCACACACATTCTAACCTTTCCGTCTTTCTTCAGTACCGGCACAATGTTGGCAACCCAGGGAGGATAGTGAGTCACAGCAGGAAACCCTGCATCCCATTATTTCTGAACTTCTTCTTTGATCTTTATGACCATGTCGGGGTGAGTCCGACGAAGTTTCTGGTTGACCGGCAGACATTCTTCTCTCAAAGGCAGCATGTGAACAATAATATCAGTATCCAACCCTGGCATGTCTTGATACGACCAGGCAAAGATATCAGCGTATTCACACAACAACTCAATCAAAGCTCTCTTCACATCTGCTTGCAGGCTGGCACCAATCTTGATCTCTTTCCTAGCATCCTCGGTACCAATATTGATGATCTCTACTGTCTCCTGATGAGGTTGAATGACCCTTTTCTCTTTTTTTAACAATCTAGCCAGTTCTTCAGGGAGTTCACAGTCCTTCTCATCCCCTTCCTCGGCTTGAAAAATCGGTTTGTCAAAGTCATACATAGCCATAGCAAAATCGTTATCAATGGAATTCGGAGGATCAAGTCTGCACGAGCGGGTTCATGCTTTATTTCAGAAATTATTTTAAAACAAAAATGAAAAGAAATGAAACATTGCCATTTTATTATTTTTGTACAAAAATAAAAATTGAAAGACAGAGAACAAAAATTTGAGTGCAAAACGTCCTTTATTGATGATTAAAATTGCAAATGCAAACAGGGTGGCCCTACAAATGAATCTATATGCCTTGGGCAGAGCGCAAGATTTTGACATGCATTATGATTAGAAAAACAAATAAAAAATTACTCTGTCTGAAGAGTAACCCGAACGACTTCTTCAACATAACAGTTCTGCACTTGTTGTCCCAGAGCATGTGGGCGTACCCAGTTGTCCAGGTCACAGTCACTGTCAATACCATCTTCTGTAGCTGCACAAGACTGATCTGTGAAAATAATTCCTCCACTACTGAAAGTGATGGGTCCACTGCTTTCCGCCTCTGAAGTCATATAGGGATGATAACCAATGCCAAATTTGTCCTCCTTCATTGGTGTCTCTATCAACTTGCCCCAGCCTTGGGCATTGCCAGCTCTGACGACCTCAATAGCTTGTTTGTAGGATGAAATGGAGGTACCAGCTCCAACTGGTGCAGCGGAAGACCCAGGCGCATTGTCAATATTTACCGCTTCAAACGATTGGCAAAGCATCTCGTGAATTTCTCCGTCCATTTCCACATACTTAAACGTGGACAAATGACTCACAAAGATATCTTCTTCACCACACACTGTCACAACTTGTCCTTCAAACTCATACTTCAGCTTTTGGTGTAAGGTGGATGTAACAGCCCCAGCTGAATGAATCCAAGGGTGACCCAATAAGCAGCTATATGCAGGTTGTATGTCCATCACATGGAATGTGGATTTGAACACCTGTGGTCCAATTTGCACGGGCAATTCAACTTCACCAAACACAGATCTTTTGGTCCCATCGAATGCTCTGACAACCAATTCACTAGGCCTTAAAATCAAACCATCAACTTCCAACTTCATTAGTGCCTTCTTAGGCAAGACATTGAGTGAGGAACCAGTGTCCACCAGTACATGAGACAACACTGCACCCTTACACTCCATTGTGATGTGCAAAGCTTTTTTGTGGTTTCTTCCTTCAGCAGTCAAATCCCTACTTATGAAGCCCAGACCATGGCTGACATTAACATTAGAAATTACACCTTCAAGCTGATTTACAGTGATTTCCTGTGGCACATATGCACTCTTCAACACTTTCAACAAAGCCTCCCGATGCGCGTCAGAACACATCAACAGTGACAAAATTGAAATCTTCGAAGGGGTCTGATTCAGTTGATCAACAATCTTATAATCACTTTTCTTGATTATCCTCATGAACTCTTCCATCTCATTATCAAAAGTAATCTTTTTCTCAGTTTCACGTACAGGCACACTCTCGACCACCTGTTTTCCTTTAGCTTTTGCAGCAGCTTCAGCTTCTTGATCACTGTGCAAAGTTTGGGGAGTAAACAATCTTCCGCTTCTTGTAAAACCACCTACACCACCCACATTATCAATATTCGAACCGGCCGATGACCCAACTTCTTGCTTTTTACCTTCATAATATATGTCTGCTCCATAGTGCCATGGGATTGCCTTTGTAGTTGTAAACGGAACTGGTCCTGGCACCATGATGGTAACAGGACTGGGTCTTTCTTGGACAACACTTGCTACAGGAACTGTACTAGAAGGCACCTGGATCTCAGCGGGAGAATAATATACGTCTGCCCCATAGTGCCACGGGATTTCCTGTGTAGTTGTAAACGGAACTGGTCCTGGAACCATGATGGTAACATGACTAGGTCTTTGTTGCACAACACTTGCTACAGGAACTGTACTAGCAGGCACCTGGATCTCAGCGGGAGTATAATAGATGGTCACAGTTGATACCTCATCAGTCTCTTTCACAACCCTGTCAAACTATAGACATCCTTCATTGATCAGATTCTGCAAACCCGCTTTCAACTTATCACAACCATTCTCTTGATTCATACACTAAGAACAATCTTGATTACAGCCCGGGAACACCTGTCCCTTCAACAAATGATCTTTTACAACCAACAAAGAAGTCTTCACCTGACTGATGTCTGCTACCAAATTCAATCGCTTTCCATCTTTGATAGCATGCACATTTTCCGCAGCATGCACATTTGCCGCACCATGATTAGGTATGGGGTGCTGAATAATATTAGGAGGCCGAGAGAAATTGATTACCTTGGCATCAATGAAATTTTGCACTTTATGATGAAAATCCCAACATCTTTCAATGGAGTGCCCCTGAGCACCTGAGTGGACCTCGCATCGTGCGTTAGCATCAAAATTAGGAGGCAAGTTGCCAGCGGCAAGAGGCCTCATAGTGCGGAGCTCAACCAACTTCAACTGGAGTAACTGTGGTAGCAACACAGAATAAGTCAAAGGGAGAGGGTCAATCTTACGATCCCTCTGCCTAGACCTCTGTTGGAAAGGAGGTTGCTGTTGTTGCTGCTGAACTTGCTGTTGGGGTTGTTGTTGCTGAACAGACGGTGCTGGGATTGTCATTGCACCTACCTGGTGATAACCCTGAGAACGTCCTCTGCCTCATCCTCTAAACACAGCATTTGTATCTCCTTCTCTTCTTCTCTGACTACCAGCAAACGGTTTCTTCGTCCCAGAAGAGCCAGCCCCACTCACATCTTGAATCTTTCCAAGCTTCAACAAACTCTCTATTCTTTCTCCAGCAATCACTATCTCAGCAAATCCGGTTGATGGACAAGCAGCTAATCTTTCAAGATATGCCCCTTGCAGGGTGCCCATAAACATGTCTTCCATTTCTCTATCCAACAAAGGAGGTTGAACCTGTGCAGCCATTTCCCTCCACCTCTGTGCATATTCTTTGAAACTTTCCTTAGCATTCTGTGACAGCCCCTACAATTGAGTGTGGTTGGGTGCCATGTTAATATTGTACTGGTACTGCTTTAGGAATGCTTCAGCCAGATCTTTCCAACTTCTCACAGCAGCTCTATTCAATTTCATATACCAGGTCAAAGAAGCTCCAGCCAGACTGTCTTGAAAGTAATGCATCCATAACTTCTCATCATCTGTATGAGCTGAGATCCTCCCAAAATAAGCTTGGATATATGTCTGGGGACACGTATTGCCATGATATTTATCAAAAATAGGCGGCTTGAATTTTGAAGGGATCCTGACCCCTGGTACCAGCCCCAAACTAGTAACATCAATCCCCATAGAATTCTTGCATTTCATAGCCCGTATCTTTTCAGCCAACTCATCGTACCTTTTGTCATTAGGAGCATCCATCTCAGCATCCAACAGAGTAAATTGGTCTTCTTGACCATCTTCCTGAACACCACCAACATTTCTGCCATTTCCATTACCCACATTACCCACCGAAGGGGGATTGCCAACAGGAGGAGGAGTGCCATTGTCATTCTGATTAACTCCAAGCGTGTCTTCTGGACGCTCGACCAGAAGCCTCAATCTTTCTTGATTTTGTGCCATTCCAGTCATGAGAGTCATGAACTGGTCCATTCTTGCCTTCATTTCAGCCAAATCACTCTGCATTTGATCCATTATCCTAGCCTGATTTCCTCGAGTTAAGTAACGATGAATATGATTCTCAGCTATAGTTCCTGAAACCAAATAAAGGTTAGAGATCTCCTGCAACAGGTACCTGCTATGCAAAAATGCTCATGATTATGAGGATGCAAATGCAAAATGCAAACAATCATATTTAAACATTTCCAGGCCAAATCTGCTTTGATTCCAGTTTTGGGCAAGGGATCGGACACAACATCGGAAAATAAATCCGAATCCAGAAATACCGCAGAATCAATCACAAGATAACGCCTTTCAAACAACTGATAACCAACGAAACAAACATTGCAATAACATAGCATAAGAAGTCATACAAATAGGTTCAATACAATCAAAAGTGATTCCATCAACAATCCTGATGGTAATCACAACAAAAACAAGCAACAGAAATACTACAAGTCAATCCCAAATAAACTGACGTCAATCTCCTCAAGAAGGTTCATAGTATCTGGATGAGCAGGTCTTTCTAGCAAACCCTTGATCAACCTGTTCCTCTTCCCAACATCCTGCTTCAGCTTAGCAATCTGCTCTTCAACATCGTTGCCTTCGTGCTTGGACTTCTTAATTCCCGCTTGCAGCTTAAGCTCTTCAATTTCTTTCTGGGCTTCTTTCCATTTGGCAAAGTAACGGTCTTTCCTCGCTTTCACTACCTGAAGCTCTTCTTACAGCTCTTCGTTCTCAATCTTGGCTTCCTTCCACATATCCTGATACGTGGCCAACTCGTCCTCTGCTTTAGTCAAAAGCTTCTTATTTTTCCTCTTAGCTTTGACTGACGAATCAGCAGCCATACTGATCTTTTTGAAGTGTTGAGCCCTGTCAGCAAAATCCTTCTCTTTTTTCTCTAGGTGCGTAGACATGTCTTGAACCTTCCATTTCAACTCCAAGTTATCATGTAGAGCACTCTGTAGTCGACGACTCATGTCAGAGCTTTCCACCCTCAAATCAGATACCAACTTACGCTGCTTATCGAATTCTTCAAATGGTACTGTGAGTCTTTCATCCACACTTTCTGGGTACAGCATAGGTGCTCGATCAAAAGGCAAGTAATACTCCTCAACTCTCTGTTTTACCCAATCCACATAAGGAAGGAAAGCCTGATTGTTAGGTTTGCCCAGAACGGCCTTGCCTATCTTCTGTCTGCTAAGCCAAGCTTGAGAAGCTTCTTGTGCAATAGCCACACCATCGGTCACGTGAAAGTACAAAGATTCTTCTAAATCTTTCCCAGCCGGAGGACCTTTTAGAACATACGCAAACTGCCTAATAGCCAGAGACGGGTTGTAATTAATACCCCATTTTCTTCCAATCAAGGGTACATTAGGATACCGACCACAGCTATGCAAAATATCAGCCCCTACTAATCCTTTGTCCACCCACGGAATATCCTTAGCAGCTAAGCCCATCAGAGGCTTACTCCACTCTAAAGAAATCCTTGAATCAACAAAAGCACCAGATTGGGGTAAACGTTTGGCAAACCACTTGTAAAAGAGAGGTGCGGAACAACAAACCACCCCACCTCGTCTTTTCTCATTCCTGTTGTATAGGGCGTAGTGGAGGTCACCTAACAAAGTCAGCACCGGATTCTGAGCTGTAAATATCTGAATAGCATCCGTATCGACGAAATCAGACTCATTAAGGAATCACACAATGCCATATATGCACAGAGCCAATATTGCATTGAAAGCCATCCACCTCTTTTCTTTTGCTTCCTCTTGAGCCTTCTTCACTAAGTACCCCAAGTGATAGGCTCGGAATTTTCCTTTCTTAGAAAAGTCAGCCTCCACTGTAGATCTTCTTAAGTACAGAGCCTCAGCCACTGCCTGGAAATCACAATCTCCTTGGGAACCACAGAAAGGAACACCTTCTCTGACAGGAATCTTCAAAAGGTCAGAGTACTCCTCCAGGGTAGGAACAAACATATAATCTGGCATCACAAAGCACCTCAAGGAAGGGTCATAAAATTGCATCAAGGTGTGTAGCCCATTGTATTCGTACTCACTAAGACTCCGAACCAGGGGTAAAAGCCAACCATACTTCTCTTCAAAGGCTCCTAAAACTTCTGGACCAGCTATACTCTGTAGACTGTTCAACGGACCAAGAGTAATCTTCGGGAACCTGTAGACGATGATGTGCTTCTTACCCCTCTTATTGTCCATCCCTATGAATGCCTTCTGACTGGAATCAAAGACTAGATACTACCTGAAAATGCACAAACATGAATGTCAGAAAAAAGGAATGCAATGCGGAGCATGTGATCAAGGTGTCCACATAAACTGGCTGCACTGCGCTGACTGAACAAACCAAGTCTCTGTACCAAAACTCAGAACAAATAACCACCATAGTGATAGAACCAGAAAACCAGGTAGGTTGAAAGTCACGGTTACCTGCAAACCTACAAACCCCATCCCTCTCACATGTGGGTACTAGGATGTTCAATATCCCGGGCTCTCAGGTCGAGAAATGATGATACGTTCACCATTTCTGGTTTGGCATCATCATCAATCGAGGAAGCCTCAACCGATTCTCCAAGACAAAAGATCCTCAGCTTCAGAGGTTTGAGAAGCAATAGGACATTCAGCCCGAAGGATACAATGCTATCGCCAATCAAAGAGGTCGTCCGCTGATTCACTACAAAAGGGAAATCCTATAGCAAGTTCCCAGCATTGGGTCCTCGGATCGAGAATGTGCAATGGGTTTGCCACAGAACATGGGCTGCCACTGTCATATCTCGGGAGGAGTGCCGCAACTGAGTCCTCGGGAATGGTTATCAGAGTAGACAATTCCTCCAGAGAATAACTACTGGCCTATATCAACATACAGTAGCAGATAGCTCCGGATAGAACCTCGTCTGATTGTAGGGATCGTAATCACCCACATGTGGCCAACACCATGGGAGCGTCACGCCTGCCCACGCTAAAACCTAGGTGTATGCTCGAGCCTAGGTATTGGGCTCATCTCTCAAAGCATCCCAACCCGCCAAATAGAAAACCAGCCAGCACAGTGCAGTAATATCCAGCATATAATGATATGTAATGCAGTAAAATGCGATAAAAATAGTAAAGTAGTAAAAAATACAGTAAATAACAATACAGTAATATACAACACACAGCAAAACACATCACCAGAATAAACACCCAAAGAAAGAAAACGAACAAGTGCTAGGATTGACTCGCTAAGGAAACCAGAGATTCTGGGTTTGATCCCCAGTATAGTCGCCAGCTGTCGCTCCCATGATTTTCATCCAAGGACAAACGCGAAAGTGGCACCGAAACAGAGTCGCCAGCAATGTGTATTTATCCCAAGAGAGGGAAAGGAAACGCTGCGTAAACCTGAAGGAAGGAAAGAGCATGGTCTTGCGACCAAGAGAGCTGGGTTCGGGAGTCGGTTACGCGCAGGGAAGGTATTAGCACCCCCACGCGTCCATCGTACCCGATGGGATCCACGCTTGCTTGTCTCGATCAAAGGGTGTCATCAACTGGAGCTCCGCTGCTACTGGAATGGAAAAGGAACTGCTAGCTAGAGAACCGGAAAAGGAAGGGAAAGAGAAAGAGAGAAAATGTAGGGAAAATAAAAGAAGTGCTCGCATGGGCCCTACCCCACTGCCTACGTATCTCATCGGGAGCATGAGAATCAGAGCGACGTAGTTCCCCTCACTAGGGATGGATTGTTTGTGTTTTTTAGAGAACGGCTAACGTTCTAGCTTAGGTGTTGCAGGCTCGCTGGTTCGAGTGCATTACCATCTTGCAAGAGAATGAGGAGGAGCACGTTCGTACGCTGAGAGTGAGTGAGATGAGAAAAGAATTCCCGAAGGAAAGACGTTATTGTTGGTTTTGAAGTTTTTTAGAAAGAAGTGTCTTTTACCGCTATTTGCAACTTGCATTGAACCAAAGTCTTAAATATAGGAACGAATACTTTCGCGCATCGTCCCCAACAGGACGTACACTAGGTATCCTAGAAGAATGAGAGGAAGCCCCTCGTTCCCCACTTCCCACATATAAGGCTCAAGCGCAATACACGTCAACCTTTATTAAGTGTTTTTTACTTTTCTTTTGAGATGAGAAGAGAGAAAACGCAAAGGAACTCTAAAGGGAAACTAAGAGTCCTAATGTTATCATGCATGGATATCCTAGGGTTAGTGAGGTTTAGGAGAAAAGACTACCTAACCTAATGCTAATCCTACTCCAAGCTTAATCAAAAATTAAGTTGGACTAGGTAGCTCTAAAGGGGAAAGAATCCAAGACTTGAACAAGTCTTGAGATTCATGGGATGATAAAGAGTGACAGAGAAGCAAAGAGAAGGAGAAGAAGAGAGAAGAGATGGGGCAACAAGCACATCATAATCATCATATACAAATCATAACATAGAACATGCTTCAAAGATCATATAAGCACATATCAAGTATACAAGTGAAGGTACACAAGAAAGGATGCAAGTAAACTTGCACAAGATTCACAATTTAACACACTAAGGTTTCATACAAAGATGACATGAACAAAATAAGATGAAGGTGAAACCAAGTCAGAATTCAACTCATATCATGATCATCTAATCCAACATGCAAGAATGTTTCACATTATGATGCATTATGAGCCAAAGAAACCACAAAACCAATGATGATGATATGCATCATACAAATCAAACCATGATGATTAAGTGAGATGAAAACCAAGTAATGACCTCAAGGGGCAGTAGCATATGTATTAACATCATACCAAAATCAAACTCAAGTCATGCAAGATGAATCCTTAAGCAACACATTCAAAACATGCATCAAAGTTAATCAAAACATCCACTTATCATTCACGCCAACAAACAAAGAAACATGTGAAGAAAAGAGTGAGAACATGTCACATAAAGCACCTTAAACCAAAAGGGTAAGAACCTCTAGCATGTCATACAAATCAAACAAAAGGCCTCATGCATTGGTTGAGATCAAACAAGGACACATCACAAGATTAGGTTGAACATATCACAAGATTCAAGCCCAAAACAACATCAACTTAGAAAATCAAGAACAAATTGAAAAATGATCAAATGGGGATGATTCCAAAGCCACAAGTAATCTCAAACAGAACATGATTAGATCATAAAAACATCTCAAGAATCAATTCATTACAAGTGAGCAAATGCATTCAAACTATATCATGTAACAAAGTATACCTCAATCAAACTTGCATCACAAGAAAAATTCAACCAAAAATAGAAAAGTGGATCAATAAAATCCCAAAAAATATTCAAACAGAATTTAACTCAGTCAAGTAACATATTCAATAAGATTGGATCAAAAAGAGTTAAAGAGATTGTCAAAAGATGAATCACAAGTCAAGAAGTGCACATAATCGAGCATGGATCGAGGGTTAATAAAACTTGAGTGGCAAGTCACTAAAAGTAACTCAAGCCATCATCAAACCAGCATCAAAACATCCTCAAATAATCCTCCACAAGAAACCAAAATATTGGTCTCAAATGATGAGTAAAAGTCAAGAAATATCCTAACCCTAGATGAAGGGTATCATTGGAAAAACACTATCAAATTAATTCAAATACAAATAGGAAAAAAGAGCTAAAAATAAAAAAATAAAAATGTGAAAATAAAGTTAATATATTAATCAAATGAGAAAATATTTTGGTATTTTTTAAAAATGAGTTTAAGTATTAAAAAAAAAATTGAAGTTAGAAGTGAGATAAAATAAGTGAAAGTGAAACCGGGGGTGCACTAGCAATTCCTGCTACACAGGATTTGCTTCATGGCGCGTGTTGGGCTCAACTGGGGGTACGGGAAGCATCAAAGGCGTAAGCCCATCCCACATAACCATCCCTCCATTTAAATCAAATAAACAAAATAAAAAAGGGACAGAAATAACGAAAAAAAAAAGGCATGTAACATTGCATCGATCAGTCACATTTCCTTAAGTCACATAAGACAAAAAAACAAAACAACCAATCAGCTCACGACACACTTCATCTTCTACATAATAAACCCTAAAAACCCAGCTCATGCATCGTGGAAAATGAGAGAAACACAGCATCAACACACCAACTTACTCCATCAATTTCTCCATGGAAACTCAACCAAATCGAGCAAAATAAGACAACAAAATGAAGTTCGAAATTCATAGATCAACATGGTATAAACTATTTCTTGAAACGAAAACTCAAACACAGAGAAATAAGAGTTCAAAGATGCGGGTTCCAAGTAAAAGACAACAACTCAAATAATTCAAACATAAACTCAGTATTCTCGGTGAACCATTTCTCATACTGTCACCCTTAGAAAATGTCAAAGAAACTCTAACTCCCCGGAGATGATCTTTTCTCCGTGAATGGCATCTCTTGAGTTTCTTCCAAATTCTCGAACTTTCCTAGAATAATCTCTTCTCTATGAATTGTATTTCTTGAACTTCTCTTGGTTTGGGGACCCACAGGCTACCTAAAAGCATCCCCGCCTCCTCTTGGGCGTTGTACAAGGACCCTTCAGCTTCTTAGAAGTTCTCATGCCTTCTCTTGGGCTTAATACAAGGACCCTAACGACCTCTTAAAGGTATAAGATAGAACTTAGTCATCCTTTGCTAGAACAGTCTTTCCAGCGTCAAAACTTCGGCCATTTTAGGGTTGATACTCATCCCTTAATGCCCGTGCCTCCTCTTGGGCATTGTACAAAAGATAAAACTCTAGACTTGGACAGTCTAAAACTCTTGAGTCTCAAAGACATTCTCAAGTTCCTTTCAAACAATAGGAAAAAACACCGATCACTCTGGATCAATCTCCAGCAGAAACCTGGTCTCTCTCATGAGAGTTCCCCACACTTGGACCCGCTTTAGGATCTAAATAATCCTCAGCAGTAAGACAACCTCCTCTTGGTCTTTGTACAAATGATTCTCCCTAGCAGAGCTAACCTTTTCAGACTCTCTTGTTGAGTCAATCACCTTTAGCCTCCGTCTTGGGCTTTGTACAAGACATACAAAACACTCTCTTGTTGACTATAAAAGACTCTCTTGCTGAGTCAATCTCCTTTTCGCCTCAATCTCGGGCTTCGTACGAGACAGCAAATCACTCTCTTGTTTAGTATAAAAGACTCTCTTGTTGATTCAATCAACCTTCGGACTCTCTTGTTGAGTTAATCACTTGTTCAAGACTCTCTTGTTGAGTCAACTCTTTTAGCCTCCGTCTTGGGCTTTGTACAAGACACATACAAGCGCTCTCTTGTTGAGTCAAACTCAGTTCAGCCTGCATCTTGGGCTTTATACAAGATACATTCTCCCCAACGGAGTAAAAATCCCTTTTAGCCTCAATCTTGGGCTTTGTACAAGACATAAAGAACATTTTCCCAGAAAAGTCAAACTTCTAGCCTCCTCTTAGGCTTTGAATAAAGAAAACCTGGTTGAGTCAATCAACCTTTTAGCATCAAATTTGTGCCTCGCTCACAGCATACAAACATCAACAATTTTTCTTTAGAGATGACAAATTCTCTCTCAGTCAAACCTTTAGCTTCATATTTTGGGCTTTGAACAAGATACAAACCACCTTTAGCTTCATGTCTTGGGCTTTGAACAAGACACCAAAACACCTTTTTCCTCCCGTAGAATAGGAGGAACTACGATCGCTCTGATTTCCCTGTTTCATCAAACGGGAATACGTAGGCATAAGATTGCAAAATCTTAGCGAGCATACTAATCAAAAACCCAAAGTCCAGTACCTCTATCAAAGAAAATCAGGTCTAGTATCCTAACCAAAAGCCTCCTATACAGTCAAGACACTCCGTTCTTTTAAGCAAATAACTAAAAATAGACCCCCCCTTTTGATATCATCTGTAAACCAACAATTTTGATTGTTTAACCTCAGTATGCAAGCAGGGTTAATTGGAGACATCTATTTCCTTTCCTTAATCATCTCAACAGGATAAAAAATGAATCGAACTGTAGTACCAAAGTGATAGTGATTCGAAACCACAAAAATCGTGCTACAGAGAAATGGCGACCATAGTGGGAGGCATTCTTTCTCACAGTTTTAAGTAGAAGGCCTTAAATTTGCGAAGTGTCACAGAAATGACGACTCTGCTGGGGAGTCATTGTATGTATAGGATCATAAGACAAGAGGTCTAGGATGTTAGGACAAATATATATACTATTTTTCCTAATTGATATCTGTGTTTAATTTTCTGCTAATGGGAATGCGTGTGATGCCGCATCTGGAAAGATTGAGTATACACCTAAGATAGGGGATGGCACTATACGGGTAATCTTATGGGGAGTGAATCCCAGATAAGAGGTCCCGGTCGACCATCAAATCAGTGGAGATACCCTTTGCGGATTCAATGCCTATACGACTTTGGTTGTTGAAAGCAGATTGCTCCATTGGGTTATCCGAGAAGGAGGATTTTAGTAGACTGGAACCATTTTGTAGTGCGGAAGCTATCGGAAATAGTTGTCTCGCGATACTACCCTCATTTGAGACTACTCTAAGATATTGCAGCTCACTGGTGATCCGCTTGCTGTTGTTATCCCAAGAGGGGTCAAAGATTTTGAGGACAGGTACAAAGAATCACCAGTATAAACCTTTGGGGATGGGTAGAGCCTTGACTTCATGACACTGACCCTTTGACCCCATGTTTTTTCTATGTTTTTGTGTGATGCATTCATACATTCATTTAAAAAACATTAAAACAAAGAAAAATTTCTCTTCTAGTCTTTCTTTTTCAAATTAAACTAAGATAATGAATGCAAATGTCAGAAAAAGAGATTGCTAATGGATTTCGGTAGAAGGAAGACTCAATGGTACACCTTCAAGGTTCCAAAACTATATGATTTAAGAGGTCTGGCGAGGATGATCACCAACCCTGAGGCTTTCAAAGCTAAGTATGGAGGGCTGCTTTTTCTGTTAAGGGTCCATATAACCTGAATGATTTGCATATTGCTGACCAAGCTCCCTTTTCTGGGCTGGAAGAAATTCCAAAGGATCAAAATATTGCAAGAGCAATCTATTTGGATGAGTCGGAATTCAAGACTCACACGACCACTAAGGGTGGAATTCAGGGTTTACCAGCCCAATTCTTAATCAAGAAATCTCTGTACTTTGCTAGTATAGGGAACGTGGCCGCTTTTGAAAGCATCTTTGTTTTGCTTACCTACGGGTTATTTTTATTTCCCAACATCGATAACTTCGTTGATATCAATGCCATTAAGATTTTTCTGATTAGAAACCCTGTGCCGACCTTGCTCGCAGATGCTTATCATTCTGTACATTTAAGGAATTTGTATAGCAAAGGAATAATCACATACTGTGTACCCCTGCTGTACAAATGATTCATTTCCCATTTGCCCAAGTCTGCTACATTTTGGGATCCTAAGAGTTCTTTACGTTGGTCGTAGAGAATCATGTCTCTTACCAACTCTAACATCGATTAGTACAATCGAATCTATGACGGGATCAGAATCATTGACCATTGTGGAAACATCCCAAATGTACGCCTCATAGGAACTAAAGGAGGAATCAATTATCATTCAGTGTTAGTTCGTCGTCAACTCGGATACCCGGTGAGGTATATCCCGCAAAATGCTCATCTGAAAGGTCTTTTCTTCAAGGAAGGAGAAAATGATAGGGCACTAAAGACAGAAATAGTGCATGCCTGGAAGCACGTTCATAGGAAAGGAAGAGAGTCTTTAGGAAAACCCGACTGTGTCTCGTTGGAACCTTATCTCCACTGGGTACAAACTAGAGCTCTCAAGCTGAGGATGCCTTACCCTCGTCAAGAAGTTCTTCCATTAAGGGACCTTGTCCTTTACTTTATGTATGATACGGAAAAACTTTAGGTGACTCTCAACAAAGTTCAACAGGAGAACAGGTCTTGGAAGAACAAGACACCGGATCGGCTCTCAATGTCATGCTGAAGTCCACTCTAATGCGATTATCATTTAAAGGACCTCCGATGAGAGGCAGTGAGGTTGTCATCAAAGCATTTGACGGATCCCGAAAAACAGTTATCGGCGAAGTCGACCTTCCCATAACTATCGGTCCTCATACTTTCCAAGTCACTTTCCAGGTCATGGACATCCGGACAGCATACAACTGTTTGTTGGGAAAACCTTGGATACACCAGGCTGGGGTAGTCACTTCGACACTTCACTAGAAGCTGAACTTTGTCAAGAATGACCAACTCGTCATGGTCTGTGGAGAACAGGCCTTGATCGTGAGTAACCTATCATTGTCCACTTGTGTAGAACCCGAGGAGGTTGTTGGAACTCAGTTCCAGGCACTTTCGGTAGGCAGTGAGAATCAATCAAAGAAGGGAACATCAATATCCTCGTACAAAGATGCTCTCAAGGTGATAAAAGGAAACAATGCAAAGGGATGGGGAAAGCTTGTAATTCCTGCTGATAACAAACCAAAGAAGGGTCTTGGTTTTTCTTTAACCTGTACCCAGATTGCTACTAACGAGGAAAGTTTTCATCCTATTCAGGACTTCTTCCATAGTGGAGGTTTCCTTAACCCAGTGTCTCAAGAAGTACATACCATCAACGAGGGAGACTCCTCCGATACAGATGAAGAATGGAGGTCCTATCTCAACGAGGACGATTATATGTCTCAGGAAAAAGTGCCTACGCCATTTTTCTATCCTGCACTGAGTCCGAGATTCATACCAAGGTCACATGTCGAAATGATATACGAAGTTTGTGATCTGGAAGGATGTCGTGCTCCACCAAACTCATTGGAGGAGGACACTCTGATGAAATACAACTTCAACCATGACTATTATGGCCCGATGGATGATCTGCCTATCTGGCAGCCGTAACCAGGAGACTTGGGGCAAGAAAGTCAGCCGAACAATAAAAATTAGCTGGGCACATTGAAAAGAATACCTGCGCCCCCACCATGTCATGGGATCAACACTCAGGTCATTCTGAAAATATCCAGTGTGAAGATGAATTTGCAAAGTTTGCAGGACTAGAATTCATCAACTATGCTTTTCCCGAGGTCAACGTCATCGAGAGAGATGACTCCTCCAGTTCCAAAGAAGTATGGGACACCTTGGGATAACCAAGTGGCAACTACGACTTCTTGGTCAAGTACACCGCTCCTGAAAGCTCCTGTATCAGGCTCGAAGACATCCAGCAAACTGGATGGGGAGATATACCTAAGAGCACAAATACTATGCAAACTACAACTGAGGAATCCTCCTACGACAACTCTGCCTGGGAGACAGATTCCAACGATCCTGCTCCACCAGAAATCAGCGTTATTTCTGAAGACAAATCAAGGAAGGTACTAGACTTTGTGATTCACCGAGAAGTTCTCCACCAATGGGTTGCGGTTGATGTTTCGAAGATTATTCATAAGTCAAAGTAATGGCCATCTTTATCTTAACCTTACACCCTGCCCAGGTGAAACGGATGTTTTGATAGGGCTCACTTTTTGTAAAAATCTCTCTTCGCTTCGCCCAAAGTGACAGAGTTTTGTTTTATAGGGTTGTAGTTTCAAGAATCGACAAGTTCATAAATAAAATAACGTCGTTCTGTAATTTCCGCATTAATTGTTGTTTTCTCTTTTCGCTTTTTCAGAAAATGGTAATCCTAAAAACCAATTCAAATAATAAAAACAAGCAGTAAAAAAATACACTGCACACACTCTTGCATTTCTCTCTATCTCTTCTAAAAAACAATCATAACATCATGCATATTGCTTATTTTAAACCCCATTGAAACATACGATCCGATGCCTTATCCCAACTTTGAATTCCCGGTATTTGAGGCTGAAGAAGAAGATGACGAAGGAATTCCAGAAGAGATCTCCCGATTACTCAGACAAGAGGAAAGGTCCATTAAACCTCACAAAGAGCCGTTGGAAATGGTCAACTTGGGCTCAGAGGAAGAAAGAAAGGAGGTCAAGATTAGGGAACTGCTCATTCTGACTGTCAAAGAGAGTTTGATAAAGCTTCTCAAAGAGTTTCCCGATGTATTCGCTTGGTCCTATCAGGACATGCCAGGGTTAGATACCAGCATCTTGGAACATCATCTACCGTTAAGATCAGAATGTCTGCCAGTAAAGCAAAGGTTGAGACGGACTCATCCAGACATGGCCATCAAAGAGGAAGTACATAAACAGATTGATGCAGGTTTCCTCGCCACCTCAAAATATCCTCAATGGCTAGCCAACATAGTACCTATTCCGAAAAAGGACGGAAAAGTCAGAATGTGTGTAGACTACAGGGATTTGAACAAAGCAAGTCCAATGGATGACTTTCCTTTACCGCACATAGACATGCTGCTAGACAATACAACAAAGTGGAAAGTCTTCTCCTTCATGGATGGATTCTCGGGCTATAATCAAATCAAAATGGCTTTGAAAGATATGGAGAAAACTTACTTCATCACCCCATGGGGCACCTTTTGTTAAAAGGTAATGTCGTTCGGTTTGAAGAACGTCGGGGCAACTTATCAACGGGCCATGACTACTCTGTTCCACGACATGATACACAAAGAAATCGAAGTGTATGTCATTAATATGATTGCTAAATCTAAAACAGAAGAGGAGCATGTGTCCCACCTGTCAAAACTATTCGAGCGTTTGAGAAAGTACAAACTCCGCTTGAATCCCAATAAGTGCATGTTCGGTTTCTGTTCAGGGAAACTGCTAGGATTCATCGTCAGCCAGAAAGGGATTGAGGTTGATCCTGACAAGGTCAAGGCCATTCAAGAAATGCCTTCTCCAAAAATAGAGAAACAAGTCAGGGGATTCCTGGGACGTTTGAACTACATCTCCAGATTTATATTCCTCATGACCACGACATGTGCGCAGATCTAAAAGTTACTAAAAAAGAATCAGGATTGTGTTTAGACAGAAGACTGTCAAACCGCCTTCGCAGTATCAAGGAATACCTGTTGAACCCACTGATTCTATCACCTCCAGTGGAAGGAAGACCACTAATCATCTACTTAACAGTCTTGGAAGACTCAATGGGTTGTGTACTTGGCCAGCAAGACGAAACGAAAAGGAAAGAGTCTACCATTTACTATTTGAGTAAGAAGTTCACTGACTGTGAAACTCGGTATACTATGCTTGAGAAAACTTGTTGTGCTCTGGCTTGGGCAGCCAAACGTCTTCGCCAGTATATGATTCGTCACACTACTTGGTTAATCTTCGAAATGGATCCAATCAAGTACGTCTATGAAAAGCCTGCTCTTACGGGAAGGATTGTCCGTTGGCAGATGTTATCAGAATATGACATAGAATACCATGCTCAGAAAGCCATAAAAGGAAGTATTTAACCGATCATTTGGCTCATCAACCGATTGACGATCAGGAATCAGTCGGGTTTGACTTCCCAGACGAAGATGTCATGTATTTGAATATGAAAGATTGCGATGAACCGCTACCCAGTGAAGGGCCGGAACCAGGTTCCCAATAGGGACTAATCTTTGACGGAGCTGTCAATCATTATGGAAACAGGATTGAGGTAATCATTATAACACCTCAGGGTGCCCACATTCCTCTCACCGCCAGACTGACATTCAAGTGCACAAACAACGAGGCCAAATACGAAGCTTGTATCATGGGTCTCGAAGAAGCGATCGACTTAAGGATCAAGAACTTGGATGTATATGGCGACTCAGCCCTGGTTATCAATCAGATCAAAGGAGATTGGAATACATACCAATCATGACTGATTCCTTACAAAGATTACGCGAGTAGGTTGTTACCATTCTTCAACAGAATCGAGTTTCATCATATCCCTCGTAAAGAGAATCACATGGCTGATGCATTAGCCACTCTCTCTTCCATGATTAGTGTAGGTCAATGGAACGACATACCTAAGATTGACATAATGCGCCTAGAATGGCCCGCTTACATCTTCGCGATTGAAGTAGTTATAGATGATAAACCTTGGTATCACGATATCAAATGCTTCCTTCAGAAACAAGAATACCCACCTGGGGCATCCAGAAAGGACAAAAAGACCCTCAAAAGACTGGCTGGAAACTTCTTCCTGAGTGGTGATACACTTTATAAGAGAAACTTCGACATGGTCTTGCTCCGATGCGTAGACAGACCAGAAGCAGGCATGTTGATGAAAGAAATTCATGAAGGATCCTTTGGCACTCATGCCAATGGACACACAATGGAGAGAAAAATTCTAAGAGCAGGGTACTATTGGTTGACCATGGAATTCAATTGCTACAAGTACATGAGGACGTGTCACAAGTGTCAGATATACTCAGACAGGATCCATATACCGCCAACGCATCTCAAAATTCTCTCTTCCCCATGGCCTTTTTCCATATGGGGAATCGACATGATTGGCATGATCAAACCTAAGGCTTTGAACAAACATCGGTTCATTCTAGTAGCCATTGACTACTTCACCAAGTGGGTCGAACCAGTGTCATACACCAACGTAACTCGACAAGTCGTGCTCCGCTTTATCAAAAACAATATCATCTGCCGTTATGGTGTTCTGAGCCAGATCATTACTGATAATGGATCCAACTTGAATAACAAGATGATGAAAGAGCTGTGCGCTGAGTTCAAGATCGAACACCATAACTCATCTCCCTACCGACCTAAGATGAACGGAGCGGTAGAGGCGGCTAACAAGAACATCAAAAAGATTGTTCAGAAGATGGTTGTAACCTACAAAGACTGGCATGAAATGCTACCCTTTGCCCTTCACGGCTATCGCACACCTGTCCGCACTTCAACAGGGGAAACCCCTTTCTCTCTAGTATATGGCATGGAAGCAGTGCTCTCCATAGAAGTAGAGATCCCATCAATCCGGGTATTTATGGAAGCTAAGTTAACAGAGGAGGAATGGTGTCAAAGTCGACACGATGAATTGAATCCGATCAAAGAAAAATGAATAACGGCACTATGCCATGGTCAATTGTATCAGCAAAGAATAAAGAAGGCGTTTGACAAAAACGTCCGACCTCTCGTCTTCAGGAAAGGAGACCTCATGCTCAAGAAGATACAATCATTTCTCACTGATTCCCGGGGCAAGTGGACCCCAAACTATAACGGCCCCTATGTGGTCAAGAAACCTTTCTCAGGCGGCGCTTTGAGACTCGCAACCATGGATGGAGAGGAGTTTTCTTACCCTACGAATGTTGACGTAGTCAAGAAATACTTCGCCTAAATAAAAAAAATATAAAAAAAAAAGTCTCGGTGGATTGAAAACCTGAAAGGGCGGTCCAGGCAAAAATTAGAGACATAATAAAAAATCATCCCGATGGATTGGAAATCTCAAAGTACAATCCAGGCAAAAGTTAGGGATTAATGGCAAGTAACTACGTCTAACAAATGGGCAAATTCCCCAGCAGCAGTCATGCCATCCATCAGAAAACTCCAGTCAAGGTCATCTTCGACAGAAGCTCAGGATGTCCAGAATTCAAAGTTGGTAGAAGGATAGTGGTCGTTATGTTTCAATGTAGCCCTTTTCCCTTAAATTACCATTTTCTAACTTTGTAAATACTCTATGGAATCACGCGTTTGGCTGATTTCCATCCTATCAATAAAATTTGAGCCCTAATGCTTTTGTTTGCAATTCTTATTTGTTTTAGCTTTACAGAATGATACATTTTAACATGATCAACGATTCTTGAAATAAAACAAAAATGAATTTACTTGTCAAACTTTTTCTGCTTTTAAAATAAAGATGGCATTTTCTTTTGACTGTTGAACATAGAAAGAACGTCGATCGCTTCTCCAGAAGTAATCGAGCTTCAAAGTGCATAATCAAAGAACTCCTTCTAAACCATTGCACCTGGATGAAGGACCAGCTGTGTCAGATGCGTATGTTCCATCTAACACCCCCGGCAGAGTTCTCATCTCCTAAGCCCGACCAACGGTTGTTCCCCACAGGGACTATCTCTCCTAAGCAAGGTAGAATTGCTATTTTGAACCCAGCGGTACGTCTTCGTCCCCCGCAGTGGCCGAGTATCCAGTGGTGTTCATCCGTTAGTCTGTATATCATGTCAGTTTTGTCAGCATAAACATACATACATCATGCATTTTTGATTCGTTCATATTCATATTGTCAGTTCTTTCCTCGTCAAGAAACGAATCGTCTAAGCAATCTCTCCAATTTATTTCTGGATTGAAGTTGGTCCTTGACCACTTTGATAACTTGAACCTCTAAAAGGCAAAAAGACAATCGAAAAACACCACTCTTCACCATTGAAGACGATATCCTCGCTTTCCCAGATTAAGAAAAATCCCCAGAGAAAGCCCCTTTATCAAAGATTCGGCAACACAGTAATTTCTCTCTGAAAATTTGCTATCGATTGAGGTCATCAGCACCTCCAATTTGGATTACACCATATAGCGTTTCTCCGAGAAGATCTCAAGGAAAAGTATGATGTAATATCCCCAAACAGAAAACAGCCTCTCAACAGACTCGTTTTCCCCAGTAGGGTCAATAAATGGCGTCTCCAACAGAGAAGTTTGAACAACTCTACAGCTCAGATAAATGAGTTCCCCAGTAAGTCTGACATCAATATTTTTCCCATCAAATGACATCTCCCCAGGAAAATTCGACGAGAATTTTGAGGAAAACCGCTACAAATAGCATCCCTTATCAAGAAAGTTTATTGACAAAAGAAACTAAGACCAGTTCCTTGGTAGGAAACCAGGATCGAGGGGAAGTTTATATCAGAAACTGAGACTAGTTCCTTGGTAGGAAACCAGGATCGAGGGGAAGTTTATATCAGAAACTGTGACCAGTTCCTTGGTAGGAAACCAAGATCGAGGGGAAGTTTATTTCAGAAACTGAGACCAGTTCCTTGGTATGAAACCAGGATCGAGGGGAAATTTACTGACAAAGGAAACTTAGACCAGTTCCTTGGCTGAAGACCCGGATCGAGGGGAAGTTTTACCTTTTCTAAGTATCAACGCTTAGTAAAAGAAGATGGATGAACACACTACCATTCATAGCCATTATCAAAATTTTGGGTATTCTGATATTTAATCCTCTTGTACCCCGAATGCCCGAATACCTTCGCCATTCACACCTCCGGGTCCAAGAAGATTAAATAGGGACATCTGTCATACCCCGAATTTTTAACACTAATATTTCCCATCATTATTCAATCATCATCACAATATGGATGTACTTATATGCCTCATCAGTCTCCCCAAAGATGGGTGATCATTCACTACAATCAAGAATTAGGGTTTTGAGCCTTATTAGAGCACTTAGACAAAGGATCAATCAAGAAATGACATGGTCTTCAACTTTTCTAACCTCACAAACACCCACAAAGGATCAAGAGGACTCCCACATCGAGAATCAAGCACAAGATTGCAGCATTCCAAGTGGACCAAGCCTCCAGATCGCCAGTGTCACCAAATTAGGGTTTTGGTCGACCAAGGCCTCCAGATGGAAATTTTCCTCTGGGCATGAGCCAATGCTTCAAAGCACAACCCAAGATACTCCAAGGGACCTCATGGACCCAATCATCAAGTCAATTTAGCCTCAGGGGACACACTCATCCTAAATCAGGAATTAGGGTTTCTTGACCTAATTCACCCCTAAGTTAACTCTTGGGACAAAACTTGAGCCAAGACCTCAAGACATGATTTGAGGGCCTTAAACACCCCACATTGATCCATTTATAACCATGGATTGATCCAAGAAGCTTGATTCACAGGTTTCAATTTCATCCGGACCACAATTAGGGTTTTGAGGAAAAAGTCAGTTGTGCCTTTGACTTTTGATCAAGACATGCTCCCAAACCTTGGGACATGAGTCAATACACCCTATAACACCTATGGAATCCATCCATTAAGTTTTATTTAGGTCAAGGACTTGATTTCATAGAGGATCGCACAGTTTAGATTTCATCTGCTGAAAAAGTCAATTGTACAAAAAGTCAAAGTTTGACTTTTTGATTTTTTGGTCAACCAAGGTTCCTTAACCCTAAAACAATGATAATATGTGATTTGAATCATCATTCATCAAGAAAAATCAAAGAAAATAAGTTAACTTGTAAAAGGGGTAACCATAAAAAACTTAGAATTTTTCTAAGTTATGGAACAAAGTGGCTAGGGTACCAACTTCCAAGGATCATAACTTGAGATCCAAGCAACCATTTTGGATGATCCAAAAATGGATTTGTAGCTCTCATGGCATACTTTAAAAGTGTCAACTACATCTCATTCCAATTCCTAATGGATTTTGAGTTATGGAGTGATCAAAGTGGCTGAAAACATGAAAATTACATTTTTCCAACACTTAGTGAAATTTTCACTAAGTCAGAATCTGCCTTGTTTTTTCCAAAATGTAGAGGAATTTTTCATTGTAATTCAAGTTCGATCAAAACCAAAGTTGGACATCATATTGAATTAGGATATGTCAGCTTTCCAAAATGTCCAAGAACTCCATCAAACTCCACCTGAGCTAGGAATTATGACAGCTACAACATGCCTTGCTGCAAACTGTCTTGGCAAGGCAGATTTGTGCATAAGGGCTCGATTTGTTCAATTTGTGAAAATGACAAACAAGTTTATCCATCTTCACACCTCAGGGGGAGACCAAGGAGGAACAAGCACTGATCTATAAGCCTCCCAAGTCTTTGGAACTACAAGTAGGTATGCCACCCCTAAAAGGCTAAAGATTTCTCATGACTCCAATTTTGTTTTTGAACATTCAATGGATGCTTAGAGGTGGCATGTATCAGAGCAAAGATGAACACTTCAGTCAAGCCTTATCCTTGAATCAAAGAACCATAGGCTTGTGCTGTAATCTAAAGTCAATGGCTAGAGGAGACTTGAGATTCCATTTGATCCACATTGGCCAAAGGCCTGCTGCAGTTGCCATTCCATATTGATGCCAAAACAAACTTGACACACTATAAATAGACCTCATTTCTGATCAGTTTGAGTACACCAAAGGCCTATAACACTTGCCTTTCTCAAAATCACACTCTCACTTCCAAAAATTCCTTCTAATGCAAGGTACTATTGGGTTTTGAATTAGAATGTGTTTCCAACCAAACCAATCACACACACACACCTCACAAACATCATATGTGAGGGGATCAAACACAAAACCAACAACTAGAACACCAAATTCATGAAATCATCATCCATTTGCTCAAGGTTTCAACACAGTTGCAGTTGAGGTGCCATAATCTGTTGCAGTCCATTTCAAATCAATCCAAGCTTTCAAACACACTCCATATGGTGTAGGAAAGCTGTTCAGATCATCACAACTCATATGTAACACCTCCAACTCAAAAATCAAATTGCTCTTGCTGCCACGACATTCAAGTAAGCCTAAACTTGGTCATCTCATAATTCATGCATATTTCCTCGCACAATAATTTTGTCATATGTTCATAATCATGTATGCAGGGTTTCCCCTCAATTTATTGCTTTGTATGAATCGTGTATGCAATTTCTCAGCCTTCATGCAAAAATTAGAGTTCTTGAGGTTTCTCTTTGATTTCTCATTACATGCTTAAAATAAATGAAATTAAAGACCATAGACATGATCGTGAGTTGAAAACGAGTAGATTGATACGTGGATTTTGTGATTTCATCAAGTATTCAGTGAGATTGATGAGAAAATGCAAATTTGGGCAAAACAGGGCACGCGAGCAAGAACTTGGTGTTCTTGGAGCCCTTTTTCAAATATTTGAATTTTTGAATTTTTGTGATTTTATTTAATTGATTCAAAAATTAATTTCTCTCTGAATTTTAATGATTTTGAGTTGATTCTTTTTTTAATAATTCACAAAAAGGTTAAAATATTTTATTTTACAAAAATTCCCCAAAAATATTATTTATTTCACATATTTGATATTTTTTAAAAGAATTAATTTTTATTTGTTTTTCAACATTTTGAAAATTTTCTTTCTCTTGATTTTCCAAACATAAATGGTTTTCAATCATTTTGTGAATAGAAACATGATTTTTGAAACATTGATCCAAGATCACCACTCATTTTTCACATGTTTTCAATAGTATTTATTAATTTTTTAACAAAATTAATTCCATTTTAAACAAAATTAGGGTTTTGATTGATTCCACCCTCATCAATCTTTTTCAAACACTCATGGGCCTCTAATAAAGTGTAAGACCCAATCCTTTTGTAAATAAACCATTTTGGGACCTCACACATTGTATAAGCCCCTCTGTACAATTTCAAAAGTTCGGCGTATTCGTCTCCTTTTTAACAAATTTATGGGCCTCTCCTTGAGTTGTAAGCCCTACCACTTGTACAAAAGATAAATCTTTGGGCGTCTAATAGAGTGTAAGACCCAATCCCTTTTTTTAACCAAAACCATTTTTGGGCCTCAGACGTTGTATAAGTCCCTCTGCGTTAAAAAAATCTCGGCGCGATCGCCATTTCAAAAATGAAAATCATCTGGGCCTACCTTCGTGTTGTAAGTCCCATTTCTTTTCTTTAAATAATCCTTGAGTTATAAGACCCATACCTTTGTACAGAAAACCTTTTGGGACTCAGTCGTTGTATAAGTCCCAGTACAATCTTATCAAAACAACTTCCCTTTTGATTTAGGTTCAAATATACAGTTGTTATCAAAACTTTCTTTAATTTCTTTGAATAACTAACAATACAGCATGGAAGCTTGCTCACCTGTAAGTTTTTATCCGCTTTCATTTACTTGCTTTAATATATATAACTGTATTGTGGGAAGCTGCACATTGTGAGTCTTCTTTCATTCTTTTAAATACATGTCATATATATATATATATATATATATATATATATATATATATATATAACTGTATTGTGGGAAGCTGCGCACGGTTAGTCTTCTTTCATACCCTTTTAAATACTTGTCATATATCAACTGTATATATACTAGTATAGTTATTTAGAGTTTTCCCTGACAATTAGGTCTAGATCTAAGTAAAGCCAGTTGGTCACTCTTTAAAACAGTCAAAACTAGATCCCCATAGGATGTCCAGATACAGTCTTGCCTCCTCTTGGGCTTAAACAATATGGAACAAAGAGAAAGGCAATATTCTCGGTGAACCTTTTCTCAGACTGTCACGTTAGAAATTGTCAAAGAAGTTCTACTCCCCAGAGTTGATCTATTCTCGGTGAATAGCATCTCTTGAGTATCTTCAAACCTTAGAACTTTCACTAAATGATCTATTCTCGGTGAATAGCATTTCTTGAACTTTTCTTGGTTTGAGACCAACAGGATTCCTAAGAGCATCCCCGCCTCCTCTTGGGCTTTGTACAAGGACCCTTCGGCTTCTTAGAAGTTCTCATGCCTTCTTTTAGGCTTAATACAAGGACCCTGAAGACCTCTTAAAGGTATAGGACAAAACTTAGTCATCCTTCGTAGAGCTTTCTTTCTAAAAAGGAGTCAAAACTCTCAGACTAATTTTAGGGTTATTGCTCATCCCTTAAAAGAGTCGGCCTCCTCTTGGGCATCATACAAAAGATAAAACTCTTTAAAACCAGTAGACTTGGACATTCTAAATCCCCTTGAGTCTCAAAGACATTCTCAAGTGCCATACAAAGTATAGGAAAAACCCCGGATTCTGGACTAATCTCCAGCAGAGTTAGAACTTGTGGGTTCTAAAACCCAGTCTCTCTCCTAAAATTCCCCAACCAGGGTTAAGTCCTCATAATACTATCAGAACCTCAAGTCCCTGATGTCTTAACTCTTCTGCATTCCCCTGCAAGAGTTGATTTCCCCATTTAGACCTGCCTAGGGATCTCAAGAATCCACAGCAGAAGTTAGCCTCCTCTTAGGCTTTGTATAATGATCCTTTCCGCAGCATAGTCAGCCTCCTCTTGCGCTTTGTACAATTATTCTCCCCAGCGGAGCTAACCTTTTCAGACTCTCTTGTTGAGTTAATCACCTTTCCAGACTCTCTTCTTGAGTCAATCACCTTTTCAGACTCTCTTGGTGAGTCAATCAATTTCCAGACTCTCTTGTTGAGTCAATCATCTTTTTAGACTCTTTGGCTGAGTCAATCATCTTTAAGTACTCTCATGTTGAGTCGACCCCTTTTAGCCTCAATCTTGGGCTTTGTACGAGATAGATAAAAATACTCTCTTGTTGAGTAAATCCCTTTCAGCCTCAATCTCGGGCTTTGTACGAGATAGATAAAAACTATTTTCTAGCCTCCTCTTAGGCTTTGTATAATGATTTCCCCTAGCCAAGTTAGCCTACTCTTAGGCTTTCTCTAGCTTATTCAGCCACAATCCTGGGCTTTGTACAGGACAGATAAAAGTACTCTCTTGTTGAGTCAAACCCCTCTTAGCCTCCATCTCGGGCGTTGTACAAGGTATAAATTTTCATAACCTTCTCTTAAAGCTTGGGACAATAATATTCCCCCAGCAGAGTCAATTCCTCCAAGCCTTCATTTAGGCTTTGAGAAATGAATTCCTAAGAAGAGTCAAACTCTTTTCAGCCTCCATCTTGGGCTTTGTACGAGATACCGTAAAATATCCTCCACTGAGTCAATAAAGTCTCATTTCAGCCTCAATCTTGGGCTTTGTATAAGACAGATAAAGATCATTTTTCCCATAGAGTCAATCTTCTTTTTTAGCCTATATCTTAGGCTTTGTACAAGACAGATAAATACCTCCCCAGCGGAGTTAGCCTCCTCTTAGGCTTTGTATAATGATATCCCCAAAGAGTCAGTCTCCTATACCCTCCATCTTGGGCCTTATACAAGATACATATATATACACTCTTTTGTTGAGTCGGTCTCATACAGCCTCCTCTTAGGCTTTGTGTAAGGACTTCCCTAGTGAAGTCAATCAACCTCTTAGCTTCAACCTTGGGCTTTGATCAACACACAAAAATCAACAATCCCTCTTTAGAGATGACAAATTCTCTCTCAGTCAAACCTTTTAGCTTCAATCTTGGGCTTTGAACAAGACACTAATACTCCTTTTAGCTTCAATCTTGGGCTTTGAACAAGATACCAAAACATCTTTCCTTGCCTTAAAATAGGAGGTACTACGATTGCTCTAATTTCCTTGTTTCGTTTAAACGGGAATATGTAGGCATAAGATTGCGAAATCTTAGCGAGCATACCAATCAAAAACTCTAGGTCCAATACCTTCATATCAATCAAAACTTAGGTCCGGCACCTTACCAAAAGCATCAACAAAAACTCACTCTCCCTATCATACTTTCCCAAGAAACTTTCCTAACCCATTAACGGATAAACACCATCAAGTACAAAGTGTAACCTAATGCTAATATCCTATGGATAACCATATATAGGATGGGTAATGGACAACTACCCATTGTATAACTTGACCCCGGACCCCCCAATCTCTTTAAGCGCTTGTTTAGTTAAACATGCGCGTGCAAGGTTAGTTTTAGATACCTTCCCTTTCCCTTCCAGCTTCACGAGATAAATAAGAAATCAGAAAGTAGCACCCCCTTTCTCTGTGAGGAGGAAAACCCAAATTCAGCGATAAGGTGGTCGCGTCACCAACAAAAATCGCTCGCTACACATGGCATCATGGACTGGTTTTTACAAGGCAAAATTTGTGCATTTTGCTCGATTTGTCCAAATCTGATAAATCCAAGCCTTGTCATCAATTTGGACACATCTGACGATAAAACAAGAAGAGAATGATCTGATCCCCTAGCCTCCAAAGGTTAAGAATCTACACTTAGCCATAACAAACCTAAAAAAGCTAAAAAGGTGCCAAGACTCCAATTTTGTTGCAATGCATTTAATGGATACACCAAGGTGACATGGACTGACACGTTCCTAACTGAATGAGTCAAGAATCAGCACTGAATCAAAGAACCATAGGCCTGTGCCCTAACCTCAAGGAAATGGCTAGAGGAGACTAAAGATTCCCTTGGATCAACATTGGCCAAAGGCCTGCTGCAGCTGCCATTCACTATTGCTTGCAAAACAAACTTGCTCTATTATAAATAGAGCTCATTTGTGCTCAGTTTGAGTACACCAAAGCACTACAACACTTGCTTTCCTCAAAATCTCTTTCTTTAGGCCAAAATGCCTTCTTTGGTAAGGTATCTATGTGTTTTTGAGTTAGAGAGCAATTCCACCACATCTCATGATCCAAACACCTCTAATATATCATATCTAAGTTGTTCAAACATTCACATGTGACTTGAAACACCAAAATAAAAATGTCAACCTCCAAAACCTCAAAAATTGACTTTTCTGTATTTTTCAAGCCATGTCTTGATTCAGTCACTTCCAAAACCAAACCAGGCCTCAAACACACTCCAAATATCATCCTCAAACTGTCCCAAATGGTTCCCCTCATCTGGAACACCATTTAAGAGAGTTTCCGTATTGGTCACTTTTGCCCCTTTTGCAAGAAAGTGCCACAACTTGTTCCTGAGGATTCCAGCTGGATCTATCATTCTAAAAGCTTCTAAGGGATCAATTGAGAGTGTCCAAAGCATCAAATTACTTCTGGCACAAGGAACTTGGCAGATAGCACAAAAAGCTCCAAGAGATAAGTGCATGACAACTTGAACTCTTTGAATTATGCATTCCTTTGATGTCCACTGATCATGAACATCTCATACATGTCGTATATGTTATGTTTGAACCAATTTACCATGCAATTCTTGCCTGTACCATGAGATAGCATAAAATATGCAAAAATAGGCCTATTTTGAAACCACTATCGGATTTTGAGGAGGAGCCATTTTCTGAAAATTCCAAGGGCACCATTGGATTCCTCATGAAATTCTAGGTCAAATGCACCTAAATTTTGTCCCAATCCATGGAGAAATGAAAAAGTTAGAGGCTTCACGTAAATTGCCCAAAAGTTTGCCTTGCCTTGTCTTCCCCAGGCCTATAAACAAGGCATGCCTTATGAATTAATGGGGTGGTTTTGATACACGGATGTATCACCACCCCAGTGGTAGCGCGCATGTGTGTTTGTTTCCAAGTTCGTGGGTTCAAACCCCACCCAGAATATTTTTCCATTTTCCATACTTTTGCTATTTTTAATATTTTGTGGTTTTTATTAATTAATTCTAAAATTAATTTCTCTCAATTTTAATTATTTTTTATTGGTTATTTTTTTGAAAATTCCCAAAAATGTTAAAGTATTTTATTCCATGAAAATCTCACAAAAATATTATTTATTTCATATATTTGGTAATGAATTATATTTTTATTTGTTTTTAAACATTAAAAATATTTCTTTCTCTTGGATTTGAAAAATTCAAATGATTTTTCAACCATCCCATGAATGAAACATGATTTTTAAAATATAAATCCAAAACTAAAACTTGTTTTCCACACATGTTTGATAATTTTTGTAATTTTAATTGAATTTTATTCAATTAAAATACCCTTTGAATTAAAAATTAGGGTTTTGATCATGATCACCCTAACAAATCTTTTTCTAAACACTTTTGGGTCTCTTATAGAGTGTAAGACCCAACCCCTTTTGAAAACCAAAAAAATTGGGCTTCAGTCGTTGTATAAGACCCAATGCAATTTCAAAAATTTCGGCACGATCGTCATTTCATTTCAAAATCAATTGGGCCTACCCTTGTGTTGTAAGTCCCATTTATTTTCTTTTTCAAATACTTTGGGCCTCTCCTTGAGTTGTAAGACCCATCTATTTGTAAATAAAACCTAATTTGGGCCTCAGTCGTTGTATAAGTCCTGATACTATTTTCTGATCAACGGTACGATTACTGTTTTTCATTTGGGCCTCTCCCTGAGTATAAGCCCCAACAATCTTTTCAAAAACAACTTCCCTTTTGATTTAGGTTCAAATTCATAGTTATTATCAAAACTTTCTTTAATTTCTTGAACAACTAACCATACAACTGTTACTATGGAAGCTTGCTCGCCTGTAAGTTTTATTAGCTTTCATTTACCTGCTCTCATATATATATATATATATAACTGTATTGCTGGAAGCTTGCTCACCTGTAAGTCCTTCTTTCATATCCTTTTAAATACTTGTCATATATCAACTGTATATATACTAGTATATCTGCTTAGAGTTTTCCCCAACAACTAGGTCTAGAACTAGGTAAAGTCAGTTGGTCACTCTTAAATACAGTCAAAACTAGATCCCCATAGGATTTCCAGATACGGTCTTGCCTTCTCTTGGGCTTAAACAATATGGAACAAAGAGAAAGGCATTATTCTTGGTGAAACTTTTCTCGGACTGTCACTTTTAGAAATTGTCAAATAAATTCAATTCCCCAGAGAGGAATTATTCTCGGTGAAACCTCTCTTGAATTTCTTCAAACCATAGAACTGTTCACTAAAGGAATTATTCTCGGTGAAACCTTTCTTGAACTTTTCTCGGTGAAACCTCTTGGGCTTTGTACAAGGACCCTCCGGCTTCTAGAAGTTCTCATGCCTTCTCTTGGGCTTAATACAAGGACCCTGAGGACCTCTTAAAGGTATAGGACAGAACTTTGCCATCCTTTGTTAGAGCCGTCTTTCTAGTGTCAAAACCTCGGACAATTTAGGGTTGATACTCATCCCTTAAGTCTTTCTGCCTCCTCTTGGGCATTATACAAAGATACACTCTTCCAATACTGTTAGTTCTATTATTGGCAGCAATTTTGGTAAAACAATGTGTTTGTTCAAGATGTCATGTATGATGTCTCAACATGTGCTTCTATCATTCTGCATGAGCTGCAGTTGTTTTATGTTTGTGATGTCAAGGCAGATGTTCTAACATTTGATGACAGAACATTATACACTCTGTTCAGAATGTGTTGTTTTGTGTGGTGCGCTATTTCATCAATCTTCAGTGTGATTTATGTTCTGATTATTGCGAAAATCATGGAGTATTTTATTTATGTGAAGCAATCTTTTTCTATTGTTTTGAAGAATCAATTTGTTACTAATTTAGGGGAAAGAGATTTGGAGAATAAATCTGCTTTATTGTTAATTCAAATCTGAGATTTTATTCTGCCCAAGCCCATGAAGATTGTTCTATTTAAAGGCGTATCAACCCTACTTGAAAAGCAGAGAAGTGTGATTCTAAGAGTTGCGTTACTTGTGTTAGGGTTTAAGTCTCTCTTCGTGTTTTATTAATTGTGAGCCATTCACTCATCTCTTTGATGTTTTGGAATTGGACTGTTTATTTGAGTTGTAATTTGTCAACTCTAAGCTTTTAAGCATGAGTGTATTGTTCTTGATTGAAGCTTATAAGTAAGATCAAGGCGTGTCTTTGAAGAGTGTTCTTCTCTACTTGGTAATCATTCAATTGTTGTCACTGCTGTGATTGAGGGGGAGTGAGAAGTGTCTCATATCTAAGAGTGTCTTAGGTAGAAGTGTCATTGGATAGTGATTAAGTGAGTAGATTGTCAACTGGTGTATTGACTGTAGTGTCTATGAATTAATACTACTGATAGTGAATTTCCTCCCTGGCTTGGTAGCCCCCAGACGTAGGTTGTTAGACCGAACTGGGTGAACAATTCTCTGTGTTTATTTATTACTTTCAAGTGTTGTTACTTTCCTTGTCTTGTTCATATAGCAGATATTGATGTTGTGACATCTCACTTAACATCACATATCTGATACCAGAATTTCAATTGGTATTAGAGCAGGTCATCCTGCTCTGTATCTGGGTGAGATCTAGGGCTGTTACTTTCTGGTGCAATGGACAAGGAGAGTGGTGGATTTGTGAATAGACCCCCTATTCTAGATGGATCAAATTATGACTATTGGAAACCTCGCATGGTTTCCTTTTTGAAATCTTTAGACAACAGGGCTTGGAAGGCTGTTCTGACAGAATGGAAATATCCTGTCATTGTGGGAAAAGATGGTGTGTCAAAGCTGAAACCTGAGGAGGAGTGGACCAAGGAAGAAGATGAACTCACTCTTGGGAATTCTAAGGTCTTGAATGCTTTATTTAATGGTATTGACAAGAACATTTTCAGGCTGGTCAACACATGTGAAGTGGCTAAGGAGGCTTGGGATATCTTGAAAACAACTCATGAAGGAACTTCCATGGTCAAGATGTCAAGACTTCAGCTGCTAACAACAAAGTTTGAAAGTTTGAGGATGAAAGATGAAGAGACCATTCATGATTTTCACATGAATATACTTGAACTGTCAAATGCTTCTAGTGCCCTAGGAGAGAGGATGTCTGATGAGAAGCTGGTAAGAAAAATTCTCAGATCTCTTCCCAAGAGATTTGATATGAAGGTGACTGCTATAGAGGAAGCTCAAGACATCAGCCAGATGAGGGTAGATGAATTGATTGGTTCACTTCAGACATTTGAATTAGGGTTGAATGACAGATCTGAAAAGAAGGTCAAAAGCATAGCCTTGGTGTCTAGTACAGAAGATGATGAGAAAAAGTGTAGTCCTGAAACTCAGGAGGAGCCATCCAATACAATCATGATGTTGGGTAGGCAGTTTAATAAGGTGTTGAAAAGAATGGACAGGAGCTATAAACCTTATGTCAAGAACATCACATCTGACATCAACAGGTCAGGTGATCAGATGAAGAAAACCAAAGCAGAGGAGAAGCCTAATAATGACAAAGGAATCCAATGCTATGGCTGTGAAGGTTATGGTCACATCAGAGCTGAATGTCCTACATACCTTAAACAGAAAAAGGAGTTGTCTGTCACTTGGTCTGATGAAGACACTGAAAGTGAAGATGAATCTGCCAAGCATGTCAGAGCAATGACTGGATTATGTGAGTCTGATGATGATTCAAGTGATGGAGAGATTACCTATGAGGAACTAGCTGCATCATATAGAGAGCCATGTATCAGAAGTGAAGAAGTGTGTCAAGAAGGGGAGAAGCAAAAGGAACTCATAATCTAACTAAAGGCTGACAAGGATGAACTGGAAAATGAAGTAAGTCTGCTGAAATGCAACCTTGATCAAATGTCCAAATCTCTCAGAATGTTGAAGAGTGGAACTGACACTTTGGATGAAATACTTCAAGCTAGAAAGATGGCAGGAGATATGACAGGGCTGGGATTTGATAAGAAGAAACCCATTTCAGATGCTAGTTCATCTGGACTTTAACATAACATGTCCCATCAGATGTCTCAACATCATGGGAAAATTCATGTTTCTGGACCTAATCATTTTGTGCCTCAACATCATGGCAAAAGACAGCCTCAACATCATGGCAGAAGACAGCCTCAACATCATGGGAGAAGACACCCTCAAGGGAGGAGACATCCCAACCATTTTAGAGGAGGATTTCAAAGGTGGAGATGTCATTACTGTGGAAGGTTTGGTCACATAAAACCTTTTTGCTTCAAATTGCATGGATTTCCTGAGGCTGATCCTCAACCTAGAACAAATCAAAGTATTCCTACAAATGGAAAATAATGGGTTCCCAAGGTTGCTGCTAACAGCTTGATAGCTCACATGTCTCCAAGATATTTTACCACAGGAGATTGGTATTTTGATAGTGGATGTTCTAGACATACGACAGGTGACAAGAACTGCTTGGTGGATATCAAATCTTACTTCACAAGTTATGTGACTTTTGGTGATGGAGCAAAGGGAGAAATCAAAGGGATTGGAAAGGTGAACTGTTCAGGAGTTCCTAATCTTGATAATGTTCTGCTAGTGAAAGGATTGAAAGCCAACTTGATAACCATCAGTCAACTGTGTGATGAAGGGTTCAAGGTCAACTTCACAAAATCTGATTGTTTGGTTACTAATGAAAAGGGTGAAGTAACCATGAAGGGTGTCAGATCTCTAGACAATTGCTACTTGTGGGATAAAGGTAAACTGTGTCTTCAACAAGAAATAAATAGGATCACCTCCTTGGAAAATGTCAGAGGAATACCTAAGCTAAAGCTGGAAGAAGGAAGAGTTTGTGGGAAGCAAACTAAGAGTAAGATGTTACACCAGAAGTTTCAACATCTCACTACTTCAAAAGGGCTGGATCCACCTCACTTGGACCTGATGGAATCCAAAAGTGGTGTTGAAATGACCAAACAGGGTATTCAGCAAAAGCAGACAGAACCTAAGATGTGCCTTGGTGATAAGATCGAGGGTTATAAACTCCTATCTCAGACTAAGCTGACTAAGTACAATGTCAAGCAAGATGTCATGACATTACACTATGACATCCTGAGCATATTGATCAGAAGTCTTGTAGAAGAAAATTTGATAATTTTGAAAATTGTTCCCACTGAAAGAAAATTGGCAGAGACTGTGGATGCAAGTAAATTTGAATTCTTAAGAAGAAAATTTGGTATCCATATGTGTGAAGACTTGTAGCAATTAAAGGTGTGTGGGAAAATCTTTTTGAATTTTAAAAGTCATTTACTGGTTTGAGGAAATATCATTAATTTCCTTTTGAGTTTCCAAAAGCAGCCCACCTATTTTAGGTAATCATTTCATCATATTGCTCCCACACGCAACATATATCTTACACCTTATTTGCTCTGCTCATTCATCTTCCATCTCAGAGAAAGAAACTCTTCTGCTCCTAACCCCACCCTTTGCAAGATCTTTACAATGTCTCAACAACCGCCATCACCATCCAAGAAATCTGCTACCAAGAATCCTACGCATGCAAAATCTAGGGTTTCTTTGGAAGAGGTATCCCCTGATAATGCTCTTGACATTGCTCCTTTATCCATGATTCCCCATTCTAAAACTGAAAAGACAAGGCCCAGCAAACTGCATGTAAGAAGTTCCAAACGTACTCCTGCAGGTAACTCCTCTAAAACCACTGTTGAGTCTTCTTATGATCATAGGGAAGGTAGTAAGTATGTGGATAGAACCATTAAAAGTATTGTCACTGGTCTATTGTATGGAGAGCGTAGGGTTCCTGGGATTAATGTCCCTCTGTCTAAAATTGATGTTGTTCCTACTTTGGATGCACATCAAAGTGAGGAAGGAAAAGTAGACTCTTCAAGTTCCGAGGAAGATACTGAGACTGCAAATTTGCACAAATTGGCTAATTCTGTGTTTAAGGAAGGAATAAGTGAGGGTGTTACTGAGGACTCTAGTTCAGGGAAGAAGAGTGTTGGTGCTGATCAGAGTAAGGAAAAAATTGTTAACTCTGATGATGTTGTTCTGAATCTTGTTGATGTTCCCTCTGACAACGAGTTAATTGTAAATGTGCATCCTGGAATTGCTAAGAGGTTGAAGAAAAGAAAAGGGAAATCTATGGATACCTCTCCCAAAATGAAAGGTGTTAGTGGTAAGAAAAAGACTACTGTTGTGGGACCCCCAAAATCCTGGAGCAAAGTGTCCACTTCCTCCAAAAAGAGGAAGACCAGGATTGAGTCTGACTCAGACTATGATGATGAAGATGATGTCCAGGACATCACTCATGAGAAAAAGCTTGTTGTGTGTAGAACTGCTGATAAAGTTTCTGATGCTCCACTTGATAATGTTTCTTTTCATTATGTTGTTAGTGTGCAAAAATGGAAGTATGTTTATCAAAGAAGGGTTGCCATGGAGAGAGAGCTAGGTAGAGATGCTCTTGAGATGAATGAGATTATGGAATTGATCAATTATGCTGGATTAATGAAGACTGTGTCTAGCTTTTCAAAATGTTATGATATGCTTGTCAAGGAGTTCATTGTGAACATCCCTGAAGACATTACTGATAGCAGGAGTATGGATTTTAGCAAGGTTTATGTAAGAGGTAGGTGTATTTAGTTTTCTCCTACTATTATTAACAGGTACTTGGGAAGAAGTGAACAAGCAGAGAGAGAGTTGGAGGTCACTGACAATCAGATTTGCAAGGAGATTACTGCAAATCAAGTGACTGCATGGCCTTTGAAGGGAAAATTGGATGTTGGCCTTTTGAGTGTTAAGTATGCTATACTGCATAGGATTGGAGCAGCCAACTGGGTTCCTACCAACCATAAGACTACAATTTTTGTTGGGTTGGGAAAGTTTATCTTTACCGTTGGAACTAAGAAGGACTTTGATTATGGTTCTTATATTTTTGATCAAACAGTCAAACATGCTGGAACAATGGCTGTGAAGTTGCCAATTACTTTTCCATCCTTAATCCGTGGAATTATTGAGAATCAACATCCTGGGATCTTGGCTGCTACAGATATTGCTTGCAAAAGGGAGTCTGTTTTGTCTCTTCACTCCAAACTCTTTGTAGGACAACATGTTCCTGACATTGTTTCAACATCTGCAACTGTTGGCAACAAGAATACCACCAAAGGTGAGTTAATCAGTGAGTTGAAGGCTACTTGCAAGGAGCTGGAAATAGTGATCAGCATAAATACTGCTAGGAAGTTGAAATTAGAAGCCTTAATCAAAAGTTTGGAACAAGTTGATGTTGAGGGAAAAGAGGAAGCTGGTGCCTCCAGTGAGGAGACTGATAAATGACTTGATTCTGGCAATCTGTTGTGGTCAATTGATGGTGTTGCTATTGTTCCTTGATGGTTCTTTTGGTTTTTCTTTTTGTTATTAGTTGTTGTTTTGCACCTTGGGTGTTTGCTATGTAATCTGAACCTCTTGGATATTGTTTCCTATATGATTATCTTGTTTGGATGTTCCATGACTTGTCTTGACTTTCTGTGGCTAACAAGGGAGAGCTGAGTTGACTGACTGGTAGCTAGTATGACTAACTGTGAGTAGAGAGGGTGAGTTCTTGGTACTGACTTGACTTATTTCATAACTCCTTGGCCAATTATGGCTAAAAAGGGGGAGAGTAGAGTTTGGGCTTTGCTGTTATGCTGTAGGGTGTGGAGTGGATGTTCTCTGTGATGTTCTGATGTTGGTTTGAAGTAGTTGGATATCTGATTGTTGCTGGTTTCTTGGCGGCCTGAGGGGGAGTTTGTGTTTTGATTGTTGTGCAGCTGCTGAATGATAGTGTTGTGTGTGTGTCTGCTGCAGGTATCTCTGATGTGTGTTGATATTGTTTTAGCCAAAATTAGCCAAAGGAGGAGATTGTTAGTTCTGTTATTGGCAGCAATTTTAGTAAAACAATGTGTTTGTTAAAGATGTCATGTATGATGTCTCAACATGTGCTTCTATCATTCTGCATGTGCTGCAGTTGTTTTGTGTTTGTGATGTCAAGGCAGAAGTTCTAACATTTGATGACAGAATATTATACATTCTGTTCAGAATGTGTTGTTTTATGTGGTGCGCTATTTCAACAATCTTTAGTGTGATTTGTGTTCTGATTATTGCGAAAATCATGGAGTATTTTATTTATGTGAAGCAATCTTTTTCTACTGTTTTGAAGAATCAATTTGTTACTAATTTAGGGGAAAGAGATTTGGAGAATAAATCTGCTTTATTGTTAATTCAAATCTGAGATTTTATTCTGCCCAAGCCCATGAAGATTGTTCTATTTAAAGGCGTATCAACCCTACTTGCAAAGCAGAGAAGTGTGATTCTAAGAGCTGCGTTACTTGAGTTAGGGTTTAAGTTTCTCTTCGTGTTTTATTAATTGTGAGCCATTCACTCATCTCTTTGATGTTTTGGAATTGGACTGTTTATTTGAGTTGTAATTTGTCCACTCTAAGCTTTTAAGCACGAGTGTATTGTTCTTGATTGAAGCTTATAAGTTAGTTCAAGGAGTGTCTTTGAAGACTGTTCTTCTCTACTTGGTAATCGTTCAATTGTTGTCACTGCTGTGATTGAGGGGGAGTGAGAAGTGTCTCATATCTAAGAGTGTCTTAGGTATAAGTGTCATTGGGTAGTGATTAAGTGAGTAGATTTTCAACTGGTGTGTTGAATGTAGTGTCTATGAATTAATACTACTGATAGTGAATTTCCTCCCTGGCTTGGTAGCCCCCAGACGTAGGTTGTTAGACCGAACTGGGTGAACAATTCTCTGTGTTTATTTATTACTTTCAAGTGCTGTTACTTTCCTTGTCTTGTTCATATAGCAGATATTGACGTTGTGATATCTCACTTAACATCACATATCTGATACCTGAATTTCAAATACCAGTAGACTTGGATAGTCTAATCTCCTCTTGGATCTCAAAGACATTTTCAAGTTCCTTATAAAGACAGGAAAAACACTGGTCATTTGATCAATCCCCAGTAGAGTCGAAACCCGTAGATTCTAAAACTACGTCTTTTATCCTAAGTTTCCCCAACTAAGGTCAGCTTATCGTCAGAGCCTCAAGGCGTCTGATACCTCAACTTTTCTGTAAACCGTCAGCAAGAGTTGATTCCCCACTCTAGACCTGCCTCTGGATCTCAATAATCCTAAGCAGAAGCTAGCCTCCTCTTAGGCTTTTTATAATGATTTCTCCAGCTTATTCAGCCACAATCTTGGGCTTTATACAAGATAGATAAAAGCACTCTCTTATTGAGTTCAGCCCTTTCTAGCCTCAATCTTGGGCTTTGTACAAGACAGATAAAGATTTTTCCATAGAGTCAGTTTCCCTTTTATGCCTCAATCTTGGGCTTTGTACAAGACATATACAACCTTTCTCCAGCAAAGTCAAATTCTTCTTACACTCTGTGTAAGTACCTCCCCAGCGGAGTCAATTCCTCCCAGCCTTCTTTTAGGCTTTGTGGATTAATCTCTTAAGCAGAGTCAAAACCTCTTTTAGCCTCCGTCTTGGGCTTTGTACAAGACACACAAAATATTTCCCCGGAAAGTCAAATTTTAGCCTCCTCTTAGGCTTTGTATAATGATACCCCCAAAGAGTCAGTCCCTCTTTTTTAGCCTCAATCTTGGGCTTTGTACAAGACACATAAACACTCTCTCGTTGAGTCAGCCTGTATAAGGACTTCCCCAGTGGAGTCAAACAATCTTTTAACTTCAACCTTGGGCTTTGATCAAGGCACATACAAAAACCAAAATCCCCTAAGAGGAAATCAAAATCTCTCTGTAGGAAGACTTTTCTCTGTATATCACTACATCAAACAGAAAATTCAAAACAAACCCTAATCCCAGATAATTGATGTAAGTGGCACTCTTGTTAATACAAATATCCAAGCTGTCGTCCGTCTCTTATCCTGGAAAACATCCTCTCTTTCATCTAATTGCTGTAAGCAGCAAGACTATAGATTGTTTACATCCACGCCACTGTCCCTCCCTTAGCATGAAAGACTCCTAAGGAAAAATGGCACTGCTCTACATTGAGTTAAAGTTTTCTCCTTCAGGATAAATCCCTATAAAGGAAATTATGGCATTGTTGGATTTACATATCCCAGTTAAAGTAACCCTTCTTTTATAAACAGTCACCCAACAGTTATGATAAACATACAAGATGTCTCCCTTTAGAGATGACAAATTCTCTCTCAGTAAAACCTTTAGCTTCAATCTTGGGCTTTGAACAAGACACAAATACACCTTTAGCTTTAATCTTGGGCTTTGAACAAGGTACCAAAACATCTTTTTCCTCCCATAGAATAGGAGGAACTACGATTGCTCTGATTTCCCTGTTTCTTTTAAACGAGAATACGTAGGCATAAGATTGTGAAATCTTAGCGAGCATACCAATCAAAAACTCTAGGTCCAGTACCTTCATACCAATCAAAAACTCTAGGTCCAGTACCTTCTGTAGTGGTAAAAATCGTGAGGGTAAGCTATTGATTAACTTAACTCAAAAAGCAAGAGTCACCACCGCGCTTTTATTTATTCCACAAAGGAAAAGGAAAAAAAGAGCGAATAAATCCTAAGAAGTCTTAAGAAAGCAAAAGCTAAAAAAAGACAAAGAGAAATGGGTAAGGGGGGTTAGTTATGTAAAGGGAAGGTTTTACGCACCCAATACATCTATAGTACTCTATAGGAGCCCTTTGATGTATTCATGCTTTTGGTCTGAAAATGGTTTGCTTGAAATAGATTGGGAGGGATGAGAAGAGAAATATTTTTTAATATTTTATGTTTCGAGAGACTTATCGCCTCATGCCTACGTACCCACGAAGTACAATGTAGGATCAAAACCTCGTAGTTCGTGGTATAAATAACAAAAAATATTGGTTATGATTCATTTTAATTTGAAAAGACAACCCGTCATTCTCAAGAGAGAATACTCAACTAATTACCCAAAGGTATGGGAAAGAGGCATTTGCATCACATTAAGATGGAGGATTTGCTTGGATTCAATCAACAAGACTATCGCTTCAACATCTAAGTGGAAAATGGCCATACTTTACACAAAATACCATGGTTAGGAGCTTTACATCTCAACAAAAAAATGACTCATGTTTAATTCTTTTTGAAAAGTTTAAAAGAAAAAGGTGCACAAAGCACAAAAAGTTTGAATGAGTTTTGTATTTTTTTATATTTTTTAGAAATGGTCAAAATATGATTAACATTAATTGACATTTATTAAAGAAAACAAAGTTTGAAAATCACTAGACCGAAATCAAGGTTTTATTATGAAAGCGGTTTTGAGTTTGAAAACAAGAAGCTTTTGAAAAAGAGAGGAGATTTTGAAAATTGAAGAAGGGTTGGAGAAGAAGTGACTATCCTAATGCAAAAAATAAAAGCTAAGGTAAGAAAGATCTAACCACATGGAGGCACTCCTCAAAGCATAATAAGAAAATAATTCCATCCTCTTGAGGCAATAAGCAAGCCAAATAAAGGCTAGAATACCAAGCTTCATAATGATCCAAAGCACAAGGGAGAGAATCCTAAGTCTAAGTCCATAAGTCCATAATCAAGAGTATAAATCCTCCAATACAAAGGATAGTGGCCATAGTCCAACAATTAAGAGCACAAGTATTTTAGTGATTTAATCCTTTATTAATGTTTTTGAGTTCAAAATGGACAAAAGAAAAACAAAGCACAAGATAATATGGTCCAAGTGGACAAAAGAAAAATGACATAAACATAAACATGATAAGATATAATGACATAAAGAATATAAAAATAAAGAGAGATAGGGAGCGAGAAAGAAACATAAAAAAGGTTAGAAGTTAGTAATTAGTAGCACAAAGGCTCTAGTGCTATAAGCCTTCACCGAGTATTCCGTTTCGCGTCTTGAACTATAGTAATTAAACAATGTACTTAGATCAAGGTTAATGAAGACTTGTTAGAAGATTGATAGAATCAAAGCCTCTACAACAACAAGCTTTAAAGATTTTGAACCTAATACAAAATATTAACCAACATTGCGTTGACGCGACCAATCAAGGTCCGGACCACGAAAAATCAAGTTCCGAATTGGATAAAAATGGACAAATGTAGCACTATGTTAAGAAATCTCAGAGTAATTTACGTAGTAATTACCCTACAATGAGGCCCGTCAATAGATCTTTGTGCTAATGCATGCTAGATGAACGATATGTAGATTGTCATCCGAAAGCAATACCGCACGAAAAGAAAATAGGTAACGATCTAGTCTTGATCAAGAATTCAACAAAGAAATTCTAAGATCCATAAGACTTTCATCGATCAAAATAAAAAGAAGTAGATGAAGAGAAAACCAAATTGAATTACACTTTCAAGATCCTTTCATCTTCAAGTTCAATCACCTTTAATTGCTAGGTTTAAGTGTGAAAACATATCACTAATTCAAAGCACCTCAAATGAATTCAACAATTCATTTAAAGATAGATTTGAACTAATGAATGTTTAATTACTCTAACCATATCCAAAGTCCATTGAAATTGAAGAGAAATTAATCTCAACAATGTGTTTCAAGGCTAAAATAAGAAAAAAGGGGAAGAAGGGGGAAGAAAAACCAAAACAGTCCCAAAAACAAGCAAATTACACATTCTGGACACTGGTTATTCGATTAACCATTTCATGTGTAAAAATGTTAATTGATTAACCAGTGGAAAAATCCAATTTTGGGCGCAAAATCCAACTGTTAATCGATTAACACTGTGAAAACAACAACAAATCAATTTGAAAATTGCAAAATCCTTGATCAATCATTTTTTCAAGCACCTCATAATCAAGGATGCAATTGTGCACGAAATTTTGAGTAAAACAACAGCAAAAACCAGTAATCAAACACAATTACAAGATCCAAAGGATCAAGTAACAAGATTCCACCAAGGATCTACATTATGGAAGATGAAATTGAAGCTTCAACAATGGTGAAAGATGAATTACCACTTCAAATCTGAAAATTCCTTCAAATTGTTTCAAGATCCAAACACCAAAGCCTTGATCTATGAGAATCGATGAAGAAAGCAAGTTTAGATGAAGGTTTAGCTCAAAGTTGAACAAGATTTAATGTGAATTCTTGTTAACTTTCAAAAGAAGAAAAGTAAGCTTTAGTGAAATTTTGTGGTTGGGAAGAGAATTTGCAAGAGGTTTGTTGGCTATCAAAAGCTTCAAGAGAAATTTTAGCAAGGTGAATTTGGCTCTCAAAAGCTTGAAGAATGAATGAAATGAGGCCTCTATTTATAGAATTTAGGCTTAGAAATTTGGTGGTTGGGAATTTGGGTTGGAAATGAAAATTAGGCTTGGAATTTGAATTTGGAGGGAAATTATCAAAAGAGTGGTGATTAGTGGAGGTACATGGTAGGAATTAATAATGATGATGTAGGGGAATTAAAATGGGATGGTCTAGAATATTCCACATGTGAGCAAAATGATAAAAATTGGTGCCAATTGCTGCAGAATTTGAATTTGGTGCCATTTTTCCAAAAATTGCACGTGTTAATCGATTAACCATTTTCAGTGCAAAATGTGTTAATCGATTAACACAGTGAAAAAATGAGAAAATTAGCTTTTTGATGTGTTGTCTTGGCTCTGGCTCGATTTTTCTTGTTTGTCAAAGAAGGCATGGAAATAAACACATGAACCTTGGAGTCTCTTGAATAATAATCAATTAAACCTTAGAAACTCTTGATCGGATGGATTTTGAATTGTTTGCAGATCAACTTTGACTTTGTTCTGATGAAATTCATTTGAGCTGAGGGACTGATTTTGATATCCTTGATCCCAATTCTTCCTGAAAAGGTTAGTAAAGGAAAAACAAACATATTTTTGGATTTTAAATAATGATTAGTAGACATAAACAAATACAAACATCAAATAAACAAAAGAACATGGGTGCTTGGAAATCACACTCAAAAACACACCTTCGGGGGAGGGTAAGAGAACCAAAGCTTGTGATCTTGTTTGTGGTATAAGATGCAAAAAGACATGTGGGATATTAGGGGTAAAAATTAGGGTATTACAGCTGCCCCTATTTAAGTTTCTTCTATCCGGAGATACGAAGACGGGCATCTTTGTCTCAACGAGATAGAAGAGACTTAAATATAACAACAACCCAATTTTTGGCCCTAAGAGGCCACAAAATGATATGATTATGCAAATGATATGCAGACAGAAGACCTTTGTGGGGAGAAAATGCCACAGGAGACAAACAAAAGCTGGGGAGCAAAGAGAAAAGACTCCACAGGGGAAAACAAAAGAGAGAAAACACATCCCAACAGGGGAGGAAACGATCTCCACTGGGGAAGAATAAAGAGTAAGATTCCAACTGAGGGAAAATTACCAGCATCAAAAATAAAAGAGAGATAACATTGTCCCAACAGGGAGAGAAAAGTCTCCACTGGGGAAAAGATTGTTTACTACCCGACATCCGGTAATAGCATGATCACAAGGAAAGATTGCCTACTACCAACCAAGTGATAGCTACAACATGGTGTAGCGAGCGATTTTTGTCGGTGACGCGACCACCTTATCGCTGAAGTTTGGGTTTTCTTCCTCGCGGAGAAAGGCTGCTACTTTCTGATTTCTTATTTATCCCGTGAAGTTGGAAGGGAAAGGGAAGTTATCTAAAACTAATCTTGCACGCGAATGTTTAACTGAACAAACGCTTAAAGAGATTTGAAGAGTCGGGGTCAGGTTATACAATGGGTAGTTGTCAATTACCCATCCTATATATGGTTATCCACAAGATCTTAGCGTTAGGTTTCGCTTTTGTACTTAATGGTGTTTATCTGGTAATGGGTTGGGAAAGTTTCTTGGGAAATATGAGTGAATGAGTGAGTTTTTGTTGATGTTCGGGTTCTTCCCAATGTTTTTTGTAAGGTACTGGACCTAAGTTTTGATTGATACGAAGGTACTGGACCTAGAGTTTTTTTATTAGTATGAAGGTACTGGACCTAGAGTTTTTTATTAGTATGCTCGCTAAGATTTTGCAATCTTATGCCTATGTATTTCCGTTTAAATGAAACAGGGAAATCAGAGCAATCGTAGTTCCTCCTATTCTAAGGGAGGAAAGAGATGTTTGGTGTCTTGTTCAAAGCCCAATATTGAAGCTAAAAGGGTTATTTGTGTCTTGTTCAAAGCCCAAGATTTAAGCTAAAAGTTTGACTGAGAGAGAACTTGTCATCTCTAGATGTTGATTTTTGTGTGCCTTGATTAAAGCCCAAGGTTGAACCTAAAAGGTTAATTGACTCGGCTAGGGATTTCCTTATATAAAGCCTAAGAGGAGGCTAAATAGGATCGACTCAACAAGAGAGTGTATATGTTGGTATCTTGTACAAAGCCCAAGATTGAGGCAAAAAAGAGATTGGCTCTTTGGGGGAAATCATTATACAAAGCCTAAGAGGAGGCTAAAAGCTTGACTTTTCCGGGGAAAATGTTCTTTCTGTCTTGTACAAAGTCCAAGATTGAGGCAAAAAAGAGATTTTTGACTCCGCCGGGGAGGTTTGTATGTGTCTTGTACAAAGCCCGAGAGAGAGGCTAAAGGATTTGACTCTGCTGGAGAGTATTATCTATCTTGTACAAAGCCCAAGATGGAGGCGGAAAAAGGTTGACTCTGCTTAGGAATTATTTATCAAGGTCTAAAGGAAGACTCGGAGGAAATAACTTCGCTGGGGAAGATGTTTGTCCCCAAGCTTAAGAGAAGGTCATGAAATTTTATATCTTGTTTAAAGCCCAAGATAGAGGCTAAAAAGGGTTTGACTTAACAAGAGAGTTCTTTTTATCTGTCTCGTACAAAGCCCGAGATTGAGGTTGAACAAGCTGTAGAAATCATCATACACAGCTCGAGAGGAGGCTAACTCCTACTAGGGGAAATCATTATACAAAGCCTAAGAGGAGGCTATTGACTAAACAAGAGAGTGTTTTTTATCTGTCTCGTACAAAGCCCGAGATTGAGGCTAAAAGGGTTGACATAACAAGAGAGTACCAAAAGGTGATTGACTCAACAAGAGAGTCTGAAAATGTGATTGACTCAACAAGAGAGTCTGAAAAGGTGGTTGACTGAACAAGAGAGTTTGAAAAGGTTAGCCCCGCAGGGGAGAATCATTTGTACAAAGCCCAAGAGGAGGCTGGCTATGCTGAGGAAGGATCATTATACAAAGCCTAAGAGGAGGCTATCTTCTGTGGGGGGTTATTGAGATCCCGAGGCAGGTCCAAGTGGGGAATCAACTCTTGCAGGAGAATGTAGAAGAATTGATAGATCAGAAACCTTGAGGTTCTGATAGTGTTATGATGATTTGACCCTGTTTGGGGAATTTAGGGAGAGAGACGGGTTCTATAACCCACAATTTCTAACTCTTGCTGGAGATTAATCCAGAGTCAGGGGTTTCTCCTATACTTTGTAGGGAACTTGAGAATGTCTTTGAGACTCAAGGGTATTTAGACTGTCCAAGTCTACTGGTGTGGAAGAGTTTTATCTTTTGTATGATGCCCAAGAGGAGGCCGATTCTTTTAAGGGATGAGTATCAACCCTAAAATTGGTCTGAAGGTTTTGACTCCTTTTTAGAAAGACAGGTCTAATGAAGGATGACTAGGTTCTGTCCTATACCTTTAAGAGGTCTTCAGGGTCCTTGTACTAAGCCCAAGAGAAGGCATGAGAACTTCTAAGAAGCCGAATGGTCCTTGTACAACGCCCAAGAGGAGGCGGGGATGCTTTTAGGAAGCCCGTGGGTCTCAAACCAAGAGAAGTTCAAGAAATGATATTCACTGAGAATAGATCATTTTGTGAAAGTTCGCAGTTTTGAAGAAACTCCAGAGATGTTATTCACTGAGAATAGATCAACTCCGGGGAGTAGAATTTCTTTGACAATTTCTAGGGGTGACAGTCTGAGAAAAGGTTCGCGAGGAATATTGCCTTTCTCTTTGTTCCATATTTTTCAAGTCCAAGAGGAGGCAAGACTGTATCCGGTAATCCTATGGGGATCTAGTTTTGTTTGTATTTAAGAGTGACCAACAGGCTTTACTTAGTTCTAGACCTAATTGTCGGGGAAAGCTCTAAATAACTATACTAGTGTATATACTGTTGATATATGACAAGTATTTAAAAGGGTATGAAAGAAGACTAACCATGCGTAACTTCCCACAAGACAGTTATATAAATATATATGACATGTATTTAAAAGAATGAAAGAAGACCAACCATGCGCCGCTTCCCACAATACAGTTATATATTAAAGCAAGTAAATGAAAGCGGATAAAAACTTACAGGTGAGCAAGCTTCCATGTTGTATTGTTAGTTGTTCAAAGAAATTAAAGAATGTTTTGATAACAACTGTATATTTGAACCTAAATCAAAAGGGAATTTGTTTTTGAAAATATTGTTGGGGCTTATACTCAAGGAGAGGCCCAAGGTTTTTCAGTGATCGCACCATTGTTCTGAGGATCGCGGAGGGACTTATACAATGACTGAGGCCCAAATTATTTTACTTACAAAAGGGTTGGGTATTACAACTTAAGGAGAGACCCAAAGATTATTTAAAGAAAAAAGAAATAGGACTTACAACACAAGGGTAGGCCCAAATGGTTTTCGTTTTGACATGGCGATCGCGCCGAGATTTTTTTTAACACAGTGGGACTTATACAATGTCTGAGGCCCAAAAAGGTTTTGGTTAAAAAGGGATTGGGTCTTACACTCTATTAGAGGCCCAAAGAGTTTGAAAATGAATAAAGATGGGTCTTATAGCTCAAAGAGAAGCCCAGTTGTGTTTGTTACAAAGGCGACGATCGCGCCGAACTTTTGAAAATATACAGAGGGACTTATACAATATGTGAGGCCCAAAATTGTTTATTTACAAAAGGGGTTAGGACTTACACTCTATTAGTGGCCCATGAGTGTTTGAAAAAAGTTTGATAAGGGTGGAATCAATCAAAACCCTAATTTTGTTTAAAATGGAATTAATTTTGTTAAAAAATTAATAAAAATTATTGAAAACATGTGAAAAATGAGTGGTGATCTTGGATCAATGTTTCAAAAATCATGTTTTTATACACAAAATGATTGGAAACCATTTAAGTTTGGAATATCAAGAAGGAAAAAATATTTTAAATGTTAAAAAACAAATAAAAATTAATTCTTTGCAAAAATATCAAGTATATGAAATAAATAATATTTTTGGGAAATTTTTGTAAAATAAAATATTTTAACATTTTTGTAAATTATTAAAAAAAGAATCAACTCAACATCATTAAAATTTAGAGAGAAATTAATTTTTGAATCAATTAAATAAAATCACAAAAATTCAAATATTCAAATATTTGAAAAAGGGCGCCAAGAACATCTTGGTCTTGCCTGCGTGCTCTGTTTTGCCCAGATTTGCGTTTTATCCTTAATCTCACTGAATACTTGATGAAATCACACAATCCACATATCAATCTGGTCGTTTTCAACTCACGATCATGTCTATGGTCTTTAATTTCATTTATTTTAAGCATGGAATGAGAAACCAAGACAAAACCTCAAGAACCCTAGATTGTGCATGAAGGCTCAGAAATTTGATACACGATTCATACAAAGCAATTAATTGAGGGGAAACCCTCCATACATGATTATGAACATATGGCAAAATTATTGTGCGAGGAAATATGCATGAATCATGAGATGACCAAGTTGAGGCTTACCTCTTGCAGTTGGTGATCGAGTTCTAGGTTGGAGGTGTTACAGCTTGGTTCCAATGGTGTGGACAGCTTCCTTAGGTGCTATGGAGTGTGTCTGAATGCTTGGAGTGGATTGAATTGAGTTGGCACTTGATTTGGCACCTCAACTGCAAATCTGTCAAAGGCTTGTGTAGATGGCTGGTAATTTTGAGAATCTGATGTTCCAGATGTTGTTTAAGTGTTTGGATCACTTCTATATGATGTTTATGAGGTGTGTGTGTGTGATAGGTTTGGTTGGAATTGCTCTCAAACTCAAAATCCGATAGTGACTTGCTTTAGAAGGCAAATTTAGAAGTGAAAGTGTGATTTTGAGAAAGGCAAGTGTTATAGGCCTTTGGTGTACTTAAACTGATCAGAAATGAGGTCTATTTGTAGTGTGTCAAGTTTGTTTTGCAAGGAATAGGGAATGGCAGCTGCAGCAGGCCTTTGGCCAATGTGGATCAAATGGAATCTCAAGTTTCCTCTAGCCATTGATTTGAGATTAGAGCACAGGCCTATGGTTCTTTGATTCAAGGATAAGGCTTGACTGAAGTGTTCGTCTTTGCTCTAATACATGCCACCTCTAAGCATCCATTGAATGCCTCAAAACAAAATTGGAGTCTTGAGGCATCTTTAGCTTTTAGGGGTGCCACACCTATATGTAGTTCCAAAGACTTGGGAGGCTTATGGATCAGTATTTGTTCCTCCTTGGTCTCCCTTTGAGGTGTGCAGATGGATAAACTTGTTTATCATTTTCACAAATTAACCAAATCGAGCCCTAATGCACAATCTGCCTTGCCAAGACAGTTTGCAGCAAGGCATGTTGCAGCTGTCATAACTCCCAGCTCAGATGGAGTTCTTGGACATTTTGGAAAGTTGATATATCCTATTTCAACATAATGTCCAACTTTGGTTTTGAGTCAACCTGAATTACAATGAAAAATGCCTCTACTTTTGGGAAATAATAAGGCAGATTCTGACTTAGTGAAAATTTCACTAAGTGTTGGAAAAGTGTAACTTTTGTGTTTTCAGCCATTTTGATCACTCCATAACTAAAAATCTATGAGGAATTGGAATGAACTGTAGTTGACACTTTTAAAGTGTGCCATGAGATCTACAAATCCAACTTTGGACCATCCAAAATGGTTGCTTGGATCTCAAGTTATGGTCCTTGGAAGTTGGTACCCTAGCCACTTTGTTCCATAACTTAGAAAAATTCTAAGTTTTTATGGTTACCCCTTTTACAAGTTATCCCACTTTCTTTGATTTTTCTTGATGAATGATTATTCTAATCACACATTATCATTGTTTTAGGGTTAAGGAACCTTGTTTGACCAAAAATCCAAAAAGTCAAACTTTGGATTTTTGCACAGTTGACTTTTTATCGGATGAATTCCAAACTGTGTGATTCTTTGTGAAATCAAGTCCTTGACCTAAATCAAACCGAATTGATATGTTCCATAGGTGTCATAGGGTGTATTGAATCATGTCCCAAGGTTTGGGAGCATGCCTTGGTCAAAAGTCAAAGGTACAATTGACTTTTTCCCCGAAACCCTAATTGTGGTCCTGATGAAATTGAAACTTGTGGGTCAAGCTTCTTGGATCAATCCATTGTTGGAAATGGATCAATGTAGTGTATTAGAGACTCTAAAATCATGCCTTGAGGTCTTGGCTCATGTTTGGTCCAAAAAGTCAACTTAGGGGTGAATTAGGTCAAGAAACCCTAATTCCTGATTTTTGGTAAATGCATCCCCTGAGGCTAAATTGACTTGATGATTGGGTCCACGAGGTCCCTTAGAGTATCTTAGGTTATGCTTTGAAGCATTGGCTCATGCCCAGAGGAAAATTTCCACCTGGAGACCTTGGTCAACCAAAACCCTAATTTGGTGACCCCGGTGATCTTGAGGCTTGATCCACTTGAAATGTGGCAACCTTGTGCTTGATTCTTGATGTGGGAGTCCTCTTGATCCTTTGTGGATGTTTGAGAGGCTAGGCAAGTTGAAGATCATGTCATTTCTTGATTGATCCTTTGTCTAAGGGTTCTGAGAGGGCTCAAAACCCTACTTCTCGATTGTAGACAATGCTCACCCATCATTGGGGAGACTGGAGAGTATGAAAGTTCATCCATATTATGGTGATGATTTGTATAATGATGGGAAATCTTAGTGGTCAAAATTTAGGGTATGACAGATACCCCTATTTAATTTTCTTGGACCCGAAGGTGTGAATGGCGAAGGTATTCGGGCATTCGGGGTGCAAGAGGATTAAATATCGAAATACCCGAAATTTTGATAGTGTTTAAGAATGGAAGTTTGATCATCCATCTTCTTTTACTAAGCATTGATACTTAGAAAAGGTAAAACTTCCCCTCGATCCTGGTCTTCAGCCAAGGAACTGGTCTAAGTTTCCTGTGTCAGTAAATTTCCCCTCTATCTTGGTTTCCTACCAAGGAACTGGTCTTAGTTTCTGATATAAACTTCCCCTTGATCCTGGTTTCCTACCAAGGAACTGGTCTTAGTTTCTGATATAAACTTCCCCTCGATCCTAGTTTCCTACCAAGGAACTGGTCTTAGTTTCTTTTGTCAATAAACTTCCCCTAGATCCTGGTTTCCTACCAAGGAACTGGTCTTAGTTTCTGATATAAACTTCCCCTCGATCCTGGTTTCCTACCAAGGAACTGGTCTTAGTTTCTTTTGTCAATAAACTTTCTTGACAAGGGACGCTATTTGTAGCGGTTTTCCTCAAACTTCTCGCCAAATTTTCCTGGGGAGATGTCATTTGATGGGAAAAAAATTTGATGTCAGATTTGCTGGGGAACCCATTTGTCTGAGCTGTAGAGTTGTTCAAACTTCTCTGTTAGAGACGCCATTTGTTGACCCTATTGGGGAAAACGAGTCTCTTGAGAGACTGTTTCCTGCTTAGGGATGTTACATCATACTTTTCCTCAAGATCTTCTCGGAGAAATGCATGATGTATGTATGTATATGCTGACGAAACGGACACAACATATAGACTAATAGATGAACACGGCTGGATACTCGGGCACTGCAGGGGACGAGGAAATACCATTGGTTCAACATAGTAATTTTGCCTTGCTTAGGAGAGATAGTCCCTGCGGGGAAAACCGTTGGTCGGGCTTAGGAGATAAAAACTCTGCCGAGGGTGTCGGGCAGAATATTCGCATTCGACACAGCTGATCCTTCATTCAGGCGTACTGGAGAAGCGATCGATGTTCTTTAGATGTTCAACAGTCAAAAGAAATTTCCATCTTTATTTTAAAAGCAGAAAAATTTGACAAGTAAATTCATTTTTGTTTTATTTCAAGAATTGTTGATCATGTTAAAATGTCGTTCTGTAAAGCTAAAACAAATAAGAATTGCAAACAAAAGCACAAGGGCTCAAATTTTATTGATAGGATGGAAATCGGCCAAACGCGTGATTCCATAGAGTATTTACAAAGTTTGAAAATGGTAATTTAAGGGAACACGGCTACATTAAAACATAATGACCGTTATCCTTCTACCAACTTTGAATTCTAGACATCTTGAGCTTCCGTCGAATATGACCTTAACTGGAATTTTCCTGATGGATGGCATGACTGCTGCTGGAGTTGAACTGGTCAGACGTAGTTACTTGCCATTAATCCCTAACTTTTTCCTGGATTGTACTTTGAGATTTCCAATCCATCGGGAAGATTTTTTATTATGTCTCTAATTTTTGCCTGGACCGCCCTTTCGGGTTTTCAATCCACTGAGAAGTTTTTTTTTATTTAGGAGAAGTATTTCTTGAGTACGTCAACATTTGTGGGGTAGGCAAATTCTTCTCCATCCATGGTTGCGAGTTTCAAGGCGCCGCCCACATAGGGGCCGTCATAATTCGGAGTCCATTTGCCACGGGAATCAGTGAGAAATGATTGTATCTTCTTGAGCACAAGGTCTTCTTTCCTGAAGACACGAGGTCAGACCTTTTTGTCAAACGTTTTCTTCATTCTTTGCTGATACAACTGACCATGGCATAATGCCGTCATTCGTTTTTCTTCGATCAGATTCAGTTCGTCGTGCCGACTTTGACGCCATTCAGCTTCTGTTAGCTTGGCTTCCATCAATACCCAGATTGATGGGATCTCTACTTCTATGGGGAGCACTGCTTCCATGCCATATACTTGAGAGAAGGGGGTTGGCCCTGTTGAAGTGCGGACAGATGTACGATAACCGTGAAGAGCAAAGGGTAGCATCTCGTGCCAGTCTTTGTAGGTTACAACCATCTTTTGAATGATGTTCTTGTTATCCGCTTCTACCGCTCCATTCAGCTTGGGCCGGTAGGGAGATGAGTTATGGTGTTCGATCTTGAACTCAGCACACAACTCTTTCATTATCTTGTTGTTAAAGTTAGATCCATTATCAGTAATGATCTGGCTTGGAACACTATAATGGCAGATGAGATTGTTTTTGATAAATTGGACCACCACTTGTCGGGTTACATTAGCGTACGACGCTGCTTCGACCCACTTGGTGAAGTAATCAATGGCTACTAGGACAAACCGATGTCTGTTTGAAGCCTTGGGTTCAATCATGCCAATCATGTCGATTCCCAACATGGAAAAAGGCCATGGGGGAGAAAGAAATTTGAGATGCGTTGGTGGTACATGGATTTTGTCTGGGTATATTTGACACTTGTGACACCTCCTCATGTACTTGTAGCAGTCGGATTCCATGGTCAACCAATAGTATCCTTCTCTCAAAATTTTTCTCCCCATTGTGTGTCCGTTGGCATGGGTGCCAAAGGATCCTTCGTGAATTTCTTTTATCAGCATGTTTTCTTCTGGTCTGTCTACGCATCGAAGCAAGACCATGTCAAAGTTTCTCTTATAGAGTGTGTCACCGCTCAGGAAAAAACTGCCTGCCAATCTCCTGAGGGTCTTTTTGTCTTTTCTGGATGCCCCAGGTGGGTATTCTTATTTCTGAAGGAAGCATTTGATATCGTGATACCAAGGTTTGTCGTCTATGACTGCTTCGATCGTGAAGATGTAAGTGGGTCGTTCAAGGCACATTATGTTAATCTTAGGTATGTCATTCCATTGACCTACACTAATCATGGAAGAGAGAGCGGCTAAGGCATCAGCCATGTGATTCTCTTCACGAGGGATGTGTTGAAACTCGATTCTGTTGAAGAATGGTAACAACCTTCTCGCATAATCTTTGTAAGGAATCAGTCCTGATTGGTATGTGTTCCAATCTCCTTTGATCTGATTGATAACCAAGGCTGAGTCGTCATATACATCCAAGTTTTTGATCCTTAAGTCGATCGCTTCTTCGAGACCCATGATACAAGCTTCGTATTCGGCTTCGTTGTTTGTACACTTGAATGTCAGTCGGGCGGTGAAAGGAATGTGGGTACCCTGAGGTGTTATGATGATTGCCCCAATTCCGTTTCCGTAATGATTGACAGCCCCGTCAAAGATAAGTCCCCATTGGGAACCTGGTTCTGGCCCTTCACTAGTTAACGATTCATCGCAATCTTTCATTTTTAAATACATGACATCTTTGTCTGGGAAGTCAAATCCGACTGATTCCTGATCGTCAATCGGTTGATGAGCCAAATGATCAGCTAAAATACTTCCTTTAACGGCTTTCTGAGCATGGTACTCGATGTCGTAATCTGATAGGAACATCTGCCAACGGGCAATCCTTCCTGTGAGAGCAGGCTTTTCAAAGACGTACTTGATCGGATCCATTTCGGAGATTAACCAAGTAGTGTGACAAATCATATACTGGCGAAGATGTTTGGCTGCCCAAGCTAGAGCATAGCAAGTTTTCTCAAGCATAGTGTACCGAGTCTCGCAGTCGGTGAATTTCTTGCTCAAATAGTAAATGGCAGACTCTTTCCTTTTGGTTTCATCTTTTTGGCCAAGTACATAACCCATTGAGTCTTCCAAGACTGTTAGGTAGATGATCAGCAGTATTTCTTCCACTAGAGTGATAGAATCGGCGGGTTCAATAGGTATTCCTTGATTCTGTCGAAGGCGGTTTAGCAGTCTTCTGTCCAAACGCAGTCCTAATTCTTTTTTAGTAATTTGAAGATCGGCGCACATGTCGTGGTCATGAGGAATATAAATCTGGAAATGTAATTCAAATGTTCCAGGAATCCCCTGACTTGTTTTTCAGTATTTGGAGAAGGCATTTCTTGATTGGCCTTGACTTTGTCAGGATCAACCTCAATTCCTTTCTGGCTGACGATGAATCCTAAGAGTTTCCCTGAGCGAACACCAAATGTGCACTTATTGGGATTCAAGAGGAGTTTGTACTTTCTCAGAAGCTCGAATAGTTTTAACAGGTGGGTCACATGCTCCTCTTCTATTTTAGATTTGGCAATCATGTCATCGACATATACCTCAATTTCTTTGTGTATCATGTCGTGAAACAGAGTAGTCATGGCCCTTTGATAAGTTGCCCCGACGTTCTTTAAACCGAACGGCATTACCTTGTAATAGAAGGTACCCCATGGGGTGATGAACAAAGTTTTCTCCATGTCTTTCAGCGCCATTTTTATTTGATTATAGCCCGAGAATCCGTCCATGAAGGAGAAGACTTGGAACTTTGATGTACTGTCTACCAGCATGTCAATGTGTGGTAAGGGAAAGTCATCCTTTGGACTGGCCTTGTTCAGATCCCTGTAGTCCACACACATCCTGACCTTTCCGTCCTTTTTTAGAACTGGTACTATGTTGGCTAGCCATTGAGGATATTCTGATATGGCGAGGAAACCTGCGTCAATCTGTTTCTGTACTTCCTCTTTTATTTTGATGGCCATGTTTGGGTGAGTTATTCTTAACCTTTGTTTTACTGGCGGACATTCTGATCTCAACGGTAGATGATGTTCCACGATGCTGGTATCCAACCCTGGCATATCCTGATAGGACCAAGCGAATACATCGGGAAATTCTTTGAGAAGCTTTATCAAATCTTGTTTGACAGTTGAACTGAGCAGTGCCCCAATCTTGACTTCTTTTCTCTCTTCTTCTGAACCCAAGTTGATCGTTTCCAACGGCTCTTTGTGAGGTTCAATGGACCTTTCCTCTTGTCTGAGTAATCGGGAGATCTCTTCTGGAATTTCTTCATCATTTTCTTCTTCATCCTCGAATACTGGGAGTTCAAAGTTGGGAGAAGGCATTGGATCGTATATTTCAATGGGGTTTAAAACAAGCAATCTGCATGACGTGATGATTGTTTTAGAAGAGATAGAGAGAAATGCAAAAGTGTGTGCAGTGTATTTGAAAAACTGCTTGTTTTTATTATTTGAATTTTTTTTAGGATTACCATTTTCTGAAAAAGCGAAAAGAGAAAACAACAATTAATACGGAAATTACAGAACGACGTTATTTTATTTATGATCGGTCGATTCTTGAAACTACAACCCTATAAAACAAAACTTTGTCACCTTGGGGAAAGCAAAGAGGGACATTTACAGAAAGTGAGCCCTATCAAAACGTCCGTTTCACCCGGGCAGGGTGAAAGGTTAAGATAAAGACGACAATTACTTTGACTTATGGACGATCTTCAGAACATCGACAACAACCCATTAGTGGTGAACTCCTTGGTGAATCATAAAGTCTGGTACCTTCTTTCTTGACTTGTTCTCAGAAATGACGCTGATTTCTGGTGGAGCAGGATCGTTGGAATCTGTCTCCCAGGCTGAGTTGTCGTAGACGAACTCTTTTGTTGTATCTTGCATAATGTTTGTGCTCTCAGGTAGATCTCCCCATCCAGTTAGCTGGATGTCTTCGAGCCTAATACGAGAGCTTTCAGGAGCGGTGTACTTGACCAGGAAGTCGTACTTGCCACTCGGTTATCCTAAGGTGTCCTACATTTCTTTGGAACTGGAGGAGTCATCCTTTTCGATGACGTTGACCTCAGGAAAAGCATAGTTGATGAACTCTAGTCCTGCAAGCTTTGCAAATTAATCGTCGTGCTGGATATTTTCTGAATTCCCTGAGTGCTAATCCCATGACATGGTGGGGACACATGTATTCTTTCCAATGATGATCAACTGATATGCATCATTCGGCTGATTCTCTAGCCCCGAGTCTCCTGGGTACGGCTTCCAAATAGGCAGGCCATCCATTAGGCCATAATAGTCATGCTCAAAGTTATTTTTCATCAGAGTGTCTTCCTCTAATGAGTTTGGTGGAGCACGGCATCCTTCCGGATCATAATCTCTGTATATTATTTTGACGTCTGATCTTGGTATAAATCTCGGACTCTGTGCGGGATAGAAAAATGGCACAGGCACCTCTTCCTGAGACATATAACCGTCTTTGTTAAGATAGAACTTCCACTCTTCATCTGTATCGGAGGAATCTCCCTCGTTGATGGTATGTACTTCTTGAGTCACTGGGTGAAGGAAACCTCCACTGTGGAAGAAGTCTTGAATGGGATGAAAACTTTAATTATTAGCAGCAGTTTAGGTATAGGTTGAGGAAAAGCCAAGACCCTTCTTTGTTTTGTTATCAGTAGGAATGACAAGTTGTCCCCAATCTTTTGCACTGTTACCTTTGATTACTTCGAGAGCATCTTTGTACGAGGAAATCGACGTTCCTCTTTCTGATTGGTTGTCATTGCTCACCGAAAGTGCTTGGAACTAGGTTCCTACAACCTCCTCTGGTTCTATACAAGTGGACGACGATAAGTTACTCACGATCAAGGCTTTCTCTCCACAGACTGTGACGAGTTGGTCATTCTTGACGAACTTTAGCTTCTGGTGAAGTGTCGAAGTGACTGCCCCAGCCCCGTGTATCCAAGGTCTTCCCAACAAGCAGTTGTATGTTGCTCGAATGTCCATGACTTGGAAAGTGACTTGGAAAGTGTGAGGACCGATAGTTATGGGAAGGTCGACTTCGCCGATAACCATTTTTCAGGATCTGTCCAATGCCTTGACGATGACCTCACTGCCTCTCATCGGAGATCCTTTAAATTATAGTCGCATTAGAGTGGACTTCGGCATAACATTCAAAGCCGATCCGGTGTCTACCAGTACGCTGGCCAAAGCATCGTCCTGGCAGTTAACTGTAATATTGAGCGCCATGTTATGACTTTTGCCCTCTTCTGGCAATTCATCATCACTAAATCCTAATTGTTGCAGGAAGTGATGTTGGAGATGATGCAGTCAAATTGTCTGATTATTACATCTTGTTCCACAAAGGCCTGCTCTAAGACTTTCTGTAGAGCCCCTCTATGGGCTTTGGAACTGAGTAAAAGAGATAACACAGAGATTTTTGAAGGAGTTTGTAACAGCTGATCAACGATGTTGTATTCACTCTTTTGGATGAGCTTCAGCATCTCATCATCGTTCTTTGAAAGGTCGGGACCACTGGTCTGACCGACTGGTTGAATGGGAACTCCTGCCTGAGGTTCCTTTTCTCTGGTAGGTTCTCCAACTCCTCGGTTGAAGATTTGACCGCTCCGTAATACTCGACTGATGTCTGCGATATTCACGACGGAGGGTAATGAAGTTTCCTTTCCATTCTCAATTGTGGTTGCACCGTATTTGTAAGGGATCGGCTTGTCATATTTGTACGGTACTGGTCCCGGCAAATAGATAACTACAGGAGCCTTCTGATTTTTCTGACCATCATAGTCGGCCTCAATTGGTTCGAGATTAAGAATCTTTCCACTATCAAGAGGGACTCTTGATTCATGGAGTAGACGTATTATGGCGCACACATCTTTGGTCACTTCTTGCTTAGGGATCAAGACAACATCTTTGCCTTGATTAAGATTATATTCTGACGTTGAACCATAGCTTGACCATGGTTGAATCTCCTTGTGGTCCAACTGACCTTGAAGGGCTGCTCGCACGAGATAGCATCCTTGATTATTCTCCGAGCAAACTCTACAACACTCATAATTATGTCGTGGCACCTGGCCACGCCCGCTTTGTATGCAGTGTAACCTTACTTGTCGTAACTCGAAATTTGACCTCCTTCTTTTGCCTTTTGCATAAGCATAAGCCTTCGCATCGCTGGCATACGCATTCGCACTCTTTTCTCTATGTGTTTCTTGTTGCAGGATCTTCAGGTTTTCCAAGCCCGATTAATCATATCCTCACAAGGTCATCACCTCATCAAAACAAGCACAAAATAAAGGTTTCCATACCTATTCATCAATACAAGAGGTGGCAAATCGAAGTCGGGACCACAACACCTTTTTTAGGGCAAATTGGGCATATTTTGTCCTGGTTAATCGATTAATCATTTGCAGTGCAATTGTGTTAATCGATTAACACAGGCAAAATAGGCATAATTTTCTGCTTCTTCATGACAACACCTTTGCATACATTTTTGTCTTGGATTCTAGCAGCATATGGAATATTCTAGACACCTCTAAACATTTCCAAGCTACTCAATTCATTCCTAGTGCATTTGCTATGATACCTCACTTCAAATCAAGTGCACCATGTTCCTTGATCATTTTCTGTTTCTAAGCTTGATTTTTCGTGCATAATTGTTTGCCCTAGCATTGGAGTGATTGCACTATCAAAAAGTTGGCCAAAAGCACTTTTCAAAACTGATTTTCTGCTCCCTATACAGTGTTAATTGATTAACACATTGCAGTGCAATTGTGTTAATTGATTAACCAATGTTTTTTTTTGCACTTTTTCAAGTGTTAATCGATTAACACTTTGCAGTGCAATTGTGTTAATCGATTAACACTGAACCAGAAGGCCATTTTCTTGCATTTTCAAGTGTGTTTGCCATGGTTTCTTCATTTTAACTTCCATTGATTGTCATGCTTGATTTTATGGATGTTTTTAATGTCATTTCACTTCTGGTTGAAGCATGTTCATGAACTTTCGATGCGCATTTTCGATTAGTCATTTGTTTCATGTTCTTAGCATTGTATGAACATAGCAATTCTTGCACTATCTTTGTTCACATGATACATGATTTTGTGTGGCATTTTGATGATCATTTGGCACTATTTTGCACTTTCCATTTCAGTTTGCATTAAGTTTATTCTTCATGGATAAACTTAATCTTGTGTAATCATTAATTCACTCCTTTTTGCTTTAATGACTTTTCATCCTCTTTGGAAAGTTGTTAGCATGTTTCTCCCTTGATTAATTGATTGAAACTTTGTTTCGATTAATCGATCTTCCCTTTTCCTCTCTTTAGGCCTCCTTTAGAGCCTTCTCTCTCATTCCCCCCCGTGGAGTTGGAGTTTCGCGCTGCGCCTTGCATCGGAGCACTGTAAAAATTGACGCCGTTATGCTGTCTGTTTCTTTACGCAGGAGCACTGTACAACTTAGAGTTGTTGGGCCGTCCGGTTCAACTTCCGCATTACACCCTGTGTGTGTTAAGGAAGGGATGAGAAGGGAGAATTCCTACTCTCATTTTGACTACTTCAGGTAGGGGGCAAATGACCCTGTCCTTGGCTAAGTCATCTCTATCTCCAGGCGGTAATGTGCTTTCCTTCCCCAGTCGAGTTGATCCTTGATCACTCTTCTCTCTTTGCGATCTCTTTCAATCCTTAATCACTCCTATCTCTCTCAATCTCTCTCTTGATCTATCACCATTCTTCTTGGTTACGATCCTATGTTCCTTGGGTTAGCAAGCTTTCTTCGTTTCAATACCCTATGTTCTTCTTGTAATCAATCATTGCTTTTTGATTCCCCTGAAGAGTTTCAATTCTCTCTCTTTGGTCCAACACAGTTTTCCTGTCACGACCATTTTCCCCAGGAGTTCGCAACATTCTCTCGGTTCTTTTCCTTTCTTGGGTTAATCACCTCTTCTTGGTTAATCACCCTTTTCTTCATTTAATCACAGTCCGTCTGTTAATTACTGAGCACTTCTTGGCTTAATCACCTATTCTTGGTTAATCACCCGTCTCTTCAGTTAATCAAAGTCCGTCTGTTAATCACTGAGCATTTCTTGGGTTAATCACCTATTCTTGGTTAATCACCCGTCTCTTCAGTTAATCACAGTCCGTCTGTTAATCACTGAGCACCTCTTGGGTTAATCACCTCTCTCTTGGTTAATCACCCTTTTCTTCAGTTTACCATAGTTTGTCTGTTAAAATACTGAACCCTTTCGAGTTAATCACCTTCTCTTGGTTAATCACTCGCTTTTGTCTTCGGTTGGTCGCAGTCCGTCTGTAAACACCGAATCCCCCGCAGTTGGAAACCTCCTCTTGGTTCGAATACTTGCACCCTTGGTTCTGTAGCCTTTCTTTGGTTCAAATACCCTTTCTTCGGTTGAGTACTGTTTATTTATTCTATTTACCGAACCCCTTTGGGTCACGACCTTTGCCCGATCATATACCCGTCCTTTGGGTTATGATCTTTATTCGGTCCTACACTCGCTTTTCTGCTTAATCACAGTTTTCTCTGTTAAAACCAACGCTTCTCTATCCCCACAGAGTTGCAATCCTTTCTTTCCTCGGTTAATCACTATTTACCAGTTAATATACCGATGCCTCTTCAGAGTTAAACACCTTCTCTCAGTTCAGCACTCTCTCTCTTGGTTTATCACAGTCTGTCTGTTGACACCAGCTTCTTTTCCCTGCCAGGGTTCTACTCTCTTTCTTCGGTTAACCACTGCCAGCCAGTTAATATACCGAATCTCCTCTTGGTTTCGACACCAATTCTCTTTGCTATCCCCATCGGAGTTTCTTTAATTCTTGGTTTTGACACCATTCTCTTCCTATTCTTTTGTGCAAACACTCTTACTGTGGATCTTTCTCCATCTCTTGCTCTTGGTTTTGACACCACTTCTTTCATCCCCTTTTTCTCCCTTGTTTTGGTTTCCCGTTCAGTTCCCCGAACTACGGAAGCTCTGATTCTGCATTCTTTTGGATGTATGATACGTAGGCATGAGATCACAATGATCTCGGCGAGAACACTTCCACCTTTCTTCCATCTTCCTCCTTTCTTTCTTTCTTCTTTGTCCCCTGGTTCCATGAACTACGGCGCTCTGACTTCCTCATTGCACTATGAGGGTACGTAGGCACGAGGACTTCGTTCCTCCGCGAGCACTTTCTTTCTTTCTTTTCTTTTTCCCCTTTCTCTCTCTCCTTCTTTTAGCTAGAAGCCTTTAGATAGATAACCCGTCCAAGCCTAGAAGCAACCGAAATGGTTCCTGTCGAGTACGACGGATGCGTTAGGTGCTAATACCTTCCTTTTGCATAACCGACCCCCCGTGCCCGTTTCTCTTCCCCTCGGGTTTTATCGATATTTTCCCTGTCCTTTGGGACTAAATAAAGTTTGGTGGCGACTCTGTGTTATCTTTTAGTGTGCGATTCACTCAGGTAGAAACCAACCATCTTCAGCTGGCGACTCTGCTGGGGACAGATTGACCTCTTGCTGGTCCATCCCTTGAGGGGTCTTGCCTAGTTTTGTTTGCTTTTTCTTGCTTGCTTGGGTGTTTATTTTTGGTGCTTTACTAGCTTTATTTTTATGCTTTAGCTTTATGTTTATTTATCGCATTCCTTTACTGCTTTGAATATTCATATGCTGCATATTCTGGATATCTGCTGTATTCTGCTATTGTTGGGATGGGTAGATATTATTGGAGAGAAAGGTCCTAACACCGGGCCTAGTATACACATAGGCTAGAACGTGGATAGTCGTGAGGCCTACGTTTTGCGCGTTGGGATATCACGAGACCCACATCCCAGATCGTGATTCGTTTGAGAATACTTCCGTCCTGTGAGAATTCACTACGGCGAGGGGTTTTCATCCAGAGTCCTATGGTTTGGGCGACCTTTTCTAGGGACCACCTTGTTGTGTTTAGATCACACCTGTGAGGGGGATGGGTTTTTGCAGGAAAACAGGCCACCTCATACCCTTGTTCTCACAAACGCCAGATTTCTTCACCGATACATCAGATTATGTTGCACTAACACAGATTTTTATGCAGATATCCGGATTGTTCAGATTTGATTATTCGGGCAGTGCTGGCTTCTTGTTGTTGTGTTGCATATCATTTCATCATGTAAATTAATTTTTTCATGTGCATTTCCAGGTTTTCAAGGCCTTATCTTTTGTTGACATTATCATAGAGATGAGTATTGGTCGTCGTGGCATCGTCAGTTACAAGTTTGTGGAGCCTAAGCTGGGTGTTTTGAGAGGTTTGGCATCTTTGTTGGTTGGAGATCACAGAGGGGTTTTCATAGGTACTTTGCTAATCTGTTGACCATCCTCAACACTGAATTCAACATCACTGCTATTCATACTCTGGTTCAGTTCTACGACCCGCCATATAGGTGCTTCACAGTTCAGGATTATCAGCTAGCACCTGCACTTGAGGAGTATACTTATATTCTGGGGGTTGAGATCAAGAAGCAGGTTCCTTATGTTTACACTAATGGTTGTCCAAAGTTTCATCTTATTGCTGATGTGCTTTGCATTAGTAAGAAAGATGTGGAGGATAATCTCAAGACCAAAGGGAAAGGTATTCGAGGGTTTGTTTCGAAGTTCTTGGTTGACAAGGCCACTACTTTTGCTAAGGATGGAAACTGGAAGGCTTTCAACGCCATTCTCGCTCTGCTGATATATGGGATTGTCTTGTTTCCAAACATGGAGGATTTCGTAGATCAGTCTGCCATCAGCATTTTCATGTCCAAGAACCCTGTTCCGATGCTTCTTGCTGATACCTACCATTCTATTCATTCTAGGAATGAAAAGAAGAAGGGAACCATTGTCTATTGTGCTCCTTTGTTGTACCGATGGCTCATGTCTCATCTTCCACAGAAGGGTCCCTTTGTTGAGAATAAGGATAATCTCAAGTGGTCTCAACGAATCATGTCTCTTACCACTGATGATATTTCTTGGTATTCTCGAGTCTTCGACGACATTCTGATCATTCTTCATTGTGGGAAATTCTCCAATGTGCCTCTCTTAGGTATAAAGGGTGGAATTAACTACAATTCTAGAATGGCTTTTCGACAGTTGGGATACCCTATGGTTGACAAGCCTGATCCTGATGTAGTGGAAGAATTCATCTTTCATGAAGGGGTTGATGACATGGGTTTACTGAAGAGGTTTAGTGCCGCTTGGACTCAGATCCATCTCGAAGGAAGAGACGATTTGGGTAAGAAGAATTGCGTAGCCAAGGAAGCTTACACACTTTGGGTCAAAGAGAGCGTCAAAGAGATCTTGTTGCCATTCTCTCCTGAGCCTTCCATGAATGCCAAGCCTCCTGAACTTGCCATTGTTCCTCCATCGGAGGTCGATCAACTCAAGTTGATTGTTGAGAAGTTGAAGAAGGAGAATGCTGATCTTCGTCTCAACCTTGATAGAGTCACTTCCGAGAAGGATAGCCTATAGATTGAGCTCCATCAGAAGCGCGAGCGCATGCTCAAAGAGGTGGAGGTTGAACAGAACAAGCGTAGGAAGATGGGTGATGCTTTGAAGAGCACCTATGAGGGACTTTCTTCAAAGAAGAGACAACTCGTCGATGATTATTATCAAGCCTACAAGGAGGAGCTGAGCTACAACAAGCAACTTGAAGAGCTTCGATGGAAGTTATCTGAGTTCAAGACGAAGTGGCAAAGTGAACAAGACCGTGCTAATCAATTAGAAAACAACTTTTCCCAATGTCAAGCTAAGCTCGACAAAGTCTTCTGTGAGATTCAGAAGCTGCAAGATCAAGCACATCAGAGTCAAGAGCAGATTAGCCAGCTCAACACAGAGAGCACTCACTGGGAGCATCAAAGCCGTCATCTACAGAACCTCCTGGATCAGAAAGAGGCCTTTCTTCAGGATATGCTTCAGGGACCTAATCATTCTTTGCTGCGCAACCTCATGAAGGATGCGAAGTACTGGAGCGAGAAGCACGACCGTTTAGCCAGATTTGCTGAGCATGCATTGGAGGACCTGCCAGGGTTGTTGAGGGATGCATATGCTGATGCATTGCCGCACCGGCTTCCTGGGGAGGTTTTTCATTTCTTATCTGTGTGTAGGGTGGTATTTGAGAGGATCTGTGCGGATTTTGTTGTAGCCCAAAAGGCAGATATTTGACTTGTATTCGACTTGTACTTCTTTCCTCTATTGAATGAATGAATGAAGATGCTTGCTCACTCTATCTTTTATACCTTTACTTGTATGCTTTATGATATTATCAACAAATATAAGTTTAAGAATTCCTGGATTTTAAAACTTTATTTTTGCATACATATCATACATTCATCTGCACACATATGCACGTCCCTTCATCCGAAATCGTTGCTCATCCTTGTCCGCCTTCCTTGTAGCAAGACGACAACTTGACATCGGTATTTTACTCGCTCAAGCAAATCCAGAATCATGGCTGACTTCGAAGCTGAGAACGCTCCTTACAAGGAAACTCTGGCATAATTCCAAGGTCGGATGGATCAGTTCTAGACGAACATGGATGTCATTATGGAGCTCCTTCGTGCCCAGAGGGACGCCGCCGCTGCTGCCACTGTTGTTGCAACTACTACCGATGCAACTGTTGTCACTTCTGTGGCTGTTCCTCTTATTTTTACAGCTACTCCTGCTGTTGTTGTTCCTTCTCCTGCTAGAGTTGAAGTGCCAGTTGAGCCTGTGAATCAGTCCGCTGTTCAGCCCAGTTTGAACCAGATGCCCGCTGGTTTTCCTTGGGGCATGCCTCTAAATTATACTCCTCAGATTGCAAATAATGGTAGTGCCTTCATACCATATCAGCCTTTTGTTGCACCCATGCCTAATGGGAATGCTGCCACCTATCCATGGGTCATGCCTACTCCAGTCCCGCCTCCAGTGGTGAATGATGATCCTGAGAATCTTCAGGCTCAAACTCATCAAACTGCCGGATTGGTCGACACTGAAACTCCTGATGATGAAGAGCATGTGTATAGGGGTCCTCCTATTCATGTTCCGGTTCCATCTCAAGTTGCTCAAACTGTTGTTCCGAATGCTCATCCTGGGATGTTTTATCCTGGGGCATCTTCCTCAGCTGCTGGGGTACCTCCTCCGAATTATCTGTATGGTGTTTCGATGGGTCAGAATGCTGGTCAGATGGTTAATTCGGGTTTGGTTTATCCTTCTCAGTTTGCTACTCCGCAAGTGAATGCTCCTGCCGCTTCTCAGCTGCCAAATCCTCAGATTCTTATCAGGCCCACTAATCATAATAGATCGGTTGACTACAAGTTGTTGGAGGACCGTATCAGGGCTATCAAAGGATTCTATGCTTTTGCCATGGAAGCCAAAGACTTGTGTTTGGTTCCAAATGTTGTGCTGCCGCAGAAATTTAAGATACCTGATTTGCCAAAGTACAAAGGTTTGAGTTGCCCGCGTAGTCACATCACTATGTACTGCAGGAAGATGGCATCCCATATTGATAATGATGAATTGTTAGTTCATTGTTTTCAAGATAGTTTGTCTGGTGCTTCATTGGATTGGTACATGGGCTTGGAGCGCAGCAAAATCCGTACTTGGAGGGATTTGTCGGAAGCGTTCGTGAGACAATACAAGTATAACCTTGATCTGGCGCCAACTAGATTACAATTGCAAAATCAGTCTCAGCGCTCAGCTGAAACATTCAAGGAGTATACACAAAGATGGCATGAGATGGCATCTCATGTACGACCTGCTCTCTCTGACAATGAGTTGGTTGACATCTTTATGGGTACATTGCAAGGGTCCTACTATGAGAAAATGGTGGGTAGTTCTTCATCGAGTTTTGCTGATGTTGTGACGATTGGTGAACGGATTGAGAATGGTTTGAAGACTGGAGAGATTCCTGGAGCTACTTCCCAGTAGCCGACGCTAGGAAATCTCAGAACAATCATTCCAAGAAAAAGGAAGGTGAAGCCAACGCTGTGACAGCTCAAGTTTCTCCTTAGTATCAAGCTCCCTTGGCTCCTATGCCGTACTATCCGTATCCGTACATTGCTGCTGCACAGTATCAATAACCTCTATATCAGTATCATCCACAACAACCAGTTCAGAATCAGCAATAAAATCATTAGAACAAAAATCAGCAGAATCAGAACCGTTAGAACAACAGTAGTCAAGGAAACCGTAAGCGTCCGAATTTTGATAGAATTTCAGTGTCATACATGGAATTGTTTCCTTATCTGGTTCACCAAGGGGCAATTGTCCCCAAGCAGCTTGCACCTGTAATTCCTCCATTTGGCCCAAAGCATAACCCAAATGCATCTTGTGCCTATCATGCTGGATACATAGGACATGCAACAGAGGATTGCTTTGTTTTCAAAACCAAGGTTCAAGAACTCATTAATAAGAAGGTTCTGACTTTTGCTGAGGAAGGACCCAACATTCAGAGTAATCCATTGCCGAATCACGGTGGACCTGCAGTTAACATGATTGAGGATAGTCCGAAGGTTGAATTGATCATGGATGTTAACGAAGTAAAGACTCCGATGTCTGTGGTTTTTAAGAAATTGAAAGAACATAGGCTATTGAAAGGGTTGCATGGTAAGTGTCAAATTTATGATGATAATCCCAACCAGTGTCGAAGACTGAAGGGTTGTGTCCAGATTCTGATGAACCGGGGCGAAGTGCAATTTTCCAGATCTAAACCTGTCGAGGAAGTTGCTGCCATCGAGCCGTTCACCATCGTCTATAGGAAGGTTCCTGTGGAATCCCCTAAACAGAAGAAGGTGTAACCCATCGTGGTTTGTCCTCCGAAGCCGTTTCCGTATCAGAATTATAAGGAGGTACCTTGGAAGTATGGGTCTACTGTGTTTTCTGGAGGTCAAAAGATAAGGTTTGCCGAATCTGAGATCGTGAATGTTACAGCTGGCGGAGGTATGACTCGCAGTGGACGAGTATTTGCTCCGAAGGTCACTACAAAGCATGTTCAAGTTCCAACTGTTATTTCTCCCAAGGAAACGCCTACATCTGCAACCCCTGTTATTCAACAAGGGGCATATACCACCATGCCAGTGCCGACTATCCCGTCTGAGGATGTTTCAAAGAGCAAGGAGACCTTTGATGATCAAGAATTCCTTAAGTTGATCAAGAAAAGTGTCTTTAAGATTGTGGATCAGCTGGGTCAGACTCCCTCGAGGATCTCAATTTTGTCCTTACTCATGAGTTCGCCTGCGCACAGATAAGCTTTGTTGAAAGTGTTGAACAGTGCCCATGTCATGTAAGATATATCCGTCGTCGAATTTGATGATGTTGTGGCCAACATAACTGCAAGTCGGTATTCGGGTTTCAATGAATCAGAATTACCTCCTGAAGGAAACGCCCACAATAAAGCGCTGCACATATCTATAACCTGCACAGACATCCTATTATCTCGTGTTCTAGTGGATATCGTTTATTCTCTCAATGTGATGCCTAAGGGCACGTTGAGTCAATTACCAGTGGAAGGAATCGAGATGAGGCCAAGTGCCTTAGTTGTCAGAGCCTTTGACGGTTCTCGAAGACAGGTCATTGGAGAAGTGGATTTATCCATCAATGTTGGGCCGCATTTTTTTACTATTACCTTCCAAGTGATGGATATTCATCCAGCGTACAGTTTCCTATTGGGTCGTCCATGGATCCACGCGGCAGGGGCAGTTACCTCCACTTTACATCAGAAGTTGAAATTCATATTTGACGATCAGCTTGTCATTGTCTGTGGTGAAGAGGATTTGATTGTAAGTGAGTTATCATCTTTTCGATATGTCGAGACCGAAGAAGGCATAACTGAGGTACCATTGCAGTGTCTCGAGTTCGAAGATGTCAGCTCTGGTTCAACTAGTCAAAGTAGATCACCCCAATTGTCTTTAGCATCTGCTAAGAGTGCTAAATAGACCATCGATAGAGGTGCCTTGCCAGGCTGGGGCACATGATTGATATAGTTGAGAAGCATAATCATTTTGGAGTGGGCTATCATCCTGGTCATCAATCTAGTTCCTCTGATCAGAAACAATGCAACTTGATCAAGTTCCATAGTGCGGGTTTCCAGCAAGGTGACATCGTGGCAGCTCCTGATGATGCTGGTCCCAGTAATTAGATTTCAAGCTTCATGCACAAGTGTCCGCCGGGTTTCAAGCTCAACAATTGGACATCTACCGTGATTCTTGTGGTTTTCCCATATAACATGTAATGCATTTTTCTTTCTCGTTCCCTCGTCCTCGCCCGAGACGAGTGGACAGCTTGTAAAGGGCCTCACGCTTTTGCAATATTATGTGATCAATAAATGAAAGTTTTTTGCGTTCAAAATCATGCTCTATTTTCTTTCTTTATTTTACTTTTCACAAAAGAAATGGCAAAAGTTTCTTTTCTTTTTCACTCTTAAAATAGCTCTTTCTAAATATATTCATAAACATGCAGAACTAATAAAAGCATTGATAACAACATGGCAAACATTCATTGTAATTCTGGAATTCCAATTAACCAAGCCGAAGAAAATGGTGAGGATAATTGTGAATTACCAAATGAACTGGCAAGGCTCCTTGAGCACGAGCGTAGAGAGATTCAGCCACACAAAGAGCCAGTGGAAGTTGTCAATCTTGGTACTGATGAGGTCAGAAGAGAAGTCAAGGTTGGCGCATCCCTCGCTAAGCATGTACACTCCGAGTTGGTCAAGTTATTGAAAGAGTATGTTGATATCTTCGCCTGGTCCTATCAAGATATGCCTAAGTTGGATACCAACATCGTCGAACATCACTTGCCACTCAAGCCCGGATGTCTTTCTGTCAAGCAGAAGCTCAGGAAGACTAGACCTAAAATGGCACTCAAAATCAGAGAAGAGGTAAAGAAGCAGCTTGACGTTGGGTTCCTAGCCACTTCCGAATATCCTGAATGGATTGCCAACATTGTCCCGGTTCCCAAGAAGGACGGTAAAGTCAGAATGTGTGTGGATTATCAAGATCTCAACAAGGCAAGCCCGAAGGATGATTTTCCTTTTCCTCATATTGATGTCTTGGTAGACAACACTGTGCAGTTCTCTGTCTTTTCCTTCATGGACGGTTTTTCAGGATATAATCAAATCAAGATGTCCCTAACTGATATGGAGAAGACTACTTTCATCACGCCATGGGGTACATATTGCTATAAAGTCATGTCATTCGGTCTAAAGAATGCAGGGGTAACATACCAGCGTGCCATGACAACCCTCTTTCACGATATGATTCATAAAGAGATTGAGGTTTACGTGGACGATATGATTGTCAAGTCCAAAATTGAAGATAATCACTTGGTTCATCTGAAGAAACTGTTTGACAGACTCCAGAAGTTTAGATTGCGGTTGAATCCTGCGAAGTGCACCTTCAGAGTTCGGTCTGGTAAACTGTTGGGCTTTATTGTGAGTCAGAAAGGCATTGAAGTTAATCCTGATAAGGTTCGGGCAATTCAGAACATGCCGCCTCCCAAAACAGAAAAAGAAGTCCGTGGCTTTCTGGGCAGACTCAATTACATTTCAAGATTCATTTCTCATTTGACGGCTACCTGTGAACCAATGTTCAAATTGCTAGGGAAAAATCAATCGGTTGAATGGAATAATGATTGTTAGGAAGCATTTGACAAAATAAAACAATACTTGCAAGAACCACCGATCTTAGTACCGCCGGTTCCTGGTAGACCACTAATCATGTATCTCACCGTTCTCGATGAATCAATGGGATGTGTATTGGGTCAACATGACGACACTGGCAGAAAAGAGCATGCAATATACTATCTGAGCAAGAAGTTCACCGATTGTGAGACTAGATACTCACTCTTGGAGAAAACTTGTTGTGCTCTGGTCTGGGCTGCTCGACGCCTACGACAATACATGATTTGCCATACTACTTTGTTGATATCCAAAATGGATCCGATAAAGTACATCTTTGAAAAGCCCGCTGTCTCTGGAAGGATTGCTTTGTGGCAGATGCTGTTAACTGAGTATGATATCCAACATGTTATCTAGAAAGCAATAAAAGGGAGCGTCTTGTCTGACTATCTTGCTCATCAACCTATAGAGGGTTATCAACAGATGAAGTTTGACTTTCCCGATGAGGATGTTCTGTTTATCAGAGATTATGAGACTCCAGATCCTGATATAGGACCCGAACCAGGGGCGCGATGGACGCTCGTGTTCGACGGTGCCTCCAATTCTAAAGGTCATGGAATCGGTGCTATCCTCATCTCTCTAACAGGTTTTCACCTTCCCTTCACTACTAGATTATGCTTTGCATACACCAATAATATGGCTGAATACGAAGCGTGTATCTACGGTATTGAAGCGGAAATTGACATGAGAATCAAGATTCTTGAGGTCTATGAAGATTCTGCCTTGGTCATCGGTCAAGTTAGAGGGAACTTTGTGACTCGGGATTCCAAGCTGGTTCTGTACCAACAACACATAGCGAAGTTGATTCCTTACTTTGATGAGATCACTTTTCATCATGTTCCCAGAGAGGAAAATCAACTAGCTGATGCTCTTGTCACTTTAGCATCCATGTTCAGGGTCAAGTGGAAGAATGAAGCTCCTTATATCCGTATTGATCACTTGAACGAACCAGCACACTGTTTAGCAATTGAGTATGAGTCTGATGACAAGCCTTGGTTCTATGACATCAAAAGATATTTGGAAAAACAGGAATATCCCGAGGGTATCACTATCACTGACAAGAAGGCTCTTAGACGACTTTGGGCCAAATTCTTCTTAAGTGGTGGTGTACTGTACAAAAGGAATTATATTCCTTGTTGTTCAGATGTGTGGATAGACACGAATCAAACACGATCATAAGGTCCATACATGAGGGCTGCGAGGGTGTACATGCTAAAGGTCCTGCTATGGCTAAGAAGATCCTTTGGGCTAGGTATTACTGGACAAAAATGGAGGTAGATTGTTGCAACTTTGCCAAAAGATGTCACAAGTGCTAAATCTACGGAGACAAGATCCATGTGCCTCCAACTCCATTGAATGTTTCGACTGCACCTTGGCCATTCTCCATGTGGGGTATAGATATGATTGGAATGATCGAGCCGGAGGCTTCCAACGATCATCGATTTATTCTGGTTGCTATCGATTACTTCACCAAGTGGGTTGAAGCTGCTTCTTATGCGAACGTTACACGACAAGTGGTTGCCAGATTTATCAAGAAAGAGATAATCTGTCGCTATGGCATTCCTAGCAACATTATCACGGACAATGCAAGAAACCTAAACAACAATATGATGAAGGAGTTGTGTCAAGAATTTAAGATCGAGCACCACAAATATTCACCATATCGGCCCAAGATGAATGGCGCCGTTGAAGCAGCAAACAAAAACATCAAGAGGATTGTCTAGAAAATGGTCAAGACTTACAAGGATTGGCATGAAATGCTTCCCTTTGCACTGCATGGCTACAGAACTTCAGTTCGCACTTCCACTGGGGCAACTCCATACTCACTTGTGTATGGTATGGAGGTTGTTCTACCCATCGAAGTCAAAATTCCTTCGCTCAGAGTCATCATGGAAGCAAGTCTTGATGAAGCCGAATGGGTTCAATCCAGATACGACCAGCTGAATCTCATCGAAGAGAAGCACCTTACAGCCGTTTGTCATGGTCAATTGTATCAGAGACGCCTCAAGCGAGCTTTTGACAAGAAAGTTCTTCCTCGAACATTCTATGAAGCCGAACTCATGCTCAAGAGATATTCACCTGTTCACTCGGATCCACGAGGCAAATGGACTCCCAATTATGAAGGACCTTTTGTTGTCAAGAAAGCCTTCTCAGGCGGAGCCCTGATCCTCACCACAATGGATGGGGAGGAGTTGCCATCGCCCGTGAACTCCGATGCAGTCAAAAAATACTATGCCTGAAAAAAATATGGATAAAAGTCTGCTAGATTGACATCCACAAGGACAATCTAGGCAAATATGGACGTCCCGATGGACCAAAAAAAGAAATGTCCATGCAAAAGTTAGGGACATTGGAAAAAACAACAATAGTAGCCCGCTAAGTTGAAAACCCAAAAGGGCGACTTAGGCAAAAATGGGCATCCCGGTGGACGAAAAAAAATGTGAAAACATGTCCAGGAAAAAATTAGGGATAAAGGCATTGACTGTGAACACTTGAGCCTCTCTTCCTCATGGCTAGACCTCAGACGGTAACAAAACACTCCAATCATCATTGACTAGTGCAAGGCGTTTGAACCTAGACTTACCATGGATGGCGGCCAATGTTGTAATCAATGCACATCATGATTTCCCTTTGCCATTTACATTTGTTTTGCAATTTTATTGCAAACTTCCTCATCAAGGATTTTGCATCCTTGTACACACTTTATGTACAAAAATTTTTACATTCAATAAAATGCATTCTTTGTTATCTCAATTTGTTTTCATTCCAGTATTTTGTTTGCAAAATAAACAATTATTTGTGATCTCATAATACTAAAAAAACGTTGAGAACAATAAAAAGCTAAATTCACCGAGAAAGCATTACGCATCACATGTGTTACTAGTAACCCCTGTAGGATAATCGGTAATATCCATTGGTAAGCCTAACGCCTGGCCGACAATGTTTTGATTGAGTGAAGAAGTTGTTGTTTCCTCAGCAGTACCTCAGCAGAGTCATCATTCTCCCAACAGTTTGCCAAGGTGTTACCCAGTAAAGACGCTTTGTTCTTTTCCCCAACAAGGGTTGTGCATCATCTCTTATGATTAGAAACTATCTATCACCAGCAGCAGTGGTTTCTCCTCAGCTGAGTCAACATGATTCGGGAATCTCTTTTCCCCATGCAGAGCCAGTCTTGGTAGAAAGGATTGACTTGGTTCTTTCATCCTCAACAGAGACAGCCATGGTGATTTAGAAACCTGAGATGTTCTCAGTTTCTTTCCCCGGCGGGATCATCGCCCTTGGTGAGCTTTCTTCTCCAGCAGAGGTTATCTTTAACTACGGGTCCTCTTCCCGACCGAGGGTGTTGAAGTCGTTTTGCTACAATTTCTGCCTAATCACTTCACACTATGCCTCATCTTGAGCCTTTGCATTGCATGATATCAAGCATCATGTAGAAACGCATACATAGCATATGCATTTATCATACTCCCTCTCTTTTTTTCCTGACTTATCTCCTAGCAGATTTTCAGCGAACCTTGCACTTATCTATTCTACCTTGCACCGCTCTATTTGTCGCCGTCGGCCAAACTCTCGAGCTACTCTTTTATTTAATCCCCTTTTACCTCGAATCATCAAAAAGCTAGCGCAATTCGTACTTCAAGTCCAAGCGGATTAAATAGGGGCAGCTGTCGTAACCCAAAATTTGACCTCCCTCTTTTTCCTTTTGCATAAGCATAAGCCTTCGCATCGCTGGCATACGCATTCGCACTCTTTTCTCTATGTGTTTCTTGTTGCAGGATCTTCAGGTTTTCCAAGCCCGAGTAATCATATCCTCACAAGGTCATCACCTCATCAAAACAAGCACAAAATAAAGGTTTCCATACCTATTCATCAAAACAAGAGGTGGAAAATCGAAGCCAGGACAACAACACCTTTTTAAGGGCAAATTGGGCATATTTTGGCCTGGTTAATCGATTAACCATTTGCAGTGCAATTGTGTTAATCGATTAACACAGGAAAAATAGGCATAATTTACTGCTTTTTCATGACAGCAACTTTGCACACATTTTTGTCTTGGATTCTAGCAGCATATGGAATATTCTAGACACCTCTAAACATTTCCAAGCTACTCAATTCATTCCAAGTGCATTTGCTATGATACCTCACTTCAAATCAAGTGCACCATGTTCCTTGATCTCCAAGTAATGTGGATCTTTGGATGTTGGAATTCACCTTGGGATGGTTACCGAGTTGGTTCTAACTAACCAAGTTAACCGCCTTGACTCGGTGAGTCAAGTCCAACTAACTCCTAACTTAGCTCCAAACCCAAAGCTAATTCCAAACCAAATTCCAAACCATCTCATATTCCAAACCTAAAGTCTATATAAACACACCTTCACTCACTTTTCAATTCCTCAATCATTCTCTACCATTTTTCACCAAACTTCTCATATTTCACTCTCAATTCTCTCACTTTTTCTCTGATTTCTCTACTCATTCTTCATCTTCATCTCAATTCTTCTCCATCAAACCTCACCAAAAAGCTCTTATTCTTGAAGGATAATCACTTTTCACATTGAAAGTGATTAATTCTTGAGCTCAACCTTCATCATTTGGCATTCTTTGGTTGGATTTTTGGAGTTACATCTCATTCTACTTCAATCCAAGGGTTTCACACCATTTATTTTGGTGCAAGTTAGATTTCGGTGCATTTTCGTATTTTTGATCGGTTTCGACGCGTTTCGTCTATAATTCAAGGATCCTCTGGTTTTCTTTAATCTTCTGCACCAAGATCACTTTGCAACATTTACCAAGGCACATCTCAGCCTTGTAGGTTGGTGGATTTCATTCATTTTATCATTTCGATCGTTTTCGTATCGTTTGCAATGTAATTTCGATATTCTTGCATGTGAATTGAATGCACTTTTGATAGATCCATGATCTTGATTGTTAAGTGATTCTATTGTTGATCATTTGCTGTTTCTAAGCTTGATTTTTCGTGCATAATTGTTTGCCCTAGCATTGGAGTGATTGCACAATCAAAAAGTTGGCTAAAAGCACTTTTCAAAACTGATTTTCTGCTCCCTGTACAGTGTTAATCGATTAACACATTGCAGTGCAATTGTGCTAATCGATTAACCAATGTATTTTTCACTTTTTCAAGTGTTAATTGATTAACACTTTGCAATGCAATTGTGTTAATCGATCAACACTGAACCAGAAGGCCATTTTCTTGCATTTTCAAGTGTGTTTGCCATGCTTTCTTCATTTTAACTTCCATTGATTGTCATGCTTGATTTTATGGATGTTTTTAATGTCATTTCACTTCTGGTTGAAGCATGTTCATGAACTTTCGATGCGCATTTTCGATTATTCATTTGTTTCATGTTCTTACCATTGTATGAACATAGCAATTCTTGCACTATCTTTGTTCACATGATACATGATTTTGTGTGGCATTTTGATGATAATATGGCACTATTTTGCACTTTCGATTTCAGTTTGCATTAAGTTCATTCTTCATGGATAAACTTAATCTTGTGTAATCAATAATTCACTCCTTTTTGCTTTAATGACTTTTCATCCTCTTTGGAAATTTGTTAGCATGTTTCTCTCTTGATTAATTGATAGAAAACTTTGTTTCGATTAATCGATCTTCCCTTTTCCTCTCTTTAGGCCTCCTTTAGATCTTTCTCTCTCATTCCCCCTCGTGGAGTTGGAGTTTCGCGTTGCGCCTTGCATCGGAGCACTGTACAAATTGACTCCGCTATGCTGTCCGTTTCTCTACGCAGGAGCACTGTACAACTTAGAGCTGTTGGGCCGTCCGGTTCAACTTCCGCATTACACCCTGTGTGTGTTAGGGAAGGGATGAGAAGGGAGAATTCCTACTCTCATTCTGACTACTTCAGGTAGGGGACGAATGACCCTGTGCTTGGCTTAGTCATCTCTATCTCCAGGAAGTAATGTGCTTTCCTTCCCCAGTCGAGTTGATCCTTGATCACTCTTCTCTCTTTGCGATCTCTTTCGATCCTTTATCATTCCTATCTCTCTCAATCTCTCTCTTGATCTATCACCATTCTTCTTGGTTACTATCCTATGTTCCTTGGGTTAGCAAGCTTTCTTCGTTTTAATACCCTATGTTCTTCTTGTAATCAATCATTGCTTTTTGTAACAACACAATTTTCCTGTAACAACCATTTTCCCCAGGAATTCGCAGCCTTCTCTCGGTTCTTCTCCTTTCTTGGGTTAATCACCTCTTCTTGGTTAATCACCCTTTTCTTCAGTTAATCACAGTCCTTCTGTTAATCACTGAGCACTTATTGGGTTAATCACCTATTCTTGGTTAATCACTCATCTCTTCAGTTGATCACAGTCCGTCTGTTAATCACTGAGCCCTTCTTGGGTTAATCACCTATTCTTGGTTAATCACCCGTTTCTTCATTTAATCACAGTCCTTCTATTAATCACTGAGCACCTATTGGGTTAATCACCTCTCTCTTGGTTAATCACCCTTATCTTCAGTTAACCACAACTCGTCTGTTAAAATACTGAACCATTTCGAGTTAATCACCTTCTCTTGGTTAATCACTCGCTTTTCTCTTCGGTTGGTCATAGTCCATCTGTAAACACCGAATCCCCCGTAGTTGGCAACCTCCTCTTGGTTCGAATACTTGCACCCTTGGGTCAGTAGCCTTTCTTTGGTTCAAATACCCTTTCTTCGGTTGAGTACTGTTTGTTCAGTCTGTTTACCGAACCCCTTTGGGTCACGACCTTTGCTCGATCCTATACCCGTCCTTTGGGTTATGATCTTTATTCAGTCCTACACCCGCTTTTCTGGTTAATCACAGTTTTCTCTTTTAAAACCAATGCTTCTCTATCCCCACAGAGATGCAGTCCTTTCTTTCCTCGGTTAATCACTATTTACCAGTTAATATACCGTGGCCTCTTCAGAGTCAAACACCTTCTCTCGATTCAACACTCTCTCTCTTGGTTTATCACAGTTCTTCTGTTGACACCAGCTTCTTTTCCCCACCAGGATTCTACTCTCTTTCTTCGGTTAACCACTGCCAGACAGTTAATATACCGAATCTCCTCTTGGTTTCGACACCAATTCTCTTTGCTATCCCCAGCGGATTTTCTTTCATTCTTGGTTTTGACACCATTCTCTTCCTATTCTTTTGTGCAAACACTTTTACTGCGGATCTTTCTCCATCTCTTGCTCTTGGTTTTGACACCACTTCTTTCATCCCCTTGTTTCTCCCTTGTTTTGGTTTCCCGTTCAGTTCCCCGAACTACGGAAGCTCTGATTCTGCATTCTTTTGGATGTATGATACGTAGGCATGAGATCGCAATGATCTCGGCGAGCACACTTCCAACTTTCTTCCGTCTTACTCCTTTCTTTCTTTCTTTTTTGTCCCTTGGTTCCATGAACTACGGTGCTCTGACTTCCTCATTGCACTATGAGGGTACGTAGGCACGAGGACTTCGTTCCTCCGAGAGCACTTTCTTTCTTTCTTTTCTTTTTCCCCTTTCTCTCTCTCCTTCTTTTGGCTAGAAGCCTTTAGATAGATAACCCATCCAAGCCTAAAAGCAAGCGAAATGGTTACCGTCGAGTACGACGGATGCGTTAGGTGCTAATACCTTCCTTTCGCATAACTGACCCCCCGTGCCCGTTTCTCTTCCCCTCGGGTTTTAACGATATTTTCCCTGTCCTTTGGGACTAAATAAAGTTCGGTGGCGACTCTGTGTTATCTTTGAGTGTGCGATTCACTCAGGTAGAAACCAGCTATCTTCATTACTAGGTCTGTTTCCATTGATCAAACATCTTGACTTTGATGCCTAGTAGGGTTCCCATTAATCATGTTGACTTGTTGCATGTCTTCATCTAGATAGATCGGAAGCCACCAGTGGTTCAACAAGTGTTGTAAAGTTCTTTGAACGATAGCACATCCTTGGTCGCTCTCACGTCATACTGTACAATTCTGATAATTATGCGAAGTCAGAAAACCGAGTTGGACTTGTGTAGCGTGTAATTCCACCAAGCTGGTATTCATCAAGCGAATATCGAAGATTTGAATCATGTTTACTTGATGATGACTTCTATCTAGTAATCCTGAATCCACCCAAGATCCATCTGACGCTGGAGGCCCGTTTGTATAAAAGAGCATCCCCGATTGTTTACCGAGCAAGTCAGACAGGAATCGTAATCGTGCCGCGGCAGATCATGATGTTGGCTTTGATTTGAGTGCATTGCCACCAAGTTGACATTCATCGCACGAATGTCGTGGTTTGGAATGATGTTGGAATTTGTATAAGTCATGTTGACCTCACGAATTCTGTGATATTAGATCCATCCGAGATCCAACCGTTCCTGTAGAGCTGATTGCACCACAAAATATCCTTGATTTTTTTTAGAGCAGATATCACACTGGTGATAATTATGAGATGGCACATGCTCGTATCCACTCTGCCTGCGATGCATCTTGACCAGGTTGGCCCTCAATAAGAGTACATCATGAATTTGATAGCTATGATTAGACTCTCCTTCTATCAAATTTTCTGCAGCCTTCTCGTGTTGAGGCAACGGGTTCGTCTGAACATTTGGATTTGTATCCTTGAAGGATAAAACCCCGCTCCTAACAAGCTTTTGCACATCAGATTTGAAACTGAGACAATTTTCTATGTTATGCCCCGATCCTTCTTGATGGTAAGGGCAAGTCTGATCCGCTTTGAACCAAAAAGGCAGATTCTCCAGTACTGTAAGAGGAGCCCTAGTTTGGACGTGCCCCTTGACCAGTAATATTGGAAATAGTTATGCGTACAACATGGGTATAGGATCGAACCCTAGTGGTTGCGTTGTACGGTTGTTATTGTACGGAGGATGAGCCTGCTGAAGAGGTTGTTGTGTCCATTGCTAATATTGTTGATTCAGTTGGTTTTGAGCAACCTGAGGTTGATACGTAGGAGAGGCACAGGGTTGGTAGCAGGAGTTACAGCTGCTACTGGTTGGTACGTCACCTTTGCTTTCCAAGAGAGATATTGCCAATATCCTGCTCTTTTTTCTTAGGGAGAGCACTATCGTATCTTTTGGTATTGTTTGATGGTCCAGCGTCTTTATCTAAACGTCCTTCCCGAACTGCTTCCTCAAGATGAACTCCCATGCCCACCATCTCGGTATAGTCACTGGGCGCACTGGTGACCATTCTGTCATAGTAAAATGAGCTCAAGGTCTTCAAGAAGATCTTTGTCATCTCTTTTTCCTCGAGAGGTGGACTAATCTCGTTGGCGATTTCATGCCATCTCTGAGCATATTCCTTAAAGGTTTCCTTGTCCTTTTGTGACATGGCTCTGAGTTGATCTCTGTCTGGTGCCATGTCCAGGTTATATTTATACTGTTGAACAAAGGCAGCACCAAGATCTCTGAAAGTAACGATCTTAGTGCAGTTTAAACCCATGTACCATTTGAGTGCGGCACCGGTTAAACTATCTTGAAAATAGTGGATCAGTAGCTGTTGGTTCTCTGTCTGAGTTGACATCCTCCGAGCGTACATCACCAAGTGACTTTGAGGGAAAGAGTTACCCTTGTATTTTTCAATTTCGTGCACCTTGAATTTGTGCTGAATTTTCACATTGGGGACCAAACAAAGGTCTGCGGCGTCCTTTCCAAATAGATCCTGACCACGAATGGCATGCAGTTCCTTCTGCATCTCCAAGAATTGTTCCTGGAACTCATTCATTCTGTCATACATACTTTCATTTCCACCAGAAGGTTTTTGTGGAATTTATCCTTCCGGGACAGTGTGTACCACGGGTGGTGGTATAGTCATTACGGTCGTGACTCTCGGTGCTTCCCTTTCCCGAAGTTTGTAACCTTCAGGTGTTGCTGTCATGCCCCTTGCATCTTCGCTCTCCCGAAGTTTGTAACCTTCAGGCCCAGCGGCTCCTGCTGCAGTTTCCGGATCTTTTGTGATCGGCGGAATATATCCTTCTGGGATATAGTTGAGTGGCATGCCCTAGGGACTATCTTTGAGATCACTATGGGCGTGGATGTGATCTCTGAGATCACACTCTGTTGTTGTTATATCTGGGCTGCTGCCAGAGCTTGCATGTCATTGTGAAGTTTCCTCAAATCTTCATTCAGAGCATCGAGTTCTTCTCTCAACTCTCTGTTCTCTTCCTCGAGATTATCCATCTTCTTTTGAATGTTGGGCCGAGTATTGTATGAATGAGACAGTTTGACTCTAGAATCGAGACACAAACGTGAGATTCATAGGGAAGAAGAATGTGTTATGTGAGAATGATGAATGATATGCAATGATTATATTAATAATAATTTTTTTGCTTAATCAAAATAAACTTCAACAATTGGATTGCAAATATCATACAGTGGGGAAACCCCTTTTTATTGAATTCAAAGATTGCGGAATGGAAATATAGTAATTTACAAAGTGCTGTAAAAGGAAATGTCTAAGCTAATGAATCCTGAGTCCTCTCTGAGGAGGGCTCAGGTGCTGGTTCTGGTACTTTCTTTTTCTTTGACCGGGGCTCTTAACCGTTGTCGGGTCGTCATTCCTTTGCCAAGTGAAAGGAGCGAGCAAGTTCCTTCGGTCTTCTTGATTCTCTACAGCATGTTGCTCTAAAATCTCGATCATAGCCTCTTTATCTTTCAACAGTTGCTGTATTTTGTTACACTCCACATTGAGAATGCGGTACTTGTTCTTCCAATATTTCTTTTCCTGTTGAAATTTGTTGAGGGTAACCTGGAGTTTTTCCGTATCAGACATAAAATAAAGGACAGATTCCTTTAACGGAAGAACTTCATGACGAGGGTATGGCATCCTCAGTTTGAGAGCTCTAGTTTGTACCCAGTGGATATAAGGTTCCACAAAGACACAGTCTGGTTTTCCTAGAGACTCTCTTCCTTTCCTGTGAACATGTTTCCAGGCATGCACTATTTCTGTCTTTTGTGCCCTGTCATTTTCTACTTCCTTAAAGAAAAGACCTTCCAGATGAGCATTACGCGGAATATGTCTCATCAGGTATCCGAATTGGCGACGAACTAAAACTGGATGATAATTGATTCCTCCTTTAGTTCCAATGTGCGGTGCATTAGGGAAGTTTCCACAACGGTCAATGATTCTTATCCCGTCATAGATTTGATTATACTGGTAAGAGACATGATTCTCTGTGACCAACGCAGAGTACTATTATGATCCCAAAATGCGGCAGACTTGGGCAAATGGGAAGTGAACCATTTGTATAGCAGGGGTACATAGCATGTGATCATTCCACCGCTGTACAAATTCCTTAAGTGTACAGAATGATAAGCATCTGTGAGCAAGGTCGGTACAGAGTTTCCAATCAGAAAAATCTTAATGGCATTGATATCAATGAAGTTATCAATGTTGGGAAACAGAAATAACTCGTAAGTGAGCAAAATAAATATGCTCTCAAAAGCAGGAACATTCCCTATACTAGCAAAGTACATGGCTTTCTTTATCAAAAACTGGGCTGGCAAACCTTGGATTCCACCCTTAATGGTCATGTGAGTCCTGACTTCTGACTCGTCCAAATAGATTGCTCTTGCAATCGTTTGATCCTTTGAAATTTCTTCCAGTCCAAAAAAGGGAGCTTGGTCAGTGATGGGTAAATCAGTCAGGTGAGAGTACTCCTCCAGTGTTGGTGCTACTTGATAATCCGGGAATGTGAAACAGTGATAAACTGGATCGTAGACCTGAACGAGTGTGGACAGGATTCCTTCAATTACATGGACCCTTAACAGAGACAGCAGTCCTCCGTACTTAGCTCTGAAAACCTCAGGGTTGGTGACCATCCTTGCCAACCCTCTTAAATCCTCTAATTTTGGAACCTTGAAGGTGTACTTGTGAGTCTTCCTTCTACCGAAATCCATAACGCAGTTTTTTCTCTGACATTTGCAATCATTGTCTTAGTTTAATTTGAAAAAGAGTGACTAGAAGAGAAATTTTTCTTTGTTTATAGTTTTTTAATGAAATGAATGCATGAATGTAGCACACAAAAACATAGAAAAAACATGGGGTCAAAGGTTCAGTGTCATGAAGTCAAGGCTCTACCCATCCCCAAAGGTTGTACTGGTATTTTTTGTACCTGTCCTCAAAGTCATTGACCCCTCTTGGGATAACAACAGCAGGCTGGTTCACCCGAGTCAGCTGATGTATCTTAGAGTAATCTCAAATGAGGGTAGTATCGCGTGACAACTATTTCCGATAGCTTCCGCACTACAAAATAGTAACATGGTCTTAGTCTACTAAAATCCTCAGCTTCTAGATAACCCAATCGAACAATCTGCTTTCAACAACCGAAGTCGTATAGGCATTGAATTCGCAAAGGGCATCTCCACTAATTTGATGGTCAACCGAGACCTCTTACTTGGGAGTCACTCCCTGTAAGATTACCTGTCTCATGCCATCACTTATCTTAGGTGGCACTCAAACTTTCCAGATACGTCATCACCCACAGTCTCATTAGCAGAAAAATAAACACGGATATCAATTAGGAAAAGCGATATATATATTTATCTTAAAACTAACATCCTAGACCTCTTAAGAGCTATAGCCTATGATCCTATACAGTCAACAACCTCCCCAGCAGAGTCGCCATTTTCCTGTAGCGAGTATTTTTGTCGGTGACGCGACCACCTTATAGCTGAAGTTTGGGTTTTCCTCCTCGCGGAGAAAGGGTGCTACTTTCTAATTTCTTATTTATCCCGTGAAGCTGGAAGGGAAAGGGAAGCTATCTAAAACTAACCTTGCACGTGAATGTTTAACTGAACAAACGCTTAAAGAGATTCGGGGAGTCGGGGTCAGGTTATACAATGGGTAGTTGTCAAATACCCATCCTATATATGGTTATTTATGTCTTGTTCAAAGCCCAAAGGGTTATTTATGTCTTGTTCAAAGCCTATGATTGAAGCTAAAAGTTTGACTGAGAGAGAACTTGTCATCTCTAGATGTTGATTTTTGTGTGCTTTGATCAAAGCCCAAGGTTAAAGCTAAAAGGTTAATTGACTCGGCTAGGGATTTCCTTATATAAAGCCTAAGAGGAGGCTAAATAGGATCGACTCAACAAGAGAGTGTATATGTTGGTGTCTTGTACAAAGCCCAAGATTGAGGCAAAAAAGAGACTGACTCTTTGGGGGATATCATTATACAAAGCCAAAGAGGAGGCGAAAAGGTTGACTTTTCTGGGGAAAATGTTCTTTCCGTCTTGTACAAAGCCCAAGATTGAGGCAAAAAAGAGATTTTTGACTCCGCCGGGGAGGTTTGTATGTGTCTTGTACAAAGCCCGAGAGAGAGGCTAAAGGATTTGACTCTGTTGGAGAGTATTATCTATCTTGTACAAAGCCCAAGATGGAGGCGGAAAAAGGTTGACTCTGCTTAGGAATTATTTATCGAGGTCTAAAGGAAGACTCGGAGGAAATAACTCCGATGAGGAAGATGTTTGTCCCCAAGCTTAAGAGAAGGTCATGAAATTTTATATCTTGTACAAAGCCCAAGATAGAGGCTAAAAAGGGTTTGACTCAACAAGAGAGAGCTTTTTATCTGTCTCGTACAAAGCCCGAGATTGAGGCTGAACAAGCTGGAGAAATAATCATACACAGCTCGAGAGGAGGCTAACTCCTGCTAGGGGAAATCATTATACAAAGCTTAAGAGGAGGCTATTGACTCAACAAGAGAGTGTTTTTTATCTGTCTCGTACAAAGCCTGAGATTGAGGCTAAAAGGGTTGACTCAACAAGAGAGTACCGAAAGGTGATTGACTCAACAAGAGAGTCTGAGACGGTGATTGACTCAACAAGAGAGTCTGAAAATGTGATTGACTCAACAAGAGAGTCCGAAAAGGTGGTTGACTCAGCAAGAGAGTCTGAAAAGGATAGCTCCGCAGGGGAGAATCATTTGTACAAAGCCCAAGAGGAGGCTGGCTATGCTGAGGAAGGATCATTATACAAAGCCTAAGAGGAGGATATCTTCTGCTGGGGGTTATTGAGATCCCGAGGCAGGTCCAAGTGGAGAATCAACTCTTGCAAGAGAATGCAGAAGATTTGATAGATCAGAAACCTTGAGGTTCTGATAGTGTTATGATGACTTGACCCTGGTTGGGGAATTTTGGGAGAGAGACAGCGTTCTAGAACCCACAAGTTCTAACTCTTACTGGATATTAATCCAGAGTCCCGGGTTTCTCCTATACTTTGTAGGGAACTTTATAATGTCTTTGAGACTCAAGGGTATTTAGATTGTCCAAGACTACTGGTATGGAAGAGTTTTATGTTTTATATGATGCCCAAGAGGAGGCCGATTCTTTTAAGGGATGAGTATCAACCCTAAAATTGTTCTGAAGGTTTTGACTCCTTTTTAGAAAGACAACTCAAACGAAGAATGACTAGGTTCTGTCCTATACCTTTAAGAGGTCTTCAGGGTCCTTGTACTAAGCCCAAGAGAAGGCATGAGAACTTCTAAGAAGCCGAAGGGTCCTTGTACAACGCCCGAGAGGAGGCGGGATGCTTTTAGGAAGCCTGTGGGTCTCAAACCAAGAGAAGTTCAAGAAATGCTATTCACCGAGAATAGATCATTTAGTGAAAGTTCGCAGTTTGAAGAAACTTAAGAGATGCTATTCACTGAGAATAGATCAACTCCGGGGAGTAGAATTTCTTGGACAATTTCTAGGGGTGACAGTCTGAGAAAAGGTTCACGAGGAATACTGCCTTTCTCTTTGTTCCATATTGTTCAAGCCCAAGAGGAGGCAAGACTGTATCCGGTAATCCTATGGGGATCTAGTTTTGTTTGTATTTAAGAGTGACCAATAGGCTTTACTTAGTTCTAGACCTAATTGTCGGGGAAAACTCTAAATAACTATACTAGTATATATACAGTTGATATATGACAAGTATTTAAAAGGGTATGAAAGAAGACTAACCATGCGCAGCTTCCCACAAGACAGTTATATATATATGACATGTATTTAAAAGAATGAAAGAAGACTAACCATGCGCCGCTTCCCACAATACAGTTATATATATTAAAGCAAGTAAATGAAAACGGATAAAAACTTACAGGTGAGCAAGCTTTCATGTTGTATTGTTAGTTGTTCAAAGAAATTAAAGAAAGTTTTGATAACAACTGTATATTTGAACCTAAATCAAAAGGGAAGTTATTTTTGAAAAGATTGTTGGGGCTTATACTCAAGGAGAGGCCCAAGGTTTTTCAGTGATCGCATCGTTGTTCTGAGGATCGCGGAGGGACTTATACAATGATTGAGGCCCAAATTATTTTACTTACAAAAGGGTTGGGTCTTACAACTTAAGGAGAGGCCCAAAGATCATTTAAAGAAAAAAGAAATGGGACTTTCAACACAAGGGTAGGCCTGAATAGTTTTCGTTTTGACACGGCGATCGCGCCGAGATTTTTTTTAACACAGTGGGACTTATACAATGTCTGAGGCCCAAAAAGGTTTTGGTTAAAAAGGGATTGGGTCTTACACTCTATTAGAGGCCCAAAGAGTTTGAAAATGAATAAAGATGGGTCTTATAGCTCAAGGAGAAGCCCGGTTATGTTTGTTACAAAGACGACAATCACACCGAACTTTTGAAAATATATGGAGGGACTTATACAATATGTGAGGCCCAAAATTGTTTATTTACAAAAGGGGTTGGGACTTACACTCTATTAGAGGCCCATGAGTGTTTGAAAAAAGTTTGATAAGGGTGGAATCAATCAAAACCCTAATTTTGTTTAAAATGGAATTAATTTTGTTAAAAAATTAATAAAAATTATCGAAAACATGTGAAAAATGAGTGGTGATCTTGGATCAATGTTTCAAAAATCATATTTTTATCCACTAAATAATTGGAAACCATTTAAGTTTGGAAAATCAAGAAGGAAAAAATATTTTTAATGTTAAAAAACAAATAAAAGGGCGCCAAGAACATCTTGGTCTTGCCCGCGTGCTCTATTTTGCCCAAATTTGCGTTTTCTCCTCAATCTCACTGAATACTTGATGAAATCACACAATCCACATATCAATCTGCTCGTTTTCAACTCACAATCATGTCTATGGTCTTTAATTTCATTTATTTTAAGCATGGAATGAGAAATCAAGACAAAACCTCAAGAACCCTAGATTGTGCATGAAGGCTCAGAAATATGATACACGATTCATGCAAAGTAATTAATTGAGGGGAAACCCTCCATACATGATTATGAACATATGGCAAAATTATTGTGCGAGGAAATATGCATGAATCATGAGATGACCAAGTTGAGGCTTACCTCTTGCAGCTAGTGATCGAGTTCTAGGTTGGAGGTGTTATAGCTTGGTTCCAATGGTGTGGACAGCTTCCTTATGTGCTATGGAGTGTGTCTGAAATGGTTGGAGTGGATTGAATTGAGCTGGCACTTGATTTGGCACCTCAACTGCAAATTTGTCAAAGGCTTGTGCATATGGCTGGTGATTTTGAGAATTTGATGTTCCAGATGTTGTTTAAGTGTTTGGATCACTTCTATATGATGTTTATGAGGTGTGTGTGTGATTGGTTTGGTTGGAATTGCTCTCAAACTCAAAACCCTATAGTGACTTGCTTTAGAAGGCAAATTTGGAAGTGAAAGTGTGATTTTGAGAAAGGCAAGTGTTATAGGCCTTTGGTGTACTCAAACTGATCAGAAATGAGGTCTATTTATAGTGTGCCAAGTTTGATTTGCAAGGAATAGGGAATGGCAACTGCAGCAGGCCTTTGGCCAATGTGGATCAAATGGAATCTCAAGTCTCCTCTAGCCATTGACTTGAGATTAGAGCACAGACCTATGGTTCTTTGAATTCAAGGATAAGGCTTGACTGAAGTATTCATCTTTGCTCTGATACATGCCACCTCTAAGCATCCATTGAATGCCTCAAAACAAAATTGGAGTCTTGAGGCATCTTTACCTTTTAGGGGTGCCAAACCTATATGTAGTTCCAAAGACTTGGGAGGCTTATGGATCAGTGTTTGTTCCTCCTTGGTCTCCCCCTGAGGTGTGCAGATGGATAAACTTGTTTATCATTTGCACAAATTAACCAAATCGAGCCCTAATGCACAATCTGCCTTGCCAAGACAGTTTGCAGTAAGGCTTGTTGCAGTTGTCATAACTCCTAGCTCAGATGGAATTTGATTGAGTTCTTGGACATTTTGGAAAGTTGATATATCCTATTTCAACATAATGTCTGACTTTGGTTTTGATTCAACCTGAATTACAATGAAAAATGCCTCTACTTTTGGGAAAAAATAAGGCAGATTCTGACTTAGTGAAAATTTCACTAAGTGTTGGAAAAGTGTCACTTTTGTGTTTTCAGCCATTTTGATCACTCCATAACTAAAAATCCATGAGGAATTGGAATGAGTTGTAGTTGACACTTTTAAAGTATGCCATGAGATCTACAAATCCACCTTTGGACCATCCAAAATGGTTGCTTGGATCTCAAGTTATGGTCCTTGGAAGTTGTTACCCCCTTTTACAAGTTATCCCACTTTCTTTGATTTTCCTTGATGAATGATGATTTCAATCACACATTATCATTGTTTTAGGGTCAAGGAACCTTGTTTGACCAAAAATCCAAAAAGTCAAACTTTGGATTTTTGCATAGTTGACTTTTTATTATATGAATTCCAAACTGTGCGATCCTTTGTGAAATCAAGTCCTTGACCTAAATCAAACCTAATGGATATGTTCCATGGATGTCATAGGGTGTATTGAATCATGTCCCAAGGTTTGGGAGATTGCCTTGGTCAAAAGTCAAAGGTACAGTTGACTTTTTCCCCGAAACCCTAATTGTGGTCCTGATGAAATTGAAACTTGTGGGTCAAGCTTCTTGGATCAATATATTGTTTCAAATGGATCAACGTGGTGTATTAGAGACCCTCAAATCATGCCTTGAGGTCTTGGCTTATGTTTGGTCCCAAAAGTCAACTTAGGGGTGAATTAGGTCAAGAAACCCTAATTCCTGATTTTTGGTAAATGCATCCCCTGAGGCTAAATTGACTTGATGATTGGGTCCATGATGTCCCTTGTAGTATCTTGAGTTATGCTTTGAAGCATTGGCTCATGCCCAGAGGAAAATTTCCACCTGGAGGCCTTGGTCAACCAAAACCCTAATTTGGTGACCCTGGTGATCTTGAGGCTTGATCCACTTGGAATGTGGCAACCTTGTGCTTGATTCTTGATGTGGGAGTCCTCTTGATCCTTTGTGGATGTTTGAGAGGCTAGTCAAGTTGAAGATCATGTCATTTCTTGATTGATCCTTTGTCTAAGTGTTCTGAGAGGGCTAAAAACCCTACTTCTCGATTGTAGTGAATGCTCACCCATCTTTAGGGAGACTAAAAAGTATCAAAGTTCATCCATATTGTGGTGATGATTTGCACAAAGATGGGAAATCTTAGTGGTCAAAATTTGGGGTATGACACAAGGCAGTCAACCAAAAGGATATGAGAAATATTACCTACTACCATTAGAGGGCAGGACGACAAAGGTAATAAACTCGAACATTACGAGATTATCAACTATCAAACAAGTGATAGCTATAACAGAGTAATCAAACCAGGCTATATTACCTACTACCAACTAAACAGGCAGGACGACAAAGGTAATAAGCCAGCTATATCACCTACCACCAATAGAGGGCAGGACGACAAAGATGATAAGTCAAAAAGAGGGGTTACCAACTATCAACCAAGTGACAGTTAAAACAAAGTAATCAACCAAGGATATGAGAAATATTACCTACTACCAACAAAGGGCAGGACGATAAAGGTAATAAACTCAAAAGAGGGAGAGATTACCGGCTATCAACCAAATGACAGCTACAACAAAGTAATCAAACCAGGCTATATTACCTACTACCAACTAAACGGGTAGGATGACAAAGGTAACAAGCCAGCTATATCACCTACTACCAACAGAGGGCAGGACGACAAAGATGATAAGCCAAAAAGAAGGGTTACCAACTATCAACCAAGTGACAGTTAAAACAAAGTAATCAACCAATGATATGAGAAATATTACCTAATACCAACAAAGGGCAGGATGACAAAGGTAATATACTCAAAAGAGGGAGAGATTACCGACTATCAACCAAATGACAGCTACAACAAAGTAATCAAACCAGGCTATATTACCTACTACCAAATAAACGGGCAGGACGACAAAGGTAACAAGCCAACTACATCACCTACTACCAACTAAATGGGCAGGACGACAAAGGTGATAAGCTCAAAAAGAGGGATTACCAACTATCAACCAAGTGATAGTTACGACGAGGTAATCAACTAAAAAAGGGTACGAGAATATTACCTACTACCAACAAAGGGCAGGACGACAAAGGTAATAAGCCCGAAGAGAAAGGAGAGATTACCAACTATCAAACAATTGATAGCTACAACGAGGTAATCAAACTCGGTTATATTGCCTACTACCAACTAAATGGGCAGTACGACAAAGGTAATAAGCCAACTATATCACCTACTACCAACTAAATGGGCAGGACGACAAAGGTGATAAGCTTCCATTGCCAGAGCAAGGGACCAAAATTCAATCCAGGAATAAACCAGAGAGAAACGGTCAAACAAGACTCATCCCGAGGAGGAAATATCTCAACTGGGGATTAATTCCATCCAGACAAATGACCTGGGGAGGAAGGATAAAACAAATATCTTCCACGAGGCATAAACTCAGTGGGGAATTAACAAAGATAGGCATTTTCTGCTTACGGGTCGACACTCTAATGGAGAGAAGACACACACGCTCTGAGAGGATAACAACACCAGAGAGCAGAGAAGCACGAACACAGATGCAAAATGCGTAATGCAACAACAATATGCTATGCACAACAAAAGAATGCACATGCAATACGTATGAGTATGAATATGCTGACAAAACAGACATAAGGATAAACAGAGGGTGGAATAAACATCACAACACCACTGAATACTCGGCTAATCTCAACAAGATGGAGATATCAATAACAGCTCTGCTAAAGATTTAGCTGAAGAAATCCTGCAAGAGACAAACAAAAGTCGTCAAAGGAAAATAAATCCTACTACAAGGCTCAAATCTTGCTGGAGAAAGAAAGATACTCCTTGGGGAGAAACCCAAATATCCATCTTCTAACATCAACGATTCACAAAGAGGATGAAAACATAATCTCTACTTTGAGGATGGCAGGAAAGCTGTCGGGGAATCATAACTACCCAAATCTTTCTGACTTTTCATGGGGATAATAAAGAGCTCGCAGGAACTTTGACTTCAATAAGATGAGGAGATCTCCTGCGGAAAAATAATGAATCTGCTGAGGATTGTAGAAATATAATCATCTACGCAAAATCCACTGGGAATACAAGGTAGATCTACTGGAGATATGAGAACACTCTCAGGGGGATTAACCAATTCAGAGCAAAGCATCCTGGACTTGCTGAGGAAAACAGCAAAAGGTCAAACTGTGGGGGATTTTAGATCAATACTCATCACAAATGAGAGAAAACCCAACAGGTGATTGATATATCAATATCCCTTGAATAGAGATATCATCAGCGACTTCACTGGGGAATAGCCACAGTAGTGATGCACAATCTTCTCTGAAAACAAATAATCAGGAAAGAAGTACATTCTAGACTTGACGGGGGATATACAAAATTAACATCACTACTCTATGATTGGGAAACAATCGAAACCATATTGTACTGTCTCTGTTCGGGAATCAGCAAGGATAAATCTCTGGGTAGAATAACCTGGAGAGAAAGACATCCACAAGACAAGATAAAACCCGACGAGCGGCCACTATGTCAATGCTTCTTAGAAGGAAACAACATTACTTTCTGTTTGGGGATGTCCAAAGCAACAGAAACACATCTAGAGGATGAGACTCTGAATGAGGATTCCTCATATGATTCTTGCAGGGAACAACTAAAGATTGAATCTCTGCATGGGAATTAATACCAATGAGAGATGGTCTTCAAAACTGCTCAACTACCTGACCATAACACGATTAGCTGGAGAAAATCGGGATTGAGACATAGCTGGGGAAAAACCAAACAACACTCATCTGGAGAAAACTCGAACCGATATACCATCAATCTTATCAACAACTGGTTACATTCTACTGAGGAAACAACAACGACCCTGATGGAGAAAAATCAACAAACTCTACCAGGGAAATATCAATAAATTCTGCTAGAAGAGTAAGAACATACCCTGCTGAGGAAAACATCGATCATACCATCCTTGGAATAACCATTGACATTCCATTTTATATTCATAAATCAAAAGAAAATGTTTTTATAATTTTCAAAAAATTTAAATCAATTATTCACATTTTGTTTCAAAAATCATCATCAACAATAAATGAAATTTTGCAAACAGAAACAAAGTAAGAAACAAAGGGACAAAGGTCCAAATTTTATTAATAGAATGGAAGCCCGCAAATGGCGTAACTCCATGGATCATTACAAAGTTTGAAAAATGGTAAATACATGAAAAGGGTTACATTGAAATACAATGACCACTATTCTCCCTAACAACTTTGAATTCCACTATGCTCAAAACTTCAGCTGAGGATGATTGAAGCAGAATCCTTGATAAATAATGTTGCTTTCAGCGATCAAGACTGGCCAGATGCAGTTACTTGCCATAATCCCTAACTTTTGCCTAGATTACCCTTTCGGGTTTTCAATCTACCGGGATGATTATTTCTGTTTTTGTCTCTAATTTTTGCCTGGACAGCCCTTTCGAGTTTTTAGCCCACCGAGACGCTCATTTTTGCCTAAGCTGCCCTTTCGGGTTTTCAACTTAGCGAGCTGTTCTTTTTATTTTTAGGCAAAGTATTTCTTGACTGTATCGACATTCATAGGACGAGTGAACTCTTCACCATCCATAGTTGTAAGAAGTAGTGCACCGTCAGAGAAGGCTCTCTTAACAACATATGGGCCTTCATAATTAGGAGTCCACTTTCCCCTAGAATATTGGTAAAAGAAGAGATCTTTTTGAGCATGAGGTCGCCTTCTCTGAACACACGAGGTTGAACCTTCTTGTCAAAAGCTTTCTTCATTCTCTGTTGATACAGTTGGCCATGACACAAGGCCGTCATTCTTTTCTCTTCAATCAAATTCAATTGGTCATATCTGCTTTGGCACCATTCAGCCTCAGACAACTCAGCTTCCATCAAAACTCTCATAGAAGGGATTTCAACTTCTACTGGGAGCACTGCTTCCATACCATAAACAAGAGAGAAAGGGGTTTCCCCTGTTGAATTGCGGACGGATGTATGATACTCATGCAAAGCAAAAGGGAGCATCCCATGCCAATCCTTGTATGTAACAACCATCTTCTGAACAATCTTCTTGATATTCTTATTAGCAGCTTCAACAACCCCATTCATCTTGGGTATGTAAGGATAAGAATTATGATGCTCAATCTTAAACTCATCGCATAATTCCTTCATCATCTTATTATTCAGATTCAATCCATTATCAGTGATAATCTTGCTCGGAACACCATACCAACAGATGATTTGGTTTTTGATCAACCGGACCACTACTTGCTTTGTCAGATTGGCATATGATGCCGCTTCAACCCACTTGGTAAAATAGTCAATAACCACAAAAGCGACTCATCATCATTTTTTCTTCTTTTTTTTACTCTTTTTTCATTCATTCTTTTTTCATTTTTTTTTATTCATTTTATTAAATTATTTTTTTCATAATTTTTTTTTTATATTTTTTTATTTTTGCAGACATTCTGGCTTCAGCGGCAATCTATGCTCCACAATATCAATATCAAGACCAGGAATGTCTTAATAGAACCAAGCAAACACGTCAACATATTCTCTAAGAAGCTCTATAATCCTCTTCTTAACATCTGACTGAAGCAGTGCCCCAATCTTGACTTCTTTCTTATCATCATCTGTGTCATACCCCAAATTTTGACCACTAAGATTCCACATCATTGTGCAAATCATCATCACAATATGGATGGACCATCATACCTCATTAGTCCCCAAAGATGGGTGAGCATACACTACAATCAAACTTAGGGTTTCAAGCCCTCTCAGAGCCTTAGACAAAGGATCAATCAAGGAATGCCATGATCTTCAACTTTTCTAAACCTCTCAAACATCCACAATGGATCAAGAGGACTCCCACATCAAGGATTAAGCACAAGGCTGCAACATTTCAAGTGGATCAAGCCTCAAGATCGCCAGTGTCACCAAATTAGGGTTTTGGTCGACCAAGGCCTCCTGATGGAAATTTTCCTCTGGGCATGAGCCAATGCTTCAAATCATAACCCAAAATACTCCAAGGGACCTCATAAACCCCATCATCAAGTCAATTTAACCTCAGGGGATGCATTCATAAAAAATAAGGATTAGGGTTTTTGACCTAATTCACCCCTAAGTTGACTTTTGGGACAAAACATGAGCCAAGACCTCAAGACATGATTTGAGGGTCTCTAATACTCCACATTAATCCATTTGCAACAATGGATTGATCCAAGAAGCTTGATTCACAAGTTTCAATTTCATCTGGACCACAATTAGGGTTTCGAAGGAAAAGTCAACTGTATCTTTGACTTTTGACCAAGACATGCTCCCAAACCTTGGGACATGATTCAATACACTCTATAACACCTATGAAATCAATCCATCAAGTTTGATTTAGGTCAAGGACTTGATTTCATAGAGGATCGCACAGTTTGGAATTCATCTGATAAAAAGTCAATTGTGCCCAAAAGTCAAAGTTTGACTTTTTGATTTTTTGATCAATTATAGTTCCCTAACACTAAATTGATGTTAATGTGTGATTGGAACAAAGTGGCTAGGGTACGAACTTCCAAGGATCATAACTTGAGATCCAAGCAACCATTTTGGCTGATCCAAAGATGGATTTGTAGCTCTCATGGCACACTCTAAAAGTTTCAACTACACCTCATTCCAATTCATCATGGATTTTGAGTTATGGTTGGATCAAAATGGCTGAAAACATGAAATGTCACTTTTTCCAACACTTAGTGAAATTTTCACTAAGTCAGAATCTGTTTCACTTTTTCCAAAATGTAAGGGCATTTTTCACTTGGATCCAAAAAGTGTCAAGACAAACTATGATCACACATATGTTGTATCATATGAGAGCTTTCAAAAATGGCCAAGAACCCCATGAAACTCCACTTAAGCCATGGGATATGACAATGGCAATGTGCCTTGCTGCAAACTGTCATGGCAAGGCAGATTTGTGCATTTTGCTCGATTTGAGCAATTTGGCCAAAGGTCTACTGCAGTTGCCATTCACTATTGCTTGCAAAACAAACTTGCTCTACTATAAATAGAGCTCATTTGTGCTCAGTTTAAGTACACCAAAGCCATCAAACAGATGTTTTCCTCAAAATCACCTTCTCACTTCCAAATTTTCCTTCCAAAACAAGTCACTATCGGGTTTTGAGTTTGAGAGCCATTCCAACCAAACCAATCACACAAACACCTCATAAACATCATATAGAAGTGGTTCAAACACTTAAACAACAACTGTAACACTGATTTCTCAGAATCACCAGCCAGTTGCTCAAGGTTTTAACCAAGTTGCAGCTGAGATGCCATGAAGTGATCCAGCCATTTCCAATCAAGACCAAGCATTCAAACACACTCCATATGGTGTAGGGAAGCTGTTCAGATCATCACAACTCATTTATAACACCTCCAACTCAAAAATCACACTGCTCTTGCTGTCACGACCTTCAAGTAAGCCTAAACTTGGTCATCTCATAATCTATGCATATTTTCTCGCACAATACTTTTGCCCAATGTTCATAATCATGCATAAAATGTTTCCCCTCAATTAATTGCTTTGTTTGAATCGTGTATCAAAATTCTCAGCCTTCATGCAAATTTTAGGGTTCTTGAGGTTTTGTCTTGATTTCTTATTCCATGCTTAAAATAAATGAAATTAAAGACCATAGACATGATCGTGAGGTGAAAACGAGCAGATTGATATGTGAATTGTGTGATTTCATTAAGTATTCAGTGAGATTGGATAGAAAATGCAAATCAGGCCAAACTCAGAACACGCGCGCGTTCTTGCCATGTTCTTGGCGCCTTTTTTCACAAATTCAAATATTTGAATTTTGTGATTTTATTTAATTGATTCAAAAATTAATTTCTCTCTGAGTTTTAATGATTTTGAGTTGATTCTTTTTTTAATAATTCACAAAAATGTTAAAATATTTTATTTTGCCAAAAATTCCAAAAAATATTATTTATTTCATATAGTTGATATTTTTTGCAAAGAATTAATCTTTTATTTATTTTTTAATATTTAAAATATTTTTTCCTCCTTGATTTTCCAAATTTAATTGGTTTCCAATCATTTTGTGGATATAAACAAGATTTTTCAAACATTAATCCAAGATCACAACTTGTTTTTCACACATGCTTGATAATTTTGATCAATTTAATTAAATTTTTATTTAATTAAAATACCTTTTGAAATTAATTTAGGGTTTTGATCTTAATCACCCTAAACAAATCATTTTCAAACACTTATGGGCCTCTAATCGAGTGTAAGACCCAACCCCTTTTTGAAACCAAAATATTTTAGGCCTCAGTGTATTGTATAAGTCCCGATACCATCAAAAAGTTCGGCGTCGCCATTTTAACAAAAAAATCTTTGGGCTTCTCCTTGAGCTATAAGACCCATATTTATTCATTTTCAAACTCTTTGGGCCTCTAATAGAGTGTAAGACCCAATCCCCTTTTAACCAAAACCTTTTTGGGCCTCAGATATTGTATAAGTCCCTCTGCGGTAAAGGAAAAAATCTCGGCGCGATGGCCAGTTCAAAAGTCAAACAACCCTGGGCGTACCCTCATATTATAAGCCCCATTTATTTTCTTTAAACTTTTTGGGCCTCTATTAGAGTGTAAGACCCAACCCCTTTGTAAATACACCACTTTTTGGGCTTCAGTCATTGTATAAGTAACCCCGCTGTATTTTCAAAAACCTCGGCTATCGTCGTTTACAAATAAATAACCCTGGGCTTCTCCTTAAGCTGTAAGTTCCATCTCTTGTACAAAAATAAATCTCTGGGCCTCTAATAGAGTGTAAGACCCATCCCCTTGTACATAAAAACTTTTTGGGCCTCACATATTGGATAAGTCCCTCTATACAGTTTTCAAAACAACGGTGCGATCATCGTTAAAACTTGGGCCTCTCCTTGAGCTGTAAGCCCCCAACAATCTTTTTAAAGCACTTTCTCCTTTGATTTTGAATTAAAATATATGTTGTTATCAAAACTTTCTTTGTTGAACAACTAACAAAATAGCATGGAAGCTCTACAACGGGTATGTGTTTATCCACTTTCATTTATCGCTTTCATATGTATATAACTGTATTGTGGGGCTGTTTCACTGTAAGTCTTCTTTCACATCCTTTTATATACTTGTCATATATCAAATGTGTAATACTAGTATAGTTATTTAGAGTTTTCCCTAGCAACTACATCTAGCACTAGGTAAAGCCCTGTTGGTCACTCTTAAATACAAATAAAACTAGATCCCCCGTAGGATTCCAGATACAATCTTCCCTCCTCTTGGGGTTAAACAATATGGAACAAAGAGAAAGGCAGTATTCTCGGTGAACCTTTTCTCAGTCTGTCACCCATAGAAATTGTCAAAGAAACTCTAACTCCCCAGAGATGATCTTATCTCCATGAATGGCATCTCTTGAGTTTCTTCCAAATTCTTGAACTTTCCTGGAATGATCTCTTCTCTGTGAATTGCATTTCTTGAACTTATCTTGGTTTGGGGACCCACAGGCTTCCTAAAAGCATCCCCGCCTCCTCTTGGACGTTGTACAAGGACCCTTCGGCTTCTTAGAAGTTCTCATGCCTTCTCTTGGGCTTAATACAAGGATCCTGACGACCTCTTAAAGGTATACGACAGAACTTAGTCATCCTTTGCTAGAGCGGTCTTTCTAGTGTCCAAACTCCGACCATTTTAGGGTTGATACTCATCCCTTAATACCCGTGCCTCCTCTTGGACATGGTACAAAAGATAAAACTCTAGACGTGGACAATCTAAAACTCTTGAGTCTCAAAGACATTCTTAAGTTCCTTTCAAACATAGGAAAAAACACAGATCACCCTGGATCAATCTCCAGTAGAAACCCAGTCTCTCTCATGAGAGTTCCCCACACTTGGACCCGCTTCAGGATCTAAATAATCCTTAGCGGTAAGTCAGCCTCCTCTTGGGCTTTGTATAATGTATTGTCCCTAGCGGAACTAACCTTTTCAGACTCTTTTGTTGAGTCAATCTCCCTTTAGCCTCCGTCTTGGGCTTTGTACAAGACACATATAAAACACTCTCTTGTTGAGCATAAAAGACTCTCTTGTTGAGTTAATCTCTTTTTAGCCTCAATCTCGGGCTTTGTACGAGAAAGAAAAAATCACTCTCTTGTTGAGTATAAAAGACTCTCTTGTTGAGTCAGTCTCTTTTTAGCCTCAATCTCGGGCTTTGTACGAGATAGAAAAAACACTCTCTTGTTGAGTGTAAAAGACTCTCTTGTTGATTCAATCTCCTTTTAGCCTCAATCTCGGGCTTCGTACGAGACAATAAATCACTCTCTTGTTGAGTATAAAAGACTCTCTTGTTGAGTCAAACAACCTTCAGACTCTCTTGTTGAGTCAATCACCTGTTCAATACTCTCTTGTTGAGTCAACCTTTTTAGCCTCCGTCTTGGGCTTTATACAAGACAGATAAAATTGCTCTCTTGTTGAGTCAAACCATCTCAGCCTCCATCTTGGGCTTTATACAAGATACGTTCTCCCCAACGGAGTCAAAATCCCTTTTTGCCTCAATCTTGGGCTTTGTACAAGACAGAAAGGACATTTTCCTTGGAAAAGTCAAACTTCCCGCCTCCTCTTAGGCTTTGAATAAAGAAAACCCCGGTTGAGTCAATCAACCTTTTAGCATCAAATTTGTGCCTTGCTCACAACATACAAACATCAACAACTTGTAGCGAGCGATTTTGGACGTGGTTCTTAAGCACTGTCACTCTGGGGTACTACAGGTCGATTCATTTTTTATCCTATTGAAGCTGATGAAGGAAGGAAAATAGATGTCTACAACTAACCTTGCTTGCAAACTGAGGTTAAACAGTAAAAAATGTTGGTTTACAGATGCGGTTTTAGTTCGTGGGCCTCTCTCTTCTTATTTTGTTCAGAACGAATTACCGGGATTGTTCATGGGGAATTTGTTGGGATCCTGCGCCATAATGGATAAAGGTAGGGGACTTTGGGGTTTTTTTTATTAGTGTGCTCGCTAAGATTCTTTTTTCAATCTTATGCCTACGTATTCCCGGGATAGGGAAATCAGAGCGATCGTAGTTCCTCCTATTCTATGGGAGGAAATGGTGTTTTGGTGTCTTGTTCAAAGCCCAAGACATGAAGCTAAAGGTGGTTTGTATCTTGTTCAAAGCCCAAGATGTGAAGCTGAAGGGTCTATTTGTATCTTGTTCGAAGCCCAAGATGTGAAGCTAAAAGGGTGTTGACTTTAGAGAGAATTTGTCATCTCTAAGGGGGGTATTTGGTCTGTTTGTCACAACTGTTGGGTGACTGTTTATAAAGGAGAATTACTTTTACTGGGATATGTGAATCCAGCAATGCCATAATTTCCTTTATAGGGGGTTTTTAACCCGAAGGAGAAAACTTTAACGCAGTGTAGAGCAATGCTATCTTTCCTTAGGAATTCCTCATGCTAAAAGAGGGACAGTGGCATGGATGTAAATAATCCAGAGGCTTGCCGCTTACAGCAATTAGACGAGGAAAAGGAGTTGTTGATGTTTGTATACGAGGCACATCTTTTGATACTAAAAGGTTGATTGAATCAAACGGGGATTTCTTTATACAAAGCCTAAGAGGAGGCTATTGACCCGACAAGAGGATGCTTTTGTGTCTCGTACAAAGCCCGAGATAGAGGCTAAAAGGGTTGATTCAACAAGAGAGTGTTTTTATATGTGTCTTGTACGAAGCCCAAGACGGACGCTAAAAGGGTTTGACTCAACAAGAGAGTCTTTTATACTCACCAAGAGAGTGATTTGTATCTCGTACGAAGCCCGAGATGGAGGCTAAAGGTGATCGACACAACAAGAGAGTCTTTTTATACTCAACAAGAGAGTGTTTTTGTATCTCGTACGAAACCCGAGATGGAGGCTAAAGGTGATCGAGTCAATAAGAGAGTATTTTTATACTCAACAACAGAGTGTTTTTGTATCTCGTACGAAGCCCGAGATGGAGGCTAAAGGTGTTTGACTCAACAAGAGAGTCTTTTATACTCAACAAGATAGTCATTTTGTATCTTGTACGAAGCCCGAGATGGAGGCTAAAAAGGTTAGCTCCACTGGGGAGAATCATTGTACAAAGCCCAAGAGGAGGCTAGTGTTACTGTTTCAGTTGAGTGACAGGTCCAAAAAGTTGGTTAAAAGAGAAAATCAGTTCTTATATGGGTAATGTTGTACTCATGGATTTGATCTGAGAACTGGGATTATTTCCTGTTCTTTAAGGAAACAGGGAATCCGAAGGGTATTGAGACTGCCCAAGTCTACGGGTGTTTTTTCCTATTTTTGAAAGGAACTTGAGAATGTCTTCGAGACTCAAGGAGATTAGACTGTCCAAGTCTAGAGTTTTATCTTTTGTACTATGCCTAAGAGAGATCCAGAGACAGTATGTTCGCAGTAGGAAGATCTAGACTCTTTGAAAGACTGTTCTATTAAGATCAATAATTTCTGTTCCTATACCTTTAAGAGGTCGTCGGGACAATTTGTACGAAGCCCAAGAGGAGGCGAGAAAAACTTTTAAGAAGTCGAAGGGACAATTTGTACGAAGCCCAAGAGGAGGCTATCTTCCCGGAGGAAGAATCATTATACGAAGCCTAAGAGGAGGCTGTGAAAACTTCTAAGAAGCCGACGGGTCTTTGTACAATGCCCAAGAGGAGGCGAGGATGCTTTTAGGAAGCCTGTGGGTCCTTGCACTAAGCCCAAGAGGAGGCTGATGAACAGTTCCAGAAGGGGTTTCACTTGGAACATTGGCCTTCTGTATATGAACTGTTCAAGGGGGAGATTTCTTAGATCTAGTTATCTAAAATTGTCGTAAAAGAAAATTCTCATGGTTTAGGTTATGTTTGAAATATCCGGGAGAACGTCGGATGTAAGGAGATGAGGTTTTGTCTAGTTCTAGACGTAGTTGCCGGGGAAACTCTAAATATCTATACTAGTATTACAAAGTCGATATGAGTTTATGAAAGAAGACTTACAGTGAAACAACCCCACAATACAGTTATATACATATGAAAGCGGTAAATGAAAGCAGGTAAACACTTACTCGGTTGTAGAGCTTCCATGCTGTTTGGTTAGTTTGTGATAACACGAAAATATATCATGTTTTTACTTTGATTTATGTTATTTTCTTATTCCATTTTTCGTCTAATATTCGATTTTCTCGAGATTATTTAAGTGTTTTTGCAGGTAATCCTATTTTCCAAGTCAAAGTATGCTAATTGTGGAAAAGAACAAAAAAATGCAAGAAAAGAGCAGAAAAGTGAAGCAAAACAGCAGAATTCAAAAATTGCTGCTGTGACGATCGTCACAGTCCACCACGACCGTGGCAGTTGCGAAATCCACCACGACCGTCACAATCCATTACGATCGTCATGCGTCCAAAATGTGTTTAATTCGTTAATAGAGATGTGGTTACGAGTTTTCAGAGGAGCAGTTTCACACGACCCCATTTTCTCCAAACAAATCTAGGTTCCAAAGCACTTAACTGCCAAGAGGAGATGCCTACTTTTTCTCTAACCACTACATCAGCTGAGGCTATAAATACATGTGATTACGAAGAAAAAAGGGGAGACCACTTTTGCATATTGAAGTACAGTTTTGCTGCCGAATTTTATTCAGAATTTTTATTTCCTTTTTGCTTTACATTTCCATTCCTTGTTACGTATTACCGAACAAAGTAATAGTTTCTCACATTGAGGAACTATTACAACTTAGTTTTAGTTTTTGTTTCATTACCTTCATCATTTGCCAATTACTTTATTCAAGCAAGAACCTACCAGCTTGTGGAGGGATTGCTATTGCTGTTATTACGAATCACCAGGTTTCCATTATTTAATTCAAAGCATTGTTTATTTCCTTCTTAATTATGTCTATGTCTATATATCTCTTTGCCTTTACGTTTAATTTCATTATCTTTGGCTCTACCCTGCTTAGCTCACGAAATACCTTTTCCTTTATCAGAACCTGAATCTCAATCAGATCCTGAACTTGAATCTGAATCAGATTCCGAATCAGAAACAAACATGGTTGACCCACTACAAAACCGACCTCTTAAGTATTATGATGCCGCATCTCAACAAGAACCTCACAACAGCATTATCGCTCCAGCTATCAACCGAAACGATTTCAAGTTGAAACCCTCGCTGTTATTTGCTGTGCAATAAAATCAATTTTCTAGAAACCCAACAGAAGATCCGAATGAGCATCTGACCAAGTTTGTGCAGTACGCAGACACAGTGAAAGTAAATGGTGTAACCGCAGACGCCATAAGACTACGTCTTTTTCCTTTCTCATTAAGAGATAGAGCTTGGGCTTGGTTGCAATCCTTACCATCAAATTCTATTACTTCTTGGGAAGATTTAAAGAAGGTCTTTCTGGCACGATATTTTTCGCCAAGCAAAACAGCTATGCTGAGAGCCTAAATCAACAGCTTCAGACAAAAAGACAACGAATCTTTATATGATGCTTGGGAAAGATACAAAGATATGAGGAGGGTATGCCCGCATCATGGTCTTGAGGATTGGTTAATTATCCACACATTTTACAATGGTCTCTTGTATAATACAAGATTGACAATAGATGCCGTCGCTGGTGGTACACTCATGGATAAACCCTATGATGAAGCCCAGCAACTCATCGAGAGTATGGCTTAGAATCACTACCAATGGGGAGGTGAAAGAACTCAAGTGGAGAAATCCCAACCAAAAGGAGGAATGTACGAAGTTTCTAGCCTAGATCATGTCCGTGCTAAGGTAGATGCAATAGCTCAAAAGATAGACAATTTGACCATAACACCCACAGCCACCATGGCTGCTGTAGCGCCAAACTGCGAATTATGTGGAACAGCTGGACACGCTGCCCCTGAATGCCATGTTTTAGTAGGAGCCTCTACAGATCAAGTGAATTATGCTCAAGTAAAACCTTATGCAAATACCTACAATCTTGGTTGGAAGAATCACCCAAACTTCTCTTACAAAAACAACAATGCACTGTATGCACCTGATCAAGCACCTGCTGCACCACCAGGTTACCAAAAGGCCGCAACAGCTGCTCCAAATGTTCCTAGGAAGTCTAACCTTGAACTGATGATAGAAAACTTCATAGCTACCCAGACTCAGACAAACAAAGAGTTCCTGAATCAAAACGTACACACTAGTGAACAGATAAAGCAGTTAACAAACAAAGTAGACGCTTTGGCCACTCACAACAAAATGCTTGAAACGCAAATTTCCCAAGTGGCCCAACAACAAGCACCTACTGCAGCTCCTGCTGGAACATTTCCTGGACAGCCACAGCCTAATCCTAAAGGACATGCAAATGCTATTATACTGAGAAGTGGAAAAGAATTAGATGGACCCATTGATCCAAGTCTTCAAAATCCAGCCATGTACCAAAGGTTCGCTAATGACACAACAATTGAGAAGGAGAATGAACCCAAGGAAAACGAAGATAATGACCAAGAGGCTGTAAACAAAGAAAAACCTTATGTGCCTCCACCACCTTATAAACCACCTATTCTGTATCCTCAAATATTGACAAATTCCAAAACTGCAGGGCAATTTAAGAAATTTGTTGAACTTCTGAAACAATTGAACATCACTATACCTTTTACAGAAGCTATCACTCAGATGCCCTCATATGCTAAGTTCCTAAAAGAAATCTTATCCAATAAGAAAAAGATTGAGGAAAACGAAACAGTTACACTTATTTCTGAGTGTAGCGCAATAATTCAAAACAATATGCCTCCTAAGCTGAAAGACCCAGGTAGTTTCTCCATACCTTGTGTAATTGGGAAGTTCGTCATAGACAAAACTCTATGCGACTTAGGAGCCAGTATTAGTGTTATGCCCTTATCCATATGCAAGAAGCTTGATATGGGAGAATTAAGAACAACTAAGATGTCTGTTCAATTAGCTGACCGCTCTGTTAAATACCCAGTTGGTATACTAGAAAATGTTCCAGGTTCGTATAGGACAATTCTATATCCCTACCGATTTCATAATCATGGATATTAAAGAAGACTCTACTACTCCTATCATATTAGGAAGACCATTCTTAGCTACTGCTGGAGCAATTATAGATGTAAAGAGAGGCAGACTAACTTTTGAAGTTGGTAAAGAGAAAGTTGAGTTTATTTTGACACAATTCTTACAAGCTTCAGCCATAGATGACACTTGTTATATACTTGATGTCATAGATGAGTGCGTAAGCGAAATAGAGATGGAACCGACCACATATTCAAATATTCTAAAAATTCCAATACCTCCGATTTTTGAAGATGATAACTGGCGTGAACCTTATCAAGACGATAGCCTAATCGAATGCTTAGCACTTACACCAGATCATCTACCTTGCTCGAAGAAACCAGCCCTAGAACTGAAAACATTACCCAAAAATTTAAGGTATGAATTCCTAGACGAAGCTCTCGAACGACCTGTAATAGTCAATGCAGACTTAGGACAAACTGAAACCAAGAAACTATTAGATGTCTTAAGAAAATACCCAACTGCGTTAGGCTATAACATCGCTGACCTTAAAGGAATAAGTCCTTCTATTTGTATGCACCGTATTATGCTGGAGGAAGACTGTAAATCCTCCAGGGAACGTCAGAGAAGGATTAACCCGATCTTGAGTACTATAGTCAAAGACGAAGTGAAAAAACTTTTAGAAGCAGGAATTATATACCCGATATCAGATAGTAAATGGGTTAGCCCAGTACATGTCGTTCCAAAGAAGGGAGGTGTTACAGTTGTTAAGAACGAAAAAGGTGAATCTATAACAAAAAGGGTTGTAACTGGAAGTAGAATGTGCATCGATTATAGAAAGTTAAATAAAGCCAGTCGTAAAGACCATTTCCCATTGCCTTTCATTGACCAAATGTTGGAACGATTGGCTAAACACTCATACTTCTGCTATTTAGACGGTTATTCAGGATTCTTTCAAATTCCTATTCATCCTGATGACCAAGAAAAGACGACCTTCACATGTCCCTATGGAACATTTGCTTATCGACGAATACCGTTTGGACTATGTAACGCACCTGCCACATTCCAAAGATGCATGATGTCAATCTTTGCTGATTTTATAGATAACATTATGGAAGTGTTTATGGATGACTTTTCTGTTTGTGGGCAGAGCTTTGAAGGATGTCTATCGAACCTAGAAATGGTATTGGAAAGATGCGTAAAAGTTAATCTCGTATTAAACTGGGAGAAATGCCATTTTATGGTAAATCAAGGAATTGTACTTGGACACGTTGTGTCCAATAGAGGGATTGAAGTTGATAAAGCTAAGATAGAAATTATAAAAAATCTTCAACCTCCGAAAACCGTACGAGAAATACGAAGTTTCTTAGGACACGCCGGTTTCTACCGACGATTCATAAAGGATTTCTAAAAAATTACTAAACCTCTTACCGGTCTATTAATGAAAGACGCTGAATTTATCTTTGATGAGAAATGTTTAAAAGCGTTTGAACAACTGAAAATAGCTCTTATTACCGCACCTATCATGCAACCACCAGATTGGAGGTTACCTTTCGAAATCATGTGTGATGCAAGCGATTATGTTGTAGGTGCAGTCTTAGGACAGAGGAGGGATAGAAAACTTCATGCCATTTACTATGCAAGTAGAACCTTAGATTCTGCTCAAATGAACTACACTACCACAGAAAAAGAACTTTTAGCCGTGGTTTTCGCCCTTGACAAATTCCGTTCCTACCTAGTGGGAGCTAAGATCATCATTTATATAGACCACGCGGCTATTAGATATTTACTTAACAAAAAGGACGCAAAACCTAGACTGCTAAGGTGGATCCTACTTTTACAAGAATTTGATTTAGAGATAAAAGATAAGAAAGGAACTGAAAACGTAGTAGCAGACTACTTATCCCGATTCGAGGGCATTAAACCAGAGCCAGTACCCATTAATGAGGATTTCCCATATGAACGACTCATAGCCCAACTAGAAAGTGATATGTCTACTCTACAGTTGAATGACCCAAAGATGGAAGAAGTCATGGAAGAAATTAACATACACATAACCCTGCCATGGTATGCTGACATAGTCAACTACTTAGCAGCTGGAGTACTTCCACCAGACTTATCTTATCAACAAAAGAAAAAATTCTTTCATGAACTAAAACATTATTATTGGGATGAACCTTTGCTGTTTAAGAGAGGAGCCGACGGTATCTTCCGTCGTTGCGTCCCAAAAGAAGAAATAGAAAACATCATCTCTCAATGTCATTCTGCTCCTTATGGAGGACATGCTAGTACCTCAAAGACATGTGCTAAGATCTTGCAATCCGGCCTATTCCGGCCCAACCTTTGGAAGGATGTCCACATTGCAATACTAAACTGCGACCGGTGCAACCGCACTGGTAACATATCAAAACGCGATGAGATGCCCCAAAAAGGTATATTAGAAGTAGAAGTCTTTGATGTATGGGGGATTGATTTTACGGGACCTTTCCCATCATCCTTTGGAAATAAATATATACTCGTAGCTGTCGATTATGTTTCAAAATGGATTGAGGCAATAGCTTCTCCTACAAATGATGCACGAGTAGTCATAAAGCTTTTCAAAAACACAATCTTTCCCAGATTTAGCGTGCCGAGACTTATCATAAGTGACGGCGGCTCTCATTTCATATCAAAAATATTTGACAAATTACTATCAAAGTATGGGGTAAGACACCGCGTAGCAACACCATATCATCCACAAACAAGTGGACAGGTTGAGGTCTCGAATCGAGAAATAAAACAAATTCTAGAAAAGACCGTAGCCACCTCTAGGAAAGACTGGTCATCTAAACTAAACGAAGCTTTATGGGCATATAGGAAGGCCTACAAAACACCAATCGGAACCACACCTTTCAAGCTGGTCTATGGAAAATCTTGCCATCTACCAGTGGAATTAGAACATAAAGCCTATTAGGCTATTAAAACATTGAACTTAAGGTATGACTCCGCAGGTGAAAAACGTATCCTAGATCTGCATGAACTAGAAGAGTTAAGATTAGACGCTTACGAAAATGCTAAAATATATAAAGAACGAACTAAAAGATGGCATGATAAGCGCTTATCTAGAAAAGAATTTAGTGTGGGAGACGTTGTACTCCTATTTAACTCAAGATTAAAACTCTTTCCTGGGAAATTAAGGTCTAGATGGTCCGGTCCTTTTGAGATTACAAAAATTCTACAAAGTGGAGCAATAGAAATAAAGGGGAGGAACAGTAATCCATTTTTAGTTAATGGACAACGTCTAAAACACTATCACAGCATTGAAAACAGAGATTATTTGAACTGCCTAAGACTTTTAGAGTTGCCCACCGAACCCCCTAACTAAGCATCTAATTGAATTCGTCGGGCTTTCGACGTTTAAAACAACGCTTAATGGGAGGCAACCCATGATCTTTGTTTTTCTTGCTTTATATTTGTTATTTCTTTACGTTTCCTATGTTTTATTTTTATTTTGCAAATTTTTAGTTTCATTTATATCATTTTAAATTTAATTTGAAAATGTTGTGCTGATCTTAAAATTGAAAAACTACAGGATTATAAAGTCTCTCTACTCTTTCTGTTCTCCACTTCTGCTTAAATTTTTTGCAAAAAGTACTAATTAATGGAAAACGAGGATAACTTGTTAGTAGAATTCAGAGATGGAGCACAGTGGCATCGCTATGAGGCTTTGTCTCTTAGACCTTTTGCCTTGACAAAATTTGTCCACAGACCTACCATGACCGCCTTAGGTGTAGGTGAGAGCGTAGACTTTCTGTTTAGCCAATTAGGTTGGGAGGGTTTTGCCAACAAGAAACATAAGTGCTACCGTAGGTTGACTTTAGAATTCCTGAGCTCGTTAACCTATAACCCTCACTATGGAAAAGGTTTAACCAGGGGAAGAATTACCTTTAGGCTATTCGGATACAGCTGCCAGTTCACCATAAAGGAATTGTCGGGTCTTTTAGGATTTCCTGAAGGACCTAATGTTTTCTCTGTGGTTCAAGAGGACTTAGTGTTGGTTGAAGAGCTGATTGATTTTTGGGGTAGAATTTCAGGGAAACCTGATTTTGACATGGACCCTATGCTTTCAACAGAAATACATAACCCCTCTTTCCGTTACTTTTATATGATCCTGGCCTATACTTTATTTGGTAAACCTGAGAATGATAACACTGTTTCGAGGGATGAGCTTTTCATTATGTTTTGTGCTTCTCAGTCTAGAGTGACCTTGATGAACTCGTGCCTGAACCGGAAGAAACCTTTCCTGAACCTGAGATCGACCCAAAAACACCCCCTCATTACCATGATCTTGATTATATGGAATTCCAAGAAGACATTGACATTCCTAAAGTTGATGTCACTAACTATGCTGCTAATCTGAATTCTATTCTAAAGACTATGGATGAGTATCATAAAGAAATCACTTCAGTAAAGGATGAGCTAAACACTATGCGACAAAACATTGTTGGACTCATGGATTTGACCGTTGAACAATTTGATCATTTAAATCAAGCCATCGCATCTTTGAAGAAACGCCTTGGCTAGATTTATGAAGCACCTTATTTTCAAGATTTTTATGCATTTACTTTAGAACAATTTTACATTATTTCAGTTTTCATTTTTCATGTCGAGAATAATTTGATCTTCATACAGTTTTGATACATTGCTAGTATTTTACTAGCACCTCTTTGGTTTTAAAGGATAATTTCATTTGCTGCTAATGTTGACTCTTTATGATTTCAATTTCATTCATGTTCATATTTTTAATTCTGTTTTAATTTATGTTGTCATGTTACTTATCTTTGTGTATGCAATATAATGTTGTTTCTATATGCTTACCATTGCCTGTTACTAAAATATTATGTTTGGAATTGTTTCTATCATAAACTATTTCACCACCTAGAAATTGCGAGCGTCGTGATCGTGACGACCCCGTGACGACCGTCACGCGGGTTTGGAATGCGTTTCTGTGTTAAAACAGAATGCTCCCTTCGCTTTCTTTCTTCTCCATTCTATTTTCCTCAGCCGTCCCACTACCTATTGCCATTCCATAACCATTCCACCAACACATATTTGACCCAATTAATCATTTTCCTTAACCATTCGTCTTCCCCATTCACTATATATTCATACCGTGCACTATTTCTTTTCACAAACCCTCATTCTCCACAACCCATTTTCTTCCCTAATTTCTCTGTAACCCACCAATGGCACGACAAATTCCTGACCTATCAACATTGAACTTCAGAGACGGAGAGGCAAGAGAGCGTCAAAGGGCTAGGTACATCGATTACTACCAACGTTCCGTACAACCAACTCTCTATGTAGACGTTGCATGTCTAGTAGAACTCGGAATGCTTGAGGGAGTCAAATGGATGCTACAAAATGCTGGTCTATGGCAGCTCTGCACTTAGAGCCGGCCTACTTACGAAGCCCTAACGCTCGAATTTCTCAGTTCATTCACATACGTAACACCTTCTAGCGAGACGAATCAACTCACCAGCGTAGCCACGTTCCGCATGTTTGGTACTGAGTATAAAATCGTCCAAGAGCAACTTGCCGGAATGCTTGGTTTCCACCATGGTGAGAGTGTGCACCGCCGAGTACCACAGGAAACACTCTATCAAGCAGTATTTCAGTTATGGAATCAGTTGACAGGAACAAAAGTCGATAGCTGGGATAGCCTTAACGCAACATATATCCATAACCCAACCGTCAGATATGTCCACCGCGCACTTGGAAGCACCATCTTTACACGAGAGAGCAACCACAAGGTGAATTCTAAGGAGTTGTTTTTCCTTCATTGTATGTTTCATCCAGAGCTAATCAATGCCGCACCATTTTTAATAGCAAACATATAATCAAACTGTGCTAGAGGCTCCAAACCCTTCTATTTTGGATGGATTGTCACCTCTATTGCACTCGGTTTGAATTTGGAAAACGACCTTGCTAGACTACCCTCCATACCTCCTGTGTTCCTTGATATAGATTATTGCTGAAACTCTCAGCTCATCAAGTTACGACGAGATGGGAAATACCATCCTATGGTCCGTGCCAAAACCGTAAGAAGTATCATTATGCCTTGCAGGAGCCGCATTGACCCTCAGAATATGGCCAATTGGCTCTTTGATCTGAATGCTCCTGAGCAAAATGCGCCTACAAATGATGATCAAGAACATGGACCTACTTATGAGATGGAGCAAGAGATGGATAACGCCCCAGAAAACTAACCACCGCCTGCCAATGATGCTTCTTCGACCTCCAAACGTCGTCGCAGTCCAGACCAAGACCCTGTTACTAATGAAGAAATCTTGAGGGCTATATGGCAACAAAACCAGCTGGCTGCACAGAGAGAAGCACAACAACAGACGCAACACAATGAAATGATGACTCTCATGCGTCAAATCTAGCAGGGGCAAGTTGACCAAGGTCAGAGGCTTGACGATGTCATTGATGAGATGGGTGCATTGACACTGCGCGTACAGGACTTACACGATTACATCCATCACGTGGGCATTCCAGATCATGTGGCACGGCATGGCCGCGGGTGCCCTAGAGGCAGAGGACGTGGAGCTCCCTGATTTTCTTTTGTTTTTCTTTTTAGTTTTTCTTGTTAGTCCCCTTTATATCGCAACATTGAGGACAATGTCCGATATAGTGTGGGAGAGTCATTTTATTTCCGTTTTATTTCCCTTTCTTGTACTTTCTTTGTCCTTATCAAAGTTAATATATGAGTATTTTCGTTCAGTATTCCGATTTCCCCATTTTATTCTGCCATAACAAAAAAATTTTTACGATTAATGCATATCGTGACATACCAAGCTTTAAATTATGTTAGGAAGCTGGGAAAGTGCTAACAAGATCGATACCGTCTTGACACCTTAGACCTCTTGCGTATGCGATATCAGTTTCGATACTTATTATACAATACCTTGAGTTTAGTCCTAAAGTAACCCTTAGTAGTTTATATTAGAGTCAGCACCGTCTAAATCACAAACCACGTGGGGAGCCGATGAATATAAGTGTTTGATGCCCAATCATGAAAAGAAAAACATCTTTCTTATCTATATGCCGAGAAAAAATAGAATATGCAACAACTTTCACAGTTGTGAAAATTTACAAGAAAAGAAAGAAAATCCGTTGTTGATTGGTTCAGAGGTACCTGATTCTGAACTTGGTAGGGCGAACTACTGTTCGATCCCCCGCAATCTATGAACGCGATGCATAAAGGGTTACCACACTTATGTATCAGGCCCCATGAGAAAAAGGGATCAAAGTCACTAACCGATTACTCCACTACGTGCGTGAATAAGGAAAATGGCTTAATGTGATTGCGTTATAATAGAATGATTAGAACAGGATTGTACAAAAGAGAGGTCTATGACAAGCTTGTTGCTTTGTGTCATTAATGTATCCTTAGTGTTTTATACTAGTACCTGTCTTACTAACTAGAAACTCTTTTTCAAACCCATTGGTATACCAGGTATGTGCATTTGATGAAGTTTGTCCGTTTTAATAGTTTGATTGCTTGAGGACAAGCAAAGATTCAAGTGTGGGAGAGTTTGATAACACGAAAATATATCATGTTTTTACTTTGATTTATGTTATTTTCTTATTCCGTTTTTCGTCTAATATCCGATTTTCTTGAGATTATTTAAGTGTTTTTGCAGGTAATCCCATTTTCCAAGTCAAAGTATGCTAAGTGTGGAAAAGAACCAAAACATGCAAGAAAAGAGCAGAAAAGTGAAGCAAAACAGCAGAATTCAAAAATTACTGCTGTGACGATCGTCATAGTCCACCATGACCGTGGCAGTTGCGAAATCCACCACGACCGTCACAACCCATTACGATCGTCATGCGTCCAAAATGTGTTTAATCCGTTAACAGAGACGTGGTTACGAGTTTTCAGAGGAGCATTTTCACACCACCCCATTTTCTTCGAACAAATCTAGGTTCCAAAGCACTTAACTGCCAAGAGGAGATGCCTACTTTTTCTCCAACCACTACATCAGCTGAGGCTATAAATACATGTGATTAAGAAGAACAAAGGGGAGACCACTTTTGCATATTGAAGTACAGTTTTGCTGCCGATTTTTATTCAGAATTTTTATTTCCTTTTTGCTTTACATTTCCATTCCTTGTTACCTATTACCGAACAAAGTAATAGTTTCTCACATTGAGGAACTATTACAACTTAGTTTTAGTTTTTGTTTCATTACCTTCATCATTTGCCAATTACTTTATTCAAGCAAGAACCTACCAGCTTGTGGAGGGATTGCTATTGCTGTTATTACGAATCACCAGGTTTCCATTATTTAATTCAAAGCATTGTTTATTTCCTTCTTAATTATGTCTATGTCTATTTATCTCTTTGCCTTTACGTTTAATTTCATTATTATGTCAAGCTAAACCGATCGTATCGGTATGTAACGAAGTAACCAAATGGATTAAATAACTCTAAGCTAAAATCAATAATCAATTCTTCTTTTGGCTTCGATTTCTTAATTTTAAACCCAACTTTTATTACGAGAGTAAAAAAGTAACAAAGTTTAAAGTCGAGACCAGGGGGGTGTGAGGCTTTACCCAGATAGCTAAAATCGGGCATTAGTTTTAAAAACAGCGGAAGCGCTTTAAAGTTAATTAGGTTTAACTAGTTTTCAAAAAGTATTTTTAACCTCATACGGGCTAGCGAGAGCAGACGTATTGACTTAGAAGTATAGTCCGAAGCAATAACCACGGGAGTGTGAGGTGAGGGCTTTTAAACTGCTTTTTCCTACAGATGCATAGGGTGATATATCTTTATACGCTTAGGTTTAATTAATTCCACGTAGGTTTATTGGATTATATACCAATATCTTATTCATAACTAGTATTCCCGAATTGTAATTTCTCTTTAATTTCCAGTTTGAACTTAAAAACCAATTCCGATTAGCCTTAGATAAACATAGTAACGATAGATAACGGTGCGTTCGATTTCTAGTCTCTGTGGGATCGATAATCTTTTAAAACTACGTGATACGACTGTATACTTGCAGTTAGATTTATTTAGGCACACTAAATAGAGCGATCAGTTTGTTCAACAAAGAAAGCTTTAATAACAATATTATATTCAAAATCAAAGGAGAAAATGGTTTTGAAAGGAAAATTGGGGCTTACAGCTCAAGGAGAGGCCCAGGGTTTTATCAGTGATCGCACTGTCGTTTTGTACAGGGACTTATACAAGTGACTGAGGCCCAAGAAAGGTTTTTTGTACAAGGGGATGGGTCTTACACTCTCTTAAGAGGCCCAAAATGATTTAAAGTGAACAAAGATGGGTCTTATAGCTCAAGGAGAAGCCCAATGGTTTATTTTGAAAAGGGCGACGATCGCGCCGAGGTTTTGAAAACACCGTGGGTCTTATACAATGACTGAGGCCCAAAAGTTTTTGGTTTCAAAAGGGGATTGGTTCTTACACTCTATTATAGGCCCAAAATGATTTTGAATGGGTCTTATAGCTCGAGGAGAGGCCCAGATGGTTTGTTTTAAACGGGCGATGATCGCGCCGAATTTTTGAAATACAACGGGACTTATACAACATTTGAGGCCCAAAAGTTTTGTATTTACAAAGGATTGGGTCTTACACTCTATTAGAGGCCCAAAAGTTTGAAAATGTTTGATGAGGGTTGAATTAATCAAAAACCCTAATTTGTTTCCAAAATGTATTTTAATTGAATAAAAATTCAATTAAAATGATCAAAATTGTTAAACATGTGGAAAACAAATTGTGATCTTGGATTAATGTTTCAAAAATCAAGTTTTGAGCTACAAAATGATTAGAAATCATTAAAATTTGCAAAATCAAGAAGGAAAAAATATTTTAAATGTCAAAAACAATTAAAATATTAATACTTGGCAAAAATATCAATAATATGAAATAAATAATATTTTTGGGATTTTTTGGTAAAATAAAATATTTTAACATTTTTGTGAATTATCAAAAAAAGAATCAACTCAAAATCATTAAAACTTAGAGAGAAATTAATTTTTGAATCAATTAAATAAAATCACAAAATTCAAATATTCAAATATTTGAAAAAGGGCGCCAAGAACATGGCAAGAACACGCGCCCTTCCTCTGTTTTTGTAGATTTGTGTTTTCTATCCAATCTCACTGAATACTTGATTATATCATGCAATCTACATATTAATCTACTCGTTTCAACCTCACGGTCATGTCTATGGTCTTTAATTTCATTTATTTTAAACATGGAATAAGAAATCAAAGAGAAACCTCAAGAACCCTAAATTCTGCATGAAGGTTCAGAAATTTGATACACAATTCATACAAAGTTATTGATTGAGGGTAAACACTCTATGCATGATTATGAACATATGGCCAAATTATTATGCAGCAAAAAATGCATGGATCATAGAGTTAGAAGAGCTCATGCTCACCTCTTGCAGCTGGTGATTGTGTTTTGTGTTAGAGGTGTTACAGCTTAGTTCCAAGGTTATGGACAGCTTCCCTAGGTGCTATGGAGTGTGTCTGGATGCTTGGAGTGGATTGATTTGAGCTGGAACTTAATTTGGCACCTCAACTGCAAATCTGTCAAAGGCTTGAGCAGTTGGCTGGTGATTTTGTGATTTTGGTGTTCCAGATGTTATGTGAGTGTTTGGATCACTTCTATATGATGTTTATGAGGTGTGTGTGTGTGATTGGTTTGATTGGAATTGCTCTCAAACTCAAAACCCGATAGTGACTTGCTTTGGAAGGCAAATTTGGAAGTGAGAAGGTGATTTTGAGGAAAGCATCAGTTTGATGGCTTTGGTGTACTCAAACTGATCACAACTGAGCTCTATTTATAGTAGAGCAAGTTTATTTTGCAAGGAATTGTGAATGGTAACTACTGCATAGGTTTGGCCAATGTTGAGTAATGAGAATCCAAGTCTCCTCTAGCCATTGACTAGAGGTTAGAGAACAGGCTACTGGTTCCCTTGGTCTTGGATAAGTCTTGACTGAATTCAGTTGGCAATGGCTTAGTCCATGCCACCTTGGTGTATGCATTGAATACTCCAATCCAAAATTGGAGTCTTGTCCCTCTTTTAGGCAATTCTAGGTTTGGCATGCTATTTTTGGTTCCAAAGACTTAGGAGGCTTAGGATCAGAGTTTGTTCCTCCTTGGTCCCCCCTTGAGGTGTTTAGATGGATAGAGTTGCTTGCCCTTTGCAAAATTTGGGAAAATCGAGTAAAACTCCAAAATCTGCCTTGCTTTGGCAATTTTCAGCAAGGCATATTGGCATTGTCACATCTCATGGCTCAAGTGGAATTTGATAGAGTTCTTGGCCATTTTGGAAAGCCCTCATATGGTACAACAACTGTTTGATCAAAATTGGTTTTGATACTTTTTGGATCCAAGTGAAAAATGCCCCTACATTTGGAAAAAAGTGGAGGCAGATTCTGACTTAGTGAAAATTTCACTAAGTGTTGGAAAAAAGTGACATTTTCACTTTTCTTGATTTTGATCATTCCATAACTTGAAATCCATGGGGAATTGGAATGAGGTGTAGTTGAAGCTTTTGTAGAGGGTAATGAGAGCTACAAATCCAGCTTTGGATGGGGAAAAATTGCCTTGTGGTTTAGGAGTTATGATCCTCCAAAGTTGGTACCCTAGCCACTTTGTTCCATAACTTAGAAATTTTTATAAGTTTTTTATGGTTACCCCTTTTACAAGTTATCCCACTTTTCTTGATTTTTCTTAATGAATGATGATTTCAATCACACATTAACATCATTTTAGGGTTAAGGAACCATAATTGTGAAAAATCTCAAAAAGTCAAAGTTTGACTTTTGTGCACAGTTGACTCTTTATCAGATGAATTTCAAACTGTGCGATCCTCTATGAAATCAAGTCCTTGACCTAAATCAAACTTGATGGATTGATTCCATAGGTGTCATAGGGTGTATTGAATCATGTCCTAGGGTTTGGGAGCATGTCCTGGTCAAAAGTCAAAGGTACAATTGACTTTTCCCGCAAAACCCTAACTGTGGTTTTGAGGAACTTGAACCTTGTTGCTCAAGCTTCTTGGATCAATCCATTGTTGCAAATGGATCAATGTGGTGTATTAGAGACCCTCAAATACTCTCTTGAGGTCTTGGCTCATGTTTTGTCCCAAAAGTCAACTTAGGGGTGAATTAGGTCAAGAAACCCTAATTCCTGATTTTTTATGAATGCATCCCCTAAAGCCAATTGACTTGATGATTGGGTTCATGATGTACCTTGGAGCATCATAGGTTATGCTTTGAAGCATTGGCTCATGCCCATAGGAAAATCTCCATCTGGAGGCCCTGGTCGACCAAAACCCTAATTTGGTGACACTATTGATCGTGAGGCTTGATCCACTCAGAATGCTCCAACCTTGTGCTTGATTCTTGAAGTGGGAGTCCTCTTGATCCATTGTGGATGTTTGAGAGGCTAGATAAGTTGAAGATCATGTCATTCCTTGATTGATCCTTTGTCTAAGAACTCTGAGAGTGTAACGCCCCAGTTTTTGTTAGATTTATTTAATCGAGTCGATTTAATTATTTTTATTTTTATATTATTTTATTCTTGACTTTTATTTGGTAATATATTATTTTTCATCGTTATTATGTTTTATCGCGTTTTGGGAGCGTTTGCGAGATATTTGAGTGTAGGGGTATTTTGGTCTTTTTGGCTTGGTTAGATATTATGTTTTTCATAAAAATAGAAAAGAGAGAAAATAGTAAGGAAGGAAAAGAGAAGAAGGAAAAGAGAAAGAAAAGAAGAAAAGGGGAAAAACTTGGAGAGTAAGGAATCGATTCAACCGACTTTTGAAAACACGATTAATCGGGTAAAGGTGTGAAACTGGATTATTCTATGCTTGTGTATGATTATGTATGTATATATTTGTTTGATATTTGGTTGAAATTGAGTATAGAACCAAAATCATTAATATGTTGAGATTGTTAGAAATTGATGCAATTTGTGTCTGAAATCATGTTTTAATGTTCCTAATTGCTGAGACATGTTAGATAGATGTTGTTGTGCAATCTATTGGTAATTTGTTGTTGTTTAGGTGAGATTTGGGAGAGGAATTGGGTGAATTGGTAGTAGAAAATTATGCAGGAAAAATTCTGGGTTTCGCTGCCCATACGCGTAACAGGCAAGGCAATACGCGTATTGGTTAGGTCAATACGCGCATGGCTAGGGGGAAATGGGGCATTACACGTACGGAAGCTCATTTTGCACGGCCTTCTGCTGATTTGCATAAGGGTACGCGTAGGTGGCATGGCATTACGCGTAACAAGTGAGGCATTATGCGTATGGAGTTTTTAGTGAAATTTTGGGGATAAATCAGTCTCTGCCCATATGCGTAGCACTTTGGGCAATACTCGTATGGAATGGGCGAGCGAGCTGGGCAGTACGCGTATGGCCCAAGGCAATACGCGTATGACCAGAGAGGGTGTAGAACTATTCCCATTTTTTCGTCCGATGCCGTAACTTTTGATCCGTAACTTAGATCGAGGCATTCTTGGTACCGTTAGAAAGCTATTGAAGTGTTATTTCTTATTAAAATGGTTTTGGGATTGTTGGCCGATTTAATTATGTAGGGAATTGGAAATGTGTCATTTTTTCGACTTTTACCGTTGTAATTGCGTGTAATTGATGTGTTATCATGCAATGTGCTTTTGATATATATCGTATGACTTGTGTGTTGTTGTATGATGTAAATGCATGTGATGAAATGTTGTGATGATGGTTTATGGCCTTAGGGCAAGTAAATGCATTGTGTGGTGTTTGATTGTATACGCATGATTATGGACGTTGGAATGGTTCACATGGGTGTATATATGTATTCATTTGATTGTCATGAGTCATTGTATGCCAAGCATCATGATATGCATTCTTGTGATGTCGTGTGCCCTAGTGGGTGTGAGCGACAAAACGGTTCCAGAGGGAATCCGCTATAACATCGTGTGCCTTATACAAAGAGGACCTAAAGCGATGATTATAGACGATAGTGTGCCTTATACAAACAAGACCTAAAGCGATCGGATCGTGTGCCTTATACAAAGAGGACCTAAAGCGATCCATAAACGTCGTGTACCTTATACAAAGAGGACCTAAAGCGACGGGGAACATCGTTTGCCCGACGGGGAGTTACACTAAGTAACAAGCGATGATTCCAATAGTTTCTGAGTGAACTAATGATGAGAATGATGGATGGAACGGTACCGCATTGCATTGCATAGAGTCGTTGTGTCGGTCTCTGTGCATTTGCATAAATCATGAATGGATTGATTTTGGTGTGGAATTGTGAATGGAATTGATGAGTTGAGATATATATATATATATATGTTGGTGATAAATGTATTGTGCATGATTGATATGCCTTTGTGATGGATGTATGAGATATGAATAGTGTTGTTTTATATTTGAATTATGGTGTAAGTTGTGGTGAGAATATTTGACATGTGCATTTTTGTGTTATTATATAATTATATGCAATTATATTATAATTATGTTTCTCACCCTTCTGCTATTTTGAATGCACTATGAGGCATTGCAGATTAGATGCTGGAGGTCTTTTTGTGAAGCTTAGGTCTTCATTCTTTTGTCGGTCAGCTCTGATATGTAGCACCGGGTAGTCGGGGAGATCGTTATGTGATTATTTGTATATGTATATATGTTCTTTGGATTGTACATGTATGACTCTATGTATGACAGACAAACTTTTATGTTATATATATATATATATATATATATATATATATATATATATATATATGAGTTTCAGTTGCAGATTTTCCGCTTTTATTCTGTATCTGAATTGTGGGTGTTAGGAACTGAGTTCCTCTGTTATGTGCTACCTGATTGTTGCATATCTATATGAGCAGGTAGTTGTATTTTGTTTCAATTGATGTGACGCCTCCGTCTATGCCATGAATGTTTTAATTATACTCTGATTATTTGTTATCGCTTTAATTCCTTGGGGTATAGATTAGGGGTGTTACATTAAGTGGTATCAGAGCCAGTTTGTGTCAGTTCGTGTCAGTCCGTGTCGGTCTTTGTGTTTGGGGTGAGCTGTTTGTTTAACCATAGTTGCTGTTATTGGATATGAACAGAATATGGCTGGTAGGAATGATGCTGCTCTTGCTGCTGCTATGCAAGCTATGGCTTAGGTTGTGCAGGGTGCACCTAATGCTGGTGGGAATGATGTGTTCAGGAAGAACAAACCGACTGTCTTCAAAGGAAGGCATGATCTTGATGGTGCTCAGATTTGGCTTAAGGAGATTGAAAGAATATTTTGAGTGATGGACTGTGCTGAGGAACATAAGGTGAGATTGGGTACTCACATGGTGCAGGAGAAGGCTGATGATTGGTGGGTTAGTAAGCGTCATGTTTGGGAAGCTGCAGGTGAAGAAGTCACTTGGACTTTGTTTAGCAGGGAATTTTTGAGGAAGTATTTTCCTGAAAATGTTAGAGGAAAGAAGGAAATAGAGTTCTTGGAGTTGAAACAGGGTAACATGTCTGTTATTGATTACACTGCTAAGTTGGTGGAGCTTGTTAGTTTTATCCACATTATGCGGAAGCAACTGCGGAGTTTTCCAAATGTGTGAAGTTTGAGAACGGGTTGTGTCCTGAGATCAAGCAGGCAATTGGTTATCAAAGAATTAGGAGGTTTTCAGATTTGGTGGATTGTTTTAGAATTCATGAGGAGGATAGCAAAGCTCGTTCTACTCATTATAAGAGTGTGAACGAAAGGAAAGGGAAGCAACCGTTTCGTGGTGGTCCTTATGTGACACCAGCTGACAAGGGTAAGCAAAGGGTTAATTTTGATAAAAGGCCAAGTGGGGGAGGTATGTATAATCCTCCGAGATGTTTTAGGTGTGGTGACTTAGGACATCGTCAGTTTGAATGCAGAAAGGATATGAGGAAGTGTTCCAATTGTGGAGGTTTAGGACATGTCGCAGCTGATTGTAAGAGGAATGTGGTGAAGTGTTTCAACTGTGGTGAACCTGGTCATGTTAGTACGAAGTGTCCGAAACTAAAGCAAGCTCCAGCTGGAGGGAAAGTATTTGCATTGGCAGGAACTCATAATACTAGTGCAGATCGTCTGATCAGAGGTACTTGTTTTATTAATAGTACGCCTTTAGTTGCTATTATTGATACTGGAGCGACTCATTCGTTTATTTCGCCTGAGTGCGTGAAGCGTTTGAATCTTTTGTTGTCTTCGATGGGTGGAGAGATGGTTATTGATACTCCAGCAATGGGGTCAGTAACTACTTCTTTGGTTTGTTTAAGTTGTCCTTTGACCATTATGGTAGAGATTTTGAGATGGATTTGGTGTGTCTACCGTTGGAGGGTTTAGACCTGGTTCTGGGAATGAATTAGTTGCAGTTCAATTGGGTTCATATTGATTGTTATCATAAATTGGTAAGATTTCCTTCTCTTGAGGAAGACGAGGAATCGAGTTTCTTATCTACCAAAGAGTTGAAGAAGGTTTTGGCAGATGAAGCTCAGTTGTTCGGGTTGTTTGCGTCATTGACTGTGGATAGTCAACTTGCAATTGATGTGTTTCCAGTTGTGTGTGAATTTCCAGAGGTGTTTCCAGAGGATATTTCAGATGTGCCACCGGAAAGAGAGGTGGAGTTTTCTATAGATCTAGTTCCTGGTACTAGACCTGTATCTATGACACCTTATCGTATGTCGGCATCTGAGTTGGTTGAGTTAAAGAAGCAGTTGAATGAATTGTTAGAAAAGAGGTTTGTGAGGCCGAGTGTATCGCCTTAGGGTGCTCCAATTTTATTGGTGAAAAAGAAAGATGGAAGTATGCGATTGTGTATTGACTATCACCAGCTGAATAAGGTGGTGATTAAGAATAAGTATCCTCTTCCGAGAATTGATGATCTGATGGACCAGTTAGTAGGTGCGTGTGTGTTTAGTAAAATTGATTTGAGGTTGGGTTATCATTAGATTAGAGTGAAAGAGGAAGATATTCAGAAGACGGCTTTTAGGACATGCTACGGACATTACGAATATTCTGTGATGCCGTTCGGGGTTTCTAATGCGCCGGGAGTGTTTATGGAGTATATGAATCGCATTTTCCATGAGCATTTGGATCGATTTGTTGTTGTGTTTATTGATGACATCTTGATTTAGTCTAAGTCCTAGGAGGATCATGCGGAGCATTTGCGTATTGTATTGCAAATTTTGAAGGAAAGGAGACTTTTTGCCAAGTTGTCCAAGTGTGAGTTCTGGTTGTCAGAAGTGAGTTTTCTTGGGCATGCGATTTCAGGTAATGGTATTGCTGTGGATCCATCCAAAGTAGATGCAGTTCTACAATGGGAGGCTCCTAGATCTGTTACTGAAATTAGAAGCTTTTTGGGTTTAGCTGGATATTATCGAAGATTCATTGAAGGCTTTTCCAAGTTATCACTTCCTTTGACCCAGCTGACTTGTAAAGGTAAAGCGTTCATTTGGGATATTCAGTGTGAGGAAAGTTTTAGTGAGCTGAAGAGAAGATTGACTACAGCTCCGATTTTGATCTTACCGAATCCTAGTGAACCGTTTGTGGTGTATTGCGATGCGTCTTTGATTGGTTTAGGTGGAGTGTTGATGCAAGGAGGCAAGGTTGTGGCTTATGCTTCGAGGCAATTGAGGGTTCATGAGAAGAATTACCCTACTGATGATTTGGAATTAGCGGCGGTGGTTTTTGTATTGAAAATTTGGAGGCATTATCTCTACGGTGCAAGATTCGAAGTCTTTAGTGATCATAAGAGTTTGAAATACTTGTTTGATCAGAAAGAACTGAATATGGAGGCAACGGAGATGGTTGGAATTTTTGAAGGACTGTGATTTTAGCTTGAATTACCATCCTGGTAAAGCTAATGTGGTAACCGATGCGTTAAGCCAGAAATCTTTGCATATGTCCGCTTTGATGGTTAAAGAGTGGGAACTTTTGGAAGCATTTAGAGATTTGAGTTTGGTGTGTGAATTGACATCGGATAACGTGAGGCTTGGTGTGTTAAAGGTTACTAATGATTTTCTATCGACCGTTAGCAAGAAATAGAAGTTGAATGTGAAATTTGTTGATTTGATGACGGGTGGAGATAAAAGTGTGAATGGTGACTTTAAAGTGGATGATAAGGGTGTTTTGAGATTTCGTGGTAGAATCTGCATTCCTGATGATTCGGACTTGAAAAAGATGATTTTAGAGGAAGGACACCAGAGTAGTTTGAGTATACATCCGGGAGCTAATAAAATGTACCAAGATTTGAAGGAGATCTTTTGGTGATCTGGATTGAAGAGGGATGTGGCTCAGTTTGTTTATGCGTGTTTAACGTGTCAGAAGTCAAAGGTAGAGCATCAGAAGCCTAGTGGTTTATTGTAACCGTTGGATATTCCCAAGTGGAAATGGGACATCATTTCTATGGATTTTGTGACAGGATTGCGGAATACACAGAGGGGACATAATACCATTTGGGTGGTTATGGATAGACTGACTAAATCAGCGCATTTCATTCTGATTGACATCATTTTTTCTTTGGAGAGGTTGGCTGAGATTTATATCCGTGTGATTGTGAAGCTACATGGTGTTCTGTTGTGTATTGTTTCAGATCGAGATCCGAGGTTTACTTCCAGATTTTGGGAAAGTTTGCAAAAGGCATTAGGTTCTAAGTTGAGATTGAGCTCTGCTTATCATCCTCAGACGGATGGTCAGACCGAGAAAACTATTCAGTCGTTGGAAGATTTGCTGAGAGCTTGTGTTTTTGAGCAAGGTGGTGCTTGGGATAGCTATCTTTCGTTGGTCGAATTCACGTATAACAATAGTTTCCATTCGAGTATTGGAATGGCACCTTTTAAAGCGTTGTATGGAAGAAGATGTCGAACACCTTTGTGTTGGCATGAATCTGGTGAGAGTTCGGTGGTTGGACCAGAGTTAATTCAACAAACTACGGAAAAGGTGAAACTTATTCGTGAGAAAATGAAGGCTTCTCAAAGTAGGCATAAGAGTTATCATGATCGAAGGCGGAAAGATCTTGAGTTTCAAGAAAGCGATCATGTATTTTTGAGAGTTACACCGGTAACGGGTGTTGGCCGTACATTGAAGTCGAAGAAGCTTACTTCTCGGTTTATTGGTCCTTACCAGATATCCACGAGAGTGGGTGCTGTGGCTTATTGGGTGGCATTGCCGCCGAATCTTTCGAATTTGCATGATGTGTTCCATGTTTCACAGCTTAAGAAGTATGCTCCGAATCCGTCGCATGTGATTCCGATGGATGAGGTTGAGGTAAGGGAGAACCTTACGATTGAGGCATTACCAGTGAGAATTTTGGATCGCGAGTTGTAGCAGTTAAGAGGCAAGGACACTGCGCTTGTGAAAGTAGCGTGGGGAGGCGCTGCTGAGGTCAATTTGACTTGGGAGTTGGAGAGTCGGATGCGGGAGTCGTATCCGGAGTTGTTCGTCTCAGGTTATATTTTCGAGGACGAAAATGTCTAAGTGGGGGAGAGTTGTAACGCCCCAGTTTTTGTTAGATTTATTTAATCGAGTCGATTTAATTATTTTTATTTTTATATTATTTTATTCTTGACTTTTATTTGGTAATATATTATTTTTCATCGTTATTATGTTTTATCGCGTTTTGGGAGCGTTTGCGAGATATTTGAGTGTAGGGGTATTTTGGTCTTTTTGGATTGGTTAGAAATTATGTTTTTCATAAAAATAGAAAAGAGAGAAAATAGTAAGGAAGGAAAAGAGAAAGAAAAGAAGAAAAGGGGAAAAACTTGGAGAGTAAGGAATCGATTCAACCGACTTTTGAAAACACGATTAATCGGGTAAAGGTGTGAAACTGGATTATTCTATGCTTGTGTATGATTATGTATGTATGTATTTGTTTGATATTTGGTTGAAATTGAGTATAGAACCAAAACCATTAATATGTTGAGATTGTTAGAAATTGATGCAATTTGTGTCTGAAATCATGTTTTAATGTTCCTAATTGCTGAGACATGTTAGATAGATGTTGTTGTGCAATATATTGGTAATTTGTTGTTGTTTAGGTGAGATTTGGGAGAGGAATTGGGTGAATCTGTAGCAGAAAATTATGCAGGAAAAATTCTGGGTTTTGCTGCCCATACGCGTAACAGGCATGGTAATACGCGTATTGGTTAGGTCAATACGCGTATGGCTAGGGGAAATGGGGCATTACGCGTATGGAAGCTCATTTTGCACAGCCTTCTGCTGATTTGCGTAAGGGTACGCGTAGGTGGCATGGCATTACGCGTATCAAGTGAGGCATTACGCGTATGGAGATTTTAGTGGAATTTGGGGGAGAAATTAGTCTCTGCCCATACGCGTAGCACTTTGGGCAATATGCGTATGGTATGGGCGAGCGAGCTGGGCAATACGCGTATGACCAGAGAGGGTGTAGAATTGTTCCTGTTTTTTCGTTCGATGCCGTAACTTTTGATCCGTAACTCGGATCGAGGCATTCTTGGTACCGTTAGAAAGCTATTGAAATGTTCTTTCTTATTAAAATGGTTTTGGGATTGTTGGCCAATTTAATTATGTCGGGAATTGGAAATGTGTCGTTTTGTCAACTTTTACCGTTGTAATTGCGTGTAATTGATGTGTTATCATGCAATGTGCTTTTGATATATCGTATGACTTGTGTGCCGTTGTATGATGTAAATGCATGTGATGAAATGTTGTGATGATGGTTTGTGGCCTAAGGGAAATTAAATGCATTGTGTGGTGTTTGATTGTATACGCATGATTATGGACGTTGGAATGGTTCACATGGGTGTATATATGTATGCATTTGATTGTCATGAGTCATTGTATGCCAAGCATCATGATATGCATTCTTGTGATGTCGTGTGCCCTAGTGGGTGTGAGCGACGAAACGGTTCCAGAGGGAATCCGCTATAACATCGTGTGCCTTATACAAAGAGGACCTAAAGCGATGATTATAGACGATCGTGTGCCTTATACAAAGAGGACCTAAAGCGATCGGATCGTGTGCCTTATACAAAAAGACCTAAAGCGATCCATAAACGTCGTGTGCCTTATACAAAGAGGACCTAAAGCGACGGGGAACATCGTTTACCCGACGGGGAGTTACACTAACCCAATAGTTCCTGAGTGAACTAATGATGAGAATGATGTGTGAAACGGTACCGCATTGCATTGCATAGAGTTGTTGTGTTGGTCTCTGTGCATTTGTATAAATCATGAATGGATTGATTTTCGTGTGGAATTGTGAATGGAATTGATGAGTTGAGATATATATATATATTGGTGATAAATGTATTGTGCATGATTGATATGCCTTTGTGATGGATGTATGAGATATGAATAGTGTTGTTTTGTATTTGAATTATGGTGTAAGTTGTGGTGAGAATGTTTGACATGTGCATTTTTGTGTTATTATATAATTCTATGCAATTATATTATAATTGTGTTTCTCACCCTTCTGCTGTTTTGAATGCTCTATGAGGCATTGCAGATTAGATGCTAGAGGTCTTTTTGTGAAGCTTAGGTCTTCATTCTTTTGTCGGTCGGCTCTGATATGTAGCACCGGGTAGTCGGGGAGATCGTTATGTGATTATTTGTATAAGTATATATGTTCTTTGGATTGTACATGTATGACTCTGTGTATGACAGACAAACTTTTATGTTATATATATATGAGTTTCAGTTGCAGATTTTCCGCTTTTATTCTGTATCTGAATTGTGGGTGTTAGGAACTGAGTTCCTCTGTTATGTGCTACCTGATTATTGCATATCTATATGAGCAGGTTGTTGTATTTTGTTTCAATTGATGTGATGCCTCCGTCTATGCCATCAATGTTTTAATTATACTCTAATTATTTATTATCGCTTTAATTCCTCGGGGTATAGATTGGGGGTGTTACAGAGAGGGCTTGAAACCCTAATTTTGATATTAGTGATTGTTCACCCATCTTTGGGGAGACTGATGAGGCATGATGGTTCATCCGTATTGTGATGATGATTTGCACAATGATGGGAAATCTTAGTGGTCAAAATTTGGGGTATGACAGATGCCCCAATTTAATCTTCTTGGACCCGAAGATGTGAATGGCGATAGTATTCGGGCATTCGGGGTGCAAGAGGATTAAATATCGGAATACCCAAAATTTTAATGGTGGTTATTGTCATACCCCAAATTTTGACCACTAAGATTTCCCATCATTGTGAAAATCATCATCACAATATGGGGGAGCCATCTTGCCTCATTACTCTCCCCAAAGATGGGTGAGCATCCACTGCAATCAAATTTAGGGTTTCAAGCCCTCTCAGAGCTTTTGACCAAGGATCAATCAAGGAATGACATGATCTTCAACTTGTTTAAACTCTCAAGTAGCTACAAGGGATCAAGAGGGCTCCCACTTTAAGGATTAAGCACAAAGCTGCTCCCTTCTAGGTGGATCAAGCCTCAAGATCGCCGGTATCACCAAATTAGGGTTTTGGTCGATCAGGGCCTCCAGATGGAAATTTTCCTCTGGGCATGAGCCAAAGATCCAAAACATAACCTAATATGATCCATGGAACTTCATAAACCCAATCATCAAGTCAATTTGACCTCAGGGGATGCATACATCAAAAATCAGGAATTAGGGTTTCTTGACCTAATTCACCCCTAAGTTGACTTTTGGGACAAATCATAAGCCAAGACCTCAAGACATGATTTGAGGGTCTCCAACATACTACATTGATCCATTTTCAACAATGTATTGATCCAAGAAGCTTGAGCAACAAGTCTCAATTTCATCTGTACCACAGTTAGGGTTTCGCGGGAAAAGTCAACTGTAACTTTGACTTTTGAACAGGACATGTTCCCAAGCCCTATTACATGAATCAATATACCCTATTAAACCCATGGAACATGTCCATCAAGGTTGATTTAGGTCAAGGACATGATTTCCTGAAGAATTGCACAGTTTGGAATTCATCTGATAAAAAGTCAACTGTGCACAAAAGTCAACTTTGACTTTTTGAGATTTTTCACCAAAATGGATTTTTAACCCTAAAGTGATGTTAATGTATGATTTGAATCATCATTCATCAAGAAAAACCAAAGAAAGTGGGATAACTTGTAAAAGGGGTAACCATAAAAACTTAGAAAATTTTCTAAGTTATGGAAAAAGTGACACTAATGTGCCAACTTTGGAGGACCATAACTCATAAACCACAAGGCCATTGTTCCCCATTCAAAGCTTGATTTGTAGATCTCATTGCCCTCTACAAAAGCTTCACACTGGCCTATGTCCAAATTCCTCATGGATTTTGAGTTATGGAGTGATCAAAATCAAGAAAAGTCACTTTGTTCCAACACTTAGTGAAAATTTCACTAAGTCAGATTTTGCCTTACTTTTTTCCAAATGTAGGGGGATTTTTCACTTGGATTCAAAAGAGATCAAAACCAAACATGTTCAAACAGTTGTTGTATCATGTAAGGGCTTTCCAAAATGGCCAAGAACATTACCAAATTCAATTTGAGTCATGAGATATGACATTGGCAAGTTGCCTTGTTGAAATCTGTCAAGGCAAGGCAGAATTTGCACTTTTGCTCGATTTGCCAAAATTGTGCAAATCCAAACACTCCTATCCACTTGTACACATCTGAGGATTGAATCTAAAGGGGACAATCACTGAGCCAAGCCTCCAAAGTCTTTGGAACAAGAAATAGCATGTTGAACCTAGAATGGCCAAAATAGGGACAAGAAATAGCATGTCAATGGAAGCATCAAGGTGGCATGAGCCATTTGCAACTGAATTCAGTCAAGACTTATCCAAGACCAAGGGAACCAGCAGCCTGTGCCCTAACCTCTAGTCATTGACTAGAGGAGACTTGGATTTTCATTTGCCAACATTGGCCAAACCTACTCAACAGTTGCCATTCATTATTCCTTGCAAAACAAACTTGCTATACTATAAATAGAGCTCAATTGTGATCAGTTTAAGTACACCAAAGCCATCAAACAGATGCTTTCCTCAAAATCTCTTCTTTCACTCAAATTTTGCCTTCTAAGGCAAGTCATTATCGGGTTTTGAGTTTGAGAGATTTTCCAATCAAACCAATCACTCACACACCTCACATACATCACATATGAGCTGATCAAACACTTAAACAACAACTGGAACACTGATTTCTCAGAATCACCAGTCAATTGCTCAAGGTTTTAACCAAAACGCAGTTGAGATGCCATGAAGTGATCCAGCCAATTTCAATCAAGTCCAAGCATTCAAACACACTCCATAGGGTGTAGGGAAGTTGTTCAGATCATCACCACTCATCTGTAACACCTCCAAATCAAAAATCACATTGCACTTGTTGTCACGGCCTAGAGGTAAGCATAAACTTGGTCATCTCTCAATCTATGCATATTTCCTCGCACAATAATTTTGCCAAATGTTCATAATCATGCATGGAATGTTTCCCCTCAATTAATTGCATTGTTTGAATTGTGTATCAAAAATCCCAGCCTTCATGCAGAATCTAGGGTTCTTGAGGATTTTTCATGATTTCTTGTTAAATGTTTAATTTAAATGAAATTAAATGCCATAGACATGATCGTGAGGTTGAAACAAGTTGATTGATATGTGGATTGCATGGTATAATCAAGTATTCAATGAGATTGAAGAGAAAATGCAAATATGGGCAAACCCAGAACACGCGCGTGTTCTGGGTGTTCTTGGCGCCATTTTTTTGAATATTTGAATATTTGAATTTTGTGATTTTATTTAATTGATTCAAAAATTAATTTCTCTTTGAGTTTTAATGATTTTGAGTTGATTCTTTTTTTAATAATTCACAAAAATGTTAAAATATTTTATTTTAACAAAAAATCCCAAAAATATTATTTATTTCATATAATTGATATTTTTGCAAAGAATTTATATTTTAATTGTTTTTGACATTTTAAATATTTTTTCCACCTTGATTTTGCAACTTTTAATGCCTTCTAATTATTTTGTAGGTCAATACTTAATTTTTGAAGCATTAATCCTAGATCACAATTTGTTTTCCATATGTTAAACAATTTTGATCATTTTAATTGAATTTTTATTCAATTAAATATACATTTTGAAAACAAATTAGGGTTTTTGGATTAATTCAACCCTCTTAAATCATTTTCAAAACACTTTTGGGCCTCTAATAGAGTGTAAGACCCAATCTTTTTTTTTTACCAAATCATTTTTGGGCCTCAGTATATTGTATAAGTCCCGATACCGTCAAAAACAAACGGCGCGATCGTCGTCTTTTCAAAACAAAAAAAACCTTGGGCCTACCCTCGAGTAGTAAGACCCATTTCTTTTCTTAAAACTTTTGGGCCTCTATTAGAGTGTAAGACCCAACCCCCTTGTACAAAACTTTTTGGGCCTTATTCGTTGTATAAGTCCCTCTGTACATTTTCAAATAAACGACGTGATCGTCGCCAGTTTAAAAAAAATCAATTGGGCCTCTCTTTGAGCTATAAGACCCATTCAACTCTTTGGGCCTCTAATAGAGTGTAAGACCCAATACCCTTTAACCAAAACCTTTTAGGCCTCACTTATTGTATAAGTCCCTCTGCGTTAAAAGAAAACCTCGGCGCGATCGCCAATTCAAAATCAAATCAACTGGGCCTACCCTCGAGTAGTAAGACCCATTTCTAAAACTCGTTGGGCCTCTTGAGAGAGTGTAAGACCCATCCCTTTGTACAGAAAACCTTTTTTGGGCCCCAGTCACTTGTATAAGTCCCTCTGTACAAATTCAAACAGTGCGCTCACTGATAAAACCCTGGGCCTCTCCTTGAGCTGTAAGCCCCAAAACTTTCTTTTTCAAAGCACTTTCTCCTTTGATTTTGAATTATACTGTTGTTTTCAATCTTTCTTTGTTGAACAACTAACCAAACAGCATGGAAGCTCTACAACCGAGTAAGTGTTTATACACTTTCATTTACCGCTTTCATATACATATAATTGTATTGTGGGGCTGTTTCGCTGTAAGTCTTCTTTCATAAACTCATATCAACTGTCTAATAATAGTATAGATATTTAGAGTTTCCCCGGCAACTACGTCTAGCATTAAGCCCGTTGATCACTCTTAGAAATAGTCTAAACTAGATCCCCATAGGATTACCAGACACAGTGTTCCCTCCTCTTGGGGTTAAACAATACGGAGACATGAAAGGCAGCATTCTCTGTGAACCCTTTCATAGACTGTCACTCATAGAAGTTGTCAAAGAAACTCTACTCCCCAGAGATGATCTTTTCTTCGTGAATGGCATCTCTTGAGTTTCTTCCAAATTCTCGGACTTTCCTGGCTTGATCTATTCTCGTTGAATGGCATGTCTTGAACTTCTCGGGGTTTGGGGACCCACAGGCTTCTGAAAAGCACTTGTCAAGAAACTCTACTCCCCAGAGATAATCTTTTCTCCGTGAATGGCATCTCTTGAGTTTCTTCCAAATTCTCAAACTTTCCTGGCTCGATCTATTCTTCGTGAATAGCCTGTCTTGAATTTTTCGGGGTTTGGGGACCCACAAGCTTCTTAAAAGCACTTGTCAAGAAACTCTACTCCCCAGAGATGATCTTTTCTCCGTGAATGGCATCTCTTGAGTTTCTTCCAAATTCTCGAACTTTCCTGGCTTGATCTATTCCTCGTGAATAGCCTGTCTTGAACTTCTCGGGGTTTGGGGACCCATCGGCTTCCTAAAAGCATCCCCGCCTCCTCTTGGGCTTAGTACAAGGACCCTTCGGCTTCTTAGAAGTATTCACAACCTCCTCTTAGGCTTCGTATAATGATTCTTCCTCCGGGAATGATAGCCTCCTCTTGGGCTTCATACAAGGACCTATCAGCTCCTTAAAAGTTTCCAGCCTCCTCTTGGGCTTTGTACAAATTGTCCCGACGACCTCCTAGAGGTATAGGAACATAAATCAGTCATCTTAATAGAACAATATTTCCAAGAGTCTACTACTGTTTCTCAAAGCATAGTACAAAAGATGAAACTCTAGACTTGGACAGTCTAAGACCCTTGAGTCCCCAAAGATGTTCTCAAGCACCCTTCCAGTAAGGAAAAACACCAGTAGACTTGGACAGTCTCAATACCCTTCGGATTTACCATTTCCTCAATGAACAGGAAATATCCCTGATCCTTGAATCAAAATCCTTGAGTACAGCATTACTAATATAAGATCTGATTTTCTCTTTAAATCAGCACACTGGACCTGTCACTCAACCGAAATAGTCACCATAGCCTCCATCTCGGGCTTCGTACGAGATACCATAAAAGGACTCTCTTGTTGAGTCAAACTCCTTTTAGCCTCCATCTTGGGCTTTGTACAAGACACAAATTACTCCCTCGTTGAGTCAATCACCATCTTTAGCCTCCATCTCGGGCTTCGTACGAGATACAAAAGACTCTCTTGTTGAGTCAAAATACTTTCAGCCTCCATCTCGGGCTTCGTACAAGATACAAAAAACTCTCTTGTTGAGTCATATAGCCTCCATCTCGGGCTTTATACGAGATACCAAAAGACTCAATCGTCGAGTCAAAACCTTTTAGCCTCTCTCTCGGGCTTTGTACGAGATACATATTAGCCTCCTCTTAGGCTTTATATAAAAAAACCACTGGTTGATCCAATCAACCTTTTAGCATCAAAGTTATGCCTCGTTCACAATACACAAACATCAACAACTCCTTCCATCTAATCGTTGTAAGCGGCAAGCCTTTGGATTATTTACATCCACGCCACTGTCCCTCTTTTAGCATGAGAAATTCCTAAGGAAAGATAACATTTCTCTACACTGAGTTAAAGTCTTCTCCTTCAGGTTAAAACCCCCTATAAAGGAAATTATGGCATTGCTAGGATCCGCGTATCCCGGTTAAAGTAATCCTCCTTTACAGTCAGTCACCTAACAGTCGTGACAAACAGACCCCCTTTAGAGATGACAAATTCTCTCTAAAGTCAACACCTTCAGCCTCACATCTTGGGCTTTGAACAAGATACAAATAAACTCTTCAGCTTCACATCTTGGGCTTTAAACAAGATACAAATCACTTTTCGCTTCACGTCTTGGGCTTTGAACAAGACACCAAAAACACCCATTTCCTCCCATAGAATAGGAGGAACTACGAACGCTCTGATTTCCCTGTTTCGGTAAACGGGAATACGTACGCAAAAGATTGAAAGAAAAATCTTAGCGAGCACCATCAACAAAAAACCCAAAATCCCATATATCATAATCTGAAGTAGTATCCTAACAAAATCCAAGAGAGAAATCAGTATTGGCGAAAATACAAATAACCAATACAAAGGCCCCCCCACATTAATAGCATTCGTAACTTAACAGACCGCTGTTTAAACTCAGTATGTAAGCAGGGTTAATTAGAGACATCTATTTCCCTTCCTTCATCAGCTCACAATAGGATAAAAAATGAATCGACCTGTAGTCACCCTCCAAGGAGCGACAGTGCTTAAGAACCACGTCCAGTTTCGCTCGCTTCAGAAAAGTGGCGCCCACCGTGGGGCCTGTCTTTCTTTCTTTCTAGGATAGGACTCTTTGTTGACTTCACTAGGATCTTAGGTCAAAAACCTTTAAATAGGGAAGAAACCACAAAATGGTGACTCCGTCGGGGAGCCATTTTTGTCAGGAACATAGGGTTCGTAGCTCTTTAAAGTCTAGGACTTTAGGACGAATATATATACTCCTTTTCCTAAATGCTATACCTGTTTATTTTTGTGCTAATGGGAATGTGTGTGATGTCGCGTGTGGAAAGATTGAGTATACACTTAAGATAAGTGATGGCGACGAGGTCGACCATCAACCTCAGTGGAGGCTGACCAATGCAACCCATTCCCTCTCATAGGCAATGGGCCGATTGTGATGTCTGAGAAGCTGAGGAGCCAACCCTTTTGTAGTGCGGAAGCTATCGGAAATAGTTGTCACGCGATACTACCCTCATCTGAGGCTGGTGATCTATTCTGGGTGAATGGCACTTACTCTAAGATTTCATACAGCTCGCTGGCGATCCGCTTGCTATTTATTATCCTGGGAGGAGATGATGATTTTGAGTACAGGTACAAAAATCACCCTAGTATAAACCTTTGGGGATGGGTAGAGCCTTGACTTCATGACAATGACCCTTTGACCCCATGTTTTTTCTATGTTTTTGTGTGCTGCATTCATGCATTCATTTAAAAAACATTAAAACATTCAAAAAAATTATTTTCTAGTCTCTCTGTTTTTCAAATTAAACTAAGACTGTGATTGCAAATATCAGAGAAAAGGATTACGCTAATGGATTTCGGTAGAAGGAGAACTCATAAGTACACCTTCAGGATTCCAAAACTAGGGAATTTAAGAGGTTTGGGTAGGATGATCACAAACCAAGAGGCTTTCAGAGCCAAGCACGGAGGTCTGCTACCTCTGTTAAGAGTCCATGTGATTGAGGGAATCATGGATGCGCTCATTCAGTTTTACGATCCAATTTATCACTGTTTCACATTCCCGGATTACCAATTCGCACAAACGCTGGAGGAGTATTCTCATCTGATTGATCTACACATTACCGATCAAGCTCCATTTTCTGGACTGGAAGAAATTCCAAAGAATCAGACCATTGCAAGAGCAATTCATTTGGACGAGTCTGAGGTCAGGACTCACATGACCACTAAGGGTGGCATCCAAGGTTTGCCAACCCAGTTCTTGACAAAGAAAGCCCTGTATTTCGCTAGTATCGGGAACGTGACTGCTTTTGAAAGCATCTTTGTTTTACTCACCTACGGGTTATTTTTGTTTCCCAACATCAATAACTTTGTAGATATCAACGCCATTAAGGTTTTTCTCATTGGAAATCATGTGCCGACTTTGCTCGCAGATGCGTATCATTCTGTACACTTAGGAAATTTGTACAGCGGAGGGGAGATCACATGTTGTGTACCTTTGCTTTACAAATGGTTTATCTCCCATTTGCCTATGTCTGCTGCTTTTTGGGATCACAAGAGTGCCTTCCGTTGGTCGCAGAAAATCATGTCCCTCACCAAATCTGACATAGATTGGTGTAATAGGATCTATGATGGAATCGGAATCATTGACCATTGTAGAAACTTCCCCAACGTACCCCTCATAGGAACTAAAGGAGGAATCAACTACCATCCAGTTCTCGTTCGTCATCAATTTGGATACCCGATGAGACACGTCCCACGGGGTGTTCATCTGGAAGGTCTTTTCTTCAAGGAAGGAGAAAACGACAGAGCACTAAAGATGGAAATAGTGCAAGCCTGGAAGCATGTTCATAAGAAAGAACGAGAGTCTCTGGGAAAACCAGACTGTGTCTCGGTGGAGCCTTATCTCCACTGGGTACAAACTAGAGCTCTCAAGCTAAAAATGCCTTATCCGCGTCACGGGATTCTTCCGCCAAAGGAATCTGTCATGTATTTCATGACGGAAACGGAAAAGCTTCAAGTTACTCTCAACAAAGTTCAAAAGGAGAGAAGGTCTTGGAAGAACAAGTACCGCACCCTCAACGTAGAGTGCATCAAAATACAACAATTACTAAAAGATAAAGATGCTCTAATTGAGATTTTGGAGCAACATGCTGTGGAAAATCAAGATGACCAAAGGAATTTGCTCACTCCTTTCACTTGGCAAAGGAATGACAACCCGACAACGGCCCAAGAGCCCCGGTCAAAGAAAAGGAAAGTACCAAAGTCAGCACCCGATTTCTCTTCAGAGAGGACTCGGGACCCATTAGCTTAGGTTTCTATTTCCGCACCTTGTAATCTACTGTATTTCCATTTCTGTAACCCTTTGAATTCAATAAAAGGGGGTTTCCCCACTGTTTGATATTTGCAATCTAATTGTCGAAGTTTATTCTGATTAAACAAAAAAAAGAATAATTAATATAATCATTGCATTCATCATTCTCACATCGCGTATTCTTCTTACCTACGAATCTCATGTTTGTGTCTCGATTCTAGAGTCAAACTGTCTCATTCGTATAATACTCGGGCCAGTCGTCAGAAAAAGATGGATGATCTTGAGGAAGAGAACATAGAGTTGAAAGAAGAGATCGACGCTATGAGAGAGGATATGAGAAAGCTTCGTAACGACATGCAAGCCATGGCAGAAGCTCAGCTACAACGAACTGTGATCTCAGAGATCACCTCAACACCCATAGTGGAAAAGTATGATCCTAGGTATCAAATGCTGAAAGATCGTCCTTGGGGCATGCCTGTTAACTATATCCCGGAAGGATATGTTCCATCGATTGCTGAAGATCAGGTAATCTAAACAGAAGCCGATGGGCCTGAAGGTTACAAACTTTGGAAAAGCAAAGATGCCAGGGGCATACTGAAGACTCCTGAAGGTTACAAACTTCGGGAAATGCCAAGATTCACTGCCGTAGTCACGGTACCACCCCCTGTGGTGCACATTGTCCCGGAAGGACAGGTTCCACCAATACCTTCTGGTAAGAAGGAAACTATGTTCGATAGAATGGATGAATTCCAGGAACAGTTCCTGGAAATGCAGAAGGAGCTGCAAGCCATTCGCGGTCAGGATTTATTTGGAAAGGACGCCGCAGACCTTTGTCTGGTCCCCAATGAGAATGTTCTGCACAAATTTCAAGTGCCCGACTTTGAAAAATACAAGGGTAACTCTTGCCCTCAAAGCCATTTGGTGATGTACGCTCGGCGAATGTCAGCTCAAACGGAGAATCAGGACCTACTGATTCACTACTTTCAGGATAGTTTAACCGGTGCCGCACTCAAATGGTACATGGGTTTAAACCGTGCCACGAACAGCACTTTTAGAGATCTTGGCACTGCCTTCGTCCAACAATACAAATACAATTTGGACATGGCACCCAACATAGATCAACTCAGATCAATGTTGCAAAAGGACAAGGAAACCTTTAAGGAGTATGCTCAAAGGTGGCGTGAAATCGCCGCTCAAATTTGTCCACCTCTTGAGGAAAAAGAGATGACAAAGATCTTCTTAAAGACCTTAACCTCATTTTACTATGACCGAATGGTTGCCAGTGCGCCCAGTGACTTCACTGAAATGGTCGGCATGGGCGTACGTCTTGAGGAAGCCGTCCGAGAAGGACGTTTGTTAAAAGACACTGGATCGACGAGCGGTACTAAAAAATACGGTAGTGCTCTCCCTAAGAAAAAAGAGCAAGATATTGGGAATATCTCTCTCGGAAAGCAAAGGCGTCGATATCAACCGGTAGCAGCTGTAACTCCTGCTATCAGCCCTGCGCCTATTCCTACGTATCAGCCTCAGGTTGCGCAGAGCCAACCTAATCAGCAAAGGACACAACAGCCTCTTCAGCAGGCTCGTCCTCCATACAACAACAACCGTACAACACGGCCACCAGGATTTGATCCTATACCTGTATCGTACGCAGAGCTGTTTCCATTACTGCTAGCCAAGGGGAACATCCAGACTAAGTCCCCTCTTACAGTACCGGAAAATCTTCCTTTTTGGTTTAAGGTGGATCAGATATGCCCTTATCACCAAGGAGGATCTGGGCATAACATAGAGAATTGTCTCAATTTAAAGTCCGGCGTGCAAAAGCTTGTTAGGAGCGGGGTCTTATCCTTCAAGGATATAAATCCTAATGTTCTCACGAACCCGCTGCCTCAACATGACAAGGTTGTCGTCAACCTGATTGAGAAAGAATCTAACAACGTCTATCAAATTCACGATGTAATCTTGTTAAAGACCAATCTGGTCAAGATGCATTGTAGACAGAGTGGATATGGCCATGTGCCACCTCATAACTATCACTAGTGTGATATCTGCTCTAAAGACGACCAAGGATGTTCTGTGGTGCAAGCAGCTCTACAGGAACAAATGGATCTCTGATGGATCCAAGAGCACCGAGTTCGTGGAGTTAACATGGTCTACACGAATTCTAACGTCATTCAAGACCACGATATCCGTGCGATGAATGTCAACTTGGTGGCAATGCACTCAAGGCAAAGCCAGTATCATAATCTGCTGCGTCACGATTACAGTTCTTGTTTGACTTGCTCGGTAAATAAACAGGGTTGCTCTTTCATACAAGAAGCCCCCCAGCATCAGATGAATCTTGGATGGATCCAAGACTACCATGATAGGAATCCTTATCAGATCAACATTGTTTAGATCTTTGATATTCGCGTGATGAATACCAACCTGGTGGAGTTACATGCTGAACAGGTCCGACTCGGATTCCTGGTGTCACATAATTATCACAGCAATAAAGCGGGTTGCGAAAATGATCGAGGTTGTGCCCTTGTCCAGGAAGCACTTCAACACTTGTTAAATCATTGGTGGATGCCAATCTACATGGATGAAGATACTCAGCAAAATAGTATTAGTAACAGGAATCCTACTCGGCGTCAGAGTCAGGATGTCCGATCAGTGGAAGCTAACCTAATGAGGTTACATTGTATTTAAAGTGGGCGTGGCCAGGTGCCATCACACAATTATGACCGTTGTAGCGTCTGTCCGGAAAGTAACCAAGGGTGTTACCTTGTGAGAGCAGCTCTTCAGGGTCAGGTGGATCGTGGAGAGATTCGTCCATATCCGGGTTCTGAACCCATCAACTCGACGTCAAACAACCTTGCCGATCAAATTGAGGACGCTGTCGTCATCTATGGTCATCATAGGACCAGGGATGTTTTTGCCATCATCCCTCTACTTGACGAATCTAAAGTTCCCAACCGGGAACGGATCAAGATTACTTATGATGGTCAAAAGAATCAGAAGGTTCCCATAGTCATCTATCTGCCGGGACCACTACCGTATAAATCAGCTAAGGCAATCCCTTACAAATACGGTGCAACGATAATTGAAAATGGAAAGGAAATTCCATTACCCTCCGTCGTGAATATTGCAGACATCAGTCGTGTAACACGGAGTGGTAGAATCTTCAACCGAGGGGTTGAGGAACCTAAAAAAGAAAAGGAACTTCAGACGGAAGCTCCTGATCTACCAGTCGGTCAATCCAGTAATCCCGACCTTTCGAAAAATGATGATGAGATGCTGAAGCTCATCCAAAGGAGTGAATACAACATTGTTGATCAGCTGTTACAAACTCCTTCAAAGATCTCCGTATTATCACTGTTACTCAGTTCATAAGCGCATAGGGAGGCTCTACAGAAAGTCTTGGAGCAAGCCTTTGTGGAACTGGATGTAATAATTAGATAGTTCGATAGCATTGTCTCTAACATCACTTCCTACAATAAGTTGGGATTTAGTGATGAGGAATTACCTGAAGAGGGTCGTCGTCATAACATGGCGCTCAATATCACAGTTAACTGCCAGGACGATCCATTGGCCAGCGTACTGGTAGACACAGGGTCAGCCCTGAATGTTATGCCGAAGTCCACTTTGATGCAATTATCATTCAAAGGCCCTCCGATGAGAATCAGCGAGGTTGTCGTCAAAGCATTCGACGGATCCAGAAAAGCGGTTATCGGCGAAGTTGATCTTCCCATAACTATTGGTCCTCACACTTTCCAAGTCACTTTCCAGGTCATGGACATCCGGGCAACATACAGTTGTTTATTAGGAAGACCTTGGATACATCAGGATGGCGCGGTCACCTCGACCCTCCACCAAAAGCTAAAGTTCGTCCAGAACAATCAACTTGTCACAGTCTGTGGAGAACAGGCCTTGCTTGTGAGCAACTTATCATCGTCTACTTGTGTGGAACCAGAAGGGATAATCGGAACCCAGTTCCAAGCACTGTTGGTAAGCAAGGACAATCAGTTCAAAGAAGGAACTTCCATTTCTTCATACAACGTTGCTATCAAAGCAGTCGAGAGTACCAATACAAAAGGATGGGGATAGCTTGTCATTCCTACTGGCAATACAACAAAGAAGGGTCTTAGTTTTTCTGCAACCTGTACCCAGACAGCAGCCAACAATGAAGGTCTTTATCCCCTTCAAAACTTCTTCCATAGTGGAGGTTTCCTTCACCCAGTGTCTCAGGAAGTACACACTATCAATGAGGAAGATCCCTCCGACACAGATATCGAATGGAAGTCCTACCTCAACGAGGACGGTTATATGTCTCAGGAATAGGTGCCTACGCCATTTTGCTATCCTGCACAGAGTCCGAGATTTATACCACGGTCAGATGTCGAAATGATATACGGAGGTTGTGATCCGGAAGGATGACGTGCTCCGCCAAATTCATTAGAGGAAGACACTCTGATGAAAGACCAATTTGACTACAACTACTATGGCCCAATGGATGGTCTGCCAATGTGGCAGCCGTACCCAGGAAACTTGGGGCCAGAAAGTCAGCCGAGTAATGAAACTCAGTAGAGCATCATTGAACAGAATACCTATGTCCCCACCATGTCATGGGATCAACACTCGGGTCATCCTGAAGCTACTCAACATGAAGATGAATTCGCAACATTTGCGGGACTTGAGTTCATCAACTATGCTTTTCCCAAGGTCAACTTCATCGAGAGGGATGACTCCTCTAGTTCCAAAGAAGTTTGGGACACTCTGGGAGAACCAATTGGAAAATACGACTTTATGGTCAAGTACACCGCTCCCGAAAGCTCTCGTATCAGGTTCAAGACATCCAGCCAACTGGATGGGGAGATACAGCTGAGAGCACAACTACTCTGCATAATGCATCAGAGGAATCCTCCTACGACAACTCTGCCTGGGAGACAGATTCCAATGATCTTGCTTCACCAGAAATCAGCGTTATTTCTAAAGACAAATCAAGGAAGGTTCCAGACTTTGTGATTCACAGAGGAGTTCGCTGCCAATGGGTTGCTATCGATGTTCCGAAGATTGTTCACAAGTCAAAGTAATTGCCATCTTTAACCTTTCACCCTGCCCAGGTGAAACGGATGTTTTGATAGGGCTCGCTTTCTGTAAAATTTCCCTCTTCGCTTCACCCAAAGCGACAGAGTTTTGTTTTATAGGGCTGTAGTTTCAAGAATCGACTTGTTCATTAATAAAATAACGTCGTTCTGTAATTTCCGCATTTATTGCTGTTTTCTCTTTTTTCTTTTTCTCAGGAAATGGTAATCCTAAAAAACAAATAATCAAAATAAGCATTAAAATAAATACAATGCACACACTTGCATTTTCTCTATCTCTTCTAAACACGAATCATAATGTCATGCAGATTGCTTGTTTTAAACCCCGTTGAAACATACGATCCGATGCCTTCTCCCAACTTTGAGTTCCCGGTATTCGAGGCTGAGGAAGAAAATGACGACAAAATTCCAGAAGAGATCTCCCGACTACTCAGACAAGAGGAAAGGTCCATTGAACCTCATAAAGAGCCGTTGAAAAAGGTAAACTTGGGTTCAGAACAAGAGAGAAAAGAAATCAGGATTGGGGCACTGCTCAGTCCAACTGCCAAAGAGAGTTTGATAAAGCTTCTCAAAGAATTCCCCGATGTATTCGCTTGGTCCTATCAGGATATGCCAGGGTTGGATACCAGCATCGTGGAACATCACTTACCGTTAAGATCGGAATGTCCGCCAGTAAAGCAGAGGTTGAGACGGACTCACCCGGACATGGCCATCAAAATCAAAGAGGAGGTACAGAAACAGATTGACGCAGGTTTCCTCGCCACATCAGAATATCCTCAATGGTTAGCCAACATCGTACCCGTTCCCAAAAAGGACGGAAAGGTCAGAATGTGTGTAGATTACAGGGATCTAAACAAGGCTAGTCCAAAGGACGACTTTCCTTTACCACACATTGACATGCTGGTAGATAGTACAACAAAGTTCAAAGTCTTCTCCTTCATGGACGGATTCTCGGGCTATAACCAGATCAAAATGGCGCCGAAAGACATGGAAAAACTTCGTTCATTACCCCATGGGGTACCTTTTGTTACAAGGTAATGTCGTTCGGTTTGAAGAACGCCGGGGCAACCTATCAAAGGGCCATGACTACTCTGTTTCATGACATGATACACAAAGAAATCGAGGTATATGTCGATGATATGATTGCAAAATCAAAAACAAAGAGTGAGCACGTTGAACATCTGTCAAAATTGTTCGAACGTCTAAGAAAATACAAACTCCGCTTGAATCCCAACAAGTGCACCTTCGGTGTCCGTTCAGGGAAACTCCTAGGGTTCATCGTCAGCCAGAAAGGAATTGAGGTTGATCCTGACAAGGTCAAGGCCATTCAAGAAATGCCTTATCCGAAATCTGAAAAACAAGTCAGAGGATTCTTGGGACGTTTGAACTACATCTCCAGATTCATATTCCTCATGACCACGACATGCGCGCCAATCTTCAAATTACTCAAAAAGAATCAGGACTGCATTTGGACAGAGGACTGCCAAACCGCCTTCGACAGTATTAAGGAATATCTGTTGAATCCTCTGATTCTATCACCTCCAGTGGAAGGAAGACCACTGATCATTTACCTCACAGATCTAGAGGACTCAATGGGGTGTGTACTTGGCCAACAAGATGAAACTAAACGGAAAGAGTCTGCCATTTACTATCTAAGCAAGAAGTTCACCGATTGTGAAACTCGGTACACGATGCTCGAGAAAACTTGTTGTGCTTTGGCTTGGGTAGCCAAACGTCTTCGCCAGTACATGATTCTTCATACTACTTGGTTGGTCTCCGAAATGGATCCAATCAAGTACGTTTTTAAAAAACCTGCTCTTACGGGAAGGATTGCCCGTTGGCAGATACTGTTATCAGAATATGACATAGAATACCACGCTCAGAAATCCGTTAAGGGAAGTATTTTAGCCGATCATTTGGCTCATCAACCGATTGACGATCAAGAATCAATCGGGTTTGACTTCCCAGACGAAGATGTCATGTATCTAAAGATGAAAGATTGCAATGAACCGTTACCCAGTGAAGGGCCAGAACCTGGTTCCCAGTGGGGACTTATCTTTGACGGAGCAATCAATCATTATGGAAACGGAATTTGGGCAATCATTGTTACCCCTCAGGGTACCCAGATTCCTTTAACCGCCCGACTTACGTTCAAATGTACGAACAACGAGGCCGATTACGAAGCATGTATTATGGGTCTCGAAGAAGCGATTGATTTAAGGATCAAAAACTTGGACGTATACGGTGACTCGGCCTTGGTTATCAATCAGATAAAAGGAGATTGGAACACATACCAATCAGGACTGATTCCTTACAAAGACTATGCGAGAAGGTTGCTACCTTTCTTCAACAGAGTCAAGTTTTATCACATCCCTCGTGAGGAGAATCATATGGCTGACGCTTTAGCCACTCTATCTTCCATGATTGGTGTAGGTCAATGGAATGACCTGCCTAAGATCGACATAATGCGCCTTGAACGGCCCGCTTACATCTTCACAATTGAAGCAGTCCTAGACGACAAACCTTGGTATCACGATATCAAATGCTTCCTTCAGAAACAAGAGTACCCACCTAGGGCATCCAGGAAAGATAGAAAGACCCTCAGAAGATTGGCTGGAAACTTCTTCCTGAGCGGTGACACTCTCTATAAGAGAAATTTTGACATGGTCTTGCTCCGATGCGTAGACAGACCAGAGGCAGACATGCTGATAAAAGATATTCATGAAGGATCCTTTGGCACTCATGCCAACGGACACACAATGGCGAGAAAAATCCTAAGAGCAGGGTACTATTGGTTAACAATGGAATCCGACTGCTACAAGTACATGAGGAGGTGTCACAAGTGTCAGATATACTCCGACAAAATCCATGTACCGCAAACGCATCTCAAAGTTCTTTCTTCCCCATGGCCTTTTTCCATATGGGGAATCGACATGATTGGCATGCTTGAGCCCAAGGCTTCAAACGGACATCGATTCATCCTAGTAGCTATTGACTACTTCACCAAGTTGGTCGAAGCAGCGTCATTCGCTAATGTAACCCTACAAGTGGTGGTCCGATTTATCAAAAATAATATCATCTTCCATTATGGTGTGCCAAGCAAGATCATTACTGATAATGGATCCAACTTGAACAACAAGATGATGAAAGAGTTATGTGCTGAGTTCAAGATCGAACACCATAACTCATCTCCCTACCGACCCAAGATGAACGGATCGGAAGAAGCTGCCAATAAGAACATCAAGAAGATCGTTCAGAAGATGGTTGTAACCTACAAAGACTGGCACGAGATGCTCCCCTTTGCTCTTCACGGTTATCGGACATCTGTCCGCACTTCAACAGGGGCAACCCCTTTCTCTCTAGTGCATGGCATGGAAGCAGTGCTCCCCATAGAGGTAGAGATCCCATCAATCCGGGTATTGATTGAGGCTAAGCTCACCGAAGCTGAATGGTGTCAAAGTCGACACGACGAACTGAACCTGATCGAAGAGAAACGAATCACGGCTCTATGCCACGGTCAGTTGTATCAACAGAGAATGAAGAAGGCGTTTGACAAAAAGGTCCGACCTCGCGTCTTCAGGAAAGGAGACCTCTTGCTCAAGAAGATACAATATTTTCTCACTGATTCTCGGGGCAAGTGGACTCCGAATTACGACGGTCCCTATGTGGTCACGAAAGCTTTCTCAGGCGGCGCCTTGAGACTTGCAACCATGGACGGAGAAGAATTTGCCTACCCCACGAATGTTGATGTAGTCAAGAAATACTTCGCCTAAAAAAAATGTCTCGGTGGATTGAAAACCTGAAAGGGCGGTCCAGGCAAAAATTAGAGACATGAAAAAAAATCATCCCGTTGGATTGGAAACATCACAGTACAATCCAGGGAAAAATTAGGGATAATGGCAAGTAACTATGTTCAACAGAGGCAAGTCCCTCAACAGCAGTTACATCATCCGTCAGAAAACTCCAGTCAAGGTCATCTTCGACAGAAGCTCAGGATGTCCCGAAGTCAAAGTTGGTAGAAGGATAGTGGTCGTTATGTTTCAACGTAGCCCTTTTCCCTGTAAATTACCATTTTCTAGCTTTGTATATACTCTTTGGAATCACGCGTTTGGCTGATCTCCATCTTATCAATAAAATTTGAGCCCTTGTGCTTTTGTTTATAATTCTCATTTGTTTTAGCTTTACAGAACGACATTTTAACATGATCAACGATTCTTGAAATAAAACAAAAATGAATTTACTTGTTAAAACTTTTTCTGCTTTTAAAATAAAGTCGACAATTTCTTTTGACTGTTGAACATCAGAAGAATCTCGATCGCTTCTCCAAAGGTGTTTGAACCTCGAAGTGCAGAATCAAAGTACTCCTTCTAACCCAGTATGCCTGAATGAAGGGATTAACTGTGTCAGAGACCTTGTTTCATCCGACACCCTCGGCCGAGTTCTTATCTCCTAAGCCCGACCAACATAGTTCCCCGCGGGGACTATCTCTCCTAAGCAAGGTGGAATTGATATCTTGAACCAGCGATATTTCTACACGCCCCGCGATGGCCGAGTATCCAGTCGTGTTCACCCGTCAGTTTGTATGTCGCGTCAGTTCTGTCAGCATATACATACATACATCATGCATTATTGATTTGCATGCACATTTCATATTGCATCACTATCACTCTAGTCGGTCTTGTCCCTTAGTGATAGGAGTCCTCTCATTCAAGTTATCAGTCCTTGCCTCGTCAGGAAATACTGTGTCCGAACAATCTCACCTCTAGTTTATTTCTGGATTGAAATTGGCCCTCGACCACTTTGATAACTTGAACCTCTGAAAAACCAGAGAGACCTCAGTCAATATCACTCTTCACCATTGAAGATGATATCCTTGCTTTCCCAAATTAAGGAAAACCCCCAGAGAAAGCCTCGTAATCAGAAATTCGACAGTTTTTCTCTGAAAAGACCACTGATGAAAAGGTCATCGGCACCTCAAAATTGGACCCCATCATATGGCATTTCTTCGGGAAGATCCCGAGAAAAGTATGATGTAAGATCCCAAGCAGAAGCAGCCTCTCAAGAGACTCGCTTTCCCCAGTAAAAACAAATGGCATCTCCAACAGAGAAGTTTGTGCACATCTACAACTCAGACAGATGGGTTCCCCAGCAAGTCTGACGTCAACTTTTTCCATCAAATGGCATCTCCCCAGGAAAATTCGGCGAGAAGTTTGAGGAAAACCGCTACGAATAGCGTCCCCTATCAATAAAGTTTATTGACAAAAGAAACTAAGATCAGTTCCTTGATAGGAAACCAGGATCGAGGGGAAGTTAAAATCAGAAACTGAGACCAGTTCCTTGGTAGGAAAGCAGGATCGAGGGGAAGTTTACCTTTTCTAAGCATCATTGCTTAGCAAAAGAAGATGAATGCGCGAGCTGCTGTTCATAAACCACCATCAAAATTTCAGATATTCTGATATTTAATCCTCTTGCACCCTGAATGCCTGAATACCTTCGTCATTCACACCTTCGGGTCCAAGAAGATTAAATAGGGGCATCTGTCATACCCCAAATTTTGACCACTAAGATTTCCCATCATTGTGAAAATCGTCATCACAATATGGGGGAGCCATCTTGCCTCATTAGTCTCCCCAAAGATGGGTGAGCATCCACTGCAATCAAATTTAGGGTTTCAAGCCCTCTCAGAGCTTTTGACAAAGGATCAATCAAGGAATGACATGATCTTCAACTTTTTTAAACTCTCAAGTAGCTACAAGGGATCAAGAGGGCTCCCACTTTAAGGATTAAGCACAAAGCTGCTCCCTTCTAGGTGGATCAAGCCTCAAGATCGCCGGTATCACCAAATTAGGGTTTTGGTCGATCAGGGCCTCCAGATGGAAATTTTCCTCTGGGCATGAGCCAAAGATCCAAAACATAACCTAATATGATCCATGGAACTTCATAAACCTAATCATCAATTCAATTTGACCTCAAGGGATGCATACATCAAAAATCAGGAATTAGGGTTTCTTGACCTAATTCACCCCTAAGTTGACTTTTGGGACAAATCATAAGCCAAGACCTCAAGACATGATTTGAGGGTCTCCAACATACTACATTGATCCATTTGCAACAATGAATTGATCCAAGAAGCTTGAGCAACAAGTCTCAATTTCATCTGTACCACAGTTAGGGTTTCGCGGGAAAAGTCAATTGTAACTTTGACTTTTGACCAGGACATGCTCCCAAGCCCTATTACATGAATCAATATACCCTATGACACCCATGGAACATGTCCATCAAGGTTGATTTAGGTCAAGGACATGATTTCCTGAAGAATTGCACAGTTTGGGATTCATCTGATAAAAAGTCAACTGTGCACAAAAGTCAACTTTGACTTTTTAAGATTTTTCACTAAAATGGATTTTTAACCCTAAAATGATGTTAATATATTGTTTTAGTCATCATTCATCAAGAAAAATCAAAGAAAGTGGGATAACTTGTAAAAGGGGTAACCATAAAAACTTAGAAAATTTTTTAAGTTATGGAAAAAGTGACACTAATGTGCCAACTTTGGAGGACCATAACTCCTAAACCACAAGGCCATTGTTCCCCATTCAAAGGTTGATTTGTAGATCTCATTGCCCTCTACAAAAGCATCACACTGACCTATGTCCAAATTCCTCATGGATGTTGAGTTATGGAGTGATCAAAATCAAGAAAAGTCACTTTGTTCCAACACAGTGAAAATTTCACTAAGTCAGATTTTGCCTTACTTTTTTCCAAATGTAGGGGGATTTTCACTTGGATTCAAAAGAGATCAAAACCAAACAAGATCAAACAGTTGTTGTATCATGTAAGGGCTTTCCAAAATGGCCAAGAACATTACCAAATTCAATTTGAGTCATGAGATATGACATTGGCAAGTTGCCTTGTTGAAATCTGTCAAGGCAAGGCAGAATTTGCACTTTTGCTCGATTTGCCAAAATTGTGCAAATCCAAACACTCCTATCCACTTGGACACATCTAAGGATTGAATCTAAAGGGGACAATCACTGAGCCAAGCCTCCAAAGTTTTTGGAACAAGAAATAACACGTTGAACCTAGAATGTCCAAAATAGGGACAAGACTCCAATTTTGGATTGGAGCATTCAATGGAAGCATCAAGGTGGCATGGACAGAGCCATTTGCAACTGAATTCAGTAAAGACTTATCCAAGACCAAGGGAACCAGCAGCCTGTGCCCTAACCTCTAGTCAATGGCTAGAGGAGACTTGGATTTTCATTGCCAACATTGGCCAAACCTACTCAGCAGTTACCATTCACTATTCCTTGCAAAAAAAATTGCTCTACTATAAATAGAGCTCAATTGTAATCAGTTTAAGTACACCAAAGCCATCAAACATATGCTTTCCTCAAAATCTCTTCTTTCACTCCAATTTTGCCTTCTAAGGCAAGTCACTATCGGGTTTTGAGTTTGAGAGCTTTTCCAATCAAACCAATCACTCACACACCTCACATACATCACATATGAGCTGATCAAACACTTAAACAACAATTGGAACACCGATTTCTCAGAATCACCAGTCAATTGCTCAAGGTTTTAACCAAAATGCAGTTGAGATGCCATGAAGTGATCCAGCCAATTTCAATCAAGTCCAAGCATTCAAACATACTCCATAGGGTGTAGCGAAGCTGTTCAGATCATCACCACTCATCTGTAACACATCCAAATCAAAAATCACATTGCACTTGTTGTCACGGCCTAGAGGTAAGCATAAACTTGGTCATCTCTCAATCTATGCATATTTCCTCGCACAATAATTTTTCCAAATGTTCATAATCATGCATGGAATGTTTCCCCTCAATTAATTGCATTGTTTGAATCGTGTATCAAAAATCCCAGCCTTCATGCAGAATCTAGGGTTCTTGAGGATTTTTCACGATTTCTTGTTATATGTTTAATTTAAATGAAATTAAATGTCATAGACATGATCGTGAGGTTGAAACTAGTTGATTGATATGTGGATTGTATGGTATAATCAAGTATTCAGTGAGATTGAAGAGAAAATGCAAATCTGGGCAAACCCAGAACACGCGCGTGTTCTTGGGTGTTCTTGGCGCCATTTTTTTTAATATTTGAATATTTGAATTTTGTGATTTTATTTAATTGATTCAAAAATTAATTTCTCTCTGAGTTTTAATGATTTTGAGTTGATTCTTTTTTTAATAATTCACAAAAATGTTAAAATATTTTATTTTAACAAAAAATCCCAAAAATATTATTTATTTCATATAATTGATATTTTTGCAAAGAATTTATATTTTAATTGTTTTTTACATTTTAAATATTTTTTCCACCTTGATTTTGCAACTTTTAATGCCTTCTAATTATTTTGTAGGTCAATACTTAATTTTTGAAGCATTAATCCAAGATCACAATTTGTTTTCCATATGTTAAACAATTTTGATCATTTTAATTGAATTTTTATTCAATTAAATATACATTTTGAAAACAAATTATGGTTTTTGGATTAATTCAACCCTCATAAATCATTTTCAAAACACTTTTGGGCCTCTAATAGAGTGTAAGACCCAATCTTTTTTTTTACCAAATCATTTTTGGGCCTCAGTATATTGTATAAGTCCCGATACCGTCAAAAACAAACGGCGCGATCGTCGCCTTTTCAAAACAAAAAACCCTTGCGCCTACCCTCGAGTAGTAAACCCCATTTCTTTTCTTAAAACTTTTGGGCCTCTCTTAGAGTGTAAGACCCAACCCCCTTGTACAAAACTTTTTGGGCCTCATTCATTGTATAAGTCCCTCTGTACATTTTCAAATAAACGACGCGATCATCGCCAGTTTAAAAAAAATCAACTGGGCCTCTCTTTGAGCTATAAGACTCATTCAACTCTTTGGGCCTCTAATAGAGTAAGACCCAATCCCCTTTTAACCAAAACCTTTTGGGCCTCACTTATTGTATAAGTCCATCTGCGTTAAAAGAAAACTTCGGCGCGATCGCCAATTCAAAATCAAATCAACTGGGCCTACCCTCGAGTAGTAAGACCCATTTCTAAAACTCTTTGGGCCTCTTGAGAGAGTGTAAGACCCATCCCTTTGTACAGAAAACATTTTTTGGGCCCCAGTCACTTGTATAAGTCCCTCTGTACAAATTCAAACAGTGCGCTCACTAATAAAACCCTGGGCCTCTCCTTGAGCTGTAAGCCCCAAAACTTTCTTTTTCAAAGCACTTTCTCCTTTGATTTTGAATTATACTGTTGTTTTCAATCTTTCTGTGTATAATAACTAACCAAACAGCATGGAAGCTCTACAACCGAGTAAGTGTTTATACGCTTTCATTTACCGCTTTCATATACATATAACTGTATTGTGGGGCTATGTCGATGTAAGTCTTCTTTCATAAATTCATATCAACTGTGTAATAATAGTATAGATATTTAGAGTTTCCCCGACAACTACGTATAGCATTAAGCCCGTTGATCACTCTTAGAAATAGTCTAAACTAGATCCCCATAGGATTACCAGACACAGTCTTCCCTCCTCTTGGGGTTAAACAATATGGAGACATGAAAGGCAGCATTCTCCGTGAACCCTTTCATAGACTGTCACTCATAGAAGTTGTCAAACAAACTCTACTCCCCAGAGATGATCTTTTCTCCGTGAATGGCATCTCTTGAGTTTCTTCCAACTTCTCGGACTTTCCTGGCTTGATCTATTCTCGGTGAATGGCATGTCTTGAACTTCTCGGGGTTTGGGGACCCACAGGCTTCTTAAAAGCACTTGTCAAGAAACTCTACTCCCTAGAGACGATCTTTTCTCCGTGAATGGCATCTCTTGAGTTTCTTCCAAATTCTCGAACTTTCCTGGCTTGATCTATTCCTCGTGAATAGCCTGTCTTGAATTTTTCGGGGTTTGGGGACCCACGGGCTTCTTAAAAGCACTTGTTAAGAAACTCTACTCCCTAGAGATGATCTTTTCTCCGTGAATGGCATCTCTTGAGTTTCTTCCAAATTCTCGAACTTTCCTGGCTTGATATATTCCTCGTGAATAGCCTGTCTTGAACTTCTCAGGTGTTGCGGTGAAAATCGGATAACAAGCTATTAATTAACTTGCATCATTTTTCTTTTACAACCGACTTTGATTTATCCAAAGGAAAGGTTCAAGATCGTTAAAAAAACCTAAAGGGAGGAGATCTAAAGTTCGGGGGTTGGTTATACAAAGGGAAGGTATTAGCACCCTAAGTATCCGTAGTATTCTACGGGAACCTCTTGTTTAGTTTGTGTTAAGTTATGTTTGCTTGATAAAGATGTATATGTTAAAGGTAAAGACCTAAGAGTATATACACTAAGTTTGCTCGCCAAGACATCGTATCTTGTGCCTACGTATCTGACTAAAGAATCAGAGCAACCGTAGTTCACCTGGTTAATGGTGAATTTGAGGAACCATTGACTATGGACAAAGTTCCAAGGGAATAAGTATGAGCTCATTTAGAGTTTTAAGGAAACTCCCTAAGTCTAAGCTGTAGTGGGAAAAAGTGAGTTCTCATGATGATGAGAATCACATAGAGTTCAAGAACTCTAACTTGTTTTTAAGTTATGACTTATGGCTCTTATGAGGCCAAGATGATGGGTGATTTGTTTATTGACTTACGAGTCAACTGAGGGGTATTTTCCTTTGGAATAGGGAGAATAATCAGTTCTATGAACAATAAGTTTGTGGAGATATTTACATGAAGATGCAACATTAAATAACAAAGTATTAGAGTGAAACAAAGCTCACAATGTCATACAAGGTGAGAACCATACACATTTGGCATCATTAGGTTAGAATGAACAAGATAACATAGTGAAAGAACTCAAAACAGTCAAGGGTATTCATAAAAAAACCTAAGAAGTCTCTTACTTCCAATATCAATAAATGCTTCACAAATGTTTATTTTCATCAATTTCTTTTTACATTCAAGAAGTAGACATGTTAAGGAACGTTTAGCAAAAAGAATGAGTGAAAAAGGATAAAAAATGGTTGAATTATGAGTGTTTGAAAATGAGGCATAAACCATAAAATATTTAAAGCAACATATGATAAAAATATAAAGAGAGGCCTCCCATGGGTGTAGAACCCGGGACCTCACGTGTACAGCTCCAAAACACAGCCAAACCAACCAACGCGCGCATCTTAACAGCCATAGTCACCAATACAATATATGTAGAACAAACTCAGATTAGAAAATAAAACAAAAGGACTGGGGCGAGGGGGATTCGAACCCCGGTCCTGGTGGTCAAATGGGCGTGTGTAATGTGTGTGCTTGCCACTGGGGTGGCTGGTACATCCAGTATGAGATGTAACTTCATAATCCTATAATTCCTCATGTGAAAAACAAAAATGAACCAAAGCTTGCCATATCAGGTCCATGGTTTCGAATTGATGTATCATGCTCCATGCTTATGCAATAATGCCCTCCTCACCAATAAAACAATTCAATGGAATCACAAGTAACAAAACTTTATCACTTCATTTCAACATTGGTCCAACAAATTCAAACAAAAGAAAAGATGAAACTCATATCCCTCCTGGCTCAGAACACCGGCCACCAATAGGTTGAAGATTAAGGAAATGCAGATTAGTTACATGAGTTAAGCATGCATATGAGTGATAGTTGACAACCCTTTAGACTTATGCCAAATGAAATCAGAGACAAGTCCAATGAAATAATAACAACAGGAATATGCATTTTGAAAGTTAAAACACATGGCTGGATGAGATCAGGCATATGGTCATGGCATACTATAAACAAATGTACATCATTGGGAAGGATGACAGGTATGCGTGTGAAATAAACTTCAGCAAGGTAACACATTTCATGAATTTCATATATGCAAGTGGTTACACAGTAGAATGGCAACAATATGTGCTTAGCATGCCAGTTTGTGTAGGGAAACTCGTGAGATTTTGACAAACATATAGTGGAAACATCATGATAGCACACAGAAGGAAAGAAACAAGTTTTCATGCAAGGTTAACACTTGAGCCATGGAGTGAAAGTGTGTCAAAGTAAGTACACAAATAATACATCAGCTTTAAATGAATTCAACAACTTGACTTAAAACCCAAAAATCATGACATAGCAGGTTCAAAATAGTTGACACATATGTGGGACACATCAGTCCTGACATAGTAATGGCAGGCATGAGGCCTCAAGGAACAGGCAGCTTATTCACTAATCACAATATACATGTTATGTTAACTTGAAATAATCAATCCTGACAGGAGCAAACAAAGATTTCAGGCAATTGATATTTTAGGTATCAGTCATAAACACACAAAGTAACTTAACTCAAAATAACAGCATGGCAATGTATCATAATGAGGTTTAAGCCCACAAATCACATTGGTTTAAAACAACAAAACATGGATAGGGATGTATCAAAAGGTCTGCCAAATGATAGTTCAAATGTGGGGTCATGGTAGCATAACCACAATCTTGGGGAACAAATTGCAAAGCAATCATAGCAGCATAGGTTCAGTATTGGTTAGCCTAATGCAAAGATAGGGAGCAGACTGTGATATGAGTTTATGGCATGATGAATAAGGTCTTGGAGACAAATAGGTATCGAATTAATATGCGACAAAACAAAACTGGAAGAGCATTTCATGTTTGACTCAAAACAAATAAGGCAAAGTTAGTTTGAACAAATGGAGATGTATAGCATGCAATCAGATTCAACAGTCCACATATATCCTGAACATTTAGAAATTTGCACAAGTATGACCTGCTCATAGTAGTGGCACAACCAGAGATGTTTCATGATGCCATGAAGGCATAAAAACGTGGCATACTGTGAACCAAAGATAGGCACATGGACAAACCAATTTTAAACAAGGTAAAGCATTCATACCATGGATTTATTCACTATGACAGTATAATATCAAACCACATTTGTTCACAGATAAAACTCCAAATTTGGCCTACTGATATGAAAGGAAACAGTTTTCATGTTAACAACAAATACATTAATTCAACAAGATTTCCCTCATGATTACTTGACAGAAATGCAAATAAATCAACATGGCAGCAGCATGATCAAGATATGGTAAGCATATGAGCTGAGGATTATCAGCATGAGAGAGCAAAGAAACAACATTAAATCTATCATGTTAATCCAAAACATTCAAATCATACTATTGACACATTGAAAACACAAGTTATCATGGAAAGAGGATAGAACAGAGTTGTGGTTAGGTGAGGGTATATGTCATGACATTCCTACCAAGCAAACATTTAGACATATAGGAATAGCTTTGAAACATGGCAAGGAAAAACAAACTCAGGATGATAGTCATACATATGACCAAACAAGTAGGACATCTTAAGTAGAGAAACCTCCACGTCATTTAGATCAAGACTAGCATGGCATGGACAAAGAGCAATCTCAGGGTAAGCATAGCAACAAAATAAGTCCAATACATGATACTGAGATAAAAGGGAAACATCAAAACATCCCTAAACAACGATCCTGTTCTAATACCAAACTATGCTTTTAGGTGTTTCAGAAGCATACCAATCACATTATTAAATCAGTGTCGAGCCAAAGGAATCAACATGAACTTAAGAAAAACAAAGCTTGTATCTTAACAGTTAGTACCAACAAAACAAAAGCATTCAATCTCTGACAGCAAAACATGAATAGCAAAACAAAGGAATATCCTTCAATGAGACATGAGCAAGAATCCTGCCATTAATAGTCCAAACAGTTTGACATAAAAAAGGACAGGTTTTAGAGTAGTTCAAAACTTCAACAGCAAGTAAATGAGTTTCATTACATCTCAACCAAAAATGTTAGGGATTAATGACAATGAGGATGATAACATCCCTGCTTACCAATGAGCAACAACAAATAAAGTCTTGATACATGACTTAACATGGATACCAAGCAACTTAACTATGAACACAACAACATCATATTAAGAACAACAAAAATGGAATAATACCACAACATCATCATGCAAATATTCAGAAATAAAACACAATGGCAATATCAATGTAACATGAGCATGAATGTTGAATATGGAGTGTGAGAAATGGGATTACCTAGTGGAATATGTCCACTGTACCTTTAAGTATGAACTGGTTTCTTTCCCTTCTGATGAGCAGCAGCCTCTTGAAGTTCACCTCCTCCTTTCTTACTTGCCAATGCTTTGAGCTTAGAAGCTTTTTAGAGTGTTTTTTCGAAGAGTGTTGGTGAGAAATACAAGCAGTATGGACGGCTATTTATAGGGAAAGTGTGAGATTTCAAGGTATGGCCAACTTGCTAAAAATTCCAAATCTGCCCTTCCTTTTTCGTGAGGATTTTCCAAACTTGCAGCGTGAAATCTTCCAAAGATCTCTGAGTCTTCTGAGCAGAACTGTTGTGAACTGATAGGTGTATTGATCCATGAATAAACTAATGTTTCCTCCTTTGGAAAGTTTCTCTCTCTCCCTTCCACTTGCACAACTCAGTCATACATCATTATTTAAATGCCAATTCAGTTTAAATTTCGTGGAAAGGCTTGGTTAGATGTTAAGTGAGCCATTAAAACTTAGAATTGATGGAAATTGGTGATTAGGGAAGTGTTTGAACTAAGACTCAAAAGTTAGTTTCTTGAATGTTAAGTAATGAGACACTCATCTTTGACTCTTCGAAACTCCCAACTCCCTTGATGGATGGAAGAGTTCTTGTACTCTTTGGAAAGCCCTCAATGTCCTCTACATCTTTCATGATCAAAGGTTTTTGATTTGAAGCTTGGATCAATGTGAAAATTTGAGTTAAAGTCAGCTGCTCATTATGGTAAAAATGCTGAAATTTCACTAAGTCCTTGGACATTTTGGCTTGCAAGCTCTATAACTTAAAAACCATGCAATTTTAGGAGAAAAGTCATATTTAAACAATTGTAGATCTTGAAGAGAGCTTCCCAATGAGCTTTGAGTGGCTCAATTTGGATGTGTGGTTAGGAAGTTATGATCATTTCCATTTTTGCTATTAGGGGAAAATTCCACTTTTGAAAGGTTTTGTGATCATAATTTTGCTTCCTTTGCAAGAAACTTCTTGAAACTTGTCCTTGGTACTTTAAATCCTCAACAAGACATGTTAGGATGATATAAGGCATTGGTGGTTTCATTTGGGTCAAAATCCCAAAGATTAGGGTTTCAGTCAAAAAACCCTAATTTGGACTGTGAATGTACTTGAGATAAAACTTGTGATCTTGCTTCTTCCTTCACATTCAAGGCTCCTAGAAGACCTTTGGGGATGTCCATCAACTTATGGAATCATGATTTAAGATTTGGAGGCACCTCCTGATGACAATCAAGGCCCAATGATCCATGTGTCTTGTGGAAACCCTAATTTGGAGATAGGGTGTGATTAGGGCTTAAACTACCCATGATGAGAATCAGCTGATCTTGAATTCTTGTGGAGTGAGACCTCTTGGATGTAGGTAACTCAAATGGTTGATGAACCAATCAAATCTTGACCTGGTGATCTCTTGTTGACTTGATTTGATTCAAGGTCTTGATGCCTTGATTCCACTCCATTAGTGGGTCTTTGTGATGATGATAAGTAACCAGAGGACACCTCAGGAGGCCTTGCATTTCTTTGTACAAACCTTAATTTTAAACATAAGAGAAACAAGCTACAAGATATGGGTTAGTCTAAACAATGCATATGTGACTGATTCTAAATGTCTGTGCAAGATGTTATGACATCTAAGAGGTAAAAATTGGGGTACAACAGTTGCCCCTATTTAAATAGCTTTACCGGATGGCACGAGGAAAGGAAGTCCTCGAGACATCAAGGTGAAAAGGTATTTAAATATAGCAAACCGAAAATTTTGCCCTTGGATGGAATGCAGACGCTAAGGACAAGCGACGGACATGAAAATGCTGACATGCCCTGAACTTCTAGTGTGATGATATGATGTCATGATAGTGCAAAGATGCAGACAGACCAAACACCAGAGATAAGGAGCAAACAACCACAGGTGAGTAACACTGGGGAAGGATGAAGGTTAGTATCCATGAGGAAAACTCACTGGGGATACAGGCTGACCAACAAGAGAGACTCACTAGGGAGACTCTGGGGAAATACTAGGGATAGAAATATAGAGCTAAGGGGAAACCCCACAGATCCTCACTGGAGATAGGAGCCAGAAAGGTGTTCTCCATTGGGGAAAGATCCAGGGAAATTGATGATAGGTTCAAAGGTGACCGGACGACACTGGAGAAAAATTCATATTCTTACCGGGCATGAAACCAGAAAAAAAGACATGATCTCCACTGGGGATTAGTTTAAAACAAAAGGATGAGCATCCAGCAAAATATTTTCTAGGGATTTCTTGTACTGAAGAGTTCAAACGGGATCTTCAAGAAAAGCCAGAAAAGGTAGAAATGAACTTGTGCGCCAGATAATATGACTGGACTTTTGGCTGGGGAATAAGGTTAAGCAAACAATATGAATTGGATAAGAAACGAGGTTCGTAGTCGACCTGAGATTTTGGTTCATAGGTGACCTGAGGTTTTGGTTCATAGGTGACCAAGGTTCATAGGTGACCTGAAAATCAATGCCAGCGATTACTGGACTTATGGTTCATAGGTGACCGAGGTTTTAGGTTCATAGGTGACCTGAAAATCAACGCCAGTGATTACTGGACTTATGGTTCATAGGTGACCAAGGTTTTAGGTTCATAGGTGACCTGAAAATCAATTCCAGCGATTACTGGACTTATGGTTCATAGGTTACCAAAGGTTAGGTTCATAGGTGACCTGAAAATCAACGCCAGTGATTACTGGACTTATGGTTCATAGGTGACCAAGGTTTTAGGTTCATAGGTGACCTGAAAATCAATTCCAGCGATTACTGGACTTATGGTTCATAGGTGACCAAAGGTTAGGTTCATAGGTGACCTGAAAATCAACGCCAGTGATTACTGGACTTATGGTTCATAGGTGACCAAGGTTTTAGGTTCATAGGTGACCTGAAAATCAATTCCAGCGATTACTGGACTTATGGTTCATAGGTGACCTGAGGTTAGGTTCATAGGTGACCTGAAAATCAACGCCAGTGATTACTGGACTTATGGTTCATAGGTGACCAAGGTTCTGGTTCATAGGTGACCAAGGTTTAGGTTCATAGGTGACCAAGGTTCTGGTTCATAGGTGACCAAAGGTTCTGGTTCATAGGTGACCAAAGTTTAGGTTCATAGATGACCAAGGTTCATAGGTGACCTGAAAATCAATGCCAGCGATTACTGGACTTAAGGTTGGCGTCGACAGCTGGATTAAATATCAGATAGGTCAATACCGGGGTTGCATAAGCGAAGATTGGACTTCCTGGGGAATAAAGCATAGAGAGTCAAATCTGGCGCACGAAGGTGAAGACCGGACGCAAGCGATACACAGACAAAGGTCTGAAGACCAGTGAAGGAGACGAAGAGAGATAAAGTCCTTACACTCAAGTCAAATAAATGCAAAGATGCACCATGCCATGCTATGATGCAAATGCTTAATAACATGCAAGAAACGACTCTGACGAGAGATGACCAACAGGGAACAGCGAGAGGAAAGATGACATATCCCTCGCACTAAAGTTCAAAGTTTGGAGATGATTTGGGAATGTCTTGATTTCACTGGGGAAATAAGAGTTCATATTTTCCGACAAACATCTGTGAAGATACTGGGGAGAAGTCCTTTGTACCGGTGGTCAGTCATTACTTAAAATGTTTGATTCGGGGGAGTACTGCCAAACTTCTTTTTTAACAACAAGTTCACTCCAAATGATTTATCAGTGTTTTCGTCGCAAACTGAGCCTTTGAAAGAGGCAAATGATTTCACTAAATCGTCCCTAATGCCAAAGCAAAATGTATACTTTTATCGTGTTTTCTCAAAAGATTTTTTTTTTCTTTTTTAAAACATTTTCCGCTTTCAAAACTGTTATTAATGAATAAATGATGTTTTGCATAACGAGGAAAGTATTAGAGTAATGATAAATATCAAACAAAGAATGGTTCAAAATCTGATTTCATTAGAATGGTATCTTGCCAATAGCGAAGTTCCATGGAACATTACAATTGAAAAATGGCAATTTGGGAAAAGGTTACATCGTATTCAATGACCACTACCCTCCCTGTTGACTAAGAGTCCTGACAATCTTCACTGTTGATGAGAGAAATTTGAACTTTGACTTTCTTCATGAACATCGGGATGCAGGTGACACCCTATCTAACACAGTGAAACGCCTTTGTCCCTAATTTTTGCCTGGACCGCCCTTTTGGGTTTTCAATCCACCGGGACGTTTTTTTTTTTTTTTTAATCCCTAACTTTTGCCTGAGTCTCCTTCATAGGTTATGACCCACCGGGATACCCTTTTCTTGCCTAAGTTGCCATTTTTGGTTTTTGACTTAGCGAGCTTTTTAGGCGTAATATTTTCGTACTGAGTCAGCATTCACGGGGTGTGCGAGTTGTTCACCATCCATCGTTGTGAGGAATAAGGAACCTCCTGAGAACACAGTTTTTACCACAAATGGACCCTCATAGTTAGGCGCCCACTTTCCTCGAACATCCCTTTGAGATGGCAGAATCTTCTTGAGTACTAGTTCTCCTTCTCGAAATTCTCGAACACGGACCTTCTTGTCAAATGCTCTCTTCATTCTCTTCTGATACAGATGACCATGGCACATAGCAGTCAGTCGCTTCTCATCAATGAGGTTCAGCTGATCATATCTTTCTTGGACCCATTCTGCTTCATCTAGTTTAGTTTCCATTAGGATTCTTAGAGATGGTATTTCAACCTCAATGGGAAGAACAACATCCATTCCATAAACCAGAGAAAAGGGGGTTGCCCCTGTCGAAGTTCGGACCGAAGTTCTGTATCCGTGCAAAGCATATGGTAACATTTCATGTCAATCTTTATAAGTCTTGACCATCTTCTGCAGGATCTTCTTGATGTTTTTGTTAGCAGCTTCGACAGCTCCATTCATCTTGGGACGATAGGGTGAAGAATTGTGATGCTCAATCTTGAAATTGTCACACAGTTCCCTCATTGTCTTGTTGTTCAGATTTGTCCCATTGTTAGTTATGATCTTGTTAGGGATTCCATAACGACAGATGATGTTGTTCTTAATGAAACGAGCAACTACTTGCTTAGTCACGTTTGCATAAGAGGCAGCTTCCACCCACTTGGTAAAGTAATCTATAGCCACCAAAATAAAGCGATGTCCATTGGACGCTTTAGGCTCAATTGCCCCAATCATATCGATGCCCCACATAGAGAACGGTCAGGGCGATGATAACACATTTAACAGAGTAGGAGGAACATGCATTTTGTCCGCATAAATCTGACATTTATGGCATCTTCTAGCGTAGTGGATGCAATCAGTCTCCATAGTCAACCAATAGTATCCAGCCCTCAAAATCTTCTTAACCATGGCATGTCCACTGGCATGGGTGCCAAAAGCTCCCTCATGGATCTCATGAATCAGTAAATCCGCTTCTCTCTTATCGACACATCTCAACAAAACCATATCATGATTCCTTTTGTATAGTACACCGTTGCTGATAAAGAACTTGGATGACAACCTTCGCAAGGTTTTCTTATCAAGACTGGACGCATTGGCCGGATATTCTTGAGTCTTTAGATAATTCAGAATGTCATGGAACCAAGGCTTACCGTCTGATTCTTCTTCAATGGACTGGCAGTAGGCAGGCTCAGTCCTTCTTCCAATACTGATTACCGGATCTTCGTTGATAAATCTAACTTACCACATTGAAGCCAGTGTTGCCAAAGCATCAACTACATGATTCTCAGTACGTGGCACATGGCGAAAGGTTATCTCATCAAAGCATTTAATCAACTCCAAGGCATATGCCTGATAAGGGATGAGCTTCTCATCTTTTGTCTCCCATTCGCCTCTGATCTGATAAATGACTAGAGCGGAGTCACCCATAACTTCAAGAAAACAGATTCCAAGATCGATTGCGACTTCCAGACCCAGAATGCATGCTTCATATTCAGCAATATTGTTCGTACACCCAAAATCCAATCTAGCCGTAAAAGGGGTGTAGCCACCTTCCAGATTAATTATAACAACACCTACTCCATGCCCCTTGTAATTGGACGAACCGTCGAACATCATCTTCCACCTATACTTAGCCCTGGGATCTTCCTCAGAGCCTGACTCTTCACAATCTTTCACTGCCATAATATCCTCGTCAGGGAAATCAAACTTGAGTGGTTCATAGTCTTCAACTGGTTGATTGGCAAGATATTTTGAAAGAACACTTCCTTTGATGGATTTCTGAGCCACATATTGGATATCATACTCTGACAACAGCATATGCCACCGCCCCAGTCTTCCTGTTTGAGCAGGCTTTTCAAAGATGTACTTTATTGGATCCATTTTCGAGATCAACAAAGTAGTGTGACATATCAAATACTGCCTCAAACGCCTGGCGGCCCATGCTAAAGCACAACAGGTCTTCTCAAGCAGTGAATAACGGCTTTCACTATCAGCAAACTTTTTGCTCAACTAATAGATGGCATGCTCTTTGCGACCAGTTTCATCGTGTTGGCCCAAGACACAGCCCATGGATCCTTCTAAAACAGTCATGTACATGAAGAGAGGTCTTCCCGGAACAGGAGGCACCAGAACAGGTGATTCTTGCAGATAGTTCTTGAGTTTTTCAAAAGCTTGTTGGCAATCAGAATTCCACTCTACGGCCCGATCCTTGCGGAGCAACTTGAAGATTGGTTCATAGATGGGAGTCATATTGGAGATAAATCGAGAAATATAATTCAAACGGCCCAAAAACCCTCTTACTTGAGATTCAGTCTGCGGCGCCGGCATCTCTTGAATAGCTCGTACCTTATCAGGATCTACTTCAATTCCTCTTTAACTGACGATAAAACCAAGTAGCTTCCCTGACCTGACACCGAAAGTACACTTAGCCGGATTTAACATTAGCTGATATTTCCGGAGTCTCTTGAATAACTTCAGAAGATGGCCCAAATGTTCTTCTTCGCTCTGAGACTTAGCAATCATGTCATCCACGTATACCTCAATTTCTTTATGGATCATATCATGGAATAAAGTCACCATGGCTCTTTGATATGTTGCCCCTGTGTTTTTCAAACCGAAAGGCATGACTTTGTAGCAATAGGTTCCCCATGGAGTGATGAATGTGGTTTAATCCATGTCGGCTGGGTCCATTCTGATCTGATTGTAACTTGAGAAACCATCCATAAAGGAGAAAATTGCAAAACTAGCTGTATTATCCACGAGAGTGTCGATATGCGGTAGAGGGAAATCATCTTTAGGACTGGCTTTGTTGAGATCCCTGTAATCTACGCACATCCGCACTTTACCATTCTTTTTCATTACCGGCACGATGTTGGCTACCCATTCAGGATATTTTGAAACTGCCAAGAAACCTGCATCCAGTTGTTTTTTAACCTCATCCCTGATTTTGAGAGCCATGTCAGGTCTGCTTCTTCGAAGCTTCTGTTTCACTGGAGGACATTCGGGCTTGAGTGGTAGCTTATGAACTACTATATCTGTATCCAAGCCAGGCATATCCTGATAAGACCAAGCAAACACATCCACATACTCTTCAAGAAGTAGTACTAGCCGTTGTCTGATCTCTGCCCCAAGTGATGCCCCAACCTTGACCTCTTTCCTCTTTTCTTCGGTACCAAGATTGACGACATCAACTTGTTCTTCATGCGGTTGAAGATTCGTGTATTGATACTCACACATTTCTGCCAAATCATCAGGGTTCTCATAATCCTCTTCATCTTCGGCTTGATTGATAGGTGAATCAAAGTCAATATTGAGATCGGGGTCATCGAATACAATGGGTTTAGGATTCACTCTGCATGATGGAGGGACTTATTTTATTAAGAATGCACAAAAAATTATATGCGAGATGAAAAAATTTCTGTAGTTTTGAAAAGATTGCCATTTTTCTTTTAGAAGCAAATGCAGTAAGGTAAAGACAAGGATATAGTCAAAACATCATTTTCATTGATTAATAGGAAATGAAAGCGGTGGCCCATACAAAATAATCCGCTAGCCTTGGGCAAGACTAAGGAATTGAAAACAATAACAAAGCAAACAAATTACTCTGGCATAGGGTACAAGACAGGGATCTCAATAGGCTCCAAATGGTTTATGTCTTCGTCTTCGGCCTCCTCGATAATAGCATGGACCTGATGTCCTCCACTGACAAATATTTCTTGAATCGTCTTCAGTCCTCCCATTGTTGGAGCGTCTTTTTCCTCAAAAGCTGGTTTGTAACCCAACCCTTGGTACTTTTCTCTTTCTTGGATTTCGACGACTTTGCCCCAGCCTTCTGGGGTACCATTTTGCAGAGCAGATTGAATACTTTTAAATGAGGTAAAAGATGGGCAGTTGGGAGCCACTGGTTCCTTATCATCAAGCATAATGGCATTGGCTATCTCAAGGGCCTGGAAAGAGGTTTCCAGAGCATCCTCATCGACCTCGATATAACAGAAGGAAGACAAGTTGCTGACCATCAGGTCTTCTTCGCCATGTATAATAACCAATTTCTCGTCAGTTACAAACTTCATTTTCTCATGCAGAGTAGAGGTCACAGCGCCAGCCTCATGGATCCATGGTCTGCCTAGCAAATAACTGTAGGCAGGATTGATGTCCAAGATTTGGAAAACAATATTGAACACCTGTGGACCAATTAAAATAGGCAACTCGATTTCACCCATCACTGATCTTCTTGAGCCATCAAAGGCTTTGACAACAAGCGAAGTAGGTCTCATCGCAGCTCCTCGGTAAGATAACTTTTCAAGAGCTCTTTTCGGTAAGACGTTCAGAGACGAACCGGTATCCACAAGGACTCTGGCCAACGTATCTTCTTGACATTTCACCGACACGTGCATGGCAAGGTTATGGTTTCTACCCGTTCGAGGTAATTCCTCGTCACTGAAATTGAGAGTGTTACAAGCTGTAATGTTGGTAATGACATGGTCGAATTGTCCAGCGGTTATATCTTGAGCCACATGTGCCTGGGCCAGTACCTTCTGTAAAGCTGATATGTGAATAGGCGAATTGACTAGTAGAGACAAGATTGAAATTTTGGACGGAGTCTGATGAAGCTAATCTATCACCCTGTAATCACTTCTTTTTATAATCCTCAAGAACTCTTCATCTTCTTCTTTAGAAATTACCTCCTTTCCTTTGTCTTTAGGAGGTATAGGAATGGTGGTCTCTATGGGTGCAGTTTCTCTGACAGGCGGAGTATAAACTCTACCGCTTCGGGTTACCTTCCCTGTTCCAACTATGCTTGACACATCTTCAATAGTAGTTCCCACCTCATTCCTTGGAACTACGTCCTCAAAAGTGATTCCCACCTCTTTCCTTGGAATCACGTCTTCTCGTTTTCTGTTACCCATAACATTCTCATAAATCCACGGCACGGCCTTGGTCCCTCTGAACCTAAATGGAATAGGTTGTCGGGTATCATATTGCTTGGAATGATTAGCAGTAGAAGCAATAACAGGCTCAGGATTATTGAAAACCGGCACGGGTTTGTTAAATACAGGAACCACAGAACCTGACTTGAACACAGGTACTTGATCCCTTGGCTTCGGTAGGTTAAACACAGGTTCAATCACTGCAATTTTACTCTCTTTTTCCTTATTGAAAATTTGTAGAAAACCTTCATTGATCAAACACTGAACATTCTCTTGCACTAAACGACACCCCTTTATATTAGTTTTGCATTCCTCACAGTTATCATGGCAACCTTTGACCAAACCAGCCTTAAACAATTTAGCATGAAAGGTCTTGAGAGGAGTCTTGATCTTTGCTACGTCCAAAATTAACGCCTCATTCTTTTCATCCTCAATGGCATTAGTAGTCCCATGTGTAGGCAAAGGATTACTTTTCACATTTGGCTGATTGTCTGCAAACGATAGGACATTCCTCTCCATCAATCTTTTCACAACATTTTTCAGTGCTAAACATCCTTCCAAATCGTGACCAGCTCCTCCTTGGTGAAAGGCGCAATTCACATTTGGATTGAAGAACGGCATAGACTTTTCAGTTGGTGGTCCCAAAGGTCTGGTAACGATCAATCCTTGTTCCACTAAAGAGGGGTAGAGCTCAGTATAAGACATTGGTATAGGTGGGAATGTGGACGTTGCCCCCTGCCTTCTTTGAGGAGCATTCTGCTGTGAAACCAGCTGTCTCTGTTGTTGGTAATTCTGGTTTCTCGGCCATTGTTGATAAGTTGTGCTTTGATAAGCTGACGCTTGTTGTACTGCTTGATGATTGAAAGTAGGTGTAACAACTGCTATGTAAGGTTGTTGAGCATACTGGATAGGGCAAGTTGGTTGTTGGGAGAAGTTTGGACCTGGCTGTTGTCGGTACATTGGTTGTTTCCACCTAGGATTCTGATTTTTTCCTGTCATGACGGCATTGGTTTCCCCTTCCTTTTTCTTGTGAAAATTACTGGGAGCCTTTTTGACATTGGTGCTTGTAGAGCTGTTTGTAGAGCTTACGACCTTCCCGCTTTTTAATCCGGCCTCGACTTTTACACCGACTGCGACGATATCAGCAAAACTAGCACTGACGCTGCTGATCATTCTTTCGTAGAATTCTGGTTTCACCGTGTCTACAAACCAGTCTGCCAGTTCCTTCTCAGTCAGGGGTGGTTCAACTTGGGAAGCAGTTTCCCTCCACCGTTGTGCATATTCTTTGAAGGATTCGGTGCTGCTTTGGGTCATACTTAACAATTAGCGTTAGTCAGGGGCTAGATCCAAATTGTATTTGTAATGTTTCACGAAAACATCTATCACATCTTGGAAACAGCGGACCCGAGATTGATCCAGACTTAGGTACCATTTAGCGGCAGCACCCTTCAAGCTGTCTTGAAAACAATGTATCATTAACTTGTCGTTACGTACATGTGCCGCCATCCTACGGTAATACATGAACAGATGGGATCTGGGACATGTGGTGCCTGAGTACAACTCAAAGTTTGGCAACTTGAATTTAGAGGGTATCACCAGGTCTGAAACCAAACACATATCTTTTACATCAGTGCTAAAGGTGTTACTTCCTTCCATAGCCTTTATCTTCCTTTGCATCGTCTCGACGCTCTCTCTTAACTTTTCATTTTGGTCATCCCCCTCTTCAGATACGTCAATGTAATCGTAAGGGTAATGGTTGTGGAAAACCGGATGTGCCTGTGTCTGTACCGCTGGTGGAGTGATAGTGGGAATAGCCTGTAGAGTCTCATTGGCTAGAGGTACTGTTTGTTGAGTAGATTGAGGAACGGTGGCACGGACGAAGTCAAAAGGCAAACCCAAGGTAGGGTTCACAACAGGAATGACAGGAGGTTCTATTGCAGTGGTGATGATTTCGGAGACCACGGTGGCCTGAGTATCAATTTTTGCTCTCAAGATATTGACGGCCTCCAAGAGCTTCCCCATTCCACCTCGTATTTCCGTTAGCTCGTTATTGACTCGGTCCATCTCCCCATAAGTTTCTGACATCTTCAACCGAGCTTAGGCCCGAGTGTTGTAGCCGTGCTTATGATTCAGTGTGACGGTTCTGAGATAATATGGCGACATAAGGTAAGGATAAAAAAGGAGACGTGCATATGTTATGACATGATGCAAATGAGGATGCTGATGCAGATGCTGGCTAAACTATCAAGTAACCAAATAAATTTGCAAATAATGTAGACAATGGAATTTTTGTCAAAATATCTTCTTCATTAAGAAAATTTGGCAACCATTACATCAAGAGCAGAGTATCTTCATGCTCTGGGTACAAAAGTGGGGACACACCCACAACAGAAAGGAAATAACAACAACGACAAAAGGAAACAACATTGAAAGAAAAAGTGGCAACATTGGAGGTTCTAGAAATTGGATCCACTAGTGGATGCCCCATCTCCTTCATTGATTTTCTTCACAAGTTCCTCGATACGACCCTTGATCCTTTCCTTTTCGAGAAACAAATCTGTCAGAGTGTCCGCCATTCTCTGCTTGGTCTCAGGTGTTGCTTCGTGACGAGGAAATGGCTTCCTCATCACACGGGCTATGTTACGGGACCATTGTAGGTGAGCTTCGGTGACAGGGCATTCGGCCCTCCACAATTGCCTATTGATCTGGCGCCAGGCGCGTTCAAGTCGCAGTTTCATTTCAAATTCTTCCTCTTCTCCAAAGTACATCATATGCATGTCCTCATCATCCGGGGGTCCTTCTTTCATGTGGCCCAACTGGCGGCGGGCAAGAACAGGGTTGTAATTGATACAACCATTTCTCCCCATTAAGGGGACATTGGGGCAGTCCCCACAGCTAACAATCATGAGGATTCCTTCTTCTGTTGAGTCATACCATTCGACATCGGTATGTTTTAACTCCATTAGCTTCTTGGACCATATTTTACAATCTTCAACCTCCCAGAAGGCGGGAGTTTTTGGCAGATAAGAGATGAACCACTTGTAGAAGAGAGCTACACAGCAGACAATTGACCCACATCCTCTCGAGTATCTAGTCTGAACAGAGTGGTAGACGTCAGCCAGCAAAGTTGGGACTGGATTGTTGATGGTGAAGATCTGAATGGCTTGGACGTCCACAAAATCTTTGGCGTTTGGAAACAGAAATAACCCGTAGATCATCAGAGCAAAGGTTGATTCAAACAGTGCCTCATTTCCTCTGTTCTTGAAATACATGGCCTTTTCTAGCAAGAACAAAGCGGGTAGCCGACACCGACCTCCTTTGATGGTTAGATTGGCTTGAATATCAGAGACTCTGATCCTTGTAGCCATAGCAATTTCCTTAATGGACGGCATCGCCTCGATCCCAGAGAAAATTGGAGCTTCTCTGACAGGGATTCCAATCAGGGCAGAGAATTCTTCTAGTGTTGGGACCAATTGAAATTCAGGAAATAAGAAACCACGGTAAGCTAGATGGTAAAGCTGAGCCAAAACCTCAAGGGGTCCTTCAGTTACCGGGAGCCTCATTAGTGGCAGGATGCACCCATACTTGTCAGCAAAGGCTGATGGGTCTTCGACTTTGTCACCCAACCACAATAATTGTTCAAGCTGGGGAAGCTCAAAAGAGTAAGGCCAAACTTTCTTTCTTGCGGCATCCATGTCTACAAAATCTGCAAAGCAAAGTCAGTACATTGATAGTTTAGCAAAAGAATGCAAAGTGTGATGCAAATGTGATTGGTTTTAAGGAACCCAGGAAAAACCATTTTTCAACATAAGTCTCATTCTATTAAATATTGAGAAAAGTTACAAATAGTAGATTTCAATAGTTCCAAAAAAGACCAAAATACAAGAAGATAGGAACAACAGCTAAGCCTACAAAGCAATCCTATCTAAGAGTGTCCTGCTTCACGCCCCCTCTTCTGCCTTTTCAACTTGTCATTCTCTCTGACCAGCTTGTCCACGATTCCTTTCCACGCGCCAGATGTTGGAGGAACACAAAAATACTCATGAGTGCTAGCAGTAGGCTTTGTGCTAGAGAAAAATAAATTCTCTTGCGCCAAAGGTTCATCAATTACGCGTTTTTCCAGCCACTCAATCAAGTCGTCTTTCTCTTTCATCTTTTCCTTCATTTCCTCTAGCTCAATGCAGATGATATGATATTTCCACTCCCACGTGTCCCTTTCAAGCTTCATCCTTGCTAGATTTTCCTGGTACTCCTCCATGCGTTCAATGGGAATAATAGATGGTGATACAATAGTCGGCTGATGAAGTATTTTGGGAATATAAGGCATCTTGAGGTCACGGGAGCGAGATCGAACCCACTGAAGGTATGGCTCCAAAGACACACAGTTTCGTTTTCCCATCTCGTCCTTGGTACTTTTGTGGAACGTGTCCCAAGCATACCAAACTTCATTCTTGGTTTCATTAGTGGCATTTTCATTAAGGTAGAAGAAACCGGATACATGAATATTCTTGGGCTTCTCTTTCATTGCAAACCCGAATTGGCGTTTAGCAAGAACAAGGTTATAGCTGATCCCGCCATGAATACCAAGAAGTGGTACATTGGGGAACGACCCACAACTATCAATGTAAACATTTTGGTCATAAACAGGATCATACCAAAAGATGTCATTATAAATAAGAGAAATGATCCTTTGAGACCAACGAATTTTGTCAGGGTTGTCACGGAATTCAGATGTTCGAGGCAGATTAGGGTTTCAGTCAAAAAACCCTAATTTGGACTGTGAATGTACTTGAGATAAAACTTGTGATCTTGCTTCTTCCTTCACATTCAAGGCTCCTAGAAGACCTTTGGGGATGTCCATCAACTTATGGAATCATGATTTAAGATTTGGAGGCACCTCCTGATGACAATCAAGGCCCAATGATCCATGTGTCTTGTGGAAACCCTAATTTGGAGATAGGGTGTGATTAGGGCTTAAACTACCCATGATGAGAATCAGCTGATCTTGAATTCTTGTGGAGTGAGACCTCTTGGATGTAGGTAACTCAAATGGTTGATGAACCAATCAAATCTTGACCTGGTGATCTCTTGTTGACTTGATTTGATTCAAGGTCTTGATGCCTTGATTCCACTCCATTAGTGGGTCTTTGTGATGATGATAAGTAACCAGAGGACACCTCAGGAGGCCTTGCATTTCTTTGTACAAACCTTAATTTTAAACATAAGAGAAACAAGCTACAAGATATGGGTTAGTCTAAACAATGCATATGTGACTGATTCTAAAAGTCTGTGCAAGATGTTATGACATCTAAGAGGTAAAATTTGGGGTACAACATCAGGGTTTAGGGACCCATCGGCTTCCTAAAAGTATCCTCGCCTCCTCTTGGGCTTAGTACAAGGACCCTTCGGCTTCTTAGAAGTATTCAGAGCCTCCTCTTAGGCTTCGTATAATGATTCTTCCTCCGAGAATGATAGCCTCCTCTTGGGCTTCATACAAGGACCTATCGACTTCTTAAAAGTTTCCAGCCTCCTCTTGGGCTTCGTACAAATTGTCCCAACAACCTCCTAGAGGTATCGGAACAGAAATCAGTCATCTTAATAGAACAGTCTTTCCAAGAGTCTACTACTGTTTCTCAAAGCATAGTACAAAAGATGAAACTCTAGACTTGGACAGTCTAAGACCCTTGAGTCCCCAAAGATGTTCTCAAGCACCTTTCCAGTAAGGAAAAACACCAGTAGACTTGGACAGTCTCAATACCCTTCGGATTTCCCATTTCCTCAAAGAACAGGAAATATCCCTGATCCTCGAATAAAAATCCTTGAGTACAGCATTACTCATATAAGAACTGATTTTCTCTTTAAATCAGCATACTGGACCTGTCACTCAACCGAAACAGTCACCATAGCCTCCATCTCGGGCTTCGTACAAGATACCATAAAAGGACTCTCTTGTTGAGTCAAACGCCTTTTAGCCTCCGTCTTAGGCTTTGTACAAGACACAAATTACTCCCTCGTTGAGTCAATCACCATCTTTAGCCTCCATCTCGGGCTTCGTACGAGATACAAAAGACTCTCTTGTTGAGTCAAAATACTTTCAGCCTCCATCTCGGGCTTCGTACGAGATACAAAAAACTCTCTTGTTGAGTCAAATAGCCTCCATCTCGGGCTTTATACGAGATACCAAAAGACTCCATCGTCGAGTCAAAACCTTTTAGCCTCTCTCTCGGGCTTTGTACGAGATACATATTAGCCTCCTCTTAGGCTTTATATAAGAAAACCATTGGTTGATCCAATCAACCTTTTAGCATCAAAGCTGTGCCTTGTTCACAGTACACAAACATCAACAACTCCTTCCATCTAATCGCTGTAAGCGGTAAGCCCCTGGATTATTTACATCCACACCACTGTCCCTCTTTTAGCATGAGAAATTCCTAAGGAAAGATAGCATTGCTCTACACTGAGTTAAAGTCTTCTCCTTCAGGTTAAAACCCCCTATAAAGGAAATTATGGCATTGCTAGGATCTACGTATCCCGGTTAAAGTAATCCTCCTTTATAGTCGGTCACCCAACAGTCATGACAAACAGACCCCCTTTAGAGATGACAAATTCTCTCTAAAGTCAACACCTTCAGCTTTACATCTTGGGCTTTGAACAAGATACAAATAAACTCTTCAGCTTCACATCTTGGGCTTTGAACAAGATATAAATCACCTTTCGCTTCACATCTTGGGCTTTGAACAAGACACCAAAAACACCCATTTCCTCCCATAGAATAGGAGGAACTACGAACGCTTTGATTTCCCTGTTTCGGTAAACGAGAATACGTAGGCAAAAGATTGAAAGAAAAATCTTAGCGAGCACAATCAACAAAAAACCCAAAATCCCATATATCATAATCTGAAGCAGTATCCTAACAAAATCCAAGAGAGAAATCAGTATTGGCAAAAATACAAATAACCAATACAAAGGCCCCCCCACATTGATAGCATTCGTAACTTAACAGACCGCTGTTTAAACTCAGTATGTAAGCAGGGTTAATTCGAGACATCTATTTCCCTTCCTTCATCAGCTCACAATAGGATAAAAAATGAATCGACCTGTAGTCACCCTCCAAGGAGCGACAGTGCTTAAGAACCACGTCCAGTTTCGCTCGCTACAGAAAAGTGGCGCCCACCGTGGGGCCTGTCTTTCTTTCTTTCTAGGATAGGACTCTTTGTTGACTTCACTTGGATCTTAGGTCAAAAACCTTTAAATAGGGAAGAAACCACAAAATGGTGACTCCGTCGGGGAGCCATTTTTGTCAGGAACATAGGGTTCGTAGCTCTTTAAAGTCTAGGACTTTAGGACGAATATATATACTCCTTTTCCTAATTGCTATACCTGTTTATTTTTGTGCTAATGGGAATGCGTGTGATGTCGCGTGTGGAAAGATTGAGTATACACTTAAGATAAGTGATGGCGACGAGGTCGACCATCAACCTCAGTGGAGGCTGACCAATGCAACCCATTCCCTCTCATAGGCAATGGGCCGATTGTGATGTCTGAGAAGCTGAGGAGCCAACCCTTTTGTAGTGCGGAAGCTATCGGAAATAGTTGTCACGCGATACTACCCTCATCTGAGGCTGGTGATCTATTCTGGGTGAATGGCACTTACTCTAAGATTTCATACAGCCCGCTGGCGATCCGCTTGCTATTTATTATCCTGGGAGGAGATGATGATTTTGAGTACAGGTACAAAAATCACCCTAGTATAAACCTTTGGGGATGGGTAGAGCCTTGACTTCATGACAATGACCCTTTGACCCCATGTTTTTCTATGTTTTTGTGTGCTGCATTCATGCATTCATTTAAAAAACATTAAAACATTCAAAAAAATTCTTTTCTAGTCTCTCTGTTTTTCAAATTAAACTAAGACTGTGATTGCAAATATCAGAGAAAAGGATTACGCTAATGGATTTCGGTAGAAGGAGAACTCATAAGTACACCTTCAGGATTCCAAAACTAGGGGATTTAAGAGGTTTGGGTAGGATGATCACAAACCAAGAGGCTTTCAGAGCCAAGCACGGAGGTCTGCTACCTCTGTTAAGAGTCCATGTGATTGAGGGAATCATGGATGCGCTCATTCAGTTTTACGATCCAATTTATCACTGTTTCACATTCCCGGATTACCAATTCGCACAAACGCTGGAGGAGTATTCTCATCTGATTGATCTACACATTACCGATCAAGCTCCATTTTCTGGACTGGAAGAAATTCCAAAGAATCAGACCATTGCAAGAGCAATTCATTTGGACGAGTCTGAGGTCAGGACTCACATGACCACTAAGGGTGGCATCCAAGGTTTGCCAACCCAGTTCTTGACAAAGAAAGCCTTGTATTTCACTAGTATCGGGAACGTGACTGCTTTTGAAAGCATCTTTGTCTTACTCACCTACGGGTTATTTTTGTTTCCCAACATCAATAACTTTGTAGATATCAACGCCATTAAGGTTTTTCTCATTGGAAATCCTGTGCCGACTTTGCTCGCAGATGCGTATCATTCTGTACACTTAGGAAATTTGTACAGCGGAGGGGAGATCACATGTTGTGTACCTTTGCTTTACAAATGGTTTATCTCCCATTTACCTAAGTATGCTGCTTTTTGGGATCACAAGAGTGCCTTACGTTGGTCGCAGAAAATCATGTCCCTCACTAACTCTGACATAGATTGGTGTAATAGGATCTATGATGGAATCAGAATCATTGACCATTGTGGAAACTTCCCCAACGTATCCCTCATAGGAACTAAAGGAGGAATCAACTACCATCCAGTTCTCGTTCGTCGTCAATTTGGATACCCGATGAGACACGTCCCACGGGGTGTTCATCTGGAAGGTCTTTTCTTTAAGGAAGGAGAAAAAGACAGAGCACTAAAGATGGAAACAGTGCAAGCCTGGAAGCATGTTCATAAGAAAGGACGAGAGTCTCTGGGAAAACCAGACTGTGTCTCGGTGGAGCCTTATCTCCACTGGGTACAAACTAGAGCTCTCAAGCTAAAAATGCCTTATCCGCGTCACGGAATTCTTCCGCCAAAGGAATCTGTCATGTATTACATGACGGAAATGGAAAAGCTTCAGGTTACTCTCAACAAAGTTCAAAAGGAGAGAAGGTCTTGGAAGAACAAGTACCGCACCCTCAACGTAGAGTGCATCAAAATACAACAATTACTAAAAGATAAAGATGCTCTAATTGAGTTTTTGGAGCAACATGCTGTGGAAAATCAAGATGACCAAAGGAATTTGCTCACTTCTTTCACCTGGCAAAGGAATGACAACCCGACAACGGCCCAAGAGCCCCGGTCAAAGAAAAGGAAAGTACTAGAGTCAGCACCTGATTTCTCTTCAGAGAGGACTAGGGACCCATTAACTTAGGTTTCTGTTTCCGCACCTTGTAATCTACTGTATTTCCATTTCTGTAACCCTTTGAATTCAATAAAAGGGGGTTTCCCCACTGTTTGATATTTGCAATCTAATTGTCGAAGTTTATTTTGATTAAACAAAGAAAAGAACAATTAATATAATCATTGTATTCATCATTCTCACATCGCGTATTCTTCTTACCTACGAATCTCACGTTTGTGTCTCGATTCTAGAGTCAAACTGTCTCATTCGTATAATACTCGGGCCAGTCGTCAGAAAAAGATGGATGATCTTGAGGAAGAGAACAGAGAGTTGAAAGAAGAGATCGACGCTCTGAGAGAGGATATGAGAAAGCTTCGTAACGACATGCAAGCCATGGTAGAAGCTCAGCTACAACGAACTGTGATCTCAGAGATCACCTCAACACCCATAGTGGAAAAGTATGATCCTAGGTATCGAATGCTAAAAGATCATCCTTGGGGCATGCCTGTTAACTATATCCCGGAAGGATATGTTCCGCCGATCGCTGAAGATCAGGGAATCTCAACAGAAGTCGTTGGGCCTGAAGGTTACAAACTTCGTGAAAGCGAAGATGCCAGGGGCATACTGAAGACTCCTGAAGGTTACAAACTTTGGGAAACGCCAATATTCACTTCCGTAGTCACGGTACCACCCCCTGTGGTGCACACTGTCCCGGAAGGACAGGTTCCACCAATACCTTCTGGTAAGAAGGAAACTATGTTCGATAGAATGGATGAATTCCAAGAATAGTTCCTGGAAATGCAGAAGGAGCTGCAAGCCATTCGTGGTCAGGATTTATTTGGAAAGGACACCACAGACCTTTGTCTGGTCCCCAATGTGAAAGTTCTGCACAAATTTCAAGTGCCTGACTTTGAAAAATACAAGGGTAACTCTTTCCCTCAAAGCCATCTGGTGATGTACGCTCGACGAATGTCAGCTCAAATGGAGAATCAGGACCTACTGATTCACTACTTCTAGGATAGTTTAACCGGTGCCGCACTAAAATGGTACATGGGTTTAAACCGTGCCACGATCAGCACTTCCAGAGATCTTGGCACTGCCTTCGTCCAACAATACAAATACAATTTGGACATGGCACCCGACAGAGATCAACTCAGATCAATGTCGCAAAAGGACAAGGAAACCTTTAAGGAGTATGCTCAAAGGTGGTGTGAAATCGCCGCTTAAATTTGTCCACCTCTTGAGGAGAAAGAGATGAAAAGATCTTCTAAAAGACCTTAAGCTCATTTTATATGACTGAATGGTTGCCAGTGCGCCCAGTGACTTCACCGAAATGGTCGGCATGGGCGTACTCTTGAGGAAGCCGTCCGAGAAGGACGTTTGGTAAAAGACACTAGATCAAAGAGCGGTCCTAAAAAATACGGTAGTGCTCTCCCTAAGAAAAAAGAGCAAGATATTGGGAATATCTCTCTCGGAAAGCAAAGGCGTCGATATCAACTGGTAGTAGCTGTAACTCCTGCTATCAGCCTTGCGCCTATTCCTACGTATCAACCTCAGGTTGCGCAGAGCCAACCTAATCATCAAAGGACACAACAGCCTCTTCAGCAGGCTCATCCTCCATACAACAACAACCGTACAACACGGCCACCAGGATTTGATCCTATACCCGTATCGTACACAGAGCTGTTTCCATTACTGCTAGCCAAGGGGCACATCCAGACTAAGTCCCCTCTTACAGTACCGGAAAATCTGCCTTTTTGGTTTAAGGTGGATCATATATGCCCTTATCACCAAGGAGGATCTGGGAATAACATAGAGAATTGTCTCAATTTCAAGTCCGACGTGCAAAAGCTTGTTAGAAGCGGGGTCTTATCCATCAAGGATACAAATCCTAATGTTCTCACGAACCCGCTGCCTCAACATGACAAGGCTGCCGTCAACCTGATTGAGAAAGAATCTAACAACGTCTATCAAATTCACGATGTACTCTTGTTAAAGACCAATCTGGTCAAGATGCATTGTAGACAGAGTGGATATGGCCATGTGCCACCTCATAACTATCACCAGTGTGATATCTGCTCTAAAGACAACCAGGGATGTTCTGTGGTTCAAGTAGCTCTACAGGAACAAATGGATCTCAGATGGATCCAAGAGCACCGAGTTCGTGGAGTTAACATGGTCTACACGAATTCTAACGTCATTCAAGACCACGATATCCGTGCGATGAATGTCAACTTGGTGGCAATGCGCTCAAGGCAAAGCCAATATCATAATCTGCTGCGTCACGATTACAGTTCTTGTTTGACTTGCTCAGTAAACAAACAGGGTTGCTCTTTCATACAAGAAGCCCTCCAGCATCAGATGGATCTTGGATGGATCCAAGACTACCATGATAGGAATCCTTATCAGATCAACATTGTTCAGATATTTGATATTCGCGTGATGAATACCAACCTGGTGGAGTTACATGCTGAACAGGTCCGACTCGGATTCCTGGTGTCACATAATTATCACAGCTGTAAAGCGGGTTGCGAAAACGATCAAGGCTGTGCCCTTGTCCAGGAAGCACTTCAGCACTTGTTAAATCATTGGTGGATGCCAATCTACATGGATGAAGATACTCAGCAAATTAGTATCAGTAACAGGAATCCTACTCGGCGTCAGAGTCAGGATGTCCGATCAGTGGAAGCTAACCTAGTGAGGTTACATTGTATTCAAAGTGGGCGTGGCCAGGTGCCATCACACAATTATGACCGTTGTAGCGTCTGTTCGGAAAGTAACCAAGGGTGTTACCTTGTGAGAGCAGCTCTTCAGGGTCAGGTGGATCGTGGAGAGATTCGTCCATATCCGGGTTCTGAACCCATCAACTGGACGTCGAACTACCTTGCCGATCAAATTGAGGACGCTGTCGTCATCTCTGGTCATCATAGGACCAGGGATTTTTTTGCCATCATCCCTCTACTTGACGAATCTAAAATTCCCAACCGGGAACGGATCGAGATTACTTATGATGGTCAAAAGAATCAGAAGGTTCCCATAGTCATCTATCTGCCGGGACCACTACCGTATGAATCAGCTAAGGCAATCCCTTACAAATACGGTGCAACGATAATTGAAAATGGAAAGGAAATTCCATTACCCTCCGTCGTGAATATTGCCGACATCAGTCGTGTAACACGGAGTGGTAGAATCTTCAACCGAGGGGTTGGGGAAGCTAACAAAGAAAAGGAACTTCAGACGGAAGCTCCTGATCTACCAGTCGGTCAATCCAGTAATCCCGACCTTTCGAAAAATGATGATGAGATGCTGAAGCTCATCCAAAGGAGTGAATACAACATTGTTGATCAGCTGTTACAAACTCCTTCAAAGATCTCTGTATTATCATTGTTACTCAGTTCAGAAGCGCATAGGGAGGCTCTACAGAAAGTCTTGGAGCAAGCCTTTGTGGAACAGGATGTAACAATTAGACAGTTCGATAGCATTGTCTCTAACATCACTTCCTGCAATAATTTGGGATTTAGTGATGAGGAATTACCTGAAGAGGGTCATCGTCATAACATGGCGCTCAATATCACAGTTAACTTCCTAGACGATGCATTGGCCAGCGTACTGGTAGACACAGGGTCAGCCCTGAATGTTATGCCAAATTCCACTTTGATGCAATTATCATTCAAAGGCCCTCCGATGAGAATCAGCGAGGTTGTCGTCAAAGCATTTGACGGATCCAGAAATGCGGTTATCAGCGAAGTTGATCTTCCCATAACTATTGGTCCTCACACTTTCCAAGTCACTTTCCAGGTCATGGACATCTGGGTAACATACAATTGTTTATTAGAAAGACCTTGGATACATCAGGCTAGCGCGGTCACCTCGACCCTCCACCAAAAGCTGAAGTTCGTCCAGAACGATCAACTTGTCACAGTCTGTGGAGAATAGGCCTTGCTTGTGAGCAACTTATCATCGTCTACTTGTGTGGAACCAGAAGGGATAATCGGAACCCAGTTCCAAGCACTGTCGTTAAGCAAGGACAATTAGTTCAAAGAAGGAACTTCCATTTCTTCATACAACGTTGCTATCAAAGCAATCGAGAGTACCAATACAAAAGGATGGGGACAACTTGTCATTCCTACTGGCAATACAACAAAGAAGGGTCTTGGTTTTTCTGCAACCTGTACCCAGACAGCTGCCAACAATGAAGGTCTTCATCCCCTTCAAAACATCTTCCACAGTGGAGGTTTCCTTCACCCAGTGTCTCAGGAAGTACACACTATCAATGAGGAGGATCCCTCCGACACAGATATGGAATGGAAGTCCTACCTCAACGAGGACGGTTATATGTCTCAGGAAGAGGTGCCTACGCCATTTTGCTATCCTGCACAGAGTCTGAGATTTATACCACGGTCAGATGTCAAAATGATATACGGAGGTTGTGATCCGGAAGGATGTCGTGCTCTGCCAAATTCATTAGAGGAAGACACTCTGATGAAAGACCAATTTGACTACAACTACTATGGCCCAATGGATGGTCTGCCAATGTGGCAGCCGTACCCAGGAAACTTGGGACCAGAAAGTCAGCCGAGTAATGAAACTCAGCTGAGCATCATTGAACAAAATACCTGTGTCCCCACCATGTCATGGGATCAACACTCGGGTCATCCTAAAGCTACTCAACATGAAGATGAATTCGCAACGTTTGTGGGACTTGAGTTCATCAACTATGCTTTTCCCGAGGTCAACGTCATCGAGAGGGATGACTCCTCCAATTCCAAAGAAGTTTGGGACACTCAGGGAGAACCAAGTGGAAAATACGACTTTATGGTCAAGTACACCACTCCCGAAAGCTCTCGTATCAGGTTCGAAGACATCCAGCCAACTGGATGGGGAGATACAGCTAAGAGCACAACTACTCTGCATAATGCAACAGAGGAATCCTCCTACGACAACTTTGCCTGGGAGACAGATTCCAATGATCCTGCTTCACCAGAAATCAGCGTTATTTCTAAAGACAAATCAAGGAAGGTGCCAGACTTTGTGATTCACCGAGGAGTTCGCCGCCAATGGGTTGCTATCGATATTCCGAAGATTATTCACAAGTCAAAGTAATTGCCATCTTTAACCTTTCACCCTGCCCAGGTGAAACGGATGTTTTGATAGGGCTCGGTTTCTGTAAAATTTCCCTCTTCGCTTCGCCCAAAGGGACAGAGTTTTGTTTTATAGGGCTGTAGTTTCAAGAATCGACTTGTTCATTAATAAAATAACGTCGTTCTGTAATTTCTGCATTTATTGCTGTTTTCTCTTTTTGCATTTTCTCAGGAAATGGTAATCCTAAAAAACAAATAATAAAAATAAGCAGTAAAATAAATACACTGCACACACTTGCATTTTCTCTATTTCTTCTAAACACGAATCATAACGCCATGCAGATTGCTTGTTTTAAACCCTGTTGAAACATACGATTCGATGCCTTCTCCCAACTTTGAGTTCCCGGTATTCGAGGCTGAAGAAGAAAATGACGACAAAATTCCAGAAGAGATCTCCCGACTACTCAGACAAGAGGAAAGGTCCATTGAACCTCATAAAGAGCCGTTGGAAACGGTAAACTTGGGTTCAGAACAAGAGAGAAAAGAAATCAGGTTGGGGCACTGCTCAGTCCAACTACCAAAGAGAGTTTGATAAAGCTTCTCAAAGAATTCCCCGATGTATTCGCTTGGTCCTATCAGGATATGCCAGGGATGTCCGCCAGTAAAGCAGAGGTTGAGACGGACTCACCCAGACATGGCCATCAAGATCAAAGAGGAGGTACAGAAATAGATTGACGCAGGTTTCCTCGCCACATCAGAAATTCCTCAATGGTTAGCCAACATCGTACCCGTTCCCAAAAAGGACGGAAAGGTCAGAATGTGTGTAGATTACAGGGATCTAAATAAGGCTAGTCCAAAGGACGACTTTCCTTTACCACACATTGACATACTGGTAGATAGTACAGCAAGGTTCAAAGTCTTGTCCTTCATGGATGGATTCTCGGGCTATAACCAGATCAAAATGGCGCCGAAAGACATGGAGAAAACTTCGTTCATTACCCCATGGGGTACCTTTTGTTACAAGGTAATGCCGTTCGGTTTGAAGAACGCCGGGGCAACCTATCAAAGGGCCATGACTACTCTGTTTCATGACATGATACACAAAGAAATCGAGGTATATGTCGATGATATGATTGCAAAATAAAAAATAGAGAGTGAGCACGTTGAACATCTGTCAAAATTGTTCAAACGTCTAAGAAAATACAAACTCTGCTTGAATCCCAACAAGTGCACCTTCGGTGTCCATTCAGGGAAACTCCTAGGGTTCATCGTCAGCTAGAAAGGAATTGAGGTTGATCATGACAAGGTCAAGGCCACTCAAGAAATGCCTTCTCCGAAAACTGAAAAACAAGTCATAGGATTCTTGGGACGTTTGAACTACATCTCCAGATTCATATTCCTCATGACCGCGACATGCGCGCCAATCTTCAAATTACTCAAAAAGAATCAGGACTGCATTTGGACAGAGGGCTGCCAAATCGCCTTCGACAGTATTAAGGAATATCTGTTGAATCCTCCGATTCTATCACCTCCAGTGGAAGGAATACCACTGATCATTTACCTCACAGTTCTAGAGGACTCAATGGGGTGTGTACTTGGCCAACAAGATGAAACTAAACGGAATGAGTCTTCCATTTACTATCTAAGCAAGAAGTTCACCGATTGTGAAACTCGGTACACGATGCTCGAGAAAACTTGATGTGCTTTGGCTTGGGCAGCCAAACGTCTTTGCCAGTACATGATTCGTCATACTACTTGATTGGTCTCCGAAATGGATCCAATCAAGTACGTTTTCGAAAAACCTGCTCTTACGGGAAGGATTGCCCGTTGGCAGATGCTGTTATCAGAATATGACATAGAATACCACGCTCAGAAAGCCGTTAAGGGAAGTATTTTAGCCGATCATTTGGCTCATCAACCGATTGACGATCAAGAATCAATCGGGTTTGACTTCCTAGACGAAGATGTCATGTATCTAAAGATGAAAGATTGCGATGAACCGTTACCCAGTGAAGGGCCAGAACCAGGTTCCCAGTGGGGACTTACCTTTGACGGAGCAGTCAATCATTACGGAAACGGAATTAGGGCAATCATTGTTACCCCTCAGGGTACCCACATTCCTTTCACCGCCCGACTTACGTTCAAATGTACGAACAACGAGGCCGAATACGAAGCATGTATTATGGGTCTCGAAGAAGCGATTGATTTAAGGATCAAAAACTTGGATGTATACGGCGACTCAGCCTTGGTTATCAATCAGATAAAAGGAGATTGGAACACATACCAATCAGGACTGATTCCTTACAAAGACTATGCGAGAAGGTTGCTACCTTTCTTCAACAGAGTCGAGTTTCATCACATCCCTCGTGAGGAGAATCATATGGCTGACGCTTTAGCCACTCTATCTTCCATGATTGGTGTAGGTCAATGGAATAACCTGCCTAAGATCAACATAATGCGCCTTGAATGGCCCGCTTACATCTTCACGATTAAAGCAGTCCTAGACGACAAACCTTGGTATCACGATATCAAATGCTTCCTTTAGAAACAAGAGTACCCACCTGGGGCATCCAAGAAAGATAGAAAGACCCTCAGAAGATTGGCTGGAAACTTCTTCCTGAGCGATGACACTCTCTATAAGAGAAATTTTGACATGGTCTTGCTCCGATGAGTAGACAGACCAGAGGCAGACATGCTGATAAAAGAAATTCATGAAGGATCCTTTGGCACTCATGCCAACAGACACACAAGTGGCGGTCCGATTTATCAAAAATAATATCATATGCCGTTATGGTGTGCCAAGCGAGATAATTACTGATAATGGATCCAACTTGAACAACAAGATGATGAAAGAGTTGTGTGTTGAGTTCAAGATCGAACACCATAACTCATCTCCCTACCGACCCAAGATGAACGGAGCGGTAGAAGCGGCCAATAAGAACACCAAGAAGATCGTTCAGAAGATGGTTGTAACCTACAAAGACTGGCACGAGATGCTCCCCTTTTCTCTTCACGGTTATCGCACATCTGTCCGCACTTCAACAGGGGCAACCCCTTTCTCTCTAGTGTATGGCATGGAAGCAGTGCTCCCCATAGAGGTAGAGATCCCATCAATCCGGGTATTGATGGAGGCTAAGCTCACCAAAGCTTAATGGTGTCAAAGTCGACACGATGAACTGAACCTGATCGAAGAGAAACGAATGACGACTCTATGCCACGGTCAGTTGTATCAACAGAGAATGAAGAAGGCGTTTGACAAAAAGGTCCGACCTCACGTCTTCAGGAAAGGAGACCTCGTGCTCAAGAAGATACAATCTTTTCTCATTGATTCTCGGGGCAAGTGGACTCCGAATTACAATGGCCCCTATGTGGTCACGAAAGCTTTCTCAGGCGGCGCCTTGAGACTTGCAACCATGGATGGAGAAGAATTTTCCTACCCCACGAATGTTGATGTAGTCAAGAAATACTTCGCCTAAAAAAACGTCTCGGTGGATTGAAAACCCGAAAGGGCAGTCCAGGAAAAAATTAGAGACATGAAAAAAAATCATCCCGGTGGATTGGAAACATCACAGTACAATCCAGGCAAAAATTAGGGATAATGGCAAGTAACTATGTTCAACAGAGGCAAGTCCCTCAGCAGCAGTTACATCATCCGTCAGAAAACTCCAGTCAAGGTCATCTTCGACAGAAGCTCAGGATGTTCGGAAGTCAAAGTTGGTAGAAGGATAGTGGTCGTTATGTTTCAACGTAGCCCTTTTCCCTGTAAATTACCATTTTCTAGCTTTGTATATATTCTTTGGAATCACGCGTTTGGCTGATCTCCATCTTATCAATAAAATTTGAGCCTTTGTGCTTTTTTTTATAATTCTCATTTGTTTTAGCTTTACAGAACGACATTTTAACATGATCAACGATTCTTGAAATAAAACAAAAATGAATTTACTTGTTAAAACTTTTTCTGCTTTTAAAATAAAGTCGGCAATTTCTTTTGACTGTTGAACATCAGAAGAATCTCGATCACTTCTCCAAAGGTGTTTGAACCTCGAAGTGCAGAATCAAAGTACTCCTTCTAACCCAGTATGCCTGAATGAAGGGATCAACTATGTCAGAGACCTTGTTTCATCCGACACCCTCGGCCGAGTTCTTATCTCCTAAGCCCGACCAACATAGTTCCCCGCGGGGACTATCTCTCCTAAGCAAGGTGGAATTGATATCTTGAACCAACGATATTTCTACACGCCCCGCGATGGCCGAGTATCCAGTCGTGTTCACCCGTCAGTTTGTATGTCACGTCAGTTCTGTCAGCATATACATACATACATCATGCATTATTGATTTGCATGCACATTTCATATTACATCACTATCACTCTAGTCGGTCTTGTCCCTTAGTGATAGGAGTCCTCTCAATCAAGTTATCAGTCCTTGCCTCATCAGGAAATACTGTGTCTGAACAATCTCGCCTCCAATTTATTTCTGGATTGAAATTGGCCCTCGACCACTTTGATAACTTGAACCTCTGAAAAACCAGAGAGACCTCAGTCAACATCACTCTTCGCCATTAAAGATGATATCCTTGCTTTCCTGGATTAAGGAAAATCCCCAGAGAAAGCCTCGTAATCAGAAATTCGGCAGTTTTTCTCTGAAAAGACCACTGATGAAAAGGTCATCGGCACCTCAAAATTGGACCCCGTCATATGGAATTTCTCCGGGAAGATCCCGAGAAAAGTATGATGTAAGATCCTAAGCAGAAGCAGCCTCTCAAGAGACTCGCTTTCCCCAGTAGAAACAAATGGCATCTCCAACAAAGAAGTTTGTGCACATCTACAACTCAGACAGATGGGTTCCCCAGCAAGTCTGACGTCAACGTTTTCCATCAAATGGCATCTCCCCAGGAAAATTCGGCGAGAAGTTTGAGGAAAACTGCTATGAATAGCCTCCCCTGTCAATAAAGTTTATTGACAAAAGAAACTAAGATCAGTTCCTTGGTAGGAAACCAGGATCGAGGGGAAGTTTAAATCAGAAACTGAGACCAGTTCCTTGGTAGGAAACCAGGATCGAGGGGAAGTTTACCTTTTCTAAGCATCATTGCTTAGCAAAATAAGATGAATGCGCGAGCTTCCGTTCATAAACCACCATCAAAATTTCGGATATTCCGATATTTAATCCTCTTGCACCCCGAATGCCCGAATACCTTCGTCATTCACACCTTAAGGTCCAAGAAGATTAAATAGGGGCATCTGTCATACCCCAAATTTTGACCACTAAGATTTACCATCATTGTGAAAATCATCATCACAATATGGGGGAGCCATCTTGCCTCATTAGTCTCCCCAAAGATGGGTGAGCATCCACTGCAATCAAATTTAGGGTTTCAAGCCCTCTCAGAGCTTTTGACAAAGGATCAATCAAGGAATGACATGATCTTCAACTTGTTTAAACTCTCAAGTAGCTACAAGGGATCAAGAGGGCTCCCACTTTAAGGATTAAGCACAAAGCTGCTCCCTTCTAGGTGGATCAAGCCTCAAGATCGCCGGTATCACCAAATTAGGGTTTTGGTCGATCAGGGCCTCCAGATAGAAATTTTCCTCTGGGCATGAGCCAAATATCCAAAACATAACCTAATATGATCCATGGAACTTCATAAACCCAATCATCAAGTCAATTTGACCTCAGGGGATGCATACATCAAAAATCAGGAATTAGGGTTTCTTGACCTAATTCACCCCTAAGTTGACTTTTGGGACAAATCATAATCCAAGACCTCAAGACATGATTTGAGGGTCTCCAACATACTACATTGATCCATTTACAACAATGGATTAATCCAAGAAGCTTGAGCAACAAGTCTCAATTTCATCTGTACCACAGTTAGGGTTTCGCGGGAAAAGTCAACTGTAACTTTGACTTTTGACCAGGACATGCTCCCAAGCCCTATTACATGAATCAATATACCCTATGACACCCATGGAACATGTCCATCAAGGTTGATTTAGGTCAAGGACATGATTTCCTGAAGAATTGCACAGTTTGGGATTCATCTGATAAAAAGTCAACTGTGCACAAAAGTCAACTTTGACTTTTTGAGATTTTTCACCAAAATGGATTTTTAACCCTAAAATTATGTTAATGTATGATTTTAATCATCATTCATCAAGAAAAACCAAAGAAAGTGGGATAACTTGTAAAAGGGGTAACCATAAAAACTTAGAAAAAGTGACACTAATGTGCCAACTTTGGAGGACCATAACTCCTAAACCACAAGGCCATTGTTCCCCATTCAAAGCTTGATTTGAGGATCTCATTGCCCTCTACAAAAGCTTCACACTGACCTATGTCCAAATTCCTCATGCATTTTGAGTTATGGAGTGATCAAAATCAAGAAAAGTCACTTTGTTCCAACACAGTGAAAATTTCACTAAGTCAGATTTTACCTTACTTTTTTCCAAATGTAGGGGGATTTTTCACTTGGATTCAAAAGAGATCAAAACCAAACATGTTCAAATAGTT